>OZ010745.1:40408850-42908850 GCA_963932245.1 Tachinus rufipes | reverse complement strand
TTTTGAAATTACATTATAATGATAATAGTAAATAGATTTTGAGTTAAATAAAGAAAATATAAAATGATACAATTTGTTTATAAAAAAAAACTTTGCTTTATAAGGACTTGAAACATAATAACAATTAATAATTTTAACTACACTTTCAACAATGTTAATTAGCTCCATGCCGTGTTGAAACAGATATATCATATAGTTTTTTTAATTATAGACATATTCTGCATAATGATTACACAATAAGAATTAATTACCGTTTAAAAATTACATTCCAATTAGGCTTCCATCGTTATCATAGCATTCACGTTGTAATAAATCATGCTTGAAATTGTATGAAAAAAACTTTATCCTTCATGCGGAGCTATTACCAGATATGAAATATGAACCCGGTTGACAACTAGGACTCCAGAATAATAGTCTTTCACTCCGCTTCACGGCACTATTAAATCCTCGTGCGCTCCTTGACAAGTCCCCCTGTTAAAACTCGCATAATTTTAACGTTTTTGATAAATAAGTTCACGCTCCGACAAGTTCACCAGGTTGGAAGTTACACTATATTTCTTATTTATCATGTTCAATCACTTGTAGAACATTATTAATATGCTTGAATATGCAAATTTTGGTAATGTATATTATTTAGATGGCAAGGAGAAATAATCTTACGTATACGTTCATCATTAATGGGAATTTAATGAAAAAGATTTATAGTTTGAATTTTAGCTTCAATATATTTTATTGTTAATTGAATGGATTTGTTTTCCTACAATTGTGCTAAAATTATAAGTTTAAAACAATTGAATAAAATTTTAGGCCATTTACTGTTGAGAAATTGTTGATGTACGTTCTAATTTTGAATGTAGTAATGATATAATAAGAATTACAATAACTGCTAATGATAACTTTTTCAAAATCAAATATAGTTTTGTATTAGTTAATATTTTTGCGTAGTATGAACAACTCGCAGAAAGCATTGGTAATATTTATAGTGGACATAAATAGAGAATTTTATTGAATTAATTTAACTAAGAAAGTTTGTGTGTTCAAATTTACCCGTTTCTAATATTAAAATAATAATATGTAAAATTATTGATAATAATTTATATAGTTTTTAATATAGAGATGATTATTTCACTTACAAAATTATAAGAGTGGATTTCCATATTTTTGGATATTTGTCTGTTTTTTGCTGTTTTGTTCTTTCTTTTTATACAGGGTGAGTCAAGAGGAACGGACTTACTCCAGGAATGTATTCTACACGTGAAAATAATGTAAAAAAACTAAAATGTTGTTATCCAATTTTTATTTGTTTAAGTTATAGCATAATTAATTTTTTTATCTAGTGTGCCATGTTTGACGTTCTAAAACATTTGATAACTTTTTTGTTCTGATAATGTGTCAGTGTGGCGGTAATTTATCGTTTATTTTGTTTGTACAATTAAAGTGTTACAAAATGCCACACACTTATACAAATTTAGAATATGCAAATATGGTGTTTGTTTATAGTTTTTGTAATGGGAATGCTACAGCTGCTGTCGAAGGATATTGCCAACGGTTTCCACATTAGAGACATCCTAATAAAAATGTATTTATCAGATTTTAAAACAAACTGTACGAGATCGGAAAGCTTCCCTGTGTTAACATAACATCTGAACGAGCTACTCGACAAGATTTTAAAGAGGTAGAAGATATTCTGGATGTAGTAGCAGAAGATGCAACGACCAGCTTACGAAGAATTAGTATTCAATTGGGTATTCCACAAACATGAGTAATAAACACACTCCACGAGCAAGGCTTACATCCATACTATGTACAAAGAGTTCAGCACCTACAACCGGATGATTATCCTAAACGTATGGAATTTTGTCAGTGGATAAATAATAATCCTCGTGTTGTATTGCAAATACTTTTTTACAGATAAAGCAACATTTATCCGTGACGGCATTAATAATACTCACAACTGTCACGTATGGTTAGACGAAAATCCCCACGCAACAGTTGAAAGTAATTTTCAGCAAACGTGTGGTGTGGTATGGTCGATGGTTATTTAATTGGCCTTTTTATTTTGGAGAATTGCCTCACAGGAGCCAACTACTTTATTTTTTTACAAAATGAATTACACAGACTACTATAGGATGTTTCTTTAAACATAAGAATTCAAATGTACTACCAGCACGATGGAGCTCCTGCACATTTTGCTTGTCAGGTCAAGAAACATTTGGACGAAAGGTTTTTAGGGCGTTAGATTATTGTTTATGGGGCTGGTTCAAAGATGCAGTGTACAAAGTAAAAGTGGACACTCGGGATGGACTAATTCTACGTATTAGAAATCTTGCAGCCGATCTTAAAGAAAGACATGAGAGCATCAGGCGCTCTTCGTAGACAAAGCAGAAAATGTTTAGAGGTAAATGGCGGTATTTTTAAACATTTATTATAAGAACGCTATGATAACGAAACGTTAATGTATGAAATTTTGTTTATTATTAATTACGCTGTAACTTGAAAACAAATAAAAATCGGATAACAACATTTGAGTTTTTTTGCATTATTTTTACGTGTAGAATACACTCCTGGAGTTTGGTCCGTTCTTCCCGACTCATCGTGTATATATATATAAAAAAAATTGATTATCAAACTTCTAAAACAAGCTAATATATATATATAACGCGTTTTTTAATTAAAACGAAAAAGAAAAAAAATACGGCTTTTAGCGCGTTGCAAAGTCAACCGTAGCATCATGCTTTATAATAGTAGAGTGCTTTGGAGTTTTAGAGAAGGGGTAGGTATACTGGACTTTTTAGTGGAACATCTCTCTGTAGCAAAAAATATAACAAAGTATTTAAACATAAGTAGCATCTGGCGAGCGTGACGCAGTAGACTAGGCATGCGACTGCTGCACCGAAGACCTTGGGTTTGAATCTCACAACTATTTTTGTTGGCTGGGGAGTGGTGTCTTCAAAACACTTAATGGGTCAGATTTAATATTCAAAAGTTTGGAAACGACAAAAACATATATTTCAGTCAACAACAATAAGTAACATACACATAACACAAGAAATATTTTTTTTAATTAATAGCTGCATATATGTATTATATATATATATATATATATATATATATATATATATATATATATATATATATATATATATATATATATATATATATATATAGACGCATTAACCATCAATATGAAGCCCAAAACAGTATGTTGTGCGGATGATACCAAGCCCACTAAAGTTTTACGAAGCCGATTTTGGGCTTCCTAAAATTTTTTATGTATAATGAACAGATATGAAAAATGAAACTATCCTGTACTTTTTTAGCAAAATTTATTGGGCTTCCTATGTCGGTATACTATTGCAAATTATACACTTATAGTTCATTATATGCAACTATAGAGGGCTTTCGTTTTAAACTGCATATTCAGTACATATGTTTTACGGATGTTAAGAGCCAATCATGTGTTTTGAATTATATGAAGCCCTTAAGTTTGGCATCAGTGCTTTTTTATAAAACAGTCTATTACAATAATATGTTTGAAAAATATAATTGATGGTTGTGACCTCTACTACGTGATAATTCATGTTCATAAAATAATAAAACAAGTTACTATTTTTTTTATCACAAATTTATTCTTACAAATACAATAATAGCTTTGGCTCTACTAGAGCCTTCTACAGATCTAATAAGTTATATAACTACAAGTAGAGCCAAAACTAGTAATGTATTTGTAAGAACAAATTTGGGATAAAAACATAGTAACTTTTATTATTATTTCATGTTTGAAGAAGTAAATACACAATATATTATTATTATTTTTTAATTTGTTTTGTATGTGTATGTTAAATTTAACGCTTGAATTACTATCTAAACTTATCAATCCTCTTCAAACAAGTTGTAAGACTCTAGCTATAGCAATTTTTTAATATATTTTAAATTTTATGGCAACATAATACTGTTTAAAGATGTTTCAATAGTTAGACTTAATATAGTAATCAACTTGTTGCCTATTTGAGCTTTGTTGTGTTGCAAGTGGACTTTTTTGTAGAGGATTACAATATTAAGCAGGAATTCTTTAACAAAAAGTCGTCTATAATGCTTATTGTAGAATTCCAAACATTTTTCGTACATTGTTACAGGTTTCTCTTTCGATGGTTTTTAAAAGTTGATGCTGATGAGCTACGGTTAAAATTTGGAAAAGTGTCGTTTTGACTTTACTCCGTTGTCTTGGCATTTAACTGATGTATGCAAGTACAACGCTTTAAAGGGTCTCTCCTATACTGGCCATGTCAAGCCAACAGCTTCCCAACATGGACTTTCTATTGAATGAGAGGGTCGGGCATCTACATAGCACCTGCTCAATTGTCTTGTCATTCATTTCACATTCTCTACATGTTGGATTATCTCCAATACTAATTGAGTGCATGTGTTTTCTTAGTCGGCAGTGTGACATTCTCAAATAGTAATCGGCTGTCTTAGCGTTTGAGGTAGTCATTGTTTCCTTTTCCTGTCTATAGCCAGAAGTGTCATCCCAGCGTC
The DNA here is from genome assembly GCA_963932245.1 of Tachinus rufipes. NCBI lineage: Eukaryota > Metazoa > Arthropoda > Insecta > Coleoptera > Staphylinidae > Tachinus > Tachinus rufipes. Next base: position 42,904,314 of record OZ010745.1, on the reverse strand, counting down.
TTTCCAGTTGCGTTGTGTGTGTGTTAATTTTTAGGAAGTTATTTAAACTTTTACGTGTTAAAGAGGTTTATGGTTTAGGTTCACACGTCATAAGGGTTGACCCTTTACGCGCTAGCCCGTCCGCCTCAATGTTACCTACTTTGTTAGAATGTCCTTATACCCAGAGCAGCTTGTGGTTATTTCCACAGGCTGCTAAGGAAAGGACACGATGACATTCAAAAATTAGCTTCAATGTGATTTTAGGCTTGTTTATAGCAATTAAGGCCGCTTTACTATATGTTAGAGTTTAGGCATTCTTGCCATATATTTTGCGGTTTACTTTTTTATAACCCCATAAGTTGTGCTACTTCTGATTAGAAGATAGATGTGTGCGTTACTAGTGGTAAAGATATTTTGAGATCCAGATTTTGCGAGAAGATTCTTGCATTACAACTTTTATTGGTTTTTGAACCATCCGTGTAGATTCTAATTGTATCATTGACCTCGTTCTGCTTATCTTGTTTATGTGTGCGCACGTTGTAAGGTTTTTGAAACACAAATAAGGATGACATGTTATCTGTTTGCTCTTTTAACAGAGGTGTTTTTTTAACAGCATCTTCCAGGAGAGTTTAGCCCTCCCTGCAGTGTTAAAGTTTAACTGCATTTAGAAGCAAAACGTATTGGTTGAGTGGTGGTAAGCAACATAGATGATCGGGTCGGCGTCTGTGTAGGTAAAGTGATTATTTGTTGCAAAGTGTTTGTTTTTGTCTTCTCATTTTAAAATTAAGAAAACCTTTGGGTATATTTAACAAATTAGTATGAAAATAATTTATTAATTAAGTTTTCTAAATTTTTGCATAAAATTACAAAACTCTGATTTTTTTTGTTGCAAGATAGTTTCTGTGGGTTTAAACAAAAGGAGTTTTTTACAAAAAATTATTTAGATTTAACTCTACTTAGTTGAAAGGAGCCCATATCTAATACCATGTTGATTATTTGGAAATAGGTTTTTAACTTCCGTGTGATTTCTGATTTTGTCCAAGGTTATTTTGTGAAACATGTCTCAAATTTTATTAGAATTTTTTATGAATACAAAATTGTGACGTTAGCATTGTACTTGTAATGTAAGTGGGAACTTTACAACTTTGTAAGAAAATGCTTTCAAGCTTTGTTTAGGACTTGGTTCTAATTTTGGTTTGAAATAAGGAAACATATTTCTTACTTTAGACGTCCAAACCAATTTAAAAAGTCAAGCAGTATTAGTACGTTTCCAACAATATTTTATTTTTTTGGAGATTCTTTTTAAGTGGTCGAAATCTAAGTCTTTGTTGTAAAACGGCGCGCATTAGAGTTGTCATCAAATAATTTGGCCATGTTTTCTAAAGTATATTTAAAGCTTCTTTGTCATAAATAAAAAGAAATGGTCTACGCTTATTTTTACACATTAGATTATCTTTGTTGGAGAAATTTAGAACGGATTTTCAGCACTGATTTTTGTATTTTTTTATTGCCTTCTTTATCTCACTATTGAGTTAGTTTAGATTTTTGACTTATTAGCCTAAAAAATAACCTCATCATTAAACTGCTTTAGTTTGTTTTGGTCAATTAAGTCATTTGTTATTTAAAGTTAGATAAGCGGTTTTCTATTGAAACCCAATCTATTTTACTTTTTGCAAAACCTGTAGACTTTTTCATTGCTAGCGAGATGAGTCTAGTACATTAATTTTTTTTTTTTTTTAAATATTAACATGTAATATTAAGAAATTACTTAGTTGTCACAACAACAATTAGGTATTGTATAGATTTATTTTTTTACAATGATCTATATATAGCATTAGAATACTAACATTATATTATTTATTTAAAACTATTATGTGATAAATTACTTACATTCAACAGCCACATTTCTTAAAATATTTGTCCAATTGATTTTCTAATATTTTATGCGGTTTAATAGCGAAAAAATTGGCAACACCGTTGGGCGTCAAATCAACCGTAGGCAATATAAACTTATGCACTTAGGCTTCGCAATATTCGTGTTGTCTCGTAGGGCTCGCATAACCTGACAAATCTATACAAAATAAATTTCTATATAAACTTACCCCTCGCATATCAGATATAATTTTATTCATTATTAAAGAGTAAATTTGCAAAATATACAGCAAAACTGTTTTTTTAAGACAGGGCTTGCTTCTGGTGGCCTGTAGTGTATACTGGGCTTAGCATCATCCGCGAGGTACGTATATATATATATATATATATATATATATATATATATATAGAGAAATATAGAAATATAGAAAAGTAATAAAAAATAACAAAAATATATTTTATTGTACCAAGAGTATTTTTCTAAACTTTTTGTCGCAATTAATAGTTCCTTCTTACTTCCTATTTCTTTTAAAAAGCTGATACGTTGTATTGTAATAAAAACACACACAATTTTTTTTTTGTGAGAAGTTTAGTTTTTAATTAAACTTAAACAAGGACAATTAACTGTCCCGAAAAAAATTGTTGGGGCATCGGGACCAGAGAGTTAAAACCGGGACGTATGGACACCATACTTATAGATGACGTTTTTAAAAAGTTAATTACAAGTACGCATCCTGCGCCAGCTTTGTGATGTTAATTTAATGTGATGTCGGTTGAAGAGCCAATAGTGTTTCTTATACAGCGAGCATGTTGATTGGACGCTTGCATTAATAAGTCTGTATGTTTTGCGACGAGATAACTCTAGATCTGAGTGATAAGCGATTTTTTTTTAAGTTTTTTGCTAAAACTAACATGTGCTCAGTCACTGATTGGGTAAAATCCCGAATCAGCTTTTAGTTGGGTGTTATAAACGTAGTAGGGTGCTTTGAGAATCCTTCTCATAGTCCTACTTTGAAATTATTCTATCTCTTTCAGATTGGAAGAAGTAACTATACATCATGCTGGAAATGCCAGTATGTCTGTATTGGGCAAATGAAAGTTTTGAATAGCCGCAACTTGTTGCTAGTTTTCATATTGCTGTCCCTGCGCAGCAGTGGGGTTAACGTATTACTTACTATCTTGGTCTTTTCTAAGATGGTCTTAACGTGTAATCTGAAAGATAGTTATAATAATAATAATAATAATAGTGTATATTCATTTTGCCAAAAATGCTATTTGGATATGAAAAGTCAGTTTAAAATTAAAATTAAAATTAAACTGTAGTTATAATATAGACATTTTAAAATTTACACATAATACAAAACATTACAATATAATACTGATTTACAAATTAAAACTTGTGAAGTGAAGTTTTCATCTAAATATTTCTTCACTGAATAGTACGTCTTAAAAATTAACAAATCTTTTAAAATAATTTTAAATCTATTTAATAAAAGTTCTTTTATGCTTACCGGTAAAACATTGTAGCATTTTATAGACATATATCTTGTACCCTTCTCAGTACCATGTCTAGTTTTGTAATATTGATTTGCTATTGTATTGTATATATATTAGAATTATATATGGTTTAAAGTGGAATGTGTCTTGCAGAGATGTCTTTAAGACACAAAATATTTTAACGTTTTGTGGTGTTTATATTTTTACAACTTTATGTTATGTGTTTAATAATATGTCCACGTTTATGATGCATAATGTCGATCATGATTATCAAACACGTAATAGAAATGATATTTTATTACCAAAACATAACCTAACTCTTTATGAGAAAGGCTATTACTATACCGGATGTAAATTATACAATGCTCTACCAAATGAAGTAAAACAGATAAATAATCAAAAGCAATTCAAAAAAGTTGTTAAAAAAATTCTTATAGAATGCAATTGTTATTCAATTGAAGAGTACTATACTTTCTGCAGGAGAGCTATTGTATAATTTTAATTTTAATTTTTAACACTGTCATCTGTCATTTTAAAGTATCTATATATTAATAATGTATACAGTTTTGTGTCATTATGTTTGTTTTATTTTTAAGTTTATATATTATTGTATTAATATTTGACATGAATGTTTGTGTAAATTTATCTTTGTAAATTTTTTCAAATGTTTTAATAAATCTATCTATCTATCTATCTATTGTAATTACATTTATTTTTCTTAACATTAACAAGTAATTTATAAACATAAAGACAATACACAATTAATATTTTTTGATTCTACATTTTAAATACACGTTCAGTTTTGTCAACTACCCCACACAATAAGAACATATGCTTTGATGGATTGACATTGGCCGTAATAAATAAGCTTTAATACTGTCGAAGCTGTGACATAACATAACAAAGAGGAGCAAACGTGAGCTGTATGAGATTGCCAATTACAATTATTGTCAACAAGTACTCTTAAAAATAGAGTTTTTGTAGATAGCGGTATTGAAATATGATGATGTTTCAAAAAAAGAGAGTAGTCGGCAGGTATGTTTGTTGCTTGAAAACGTAGGCATGTAGTTTTAATGACATTTAAATAAATAAATTAATACTACTAAAATATTCTTGAAAGCTCGATTTTTTAATTTTGCATTCTTAATTAAAATAGTTAAATTTTCTGACTCAACTAATGTAAATGTATCATTTGCAAACACCACAGAATTTGCCACATTTAGATCATTTACATAAACTATGAAAAGAAGAGGCCCCAACACAGATCCTTGGGGGGTTTGAATTGGCAAAGATTTTGAGTTTCAAATCACTTGTACGCTATTCCTCGTATACCATGGTATCTATGCAACTTATTATTTAAAAGAACTTGATGGTCAACAAGATCAAATGTCTTGCTTAAATCAAGTAATATTCTAAGGCGTTCTTTGTACTTATTAAGATGTTTTAAAATATATTCCATGTATTCTTCTACAGCATCACATGTAGAGCGCATCTTTCTAAAACCATATTGTAAATTATTAAAAAAAGTTATGTTTGCAGAAAATGATCTTAACCTATCTGCAACAGCACTTTTAATAATTTTAGAAAATGTGTTTAAAATTGATATAGGTCTATAATTTTCTACTTCAGTTTCATCACCACTTTTATATATTGGAACAATTTTTGCTACTTTAAATGCATTTGGAAATCCTTTTTGATTTAAGGACTTATTGATGATATGGGCAAGAGGTGCTACAAATAGATGCATAGACCTTTTTAATAAGTTTGCAGTAATTCCAGCAATAAGTTTGATCAATCTAGAATTGAACTTGAATCGATGAAGTTTTGAAAGTAGTTTCTAATGCTAGACCTTATCAAAGGTTTTTTCAACATTAAAGAATATGACACCAGTAGCCTGCTTTGTACAAAAACCAGTTTTAATTTGGTCGGTTACTCTGGTTAGTTGATGGGTTGTAGAGAACCCAAACTGAAGCCGTGCTGATGATTTTGCATCAGGTTTTTAGTTGCCGTGTGACCTTGTATTTTATTCAAGATTACAGCTTCTGCCACTTTACGTAGGGTTGACAATTATACAACGGAAACTATTTCAAACGTTTATACTTCTTTTCTACTTTTAAACCTGCCTTCTCAGCGTTTGGTTTTTTGATTAAGATCTTTTTCTGGTCTAGAGTATCTACTTAAAACTATAGGTCTACGTCTACCTGTAATGTAAGGTACTTACCAGCATTACGGGCAAAGGAGAAGATAATGCGCCTGATTTATCATTTAAAGTTTTTAAAAGAAACTTAGTAGATTAGAATTCAGTTGCTAGTTTTGTAAAATTGTTGTTGTAAATCATTAATTTATTTTTATATCAATTTTATTATTAAGTTATTGCCAAATGTTATTATGTTATAATTTTAAAATATAGATATTTGATTAAAAAAAAACCTTGATAGTAAATAAACCACAGCCGCCAATTTGCAGCATGAATTTGTAATAGCAAGAAGCTAAGATTCGCACTTAACTGCTAGTCATTGCGAGTGGCATGGCTGTGTGCAGGATGAATACACCCTTGAAAAAGATTGTGTCATATAATTTAATAGTTGTAGCTTGTTTAGAAACGTAGAGTGCGACGTTTTTTTTGGTGATATTGATACTAAAGCAAACTCAGAACAGTATTTAATTTTTTGTTGTTGATCTTTGAATATATAGGGTGCCCCCACGAGGTTTCTACCTCATATATGTGTAGAAAAGGCGAAAAGATGTATGTGGTCTGCTTAGTTAAATACTTAAGCAGCTAAAACAATAAATTATAATCAATCTTTAATACAAACTGTTTACGTTACTATGGAAGTATTTACTTGTATGCTAAACAGTAAATATTTTACACCTTAATCAATTTTTATTTTTACTACGCGAGAGTACGTCGATCGTTGATATTTATTTCATTTATGGTTTTTGTGATGGAAACTTACAAGTTGAGATTTCTAAATCTGCTATTACTAGATCGAAGAGTTTTCCAACGAGTGCACAACTATCTGTCGACAGAATGTCTAATAAAGAAAGTGTTAAACAATGAGGACAACATACTGCAAGAATTTGATAATATTCTTAGCACCTCTGTTTGTCGTGTATCTGAACAACTTCATGTACCACAAATGTTTGGAGGACAGTAAAATGTCATGGTTTATACTCATTTCATATTCAGTCTGTTTGAGCTCTATTGCTTACAGATTTTGCTAGTCGTATGGAATTTATCAAAATTGACACCTATAAATTTCATTCACAGATGAGGCAGTTTTTACAAGGAATGGCTTAATAAACAGAAAAATACTTATATATTATTATATATTTTATAATTATATTGTCAAGTTATCAATATAGGTGTGGAATTATGGATACCATTCTCATTGAATTATTTGATTTTGAGAACAATTTAATTTATTAGACTATTATTTGGGAGGATTGTTAGATGATGTCCTATTGGCAACCAGAGATGGAGTATGGTACCAGCGCGGTGGTTCCATTCTGCACTTTGCGTTGCGTGTAAGACAATTTTTGAATAAATGGTTTGAAAGACGAGCAATTGGTAGAGAATAATAGTAATTCTGACCCCTTAAGATCTCCGGTCTTATTTATAATATGGGACTATATAAAAGATTTAGTATATTAAACAACATTAGAAACTGTTGAAGATCTTAGAAGAAGTATTTTTGAGGCAGCAAAACTTGGAATAAAAATGAAATGTTACGTATAAACTCAATCTGCACATAATTATTAAATACAACACAATTAGCAAATATAAAATTTCTTTCTAGCATAGGACCAATATGTTATGATTTCAGAATTTTCAACATAACACCAATTCATAATATATCATAATACCAGTATATATAAGAACTTGTATATAAATATTACTTATATACTACATTAACTTTTATAAATAATGCTAACAAATAACACTGTTAACAAAATGTTTAATTTGATTTAAACCTGATGCTCAAATATTTTTAAAAAAGTATTTTTTGCATGATATTATTTTCTTAATTTAAGATATTCTTTAGGGTTTGTTAAAAAAGGCTGCTTAGAGAGTCTTTGACTTATAGCTTAATAGGTTTGAGACATATATAAGAAAGCTATTGTGGAGTTATAGGAAACTAAACGTGTCTTATATGCTTTAAGAACTTTGAGTAAATAGTTTTAGAAGACTTTAGATAATTGACAAGTTAGCTGTTCTTAGACCATTTTAGTTTCTAAGGTATTGCGGCGACTAAAGACAACTTTTGAAGTTATACCAGTTTGTTAGAGCAGCAATATTTGACAAGGAGAGTCTAAAGAAGTACTTCACTTTGAGCAGATAAGCAAGAGTGTTTTTTGAGATAAAAAAATAGCCATTAAACACAAAACACTAATTTAAACAAATTTATTATTGGAATTTTTTACTGTCAAAAAGCACAGCTTTTAGATTTTTTGTAGACTCTGAACAGCTGAAGACTTAATAATTCACAAAATGTCTACTGTTTTGACAACTATAACAAGGCAAGTTTTAAGAAGACCTAAAAATATTAATTTTTTTTGCTACAGATGTGTTGTGAGATATGTTATAGATCATTTTTTTGTTTAAGTTGGTTCACTTTTGGGCGGCGTAAATTATATGCATTTTATGCGTCTAGATCCAGGCTTGTTGGTTATGGATGTAAGCACTAACACCTTATTGGTCAACTGATTTTTTAGATAATTATTTGAATATACAAGATATAAAAGACTTGGATTTTTATTGTTATGGTTTTTTATGTCTTTTTGAGACATTTAATGAAATTAGTTAGGTTTATTTAAATGTATCATAAGCTATGTTTACTTTTGTGGGTGGTTGGCCGATTTGTGGATTAATACCACTTGCTTAGATTCAGTCCAACTTCAAAACTTACTATCAAATAGAACTGGAGTTATAAAAATATTAAGTATGTGTTGGACTGCTAGTTAGTCAGTTGATGCAGTTGCATTTGTGCAGGTTTGCAGTCGATGTTTAAATTAATTTTTTACTTTTTTAGACCTTGAATATTTGCGGCTTGTAAGTCTTGGGAAGTACTGTTTGTTAGTAACATAACAGGAAAACGGAAAATTCTTTACTCTAACAGTATTAAAAATATTGTATTTATTTATAATTCTACATTAGATTGTACATTATATATACAGAAATTTTGGGAGCGTCCTTCAAACCTTTCATTCAAAAATTGTCTCCGGCCTTAACTTTAATTTATAGATTATAATTATTATTTGTAGGGCTATATGAAAGATGTATATCAAACACTAACATAAACTGTTAAAGATTTTAGAAAACATTGAATTTTTGAGGCAGCAGAACTAATTCAGAATAGCAATGATATGATATTTAGGACAATCAGATCTCTCTCAAAAAGAGCCAGAATGTGTATCGAATGCAAAAATGGCCATGTTTAACAATAATAGTAAAACATTCTGTATTTTGAAAACGGTTTACATTAGGGCATAACTTTATTAGGCTTTTTAAACATATTTGGTCTAAAGATTTTGTGTTTGTGACTTTGCGCTGTGGGACACCCTGTATTTTCTACAGGCAAAAGTTTTTACTAATTATAGAAACTTGAAATCGAATGTTTACTTCCTAATATTCTTGTCGATTCTAGAGAAGTTAAACACTTCTATTAATTTTATTTAGAAAGCATCATATATACCATTTAATTCATTCATTAATTATCACCTGTTCGTATTTCCATTCCTCACCGAAATTAAATTATAAAATAACGCTGCCCGACCATTAATCTTTATTAAAACCGTTCATAATTTCGATTTATTTCTGTTAAGCGTTGAATGTGTTTGTGTTTGTATATGTGCCTTTGACATAAATCATCGAAACTGTTGCTCCAGGATGTGCGAACGAAACGACACGAATAAATCACATCCGTTAACACTGCAATAATAATTAATAAATCTTGTAAACCGTATGCGCTATAAGTACTCAAACAACATTTATTTTATGAAGTGTGCCCGAATAAATTTTCGGCATTACTGGTTGCATATATTACGTTGCTTCACGTCACTTTTAAATCCAAGTTATTATTATTAAGCAAACAGAACATTGGGATTAATAATGAATCAAAGGATTTGCATTTGCAATGTTTGGTTCTTGTGAAAAGTAATTATAATTGCCTACTTATTTTGCAAGGAAAGGGCTGCTAAGAATTGTAGTACTCGTAACATAATATGAAGTAGACTAGCGTTTAAACTTAAAATAGATATTTTTTAAATATTATACAAAATTTGCTTTTAAATAATTTAGTTTTAGTTGTCCACTATAATATAAAATAACTTAATTTGATTTTGTATATTGTAAGTTACTTTTACAGTTAAACAAATTGTTCACTAGCAACACTTTATTTAAATTTTTCTTTACAGTAATTCCTCAGTCGACAAAGCATAGCAAAAGAACATTGATTGCAATGGATGTTATGAACTCTATTTAGCATCATAACCTATACTTGGTGATAGATTTCACACACCTTTTTGCGAAATGCATATTAACATCTTTTAACAATCCCGTCCTTCGCGTATCATCACCATACAATAGTAAAAACTTTCCATACATAACGTAGAAATATGGTTATAATATTTGATTATTCTAAAAGGATAGAATTAATTATAAAATCAATTTTAAAAAGACAATTCAACACTGTAGAATCTCCATATATAGTTAATACAAGACTGAGTAAGCAATACTATGTAATTAATTATTAATACACATTCATATGATAAAATACTGTTATTTAACATATGCCCAACAATTAAAAAAATGAAATGTACACTTCCTTGGCCATGTGTTCGATTTATGTATAAAATATGGTATAACTGGGTACAGTTATGCAATTCAAATAGAGCAAAAGACAAAAAAACTAAGCTCATAGAAATTGTACAAATGAAAGGCGTACCAAGATTCCAACGCATCTCGTCGCCCACTGTTATTAACGGTTCAATAAATTTAATTCACAATATCTAGGTTGATAAACGGAATGGAAGGAGGTAGATGCTGCCAGAGGAAGGACGGCCACACACATGCCCATTCGATTCTGATAAATCTAATTTCATTTAATTCTGATGGACAGGATGGTCTGTTCATTGTTTGAAAATGTGAAGCGTATGATGTGAATGCGAAATGAAGTCTGTAATAGGACAAGGGTTGTAAATACGTTAGGCAAATTAGCATGTGTCTTCATTGATTTTGATGTTAGTGGGGATTTATTGTATAAAAATCTTGTTTTTTCGATTGAAAACGCATGTCAATAGGTCGGTCCTAGCTTGATAAAAAGCCCTTACATTTACAATTAAATGGAATTGAAAGCAAGTGTGTTTATTCAAGCGGTGTAATTAATACCCGAAAGCTTCATATTACAAGTATTATTACAATAGTTTGAAGCTGATTACTTAGATCGATAATGGATGAGATATTAGCATGGATAGATGGAATTATATTAGTTCAAAGATTATTTTAATAAAAATATCAATTTTAAGAATTTCAGCTGACTGACTTATTACAATTTTATCAGAATAATGTTATTGCCATTTTACATTACTATAGATATTAAATATAATAATTTTGTACTTTACGTGTCCTACATCTACAGGGTGTTAGATAAAAACGCAGTTGATTCATTCATAATTCATTATTTTTGAAGCGAATATTTATTCAAATCAATATGTGTTGGAGATTTTTGTAATTGTAGAGCACATTTTCTTTTTTTTTTCTCTATTGAAACACGAACACTTCTACAGGTATTAATGAGTTTAAAAAGGCAAAACAAATATCCAATAAAAATAATCACAATTACAATTTAGTGAAGAAATATTAGCGCAAGGCGTACTTGTGCCTGCTGCTTCTATAAATCTGTTTGCTAGCGTCTGTGCGTAGAGGACTTATACTTTGCATACAAAAGCACTTTTTTCTTAATATGAACTTTTATGAAACTAATACGTAAAATATGTAAATTTAACTCTATTCGAGAAAGCGTGACAAAATTTTATTTGGTTTTGCCCAACAAAAAGTAAGATGAGAAGATTTGTGCACAAACAGTGTCTATTTTGCATAACTCTATTTAAATTTAAATTTAATATATCATTTTTTTTATAATAGTGTGCCCCACTAATTTTTGTCATTGTAAACCTAAGCGCATACGTCCACTATGTCATAATTATGTAACATGGACATACTAGTTTACTTAACAGTTAGTACATTAAACATGATTTAACCTTTAATGTAGATAAGTGCCATATGTGGTAGACAGAAAAAAGTTAAATTGAGAAGATAAAGTTGAATGAAGTGTGGATGCATTTTTTATTTTTTTTTTGTTTAGCTATTTAACATCAACTGCTGAATATAAGCCTTCCATTATTCCTGTCTTGTGCTTTTCTTATTTATTGTTTTTTGGCTACTTTCCTAATGTTGTCTTCTTATCGTATTTGTGGTCTTTGTCTCCCTCGCTGTGTTATTCGTGGTCTTCAGTGCATTATTTTGTTTGTCTACTTTTCTGAGTCTTGTCTATCGACTTGCCGCGCCTCGCTCATTGTCATATCTTTCTCGAATTTTTGAATTACTAATTTGATTTCTAAGTGATATTCCCAGCATGATTCTTTCCATAAATCTTTGTGTTATTTGTAGCTTGTGAGCGGTTTTATTGTTTCCAGTCCATACGTGCATACAGGTAATATACAAGTGTTGTATACTTTCTTTTTTAGGCTTATGGAAATGTTTTTATCTTTGAGTATATAGCTTAACTTGCCAAAGGCTGCCCACGCTAGTTGTATCCGATGTGTTACTTCTGCCTATTGGTTTTTTTACCAAATTCAATTGCATGGCCGAGATAGATGTTGCTTGTAACATTTTCTATTTTTGTATTATCTATGGTGACTTTAATTGTTAAGTTGTTCATTATATCATTCTAACTTAGATTTATTTTTAGACCTACGTTTCGTAATTTTTATCAAGCTCTTTCAGCATGGTGTTTATTTCCTCGATGTTGTTATTTATTAGTATTATGTTATCAAGAAATTTTAGGTGGTTTATAGATTTGACGTCTATCTTGAACCCTATGTTGTTTTATTGCAGGGATTTAAATATATTTTTGAGCGCCAGTGTAAAGAGTTTTGGCGACAATGTATCCCCTTGTCTAACTCTGCCTAGGGCTAGGGTCAGTTCTTCATCTATTTTGATATGAAAGGTGGCGTCTTGTTCCCGATGATCTTGAAATATTTAGAATTGATTCTGGCATTGTCCATTGCAGAGAGAAGAACCCAGGTTTTGATGCTGACGAAGGCTTTGTGGTAATCTATGAATGCCAGATGTAATGGTGGATTATATTCTGTTGCTTTTTCTATAATTGATTGCAGAAATTGTAGGTGATCTAGAATTCCGAAACCTTTTTGAAAGCCCGCCTGTTCAACTGGCTGGTATAGATCTAATTTATTGGTAATCTTGTTAGTAATCATTTTTGCAAAGATTTTATATAAACTGATAGGAGACTTATGGGTCGATAGTTTTCCATGTTAGTGGTGTCTTCTTTCTTGTGTATCTGTATCACTTCCGCGTTTTTCCAAGTTTTAGGTATTTTCCTCTCCGATATGCATTTCTTTAGTAGTATTACAAGTGCTTTTTTAAGAGTTTTTCCATTTTGGCTGTTATTTGGTTTTTACCAGGCGGGTTTTTTTAGGACATTGTACTCGGGTGTATATCGATCGATTGTTTTTCTTCGAGCCATCAGTTCTAGTGTATGTTGTGTTAGTTTGGCTTCTTTTTGATTCCGTATTTTGCTGCAAGTTTTTTTTTTGTGGTTGTTTTTATACTTGTTGTTATCTGTTTCATCATTTGGTCTATATCTACATTTTGCGGATCTATAGTTTCAATTTTGTACATAGTGTCGATTGGTGTTCTTTTTGTTTTAGTAGAAGTATATCTGATGTTAAATATTTAGTTTTTTTATCAATTTAGTTCTCTTTGTTTTTGTATCGAGTTTAAAGTTTGCACGCACTAGTCGGTGGTCTCTTTTGGTATTTAAATTATTTAATACGGACAAATTTGTACATACGTTTTTATTGTTGCATATCATATACTCAATTTTGTTTAGCGTGTAACCATTTGGATGTCTCCAGGTCCATCTTCTCTGTATCTGCTTATTATAGAAGGTATACAAGCAGAACAGTTTTTTCCTATCTAGGAAGTATCTTGGTCAGTGTATCCCCTTTTTTGTTTCTGGTTTTTAACCCGAAATGTGTTCGGAATCTTGTGTTTTGTCAGTTTTATATTTTTGAGTTCTTGTTTGAGTTCTTTTTGATGGTCGTTCGTGCTCATTGTTTTGATGTTATATGTTGCATTGTATTATCCCGCTACTACTCGGTTGCAAGAGCCTTGTTTGTTCTCTAGCAGGGTACACCGAATGACTAGTCATTACACGTGCATGTGAGGTTGACCTTTGGATCGACTTGGTGTTAAGCGCGATCCCTTGCACCCCGTGGATGCATAGTTCGCAAGTTTTGATTGATAGATTAAAAGAGATTATTAACAATATGTGGAAGCATGAAGAGTTTCCTAGCCTATGGAAAGTAGATCTCGTATGCTTGCTTACACATGAAAACGAATGACTAGGAAATTATATTACTCAACATGGCGTACAAGATGGGTAGAGTCTGTGTAAAAATTGGGTGAAACGATTGACTTAATTTATCTATCTGAACAAATAATTTGGCGTATTATGGACATAAAAAGTAGTTCGTACTACATTACTACATTTAAACCCAGAGTTTTTAGTACCGAGACCAATCTATCAATGGCAACGCTACCAAGGTCGGCGGAAAGTTTCTGTAAGAGTAAGAGTCTGCAATGCGGAAGAAACTACGAACTTAGGACCTCAACGGTTGTTTGGAGGGGTTACAAAATAAAATAAAATAAAATAATACTTGTCTAAAAATTTAAATTACGTTACTGATTTCACTAAACACTCTACACGTTTTTGAAGATTGCAGTTTGTTTAGTTTTGTCTTGGGTAGTTTTACTAAAACTAGTTAATGGCAGTGTTGCATTCTGATGTTCTAGTTAGTTTTTTATTTTTTTGAAGACAATTAAGTTGTCAGTCAAGGTTGTGAAGTGAGTGAGATTGGTTTCATAGTGAGCACTTAATAATAATATTCACGACGGTTTTTTGCAGTGATCTTGGCATGTTAACGTAGTCTTGCAGGTAAAATGACTCTTGTAAATATGTATATTATTGCAATCAATGTCAGTATAAAAAAGTCTTACTTGTTATAGTAATATGCGGTCAAGCGTATTAGCTCGTTACAGTAAATTGTGCAAAAACATTTTTATCTAGTCATCAAACTTTTGTTGTATTGGGCAATTTGTTTAGTAATGTTGTATTCCGTTTTATAATAGATATAGAATTAGAATTTTGAGGATTGGATTGCATTTTATTTTTTATTTTCTCATGTTTTGGGCTATCTTTTGACAAATGGGCTGTCCAGTGGATGTTTCTGAAAGTTAAAATATCTCCTGGTGATGGAGTAGAGTTTTTTAATAGAAGCGGTTTGTTTGTTTGTGATGGGCCTGTCATTGTCGTTTATGCCATTTGGCAACATTCTGTAGTAGAGTGATTACTCTGCTGCTTGGTACCGTAGTTTGTTGCTGGTTTCTTGTTTGAATTGCTTAGTTTAAGTTTGTTGGGCGCTAGTTTTTGAATGCGGCAGTTATTACTGTTAGACAGATCTTGATGATCCGAGGACATATCTGTCGGTGGGCAGTTCCTTGATTGACGTTATTTAATTTTATCTTTGATGAAATTCTTACTAGCATAATGTCGCATTCTGTTAGGGTTAGGCTTCTTTCACACGTAGATTCAGCCGCCCTGGTTCTGAATGCGAGATTCTGAATCCGTATACGCATACAGCCGCCCGGATTCCTGTGCGAGTACAGTGCCGTAGAATAATAACCTTGTAGAATATATACAATATGCGTAAATAATAAATGTGAGCCTATGAAATGAATCCTTGTCTGAAAGGCTACATATAATGTATTGTATAGCGTGAATCCCAGATTCGGAATTGCTAGAGAATCTCGGACGCAGGCATTCAGAATTGCGATTTGGAATCTACGTCTGAAAAGTCTCATTTAAACGTATGCATCACCGGAATCCGAGATTCTGAATCTAGGATTCCGAATCTGCGTGTGAAAGGGGCCTTAAGGTAATGTCTTTTTTTAAGAAAATATTTGACAGAAACATTGGCGCAGTTTGTAAGTTGTGTTTTTGTTTAACTTGGAGGTTAACAACATTGTCAAAGAAACTGTTTTTATAGCATTTTTGTAAAGAGATTGTCACATTTTGGTGGCATTAGACGCTTTTCTTTTACTGTTCTGGACGGTTCCGAACAATTCTGTGCTTGATGTCCCGTATACCTTTCACAGAAAGCGCGAAGTCACAACCTGTTCTCTTTTTAAGTGCCAACACCCAATAACAAAAAGTATCTAACATTTGCTACCAGCTTATTAACATAGTTACTAGTTATTTCTAGTGTTATTGTCGCTGATGATAAGTTGAATAATTATTTGACAGTTATGTTACTAGTCAACGCATCATATGCCATTAATTTTTGTTTCTTTCAGAACCGTTCAGAACGGTTATGTGCGTCAAACTCCGGAGCGTGTTGCTCTTGAAAGGAAAGCAGTAAATGATTGATTTTTTTGCAATTTAGATTTATTCCAAAAACATATCTGTTGCTAGGCCGTTTGTTAGTTTCATTTGTATTAGAAATCTTAAAATCTTAGTCAATACTGGCATAATATCGCATCCTGGTATGTTTAAGTTGATGTTTTTTTTTTAAGGTAATATCCGGCAAATTTTTCTAAGACACTAAATTTGCGCAGTTCCTAGGTATTGTTTTAGTTCAACGTTGTTGATGAAACGGTTTCCATGTTATTTTTATAAGTTAAATAAGAGCAAAGGGTAGTGATATCAACCGATAATGAATGGAAGTCTTATTTTCTTTTAGGGCCATACAGCGCCGGTTTATTCGAATACAGAAAAAGATCGTTTAAGTCTATGGATGTACGGTAATCATGCTATTTGAAGTGCTTGTTCCATGGCTTACCAACCTACTTACTTACATACTTACTTGTTATTGTAACATATGTTGTCAGGAGTCTTGGTTTGGTCTACTATGTTGTGCAAAAATTTATAAGTAATGTTTTTTCTCCGACGCATCAGATGTAAAAAGAAGACTATTTAGCTAGAATTTGTAGAGGAAAATTAGACTTATTATTTTGCAATACTTTTTTGGACTCATTTCACTTGTCTTTTATTGTTAAGTTAATCTGCAAAAGTTTATTACTAATAATAAATAGATAATCAATTTGTTGGCATGGCTTTAGGACTGGATGCCAGTAATAGACAAGGCTTTGATGATTTATGTAGTTTGCATAGTATTTGCAATTAGTATATTTTTACAGTTTTTTAAATTTTTTTATACGGTACAGTAACACGGAGATAGATGAGTCATATGCATCTAGTCCTTGGAGAGTGTTTAGGAAATACAGCGGCAGCAGACGTTACTGTACCGATGCATTTCAAGAAAAAAAAAGTTAATTAAGAAAGCACAATTACACTTAAACAATTTGTAACGTTTATAAAATTTAATTTGACGTCCACGGCTAATGATAGTAGCAGTAAATATGTTTATTTCATGTTATACAGAAAGATGATTCTATATATATATATATACATTGTTGAAATGGTTAGTTGAATATGAAAAGGGCTATCGACCGAGGTCTTTCTGCCCGGCTAATGATATTTTTACATTTTTTATTATTTTTAATAAATAATGATCTCTGGCTTTACTTGATTTTTTCAAAAACCGTGTATCTTATCAAAATTTATCAAGAGACAAAAAAAATAAATTTCAAATTATACTTTCCAGAAAAAAAAAAAATTAACTAAAAATTAAAAACTGGAACAGTTTGTGTAAATAAGAAACTAATGTAAACAAATAATTGCTACAAAATATTAAAAACTATAGCAGTTAATTAACAAAAATCAAATTTTCTGTAAACTTAAAAGAGCTATAACTCCGAATTTATTAAAAATAATATACTACTTTATTAGGTCAATATTATACAATTTTCTTGTAGTTTCTGGCATTCATTTTATGACTAGTTAATTTGGGACACCTTGTATGCTGTTATTATTGACGGCTTTTTTTTTACACCTTATGAAAAAGGTAACTTTTTCATTAGGAAACATTGCAAAAAACATTTTGCAAGCCATTTTTTATTTGTTATTTAAATTTGAGCAATTTTTACAAGAGTTGACAGGTTTTGGTTTTTTTTTTAAATTTTTGGACCTGATCAAGTTTTTCGATTTTTTTAAAGAAATATAGAATACAAAGTTCTAAGAAACATAAGTGGTGTTATTTGGTTTATAATTTGTCTCAAAATCATATTAATGACATGTGCTACAAGCATGAAATAGATAATAGCTAAGTGATACAATCAATTTCTGGAACGTGCGACAAACGTGAAGATATTGTTACAAAGATTATATATTACGCATGTAACATTGATCTAGAAGTTTGCGTTTTAATTAGATGCTTTGACACAGATATTTTTTTTTATAATGTTTGGTAATATGGAACATATTGGAGCGTCAGTTGAAATTTAGTTGGAGATCGATTAAAAATGCACAAGGGTATATCGACGTAAAAAAAATACGAATTTATGGGAAAATTTCTATGCAGTTTATTGCCAGGTTTTTACGTCTTAACTGGGTGCGATTTTAATTTGGCGTTCTTCAAAAAAGGCAAAAATTGCCCGCTATTGAATATCCTAAAAAACTCCGAAAAATATCAGCAAATATTTATACAAGGTGTTTAAAAAATAATGTCAAACATTTAAGGGGGTGGTAGTACAAACTACAACAAACGTTGTCATAGCAACGGTTTTGGAGATATGGAACAATATTTATTTTTATATAAGTTCTCTCCTTCCATTTGCAAACAGGAACGACATCTTAGTCTGAAGGACATTCGTATTCTTTCTAAAACTTTTTTATTGGCTCAAATTTCTTGGCACTTTTCATTAATTTTTAACTGCAGCTCCTCGAGGCTATTTACAGGAGTAGCATACAGTAATGATTTCAAATATCTATAAAGAAAAAAATCAGGCGATTTTTCTGGCTATAAAACTGATCCGCCTCTTCCTACCCACCTATGTGGAAAAGTTTGGTCTTAATGCTCTCTAACCAAAAGATCATAAAGTTGATCGCCTGTTAATCGGATTGGTAATACAACAAGACCACATTCAATCATAGCATGGGGGTTTTTGTCGGCCCAACAATGTGCATTATGAAAACTAACAACTCCAGTTTGTGAAAACCCGGCATTAACCGTAAAACATTTTTGGGCAAGAAACTGCGGGTTTTTAGCATCTTTACGTAGAAACCAGCGACAAAAAACCAAACATGCCTGATGATCAGTTAAATTTAAGGCCTATATTTGTTGTACGTGGTATGGATTTAACAGCTGCTAATGGAGAGTTTTCCTAGCAAGAATAGCACAATTTCCTAGCTTTGCTGATATTCTCCGCACACTCGTTTAATTTTTTGTTCTGCTCTTGGAGTAGATACCGACTTTTGTCTGCCGGAAAGATAGCATTGTTTTCGAAGTAAACCGGTATTCTCAATCTCTGAAATTGTTATCCGGGATAATGATAACTTTATTATTATTTATAAATACAAAAAGTTTAAATTGAAATGTTGTTTAAATAAATGCGTTCTCTTTGAATGACTGTAAACAATTAAATTTGACAACTATATAAATAAATGAAAAAATATATTATTATTATTTTGTTTTTAATTCTAAGGCACTCTTATAGTATGTAGTAATAATTGATTTATTCATTAATTCTTGTTTTTGCAAATTCTGATAAAACTAATTAAATGAGATATAACAAATTATACATTTTTGAAATTAGAAAAAAATAGCTTCTCAATGAACTCATAGCCAACTTAGGTTGCCATTTAAAAAAGGCATGTTTGGTCATAAATCAAAAATGCCATAATAATTTTTTGTTAATTTATTTGAATTCTACACAAAAATATCTACAGAATACATTTTTTATTTTTGCTCTAGAGTAAATAGACAAAAAATGATATAAGTTTGAAAAAAACAACCGTTTTTAGTTTTTTTGTAATATTTAAAAAAGTTGAAGACTAATGACAAATTTAAAAATGGAATTACGTTTTCTTGGAATTTTTGCCTAACTTTGCTAATTTAACCAACTCTGTAACATTTAAAATAACGAAGTTGCCCATAAATCACAATATATATACGTTAATGAGGCAAGATTTGCCATTTATATGAAAGCATACGCCTACAGTAACACAGATACCTTCTACCTTGCAAATACGAATAGCACCAGCAGCTTTTAGAGGCTCAAATCTCAAATATTTGAAAGAACGCTCATCTAAATTATTCAACAATTTAATCATCTATTGACAATAGCTGGAAAGAGATTGACGGAAGATATTTGTATTTTGTGATGGCGCTTTGTGCTACTTTTATACGACATCTTATTTTTTGTCCAAATCCCATTTATTGTATAACCATACTCCTAAGTATTTGGATTTGATTTGGAGTTTTGATTGATATGTTAATATTTGTGAATGTTTTTGGATTTTTTGTTATCATAATAAATTTTGTTTTATATATGGATTATCTTTAGCCCCATCTTCTTACTATGTCTATTGTCTGTTTACTTTACTAAATATTTGAAATATTTGATGTTATCAGCTATGATCTCAGCATCATCTGCAAAACGGATGTTGTTGATCTATTTTCTGACTTTGATACGTTTTCCAGTGCCTTTGAAATACTGTCTCCGAATACAAGTTAAATAGTAATACAGACAGTACGCAGCTTAAGCGTATATTTTTATGATCTATATTTAATGTAGGTATGTCTTTTTTGAACAAAACTAATTCATTGTGAAATTTTACATAGCGTAGCATTATTAAATGGTGTCTTACACAGTTTCTATTTTGAATTTTTTGTCATATTTTTAATCTCATGCCAAATTCATTTATTTAGATATTATTTTTATTGCCTAAAGTAACAATAAATTTAAGAATATATGTAGTATAATATTTTATTATCTAATTCTCAATCATAGTTGACGCATAATTCATACTAAACATTTGTTTATGTACATACAGACTGAAATTGACATCAAAGGAAAAATAACTACAGTGAAAAACAATCGGGTCGCATATAAATGATAAGCTTAGCAATATAAGTATGAAATATCACATTATAAAATTGTTATTGTTTACCATAGTTGAGATATCTCGCTCAAATAGTGTGGAGGTGCCCTTCTATAAAATTTATTGCACGTATAACGCCATTCAAGGATATTGAAGCCGTACGTTGTGGGTTTTTGTTTTACGGGCCCAGCTTTAGTTAGTCGTTAAAATAATCGTGGGTTAAAGATGGGTTAAGGGAAGATTTATTTTGTTTATCTTTTATTCGCAAACTTCGCTTACAATTAAGATAAATAACTTTAATATGTTTACGTTTCTAAATGGTTAATTACATTTTGGTATTGGAACTTATGTTCTATTTGAGTTTCTTAAGAATTATTAAAGGAAAATATTCTATAGAATGGTAATTTTAGCGAAAATAATTTGAATCTATGGTTTGTCATCAATAAATATTTATAAATATAATATGAATTTAATGGATTATTGTAGTCATGCAATATAATTTTTTAATGTATAGTTTGTCGTTTGTTTTGATTAAATACTACTAACTATTCATAAAGCTTGACATATTCTATTTTCTTTAAAATGGATTACAAATAATGTAAAACTAAGTGAGGTAAAACAAATAAAATGAATACGGATATATGTCATCAATTTGTCTTTGTCAGCGTTCTATATTTCTTAAAATACTAAATCACTTAAAATCTCTCAGATAAACATATCATTCAAGTCATTTGAAAAAATATGCCAAAATTAATTAACATGAAATTATCTATTTATACATACTTTTTAATGCAGCAATTTAATCCTTAATTTATGTTTGAACTCGATTTTACTTTTTAAACCACATAATATATTTTTAGTCTTACATTTGATGCATGGAGAAAATACCTCTTATGTGTATAAATAACATGAAACCAGCGGCCGGTCCAATAAAAATTTAGATTTATTCCAGACTGATTTAAGCCACTTCGTCTGCTAACAGCAAAAAGAAGATTTCAACCTAAAAACCAAGCGTACAGATATGCATAATGGATAAAATGTGATGATTTGCTCAAATTCGTATTTTTTATGTTAGAAAATTTTATGAGATTCTTATTTCACGCTGAAATACGTCTTAATCCTTTGCCTCGTTTTAAATAATCTTTGTAAAAATAAGGGTTGCTAGAGCGCTACCACTCAATGAAAATGGTGGAGAATCTTTATTGGTAGGTAGCATTACTTTAATTAAAATTGATAAAATAAATTTAAATTAAATTTAATGCTGTGAAACATTTAGTTTGAAATAATTCTGTAATATATTCTATCGACCTCGTCTAACCAATTCAGAAAACTTTAAGTTTTATCTACACTCGCCATGCTGTTATTTATGCAGGCTAATTATAATTTAATGTGATGAAATGAAGGTGGATAATTGATGTATTTGAATTTATTTATAGCTGAGATCATGAATGTCATACTGCAGTAACAACCGTGATCAAATAATTTTTAATTCAGTCGGGACGGTTTTAGAAGCTTTGTAATTATATATAACAATTAATTGTAACCAATTTAAGCAAAGTTGTTAAATATTAATTGTAAGGGTATGTATATACACATAATATGCTATGATGTTAAATATATGTTTATTTATTTTATTTTATTTTAGCGTCATGTTTTTACCTACCTAGCCATCTTCCGGCTATTAGGTATACAGATTTAAATTTGCGATGGTTATGTGAAGATGTTGATATTAATATAAAACGGTTACTATTTTTATAAAAAGTATGCAAAACATTATTAATAATTTATTAAAATATATATTGGTGTAATTTTATACATCATTTTGCGCATCGCACTTATTATTTTTTAATATAAGAGGATGTGCTTTATCGGTGTCATACGTGCATTCATGCGAATTACACGGCCCACAGGTTTTTAGTTCACTCTCCTCCCAAAGGTACAAAAATACGTGCGGGTTCTAACTAACCTACTTTCTCAAGAGAGCAAGAATGAATCTTGTATCTTTCAGGCAGGACACTTCAGAGTAATTACATGTCATTGTGAGTCTGCTTTTCAGTGTGCAATGATGTGTTTCCTTAGACGTGATGGTGTATGTGTATCCAACAAGCATGAAAATCCTGAAATATCTTGTAAAACGGATGTGTATACTTTTCATTTGATGTTATTTTTTTATATTTATTTCAACTTACTAGACGCGGTAATATAATCTTTATGTCGCAATTAATTAATTTCATTTACTTCAAAAGGCATGATGCACTTAAATTAATATGTTTGTACATTAATTCAAACTAAAAAAATAGAAAAGAAATATGATATGCTAAGAAAATTTCTATGTATAAGGTAGTTTCAAATTGAAGTTACTCCCATTTAAAGATTTTACGATAATTTAATGAATAAATGGAAGAGTTGTATTCTATATCGTGTTCAACCTTAACATTTCCACACAGTTAATAAATTATTGGAAATAAAATACATTTCTATTAAATGACAATGTGATTTTAATATAATGTTATTTTATTTATAATTATTTTTGTGGCCCAATTATACTACTAAAATCAATTAAATAATAACTCATTATTTATTTAAAAAAATAATTGACATGAAAGGTCTGGCTATGATTCTATTACTTTATGGAATGCAGCAAATAATGCTATACCAATCAAAGGGTTCTCCCGGTTAACATAAGTGAAATGCCGCACATCACAAATATCCAAATTACCTAGCATCAAAAAAACATGTTCAGTAGAATTTTAAAATTTTGATACCCTCCCCCTCTTTCCATTGGGGGCAAAAAATAGCATTTTCTCGTTTTTATTTTTTTTCTGCTCATTTATTGAATGAAAAATTATAAAATAAATTATGGAAGTAGGGTTTTGAGTGGTCTTCAAATATACACAATTTTTTTTAAACCCTTCAAAATACAACTATTAAAAAAAATCCAGAAGGGTTGTAATTTACTTTTGGTTATCTAAACCTTTGATTGCATAGAATTTTATTTTTTAACTTCATATGTAATTGAAAAATCTACATCCATGATTTTTTTGGAATTTTTGCGAGTGATGCGCCACTATTAAAAATCGATTTTTTTGCCACTTATACTGTTTTTTTTTGCTTTTGTGACAAAGCTTTTATAGCTTTCAAAATTCTAAAATTCAAATTCAACGGAAAATTTTACAACGATAGGTATCTTGGGTATAATATTTTTATCAATTTGCAATGATTTGACTGCTCAAAACACGATTTATCGTATTTTTTACGAGACAAAAAACAAATAAAGTAATTTTTCAAATTATTATATGTCAGATTTGTATATCTGGCATCAAAATTAGTCAGTAAACTAATTTTTATCAAAATTTACCTATGTAAACCCTTTATTTAAAGTACAACTGTTAGGTTAAAAAAATTAGCAACTCTCGAAGAGACTTCTGCCAATGCTGTGATTTTAACATTCAGCACAATACGTTTTAGGTAATGTAGTTTGTATAATTTGATTTTTTAAATTTGATTTATTGTTAGCATTGTATATAATAGTTAATCTACTATATACATTATTATTTAAGTACAGGTAGTGTCTGAGAGTTGGCTTTAGGAGCTGTCTGAAGCCTTGTGCAGCCCATACACGCACGAACTTATCTTAGCGCTTGGCGTATGACGAGGTCTGAGCATGCGCACTATGGGCGTTTGGTGGAAGAAAACTTTGAGTCAGACACACATGCTCGAGGTAAAGTGAATCAAGCAATGTTTGATTTTTCGTGCACGGGCCGCACGGGCCAACGATTCAAGCGTGTGCAATGACAACTTCTGATGTACGGAATGAGCCAATAAATCAACTGTTATATAGATTTTTATCAAATAAAACCTTAATAATCAAATTAAATATTTTGTAAATTTTTAATAATAGTATTTATTGTAACATTCTTTGTATTTTAGTTATTATCTGAGACGGCGTATAATATAAAAACATTAAAATAAATACTAAAATATCTAAAAGTTATACATATAATGAAATACTATACCATTTTCATAATTAATTAATTCATTTGATTTAATCCATTTTAAATATTAAAACTTTATTAAAATTATTTAATTTATTATGATTTTTAAATAATATTAATAAACTAAAACAAATCATGTTTCTTTGTCCATTAATCTTAATTATTCGTACAACTTTTCTACTAGTGCGATGTTTATTTATATACAGAAACATTTTACTGTAAATGTGCCAATATATTAACTTCATAAGTTTATTCCTAATTAATTAAATGTTATTTTATTTTAATTAATAATTAATTAAATCAAAATAAATTTTATACAGACACAATTTCTAGTAATGACTAGGTACTAAACACATTGGTAAAGCATTGTTTTTTATGACTATCGTTTTTTTATTATAGCGTTTACAAAATGCAATAACAAAACAAAGTATTTTTGATCATTCTTGAATTGTTACATAAATTAATATGCAATAATTATAACATCTTTGCAACCATCATTTTATCCATAACATTCGTCAATTAAACTCATTTGTGAAGAGAGACATGTTAACGCTACAAAGAAACAGGGCAAACTGAAGGCGCGTTGTAAGTGACGAACTGTACGTGTATGGTCAATTCTCTCATTTCTCTACGTAGCGCTTTTGCCTCAACGAGCAAATTCATGAGCAAATTCGTGCGTGTATGGGCTGCATTGGGGTTGTGTGTTAACACCGTATTTGGCATTACGGCTTTGTACGTAACAGCCGTTGAGAGCATGATGTGTCTCTGGCATTTGAGGGCTTAGGGATGCACAACTACAACAACAAACTGTTTGCAGAATAAAGAATAATAGTAATTAGCAGTTAAAAACACACTGACAAAAGTATATTGATGGTTATGTTAACTTAAAATTAATTGAGTGTGAGCGGGTTTCTTATAAATAATTTGGTGTTTTAGTATACTACATAATAGTGTTTTGACGGGAATTTGGGCCTATCTGTTCTTTGCTAGAGAAAAATACTATAATTATCAATTAGGCTATATTTTATAATTATGCGCTGATTTAATTAATAAAATGATAAAAAGAACGTGGGAGCTATGGCGGGCCGTAGCAGTAGTTGTATTAGTAGTAGTAGTACGTACTTTATAATTTAAAAAAGTATAGACATTAGCATACAAAATCATAATGTCACATACAAAAATATAAAATGTGGTTTACATATATTACATACAGTAATACTAAAAAATAGAGAACAAGATAAAAACAAAACATATAAATACTAAAATTACTTACACACAATAATAAAATTAGACAGCCATATACTCTTCAATTACATATATAGAGTACAGAATTTTGAAAATACTTTTTAGATTTTTGTAACAGCGTCAGGAAGGGAAAAACAGTTCTTGTTTCACAGCAAAGTAAAGTGGTCGCATAAAATACCAGTTGAAACTGCTTAAATAAAATTAGCAGCAAGCTTCATTAGATATAAAACTATATCTAGAACTACTTCATATACTACGTATACGCTTTATGTGGTAATTGGGTATGAGCGTTTGTTGCGTCAGTAGTCAAAAAATTTAAATGTTTTGTGACTGATAGTTTGTGTTTTAAACAATTTTAAAGTTTGATTAATATTTATAGTAGTAGTAATAGTTATTTACGATACAAGTAAGTTAACAGCATCATTAAAATACGCGTTTGGAAGTTGAGTAGCACGAGTTGTGTAATTACACAAGTATATTAATGGGGTTAATGTGTGTTACAATATTTTGCCCTACTTACAATTGCCAACATTAGTGACCTAACTAGACAAAACAAAGCAACTAACTTCTCAACTTTCTACACCCCAGAGGTACCGCAAAATATACATCTGGTTGACCATAACAACACAGTCCCCAACCGGGACCTCAGTCAGCACACCCAATATAGCGTAATACATGTTCAGGCAGAAATTCTAGATAAACCCTGGACATGTATGAAAAACCCCAATAAGGTACAACGTCACCAATTTTGGAACTATAAAGACATAAAATACCTGGCGCTATACGAGAATAGGCTGATTACTGTAACCCATTGCGCCGACTACCCCTCCGACATGACGCGACACTTGACCTACCTGATAAACGCTTTCAAAGCAAATGCAAAACTACACAGATATACCATTACTTACGACGTTATACATTGAATATGAAAAATAACAAACCTAATGACGAAGCTTACAAACCTTCAGTACATTTGCAATCCGCAAGTAACGCACAAAGTTATCATGTATTTGTTGAATGTAGCCAACTATATGGACGACCAAAAGAAATGGCTGACTGTACAAAGTCAACTACGGTCAAGCTTACCTCAATGTCTAGAAATTCATACACGGCTAAAATCAAAACTTTCTACATCCCAGAAGTATTGAAAGAAATGTAGACTGGCCATATTCTGTTCAACCTCCTATGAAAAACTAAAGACGTCCATCTGGAGCAACTTGCAAAACCCGGAAAAGCCTCCAACGCCACATGCACTGCCCATGTGCATATCACCAACCCCGTCCAAACCACAAAACAGACAACCTCGGCGCACAAAACACTCCGGTCTCGCAATAAAAATCGTGACACTGTAAAACAAACACACTCAGAAGAAGAAAACAACTTAAGTCATTCAAAGCCCTCGGCGTAATGCTCCTGGTGCGCAAGAGGTTAAACAGTAGGTACCACCACAGTGCAAAACACCGCAAAAACCACCGTCAAAGCCTAGAACTAAATAATTACGAACTAGCTTGTGCCGCAACATTTCAAACCCGCAAGACTTGAATCTTAATAAACACTTTTACAATTTAAACTTTTCCCGTCCCAACCATAGTGCAGTAACCAACCATTTAACAACACCTAAACACCATTGCCATGAAGGAGAGTCGGAAGCTCAGTCTGAGAAAGTGAGAGAAATTAATGGCGTTTTGTAGGCAAAGCTTCAATCTACCAATGACATCATAGTTATTTGTCCTTCACTCCTATAAATACTTGAAAACACTCTGGCCAACTTATACACAGAAACTCCGTCTGGAGTTACTAAGTAATCACACTTCACTACCAAACTGCAGCTTCCATCACAACCCCCTTCACGGTGTTGTCGACCATCATGCAATAGACTTTCTTCAATTGCAAACGCCGTACTCTGCGTTTGCACCTCCACTAGAGTATGACACAGGCAAAATAAAATAGATATGGAAAACAACCCCATACCGCATCAGAAAACCTCCATCGCTAAGAAACTTTGTCCTTTGAAAATAAAACAAAGTTTTTAAAAGCATACACGGTTACACCTTACTACCTAGGGGAATGCAGCTGGTAACAACTAAAATAACTGCAACTGTAAATTGTTTAACTAAAAATTTTCCAGCGGGCTGACAATCAATAAAATTCTATGTTTTCTTAGCTCACACAAACTCTGTCAAAAATCCTTATAAACAATTATCACAAGCTTATAGAAATAACTGCAAATTGTAATACACGCACATTTCAATCTTAGTTTCTACTGATAAACGGATTTGTACATACGTTTTATAAAATATTAACCGGTGATCAGATTTGAATATTTTATGTCACATCAGTCTGATCTAGCTCGTACAAATAAAATGCAGCAAAGAAGATTATTATATAAAAAAATAATCTCAAATAATGGCGCATAACTTGTGGCAGATTCGAATTCAGTATTCATTCTCTCAATTAACGGATGCTATAGTACATATTTGTGTTTTCAGGTACATATTCAAAAGCAGCTGTGAGGTAGTAAGACAAGCGTGAGCACTAAAGTTTTGGCGCTTGTAAAAAATATATATACATAAATTTTGTGAATAAAAAACCATAGCATTTTATATTCGGGCTTAAGTTTGATGTATTCCAAACAAAACTTAACAACGTTGCCCTAAATAAAGTTGCTCTACTGCAAAAAATACACAATACTTAAGAAATGCTTATAAGCTTCTTTAGGTAAAACTCGTGGCCAACAAACCTACTCAAAATTAGTTTTCAGGTATCAAAAAGATACAAAAATATCAAAGTAAGTTAAAGACTAAATAAACATTTTAGCTTAATTTAGAAGTAACAACTACGCTCGATTATAAAAATGCACACGCGGGTTGATATATTAATTTAAAAAAAAAATAGTATTTTAAAAATTATCTCTTTCATGTCATAAAAATCACCATATCACCTTAAAATGCGCACCCCAGCAATGTCAGTTTGATAGTAAATTATTTTGCAGTCACTATTTTCTAAAACTTTTACAATCATAAAATGAGTGGTTTGAAGAGTATTTCTTCCGATATAGAAGAAGAGCTACTAAAAAATTTAAAGCGAAATATATTTCGTTTGAAAAATGATGCCATGAAAAGAAGTATACAAACTTAGTAGAGTTCCTTAAAAAAAAATCTGAAGAGTGTTGATCAAAAAGTCAAGGGTGCTAAGGAAAATTTATATTGCTAATTTTCATATGAAAGCAAATGAAAAAAAATATATGTAGGAAATAATAATATTCAGCGGCAAATAAAACAGTCCCACTCTATTTAATTCACCTGTAGGTTTATTGTCATCAGGGTTTTTCTTTATGACAGATTAATTAATTACATATTACATCTACACTCTTGATACATTTTTTATAAATTAACTAATATAAACGTACGAAACAATTAATAGCGCGATCCTTACTTCTTAACTCTTGTACGTGACGTTCGTCTTGTCGGTTCAGTTTCGACTCTCTCGGGTCGGGCGGTTCCAAGCGTCTTGTATCGTACAGGGGCGTCCGGTCCTACAACTCGGCCATCCGTACTTTCGATCTCGTCCTCGTGGTCGACGCCGGTTGCCTCATCCTCGGATTCGTCATCTTCTCCACGGTCGCCTTCGGAACAGAGTGCCCACGGTTTCACGAAGTCGGCTGCAGTGGATGTCTTCTTGGGACCCTCTTCTGGACCAACTCGTTCCACGTCGTATCGGTCGTGTCTTTTGACTCTGGTTACTCTGTATGGACCTAGAAATTTACGTTTTAATTTGCCTAAATTGGTGAACTGGGTTCGCTTTATGGCGATGAGGTCACCAATCTGGTAAGTTCTGGCCAGCTTCCGTCGTTTGTTGTAGGTTCTTCGGTTCTCTTCCTGCAATTTCAAAATTTGCTCTTTAGCAGCCTTTCGGACTTCTTCTCGATCTTCCAGGAACGTTCGACGGTACTCCTTTTGTATTAACTTTTCCAAACCAGGATCACTGGGATGACGCATCTGCACTCCAAACAACAGTTCGAATGGGGTCGTGTCGATGCTCCTTTGGTGAGTCCTGTTCAGTGCCCTTTGTACGTCTTCTACATTTCGGTACCATTTCGCCTCTTCTTCCAGTGAAAGTTTCGTAAGGATGGGAATTATGGTTTTGTTCATTCGTTCTACCTGACCGTTCGCACGAGCAACTCCCGTGGTGATGTGGGTCAGATCGATTCTTTCAGTTCTGCAGTAATCTTCAAAGGCTGTAGACGTGAAGGCGGTCCCTCTGTCTGCGATAATGCGCTTTGGATTCCCAAAGGTGTGCTTTTGGACCTCAAGCTTTGCAATGGCTTCTTGACTTGTCACCGTTTTCGTAGGGTACAACCAGACAAATTTGCTAAATCCATCAATGATTACAAACAGGTACTTGTATCCCTTGCCTGTGGCTGCCATAGGACCAAGGTGATCGATATGGTAGGTAGTAAGTGGTAGCTCATCCTTGCTAATAGGATTCAGGAACCCTTCGGCCTTTCCCGTCTTCTTTTCGGATAGGATGCATGGGATGCAGTTCCTCACGCATTCCTCAATCCTCTCTTGCATCCTTGGAAACCAAAATTCTCTGAGAACCAGGTTCTTGGTCTTCTTGATAGCAAAGTGACCATTGTTCTCATGGAAACTCTTTACGACGCCAGCTTGCATCAGCTCTGGGACGACCAGCAATGTCCTACCCTCGTGTTCTCGGTAGAGCAAGTCGTTCCTCAACACGTACTCTTTGTATGGTCGACCAGTGGATAGAAGTTGCCTAATGACGCATAGATGCTCATCTCGTGATTGAGCAGACTCCACGGACGCAATCAGTTCATTCTTGACGACTAACATCACACTGTTTCGGGATAGAGCGTCAGCATGTTTCATCCTGGTACCAGGTCGGTGCTCGATGGAATAATTGAACTCGCTTAACAGCATGGCCCATCGTGCGACTCTAGTACATAAGTCTTGTTTCTTCATCGTTAACGTAAAGGCTGAGCAATGCGATTTTGAATGTCAACCCGAGTAGGTATACTCTGAATTTTCGTAAAGCGTATATGACGGCGAGAACCTCCAGTTCGTAGCTGCTGTACTTTCGTTCGGCCTCTGAGGTTTTTCTGCTCATATAGAAGATTGGGTGAAGTTCACCGGAGTCGTTCTTTTGTAACAAGATCGCCCCGAATCCGTCTATACAGGCGTCTGTATGCAGTTCGGTGACCGCGTTTACATCGTACATCCCCAGGACTGGTTCTGTCGACAGTATTCGCTTCAACTTCTCAAAGGCTAGATTTTCTTCGTCGCCAAAGGTAAAAAGAACATTCTGTCTTGTTAAGTTGCTAAGGGGTCTTGCGATTATCGAATAATCCTTAACAAACTTCCTGAAGTACCCCGTCAAGCCTAGAAAGCTTTGTACCTGCTTCACCGTAACGGGTTTGGGAAATTTCATCACGGCATTCACTTTCGCTGACGATGGCCTTATCTTTCCGTCTTCGATCCGATGTCCCAAATAATCGATGGTATTCGTTAGGAACTGACACTTCTTCCATTGAATTTGGAGACCATACTCTTCAGCCGTCTTTAAAACTATGGCCAATCTCCTCACTGCTTCTTCTCCGTTTTTGGCGAGCACTACCAAGTCGTCCATGTAGGTTAGTAAGATTCCATCTTTGATGTGTTCTCTGAATACTTCGTTGATGAATCTCTGGAACATAGCCGGCGAGTTGCACAAACCAAATGGCGTCTTTATGAACTCGTACTGGGCTGTTGGCGTGACAAAAGATGTATATTTTCGACTTTCTTCATCAATTGACACGTGGAAGAATCCGTTTTTCAAATCCAATGTACTAAAGATACGGTATCCTTGCAGACGATCTAATTGGTCCTCGATCAAGGGCAAAGGGTATCTGTCCTTGACGACTTGTTCATTCAGTCGTCTGTAGTCTTGGCAAATTCGTACTGCTCCGTCCTTCTTCTTCACCAAAACGATCGGACTCGCGAATTCTGACTGGCTAGGTCTGATTATGCCTTCTTGTAGCCATTCTTCCATCTGTCTGTCCACTTCGATTTTTTCCGCATGTGCCAACCTTCTGGGTCTGTGATAAATGGGAACTTCGCTCTTCAAAATGATCTTCATCTTCAACGAACTCTCCTTCGTCTTCTTAGTTGGATCGTAAGTCTTGTGTAACTGGTTGATCTCGTCTCTCAGGTCAGCGTTGATGACGTGACCTAGATCTAGTACAGGTGTTTCACATACAATGTTTAACATCTGTGCTTCGTCATCGGAAAGGTCGTCGCACACTTTCTTCGTCACCATTATCCCATTTGCGTCCATCTTGATGACAGCGTTCTTCAAAAATTCTTGGCCGATGACCATTGGGATCTTCAAAGCGTCGCTTGGTACCACGTACATCTTTGTGCTTACCACGACATCGTCGACTCCAATGTCGATTTGGAAGTTGCCTAAAGTGTCAACTCTGCTGCCTCCAATGCCTGTTAACGTTATTGTATCGTTTTGTAGACGTATTGGACCCAACGTCATAAAGGCATCGCGTTTGATTAGGTTGATGTCGCTTCCGGTGTCAAACAATGCAGGTATAGATTTTCCTCGTATGTTGACATCTTTGACAGCATGGTTCTTCTCGTGGTTGATCAACATGGTGCTCTTGGTATTGGTATCTTTTGGTTTGGTAGGACACACCCCCGCCTTGTGTCCAAATTCGTTACAGTTGAAACATTTTACTCCTCGTTCCTTGAACGGACAATCCTTAGATACGTGGCCTTTGCTTCCGCATCCATAACAACGCATGCGCGTGCCCTCGTCTTTCGTGGTTGGAGGTTTTCCACCACTTGGCGTTTTCACTTTGGTGTTAGGAAGTTTATCTTTTGAGTTTGATTCCGTCGTAGTTCTTCTGTGCATCGCTTCGTAGAGTTTGATCTTTGCTTTAAACTCTCGGAAGTCGTTGGCTCCGTACAAAATCATTTTGTTTGCAGGATCACCTGGAATTCCATCAAGGATGTATTGAATGGTGGTTTCTGGTTCGATGTATGCGCGGCTAGCTATTTCGCGCATGACCAGAGTGTATTCTTGCATCGTTTCCTCTTTCTTCTTAGCTCTGCCCATCAATGTTCTATGCACTTCCGCGCTGCTAACTTTCTCTTCAAATTCCCTCTTCAGTAAAGCCTTTAATCGATGCCAGGTAGTTATACCTTTTTCGGACTGAACTAAAAGCTTTGCAAGTTCATCTAGAAGTTTTTTGGCATAGATCACTTTCTGGAAATCGTTCCAGTTTGCAAGCTTAGCTAATTCTTCGAATTCGTCAATCCATTTCAATATAGGATATCCATCCTTGCCGTTGAATCGTCTTATCGAATCTTCCATATCCCTAAAAGCGATCGAACAGGCTGCAAAACGGTTCCTCATCTGAACCCGTTTTGTACGTAAATCCTTGGAATTCTCTTAACATCGTTCTGTTGAGTCGTCGGTTCGGATCATCGCATATTATTCTGAATAATACCCGCAACGTTTTACACTGGAGATGCGTAATATTGTGGTCAATATCGGCAATGTCCCCTAAAGCGGACATCTTAGCGCGCGCCACTATAATACCAGCTGTACTCAAGACTTTACTCACTGCGTGTTCTGTATTCCGGTTGAGCCCCCAAGTTGTAGGAAATAATAATATTCAGCGGCAAATAAAACAGTCCCACTCTATTTAATTCACCTGTAGGTTTATTGTCATCAGGGTTTTTCTTTATGACAGATTAATTAATTACATATTACATCTACACTCTTGATACATTTTTTATAAATTAACTAATATAAACGTACGAAACAATTAATAGCGCGATCCTTACTTCTTAACTCTTGTACGTGACGTTCGTCTTGTCGGTTCAGTTTCGACTCTCTCGGGTCGGGCGGTTCCAAGCGTCTTGTATCGTACAGGGGCGTCCGGTCCTACATATATTTAAGAAAGAAAGTTATTCTTGAACTTGCAGGCGCGAGGAATTGAAAAGAAATATTGTTAAATAAGATTGAGGGCAGTGTTTTTATTTTTTTATCGAACTTTAAAAGAAAAATAACCAGACATTGTTTTGTTACTTTCGGGAATATTGAAGGAATAGACATGGTTTAAATGGCTCGAAAGTACAGTGATATTTGCTCAAGTGACACTGATCATGGCAGGTGTTTTATTTAATTATTTTAAAATGGTACATGTGAAAACATCCAGTGGGTATTAATTTTTTGCTAAAAACAAATTGTTTTGTACTTCAAACTTGAACATCTGGAAGAACGTATAGTCTATTGTTTCAGTAGGTCATCTCCGTTCTTGTTGGAAGATTTAGGAGCTGATCTTCTGACAGTAAAGCGTCATAGTAGCTGGCGTTTTAACACGGTTGCCGTGTTTAATATTGGAAGTTCAGCAGAAAATCAAAGAAAAATTGCATCAAAAATTCTGGCTAAAACAGAAAATATTTGGAATCAGAAGAAAAAGATGAAAAGGCTATCAGGCAGTGCTTCTTGCCACGTCCACTTTAAATAATCAAAATTTTAATGTATTGGATAATAGTTTGGCAAATGTCGCTGCTTTCTCAGGCATTTATTTAAAAGATTACAAAGATTGAACTACACTGGCTAGCGAAAAATAAAGGTCACTTTAAAATTATGACTTAGTTTTTGAATTTTTTGTTTTAACCTTATGTTAGCAAATTATAAACAATTGTATTATACTTTTGTACACTAAATTAAAAATTTAATGTTGAATCGTAAGGCATATTTATTGTTTTTATTGCGTGTTTTGGAAATATCACAAATTTACAGTTTAAACGAAGTTTGAATTTTTGTTCCTATGACTAATATGGAACAAAAAATATGAAAAAAACTTATTACTAATAACAAGTATTACCCCCTCTTGCATTAATGACTGCTTGAAGTCGATGAGGAACAGTTTGAATTAAATTAAGAATCACATTTTGGTCAATATTATTCCATTCTTGCAATAGCAACTGTCTTAGTTCCTGAGCAGTTCTTGGAGCAGGTGTATGTTTTTGGATACGTCGTCCAAACTAATCCTAGACATGTTGTATGGGATTCATGTCCGGGCTGCGAGCTGGCAAATTGAAGCGCAAAATTTCCACTTTATTCAGATAATCTCTGAAGACTCTGGCTACATAAGGTCCAGCATTATCATGCATGAAAATGCCGCACTTGCCCATAGTTGTCATAAAGGGCATAACATGATCTTTGAGAACCTCTATAATATATCTGTGAGCTGTCAGGGAGCAATTATCTGTAAAGACCAACTCAGTGCGTGCTTTGTTAGAAATTCCATTGAGCCAAAGCGCGACTCATCTAAAACAGTACCCTGCTCTAGTTTTCAATATTCTATGCCCGGTGGTTTTGGACAAAAGCCAATCAACACGATGTAAAGGTAGACAATTCAGCAGCCTGAAGCCTTCTTCTAACGTTCACTAACATTTACATCTCTAACTTCATGAAGTTGATTTTGTAGATAAACTGCAGAAGCTGCTGTATTCCGTGGACACCAAAAAACGGTTATTTCTGTTTGGGGTGATTTTTTTTGCCCAGATCCTGATCTTCTGATTATCAGGCCAGTATCCAAGTAACGCTGATACACCTTTTGTACAGCACAAAGGCTTTTAGCAACAATCCTTGCAGTTTCACGTTTTTTTGCCCGTCTTCATAACAATAGGGCTTAAAGGCATTATGACATGTTAAATACAGTACATCGTATGACTGACAAATTTCGCAGAGAAAAATAGATTTCCAATTAGAACGAAATGGATGCTGTTTTATAATAGTTTTTAACACGGTGATAATAACTGACAGATAGATAACATTTATTAGGAAATAAATTATTAAACGCTTACTTTGGTTTACAATTTGCAAACATAAAGTTAAAATAACAAACATAAAGTTAAAACACAAATTTCTAAAAAATAAATTATAATTTTAAATTGACCTCTATTTTTTTTAGCAAGTAATGTGTTTTTTATTCATTACTTATGTATTTTGGAAAAATGATTTTTTGTTTGTTTTTTTTTTAAATCTTTTTTATTTGATTCCTATCTACGCCACTGGTATACAACAAATTTTCAGAAAATGTTAGTAACATTGTTATTAATCCTGTTCCAATCAGATGTGGAAACTTTTGTTTTATGTAATTATTAACTAATTTACAAAGCCACTCAATCACACATTTGTCACCATACTTTAACATTTTATTAGTTATTTCTTTTACTCTTGCTGCTTTGTTAGTATTTAAGCTACTAACTGCAGTGTTAACTTTTTTTCATCGAAACGTCACTATTTATGTCGATTTGTTTTTATTATTTAAAATTAAACTTTATATATGCTTTTGCATGGTTACTAAACATGAAAGCTGCATCTTTAACTGTTCTTTTATTATTTTTTCAAGGAATTTGTTTTTTTTACAAACAGAATTAATTATTATATTAATATGTGTTATCTTAGTGTATATTTTTCTAGTTTTATAGTATCTATCTATCTATAGCTCCGCGATCAACTACACCACTGTTACCTACATTGAATAATGCTATTGTAAAAATCGTTACAAAACTTTGTAAGTTATCATTTTCAAATTAGTTTTAACTGCATTTATACCCATAGGATGTAATAAACTAGAAATGCAATGGATTTTTTATTACAGATAAAAGGATTATCAGATGGTCTAGCTATCGTTATGTTTTTAATCCAATATAGAATCATATGTTAAGCACTGATCAATAAATTTTATTTTGTTTGAAATATTTGCGCTTTTGAAAATGATAGATTTTCCAATAATTATCAGTACTTGCAATATAATCGTTTAGCATTAGTAATTTATGTAATATAAATAATTTACATTTTAATGGCATTTATTGGCTTCGAATTTAATTTAAACGAATTTTAATTTGATTGATTATTATTAATCCGATTATGACATGTTATCTGCAATGAATGTGATAAACAATAAATTTATTGAAATTAGTTTTATTTTAATTAATTGAGGTCATTATATAATAAATTGATTAAATTAAATGTAATTTTATTATTGCATTATATGAAAGATAAGGTTTTCGCCAATAATCGACAAAGGATTCAAGCATTCTGAGCTTGTGAGATCGAGTCGCAATTCTGTGGAAATGTGATGCAACATGTTACAACTTTGTAATTTAGATATTTATATATAATGTTGTTTATTCTTTAACTCATATAACATATTTCATCTGTAGAAGGCTTTAGTAAAGCCGAAACTAGTAATGTATTCGTAAGAATAAATTTTTAATAAAAAACATAGTAAATTGTTTGATTATTTTATTAACATGAATTATCACGTAGTAGAGGTTACAACCATCAATTATTTTAATATTATGTGTATTTATGAGCTCTGCTTGAATAAATTTAGTCTTGTCAATTTGGTCTTTGATTATAAACATTTTTTTTTTTTTAATTTTTTAAATCCATGCATAAATCGATATCATAAATATGTGTTTGTATTGTCAGCACGTCTGCTTACACATCCGTATAACTTCAGACTTATTTTAAGCTTTATTAAATTGTATACAATATAGTCCTTGTTCTTTAGGTATGATTAACATTTACAACGGAATTAAAAGGAATGGCGAAATTGTTTGGTTGGGGGACTTGCTTCGTCTCAGATATTAATGACACTGAAAGAGGCGACACAAGAAAGACAGATTACACGTTCGAAGTTACTTAGAAGTTGTCACGGAAGAAGATTATTAATTATTCATATTACGTCCTATTTATATAAACATATTACGATATATATAAAAAAAATGTATCACTCTAAATAAAATCAGCAATAGTTTGTTAAATTTATATTGCTAAAAATAAATAAGTTTGAATAGTATCAGATCTATTTAATTTATTTTTATCCTTAAAAAAATATCAAGCGTTACAATTGAGTAAAATATAGAAATTTAGAATGGTATTTTTAATTGCAAAGGAAACCTCCAAGGACAAAAAAACAGCTTATTTATCCAGGAACATCAGTAACATATTGCATTTGTGGAGAAAGTTTTAATTGGAAATTTTATTGCTTTGTGTTTGTCTCAAAGGAATTGCTGATATTTCAATTACCAATTGAATGAAATTGGACTATTATTAAAGACGAAATTAAAACTTACTATATATTTTATTCAATACTTGAATTAATCAAATAAGTTATAACTAATTTTGCTATAATAAATCAAATTTAATATACCTTTCAGAAATAGATTTTCAAGTAGTAATTCTACTAAACTGCCAGATGTACTTAATAGAAACTCAAAATATACATAAAACAGCAATAAGCCTTATGTAATATACTCTTGTCAAAGATGCTTATTTATAGAATCGTACAAATATACCTATATCCGTGCCACACACCAAAAATATCCTTTACTTAATTATTTTATGGATATAGTTTTAAATAAAATTTCTCAAAATGAAATTTTATTTTATTTTTATTCTTTATTTTTAACGCGGGCATAAAAGTTCGGGACGTCGCTTTGAGATGCGCCGCTATTTTATTTCGACTGCTTATAAAACTGTCACGCTACATTTTTTCCGTCCAGAAGTGTTATTCTCTGCAGAAAATTATTCGCTCTAATAAGCGCGTTTTAAAAGATTTAATTGCTTATTATAGTCACCGTGAAGAATTAATTACATGATAATATATGAATTAGTCACAATGATTTAAGCATAAACAAGCAAGTTCAGTCCTTGAAAATAGGACGAAGAAAACAGTATGCAAATGAGTTAGATCGAATGTTAAAAGTATTTAAATAATTTAATTTTCTAGCATATCACACTAATATCTTCTCTTAAAAGATTACAATGGTGAATTACATTTATTATTTTGTTTTTACAGATGAATAATATAAAATTAAAATCAAAATTTTGCTACTCATTTAATTGCTTTTATAAGCAAATTTTCTTCCTTTTATTTAAAGTTTGTGAAATGAGATTTCAGATTGATTAGATGTGCTTATGTAGTAACAGTTATCTTACCTTTTAATTGGCAAAAGATATTTTAACGGATCTGTTATCTTTTACATATTGCTATTAAAATATGGACAGATTGAATTATTAATGTATGCATATGATTTTCACAGTATATAGAACTAACAGAAAACTATTATAAATTAATCAGGTACTTACAGTATGTACGAACTTCTAATCCAGGAATAATGATCAATATCTGAATAAGACAATTTATTTTTAATTAATTAATTATACATGTAGTTTTTGTTTCAAATATGAAATTAGAATTTTTTATCTATTATCATTAAAAACTAGTGAATTATTCTATTAAAATTAAATGAATAACTGATCTATTTATTATCGATGCAGTTATATAATGGTGGAATTATGGTGGACGCTACACTAATAAGATACATAAGACAGTATGCAGTCTACATCCGTCACTTGTCATCTGCAATTTGTCAATGTTTTCTAGTTTTTTTAGCTTACGGAGTTTTTTTCATGTGGATTATTGCAATCTATCAAGGTATAAAGTTTTTACAAATTATGGAATAGTTATAGATAATAATTAATATTCTGTTCGCTTATATATATAGCCACACTTGTATGGTTGCAACAAACTCTCGCGAATAATTAAACAATACCTACCGTTTTACTCTGAATAGCATATTTTAGTTTTCATTTAAGTGAATTTTTTTATATTTAAAATTAAATTAAGTAGGACACACTTGCATATTTCAGTTTTAATAACTATATTACATTTGTCAATTAAAACATAATAATGTACCTGTAGAGAATAAATCTAAGAAATTTACCAAATTATTTTGAAAATTTAAATAAAGATGGTTTTTTTTAACGTTTCTGTTAGAATTAAGATTTTATGTGACAAAAGGTTTTTTTTATCACAATTGCGTTTTTTTTTTTGGTGTGCTCAAAAGTACAAATTTTAAAATAATCTTATGACTTTTTATGTTATAACAAAACTTCAACCACATTATATTTCCTGCTGGAGAACATGAAATACAAATTGCACACATTGAATTAATGAATTACAAGGAATAAAATAAAAAATATATGGTCCCGATTTGAAGTTAACTGAAGTCCATGGTCAACAAATTTAATTGTTGAGCTAAAAAAATTTATACCAAAGTTAGAATAAAAACTGTAATAAAGTAAGAAAGTTCTAAAAAGAAGTGATTTTTAGACTCACGACTCACAGAAATAACTATAATACTCTTTAAAAATCTAACAATATTTTTAAATGCTTGAGAAGTCATTAAATTATGAGAGCTATAAATAAATCAATAAAAGAGAAATTGTAGAATATATTGAAGTTTGAGAAAACTTTGAAAAGTCTTAATGCGTTTGTTGTCACATAAAATTTTGTTATTTGACAGCAAAAATCATCAAGACATAATAGCATATCAACACAGCACTTGGCAGACATCAAATAAAGGACAAAAATTAGAAAACTGAAGAGCTATTATTGGCTATAGATTATAGACTTTGGAGGTTCTTAAATACTTTTTTTGAATAAGTTTTAAACGATAAAATGATAAAAGAAAACGTTTATATTACATAACAAAATATGGAGAACCATCAGATATGATTAGGTTAGCGAAGAATACCTCTAGCAATACAATGTGGCAAATTAGAAGAAGTTAAAGATATTAAATAATAAAAAGTGTGGATACAAGTTTTGAACAATAATAATGAATAAAAATAGAGAATATAAACGTTTGAAATGTAGTGCTATAGACAAATGATGAGAATTAGCTAGAAGCATAAAGTAACAAAATAATTAGAGCTAATTGAAGAAAAAAGAAAACCACATTTTTAATTTTAACAGACAGACAGATAAGAGAGGTTGTAAAAATGAACAACTATGAAGACTTTTGGGCATTAGCCCAGAATAAGACGAAATTGCGCGTTGTTTTCAACTATTCTATTAATAAATGTTTTAACAGCTCTTTAAATAGTCTGAAAATACACTGGAAGAGTTACTAGAGTTTTCTAGTATATTTCAAGAACTTAAAGCTATAAAGAGTATAAAACAGTTTAGCGAAGAACAAATAGCCACTTAAAGACTTTTAAAAAAATTATAAAAATTACAAAAAGTTCTACTTTACTAAGAACGTTTTACATAACATAATGTAGGGAAACTTAAAAAACTGACAGTAACAATAGACAAACAATAGTTAAAAAATATTGTAAACTAGCATAAACTTTTATCAGCTTTAAAATGACTTTAGAATTCAAGAATTTTTTAAAACTAAAGAACACTTTTAATAATTAGTATAAGATTATAAATTATCAAAGAACCTTAAATACTATTAGAATCCGTTGACAGGTTAAACTATATATGCAACAAAAGTAGTAAAGTTTTTAGTTTTATTCTCTACCTTTTAAAGTGCCAAAAGTGAGAAGATTTTGAACAATCTTAATTTTTTTACGAAAATCATAGAGAAGCGGTTTTAGAAAACTTATTTGAAATATGTTACTGGTTATTGTGGAAATAATAAAAGGTTTTGAAAATAACTACAAATAGACTTTAAGATATTTTATGTTTTGACCAAGAAATCCGACAAAGAATAACTAAAAATTGTATAATTTAAGAAGAATTTTACAAGAATTAACAACAACTTTTAAGTTGTAAGTTGTGACTAAAAAGTTCTAATGACTTTGAGATCTAGTTTACTCCTAGGGTATTTAAAATCTTAACTGTTCCAAAAAAAGCTTGTTTGAGTTGTTACGGCCGGTATTTATCTGTATTCTTTGTATTTGAGTGATGTTTACATACTAGTTGTTAGAATATAAGGATAGATTTCTTCTTTGAGACAGGTCAACAAAAAGAACAAGTTTTATGTATGTTTTATTTATTATATTTATAGTTTTTTAAGTTTGATTTGTCACCTTTTATATAAATTGGGGTAACTTTAGCTTGTTTTAATTGTTTTATTTAGTTTACAATAGCGCGGCATACACACAAAGATTTATCTGCGGGTTAGAACTGTACGGTTATATCTACAGTTTTTGGACTGCGCCGGTTCAGAACCGCCGTTGCACACTAACACAAAATTGGAACCGACAGATAAAACTTCTAGATTGAAAAACTGCGTGTTAGTGTGCGAAACCCACAGATTTATCTTTACCCTTGGCCCGGCACGAAAACTTTCAACATGTTGAAAGTTTTAAAGATTTTATTTGAAAAGAAATTTGTATGTCAGATAAATAAAAATGTGCAACGTCAATAAAAAACAAGTTGTTTGCATGGCTCTTGTATATAGCAATAATATAGCATCGGAAAAACTAACAAGGTAACGATCAAAATGGGTAAAGCGTTGGTTATCCGAATCTAAAAGGGAAAATTTAAACCACATGCAACTATTAAAAGAATGAAAATAAAACCTTCCAACATTTACTTAGTTTAGTAAAAAAAAAAATTAATAAAACAAAATACAAGGATGAGAAATGCTATATCAGCAGAAAAACGATTAATAGCGACATTAAAATTTCTTGCGACTGGTAGATCTTATGAAGATTTAAAATTTATCGTGGGAATTGCAGCACAAACTCTTGGATATATAATACCAGAAACTTGCCGCGTAATTTATGATGTATTAAAAAATAAGTATATGATAGAATCTCAAAATATTAAGCTTCCAAAAACTCTTGCATTTTTTTGACGCGAGCTCTCCGTCTATTAGATCATACTTTTGTAAATCTATTTAAAAATGTGCACTATTTTTTAAATTTTTGTTTGTATATTTCTTTGATTTTATTTTCCATAAACATGGATTTTCTTTATATAATCGAAAAAAAATCTGTTAAAAATTCGCGCAACATTTTACTTGAAAAATAGGCGCTGTTTTATTTTAAGTTTTAACTGTGTGCTAGTCGGAGAAGTTCCGGGGTAAAACTATACAGTTATTTCAGCAGGTTCAGACCCGTCTCCTTTGTACACATTAACACACAGTTTTATCGATGGGTTTGGAATGGACGGTCCAAAACCCGCAGATAAATCTTTGTGTGTATGCCGCGCTATTACTGAGAATATTGTCTGGATTAACTGATTTATTTTTGTTGTTCTGTTTAGTTTGGTTTATTTATGATTGATTTGTTTTTACAGGTATATGTAGATGGTTATCATTAACGGGTTGATTTTAGTTTTGGTAAATTATTGCACCTATAACATTTTTTTCTATCTTTAAAAATAGCTTTACTAGAGCTGTTTTTGTAAGGTGTTAAAATCTGTAGAAGCTCTACTAGTAGAACGCTTTTCAGATCATAGTTTATGCATAGCAAATATAGTGCTGCAGATTTCAAACTTATTACGAATGCATTTCAGATTTAATTTGTTGTTGTGCTTTACAATTATTATTAGTTTTTAAAACTACTTTCTAAGGGGTTAATGTAGTTCAACTGCTTTGAAATTTTACAGTTATTTTGAAGTTATAATTTAATGAAAAACAAATTTTACCCAAACCCAATCTAACTCTAAAGCAGCCAATCAAATACAGACAATTGTTTTCTTCTTCTTCTTTTTCTTCTGCTTCTAGTAGGCGAAGGTCGCCTGTTTTTTCTGGAAGCCTCGTCTTATTGTGGTTGCTTTTGGAATGTTGACTGCCAACTGTCGCGAAATCTTTTCGGTGGTCTCCCTAGAAGTCTTTTTCCGCCGGGTTTGCCATTGCGGGGTATGTTAGCTATTCTGGTTTCTGACATTCTGGTTACTTGTTTGTTCCAACAGCGTCTACGTTGCCTTACCCATTGCACTGCATCTTCTACCTATTCTTGATTTGCAATCGGTAGTGAGGTATTTGTTTTTCCAGATATTTTGCATTAGTTGTCCCGATATCATAGCAGCTTTGTTAACTTGGTGTTGTCGATTGCTAGCTTGCACCGCACGGGCTCTCTTGAGATGGTCATTGATTTAGTTTTAGCTATTGCAACAGACATGTTATATTTTTCGGTCGTTGTTTTGAATTTGTGCAATAGTTGCTGCAGGTCATTTTCTGTTTCCGCTATTAAGGCTGCATCATCCGCATAGCATATGATGTTTACCTTGTTGTTACCAAGTCTATATCCTGGGTCACTTGTCTTAACGGTGTCGATGATCTTGTCCATGATGACGTTGGATTACAGTATTGAGCTGAGACTGTCCTCTTCACGGATTCCCGAGTTGGTTTTTATCTCTTTGGTTAATTTCTTGTTAACTCTTATTTTGGTGGTATTGTTGGTATTTAGTTCTTTAATTATACGGATATATTTTCTAGGTACTAGGTCTCTAAGCTGTATGCGGT
Source organism: Tachinus rufipes (assembly GCA_963932245.1). Lineage (NCBI taxonomy): Eukaryota > Metazoa > Arthropoda > Insecta > Coleoptera > Staphylinidae > Tachinus > Tachinus rufipes. Next base: position 42,860,109 of record OZ010745.1, on the reverse strand, counting down.
CGATTGCTTTTGTGAGATCCACAAAGCATATAAAAGCGGGTGTGCTGTATTCAAGGGCCTTTCCTGCAATTTGTCTAATAATTAATATCGCATCTAGTGTAGAGCAGTTTCTCCTGAAGCCCTGTTGTTTTTCGTTAATTGGGATGATGTTGGATATCTCTTTTGCGATTATGTTTGTGAAAAGTTTCATTGCGGAGCTAAGCAGTGTTATGCCCCTATAGTTCGATGGTTCCTTTTTGTCTCCTTTATTGAATATTGGTATGGTAACACTTCTTTTCAATTTGCTTGGTGTTTTTCCTTGTGTTATTACTGCATTGAACAGTCTTGTTAATTTGTTGGCGAGGGGTTTCCTACCGTGTTTGATAAGTTCATTGACTATTTCATCTTCGTTTGGCGTTTTCCTGTTTTTTAGTTTTGCTATTGCACTTCTGATCTGTTCTTCTGTCATTGTTACTCTTTCTTCAGTCTGTTTTTTATGTTTGTTTTTATCCTCCACTTGGTCCTGGCTTACGTAAAATTGTTGGAAAGAATCAACCCATCCTTCTTCAGTTATAGCTTTGATTTCTATGCTCTCGTTTGTTGCTTTCTTTTGGCCTCTAAGCATTTTTCAGACTCTTTTCTGTGCTCCGTACATGTCGTGTTTCATGTCTGCACTAAATTTTTGCCAGTATTTGTTCTTTATTTTTTGGATTTTTCTGTTTACTTGATTTTTTGCCAGGATATAGTTGTCGTGGGCCTTTCGTGTTTGTTTGCTCTTAAAGTCTAGATAAACTTTTTTTTCCTCGGTGATTTTTTATACTTTTTGGGTGAACCAGGGTTTGGTGGTTGGTTTTGCGTTTAGGTTTACTGTCTTCTTACCTAACGCTTCCTCTACTGCCTTATGTATGTTGTTTTTGATTTTGTTCTAGTTGATGTCAATGTTATCAGTCTTACTTTTTGGATCAAATGTAATATGTTGTTGTAGGCGGTTTGCATAGAACTCTCGTGTACTTTCTGCGTCCAGTGACTGGATGTTAAATTTTGTAGCATAAATAGGTGTTTTTTTTTGTGGATGGGGCAGCAGTAGTTCTTACTTTACACAATTTACATAGTACTAGGTTATGGTCTGAGCCTATGTTTGCAGAGGTTAGGCTTCTAACGTATATTAACTGACTAGGGGGTATGGCTCTGTTGGTAATAATAAAGTCTATTACAAAATTGTTGTATCCACCGCCTGTAAAGGTGACCTTATGCTGAGGCTTGTGGTCGAAAAAGGTGATGTTAATCCTTTGTTTATCGAAGGTGCATAGTTTAACAAGCATCTCTCTTCTGGAATTTGATGTTTCTTCATTGAACTTTTGCTGGACCCCGTCTACTATCTTGTTTCCAGTTCTGTTTAGGTCTCTAAGCAGGATGATTCTGTCGTTGTTTGGGATTTTGTCTAGTAGATATTGTATTTGTTGGTAAAATTCGATGGCTTGTTGTTCAGGTTTGCTGGAGTCCGGTGCGTACACTGATATTATATGCGTGGGTTTGCTATTTAGTTGGAGTGTAACCTTCAGTATACCGTCATTGATGTTTTGTTTGTATTTGTCTTTGATAAGCAGCCCTACCCCTGAGCTTGCCCTTTCGGTTTTGGCGCGGCCGCTATGTACAAGGATATAGTTTTGGCCTTTTTTTTTTGTTTCTGATATTGCGCATATATTGATATTGTGGGCGTTTAGCTCTAGTATTATTTTGTGGTCCTTATTGTTGAAGGACCTTACGTTCTAGCATCCTATTCTTAAGTGATGACGTTTTCTCATTGTCCGTGGTGTTGCAGTGGTTGTCTACGGTGTTATCAGTCCGCTGTCCGAGGCGTTTCTTCCAGTTTTGTGAGCTACTGTTTTTTCTAACCTTAGGCAGGTTACTGGCCTCACCTAAAAGCCCTTCTCATTTATCCGGGCTTGGGACCAGCGGCGACATCTGGTGAGTTACTCAGTCCACTTCCAGACTGTCACCGGCTGAGATACAATTGTTTTGGTTTTCACAAATCCTTATCAGTGCATCTTGGTGGTACGGCATTGTTTGATGGTGAAGGATGATTTCAAATAATTGACTTATGTGATTTTAAACACAAGTTAGTTAGTTGTAGCTTTATCATGTTGCTTCAACCAAAGAATCGAATATTATCGATAAAACTTCCCAATTGGGTTTGGGTAATTAGGTAAACTATATTTGATTGTCTACCTTTTTAGACATTGCAATTTGGTTGCTAGTTGTGATATTGAAGTTTTATCGATGATACTCGATTTTTTGGTTGAAGCAACATAATGGAGTTACAACTACTTTGCACCACCAAACAAGTTATAATGTTAATACAACATTAGATAAAAGATTCAATGAAAATTTAACAAACCTGCAAAATGGGCTAAAAATAAAATTAAACACATTTCAAGAATTATGAATCAAGCTAGTAGAAGTGAAACAGATAATGAAAAAATGGAAATATGTTTACAGAGTCTATGTATTTGAAATCCCAAAAAGTTTTGGATTTATAAAGAAACGGAGTGGATACACTAGCTTAACAAAAAGTATTTTTTGATAATTTACTTCAAGAAAAACTATTGACAGGCTGAGAGAGTTTTTATTTGGTTTTATATTATCTAGTATCAATTATATAAACTAATGCATCTCATTGCAAAAGCAAATAAACAACCTAGAAAGTTTTTCCAAGATAGTTTACTAAAATCTTCTCTATTAGTCTGTTATTCCTTAAGTTATACAATGTTTCAACAGCACGCAGTATGGCTACACTTATAATATGTGTAAAAACAAATATTTGTCTAACCCTGAGCCACACGAATATAAAATTTGTAATTAAAAAAATTCACCCTGTTGCACTTTCTGCCGCATTACTTTAATAAATTTTGGTCAACTCTTATGGTATTCTACGGTTATTTATTTCACAAAACTTTACAGTTTAATTTGAAACCTTAACTTTAATCTGTCTACTCAACATACCCAACTGTATATAGATTTCCCTAATATCTACTCACAACTGACCGTCCGCGTTCTATTTCTTCTTCTCAACTTTTCTTTTTATCCCAACTTACAAAAACTATTTCTTGCCGCAGCCATTCCAGCAGAGACACATTTAATTCCAATTAAGTATGAATCGACTAAGGAAAATGCCCGATATCTTGACTCCTTGGCGTATCCGCTTGTCTTTTATGATTAACTTTATTGAATTTTTAATTAAGACATTGAAACAGTTTTCTTTATATTCTTTAGAGCAAATCCTGTCTGTGTCTCACTTTATTGCGTCCTTGAACAACCTTGTATCCCATTCATTAATAAGCCTACACCTAATTTTAAATTTTTTTAAATTTTAAAATTGATATTTAGGAATTACTTAATATGTCACAACAACATAAAATTACTTTTAAATTTTAACGATTGAACCCACACTTGCTAAAATTATCACATTCAAGACAAGATTTAAGCGGTCTGTGAACATTGACTTTAAATATTTGTGGCTTATAAATCTCAGAAAATTCTGAATTTGGATGTTTATTCTAAGTGTCGATAGTACGCTTAAAAAAATATCTATTAAAAGTTTTGGATATACATCTCTAAACTTTTTACATCTATTAGGAATACTTAGTTTTCTGGACACTTTCAAAGCTATGTCAACAACATGATCGTTCCAGAGAAGATTATGTGAGATTGTAATTTTGTGATCAGAGTTAAAACTATCAATTATAATTATAATTTATCTATTTTTAAGAAAACTATTGATAAGATTTACAGATTTGTGAATACAACCTATAAAATAGAGCTTGTTGATAAGATTATTATGCCACATCCTATCAAATGATTTGGAAATGTTTAGAGAACTACTGATCTGTATTCGAGATAAAGTTATTTTGTTCTAAGAACTTGACAATGTGGAAATTGATATATTTTTTTATTTGATTGACAGATTGGACAATAATGCAATTGGTTTATAATTTGAAAAGAATCAGACAAGTTTTCCTTTTTAGGTATAGGTTAAACAATTGCAATGTTTTCAACAATTTGGGAATGTTCTGTATGATTAACTTGAAACTTTGTTTGTCGATGCTGCCAAATTATCTTCTCCTACATACCGATTCTCTGATCCAGACTCAAGCTAAGAGGCTTCTGTTTAATGTTAATGGATAGGACACAGCCGTAGAAAATAATAAAATCTCTTACTCTATGTTACAAAAAATTTCTTTGTACCAATCTGAAAAATAGAACAATTCCTGATAGTTGAAAAACTATCAATATTGTACCTATACCAAAGAGTAAACTATCGTTGGGCTCAATCTGTTTAATTTTTTTTTACCTTTACTTAACTGTGTTGTAACAGAACCTCCAGAGTTCAAAGTTATAGAGAAAAAAAATAATCGTAAATACTTAAATACCGATTTTCCCTTATCTTTAAAAGTTGATATGTTTAATTTTTTACTAGAGGTAGCTTTAATTGGCAAATATTAAACAGCAAATTACTTAAAGGGCAAATTTTGTTCAGCAATATCCATCGTTGATTATTGACTATTTTGCAAAAACTTTGTAGGTTTTTCATTTGTTTTTTTACCATGAGATGCATTAGTTTATATAATTGATACTAGATGAATTAAAACCAAATAAAAACTCTCTCATCTTGTCAATACCTTATCAGTGTGATGTAAGTGGTAAATGAAATTGAAAAGCTTGGTTTCTTGAAGATGTCATTAAAAATATTCTTTTCTATACAATTATATGTTGTTAAACTGGTCCGAATCTATGCTTACGTATAACACCTATTGTTGTGTATGCGACCAAAAAATTATTTAGTATTTTAAAAAAATAACTAAATTAGCTTCAGAAGAAAAAATATGTTGTATAGATAGTTTTGAAGTTACAGCAACAAGCTGCGTAGATATAAATAACTGCAACTCCAAGATGACAAACTGACGGAGACTTAGATATAGATTTGTGTTAAGTTTAATATTTGGTAATGTACATATTGTACTTAATATAACATGATTGGCAATCAAAACACATTATACTCAAATTAAATAGTAATAATTAAAATATCTAAAAAGTTTTTTTAGTATTCATTGTATAGTATGTAATACATATATTTTAATTACTCAATATTTTTTCTAATTATGGCTAGTAGGATGTTATGTTGTCTATTTAATTATACAAATAAATAGTACTGTCTACTTTGATTGATTAAAAACGATAAACTGCAAATCATCATGTATTAATTTCAATTTGGATTCTATTATCAATCTAGTGGAATTAGATTTCCTGTACATCTCTATTATTGATCAATTCAATTTCCCATTTTTTATTAAAAATGACATGGCAATGCCGCATTCTATTAATTGATGTATATAAAATTGATTGATGGTTATTTTTTTTTTCAGTAGTTTGCATATAGCCACATATTATTTTATGTTAAAACAAATATTAGTAAAAAGAAGTATTGAGATTGATGCAAACTTTAGTAGGTGATTTCATTTTAAAATGATAAAACTGTGTCATTGTATTGCAGTTGTACGTGACAAGAATAGATATAATAATATTAGGTGCATAGTAAACTTATTTGTTTTACGAGGAAATTCAAATTATTTCTAGATTAATTCACTTGGAAATATTCAACGGAATGAAATGCACAAATGGTGTAAATGTGTTTTTAGATGCTGAATGATCTACAATAAAATATACTTGTAATATTAATTGATTTAATTATTATGTTTTTAGTATTATAATATTTTAAATAATTTTTTTTGTTACAGGTAAGTTCCTACACCTATCTAATATGAATAACAACCAATAGTAGTAAGTATACTTCTTTTAATTGAATTGGTTACAAGTTATTAATAAGATATAACTTTAGTATTCAGCCAAGTTTTAACTTATTGCAAATTAAATTCTTGCTAACTTGATTGGAAAAAGTAATCTGGTTTTGATTAGCTTGTTTTAAATCATGGGTGACTAATTAATGTCAACACTGGTGCTTACAGTTTCAAGGCAGATTACTACTTACAACTAACACGCAGGGCTAGCGTAGTGGTCATATGAGCAAGAACCTCCCAACAAAACTAAATGTTCAATTTTAAACAGAAAATATTAAATGAACACCAACTTAAAACCTCTTACTGGTACGTCAGTCTGCCTTACTGATTCTGGGCGAGGCAAAAATTTGATGAGTTTTAAAACAAAACAAACAGAACAGACAGTTTTTTTTAATATTGACTTACAAAATCAGAACGATGAGAACCGAGGAACGTTTGGAAGAGTTAGAACAAGAATTAAAACACATTACTTGGGACATAATAGAGCTTTTTGAAAAGCCCCGACAGGGTGAGAAGATTTCAACACTAACATCTGGACATGTCCTTTATCAAAATAACTTCGAGACGGACTTTCGGAATGAAGGAGTGAATAGAAACATCAAATATTTAGTGACTAACTACTAATCAATATCTGACAGAGTTATATACATAGCATCAGCTTAACAAAAAATATAGTCTGTAGGGAATACACGCATACGCCCCTACGAGTGCATCCGAAGACAAAGAAGCTGATAAACTATATGAAGAAGATCACAGGAGATACCGACTATATTGGAACATTTGGCCTTGGATTGAGGAATGATAAAGGTGAAATGCTACATCGTACGAAACAAAAATAATAATAAACAAATATGTATTAAACCGATTTGACACGGGTAGCGACCATAAGCTAGTCATGGCAACAATCTATAAGAACTAAGCTTGTAAAAATTTATATATTTTATAGAGGAAAAGAACTAAAACTCAAAGAAGAAGATTATCATAATAAACTTAAGAAGAGATTGCAACTCACAGATGTTTTTAAAAACCTGAATATTAACTAAATTACTCAGAAGTTTTAAACAGACATACACCGTCACAAAGAAAACATGCACAAATACCAAAACCTAAAAGCATAAGAAAATCACTCCCGGCTTAGAACAGCAGCGTGGGTTAGTTACTTAATTGCTTGCCTATTATACTGAATTTAACTTCTACTCTGCCGTATGTTATTTGTGAATTTGTTCAACATTTTAACCGCTTTGGCATTCATGATTTTAAAGACAAACACATTTACAAACATTAATTATCTTGCCTTATTTTATCACGTATAAAGAAAGAATAATTTGAGTATGAAAGCTTTGATATCTAAAATGTTTGCTGGCAGAACGAAAATAAATCAAATAAAGAAGTTACTAGATTTTATAGAAAGCTTTATGCATCAATTCATGTTGACCCATGCACATCTGGAAGAGTCAATGGTTGAAATGTTGTCTTGGAAGAAATTTTAGACATTACAACTACATAATTAAGAGTAGCATTGAGTTCAGAAAAAAATAGAATAACATCAGAAATGCTTAAAATAAGTAGTGAATCTGTGGAGGAAGCACCTGTAAATGAGTGTGTGATATATGGAAAAAGCCGCAGCAGTAGTATAATATAAAGGAAGCGGTGCTTTGAATATAGAAAACTATTGGTCCATCCCACTATCTTAACTGTACAAATGCTATACTAGAATAATAACCAACCGCTTAACTAACAAATTAGACAACAAGTAGAACACGCTGGTTTCCGCAATGGGTATAGTATGTTAGATCATTTGCAAGCCATACATTTAGTCATAGAAAACTACTAAATACAATGTTTCCCTTCATCTTGCATTACTTGATTAACACAAAGCATTCAATTCTATAGAAACAGTTTTAAAGGCAATGGATTAAGCCAAAATTAATTTTAAATACTTAAAAATTTTGGAAGTATTATTCGCTAATGCAACATTTTACTTGAGAGTAAACGAAAACTTAACAATCAATCGGATTACAATTGAACGAGGAGTCAGACATGACCCCATATCTAACTATTTACGCTAGCACTAGAGGAGGTTTTCAAACAGCTAACATATATGGACCAATAGGGGCATTAAGATTAATGCTACTTTGAGTTATCTAAGGCTTGCCGATAACATTGTACTTATTTTTAGCGATGTCAAGGAACTGAGATACATAACGTATCCCAGAATGTGGGAATCTCTAACTAAAATAATGACCGACAGTGACATTGAAGCAGTAGTTGACAATAACACCATAGAGCAGGTAGACAAATATGTTTATCTAGGCCACAATATCAAACTTGGCATGTAAAATTAAACCTTTGAAATAAACAGAAGAATAAGTTTTGCATGGACAGCTTTCTCAACCTAATACACATCTTAACGACCGGAATATCTTTATTAATCTGTAACGGAAGATTTATGGCACATGTGTTTTCCGGTTGCTACTTATGCCTTAGAAACAATGACTATCACAAATAAAAGCGCGAATAAACTTAGAACTACCAAGAAAGCAATGTTAGAAGTCACTTTACGTCAAAAAATACAAAACGAAAGAAAAGAAAAATAACTAAAGTGATTGATATCGTTGAGCGTATAGCCAAACTAAAATGGCAATGGGCTGGCATTGTTGCTATGTAGCACAAAGAGAAGTGACAAATAAAATTATATTGTTGGAGCTTAAGAGAAACTAAAATAGGGCTTTGAAATCCACAGAAGAGATAGCTAGACCACTTGAGACTTGCTGGTAATGTAGAACGGAAGGCATGCAAGTGGAGTGGATGATAAGTGGCTGAGAAAGAAGTAGAAGTTATGAATTGTTTTTATAAAAGAAATTATGATATAGAAAGATTTACGTAGTTTATTTTTAAACAATTGATTTTTTTGATAATTCTACTACGAGGATTAACTTTTATACGATAACAATATTTTATTGATTCACAAGTTTTCATTTAAACAAGCGTCTGGTACAATGGAATTTGTGAAACGGCTTCTCTTCTTTGGCATTGGTTTCTCCTGTTTGAGTAACATCCTTCTAATATTATCTCTGTTATCCAAAACATCAGATATGGGAATGAGTCTATTGTTCTGTACTGGAACTCCCAATATTTGATAAGCATTGCTGGAAAATCCCCTTCACCAACGTTCGGGTTTCTATGATCATCATCAGATTCATCCTCGGTATCATCATTCATTAAAAAAAAAAGATTATTATTATTATTATTATCTTGTATCAATTAAACTTTTTCACTCAAGCGTTGTTACTTGAAGAAAATTTCTAGATACATGGTTGGTATTTGACTATGATAAGCTAATTTGCAAAACTTAATTTAGTTACCAGTTGAATCTTTATACGATTATTGCTTTGATTTGATTTGATTGATGAAAAACTGTTTTCTAGTTTCAAATAAATGTTAAAATATGTGCTTAAATTTGAAATTTTATTGTCAATTGGATTACTAAACCCTTAGTTGAACTTCTTAAACAGATTACGATAGTTGAGAAAGTGTGAACAATTAATTCAAAGGCGACGCATCCTGTAATCGTTTTTTTTTTTTGTGATTTGTTAGGTTTAAAAGTGATGCTAGAATAACACCACATGCTTAGATAAAAGATTTTAATATATATTCTTTTTTTATCTTGGTGTATCAACCAAAAATACTTATTTTTTGACCAGTTGCTTATTTTAAAACCTAGATAGTTGTAGAGAATAAAATATAACTATTTACTGCTTGATAGTTGAATTTACCACAACATTTAACAGCGAGTTTTTTTACTATGTAAATAAATTGTGTAATAATACAGAGTGCGGCATAACCGTTTCCATACTTTTTAAATTTAACATTATTGCTTGATTTTCGGTAACGTTTTTAGCGGTATTTGGCAAATTTCCATTTTGAACGATGTTTGAAGACTTTAGCTTTACGATAACCTCATAGGGACAAGTTGGAAAGCATCATATTCGGAAAGTGAAGGCCATTGAGTATTGTTTCTTATAGAGATCAAGCTTTCAGTGAACATTTTGTTTAAGTTGTTGTGATGCACGGGATGTGTGGGCTGCCGCTATATCCTGTTGAAAGCAGGCATTCTGTACATTAAGTTTTGCAAAAGCTGGATCAAACAAATTCTGATAACTACTATATTCGTATATGCGTTCTGAATTGATTTGTATATGTGTATTGGATTGGTGTGACACAGGTCCTGGAAGGTTTTCTTGTTTACCTGTATTCATAAGTGGAATTGGGTTTGTCACTGAAATTGTCAAGCATGTTTTCACTTGATTGTATGGATGAAGTTGAAGATCCTAATGAAGAGTTCTTTGCACACTGCAATCAGACACACAAAGGGCTACTGCTTGCAGAACGTGTACGGTAGCTATAAAACTGAGCGACTGACTATCTCTTTGTTTTCGGGTGTCCAAGCTGTCCGTGAACTTCTACCTTCTTTCTTGATAACAGTTGATTTTTGGTTTGGGATTTTTTAATAAGGAGAAATTTCAAATCGGATACGGAGCGCTTGTTTTGCAGCGATGACGGATCTATTTTTGCGGATGTACACTTTTATGGCAAAATCTCAAGTTTCAGACTAAATTTAAGAAAACTAAACACATGATTTAAACAATATTCTTTGTCTTTCTACTGACACTACAGCCACTTTTCAGCGACGCCGACCGAATTTACGGGACCGTATTGAAAATAGGGAGACAGTTATGCCGCACCTTGTATTTATTATATTTATTTTATTTAAATAAATTTGGCGTTAGTACTTTTATTATAATTAATTAGTTTGAAATTTAAAAATATATATAAAACGCCATATGTCAGGTTCAATGAGTCGTTATTTTGAAAACAAAATTTCATGTAACTTTTGGAATGAGTGGAATGATTGAAATTTCACAAAATATGTTGCATGGGCTTTTAAAAGTATTGTTATTATTGCAAATTTAAATTGATCAGTTTTTGTTAAGGCGAGTTCAAATTTCAAATCTGTATGAGGTAAGAATAATGTTCAGGAATACTCCATTCCTCTTAAAATAACTTAAACAAGCAACACACAATAAAAAGTCACAACATAAAAACTGTATCTATAGAAACATAGACTGTGGTGATTAATAAGGAATTTACCTTCATTTCCTGCTAGAAGAAATATTAGAACACTTTGTATGACTATTTATGTCAATATTTCCTTTCCATTTCCGCAGGATATTAAAGGGCTTTTTGAATAGGCATTACATCTTGTTTTGTTGATTCAAAAATATAGTATTATAATATTATTTTCTAACTTACTTAAAGTACGTTACAATAAAAATTCCAATCTATTAAAAACCGCATAGTTCTGCTTTAAAGTGATTCCTTAAAGCGGGAACAAAACCGAGGTGTTAAAAGCTGAATTGGAAATATAAAAATAGGATTGTGCGCTGAAATAAAAATAAAACTTCCCGAACCAAACTTTATTATTATTTGATTGATGCTTGTTCCACATTTCTCCAGATTTACCAAGGGATGCTTATAGTAATTCTTCGTTGCCAACTCAATCTTCATGTGTCACCTTTGCCATAAACACATGAGTCATAACGCGCCGCATAACATTATATCACATCTTGTAACATAATCGTGTTACCAAACACCTACTAAACGCATGCACCGATATATTTATTTATAATTGCTGCTGGAAAAAATAAACAAATAAATAAAAAAAACTGCACGCCCAAGGTTGTGCCGTATTATATATCAGTGTGTTTTAAGTGCACACAGTGTGTGCTCTCGCGCGGTCACGTGACCCGGCTAAATATACATCACATGCGAGACTTGTCCAGCATATATTCCGTCTTTCACAACACAGAATGCACCTCTTCAGTTTCCGGCTGGATACTTATTAGAGACTCACGGGCGCGAGTTCAGTGCTACGCTAGCGTCGCGACGCCCCGTCTGCATTTAGAACGCGCCAAGTGTCCGACTAGCCGTCCGTTAAAATAAACAACGGCCGAGTGCGGATTGCCTGCAAAGTAAACCGTATAGGATTTATACAAACAGTGAAAGATAAAACTCAAAATCGCATTTGGATTATATGTATCGATTTATTGGTAAAATTATTAATATGCAAAATTATGTGTATATTGAATATTTAACTATAAGCTCTAGTGTGCAGAATATTAAATTATTTAATTGTGCGTATTGTATTAATTACAAATTTAAATTTGTTTAAAAATGATGGACAGGCATGTATTGGTGATAAACATAATATTAACCTTAATTAATCAATGTAATATATAATTAAAGTTTGAATTTAGAATAAATATAAAATTAAATAACAATTGCAGTGAAAATTTGCTATTGAGTTATTTTCATATTTTAAAACTGTTTTAAAGTTTGTTCCACTTGACTTATTCTTAGAACTTTTTAAAATGAATATAAAACAGCAAATAAAATTATTTGGCTTGCAAATATGTGGATTTAAAAATGAATGATTTATTCAATTCGAGTACAAAACTATTAAATATTGTTCAGAATTAAAATTAAATTTGCTCTAAATTATTATAAAAACTTTACAGTGCTTGTTTGCAAATATGAGTATTATAACAATTAATAATTAAAGTAGAGATGGTGCTTTTATGCATATAAAGTATTACAATTGATTAAGAAGTTTTGTATTTGAATGGATTTTGCAAGGATGAAATTGGTGGTGTAATTGTGTGTGATTTATAAATTATGTATTTTTAATTCGTTAAAGCAAGCTTTAAAATTAGCAAAGTACAATATCATTAGAAAGTTTTAGACTATAACATTAGACATGCAAACATTAGAACACGAAATTGGTTAAATGGCTGCCTCGGCTTTTCTGGAAGATCTCTCTATAATGAAGTTTCTCACCACATTAAAGCCACAACAATGTTTCTACATAGTGAAACAGTAACTTTTTTTTGTATTTTTTTTAACAAGATGGATAAAAAATAGCTTATATTTTATTTAAATGTAGTGTGAGTGATTTGCACTGCAGAAGTTTTTATTATTAATTTGGTCTTTGTAAATTTAGTTGTTATTGATTATTTTACTGGATTGGAGAACACTTTTTGAGTACGAATATATTACTAAAACAATAATTTGTATACAGTAATTACAGTACTGATGTTTTGAGAATAATATTATTTGCTTAATATAAATTAAGTTTTTAGTAAATTAGTTAGAAAAACTTGTTAGACTTTAAATCTTACTTGGGTGGAGGACAAAGATGCCGGTGCCAAATTGCGCGTTTGAACTTTTATTTGCAAAAATCCACAATTCTCAACACGCAAGCTTGTATTGACAACTTTATTTTACTTGTATGTTCTGTATAAAGATTTACGTTTATGGAGCAACATCTCATACATATCATTATCGGTTTTTTAAGCATTTTTTTAAAGAAATTAATACTAGAGGTGATGTAAACTATCCTGCTTGTAGTATAGAATTAAATTTAACGGATTTTTTATAAAGATATCCTAAAATCATAATCAATATAAACATTTTTTATCCAAACAAGACTTAAAAAATATCAGCAAAAAATGGGTTATTGGACTGTGATAATATGAATAATTTTAGTGATGGGTTAGAAGAGTGAATTAATTTTTATGTATACAGAGTTTGCTAAAAAAATTATACACACTTTAGGTAACGAAAACTATTTTTTATTTTTTAAATTTAAATACTGATCACACATGTACTACTGTTTTATGTTAGGGTCCTACTAAGCCGCTATATATAATAGTTTGTGGTGTGAACGTGTGACATAAACCCTTTGTAGATTGACCGAAGTTATGCCGATTTTTTGTTCTAAATTTAATAAATTTAAACTAGGCTTTATCAGATTGTCACAAATTGTTTATTTTTAATTACCATTTGCTGATACCGTTTTCAAAATTGCACTCAACGACAAGTATCGTCATCTGGTCGTTGATTAACTAGTTTAAAGATGTCTTCATTCTTAGTTGTAACTGTTTCCGTTGAAGTTTGGTTTAGGTAGCTAAATTTGGTAGGAGAATGGGTCACGTTGATTTTTTTGTTAACTTGTCCGAGAATAAGTTAGTTGTTATTTATCTTCTTTCATTGGTGAATCATTTATTTTGAAGATTAGTATATCGTTTTGCAAAACAACATGTTATCTTATCTTGCCACTAACCCAGTTATGGCTTGGTGATCGTCAGTTTGACGAAATTTTTGTTGGCCTTAGTACCTATCGGCGCAATATCTATTGTTAATTAGTTGTCTCTGCAAAACTGATGTCAATTTGGCCAATTGAGGTACGGATTTATGTGTTGTTGTTTTGGGGCTTGAGTCTTTTTGTGATTGTGATTGTGATTGAACTGTTTTTTCTTTCTTGTTGCTGCTTCCACTTTTCCATCTTAATGTAAATGAGGTGGTACATATTCTGCAATGTTATCACATCTAATTACTAATTTGCTAATTTAGTTTTGTAAAATTTACCAATCAGTTATCCATACTTGTTTGTTGGTGCCTAATTTTACTTGCATAAATAAGTTTTTTAAAATTGTGTTTTTTGACCGTCAGTTGTTTGTGGAAGTCAATGACCAGGCCAGGATTTGTTTTGTAGTTTTATAATTGCTTTTTAGATCATAATCCATCTGCTTTTGGAGTTTTTCTGTTTTTTCTTGCAGGTTTTGATTGAGGCAATTGTAGAGATGTTTACAATGCTAAACCGGAAAATATGTTTTAGTTATATCAATAATTTGTTTGTTTCGGATAAGACGATATGAGATAAATCCTTTAAAAGTCAAATTGAGGAAGATTGAAGGTTAGTTTTTCAGATTTTGACTTTAAAACAGTAAAAGCGTTGAGTTTTTTAAATTATTTTGATTTGTTTTTTTTTTGTTTAGAGGGTTTAATTCTTTAAATTTTAGCTTGTATTGCCATCTCACAGCTGCCTTTAAATATATAACTATAAATCTGGTATCTGGTTTACTCAAATTAAATGTAACTAAGGTAAAATAAACGCTAATTATTTAATTTTTTGAATTTAATTAATAAACTTTATTATTACTTAATTAAACATGTTTTGCCAATGCTATAATATTAGAACATTCTACCTAACTAAGCTAATTCTGTGTTTAATTATGAAATAAATTATTAATTTATTATAACAAACAATAGTTTTGTTTTTACAAACTTTGTCAGTGTGTTTTATATGACTACTGCATAGCACAAACAAATTGAAATAAACAATTCTGTGTTTTTAATTAATAACATCAGGAAAATCTTAGTCAGATGTTGTCTCAAAATCTTTGTTTATACATATATACAGATGTTAACCTAGAATTTTTAAGGCATATTTTTTATTTGTTCATTAATTAAATTATTAAAATAAAAACTTAGTAGGCAAAAGCACAGAATCTTGAGAAACAGTAGCACATGACTTTGAGGTCAGAGTTGAAACTATCAATTAACAGTCTTGCCGCATTTTTAAATCTCTTGGCAGTACTTAGTAGCGTGGAATCTAAACTTTTCTTTTAGCAAATTTAGATTTTGATGTACACTAATTGTACTGCTAATCCCTATTTTACGTACACGTTGCGTAGCAAACTTCAGTGTAGAAGTAACAAACTTTTTCAACACTAGGGCCGACAAAATAGGATTTGCTGCAGTACGCAATACTTCCGATTTTTTTTTGTGAATATTATAAATTGTTCCAATTTATTATAAAAATATTGTAAGAAAGCTTCAAAATTTGATCATAAATTGTTAAAAATGCAAGATTCTATTTTTATATTTTTAAAAGAAGAAAACTTTGGTCCAAAACAATTTAAAACTGCAAAATTCTGTTTATAAAATGTCAATCAACAAAATCTTGTCTTGAAATTTTAAACTTTTGTTCAAAAACACTAATATCCAGTCATAAACTTTTAAAAGTGTATTTTTTTATGAAATCCTAAAAAATAACAAAATGTAGTTTGAAATATGAAAAATATTTTTAATAAGCAAAATGTTGCATAAACTCTTAAAAGGGGCAAAATCTAACTACCAAATTTAAAAAAAAATTGTCAAGAAGCTATAAACTATTAAAAAGTCTAAAAATCTGTATGAAGTCTCAAAAATTGCAAAGTTAAAATATGAAATCCGGCCATAAACTCAAAAATGCTAATGCCAATGCCAAATTCATGTCAAAAATAGCAACATTTGGCTTCTAAGATTTTGAAACAGACGTCGAGAAGGCTTTGTTTGCTTGTAGGTCCTTTGTCTCGCAGTTTTGACATTTATATTTATGTGTTTAACTACTTTAAGTAGAAGAAAATATTAGGCAAATATGTCAATTTTGCTATCCACTTGTTGTCATTGAAGTGATCAGCACATCAAACTGATATGCCTATGGATTAAAATTATATCATCAAATATATTAAAAATATGTACGTTGGAAAATATAACTTTTTTGTAACCTAGCTAAATACTTACCGCCATCCAAACTTGGGATGCAACCAAAGTTAAGAATCACTGTTGTAGAACAACATACTTTTGGTGAAATTGGATATTCAACATAATAGAATTGTGAAATGCTTACGGCTCTTGTCTACGAGCCGTAAATAATTAGCAGTAAAAAACTTTCATGGTAGATTAATGCGTTTCTTTTTTGTATGCTACGCATTTCTTTCTGCAGTTAACAATTTTTGAAACGATTGCGCAGTTGATAAAGATATGCATATTTTCTATTTAGGTTTGCATAACTGAATCGTTAGTTTGAGAGTATGTTTTTAAATTTATATGATGTAATGTCAGCGTATTTATCAAATTTCAGTTAAAAGTGACATTTGGAACTTTACTTTGATACTACCTCTTATTAGTGCGACTATGGCTTGGATGTTGCTATTGGCTTGCCATAGAGTTGTTTTAATAGATATTTATTGTGGCGTTGCTTAAATTTTGATTAGTAGATTGGGTAATACGCAATAAATTACCAAATTTTTAGCCACATTTATAAAAATAAATTTCAAAAAAACAAACTAATAATTGTACTACTAGTCCGGGATCAGATCTGGGATTGATTCTGGATTCAATTTTGATTTTATTTGGATTTATCTGGATATTTGTGGAGTTTATACTAGTATACTTATACCCTATTTGAAATTTAATAATATTTGTTATTTATTATTTTTTTATTTCAGTTTGAGAATGACATATGAAATTATTTTTAGATGCTCTTCATTTAAATTTAGTATTATATTGACCTAGTTGCGTAGTTATTTGTAAGAAATGGCCCACAATCATATAGTTGACGACTATTTGTCCGTTTTTTGGTCGGTTTTTAGTTCTTTTTGAAAATTTTATATTTTATGATAAAAACTGTCATTTTTGACATTTTATAAATAAAATGTAAATTTTTGTACTTTCTGACTATATTTTCAAATTTCATGACCGAGTTTTGCAGTTTTTTACATTTTATGAATAGAAGTTTACATTTTTTAACAGTTTATGACTTGATTTTGAATATTTCTGACAATATTTTGATATTTTATAGCCGGATTTTGCATTTTCTGCAATTTTATAAGATTCCAAACAATATTTTAACGTTTCAAGGCCGGAATTCGCTATTTTTGACATTTTCTAAATAAAGTTTTAGATTTTTTAGTTGTTTTTGTCGGAATTTTAGTTTTATCTGAAAATATTTTAAGGTTTCATGAACGGATTGTTAATTGATATTGTCATATTTTATGACCGGATTTAACATTCCATGAAAAGAATGTTTAACAGTTTATGGTTTGATTTTAATTTTTAAACAGTATGTTGATATTTTATGGCTAAATTTTGCTTTTTTTTAACATTTTATGATCAGAGTTTTGCACTCTTCAACAGTTTTAACAGCCGGATTTTGTTATTTTTGACATTTTATCAAAAGAATTTTGCATTTTTTAACAGTTTATGCCAGATTTTGTCTTTGCTATTTTGAATATTTTTTAACAATTTATGGCCGGATTTTGGTGCGTTTTGATAATTGTTTGACATTTTACGGCCGATTTTGCTATTTTTGACATTTTATGAAGAAAATTTTGCATTTTTTAATCTTTCTGGCCAGACTATAATTTTTTTAAATTATTTTTTATCAAATTTTGCACTTTTAACAGTTTATGCTTAATTTTTGGTTTTTTGCTAAAAAGTCAAATTTCAAGGTCGGAATTTCCTATTTTTAACTTTATAAAATATTAAATTTTCAACAGCCGGATTTTTGTGCTTTCTCTTCAATATTTTGTGTTTGAAGATCAAATTTTGCTATTATTTAATTTTTATGAATAATATTTTACACTTTTAAACCGTTTTTGGTAGGATTTTAGTGTTTTCTAACAACATTTGGATGGTTCATAGTCGGATGTTGCTATTTATGGCATTTTCAATAGTTTATGGCTGGATTTTATTTTTTTCTGAAAATATTTTAATATTTTCTGACTAGATTTTATTATTTTTTACTTTTTATGAGTTTTTAATAGTTAATGACATGATTTTAAAAAATAAACAATATTGTGTTCTTTTTTTCTCAAAACTTTTTGTTGATATTATCAATATAACCTAATTTTAATCAAAAATTGTAGAATTAGGTTAAGATTAAATTTTAAATAATTACCGTTATTATTAACTAAAATCTATACAGAGTATTAATAAAGTACGTAGACAAACATAAAGGAGCAATTTCTTGATTAATTTTAATATAAAAAATTGTACAAACAGTGCATGCTTTGTTTTAAAAATATAGTTTAAAAAATTTAAAAATAATATGATTTAATATCAATCTTACAATAGATACAAAACACAACTGTTAAAAATGGTCATCTAGAGTAGTAGTTTTAATAATGGCACATGACTACACTATTGATTTTAGGTTTAAATTATGCAAACTAGATGATGACATTTTAAAACTTTAACTTTGTAGACTTAAATTTTTTATAGGTTTTTCCGCCATCTTTATAAAAGCAAAAAAAGCGTTTTTTGCTATAACTCGGTTCACCGACGTGATACTAAAAATGCAACCTTATAGTTTTTTGTTGTTTTATACTTTCTACAATTTAAGTTATATAATAAGAAACATCAAATTTTGAAGATTTTTTAACACTTTATGGCCGGATTTTGACATTTTATGAATAAAATTTTGCATTTTTTAATTTTTCTGGCCAGACTATAATTTTTTTTAATAATTTTTATCAAATTTTGCACTTTTAACAGTTTATGCTTAATGTTTGGTTTTTTGCTAAAAAGTCAAATTTCAAGGTCGGATTTTGCTATTTTTAACTTTATAAAATATTAAATATTAATATTTATATTAAACAGTTTATAGCCGGATTTTTGTGCTTTCTCTTCAGTATTTTGTGTTGGAAGATTGAATTATGCTATTTTTTAATTTTTATGATTAAAATTTTACACTTTTAAACCGTTTTTGATAGGATTTTAGTGCTTTCTAACAACATTTTGATGGTTCATAGTCGGATGATGCTATTTATGGCATTTTCAATAGTTTATGGCTGGATTTTATTTTTTTCTGAAAATAATTTTAAAATTTTCTGACAGAATTTTATTATTTTCTACTTTTTATGAGTTTCTTATAGTTAATGACATGATTTTAAAAAATATACAATATTGTGTTCTTTTTTTTTCAAAACTGTCTAAAGAAACTTTTGTCAACATTTTGCGGTGTAGCCCAAAAATCCTAGCTACTGTTTAAGTTGATCCGAGAATTAAAAACAAATGTATATGATCACGACTAAAATTGCTATAATGAGCGAGCATTTTAATGGTTTATAGTGGGATGTAGCTATTTATATCATTTTCTTTTTTCTCAAAACTGTGAAAGAAAGCTTTTGTAAAAATTTTGCGAATGAGCCCGAAAATCTTAGCTACTCTTTAACTTGACCCGAGAATTAAAAACAAATGTATATGATCACGACTAAAATTGCTATCATGAGCGAGCATTTTAATGGTTCATAGTCGGATGTAGCTATTTATGGCATTTTATTTTTTTCTGATAATATTTTAATATTTCTTGACCGGATTTTATTATTTTTTACTTTTTATGAATAGAGTTTTTTATAGTTAATGACATTTTAAAAAAATAATCAAAATTGTGTTTTTTTCCAAAACTGTCTAAGGAAGCTTTTGTCAAAATTTTGCGGTGTGATCACGACTAAAATTGCAATTATGATCAGTAGAGTTGCTGCTAATCTGGAGCAATAAATCTCGGATTTATGAATCCCAGGATTATTTTTCAATTATTATGGTTTAGTTTTTCCATAACATGTGGAGTGTATGGTAATGTCTGATTCTACATCAGTCAATGTTATAGCAGACGTCTTTCTAAAACAAGAGCCTCGGATTTGAAAACTAAAAACTCAATGTTTTGATTGCTACATTTTTTGCTTTGATGTTTTAAACAAATATCTTGAATTTTAGTGTCAAACAAAAAAAAATAATTTTGAAATATTTGAATCAGATTCACATTTTTTATGTTTTCAGTGAAAATTGGTAAATTCTCTTTGCACGTATTTTTTGTAGAAAATTCTCAATCAAAATATATAATTTTATGACCTGTTTTGAACTTGAAGAAATATTAGTTCTTGTGTCGACATGCTTTGTTGTCATTATCAATACTACCTAAGTTTTAATCAAAAATTGTAGATTTAGGTTTAGATTTCATTTTAATTAATTACCGATATTATTAATTAGAATCTATACAGGGCGTTAATTAAGTACGTAGACAAACTTAAAGGAACGATTCCTTGATTAAATCTAATATAAAAAATATTGTACAAACAGTGCATGTTTTGTTTTAAAAATATAGTTTAAAAAAATTAAAAATAATATGATTTAATATAATTCTTACAATAGATACAAAACATGAATAACCTAGCAACTGTTAAAAATTGTCATCTAGAGTAGTAGTTTTAATAATGGCACATGACTACACTATTGGTTTCAGGTGTCTCCAAACAAATAAATCTTAAGAATTTAAATTACGCAAACTAAATGATGGCATCTAGTTTAGCGAGCAGCATATTTTTGGTTTAGAAATTGACTAAACAAAAATGCAATTACTATAGCAGTAGTATTTTCCCAAGCTGGACATCTTATACGAGTTAAGACCAGTGGTGTGGAGTCGGAGTTGGAGTCGGAGTCTGGAGTCGTGAAGTCTGCCAATATTTGAGGAGTCGGAGTCGACTGTAACTAATCCGACTCCGACTCCTTAATAATACAAAAATTAAGAAATAGTATACACAAAAATTATACATATTAATAATGCTTTTAATAAGGTAATTTTTGCAAAAAATAAAATAATAAAACATTTAAAAAATTTACTTGTGTTGGTTACAACGCAGTAACAGCCCACGCAGTATTTTGCACAATTTTAGGATATTGAGTCGGTGCCGGAGTCGGAGTCGGAGTCGAAACAAAAAAATTAAAGAGTTGGAGTCGGAGTCGCTACAATTTTGTAACGACTCCACACTCCTAGTTAAGACAGCCGTCGATATTGGTAGCTATTAAGTCTAGCAAGAAGAAAATAAGGCCCAATGGTAATTGGTTTTA
Source organism: Tachinus rufipes (assembly GCA_963932245.1). Classification (NCBI taxonomy): domain Eukaryota; kingdom Metazoa; phylum Arthropoda; class Insecta; order Coleoptera; family Staphylinidae; genus Tachinus; species Tachinus rufipes. The sequence continues at coordinate 42,838,702 of OZ010745.1, read as the reverse complement.
CTTAAAGCATGTGGGTTTTTTCTACAGTCTAGTCACTATGTAGATTTAAACTATAATCAATAACTTTACCAACCCTTATGGTTATAGTGAATAGATATATAAACCTAATAAAAACCTGGTAGCTTTTGGTGGTGGTCTCGTGGCTGGTGATTATTAGCCTCATTGTGCTTGTATCCGGAACATCAAAATTGCGCAAACCTTTGTTTTTGTTAGGTTTATAACTAACAGTAGCATGCCTAGAGGATGTATAGCGTTTAAACCAAGTGTGCCGACACACGATGTATTAACATGTCGAACATAGACAATAATAATAATTAATTAAATATAAATTCTAAATAAATACTTTAGACTGCTTTATAGTTATAATCCGCAAAATAATTAAGTAGGGCACAAAGTATTTGTCGCACGTAATTACTATCCACCAAGCACATATTCTTTTGCTAGATTAACCAAAATGGTTTTTGTTGCCGTGGTCGGCTTTTGCATCGATGAATTTACTTTATTTCTTTTAATACTTATTTTTCATTGAAGTTATTGAGGTATTTTTGGAAATTTTGACAAAATAACACAATCAACCTAAGCAATACACTTACCGATAGCTAAAAATATTCTCTTTTTAAATTAATTTACCTAACCGTTATAACGTCGGGGAGCCGAATTATTGCTTTTTTGTTGTTTTTTTTTTTAAGATGACGGAGAATACTCATCTTGGTAGACTGGTTAAGCTTTTTTAACTTTTTCTTACACAACATAAAAAAAGAAAATATTTTTGATTTATTTGCATTTATCTGCTGTTATGATTACATTTTGGGTAAAGCATGCTTTATCCTTAAACAACATTTGAGATAAAAACATCGGATTAGTTGCAATTTTATTTTGTAACTAAGTGAAAAAAAGCTAATTGTTGAGGCAAATTCTTAAGCAAAAGAGCTTGTAGACGCTATAATGAAATCTGCTGGTCTATAAAAATTTTCCATACTGATATATACAAAGCCGTGCTGCGTAGATATTAATAAAAATTTGTGTTTGGCATAGGACGTTTTGAAAATTTTTTATTAGTCTCTTCAATTTAGACAAAAAATTGACGTTTTAGAAACATTTTACCCAGGTGTATTTGGACTGTCTGAAGATTATTTTTACCTAGCGCACGCATGAATAAAGGTGGTTTTGGAGTAATAGACATATTTATATCAATTTTTGCGTTTTTGAATAGTTTTTTGCATTTTTAGCGAAAACTGCGTTTTAGGCAAATGTGACTTCTTTTAAAAATTGTAGAGCAAAAAATTTCCAATCGATATAGGTCATTTGATTTTTTTGATATTTTTTTGTTTTTTCGCTACGTCTTCTAGAAGAAAATAAAGTAAATTTTGCGCGCTCTGGCGAGCAATGCACGCATTATTGGAAAAATTGAAAGACATACCGATCGGAAATTATTTGTTCTAAAACTTTGGTTTCTTATAATTTTTCTTGAAAATGCATAGTTTTGGTTGAAAATCTAAAAAATTAGCAAAAAGTCACAATTTGCGACATTTTTCAGCATTTTTTAGCGGAGAATGCTCTTTTTATTGGGAAACTCAAATTGCCAATATCAATCAGAAATTTTTTGCTCTACAATTTTGATCTCTTGTAATTTTTTACCAAAATTCATAGTTTCTGCTCTTAAATGCAAAAAAATAAAATATATACTTACTTTATTTTCCGCGTCTTCTATATGCATAGTTTTTGCTAAAAATGCAAAAAACTATTAAAAAACGCGAAAATTGATATATATGTATCTATTACTCTAAAACCACCCTTTTTCATGCGTGCGCTAGGTGTAAATAGTCTTCAGACAGTCCATATACACCTACAATTTTTCTGAAAAATATCTAATTTAAAAGGATTATATGATGGATATGACAAGCTGTGCGAGCGTTGCTATGAGCCGTTAATTAAATAAATTATTACTTACACTATTAGACAATTGGAAATAACTACCTTATGAACAAATTTTACCAACTGACAAGTTGTTGATTTTTTGTTGATCTAACGTCTCAACAGACGTGTGTAGACATATTTTTGTAACAACTCTTCTAATTCTATTTATCCTCCTCCAGGTCATGTATTATTCGTTTGACTGTGTTACTCCATCTGCTTCTATTTGCTGTATCTTGGACTGTTGTTTTGATATTTGATCGAAGCAGATTTTGTATTGTGTCGGGTGCGTTATCTTTTTTTTCTTCGCTTGCTTTGTTGTTGCTTCTTGTGATATGACCAAAAATTTTCCATATGCGGCTATAGACTATACTGGAAAGTTGTTGTTTAAACGCTGATACATTCGTTTGCATGGCAGTTTATGGTATTTTTAGCATTTTTCTCTAGGACCACATCTCAAATTCATCGGCGAGGCGAGGAGACGAGGTTGATTTTGGTGTTTGTTGGTATGTTGTGGTTTTTCCATATTTGCGTTAGCTGTTCTTTTCAGCTAGATTTGGCATCGTAATTCTACTTTGTAACTTCTATAGTTGACTATGGTTGTTGATAGTTTTGAACAAATGAATTAATATTTTGAAAACGAAGTCACGACTTTGTGTTTGAACTTTTTTATATTAGAATTGATCAAGGAATCACCTTTTTAAGTTTGTCTGCGTACTTAATAATTTACATTTTTAGTTTTAAACTTTTTACAATAAAGTTTTACTGGCTAAATATAAGCGGTTAAATTTACAACTTTCTTTTCTTTGTTCTCAGTATTAATTAAATATTTCACAAAGTATAACATAACCAATCATTAAATTACCATTAAGCATTTTAATTTTTTTTCTTTGATTTTACTTTTAATTAAAAGCCAACAAATTTAAATCTTCTACATCAGACGGTTCACTTGTATCAGGCATTTTAATAGCATTTTCTCGAGCAAATAACTTAAATGCATTAACATTGCTTTGATCAAAAATTACATGCGTAATATTAAAAAGATATATTTCCTTACTTATTGCACAAACAGCCATTTTAATTAGTTTAATTCTTTCATGCACGCACTTAAGAAGTCTGCATTTATTTTGTATCAATCAAAATACGCAATATTTTGTATAACATTTTAATATATTTATTAATTAATTAATAATAAACGTTTATATGCTATATTGAACTATCATATTAATCCTAATATTAACCGATAGCTGGGGGATTTGTAAACTAAGCTCTGTAATTAAATTTAACTTGCTTGGATTTCCTGAACATATTAATAGCACACACTCCATATACATGTAGACATCATTTCGGTGGCGGTTTTAATGTATACCGATTTTATGGTCACATTAAAACCAATTTGCTTTTACTTCACTTCATTAAGAGGACATTAAAAATTAATCCAACTTTAATAAATAGGGAAATGTTAAGCGATGCCTTAAAATCTGATTTATTTTATTTTACAATGGATAAATAAAATAGGAACAAATTAAAAAATATATGAAGCTATACATTTTTCATGTTTTTTAATGTTTCTTTATGTTTGTTTTTGCCATTTTAATTTGTAATGAATAATATTTTTGCTTTGCAGATTTTATAGGATTTGTAACTCTGTTTTTTGTTGTTTTATTTGTTTTATATACTTCTCTTAACGCGTCTTCAATTTTCTTTGTTTCAGTTCATTTTTTTCTTACTTGGAAAAGTTTATCTTGGTTTTTTTTAATTTCCTGTGCAATATTATTGTTGATTCATTTTTTGTGTGGCTTGCTTTGGTAACTTTTTTTCATACTTTCTGATTTTACTCTTTGTGAATTTGCATTAATTGCTGTATGAGTTCTTCTGGATTGTTTAAATTTTCAAGTTTGGCATGTTCTATTCAATAGGTTTTTAAATTTAGATCTATATAGATATTTGATCACATTTTTGGTATTTGTGGATGTTTTTAGGTTTACATTTTATATTGTTCCACTTATGAAGTGATATAAGTTTTGTTATAACGTAATTTTTCTTTAAATTAGTTTGTTTTTTTGTGTCTATAGTACAGTCAATATATATGTAGAAATAGGAATAACGCCAAAGTTGTTGTTTTCGTTATAACACTACAAATCAAGGAAACGGTCGGAATGGTCTTAACGACATTATATCAAGCTTCACAAAAAGATCTATAAGCTACTAAAAACACGTAAAACAAGCAATGATAGATAGAAGTGATAAAATTATAAATAAAATAAAATTTTAAAATAAGATATTTTAATAACTTTAGTGATATATTGTTTAATTAATTTACAGATACTTATGAGGTAGTAGCACGAGACCCAAAGTATCGGCTAATGAAACTGAGAAAAAATTAAATATTATGTATTTTAAATGATTTACGTAAGATAACATTGTTTGTTGTATTTATGAAATTACACATTTCACATCGATGGTTTTATAGCTTAATTAACAATATAGTTTCATTTTTATTATCTACAATCCACCAACCTGATTGCTGAATTGCATCTTAAAACTTTCTACATGCATGAATGCAATCGAATTTAACAGCTTTGAATTAAAATCACGGATTGCAAACCGAGACTTTAACCATCAAATTCAGAATTACTTTTAAAATAATCCACAACATTTTGGAAAATAGGTACTTTGTAATAATTATGACTGAATATGATGCATATGTTTACATACATCAAGATTATATTTTAAACTAACTTAGTTGCAATTCGTATTGAATAATATATAATTTCATTTAATACAACGCAATGCAATCTGATAGCAATCACAAACCGTGCATAACAAACAAACAAAAGTTCACATAATAAAAATCTATAATTACTAAGTGTAATACCAGGCCAATAAAACGGAAAATGTATAAAGCAGATACAATGGGAGTTACAAAACAATACCTTATATAAAAATAGATTGAAAATGTAGATGAAAGGGAAATTTTAACAATACACACAAAAATAGTGCAAATAGAAAGACAATAATGATCCAAATAAAATCTATTGTCTATCTTACTTTAATAGTGATACTTTAAATTGTAACAATTCTGTTTGTGCAGCTATGTACATTTTAAATTGAAGCTACTATCGAAGTGGGCGTTTAATAAATCTAAAGAGATCACGTTACATAGTCACTTGTTTGGTTTTATTTATTGACCTAGTAGTTGGAAATTCGAAGATATCCTACTGAAAATAGATTTGGGCAGAATCTATTTTTATTTTATTTCATAAATAACCTATAAATTTAATAAAAATAAAAATAATAAAATAAAAGCCTCAATTTAATCAATTCTATCAACCATTTCCTTAAATCGTAACCAGTTCTTTGAAACCCAAACATAAAGTCAATGACATTGTTTAGCTTTTCATTTATAGACCTTTTTCTTTTACTGTCTCCACTATCTCATGTGAGAAGAAAATAAAAATAAAGAGAGAAATGTAATCCCGAATGCTTTAGGTAGGATATGCGAGGATAAAACGGGTCACTTTTAAAATATGAAACATAGTCGGGTCATTTAATACAATCCAAAAGATTATAATAAAATGCGGTTTATATTATAGAATTAAATAAAAATTGCGGATTAATGGTAATTGGTGCCTTTTACAAGGGAATCCAATTTTCGCGATAGCGAGGATTTTTTAAATTGCATCTTTCAACGTAAATCTTGTAATATGTATGAAGCGAAAAGATAGCGGTATATCAATTTTTGCAGTTCAAATCTTATTACAGAGTGTGGAAACTTTCATACGGCTGTATTTTTATAATAAAATATATTGAGAGAAGTGACGCAGGTGTGAAAACTTTTATCACCTCATTAATTATATATAAATGTAATTTTAAATAATATAGACTTTTATGTTATATAATCGTTATAATAATTGTTGTTAAATTTTTAATGATGAAATTTTATAAATACTTTACAAAGTTTCAACTTTATTTTATAAAATAACTAGGTACGAGTATATTGTATATACTTTTATTCTAACATCTATGAACGCTGGTTTACTCTTATTAATACAATTTTATGTTTTTTATATTTTGTGAGGAAACCTTATTTTTTTATTGTGAAAGTTGTTTTTTAACACACAATTTTTTTTATAAAGAACGACTGTTTATGGTATTTTTGAAAATATTTTCTATTTCTCTTCTTGTCACTCTCATTCATGGACAGACATACTGTATATAAACAAACCTAAATGGGCTTGTATTGAATATAGAAAACTGTTTCTTATAAATTTTATTAAAAGAAAAACTAGGTATTTGAATAATTACTGGTTAAAAACTAACTAGCTACTTCGGCAACATCGGCGCATATGTTTTATTTGTAGAAATATAAATATATATTTATGTCAAGTAATTTCTAACTATATTATTTTGAAATAAAAATAGAATGGGAGATATTTTAATGATGGAGATAAATTAATAATTAGGTTTTTTTTTTTATTTATAGAAACATATTAAAGTATCATACAAATTTTTGATTATGTTTGTGTGAAGAGGAGTTTTTAAATGTATGTTAAGTGTATTAATAGTAAAGTTTCTATTCAAAATTGAGTGCAATCTTTCTACTTTGGTTTAGACTCAGCAGAGGTTGGCACATTTTTTTGGAAAGAGCCAGATCGTAAAAATTTTAAGAAATTTCTTTTGCACACAAGTTCATAAAATATGTCAGCCGCCAATTTTTTTGAAAATGAGGTTGTAGTTTGCCGACTTTTTGTTTAGAGACACAAATAAATCTGGTCTTGGTCGTAGTTTTATATATTGTTTTGCATTTGCATTTGCACGAAAGCAGTTTTTATATTGAGTAGTGATTGGCTATTTAAGTTAGACTTAATAATAATAGTATTTCAGAGTTTTTTTGCTTATGTATGCAACACATGAGAATATTTGTGAATTATTGATTGAGAATAGTATGGTTTTGAGATTCAACAAAGTTTATGGGCGTTATAGATGAAGTTTTTGTAAAATAACTATTATCAATATATTATACCAACGAATTGTTGTGCAATAAATTTAAACTATATTATTGATTTGGTAGATTAAGTTTAAGATACGTGTGAAGGCATTGAATTACCATTTTTGAAATTTTATTATTCTTTCTTTTAAATACTTTTGATATACATAGTTGCATTTTTAGTTTGACCACAAGAACAAATTGGAAATGTGTGAACAGTTTTGTTTTTGTTGGACTACACACAATGTTAACAACAAAAGTATTTACATTACGACAGGTCATATTAAAGATCAAAACAAGATAAAAATATAATAATTAAGGTTTTTTGAAATATGTATTTTTATAAGTTTTTATTTCTTTTTGATGATGATTAATCATGTTTACTGTTTTAGTTTTTTAAACAACATATGAGTTTTCTTTTAGGTTTTTTTATTTTTTCTATATTTAGTTTTAATACTTCATATTTTTTTGCTCTCATTACGTAACTGAAGTATGTGTTTTTTCTTCTTATTGGTGTTTAAGATGTCATTTTTTTTGTTTATTTTTTTAAGAAGCGATTTGTTTGTTACGTAATTTGTTCATGATGCGTGCATGTGTTTGAAGGTTTTTAGTCGTTTTATACTGGTGTCTACTAATATCTATGTTTCTGCTCCGTGGTACAGAACCAAAAACCTGTATCATCGAAGAGTTTGTATTCTTGTTTTGATGTTTAGGGACATGTTGCATAGAATTCTTTTTTAGTTGATTGAATGCGTGTTTTGCTTTTTTTATTTACTTTCACTTTTATGGAATGATCGCAGTCTAGCATTCTATTTAGGCTTCTTTCATCTATATAAAAGACAGCATTGATGTGCGTTTATTAATAAATATGATTTTTGTGTTTAGCTATGAACCATATGATTTGCTTACTGTGACCAGCAGATTAATCAGTTTTTGCAAACTCTTTTTGCTTTCTGCTATTAGTGCGGAGTCATTTGCATAACGGATATTGTTATTGTTTACTCTGTTTATTACTAGTTTTTTATATATATATATACTGATATCCGATATTTTGAGATGGAAATGAAAGTTGATATTACCCAGTCTTGCAGTATATTTTGATTGAATAGATTGCTTATAGGGTCAAGGTTGTTTTCTTCTATTAGTATACATAATTTGGCATAGGTATGATTTTGGCCGGGCGATTTCTTATTTTTTAATTGTTGTATTGTTTTTATAATCTTTTGTGATGCATTGGTTGTTTTTAGGGTTGTGAATGTTGTTCTGATGTGTTGTTATTATGCTTGAATTTTAGCTTTTGGTTTCTATACTATTTTTTCGTCTTTGTATTCTATCTGTTTTTTTTTTTTATTTTTTATGTTAGGGAGTCGTGTTTTTTTCAGTCTTCCTATTTTGTTTTATTGTATGTTTTGGTTTCTAGTTTTTAGGTAATTAATTATCATTGTTGTCTTTGTTTTTTTTTATTGTTTTACTACTTTTTCTCTGATTCAATTTTGTTCAGATCTGGTTTTTATGTAAGTGTTTTCTTGCCTTCTGTATTTTAAGTTTATTCTTGCTAGTAATAGGTTATGATCTGACGCGATATCTGCTTTAGGGCATGTTTGTTGGCTTGTTATTGCATTTCAGAATTTTTTGCTACTTATCATGTTGTTTAGTTGCTTGCTATTTATGTGTGTCAGGTTTTGATTTGGGACTATCCATGAATATAGCTTTTTTTTCATAGAATTTCTTTATTTCTTGTCTATGATTTTTTTTTGTTGCTGCGTATACTTCTGTGATACTTAGGATGTGTGGTGTGAAATTTATTTTTTTGATGGTTATTTTGTCTGATATCGGTTGAAATCCTGATACACTTGGCGATGTGGTTAAGTGTGTGTTTATTGCTACTTAATTACGGTTTTGTGTTGAGTCATCTCCTGCGTAGTATACGGGGTAGTGGTCTGTGTGAGTTTGTCTTGCTCCTAGCCATCGTATTTCAGTGGATGCAAATATGCCTAGTTTTGTGCTGTTATTTTTTGTTATGTTTGCTGTTTTATTTTCTCGTAGTATGCTTTGGACATTACATGTGCTAATTTTTAGTTTAGTTTTAATTTTGATGGTTTCCCGTTGTTCAAAATTATTTTTTCCGAAGATCCGATTGGGAGACTGTAGTGCGGATGATTTAGATTTTATTTTGAATTTTTTTTTTAGTTGTTTTGTTTGTGATTGGATTAAGGATGGATCTTTACTGGTGATTTTCTGTTGCCTTCTAAAGCTTTAATGCCGTTGATTATTTCTGATTATTTTAACTTTTGCTCTTGTAGACTCATCTATTAGAAGATGTTGGTCGACAAGTGGGCTCTATTTATTCTAGCAGACATTTGGTCAACAGAGCTTTGTTTGTTATCTAGCAGGGTGTACCGCGTGCAGAAAAGGTTGTCGTTTGGGTTTACATGATGCCATTGTTTTGTTGTTGCCGATTTTAGGGTTTACGTTTGTATTATTACCTTACAAGCTGTCTGAATATGTACCTGGAAACAAATATATACTGTTGCACCCGTTAATTGAGAGAATGGAGGCGCTGTAAGTACTGACGATTTCTAGTAATGTCCTGAATTAATATATGCTATAATTTCTTAAAATTTGAACATGCGACAAATTATGCGGTGAGATTTGAGTTAGGCACTTTACCCAACTGAGCCACTTTCCGTTGTCTTATTTCATCAAACTTCTTTAAATGTAGTTATTTAGCTCAAAGAAAAGATATTCCATCAAAAAGAAACATTGGCTGACTAGGGACAGTTTGTAAAATATGGCAGATATTATTTTACAAGTTGTAGATAAGAATTCTTATTTGAGTAACAAGCTCAAATATAAATTATGTATTTGTTTTGCAAACTTTTACTTTACACGTATCATATATAAAATGTTTATTATCTACGGTTAAAGAATATTGCCAGCGCGTCTAGATTTCTTAGAAAAAATATGTTGACAAAAGAAAGCAGCTACAATTGTGATGAGTTTTGAATTTTTAAAATGCATTAGTTTTAATAGTAAATCTTATCAAGACGTTTTATGCAACGTTTATTAGAGGAAATGCTGTTGTCATTAATGACATTTATTTTATGCATGATGGAGCTTCAGCCAAGTTTTTGCAGGCCACGAGAAATTTTTTGTTTTTCTTTACCTGTTAACCTGTCTCATAGGTCAGATTGTGAACGTCCTAATTTTATCTATTTAATCAAAAATAAAATCATTTTAATACTAGTGACCAATGGATCATATAGTTTATGCAATTTCAATCTTGTGCTACCACCTGCAAAGTTTTCGAAAAGCGAGGTTGTCTACCAAACAGTTCAGCTGAAAAAGAATATGACAATAAAAAGAAATAAAGACCAACAAAACCAATTCTTTAGTTCGATGTGCGCTGTGACAAACTGTGTAAACTACCTAATTGCAGCCTTAAAACTTTTTTTATTGTAACAAGTGTAAAGTGTACGTATTCCATAACTAAAACTAGAATTGGTTTATATAATTTTGTTTCATATCTGATGTTTTGACTTGTTGTTCATTGTACCTGTTTAGGAACATTATTTTTTCTATAATAAAAATAAATTTTAATTTTCAAATATTATTTAATTGTTAAGCTAAATAAATAAATTAAAAAAACAAACTTAATTTTTTTGTTGAAATTAAATGATTAATTGAAAATGATTAAGAGGATTTATGTATTAATATGTAATAACATATATTTAGAAACCTTAGCAGTAGCAGTAGAAGAATTGACCTCAATACTTATATTAATTAAAGCTTATTAAAATTAAACAGTATGGCTTTTACTACTTCAGCGTAGTTATTTGCTTTATACATTTTAAGAAAGACTTTAAACTCTAAAATAAATAGCGTCTAGTTAGAAGACTACATTTCTTATCTGTGCACAGTACAAAGTTGTAGTTATATAGTCTCAAGGTCAAGAGAAAAACTAAGTTTTAGGCTGAAGTCAAAAAAGATATTCAACTTCCAAAGAATCAAATCAACAATTATCTTGCCGGAAAACTTTTATATTCTATTTTTTTGATGCTCTGATTTGGTTTCTTATTAATATTTTGGCGGACAAGATTTTATTTTTTTAATAATTTGAATTGATATATATGTCAAATTGCAAAACTTTATCATGTTTTTATACATTAAGAAAATCTATAAAATTTTCATTTCCAACTTTTTTTGACTACACAATTTGTAATTTTTTTATGTATTGATTTTTTTTTTTACCTTCAACATTAGTCATACATGTATTTTTTAAACTGTTTTTTTATTTTTTGGTATTTATCATATTTTGTTTCTGCTTATTCTTATGTTTATAGTTTTATTTTTCTTTCCTTTTTCGAGGCGGCTTGGTGTTCTTCAGCAGCTCTCTCTCTTTAAATAAAGTTTAGAATTTTTTGCCAAGAGATTACCTTTAGCCTGTGTTTTGCAGAATATAAGCTTTGCATTGATTAAGCAAGTGTAGCAAAATTTATTGTTTTTTAATACACTCGCAGCATAGGGGATCCATTTTTATTTCTATTATATGCATATGCTTGTTAACTCTATAGTGTCCGCTTATCTGTCCTGTGAGCCTTTGCCTTATTTATGTTACCAAAGTTTTGGTGTTATGTGATGGTTTTGTTAGAAAAAGTCTGAAAGAGTGTGTTATTCTTTTACAATTTTTCTACAGGTTGCTGTATTCTGTTTCAAGTTTGCTACGTTTATCTGTTTTGTATCAGACCTCGAAAATGCAGTTCATAACCAGTTTGGATTTTATTATTGGTAACTACAATGCTTGAAATGCTGTTTGACTATTTGACAAGATGGTTATTGTTCTGTTGAGGTATAGTGGCGTTTCCATCATGTTCTTAGCGCACCATTTGGTTACTAACACTTTTGTTTAGAAATTCGAGACATGTTTGCTCGGTGGTAGCAAAGTTTGTTTTTTTCTAATCTTTCTCCTTATAATTTCCAGATTCTGGTTTTTTGCCTATGTTTACCAGTTAGTTACCTTGATTCTGTGTCTAGAGATGTATTTTGTTTGTCTATTTGTCTCTCTTTGGTAATATTACATCAAATGTCTTTTTAATGCAATGAGTTTTTATGAAGTCTAACCTTATAATTATGATTTTTTTCTCATGCAATACTTTTGTTATACTAAGTCTCAAAGTTTACAATGTGTTTTTTTATCTATAGTCTGTACGCTGCTTGTTTTGTCTCCGCTGTTACTATTAATTGAAGTGGCGGTAACGATAGTAGTACTTTCATAGCTGCTGTGTGCGTTGTTTTTATTGTTTCCGTTATAAACATACATGCTAGCATCAGAACTTTACCTAGTTTTGTACTCTTGAGAGTGTTTTTTTTTTCTCATACTAGCAGTTCATTTGTAATGATTGCTTTTACCACTACCGTATATAACTATTTTTTTATATTATTCTTATTTCTCTGTGCGTCCAATAATCATGTTGGTTGTAAAAAGCATCCGAATGGCTTTTTTAGTTGAATTATCTAGATGAGTTTTGAACTTCTTTTGTCATCCTGAGCGTAGCTCTATACATCCGCAGGTTTTTTAGGTATGTGGTGTTTTGTTTTGTGTCTTATGAACGGTACAATTACTGTTTTACTTGGGTTTACTTTGCTTAAAAGTTACATTTTATAAGGTTTCTAGTTTATAATTTCATTGAATTTTTTGATGATTTGTATCTATAGCTTATTTGGCCGTTATTTTTGGTTCGCTATTATATTATTGGTTTTTAATTATGCAATCTGATAACGATAATTGTTTTTTTTTTGTGGCACGTATGCAAGTGTATCATGAAAAAAAATGTCTGAACATTTTTGAGATACCAATTTGTGTCATCATTTTAGGTTAGGTTAGTATACTTAAAAAAATTACAGAAAAAATATTTTCCCCACTAGCACAGTGAGTTTTATATACTAAATACGGCAAAAAGCTGTTAAGAATGTTTAATTATTTTAGTGTACAATTTATTACTTTAATGTGTTCATTAGACATTCAGATAAGAACAGCACAATAAAAACAAATCACAAACCAATAAATTATTAAAATATTTAATTTATTCTTATAATGTGATTAATATCACTTTTACAATATACTACTTGTTAGTTTTATTTGACCCCAAAACTAAAAATCCATGATTGTTAGATCCGAAGATCTTTGCGGCAACAAAATTAGATCAGCATTGGTTATCCATTTTCTTGAAGCTGCTTATTTTGACATTTGCATACTTGCAAAAAGAATAAGCAGGATAACCGTTGTGTTGAACATTACTACAGTATGATAGTACATAGCACACAAATTATTAACTTTTTTTAAATATTATCTTAGATTAATAGCTACAATTCTATAAAGAAAGTCGATTGATCAGAGAAAGTAATACTTTTATGGAAATTTTACGATTACGTAGAATTTTCTTACTTAAAGTTCGAACAAATTTTAACTTTTCTAATTTATTGTCACATTCTAACGTATGAAGAAATATAACTTTACATGGTTTTACTTAAATTGCTTTATAAACGCATTGCAATGCAATTTACTAATAAGAGTCTGCTTGGACCGCTTTCTTAGTAACAATGTGGGTTGTTTGCGTACTTTGATATTGCAATACTTACATTATTTTGATCAAAGTTCATCTTTTTGATCAAAGTTCATCTTTTTGTTAGTCCATTATGTACACTTTTGGTAGTGACCATTTTTTTAAACTGAAAGGGGGGGGTCACTGTGTGTTGGGAGGAAAGGGTGGATCTTGTTTGGTACTGTAGTGTACAAGTTTTATGTTTACACAATTATCATAAAATTTATTTTTATTTTTGGTTTTTTATATACTAGGTGGCGCAAAAGTTGTCACACGATGTTGTTTGACTGTAATTTTTTTTTGTAAATAAAAAACTATAGTTTTGCTTTTGGATTGTGTTTATTTGATGTCTAGTTTTTCTTTTATTACGTAGAAAAAATGATATTGGCCTTAGCCGGCGGCCAGATTTGATGACTATACGGGCTCGATTTATGGTATTTTTCATCACTTTTTCCAGAACTTCCTGCGATAGGTTCCCGCATTCCTGACGGGTATTCTTTTCGAGGGCTTCAAGACTCTAATGCTTGTTGACATAGACTCGTGACTTCAAGAAACTCCACCAACAAAAATTCTAGATCGGTTGAATCGGGCGATCTTGCCAACTAATGAAAATAACCAAAGCGAGAGATCCGGAACTGCAGCAGCAAGATTCGCCGTTGTTTTTTCTTGATGGAACCACATGTTCTCCAGTCCCAGTTCGTCCAGTTGAGGTAGAAAAAAGTCGTTGAGCATGGCTCTGTAGCGCTCGCCGTTTACAGTATTGGTTTGGCCCGGGGCGTTTTCGAAAAAATAAGGCTCAATGACATCTCCAACGTAAACACCACACCATACAGTAACTTTTAGCGGGTGTAATGGCTCTTCGTGTGTTATACGCGGTTTTTCAGTACCCCAGAAGCGATAATTCTGCTTATTCACGAAACTACAGAGATGGAAATGGGCTTTGTCGCTCAAGATTATTTTTGATAAAAAGTTGTCCTTCTTGTGGTCGAGATTCAGGATGGTTGAGTGTAGGTTACACGCGCTTGACAGTCTTTTACCAAAATTCTCTGTAAAGACAGCCGATTAATGCCCAATTGCGTGGCACGTCTGGTCGATACTCCGAGGTCCTCTGCGACATCTTCAGCTACATCCGCGATATTCTCAGCAGAACGGCTGCTCCGGGGTCGACCAGACCTGACAGCATCACGTGTTGACTCTCACTCTTCTAGGCGAGCAGCTAAAAAACGTAGTGTTTGCCCAGTTGGTATTGGACGACCGGGAAATCTACGTCTAAATTCACGCTACGCCAACACCACCGACGAATTATTACGCAAAAAAAATCGAAACAATTATTCTGCGTTTTTGAGGATTATAGCGTCTAGGCCGAATTGACATTTACCGCCATTTGCAAAAATTTTTGCATCTTTTGATAAGGTGGTGACTTTTGCGCCACTTAGTATATAGACGATATTGCTATGGATTTGACGATTATTTTATTATTTGTTATCTCTAAGTGTTAAAAACATGTTTATTATTTTTACTTGGATCACATACTTCTACTATTACTACAAATTAACGGTTTTTATCTTTTAACTTTTGATGGCCACTTAGATGATGTAGTTGTAAGCATACAAATAAAATGGTTATACCAGTAATTTTGGGTTTGACCAAAGAAATTGTGATGAGAACGACTACTTTCAAATAAAGAACATTTGTGTTTGTCATGCGTACGGTTTAGTTGCGTACACTTTAAAGATTCTAATATTTTAAGGTATTTCCTGAATTTTGTAAAAAATATTTTAGATTAACCTTTGCTGTTAGTAAGCGGAATTTGGATGGAGCAAACAACATCGCTATGTTACTATACATTACCATTGTTATTTTTTCTTTTTTTTAAGTAACTTTAACTTTAGTTAATTAGAATAAAAAGAACGTTTGTTACTCTTATCCATTTACGCGATAGATTTTGGAATACTGATTTGGTTAAAAAACATTGCTACTGGTATCTATCTATAGAGAACTGGGAATTAAATGTATGAATGAAACTGTCTATGTAAAGATAATTTTTTTTTACGAATTTGTATTACTATTTAATCACATTTTTCTTAACTAAACGTAAAAATAATTAGAAACAAAGTATTGAATAAGAATAAAGATGTCAAATGTTTATTTGTAAACATTCATAGGTATAATCAATTAACAAATATCTTTACAATGTATTATTGTAGTTTATGTTTAGATATTCATTTATTTATCTTCTAAAAGAGTTAGTCTATGATGTTTGAAATAAATTCATTAAGTTATTTTTAAAATATTCTATGGTTGATCTGTTATCTGGTGATTGTTTGACATTAATTAAAGTTATAAAGACGGCACTACTTGCTTAAGAAACAATTAAATTTTTTAGGTTCCATAATCTGACGTAATATGGACGTCAATTAGCTAATAAGATTCTGTGGTTTAGTACAGCTCAACTTTTTTTTTTAATTTTTTTTTTAATCATGGTTTAGGCTAATAATCCACAAAACAGTTGCCGACAACAAGAATCAAATGTCACGAGTTATTTGTTATGACTAATTGTTAGATTTGTTTAATATATAATTAGAAAGGATTTACATTATTTATTACTATAATAAGTTAATAACAAATAAACACAGAAAAAAAAACGCATTTAGTCTTTTTACAATATTTTTAACACAAAAATTGCAAATTATATTACTCAATTTGAATATCTAACATATAATATTTATATTAAAAAAGATGCAAACATGACGATCAACAATAATTGATTTGATATTTGAACTGCAATATCAAAAACAGTAAAGGTATTTTGTTATTGTTCAAAGATCAATGTTTATACTATCTGTTTTTTGAGTTACTTTTGAAGCAGAACGCGTTGAAGAATTAATTTTTTGTAAAACGACGAAAAATATCTCTTGAATTGGTCATGAAAGATACGATGTTGACTGCACACCATATCTAATAAGTCTTCCAACTTGATTGCGTACGATCATTTATATAACTTCATCCATTCTAATTAAAATTCTATTTGTTGAATCCCTGCGGTCATAAAATTTCAAATTTCTGTTTGTTGACTCAAATGAACGCAGCATTCTTAACATAATTTTTCCCAACTAAAAGAACATAACTCATAAAATCTATATAAAGTACATTCTAAAACAAAAATTCATTTTGTGGGTGTATTATTAAATTGCAATGTAGAAGGCAATGCTATTGAAGCTGTTTTGAAAGGCAATTTCATTTCCTTATATATCAATCCATTGCCGTGACTTCGAACCCGGAAATAAATCGGATTTGATGACATGATAGGATACTGACATGATTCCTGAAAACTAAACATTAAAATTATATCATATGGTACATATTTATTTCTATCGTATTTCATCGTCTGATTTAATGGATTGTGGTGTTTATATTTTATCGGAATATTTCTGGATCTAGTCACTACCACACACAAAGAAAAATAAAATTGATTCTGATATATTCAGTTTTTTTATTATATTTGTTGAAATATTTATTTAATAAAAAATTATTTTTTTATTTAATATAATTGTGTTAGCTTAGATAATGTTAATGTTTAGCTAATTAAAATAGGCAGTTTAAATAATTTATTGTATTGTTATCCAGAAAATATAGGTCAAGTTAAATCATATCATCATTCTATGTACTTAATAAAAACTTTAATTAATTGATATTTTGCACACATTTTTATTATAAACTATGAGTATAACCAGTAAATATTTAATATATTAGTAATCCAGATATTGAAAGTTTCAATAGTTAATATTCAATGTACATACACATCATCATAAAAATTTAGTATTACATGCACATATAGCATACATAAAATGTAACTTTACAGCCACATTTTTATCAATCAAGTGATACCGACCAATAAAAAAACCTTTTACAGTTCTGGAAAATACTGATTTATATGTATTTGGTCATATAAAATAGAATCAAATCAAACAATTTTCCCTTGATGTTTATCGGAAACGATGGCGGCCGACTCGTCTGAATTAGTGATGACACCCGATATAGTTGAAGTGGACGATTATAATAGTAATTTAAGTGATACAGGAATAGACACGGATAAAAATGTTGAGATAACCGTTGATGGATTCCGGGCGGATGCCGTGAATGAATTTAAAGTCGCTGGTGAATCCCTATGCGACGAGGCGACACTTAATGGAAACGGCGATGCCGGGGACTTTAGTGCTGTGCTTAATGTTAGCCGGGCCGCCACCCTGAAGAGGGCTTTCAAATTTGGAGGACTTAAACCTGTAAGTTACGAGTGTAATTCTCTAGCTCGCGCAATTGTACGACATTATTATGGCTCATTATTGTTACGCTCGATCTTGCGGATATACTATTTTAATTCGAAAATTCTACTTCATTTGTGAATGCGTACAGAGAGTTATCATTTGCATAATTGAATTATTAATTAAATGTAATCATGTATGTTGTTAGTACAAATGTGTAATATTCAAACCAAATTTATTATCTACCAACTTTTACAGGCTCAAATTATTATAGTTATTTATGCAAAAAATAAAGGTATTTTTTTCTAGATGTAAATATTGTTTAAGAATTGCTACCGAAAGCACTTTTTTTCTCTGAAAAATCAATAATTTATTTTACTAGTGTCAAAATGAAGTGATAAAAGTACCTTTTTCTACGAAAATGTGCCATGACAAATTGTCTGCTTAATAATGAATAAAAAAGGTAAGCTTTTGAAACAATGGAAAAGATTTTCGATTCGATGTTGCCAGGATATTAACTATTTAATTAAATTTTATCTTGCAAGTAGTTAAGTTACGAAACGAAATATTTGTTTTGAAAATGTGTGTAGTTAATCTTGTTTTTTAATATTCTATTTTGACATGATAAAGTTATCCTAATATGCTATAAAGTATCGGTATGTTCAAAACAGAAATCAAACAATATACAGAGTGTCTCAGACCACTCGTACCAGCCTTTTATTTCGACAACGCTTGGTCGAATGTGACTGGGACAAAAAAAAATTATTACCAAAGTTAACCCAAGGAATCCACTGATGAATTTATTTTATACCGGAATAATCCGGAAGTACCCGGAACCAAAAGTAACTTTAAATGCAACATAGGTCGAGTATGGTATTAATTGATAGGTCTTTTTAAAAGAAACAACTTTTATTAAATGGTTTTTTAAAACTACATCTAATCTAATTAAAAAAAAAATGATGACAAAGACAACTATTTTATAGATCGAGTTTGATAAAAATGAGTTTTATTAAAAAAATATATGCTTTTCATATTTGTAGCAATGAAAAGTTTGTAAATTGAGTAATATTTAATAATGACATAATTAAAACAAAATAGAAAATCATTATTTATGCATTTTAATTTAAAATTAAGGTAGTTTTACAAGTGGTAAATAATATTCAACAAGCGTAAGCGTAGAGACTCAAAAGTTAACTCTAGTAAAAAAGTATGTTATTTTGATATTAATAACGACAAATAAAATGTTTACATTTTACAACTTGGTTCATAATGTTTTATAAATGTAGGCAATAAAAATGTGTTTTATAAATTTTGTTTATTAATATACAATTATTATAGTTATGTTTAAAATTAAACCTATGTAAGTAATAAATATTATGTTTCATACTGGTCCTATAGGGTTTTCCAATTAAAGGTTTCATTTTGATATTAAAAAAATGGGTATTTTTTAAGAAAAATTAATAAATGTTTATTTCAATGTAAAGAGGAAAGTATGCCATTAACATTTGAAAACGATATCAGTCAAATAGACTTTTCAACAATCATTCTTGGATTTTCTGAGCCCCAAAAGCGACTATTCTGCTTATTAACGTAGCCTCCGAGGTGAAAATGGGCCTCATCACTGAAGATGATTTTTTGATGAAATTTCGGATCATTTTGATGCATTTGAAAAACTTAATCAGCAAAGGTAAGATGTTTATGGTGACCAGCTTGAGTTCTTGTGTTAACTGAACTTTAAAAGTATTAAGACTTAAGTTTTTATGCAAAATACGGTG
This sequence comes from Tachinus rufipes, assembly GCA_963932245.1. Classification (NCBI taxonomy): domain Eukaryota; kingdom Metazoa; phylum Arthropoda; class Insecta; order Coleoptera; family Staphylinidae; genus Tachinus; species Tachinus rufipes. The sequence goes on along the minus strand of OZ010745.1, from coordinate 42,819,159 downwards.
TAATATTGTTTGTGGAATGTCTAATTCTAAAGATCGACGAGGAATCGACAAACCTGAGTTTTCTTCAACACTACAGGCTACATCAGCAATATTCTCATGTGTTCTTGAGCGATTCACACGGTTTCGATTCTTCACATCACAAACTTCTCCGAACAGCTTAAATTTTTCTACCAGGTTTACTATTGTCTGCCGAGAAGGTGCTTTACGACGACCAAAAAGTGCTTTAGTTTTGCGAACTTTGACTGAACAATTTTCACCGTTTTTGTAGTGAATATTAATAATTTTAATGCGTTGTTTAAACGTGTATCGTTCCATTTTTTAATAATGGCGTAGTTTTTACTTGTCAAATGTCAAAAGATATTAGCTTTAAAATTGACAGCTACCCAAATAGCCTGCTATTCAAAATGAAACTTCTTATTGGAAAACCATTAAAAATTATTTTCTTTTTAGTTTATCATCATCAATAAAGTAAGTATGCATGTATGTTTTGGATTTTAAGAGTTTTCACATCAGTGCAACAGATTTTCATGTTCTATGCCTAGCTATGAAAATAATATACTATTTCCAAAATTTATTATGTTTATTTTTTCTGACGTTTTATAGTGTTGTCTTTAAGTTTGGTTTCAATCACTTAACATTTGTCATTTTTACATTCAGTTTAAAGAGGCAAAAATGAGTTATATGTAACTTAAACACAGAAGCGTTGAAGCATTTTTATCAACAGAAGACAATAGCCCTAAAAATATCCATAAAAGAATAGTGTCAATGTATGAAGAAAATTGCACATCTTATTTTTTTCAAATATTAGTATAAATAGTTTAAATATGGCAATTAGGGAATCAAATTTTCTGCGCGAAAAGTGATGGCCACAGGTTTCTTAAACACTAAAGAGATTTTCTTATATAAATGTATGTTAAAGGGACTACAATAACGGGGAACGGGTGCATAAAACACATATTATTCAAGAAGCATTCTGGATTCTGAAAAGGAGTGGAAGGGTGAAATCATATTTATTACACTTTGGCTTTATTGGGCCCTTTGTTCTTCCTCTAATAGTAAAATTTACTCCTTCAACCCAACAAATAGCCAACCTATGTGGCAGAAGTATGATAAGACATTGCCTAAAGGTGTTTTCTTTATGCTGGCCATGTCAAGCCAGTAATTCCCTAACACGGATTGTTTTTACATCTTCTTAATCTTCTCTACTATGTCTATAGTATGCATGTGTTTTTATAATTGATGGCATTTATTATTACTTTGCCTGTTTAAAACTTGGGTTGTTATATCATTGTGCTTTAAATGCGTTGTGTGTATCTGTTGTTAGTATGGTAATAAGGCTTTTTAGTGGTAGTGTGGTCCAGGGTTCAAGTTCACACATCTTTATGTTTGATTCTTTGAGCGCTAATTCAAGTGCTCTTTCACACAGCTCAGTTTGCACGTTTCTATCAGATATTTTTTGAGTTATTACTTATTTTTGCTTGGAAGATAGTTGTATGTGTCCCTAATGGTAAGGATGTTGAGACGTTTACATCTTGGAAGTGATTTTTTGCTCTAGAGCCTCGAAGAGTTTTTGAGCCATTGGTGTAGGTTTGAAATAGATTGTTTTTATCGGCTTTTTGTTTTTGTTTTTTATTTGTGTACACTGTAGGTTCTTTTAACTATAAAGTAGGGTAGCATGATATTAGTTTGCGTTCTTAGTTGAAGTATTTTTTGTACAGTTTTTTTAACTTTTTACCTGGCTTCCCTTCAAAGTCCAGTTGCATTTAAGAGCAGTGCTTTTGATGTTGCTACTTTTTTGACATAGATGTCGAGGAGTGGCAGACACAGCATTGCTTCCCAGCTGCAGTTGGCATTGTTTGCATACCGCTCGTTTAATAAGTAATCAATGGATGCAGCTTTAAGGAATTACAACATTTACATTGCAATACCGGCATTGTCTCCTATGACTGTTATATTTTTCAAAACTCAAAATAACTTGGAAAACGCTGTGGAGTTGTATTTTGCAGAATTATCAAAAGATTTGGAATGGTGTTACTAGAAAAACGTTGGAATAAGTGTGTTAGTTACGTTGAAAAATAAAATATTGTTTGTTTTGTAACTTTTTGTTTTTATAGCTAGGTAGATAACATAAAAAGATTGGTGTTTGCAAAGTAAGTTGCGTCTACAGCTTACGGAATTGGTCCAATTTCTATAATTGACGAATTTGTATTTACCTGCTTGTTATTAATTATTTTTTCGTGATGTTTTTGTTAAAAATTTTAATATGGTTTAATTGAATACTACTACTATGGGGAGCGTGGTTTTCTAGTTTACTCATCCGATTGCTGCACTAAAGATTGTACAATTAAGAACTGAAATTATTAGTATATTATTATACTAATAGTTATTATTTTCAATTTGGTTTCAAGAACAATCTTTTAGTGCTAATATTTGGATTCTTTTTGATATCAACTTTTAAATAGTTTGACTATACAGTCGTTGCTGTTATTGATTATTGTTGTTATATCTACGGAACTTAGTGCTGCTAAAATTTTATTTTTTTTTTGCTTGCGGCTCAAATTTAGACTTGATCTATTTTCGCCAAAATTTGAGAATATTATTATTTTTGGCATTCAAAAATAAATCCGCCTGGCGCTTATCAAAGTTTGACAAAAAATAGTTTTAAACCACACCCTAGTGTGTCCACTGGGAACAAAATAGCGTATTGGGTTTTACGGCGTATGAAAAAAGATGTGGACTCAAAATTACACTAGAATTGGATTGTACAGAAAATTTCTGATCGATTTTACTAGTAAATTTTGTTTTGTTTTAAAATTGCGATTTTTAAACCAAAAATTTGATTTTTCAAAGTCAAACTTAAAAAAGACAAAAAAACTTAAAAAATTCTAGATTTTTTTTTGTTGAGAATTTCATATTCTTATGAATTCATAAATAGACTACTAACAAGTTATAGAAACGGAAAAAAAAAGTTAAAAGTTAAAAGTCCAAAAGGGGGGGAAGGATAAAGGTCAAAAAACTGACCTTTATCTCCCCCCCCCCCCCTTTTGCTCTGGTCCGTATAATCATAAATGATAAATTTAATGAATACGTAACAATGTGATATAAAGAGTTCATATTTTAGTTAAATATTATTTTGATTGGTTGTTTTAAGTCAGGTGCTCTTACGTTAACAAATTTGATTGTGTTTTTATTCAGCAAAAAAATTAGTAAAGATTAATGATATATTAAGCGAAAGTATAAAGTCAATAACGTATAAAAGTTTCATTTATTATTTTTTTATGCAGCATGCGGCTAGAGAAAGCAACATATACAGATTGACGTTGTATGATGTGTTAAATCTCCATGTTATAAAGCAGTTTTTTAAAATACAACAAAATCAGTGAAAATTGAATCATATTTTAAAATGTTTATTTAATTACATTTAAGATATATTTAATAATAAAAAAATTATATTTAGCATATGTTTAATTTCACTTTCTCTGCAGGTAGTCATTTATTTGTTGAGATGATTTATTATTCTTTTGCAAACATCTGTGTCGATTTTGCCAATCACTCGGCGAGTTTGTTTTTTTGAGTCATTATTGTTAGAGATTCATTCTAGTAAAGTTGTGATTTTACATATTCCCAAAAAAAGAAGATCAAGATTTGAGGTCATTTTGATGGTTATTCTTGGTCGCTACCACAAAGCGATATTAGACCCTCAGGTATTTTTTTACGCAGCAACGGGATTGTTTTTTGGGATAAACGGAAAATAGCCTCGTTCAGTTAAAATTTTATTTTATAAAAATTAGTTCTGTCATACTATATTTTTTCCAGAGCAGGCCACAAAAGTTAGTGAAGGCTTCTACTTAAAGTAACTGAGTTTTGATCTTTCTGTTCGAATAAGAAGGGACCAATCAAGCCTGTTGCTCAAAAAGTACACTAACCCTTGGCTTATTTTGGATGCACTTTTAGCCGTTGGGTCAATCCGAAGTTTTTGTTACCCCAAATGCGGCAGTTTTGATTGTTTACATACCTTGAAAGATGAAAATGTTCTTTGTCAATAAAGATTTTTTTTTTTAAGAAAATTATTGTTTTCTTGTTGGAATGCTCTGCTGGCTTTAGCTGTTGCGTTACATGAATTTTTAATATTTTTTTTTAGTTGTTAGCCAAAGTTGTTTACGGACCCAGCTGTTGTGAACAACTACGAAGCGACTTTGAGGGGACATTTACACTGTTTTGCATTACCGCAATGTTTTCTTGAGTTTATTTAAACACTATGGTTTTTACCGGGACTTTTTTTAATTTTTAACTGACTTAGATTTTTCAAATTTTTGTACCTCATATCTGTTGTTGCGTTAGAGTAATTGCCACGTCCAAAGATTGCGCAAAGTTTGCGGATTGATTCTGCGTATTACTCTCTTTTTCTAAATAAACTATTGACACATTATTTTTTATTTGGATTGGTAGTAGATAAGGAACAGTGCTAACATTTAAACAAAAAAATGTTATTTAAAAACTGCGTCTTTTTTGAAACACCTTTTATTTAGAATGGCAACAATAAACTAATCTAGTAAACTGCTAGGTGAGATTTGTCCACTGGTGATTAGCATACTTGAATTTCATCGGATGTATAACATTCAAGTATGCTAATTAATTAAAAGAACTAATGCAATTATTGTTAAACAATTTTTGTTTGTATGTATTTGTTTATCAACGTTATCATTTCCCTTGTAAGATATTAAAGTGCACTAGTTGTCCAGTTGTTCATTATGTATTATATTAAGATTTTGAAAAACTTGTTGCTTTAAGTAAACTACAAATTTTGTAAATTTGTATTGCGAAAGTTTTTAAGTTATCATAGATAACTTTGAAGAGGCTTCTATGCCTATCAAAATTGCAGATATAAGTAGAAGAAGAAAAGAAATGTTGAAGGAAAGCAGAGTAACAGAAATAACGAGACAAATACTAAATAGTAGGTACGCTATCTTGAGGTTGACGGATAACTCAATCTATAAGATGGTCAGAATATGCATGTCAACAAGAGGACACGAAGACATGATTCATGAAGGGGAGGAGATACAGCAAAGAAGAAGTTAACGAAATAATAAATAGCACACAGATTGGAAAAAAGAGAATGCAAATGTGGATAAAGGTACAAAAAGCAAAAGAAGCAGACAAAGGTTTGTTGCAGGTTCAAGCCCCAGCTCCGACAGAAAATTTTAAGGAATTCTGGAATTTGCTACATACTGTGCGTTGATTGACGCTGGGTTTGATTTTTGTAAAAAAATTGAGGAGGTAGCAGTTGATGACGTGTTTTGTTGCACTGGAAACTCTAGCATTGTCTCCCACCAAAAAACGCTCCTACGCAGCAACCACAATCCAGACCAGCAAACCAGCAGAAATCCAGTCTCTGACCTTCCTTAAAATGCCACCAGTCTAGCTAACTCCGCATTTTTTTAGGAAGAAGAACAAGAGAACAACGTTGCCGTCTACCATAAAGCCTTGCTGCTAGAGGAAGGCTACATCCTGGTAGAAGGAAAGAAGAAGTTTATAAGATTGAAAAAGGAAACAGGTGAATCCTCTTTAGTTATTTTATCTTACAGACCTGTTACGTTAGATGCCTTCAACACCGCAAAGATCATTACTCATCAAGGCCAAAGAATTTTTGATTCAGCCATCCTCTAATGCGCAGCAGTTGACCAACTTTTTAGGTCATCTTTCAAGCCCATTAAATCAGTCAACATAGCACACGCCGCCTTTTGCTCATTGTTATTTGTGACAAATCCGTCTATCGAGAGCTGTTGGTTCAAATCAATGAACGTAACCATCAACATCGCAGAGATCATGGTTGATAGTATCCGCATGCAAATTTCCGTGCAGTGATTACGCATTGTAAAACTTACAATGTCTTTTACTACACGTATCAAGTAAAAGCAAAAAAAAACTTATGTTATTAAAAATGTACCCGACATCAAGGTCGATGTAATGGAAACTAAGTTAATTGCTTAACGGTACAAATCAATCTCTAAAAAAGGACAAAAAAACTTTCTAAATGCTGTAAGTAAGTTCTACAAGGACATTACATTTACAGTAGGTAAAGCTCTTAAAATTTCTTCCCAATTGGCCGTGTTAAAGGCGTTTTTTACAACTTCTGTGTACAACATGCAGGCTTTACGACATGTTTATCTGTACTTTCTGGCAGCTATCATAGCCGCTTTCATCTCAGCAAGCGCGTTTATGGTTGACTGGTTTTTTAAACCCGTACTAGCGTTTGCTGAGAGCTTGGTTACCAAGACACTTATGGGCCAAAAAGCCTTTGCACTACTCAACTTTTTTTTTTGTATACCAAAACAAGGCTTGCATTTTCCAGACTTCCGAGAAGTCTTTGTTTTTAATGCATTTGTTGGCTGCAGCTAGCCACACCTTGGGATATTGCTCCACAAAAGCTTTAACAATTTCTGCTGGAATCCCGTCCAGTCTTCGTGCCTTCCCAAAACGTATCCTTTTTGAGGCTTTCTAAAGCTTGATTTCCGAGAAAGGACAAACCTTCTAAGCACCCTTTTCTCTTGTTTTAGAAAGAGTTTTCCTTAATCTAACCTAACAGAACAGGCGTTTTGTTCTTTGCAGGTTAGTAGTTTAGACTGCATATGTCTTTAACCACGTACAGATGCTAAAGATACTGCGTATCTATTTACGGGTTATCAATTTAGGGTAGTTTCCGATGAGTTAGAAATGGTGTTGTAGTATTTGATTTTCTTGCTTCGTGACTTTGTAATCTAGATTCAGTTGTAAGACGCCCTGAAATGTTTTTATTTTCTTTCGTAGATGTCTTAGGTGGTCGTGGTACAAATACTCGCTTGTAATCATAATTTGGACGTTAGTCTATTATACTTGTATGCTTAAAGTCTATTTAATCATAATTACATTTAATATAAGAGTGTGGGTGGACGGGATACTATTCTCTCAATTAACGGGTGCGATAGTATATACTTGTGTTTTCAGGTACATATTCAAAAACAGTTTGTGCGGTAGTAACACAAGCATAAGCCTACAGTTTCGGCGCTTGCTAATAATAAAAGGTAGGGCTATGGGAATACAGAGGCCGGGGACAGCCAGCATTGGTGCCGTAGATACTGGGTAAAAATCTGCAAGGCAATAATCAGCCTACATTGAACTAGTGCCAAATCTATACTAGTTTGACAAGAACAGTATATCAACAGGATTTACGCAGAGAAGAAAACCGAAAGGTATAGCTATGCGTAAATCATTCTCAAGTGCCACTAGCTGAAGTCAATAAAAAATGAACATGTTGGATAAGGTTGATAGAAAGTTAATTCAATTTTTTGTTTTATTAAGTTTTTGATTTAGTTTACACCTTGAGTGAAATACTTAAGGTGTCCTTGAATAGTGAAAATCTTTCAGTAAATAATTTGGAATGTGTTTGTGATATACCTGAAGCATTTTTGATGCATTTTTATAATTTACTGATATTTTTGCTTTTTTACATTTATAGCTTTTAATTTTAATTATTAAGAAAAAAAAGAAAACATTGTGAAGTTAGCTCTACTGAGAAAGTCAATATTTTTTAATTGTGTTCATTTGTAGAGTTTGTTATATTTAAAGATTGCATTTATTTTAAATTTTTCATAATAATTGTTTATCAATACAAATTTATTTAATCTAATAGGGCTATTTTTTTGCATTTTTCACAATCTTTATTTTCAACTTGTTGAAACGACTTTACATGCAGCTCAGAATATCGTTAGAATCGAACGCTCAACTGTTGACTATGAAAATCCCCCTGATCTGCACCTGTGTTTGATGTTTTAAGGATAATCCAATAATAGGGAGTCGGGCTACAAGTCCGAAGGGAATATACGCACCTCTAGTGAAAAAATATCTTCCTCCCGCTTTAGCAGCTTTTATACGTCCGACCTTCGTTATCCAATAAGCGGAGTCGTTCGGAAAGACGAAGAAAAAACTATACAAGTCGAACAGGAAATGTTTGCTTTACTTTCCGAGCTTTAACCATTTACAAATAACAATGGAAAATCCTAAGGGACGTAGCGATATCAACGAGAATAAATTGTATGACCGCATATGATAAAAAAATATATATAAATCTTTACGTTTGTGGAGAAAGGAGATAAAAGGTAATATTTTGAAAAGGCGGATCTTCTGAGATGTACTTTTCATCAATGTAATGGAAGGAATATGCAGTGAACGAGTGAGCTTATATAAGTAGGCTTATATAGCGTTTTAACAGTAAGAGAAGATTTATTTTAAATTATCTTTTCAAAGGAGCTTTGAATGAAATCGTAATTATTTTTTAATAATTTTATATTTATAGTTTTATATTTATAGTTTTAAAACACTTAACTTAGTACTTATAATTTTGTAACTATGGTTTGTTCTGTTTTAGTATTATCTTTTATGGATATTTATATCTAATTACATGCTGTACGGCGCAAAGCTTTTTTGAAATATTCCTAATGTCCGGCGATAAAACAGTTTTTTGTAATATTTGCAAATATTGATGATGTCTTTTTCACATATAAAAATCGTACATATATAATTTATCGCAAAATTTTATGCAAAATCGATCCATACAGGTTATAATCTTGAATTATCTTTCAGGGTGCGGTTAAGCAACTTTTCGATTACGGCATAGAAAGACATTATGGTCACTTTATATTCACCCTAGGAGGCGATCGGGACCGCATAAGCAAGGGTACATAAAAAAATACGTCGAAATCAGAATATTGCTTACGCCGGACCTTTTATCGCTTTGCCCGGAAAATGCCGGGGTGTCGTAAGTGATTCCGGAGATGCCGTCATTAGAATACTACGTGTGCAGGGAACTTCTTTCTAGATTAAATATGTTTGCCGAATATTTTGCTGGTTATAACAAAGAATAAATTAAATGGTGTGTGTAACAATTATCAGACGTTTAGTACAAATTTTAATTTTAATTAAATTTTATATAATCTTGACTTAAGAAATGGTTTCCCATTATAATGATAAATATTTACTTTTATAAAATGTTTAATTTTGTGTTGATTTTTTTTAATAATATTCTTAGTCATCCTAGTTCTTTACGTAAAAAGAAATGCAGCGTTTTACATCACGTATCTAATAGGAGCCTCTGAAGATTGGGCACGTGCAAGTTTGTAGTGGTTTTGACCCTCTCGGAGTTTTCACGCTGACTTTCCTTTTTGTGCGTGTTCAATGGAATACTTGTCTAATCAAATTATTAGTTCAAATAGTTGCTTTTTTTATGTAAAATAGATTAAAAAATTATAGTTTCTTACTTTAACTAAAACTTTTAGAATCTGTTTCGAGTTTAGTTATTGTGATCTGAACTAAGTAGACATATTTTCAGTGGTAACATCATATTACTTTAAAAGCTAAAGATTTGACATTATACAAAATTCAATTTACTGCGTGCTGTGATGTAAATTATAAACAAAATGTAACCTCTAGAAACTTTTTTAGGGGATTAGTTCCAAGTTGCTTTAATATACTTGTTTCTGATTTATAAGTTTAATCCTTTAGATGAGGGTTTTGTATAAACTCCGGTCCATGAAAAACGTGTATAAATTTAATTGTCAGTGGAGACATCTTATAAACTTTTTAGTAGAAAAAAACTTGCTTATGGTGTGTTTTTATATAAAATAAGATTTAATGATGTAGGTTAGGTTTATTTTAGTAATATTTGTATATAAGAAATAATATGCAGTAGTCATATAATAGAAGATAATATTAATAATAATTATTATTATTAATTATGTATGATTTTACTAATAACTACTTTTAAGGGTGTTTTAGTAAGAAGTAATCGATTTGAATATTAGGTAATTTTTTATATGGTCAATTTTTTTATTTGTTGGTTGTCACCTTTTCAACTGAATTAAATTTTATTATGAAATTTATCAACTGATATACTTTAAAAACTTGGTGTAGTTTTTTTATCTGATTGTGTGCCAAATAAATTTTGGCTATTTGACCATTTGGTTAATGAAAAAATTCAAAGAAAGATTTACTACAAAATGTGAAAATAGCAGAACGCATTTGACGTTTAGTTGAAAATTTAATTTTAAATAATGGCGACAAAAATTTAATGATGGTTTTTACGGTTTTTATACACATATTTTTGTAAGTGAAAGCATTTTATAATTATGTTGTAAATTGGCATTTTAGAATTGTTTGGTCTCAAAAAATAAATTGGTGTTGCACAGCAAGTATAAGAGAGAAACCGGTAGTGTCATTCAACTCCGCATGTTATGTCATTTTAGTCATGGCGCAGTGGAATGTGCTCGTGTGTTTGTGTACGATAATTATGTTAAAAGTGGTGAGACTACTCAAACATAGCGTTTGTTTGCAAGCACATTGCCATAGTTCTGTAAAACGCATTTTCTGACTAGATTTAAATTTTTTTTGTATAAGATAGCAATTGTCAAAGTGTTAGGTGAACATGAGTATCAGCAACGTTTACAATTTGCAAAAAATGAAAAAAATGAAGCGCAGTTCTACTTAAACAATTTGGTTAATAAAACAAACTGCCAATATTGGGCATGGATAGTCCACAAGTATTGTAGTGTAATCGGCTCTTATTTTTTTAAAAAACATGGCGGCCCAAAGTTTTTAATAAAATTAAAAATAAAAACAAATTATTTAACGTTTAGACAATGTACCCTTTTCATCTCGTTTTCCTGACCTAACGGCTTGTAATTTTCTACTGTAAGGTTTTTCAAAATCTTATGTCTATGAAGATAAGCCCCAAACATTGAAAGAGTGGAAAGATGCCATTTGCCGTAAATTACAAAGAATTGATCAACAAGTTTAAGCTTGAAATTTGCATTTGAGAAAAGAGGTCGTCATTTAAGTGATGTTATTTTTTGCACTTACTTAAACAAAATGGCATTTGGTGACAAAGATTTTATTATTAATTTAAAAAAATCATGTAATATTAACCGAGTACTCATTATTTCAAAACCATGCAATTTCTTTGAATCACCCTGTATTATTTCTTTTTATTGTTTTATTGCTGCTACATTTTTTTGTAGATTCCAACTATTAAACACATATCGTTGTTGTGGAAGAATTAAAAAAACGCTACACATTGCATGGGGGAAAAATTAAATATCTGTTGTATCGAGGACCCAATTGACTCTTTAACTATTTTTTCAAATCTGCACGTCAAAAATGACCGCGAACCTTAATGAAGATGTTAATGAAGGTTTAACTTAGGCGATATTATGGACAAAAACTTTTAGCCAAACCAGACTAGGAAAAGTCTTATGTTTGTTGTCTTTTTGGTCATCCAGCTATAATTTTTTAGGACCGAGTTTGATACAAGATTTGCAGATTGGAATTTTATCTACTGCGCTTGATTGTGTTTTCTTCAACACTACTAATCGTTTCAGCAATGGCGACAAGAGAAGCAGGACATGCGGAAACGCTAACAAAATTCTCCCGCACGTATTAAATCATTCTTCTTCTTTCTAAGGTTAACGACCATCGTTTGATAAGTTTTTCTATTTTACTCTAGATTAGAATTTTGCAGCTTAGAATATTTGAAGCCATCTTCGGAGGTTTTTACTCAAGCTTTCTTATGACTAATACTTTACTTTCTACTATTAGCTGTAGCAAAGCGTATTTATTGCGCAGTAAGTGACTTAAGTGAGCTTTATTTTTTGTTTATTTATTCTCCTCGGCACAAAGTTTGTTATTTTGTCTACCCAAAATATCTTTAAAATGCTTCATATTAAAATTCACATTTAAAAAGCTTTTTTTTTTATTTTTAGGGTTTATACCTCTATTCCATAAAGTAATGTAGATAATCCGTAACATTTGGTAGTTACGGATTTTAATCTCTACATCAGGATCTCGTTGAACCTAGGTGTTTAAACGCTGTACTTGTTCTATGGGCTCCGATTCCATGCTTAATTTTTCATTTTGTTTTGTTTATTATCATACATTTGTTTTTTTTTTTATTTAGTCCAAATTTTTTGCTTATTGAGTTTACCTTGTCTAATATCTTTTGTAGGTTTTTTGTCCGCGTAAATCACCACGTCATCCGCATTTTAGTTATGTTATATTAATAATATGTTTAATAATAATAATAATATGTTTATTTTTCTAAACAGGTTACAGCCTAATTACAAAGGAAATAAAATAGAAAAGAAAAACATTTCCACTAGTACAAATTAATTCAAAATTCAATAGCAACTTAAAAGTAAAAACAGTAAAAATACAACGAAATAACAATAAAATTCTGATCTATAAAACATTTAGAAACAAATTACAAATTAAAGCAGGCAGAATTTTAATTCTTTTAATAATTTGCTTCTGTCATTGCCAAATATGTCTACACCATATTGCACTTCATGATACTTTCTTATCATTGAAAGTAATGGGGAATTTAATTGAAAGTTTGTGCGTGGGGTAGCATATTGAAAAGATTGTTTGCTGCGGCAAGCTAATCTGGGAACTGCAAAATCAATCATTTGTAAAAACTATCCATTGTCTACGTGATTATGAATGTTTGAAATACAACTCATTAATAAATAAAAATCTGTGCTTATTGTAGATCGATATCATAGCAAAACTCCTCCAATAATTGCTCAGTAGAGACATCTCTATCCGGATATACTTTGTATTTTCTAAAATATAAGTATTTCAGAAATCTTTTCTGCACTTTTTCCAGAGCATTAATGTGACGTGCGTAGGTAGGTGACCAAACACAAGCACAATAGTTTAGTTTGTTCAAGATAAAAGCCTGAAATAGTTTTATGGCGGCAGTGACATTAATCTCACGAGTATTACGGATAATTAACCTAAGTAGTTTATAACATTCGTTGACAACTTTTTCAACATGTCCATTAAAAGACAGTTTGGAATCAAAAAGAACACCCAAATTCCAAATTCTTAATAGTATCACTCCTGTGTATGTTTTCTAAACCAAGTTAGTAATTATACCGAGTTTTATTGACGGATCTACTATATGAGATGATATGACATTTGGCAACATTTATTTCAAGACTGTTTGATGTACACCACGTTGACAAGCGAGATAAATTAGTTTGTAGTTTTTTGCAGTCATTAACAGACTTAATAACATTATATAGTTTGACATCGTCAGCATACACAAGAAAGTTACAGTCTAAAACACTTGCCACTTCATTAATAAATATTATAAATAGAAGTGGTCCCAAGTTGGAACCTTGAGGCACCCCAGTTGTAGCCGAAAATGTCTCGGACTTACAACCTCTATAGCACACAAATAACTCTCTGTTACTTAGAAAAGAATGAATTATATCTATAACATAAGAAGCAATGTCATAATGGTTTAAATAAACCATAAGCTTGTCAAATGGAACACCATCAAACGCCTTGCTAATATCCGTATAAATTACATCCACCTGACTACCAAGATCTAATGCATCTAAAATGTATTGAGTTACACACATAAGGTTAGTTTGGGTGCTTCTTTTATGTATAAAGAAATGACGATTAATTGACAACTTGTGATCAACACAACTATGAATATAACCAGATAGAATGCGTTCAAAAATTTTAAAAAAGTTTGCAATTAATGATATCGGTTTATAGTTTGCAATGTTGGATTTGTCTCCAGATTTAAATATAGAGCAGACCCGAGTTAGTTTCCAACAGTTAGGAAAAACACCAAAAGACAACATTAAATTGTAAATATGAGTAAGCGGGGCTGCAAAGTACACAGCACAGTCTTTAATGATACAACCTTGTCACTTGATCATGACCCATTGTAAAATTGCCTTTAATTTGTTTTAACTTTTCTAAAACACTTTCTTCACTAACATTAAATTTGCCCATCACATCAACACTGCTACTACACTTTTGATAAGACGAATTTGTGGCCGAATTGTACACACTTTCAAATTTTTGCGCAAATCCTTTAATAATTTTCTGAAGGGTATCCAAAGTAGTGTTCTCCAGAATCATTTCTCCGGGTATACGAGTTTCTTTTTTTTTTTAGCTTTTTGGTTGCAAAAAAATGTTATTTTCAGTAACCTGAATATAAGTAGCATAAGCTTTAGTACTTTTGTCCTTAAACTCACGTCGGATTTGTTCATATTGTTCTCTGTTCACTACATTGCTATTTTGGACAGATGATTGTAACTGTTTGTGTATCTTGTTTTTTAATTTTAACAGTGTTATTATGTCTTTGTTGTACCATGCTGGTTACTGCTTTCCACTGGATACCTGACATTTTTTAGGAATACATTCATCAAATGCATTATACAATAGTTTATAAAATTTGGCACAAGCATTATTATTGTCAATTTCCTGTATGACCGGGGTCCAATCTATTATCATAATACGTTTATATAAATCAACTAGATTGCCAGCTCTAAAATTGTATGATTTACAATAATTAACAGAATTGATAAATTTTTTGTACGAATTTACATTCAGCGTAAATGTTAAAGCAGGATGATGCTTATCTTCTTTAACAAGTGGGTCTTCAGATCTGGTAACTTTTAACATATTATGAGTAGAGGTTACTAGAACAAGATCTAAAATTCTATTATTTTTATTGCAAATAAAGTTACATTGCAAAAGATCTCTAAGTGCAACATAATTTAATAGCGATGTTAAAGTAAAACACGTATTTCCTCCGTTTCTCCAATCATTATAGCTGGGTATGTTGAAGTCGCCACAAATTAATACATTGTCAGAGTTAAAATTATCTTCTAAGTAATCAAACAGTTGAGTATACACATCAGTAGTTGAATTAGAAGGGATGTAGACACAAATGACTATATAAATAGTTCTTGCAATTGTGATTTCTACAGCAACTAGATCAAAATTCATATTTACTAATTTATTTAATCACACTCTACGACTATGCATTAAATTAATAACCGAAATCAACACTCCTCCACCTTCGCAACGTGTTCGGTCGCATCTATAAACAACATAATTATCATTAAATAACTCCCCATCTATCACACCATCATTAAGCCAAGTTTCCGTAAGACAAATTATATTAAAACTATTGCTATTAAGATTACGACTAAAAGTATTTGATTTTGTTTTAAGTTTTCGCACATTTTGATAAAAACATTCGATCGGAGCTGTCTTGCTCTTCTTATTTAGTAGTTTTTTAATGCGACAATTTTAGGAATACCATTAAAATATTTTATAGATAAATTAACTTCTTCAGCATCTTTACGGCGTTTGCTGATTAGTAGTTTGCTTACTTTGATACTTTTGTTGCATGTCTCTAAGGCTTTTTTGAAAATATGTTTAGAATATATATTTGGATATTTTGATGTTTTGTCCTGTTTTACCTTTAAGTTTTATCTTTACTGTTATTTGTATGTTTTTGCCGTCAAGTCTAAAAAGTTGTGATAGTATTGTATAATAATAAATAAACTTTATTTCTACTTGCGAATTACAAATTCTACCACTTAACCTTACAAATTTGCACAATAGTTTTTATTCAGATTTTTGTACTGCACTACACTGCACAAATTTCTACTGCGTCAACTCTATAGTACATGTATCAATAATAAATATTGTAGACTTTCATTTTAATGTATGATAGGTTTTCGGGTTCTTTAACTGCGTTTAGAGCTGAACTAAGCATTATCTAGGTTCTGTTCTAGTTTTGTTTTTATTTTGGCATGAAATTTGTCGTAAATTTTATTGAAAAGATTAGCATTAAGTTCAGATTTTGTTTGTTAATGGTTTTTAGAAGTTTAATTGGGAGTTTATCATTTCACGTTGCTTTTCTATCTTTGCTCTATTCCATGCTATTATTAGTTTACTCTTTAATGTTTATAGTCCTTCAGAGTCTACTGTTGTCTTGTTTTCAAATTTATGTGAGTTGTTGGTAAATAAACTATTGATGTATACGAGGTTTGGCTGTTAAATAACAAAACTGCGGTTGCAGAAGGCGTGCTAGAGAGGTATGGGGGAAAACAAATGCAGCGTTGGATAGCTGGAAGTGTACTATTCCAGTACGAAAACACGTTTTTGTCACTGCAGTAGTGTTTTTTCTGTAGAATGTTTTTTTTGTGTCGAAAAAATGTGTGACGAGCAACGGATCAATGTGAAATTTCTTGTTAAATTTAAAAAAAAACTCCGACTGAGTGCTGAAAGTTTTTGAAAGAGGTTTATGGTGTAAATTTTTTATCTCGTGCGCATGTTTTTCAATGGTATAACAGTTTTCTGAAGGCCGAGAGAACACCGAAAATGACCAACGTCCAGATCGACCTGTTTCTGTTTCAACTCCACAAACAGTCACCAAAATTAATTGTGATGATTGAATGGTTTCCAGAGGGTCAAACTGTATACCAAATTTACTATTTGAAAGTTTTGGTAACACTGCGAGAGCAAGTTTGTAAGAAACGGCCGGAGTTGTGGAAAAACGCTCTGTCTGTGAAGCGTTATTTAGTCGCTAGAGGCACTCCAGTGATCGAACACGCGCCGTACTTGCTTGATTGCACCCTTTGACTTATTTTTGTTTCCGAAGATCAAGTTTGCTTTAAAAGTAACACGGTTCAAGTCGATGGAAAAGTTGAAGCGAAAATTGGCGGAGCTTTTAAATACTCTTACAAAAGAAAACTTCTAGCATTGCTTTGACTAATGGAAAAAACGAATGGAACGGTGTGTGGCGAGGGGAGGGGAAAATATTGAAGAGGAAAATATTGAAGGGGAGCATTTGATTATAGAATAATTTTTAAAATAAAACTTTTTTTCTTAAGCAGTCCCGTTATTTAATAGCTAGACTTCGTATTTTACAATAACCTAATTGATTTTTTTTTTTTGTAGTTTGATCTTCTAAAATGTTAAACTTAGTATGTATGTATTGGTTTTTTAATTTTTTTAGATTTTCTATTTCTTTATACTTTATTTTTAGAATGTTGCCAATTTTTCTTTTTGGTGTATTTAATTTTTATTTTTGCCTTGTTCAATGCTCGGTTTTGCTCAATGCTGTTGTTGACATTTGTTGTTGTCAAACTGTTGTTAATTTTGTCTACAATTTTAGCTTCTATCTCGTGTTTTTTAGTTTATTTGTGTATATCCTTTGATTAGTAGCATTTTTTGTTAGTTTTTTTTTATGCGAACCCTTAATTGAGTTACTAAAGGTACGGAATTTTTGCCAGTTTTAAGGTAGATTTTTTGCTCAAATCACCGAAAATGCCTTTTTTACATGAATCAACAGTTAGCTATTTTTGAGTAATAAGTAAAAATCGATTTTTTGCGATTTTTTACATTTTTGATTGTTTGTAACTTTTCAGGGTTACATTTTTAGGAAAAAGCTGTAAGGATTTTTTTTTAATTGTTTAAAGAATAACATTTTAGTTTTTTTTTTCTTGAAATTACAAAATTTCCCAGAACTTTAAAAAACAGTTTTTTTTAAAGATCACGGATATTTACTTTTATTTTTAAATATGGATAAAAACGTGCTTTTATTTGTGCAAAAGATACTCTAAAAGTTTCAGGAAGTGCCGTGCACCACGCTCCGAGATATCTTACAATGTATTCACAGACATACTTGAAATTTAATTTAATTTTGTAAGTATTTCTGTAGGTACTTTTTATGGAAAATTATGACAGGACATGTGGATTCTTCCGCTTTTTGTATAACATTCAAGATCGTCCGACAGTTAAAAAATCAGGTTTGGTATAAAGCTCCCGTTTACGAAAAAAAAACGGAGTTTGACAATAATTTGAACAAATTTGATAGCTAGTTGTTGTAGACGCGGGATTTGCTAGTCCACACGATATTTATATGGAGAGATCAAAATCAGAAGGTGCATCTATTCTAATATGCAGACAAGACGTAGATTTATATAAAAATAAGTCAAAAATTATTGTTTCTAAAAGAGAAGAAGAGTAGAAATTCAAGAAAGTAATAAGTACAAAACCAGTACAAAACCTCCAAGAAGTCAATGATTTCTTAAGGTTACAGATTTGTTAATACAGTAGTAAAAAAAATTGCCCAAGAACATTTTATTTACAAAAAAGCAGTTTACACGTAAGAATCGTCATAAAAAATATCCATGGTCAAACAAAAATCTCTACGCCACATAGATAATAATAATTATCAACATCAATTTACTATTAATGTATGGTTTGGTATGATCAAAGATCAATTATGGCGTCTTACTGGTAAAAGATAAACACACCTTTTAAAAAACCTAACATTTTGAACAAATTACGTTTATGTATTTTTGCCATGATGAAGTGCCGCCGCCATGCTAACGTTGTACAAAATTTTCTTATTGTTTAATATAAAGATTGTTAGATTAGCATAGTTCACTCCTCAGATTTTTTGTTTTTGAAAATAAATAAAACCATTGACTTAATCCGCAATAAATAATAATTATATTCTAGAGCACAACGGTTTACAATTAAGCTTCATTAAACCAAAATAGCACTCTTTACAAGAAAAACAGTGGTCTACTAAATCTAGCAAAATAACTCTATTAACGTTTTAAACAAATATGCATGTCGTTCTAGAATAGTAAATAGACTGTAGACTAAACATAAGAATGCGGCCAATTGCAAATTAAATAAACCAGTTGCAACAAATAGTACGCTTTAATGTAACCGGTTTACCACTTCCATAAAATAGCATCTACGTTGAGAAAGTAATACACCAACAGCATTACATCTTAAGAGCATATTGATTACTATCCTGATTTTCAGTATTGTAGTTAAAACAGCTAATTTGTCGTCATTCCTATCTGAAAAATAAATAAAATAGATATAGAAATAAATGCGCTTTTAAGTATTTTTAAATGCATTTTAATGCTATTTGCAAATATAATTTGACTAAAATACTCCCAAAAATATAGTTTATTTTTTTATGAATATACTGGTTAAACAACAAAATGCCAAAAGTTTTATTTTAGGGCAAACCACTCAACCAAAGCGATCTAGAAAAGTTAATTTAATTGCAATTTTTATTGCAACAAATATAGTTACAGATGACTTGACTGTATATTAATTTATTAAATCAAGATTATCTACCCAATTAATTCTACTAACTTAATTAATTAACTGAAATGTTATAACAACATAGAGGAACTATGCAACAAGTTGATCACCTAGGTCGTCAAGCTCTTAAAAGTCCTAGATCACCAAAACAGGAAAATCGACGCCCTGGAGAAATTTATCGTGCAATTTGTGGAAAACGAATTCAAATCAAAAAGATCAACATCTACAAAGACAAATTTATGCAGATTGCCTGGATAAAGAAAACCGCCAAAACAAAATAAAAATATATTAACAAACAGACGGATAAAGTGTGGCACTACGTGTTAACTGTAAGGCGTCACTTCATGCACTTAGATCAATGCAAAAACAGATGGAGTTGATGGTAGAGGAAACGCCAATGATCAGGGAGGTATTGAGGAAAACAATTATGATTTTATTGGAATAAGAGGCGTGTGCGGAATTGAGGTAAGGAAAGAGCGGAGCAAAAAAACAGCAAAGAAAGAAAATGAAACGGAAAAATTAAAAAGGTTTTATGGATAGATAGTGAATTAGGAAAACGGACGCGTTACATTTAACTTTATTCGGATGGTAGAGAAACAAAAGATTAAGATTGCAACCAAATAAGAAATTATGTAAATATAACGACGTTGATAAAACGATATCTATTAAAAATATTGTTTACAGGATAAAGTGTGGTTTTTAACTTTAAATTGGCAACACTCTTACATGTGACAGCCAATTTGAAAGTTTTTGGTTGTTTTGAGGTTAGTTTGGTTTGGCAATTTATCATGAATAAACTCACGCCGGAGCAACGTTTGCAAATTGTTCAAATTTAATTTGAAAAACATGGTTTAGTTCGAGAAACTCGTCTATCAGAGCGATTAATTTGAGAAACTGTGCATTGTTTTTGCAATACGTTTAATCTAAACGATAATAAGCATCCAATACGACGTCGTGCAGTGCACACACAAAAAGCAATTGATATGTACAGCGTAGTGTTAATGATAATCCAAATGTGTCAATTTGACATCGTTCTCAACAATTAAACTTGTATTCATCCACTTTATGGAAAATTTTGTTAAAAGATTTTGGTTTACGAGCTTACAAGATTCAACTTGTACAAGAATTGAAGCCACATCATCATCGTTTGCGCCGTACATTTGGTAAACGAGCCTAGAAAAACATTGCTATTGATCCACAATTGTAATTGAAAATTTTGTTCAGTGATGAAGCACACTTTTTGTTAAATGGCTATGTCAACAAACAAAATTGTTGCATTTGGAGCGAATAATCCACAAGCCATTGTCGAAACACAGGCCGGTAGAATCATTGGTCCATATGTCTTCCAAAATGGTGATGGTCGGAACGTTACCGTCAACGGTGAGCGGTACTGAGACATGATTGCCAAGTTTTTCGTGCCTTAATTGGACAGCATTAATGTTGCAGACATGTAGTTTTTGCAGGACGGCGCCACATGCCACACAGCGCGCGATACAATTAATTTACTGAAAGAAATTTCAGGAACGATTAATTTTACGAAATGAACGTGTTAACTGGCCACTTTGTTCGTGCGATTTGACATTATTAGATTATTGTCTTTGGGGATATGTAAAGTCCCATGTCTACACCGATAAACCAGAAACAATCGAGCACTTGGAAACCAACATTTGACTTATTATTGCCAAAATACAGCCTGAAATACTGCAAACAGTGTGTGAAAATTGGACCTTCAGATTACGCCTTGTACGCTCCAGCCGCGGCGAGCACATGCCTGAAATCACATTCAAACATTAATGCCATAAAATTATCAGTCAAATAAAGCCAGTTTTATGGGTATTAAAAACATTTTTCTGTGTTTTATTTCAATTTAGTTCTCCGCTTCTAAAAAACATCTTTTATAATTAGTAATTTTTATATAATCAAATTTTTAAATAATTAATGTTAGACAATCGCAATTTTGGTTTTAAAATTTAAATAACACATAAGAATAGCTTCTAAACAAAAAAACAAAAAAAGTATTTACCAAAAATATTTAGTATTACTATTTTAGACTATCGGCTTTCAGCTTGAAATATTTATTATGATTAAAATGTAGTTTTTCAGGATTAATTGAACTTCTTTCAGAAGATGAATATTATTACCATTTCAGTTCGACACGAAACGGAACAATTTCTGTTCCGCTTGGTGATTCCGTAGGTTTTGCAAACGACAGAAAAAAATGCCATAAAAATCGTTCTCCCCACGTACGTGTGTGTAGTTTATTGCTAAGTATAGTTGTCCCGAGAGGTAATAAACCGCTTAGATTTATTGAAATGATACACATAAGACTAGGTCAAATCGATATGTAGATCCATACGAACAAGAGAAACACATAAGTAAAACGTATAAAATGTAAAGGTCACTTACTTGGAACTTGGATAATTGTACGGAACGCAAAACGGAAAAAAATCAAATATCAATTGACGTTCAATGAGTGGAACTTGTCACGTTCCTGATTTATTATAAACGCTATGTGGTCGTTGATGAGTCATGTATGGATAATTTTTAGTTGAAGAATATTTTTGTGGCCATCAGCTGGCTTTTGTGTATTCGTTATGCATACAGCTCCCTGATATGTTCGCCGGATAATATCAATTGTGAGTGAACGATTTATCATGTAATCATTGCAAATTGCTTTTGTGTTTTTATTCAGTATCGATTTATTTCATGTTTACAATTAAGCTATTTCAACAAATATAGCTAAAATAGATTCTGCAAACAATAAGCTTTTGTTTAATAAAAGCAAAACTTTCTCACACATGTTATTTTTGCAAAGCAATTAATACTTAAATAATATAATCATAACAAGGATATTTATTATTATAACTAAGTCAGAAAATAAATACCAATCCAATTAACAGTAATCTTACAACATTTATAATCTGTTATTTAAAATCCATTTCCAATGTTTAATTCCTAAATGTCATGTTATGAAACGAACGAAACTCTCTTGTGCGGAAAATTGTTCGGCTATTGACAAATGTTTAACTAATTAGGAAAGTTCAATAGGTCGAATGCAAATGCAATTGAACGCCGCTGCCCTTACAACTTTTTTATTGAAACCTGTTAAGGTGATTGTTATGAGGTAGTTATTAATTTTATTCGCAATAACTTGTTATGCTGAAAGCACACATAAAAAATATTAAAATGAACTTGCAGAAATTAATAATTTACATTGATAGACATGGTTTATCATTAAAATGAGTTTATTATGTTTGTTATGAGGGAAGTATTTTATTGTTAATATAAAAGTCTAAAAGCAAATTTATCACTGTCGCCTTTTATTATGGCAATGAAACAATTTCATTAATTAATTAATTTTTAATTGATCAATTTTTGTTTTATTTTAGTACAGTATATTTTTGATTGCTATATGCATATAATTATTTTTTATATTGTTTTTAATAATGTTTTTTATTTTCAGGTAAGTTTCAACAAACTGTTATCTGCATCTATTGCACCCATTGACTCACCAATTTGTAAGTAAAGACGTTTCATTTTTCATGATTGTAATAGTAGATTTACAAATGCACTAATAATTTTATATTCAGTGTGTACTTACATACTGTATTTGTTAATTTAAGTTTTTTAATAACGGTAGGACATATTTTTGTTTGATATTATTAAATTTATAAATTGATTATAAATGATCAAATAATAAGGGCTTTAGTAATATGTCTATATTCCAAGAACCTAGTATCGGCTGGGTTGTAATTATATATAACTTCCAACTTTATCGAAGTAATTATACAAGTTTCGAAACTATTTTATTTTAATTAAAGGCTTGGTCAATATGTCGATCGGTAACGTCATAGTTCCCATAATTTCTAAGCAAATTATTAGTATCTGTAAGTTCCTACAAATTTGATTATGAAATTTGCAGCATATATATTAATATTAATATTTGTATGTGTTACTAAATATTATTATATTTACTCATTTCTTCCCTTTCATTAATTTTTGTTAATTATTTGAGTATTTATTAATATAAGTGATGGTTTTGACTACTATGTGATAATTCAAGTTTATTTATATTACTAGTTTTGACTTGACAAATGTATTAAGCTCAGTTAACTTATTACATCTGTAGAAAGCTCTAGTCAAGTCAAAATTAGTCCGAATTGAATTTTAATTTAACTACTTGATTTCTGATCTTAATAAGGGTTTTTAAACTAAATTGCAACTGTTTCTCTAAAATTGAGTAGGTATATATTTTTTTGGTTCTAGGGCTGATATTTTAGAACTTACGTTTGTGTTGTCATCTCTCAGCTTCTTTTGTGTTTTTCGTTTTAATTGAGAGAATGGGTGCGCTGTAGATATTGAGGCATAGTGTTGTCTACTTATACTCTTATATTAAATGTAATAATTATAGTTACTTGGTTACATACATTACAAAGGTAATACTTAGTATTAGACATTTTTTATTTGCATAAACTAAATTCATGCATTACTATTAATAATACAATGAAAATACAAAATTAAAATAAAATAAGTTAATATACTTTCATGATCCAATCAAAAATAAATAATTCAAAATAAAAATCATAATTTTAAAATAATAAAGTTATAAGTATTATAAAACTGTTACCTAATAAGTTCACTTTTTTTTTAACTCATACCAATTCTACACAATTTACTTTCATTATCTATCCAATACTTCTAAATTTGGCTATTAGACTTTGTGCTTCTGCAATCTTTGAGTATACTGGCAGTCTGTCAAATACTTCAACAAATCTATACATATTGTTATATGTGCTGCCATCAATTTAACTTGTGTTTCTTAATTTTTGCTTTTTTAAGTTAAATCTTTTACTGACACTTCCGCTTTTTTTTTTGTAACATTCCACGTTTTATACACCAAATTTTTTTTTCTTTTATACAAATTTATTTTCACTTTACTAATAACATTCAACTCTAACACAGTTTTAACTTTTTTATTTATTCCACTTACTTTGTCTTCAAATGGCACTAAACGTTTTACAGCTTAATACACCACTTTTATCTTATTTTTAATTGTTTCTGCACCACGACGTAGCTGGAGTGCTTCTTTTTTACTCCATGCGTTTTTTTAACTTTATATCAGCTTCTATAATTTTAATTTAGTTTCTTTTGCTTTTCATACTTCTGACCTATACAACATAATGCTTTTAATGAACACATCTTATATAACTATATTTACTTTAAAAATGTCTTTCAATTTCCTCTTATATGCAAACACTTGTTCTGCAACAACTATAGTTTTTTACATATATAATTTGGATGTACTCTTCTTTGGATTCTGGATTGATTTGGATTGTGCAACCATTTTTAATGCATTTAGGCCATATAAGGTACATTGTATCTCTTAACAATTCCCGAACATGGACTGTCTTGCGTAGGAGAGGATTTCACAAGTACATAGTACATGTTTGTTTATCTCGTGATTCATTTCACATCTATTACTTATTGGGTTGCTTACAATGCTTATAGTATGCATGTGTTTTTTTAGTTGAAAGTGCCCTGTCAAGATTCCTGTAATAGTTTGCAGGTTTGTTCTAAACAGTCGCAGTAGTAGTCACACGTTTTGGGGCTTGCGGCAATCATTGCTTCCTTTGTTTTTTGCTGAGGTTGTTGTACTAAGAATAGTTTAAAAACATTGTTTGTATTTGCTTTTAGTAGGTTGATCAGGCTTTCTAGTCGTAGTGCGGATCAAAATTCAGGTCAACACATCTTGAGGGTTGACTTTTTGCGCACAGTTTGATGCTATTTACACGAGCTACCAATGTAACGGCATGATGACTTTCTAATATTAGCTTTGATGTGATTTTTGAGCTTTCTTATAGCTAGAATGAATATAGAGAACTTTTAAAATGAAGACCAAGATACCACATGCTTCGTCTAATAAAGCAAGGAAAAGTTGAAGGGAAAAGATAGATTAACCGAAAAAATTATTATGGTTTAAGAACATACAGAAATGGACCAACCTGAGATGTCCAGGTTCTGAAAGTAAACTCCTATGTAGGATTGTTTAAATACAAAATGGTGTGGCATGATGTCTGTTTACACTTCTAGCAGAGGTGTTGTCTTTACAGCCTCTTTCAAAAGGTAATAGTGTCTGCCGGCCTTCCTTGCAGTGTATCAGTTGCGTTCAGGCGCAATCTTGGCAGGAAAAGCATTGTTTTTTTTATTAGGCATACTACTTATTGCAGTTGATTTAGTTTTAGCAGCTGTGTATAGCTGTGGTACTATTTTTGGAGACAGTTCTCATGTCTTTTCAATAGTACGTTTATATTGCCAAAACGATACAATATACTTTTTTATATCTCTGGTTTAGGGGTGGCTTCATGTGAGCTTATTGTCAAAGATTACTTCTAGGTATTTTACTTAGATAGATAGCGTTAGTGGATTATTTAAGAGTTGTGATGGGTTTAGTTTGCCAATTTTTTGTTGTTAATATTTATAGGGTTAATTGTAGTTTTTGCACTAATTTTATATTAATTTTAAGGTCTTTTCTATTAGGGTACATAGTATGCCACTTAGCATAATTTTTATGCCAGTGAAGCCAATAGAGTTGAGACTTTGGTTATTAAGTCTACTACTATAATTCATAATATAGCTGATGTTACCTACCACCCCAAGGGCAGTCTTTGGCAACAACTATTGTGAGACCTACAGTGACTGTTACGGCGTTTTTTTCTATCATGAGTTTTATCCATCTATTCATTGTGGGGTCAATGTCATATGTCGTGAGGGGCTATAGTATTTTGTGGAAAGTAGTTTTGTAAATTGCATCTTTGATATTTATGATTACAGTGAAGGTGGATTCTGATCCTGTAGTGATCTTTTGATTTGGTCTGTAACACAGTGCTAATTTTGTAGGTCTTTCTTGGGTGCATACAAGTTGATTTGTGAATATTGGTGTTGTGGTAAGTGCCGTTTCCTGAATTGACCTTTTACACAGTTCTTTGAGTGTTTGCAGAAGAAGAGACGTAACTTCCTGGTTTTGGTATAAATACATCTTTTATTTCTTTCCGTGCTATGGGGGTGTAGCAAAAGGCGATGCATGTCCCATAGATTTTTAGAAGGTGGGTTAGGATGGTGTTGTTGCCTTCTCATTGTAGAAAGCTCAGGAAAATTCTATTCAGTTCTGGTGGCATATATTCGACAAGGTTGTGTACAGCATTCCAATTGTCTCCTGTTAGTGTATGTACACTTTCAGACTCATCATTTGCAAATATGTATTTAATACGTTTTTTATTTTTCATCTATTAAAAAAAAAACATTTATTTTTGAAGGTGGTAACGGAATTCCTATTATTAGGAGAAACGTTGAACTGTTTGTGTATAAAAGAGAGCTGTAGTACAGTTGATTTTTTCAGGGACAAGCAAAGGCATTTTTGGCGAGTTTTATTTGATTCAGATGACCGAAACAAATTTATTATTTAAAACTAATAAATAATGTATTTTATGTAAATTACTTTTTTATCCAGTAGCAGTCACATGCACTTGTGTTTCAGGGAATGCACTCTTCATCAGTGTGCTTAGCATCTCACTGGTTGAAATGACAATTTACATAAAATTACAGTAATTATTAAACAGTTTATGTTTAGTAATGTGTCGAAGGTGATAACGCAATGCTCGCTATTAGAAGAAATGTTGAGCTGTTTGTGTGACGGCATTTTTTGCGCATTTTATTTGAAAATCATCTGACCGAAACAAATTTATCTTTTAAAATTAATTTTATGTAAATTGCTTTTTCATTCAGTAAGAGACACACACACTTGTGGGTATGCACCTACCATCACACTGGTCAAGAGACAATTTACATAAAATTACAGTAACTATCAAACAGTTTATGTTTAGTAATGTGTTGAAGGTGGTAACGCAATGCCTTCTATTAGAAGAAACGTTGAACTGATTGTGTGTGAAGGAGAGATGTAGTACAGTTAGTTCCTTTACGGACAGACAACGGCATTTTTGGCGCGTTATACAGGGTGGAGCGTGGCACTTTGACTATTTTGAGAAGAGTTCTGTGTAGGCTCATGTAGTTGAAAATGTAAAGAGCGGCCTCCTTGGATAGGGTAAAATGAGAAGTTTTAGTTCTTTTGAGGCCTGTTTTTCAAACGCTCACTCAATTATTGCGGTGCTGCGTACTTTCCGTGCACGGTCTGCAGGTCTCCTTCGTGGCAAGACGGCAAACAATTTTAAGTTGAGTAAATGCGTTTAGAACAACAGAAAATGTGTCTTCAATAAGAAGAGGACCGCAAAGAAAAGTGTTAACTTCGAAAAACGCCAACCGAGTTTGAGGAGCAGTACAGAAATCTCCGAAACGATCTGCTCAAAAACAAACCCTTGCTCTTAGCATTTTAAGACGTTTTCTTCACCGGGTTTTACATTATGTACATTATCTGCATCCTTATAAATTGGTTATGGTCTAACAACTGTCAGCACAGGATTATCTAACGCAACAAACATGTAGTAACAACATGCTCATTGCCCTTCCCCAAGACTTAAATGTGTTTTTTTCTGATGATGAACAAAATATGCGGTATTGGAGTAACACAAATTCTAGGGAACTTTACGAGACGCCTCTTTGCTTGGATCAGGTCACTGTGTGGAGCGTCATTTTAAGAGTAGGCATTATTGGCTCGTATTTTTTCAGCATAATGGTCGTGAAGTAACCGTAAACTCGAACGTTACTTGATCATGTTCCAAGAGTTTTTTCAGCTTGCTCTTGAAGCAGTACAGTTAGAGGATATCTGGTTTCAACAATATGGTGCCACAGCGCATACATCGAGAGTTTTTATAAACTTTTTGAGACAATTTTTTCCTGGACTGGCCTCATCTCTCTCAAAGAGGATCTTAACTGGCCTGCACGCTTTTCTGATTTAGTCCCAAGTGATTTTTTCTGTGGTGTTTTTTGAAAACAAAAGTATACAGCAATTGTCCCCGAACCGTGGAAGCCCTACAGGACAATATTTGGGCTGAACTCGCCACTATACCCGTCGAGATGCTTAATAGAATGAATGAAAATTTTAGAAAACGGCTTTTCTAGTGTGTGTACTCTAAAGGACTACATTTGCTAGATATACTAAAAAAAAAAAAATATTTTTTTTTATGTGCTAAATGAGAAAATTTAAATAAACTTATATTTTAAAAGTTTAATATACTTTATTTGATTTAAAAAAAAGCAAAGAGTCGCGTTTCACCTTGTATTTGAATCAGATGACCGAAACAAATTTATCAATTAAAATTAATAAAGGTAAATTGTCTTTTCATTCAATAAGAGACACATACACTTGTGTTTCAGAGTATGCACTTATTATCACTGGTCGAAGAGACAATATATCAGCTAGTTAAAATGTGCAAAAAGACTGTACACTGCAAAGATATTGCTCTGGTATCTCTGAAAGTGCTAGCTAGCTTTGAGGAGTTTAGAGCAGCAAAGCTTTGTTACAGTTTTTGATTTTTTAGAACATTGTTATATGCTGGGAGTCTTTTTTAGTATAAGGCATAGTTACAATTTTATTTAGCATTGTTGAACAACTTTCTAGTGCTTGCTTTTGTTCTATCTTTATTTTACCTAGTTTTTGATTTTGATAGTGATATGTTTGGCAGTGTTTGAACAACTTTGTTTGAAAGCTGTTTTTATGAAGTTATCAAAGCTATTATCTCTTGTTTGTGACTTCTTTTTGTTGTCTATTGACATCCTCCTATTTGACTAGTATTTTGTTATACAAATTTTATTTAGTTTTCATTGTGTTGCTGTATTTCTGTAGGATGCTATTTTTGTCACTTCAGTTGGTATTAGATCTATAATTTTCTACAAAACATTCTAGAAGTATTTTATCTTTTTGGCTAATTTTGATGTTGTTCCATGCAATATGATGAGCATTGAGGTTTAAGGCGACGTTGTATTGGTTTTGATACTGATAAGCTTCTGCATTTTTTTCTAGTGGCAGAGGTTCTTGTCGATTGAAAGGAAGGTATCTGGATCCAATAATAATTTCTATCCTGATCTTATTTTTTATTATGACCATTTTAGTTGTTTATTTGGTTTATGGAACAAATATTATATAATGCTTTAAGTTTTGTTATGATACATGTACATGAGGGTTTGGCTAGTAAGAGCTTCTTTATATTTATTTTGGGATCCAGGCTTAACATTTTTACTTACTATTAGTATTTTTTGTTGTTTGTTAAACTTTCGTCTTGCTTTGCCTTGGTTTGTTGCCGTTATTTTTGGGATGGAACAATGCCGAGAAGGTTATTCTGTTAAAACTCAGGTGCAATTTGCTTTTTAGAGTTTTTAACTTTTTATAAGCGTCTTTGTTCATGAGTAGGACATGTTGAGTTTAATTGTGGTTTGATTTTGAGTATATCACTTGCCAAATCTTGGTGCTTAAATTCTTTTGCATTTCCAGTCTGTTTAATAGAGTGCACGGTTCTACTTGTAGTTCCGGTACCCTTATCAAAACGACTATTTCTTCCGACTAATTATCTGAAGTTTCTTACCTTTAAGAAGACTGTTTTAAGCAAAATGTGCTGCGGCGCCTCTTTTTTTGTTTGCTTGTCAGTACATAGGATTTTAAGGAACACATTTGTATTTCAGAAAGGAGGGCAAAGCAGATTTTTTCTTCAATTTATCAATTTTATTTAATAATTGATAGATTATATATTATATTTTTTTGACCATGAAGAAGCATTTGTGGTACTTTTGTTATTATTGTTAATACAATTTTTGTTTTTCCTGCTTTTTTTTGGCGGTGCATCCATCAACCTTAATCAAATTATTAATCTTGGAGGATTTAATAGATTTGAGTAAACATTAGCATTAGCAATCATATTGAAAATGTATTGGCGTACTTTTTTGGTGTTATTGTTAATTATTTTACTACGTCGGCCTACTGCGGCAAGATAGATTTCGGTTTTGTGACCTCGTCATGAGTGCAGCTGATGAAGGTGGTGTTCTTGGGCTTCATTTTTAGCTTTTGTCTGGTTACCTTAGATAGGTTATGCTCCTTGGCCGTGGTAGGATTCTGCACTATTAGTGATAATTTGTTATTAATTTTTAATATGATTTATTTAGCTTTTGTTAATACGCTAATAGCATTGGTGAACAAAAATGATGTCTAGGTTAGCCCGAAAAGTTTGACTAAAATATGTTGACAGTTTACAAAGGAAGTAGTGGAAAGAATTGTTTTAGTCATGCGTTATTTTTCTATCCGTTACTTGGGAACGCGTCTTGTAGATGTTTCTGTGAATATAATTTGATACATGTTTACGTGTATTCTTTAATGTTTGTGTACATGTATTAAATATTTAAGGTACACATTTCTGTTAATAAGTAATGCAACTATGTTTTGTTGAGGTTGTACTTTAGCCGCAAAATGGGTTTGAATTCTATTCTTAAGATTCCAAACATTACATAATATATAAATTAAGTTTAATCTGCGTAGTAGTAAACAATTAAATTCATGGAGTACAATATCTGAATCGACAATTTGCTAAAGTTGTAGTAGTGAACAAGCAAACCGCCAAACTTTGCATAAACCACGTAATATTATTACCGGCTTACACATGTTCCTTATTACAATTTAATACCTTGATGGCGACAATACCGACTAACAAGGTACCAAGAGAACACTGCTTCCCTTATTAATTATTAAGATACTTGGACTTAGAAATGGGGTTGGCAATATTCGCGGCGGTGGATCCAAATAAATCGTACACGTACCACCGCATCAGCACTCAATGCTCCCGGCGGTCTGATTCTCTCATTATCATGCATATTTCGAGATGGTGGTCGCATTGAATTACACAGTCTGCCGAGCAAAATTGAACGTTATCATTAACGAGTTGGTTGAACATCTATGCACATTGCACACTCGGTGGAGATTTATTTCAAAGATCATTGTCGAGAGTCGGTTATTCGAGCAATGCTAGTGTCTACGGATTAAATGTAAAATTGTTTAATTGAATTGTGACGATTATGTAGACTTAATTAATATGCAAACAAATTATTAATTGTATATAAAAAATTAGTAAGCGTAGAAACATTAAAAAGTTTCCATCCAATTTGAATTGCTTTAGTTTTTCTTTAATCAATTTGAGTTGGCTGAACTCAATCAATTTGTCTAGAAATGTGATAAATAATTAATTTACTTGTTCAGGAAGGAGAAAGAATTTATTTTATATAGATTTTACATAAAAAATGAAACAGAATACAAATTCCCAAATAATGAAATATTAGATGGAATAAAGCACCCTATAAATTCCTCACCCACACGCTGTAGCTGTAATAGCCTCAAGGGCTGTCTATATTCTGCGCTTGATTGATTATTTCGCAGTGTCCTCTAGGATATCCCACTTCCAGATCCATTTCCTTTCCCCCAATACATCTTTAAATAAGCGCAGTTGCGTTTATTTATTTTGTTATATTTAATTACATGCTAGATTGATAATAAAATTTTCCAATTCAAATATACATCTACTAATTTAATTTATTATAAATAGTATGATATGTAAATAGATTATCTGAAATAATATAAAAAAATTGATCTTGAAGGGATATTGTTGGGTAATTTTTTCTTTAAAACTTTTCTTAAAATTGCAAATCCTGTTATTTATTACGGATTATATTAAATGTAAATATTTTGTATAATTCCTGTTATGCATATTTTTTGTATTTAATAAGACTTAAT
The DNA here is from genome assembly GCA_963932245.1 of Tachinus rufipes. NCBI lineage: Eukaryota > Metazoa > Arthropoda > Insecta > Coleoptera > Staphylinidae > Tachinus > Tachinus rufipes. The sequence goes on along the minus strand of OZ010745.1, from coordinate 42,787,457 downwards.
CTTCCGGTGCTTTTAATTAAATACTTGGGCAAACAAATTACTCAAATAATATTTTTTCTTTATAATTCGACTTAAAATGAAATTAAATGAGTTTTTATTTTATGTATTATTTAATTATTATAAATATACATTCTTATTACGTTAATAATTAAATTACTTATCTAATGCAAATTGTATGCAGGTTAATATTATTTTTATTATTCAGTTGTTGATAAGATTTATTTGTTTTTGTAAATTTTAATTTATTTGCTTTTTTATTACTAAAACACATGCTGCGTTTTCGTATTTAGTTGACTTGGTTAATATTGAAAATTTATTACTTTTTAGGGTATCCAACATAAATAATAATTGATTATGTTATTAACTTTGTGCAATAATTCATTTAGACTATTACCGAGTACGTGGGTTTAATAAAGGTTATTATAACAAAATAATCGATAATATGATATTGGTTAATGTTTTTTTTTATGCTAGAAATATCTTTTTATCAAATTAGTTTTAAATTGTATGGTTATATTATTGAATAAAACGCGCAATAAATAAGAAAGAAGAATAAATGAATTTAATCTTTACTAGGGTAATCCTTGTAGCAATCCAGGAACTATTTTATAAGATAATCCAATTCTTAATATTTACAAATATTGGACATTAGCGTTTAATATTTGTGTGCAGAAAACCAATATTAATCCTACTAATAATAAACTATTGGCTAAATAATAATGGTTGGTATTTGCTTCTACTTGCTTGTCAATCACTACTGCTAAATATCTACAGCGTACATGATTTTTGGCATGTGACAATAATAAAAAAAAAGAATTTAAGTAAATATTCTCATAATTTTGAACATTTATGGATGCGGGTATTCTAAGAATATACTTATTGTAACTGCTTCTTAGAAAGGATTTTGTAGTAGGACAGTTTTCTGATTATGTTTATGATGTTAAGTATTTTAAGAGCGGTAGTGGTGCAGGACATGTAGCAGAGATTACTATTTTTTTGAAGTTTTTGCTTTTTGGAACTGATATATCTATCTGGTAAGTTTGTTTTTCTAGCTTGTTTTTAAATATCATGTCCGACCTATTATTAATGATAGCTTTTATAGTTTAAAAAATCCAAGAGTAAGGTGTATGATTTTGAATTTTGAATTATTATTTTAGGTTTGTTGATTATTATTTTCATATGTAGGTTATATTTAATTTGTAAATTATGACAGATTTTTATATTTTGGTATAATATGCATAATTGTTTTATTGGGTTTATTGCATTTTCTGCAATAGTTTTTAATAGTTTTTTCTTTTAGTATTTGTTTTGAGTAGTTTTGGTTTTAATGATATTGTATGGCTATTATGAACGAAGCCTTTACTTTTGACGTTAGATAAGTAGCCTGATGACAATTTGAGATTAAGGTTTTTTTATGTATTTTATAGTGATGGATGTTTACTATGTACTGTTCTAAAATTATGGCGCTTTGGGTTTTTTGAGTTTCTAGGTTTTTACCTAGTTTTAATGCGGTTTGATTGTTTGACCAAATCAGTGATCTATGTAGTGTACCTTGGAGGATATTTGTAAAATTGTTATGAATCAGTACTATGAAGTAAATAGCATGATCAAAAATTGGCAATAATTTGAGTTTTGCGAAGAGAACTGTAGGAAATAATATTCGATGCTATGGAGAGACACCGCATATAAAATTTGGGGTAAACGTACTGGCCAACTTAGTAAAAGACATGTAGAAGGAGGACGGGCAGCTTTGAAAATAGTAAAAGTTACCAAACACCCACTGTAAGGAAGATAACAGCATTACTTAATGATGTGACGAGGACAAATATTTTGCGAGAATGTTGTAGGCAGTGGACCCATAAGTCAGACAGTTTTTATATTTAAAAGTTTCAATTTTGTATGTAATTGCAGAAAAAGGATTATTTGTGGTAAAACAGAAGCTGTCAAAGATAAATGTATAAAAAAAACTGTAAAGTTTTCGAAAGAAGGGACAATTTGGGGTTGTATGTGTGAATATTTGGAAAAAAAATGACAGTAATAGATGATTATAATTAAAGCTTTTAAAGGTAAGAAAAATTGAAATATATAGTTTTATTTTCAGCGTACATGAGCTTTATCCAGATGGAAATTTAATATTCATATTTTATCAAGAAGGTGCATTAAACATACAGCAAAAGCGGCAAAAAATGGTTTATGGACCACGAATTAAAACTTTTGTTTTGGTCTCTTGACATTCCGAGCTCAAATAATATAAAAACTTTGAGGCATCATGAAAAATAATCTCAGGAAATAAATAATAACTATAAGTTGTCAATAAAATTTGTTTCTTTTTTTGGTTTTTTGTTAACATAAAATAAATATTTATTAACAAAAGTATCTTCTAATAAGATTTTGTACTTAATCCATTAATTAATAAAACTATATAATTTACAGAACAACTATCAATTACTGCTCATAGCAGTTAATTAAAAAAACAATATTTTGAGAACATGGGTAAGCCTATACCTATAAGTGCTTACTTGACAAATTGAGAAAATATTAGAAAAACGAGACTTGCAGGGTTGAGTTTATCTCGGCCGTGCTTGTGTTGTAATGATGCCATCCACTATTGTTTTTGCATCATTATGTTATTAATTGATAAGAGTTTATATGTGCTTTTATTTTACAATATGTAATTTTGTTTGTTTTTTGTATTAGCATTGAATATGTTATGAGAATTTTGGTTTATTAATTACTTGATTTATTTTTGAGCTATAAAGAATTTTGATTGTTTTGTTTGAATGTTTTTTACCATATTTTTTTATATGTGAATGTATGCTATCTTTTATATTGCCAATTATAAAATTGGACATTTTTATTTAAAAATGAAACACAACATCATCAAATGACTGCCACAGTTGGCTGGACAGTAACCCATCCGATTAACCCAATTATTTAGTACATTTTTGATTGTTTGGGCTCCAATCGCATGAATGGTAATTTTGATTTTGGGTTTCAAATAACTATCTCTGCATGGTTAGCGTAAAACTTATCCTTAAGGTCTCCCCACAAACAAAATCCAACGGGGTCTAATCGCAGCTCCAATTGACATCAGCAATTTGGCTAATTGTTTGATTTTTAAAAACCGTGCGCAAAAGATCGATGGTTACGTTGGCTGTAGCGCAAGTCGCCCTGTTGAAACCAAATGTTATCCATTTTATACTCTTTAATTTTTGAAAAGAAAAATTTGTTTAGCCTGGCACAGTAACGGTTGCTATTGACGGTAACAGCGGCTCGATGCGGCTCGATGCGGCTCGATGCTTGTGTTCCAAAAACCACACCAAATGGTTACTTGTTGTGGATGCATAGGCTGTTCAATAGTCATGTGTGGGTTTTCTGATCCCCAAATGCGACAATTATGTTTATTGACATAGCCTCCGAGATGAAAATGAGCTTCATTGGAAAACACATTTTTTTAATAAAAATGCTTATCTTTGGCCAAACGATCTTAAGCCTATTGGGCAAATTGAAAACGCATCGGATGGTTATGAGGCTTTATTTATTGGAGGTTTTTAAACCAAGGTCTTTATGCAAAATTTTCTTTAGAGAAGTGCGAGAAATGTTCAGTTTCTGAGACCGATAACGAGTTGATGTTGATGCATGTTTACGCACATTCTGAGCAACAGCATTAATTTTGTCGGTTGAGCGCACTGGACTTTTCTATCAAATTTCTTTCGTAAATTTCTTCACGTTTGAGTAAAAGACTCACCACTTTAAAAGTAAGTTTTATTATTTTTCAACTTTGTTCATGTGTAAATCTTCCCATTTCGTAAATGTCAAACATAAAACTAAATTTCTGTCAATTCATAAATGTCATTATACTTTTGAAAAATTTAAAAAACGGTGGTTCAAATTCTAAACGTTACATGGTCTACTCTTTACAATCTTTTTTATTAATTTTCTAGGAGTTACAATCTCACATAATCTTTTCTGCTAAAATTATGTTGTTGATATAGTATCTAGAAAACTAGGATTTCTTAATAAATGTAAACAGTTTTTTACTTCTGTACAACGTTTCTAATTTGTTGTTTGTTTCTATTTTTTTTAATATTTTTTTTTTTAGAAAAGTAATTTTTTGACATGCAAATGTATCCGATTTACTCTCACAATATGCAGGTTTCTTGAGAGAGGCTTGGGCCGGGGTTTTCGCTGGTTTGTTTGTTTGAACCGTGTTTTTTTGGTTTCTTTTGTGGAGATGGAGGCTGGGTGGGGTTGATGGCAGTCTTTGCGGCTTTGATGTCTTTCTTTACGATTTCTTCTACGTCTAATTTTATCTTGGAGAGGGTTTTCTTTTGGTTATGTTTTATCCTTATTTGTATTACTTGGTGCTCATGGACGTCAATCTTCTTTACCAGGGTCAACATGTAAGCTTTTAGAGCGTTGATTTTGGTGGCTTGCTTTTCGATGAGTTATTTTTGGGGTACACTTCTTTTGTCGGCTACTGGCAGTAGACTCAACTCTGCTGCATACATTTTTGTACTGAATCGATCTTAAGTATGGGGAGGAGCATCTGATACTACCCTATCTTTTCTAAATTATATTAAAAAAAAACGAGCTTTTTGCATCATTGCTGACCTAAAATTGACTAATGGCTTAGATACTACAACTTCGGCATGGCGTAATATTGCATTTTCTATCGACTTCTTCATGAACATTGTTAAAACAAAATACAAAACATATTGCCATCTAAAGTTCAGAGATAATACCGAAACTTGTAGTGCGGTTTTATTTATTAAAGTTTAAAGGTATGTGTAGGTAAGTATAAAATTTTGAAAAAAAAAACTGCATCATTTAAATTTTAATGAAATCAAATAAACAAGATCATTATAGTTTTATTTTGAGCGAGTTTTATTAAAAAAGAATAAAGTAGCATTAAAACGTTTTTTTCTAGTAATAGCTTTGCAAGTTTCTTAGCCTTCTGTAAGTAACCAAAAATAATTACTCATGTCGGCGAGCTATTCGCTAGCGTTTAGCAGTTACACTTTTCTAGCCAATGTAAATTGCAGTTTATCTAAGAGAAATTATCAACTCACACTTTTAATTTAGATAGAGTTTCTAAAGTGTGGATATACAGCTGCTTATTCACAAGCCTTGTAATAACAACAATATTTTTTGGTAGATGTGCTTAGGATTTATAATGTACACACATTTAGTACACACTTGCATGTAGTTTTAAACAAAAAATAATTCAGCTGCAGTTTTCTCTGTAATGTAATTAAAATGACAATGAACTTATAAATTGTAATTGGTTTTAATAATTAATTTGATATATTGTCGTTTGTTGGTTTTACATTAGTCAGAATTATCATATATCAATCAACGTAAAAAACGCGATGCTTCTATTATAGAACAGTTAAAACTTTAAACTTTTTTATAAATATAGTTTTGCACACAATTTCTAGTTTCTGTTAAAATATTGATGAACAAGTAGATGCACAAGTAGACGAATAACTAGTGGTAAGTATTATATTTGAGATTCTTAAACTTGAAAACACAATGGTTGAAATGATTTATTGGTCATTGAAAAGTACTTATTTTAAAAATATTATAGTATTTTACTGAATCTATTATCACAAATTGAAGGTATTTTACATTGTGCTCTATTTGCATTTGCACAATCTTTGCAGTTAAAATACAGGAGAATTTTTTTCCGAATTTTTCAGAACAACATTAAATGTAGTTGCTGTTTTTTCTAAGGACGCCAGTATTCAGATTGCTTAATGTCTAATTTACTGATTGTTATGCATTTTATGCTTTGTTTACTGCTTATTAGTATCCTGCTTACCTGAAGAGTAAGAGTTAAAGTAAATATAACTTTTTGTTTAATAAAATGTTACTCAAAATTTATGGCGTTTGTGTAACATTCATCAATTAATTATAATGATGTGTCATTAGTTGGGATTAATTATGGTGTAGTTTTGACTGTTGAGTTTTGGGGCATTTAAGAGCAGGGAATTTTCTCATTAGTTTGTAATTCGCAATTTTCTTAAAAAATATTATACCTAACAAATTTAAAAACAAAATGATATGTAGAAATGAATAATGAAAGGCATGACTATATGATTTCATAAAAAAAAAATGATTCAAAATTTTATTATTGAATAAATTTACTATACAAATTTATTTTGGTTTCATGCTTAAGAAAACAATTACTTGAGTATCAATGCCAAAATTCAAATCTATATGGTAATAATGATTGAAGTTATTTGCGAAATTAAGTATTAATAATAATTGGATGCGCGCGTCGAAATTTAGTTCAACGCGTTGCTTGCATGTAGCGCTCCGACAAATTTCAACAAATCCTATAGAAGACGACCACGTGTGAATATATTGGAAGCGTGTTTTTGTGTTTGCATATTTGCATATTATACGGAGCTATTCTCTATGCACGTTGCTAGAAGTAAGTATATACTGCCAGCTAAAGATGTTTGTGTTACTTTACTTTAGAAGCAAGCAATGGCGCCAAAATCAATTGAAGCTTTCTAAAAAAAAATATAATTTTCTAAAACAATTATTTATTTTTTTTTAGTTTGACAAATAAATTTAAAAATATATTTTTTTTTTAAATAAAAAATAGGTTATAAAAATCATATTTTGTAACTTTTTCCCTTCCCATTGTTTGTTCGTTCTCTTTTCAGGCGGTCGTCTCACAAGCGTTTGCCAGATTTTGGTAATCTCATCTTAACTGAATATGCTTTTCATTACGTTTATTATGATTTTATTGTGTTCTAAACCTTAGAAACACAAATGCACTGAACGTCCAATCCCAATTTGACTAGAATGAAATTATAATAGATGGTTTAAGTTGTTTCTGTTGATTTGCAATAAGTGTTTGAATATCAGTATCATACAACTGCAGCTGCATTGGAGATACACTTATAAACAAAAGTTTAGTAAAAAAAATCTTGAAGTTTTTTTTGTTTCAAGAGCCGATCTTTTAGGTATTAAGCTTATGTTATCACCTTACAGCTTTTTGAATATGTTTTTGTAAATTATATATCATCAAACTTGTTGATGGAAAAAATAGGAGCTTAGTTTTTTTTAGAGCATTTTTTGATTTATATTTTTTTTTCTAATACTTGCTATTTTAATTAAATCTTAATTAAAATTTTACAATTTGCTTATGTTTTTTGTTTATATTCTACTTGAGGTTTTATAGGTTACAGCATCCATAAGTTTTATAAACTACATCTTCTAATCTTATTATCCACTACATAGAGCACTGATGTAGTTACGTTTCAAAATTATCTAAAAATTAAATGACAATTGATATTAATTTGTTTATTTTTATTGGTTTACAGAAAATCAAGAATTTTCAATTTCTTCATTAAAATATTATAAAAAAGTAAGTTTATGTTTTTTTTTTCAGAGGTTTTTGTCTATTTTAGTTAAGCTACATCTAACACACAAAATTTGTTGTTTTTTATCAAGAATTGGCGGTCAAATTTTTGTAAATGTTGGTTGAAGGTTGAATATTTGTTGTATTCAACAAAAAATATATTTAAGCGCTTTTTTATAATTTAAAATTGCAAATAACGACATTTTACGACTTAATTCTAAAAATAACTGTATTTGATTTTTTTAATCTGCAATTTACAACAGAAGATAACTAATTTTTAATAGCAAAATAGTAATTTCAAACTTAAAAAAAAAAATATTGTGATAAAAACTGGAATTTTGTAAAGTTGGCTTGTAAATTAAATGAATAAAAGTTTTGGATTGTGTGATACTAGTCAACTGAAACTTTGAGACACATGCGCATTTATAATTTTCTGGGCTGGGGCAACTAGTACAAGTAGAAGCCTTTTGTATCATTAATGTCGCCACAATGTAATAACTTGCATCATTATAGGTAATTTAACAAATTTAAATAAGGTGATCTAGAAAGCTATGGCAATATTCCAAATCTTCTAATCAAGGAAAATTTTATACAGAAAATTCTTTACTTGTATACTATAATGTGATACTTTATTATGTTGGAAACAAAAATATAGTCTATTTTTTTTAGCAGTTCAGTTGCAAATTATGCTGAGTAAACTGCAATTCAATTATATTATTATATGTTTATGGATCATGTTCTTATGTTGTTATGTTTTCACATTTACTGGACTTTAACATAAACTAATTTTTATGATTTCCACCAATAGCCTATATAGAACTCTCGTCTGTTTTAAGTATTATAGTTGTTGGGAACAGCGAATGTACTAAGAAAAAACAAGAAGCCAGAAAGATGTTAAGGCACTGGAGAAACAACAAAAGCACAAAAGAAGAATATATGAAAAAACAGAAGGCTTACAAAAATCAATGTAAAAAAGCTAAAAGTGAATTTATAAAAAAAGAAGAAATAGAAATTAAAAAAATAAAGACAGAAGCAGAAGCATGGAAATACATAAACAAAGAAATAAGAAGAAAACAGGGAGATATTGAGGAAATACCAATGGAAGCGTGGAAGGAACATTTTTCAAGTTTGTTTGGAGGAGAAAAAAAAAAGAAAAAAACTAGAGAGACAAGAGCCAATCCACCAAGCGGAAGAAATTTCAAAGGAGGCAATATGGGAAGAAAGCGCCAGGTATGGATGGGATACAGAATGAAGCGTGGTTGTATGGTACGGAAGAACTGATTGAGAGATTAAGTGAGTTAATAAACAGAGTATGGAAGGGAGAAGGGTTTCCGAGTCAATGGAGAGAAGGTCTTGTATGCCCTATACACAAAAGTGGATCCAAAAAGCTAGTAAATAACTACAGGGGAATAACACTACTGGGTACGGCATACAAGATCTACGCCATGATATTAGAAGAAAATTTGAATGAGGAACTACAGCCAAACACGAATACTGTGGCCCATGACAGGCGTTTCCGCGCATCTTGAGAGAAAGAAAACTATAGCCAGAATGAAGGATGCATAATGCGAGAAAGGGAAACAATACACTCAGAGACACAAACTGAATTTATTCCCGGGTAGCGCCGGCTTCGCAAAATAACAAATAAATGTTTCGCAGCATCGATGTTATTTTCCTCGCAGTTCATGCTAGACTGACGCGATTTAAAATTGATTTTGCATGTGAATGTACCTAAATTATTATTGGTCTCGCTTAATGGTTTCAACCCACTTTTGTCTACGGAGTCACCGGCCACAATATTAGTGTTTGGCTGTAAGTATGAATGAGATAATTCTAGATGGGCAAGCTGGCTTCAGGAAGGGAAGAGGTACCATGGATAACGTATATATTTTACATCATATTGTAGAAAAAGAAATAGCAGAGAAAGGGGGAAAAGTATATGCGTTATTTCTAGATCTAAAGGCGGCATTTGATAGTGTGGATAGAGAGAAACTGTGGAAGTGTATGAGAGAGAAAGGAATTAGCGAGCACCTGGTAAGAAAAATTTAAGACGTGTATGAGGAGACAGCAAGTAGGGTATGTGTTAACGGAAAAATGAGTGAAAGATTTTGGACAACAAAAGGAGTAAGACAGGGCTGTCCATTGAGTCCTATTTTATTTGCAACCTACATAGCAGAAGTAGAAAACAAATTGAGGTTGGCTCAAGCAGGAGGGGTAATAGTTGGTAGAGAAAAAGTGTGGTCGCTAGCATACGCAGACGACATGGTAATACTTGCAAAAGAAGCGAAGGAAATGAAAGAGATGATGAAAAGTTTAGAAAAATATTTTAGAAAAAAAAGCTTAGAAGTTAACGTAGAAAAAACAAAAATTATGGTGATTAAAAAGGGGGGTGGGAGAAAAAAAGTGGAGGACTGGAAATGGAATGGGCAAGGTATTACGGAAGTAAAATCTTTTAAATATTTGGGATATTTTTTTGTACGAGTAACACCGAGAGCGAGCACATTAAAGAGATTGCTCGAAAAGCAAATATAGTAGTGGGACAAGTTTGGGGAATAAGTGAAAGAAAATTTGAATGTATGAGAATAAAAGGGCTTATGTTTGATAGTTTAGTTAGGAGTATGATATTGTATGGGTCAGAAATATAGGGATGGAAGGAACAAGAAAAATTAGAAGCAATACATGTGAAATATAGGAGATGGGTGCTAGGTTTAAATAGGAAAATTCCAGCATATATTGTGCTAGAGGAAGTCAAAAAAGATAAGTTAAGATAGAAGCAGGAAAAAGAGCAATAAAGTATGAAGTAAGAATGAGACAGAGACAGAGACACGAATGCAAAATATTACAAGAATGCATGAAAGAGAAAATGAGAGCAAGAAATGAAAAGCTAGGGGAGATTAGGGAAAATTATTACAATAGAAATGGATATGCGAGCCAAGAAATTGAAAGAATGAGAGAATCTGGGAGAGAGACATGGTACGAAATTATGGAAAGAGATAGAGATATACAAAGGCAAGAAAGGAGAATGCGAATGAAAGAGTCTAAGTACAACGCAAACTATGAACATATTATAGAAAATGAATTGCCAATGTACTTAGAGAGCGAAAGATATAGTAAAGATGACAAAAAGATGATTGCAAGATTCAGATGTGGTAATGAAGAGCAAGTGACAAGATTTTGGATGGAAGAGGATTTGAAAATGTGCAGAATGTGCGGAGAGACTAAGGAAACTATAGAACATATGTTGAAAGAGTGTAACGAAATGAGAGAAGAACAGATGGGAAAAAATGAAATATTGAAAGGGGACGGAAGAGGGGTAGAATGGATGAGGGCAGTTAAAAAACGAAGAAAAGAAATAGAGGAACAGAGAAGAAAATATTCTTAATTGTGTTAATTTTATAAGGATTAAGTTTTATTATTTTGGGAAGTTGTAAATGTATTTGTAAATGTAATTTTCAAGGCCGAAAGGCAAGAAATAAAAGTATTATTATTGTTGGGAAGCATTTCTAGTATGCATTAGCATTATTATGCTTAGTCAATATTTTCAACATAACAATATCTTAATATCAATAGAGTTGTTTAATTCTAAATTCACACAAGTTAAGAAACAAATATGGTACTTGTTAGTATTACACACAAGTTGCACTTAATTTTCAATTGTTAGTCCCTAAATACATCTAGAACACTTGAAAACTTGTCAAACGTGGACTACAAATAAATTAAATGAAGCCTTTTATGGCCACAAGTTTTGAGTCAGTTAGAAGTTTGTCAGATATTAACTAATAACCGAGACTGCATATAATATATTAAACTGAATAATCTGTGGTTTGTAACAGTTTTGAATTTAATTTCATACTGCCATACAGACTATAATTAAATTGTGTAGTGAATTGCTGTACTTACACATAGTAAAATTAGTTTAAAGAACAGATTTGACTTGAAAAGGTGCACCCATTTTATTCATTTTAAGTTGATAATACATTAAAAATGTGACTTTGCTTTACATCCAATCATGTTGTGAAACTTTGGATTTATTTTATCGATTTCAATATATTTTACTACCTGAGTAAACATTTGACCGCTGTGTACTTTATATAATACAACTTAGAGACCAGACTACTTTCGGCGACATGCCACTCTTGTATATCTATATTATGCTCAGAGCAACATATCTGGACTTGAAGTACATATATTTTGATAAAATACTTTTTTGACGATAAAGTTGTGATTGTAGCATATTAGATTACGTTATTAAATTACATTCATCTAACTCTTTAATATATTTGTTTTTATAAAATTTTAAATTTAAGTCACAAACTTGACACGTTATATTTTTTTTTTAATTTATTAGTTGTACCAGAACTATATCATAATATACAAGAAATAATAAGCAAGACAGTTACTAATTAGAAGTGATATATGATGACCTCTTGAAAATAATATGCATGACAAAGTGTAAGTGGATTTTGAGAGTCTCCAAACACAGGGACGTTAATATAAGATGAAGCTATGTGTCATTAAAATATAACAATTTATGCAAATGTCACAAAAATGCAAACATAGGTCTTTAGTTTTTATCATATTTATTTTTATTTTAATATAATTTATTTGTGTATATGTAAATATGAAATAATCTTATTCACTGCTGTTGAGACAATAATTTGTAATTATTATAAGAATTTTATGAATACGTAATCAACATAAAATACACGCTTGCTGTAATAAAACATTTATTATCAATAATGTAAAAAGCATTAAAATGTTTTAAATAACATAACAAATATAAATGACAAAATTAAAGTAAGTTAGTTACAAACCAGAGATGGAAGACTGATAAAACAAATATTATCTGTAGCTGATACAGGTTTTATACTTTTTGTGTAAAAAAGGATAGGCATTTAAAAAATTAAGATTAGAAATTGTCAGTCTTTGCGAACAATTAACAGTTGACTTATTTTTTTCTTTTTGATCTTTATTATCATACAAAAGAACTATTATGTACATTTATTTTTTAAATCAGAGTGCTTTGTTTTCTGTAGTTTTTTTCAAAAAAAGTTAATGTGAATGAATCTTTGTTTAAATTTAAAACGTTTTGGATAAATGTGAGAAATTGTGTTTTGATACAATTTATTATGTGACATGGGATGTTGAATTTGAAAGGAATTATAGTATTGCTGGTTGGTTTTCTAAATATATATTTTAGAATTCAATATTGTTATTGTAGTTAATGTTAAGTCTAAGAAATTAATTTCATTATTTTGTTTTGTTTTAATTTAGGGATAAATGTTATTAATTACTTGCAATATTCTACATCTTAGTTTATAAACAATAATCTAAGAAATTATTATTTTGCTTGATAAGAGGCAAGCGTCTTACAAACGCTGGATCAAGTGGAACAATTCCTCTGGTGCTGCATCATACAACTTTACAGCACGTAACATTGTTTTTTTGGAACCGGATCTTACTAGGATCTAAAATATAAAGAAATTTCCGCAAATAACTGGAAGATACCATGCCCGGCGATGACGGAAACACCACCATAAAACCAAACAAGGTTCTAAAAAAACTTCGTATCAAGAGAGGATTAATAAATTTGAAACTGAACAAATTTGGCGATACACACACTGACGATACACAAAAACTCATAACTGCAAATATCTTTGCTACGATGAGTTCTACGCAATCCATTTTGACATTTTATTGGAAGAACCCGAGGGAGAAGATGCACTTGAAGAAGAAATGAGTAAATTTGAAGAGAATTTTGATACTGCAAAAACCAAGGCAAAGAAAATCTTAAGTTGCAGAAGTTAAGCTGAAGTTTCTATTACATTTACATGCAACACTATAAGCAACTCACACTCAGTAATAAAATTGCCACCTATATCACTGCCGAAATTCATGGGTAATTGAAGATTGGTACTGTATTCAAGACACTATTTAAAGTTTTTCTTGAGTGGTCAATCAGCAGAAACTATTGCTTCCCTGTATCTTACTCTATCTAATTATGGAATTGCTTGGCAATTACTAAAGGATTGATACGAGAACAAGTTATTTATGCTGTACGTGAGCACACATTTGCTATTCTTGACATTTTTGATTCAAAACGAGAATCATTAAAAAATTTAATTTAACTTGGAAAAGGCATAGCAAAGCACGATCGAGCTCTCGACGCGATAGGCATAAATAAATATGATGCTATAATAACCAATATTGTTTTTTGAAAAATGGATCTATTTACTTCTAAAGAATGGGAAGATTCCATACAGGGAAAGGTGTTTCCACCTTGTCAAAGTTGGTAGAATTCCTAAACCATAAGGCAAACACGTTAAAATCGATATTACGAATCTCATCTGATAACACGCAACAGTTCAAGCATAACTACAAACTAGTTAGAACGGTAAACCATGCAACAACTATCATAAAATCTCTAACACGTCAAAAGTGTATCATTTCCGTCAGCGGCGTATCAAATTCGAACTTAAATATTAGTTGGAAAACCAAAGCTAAAATACATTCTCGGATGAATAACTATGTATGCGAATCAACGTTTTTGATTATCAATAAATTAACTGAGAATCTCCTTACAAAATCTTATAAGGGAGAAGGGTTACAAGTACCTAAACACATCAAGCTGGCCGATCTCAAATATAACCAGTCGGATCGCATCGACGCAATAATTGGAGCTGCAATATTTTTGGATTTAATAATGGTAGGACAAATACAAACTATCGATGGATTATATTTTCAAAAAAACAAAACTTGGTTAGATTGATCGAGTCTTCTACGTCTAGAAATTAATAAGACAACAATATCATGTCAAGTACAAGTTGACATCGATGAAAAAAATAATAAATTTTGGGAACTTGAGGAGGTTTCTCATAAATATCAATCTACTAGGCTAAAAAACACTTTGCAGCAAATACTCGAAGATATAAATCTGGACAATTTATTGTAAAGCTTCCGATAAAAGAAAATGCCTACACTTGGCGAATCTTACAATATAGCGCTAATACCCATCAGCAGTTGAATAACAAAGATTTCATCGAAGAGTACGAAAAATGGTCACATAAAAGAGTTAAAAAATCAATACAAAAATCCAATAACTTCATATTACTTACTTCATTATCCTGTAATGAAAAATGACAGCTTGACAACAAAAATGCGAGTTGTTTTTGACGCATCATGCAAAATTTTATCGGGTGCGTTACTAAACGATATGTTGAAAATAGGACCTACTATACGACAAGACCTATTTAGCATAATATCTCGATTCAGTACGTTTTAATTTGTAATAACGGCTGATATAAAAAATGTATCGCCAGATAGAAGTGGATAAGTCACAAACTTATCTCTAAAGAACTTTGTGGAGAGATAATCCTAAGGAAAAAATTAAGACATTTGAGCTGAACACAGTTACATATGAAATGGCGTCATCATCATACCTTGCTATTAGATGTTTTGATGAATTAGCGATTTTGGAAGGTGCAACGTATCTAATGGCTGCAACCATAGTTAGAAGTACTTCTACGTAGATGATCTCCTTACGGGAGCCAAAACATTTGTTTTCTAAAACCGATAGATTATCAAGATTCTTGTGATGGAATATCCATTAAAAAAAACGAAATCCTTTAAACTCTTTGATTACAGTGGAATGCATCGAATGACTTAGAGTTATATTAATTCTAAATTATCTAAATCAAATAAAAGACCAACGAAGCGAAACATATTATCTGACATTGTAAGTATATTCAACCTTTTGGGTCTTATCGGTCCAATAACTACAACTAAAATTAGGATGGGATGAATCTCTGCCGATGACAATTCAAACCTTGTGCCTAGAATTTTTAAACGACCTATCACACTTAAAAAACATTACGATACCCAGGAAGGTGATTAATTGGCAATAACTAAATAGGTGGAAGCCGAAGTTTCGAGTTATTATGTGCTAAATCTAAAGTGGTCCCACTAAGAACAATCTCCATAGCAAGACTCGAACTTTGTGCAACAGTACTACTAGCGTGACTCGTAAATAAATTAAAGAGATTTTTGAACATAGAAATAAATTATATTGTTGGACGGATTCAACAATAGTCTTAAGTTGGATCAAGGCCGGACGACATTAGAAATCCTTTGTTGCCGACAGAGTTAGAAAAATCACATCACTAACTAAACTAAATGTGAAGACCCACGAGAATCTAGCCGACGTAATTTCAAGAGGACAAACACTCCGCATATCAAAAGAATACAGTCTGTGGTGGCATGGCTCAAAGTGGCTTGTCAAATCAAGCAAACAATGGCTTGATTTTAATTTTTCAATTAAAACTTCTTTGACTTTGCCAGAGGAAAAGGCACCAAGAAGGGTATGCCTAGTATAAACACCAATACATTTTTTAAAAAGATCATTCTTGTTATTTAAATTATAATTGACTAGTAAGAATTATGGCGCATGTAAAAAGATTCATTTACAATTGTTTAAAGCTTTTCAAACGATCTGGCACTTTAAAGACCGTTGAGTTATTTGAATCAGAAGAGAGCTTAATTCTAAACAAACAAAAACAACATTTTGGAAATGAAATGCATGATTTAATAAACGGGCAAAGAGTTATGAAAAATAGCAAATTAGCTCTTTTCAATCCATTTGACAACCTATATGTTCTAATACATGCAGGAAGAAGGTTATGCAACTCATCATTGAAATATTATTAGAAGCACCCTATTATCTTACCTCATAGTGTCCTAACAAAACTGATATGAGCATAGCGGAACACAACTTACTTTAGTTGTCATTATAAAAATATTGGCCATTGTCAGGAAGAAGCATAATCCAACAGGTTCTGAAAAGATGCATAAAATGCTTCAGAGCCAATCCAATAAACACAAATCCCCAGATCATGGGAGACCTTCTGAGTTTAAGAACAAACCAATCAAGACTATTTATGGTAACCGGTCTAGATTACTGCGGACCATTTCTAATCAAGATAGGAAACAAACGATCAAAGCAACACGCCAAGGCATATTTGGCATTTTTTGTATGTTTTACTACAAAGGCGGTACACATTGAAGTAGTCTCAGATCTGACCTCTGAAGCTTCCTTAGCATCTCTGGAACGTTTCATTACATATACAGTGACAACTGCAGAATTAGACGAGGATCTCCCTGTGTAATATCTCCTCGACAATAATTAACATTCTGTCTATATTATATTTTGGTAGTTCGATGCAGTTAAAGCAATTATTAATCAAGATTAAGAAAGACTAATTTAAATTCTGTAACATCTACTGTGATTATATTCGGTAACAAAAAGAAAACATTATAATTCTAATTATTAATAAACATGTTTTAAAAGTATTATAAAAACTTGCGATTACCTATTGACCCTATTCTTTACTTTTATTATTAACATTTCTATTAAAGTATGATTTCTGCAAAATTGTTCTAGCACCTAATAAATTTTACATTATCTTTATTTTTAGATTTCGTGTAAGTTATAAAAGCAATTAATTTACTGTTTGCATGTATTAGAAATGTAATTAATTGTAATACCCAATTATAATTTAAATCGACTATAAAGAAAATCTATTAGTGATGGGAGGCAATTACACCGGTTAATCCAAAGTAGAACACATGTCAATGTAATAAACAATGATTGCTCCGTTTATAGTTTGTTAATAAATCATGATATCAATTATGCTAACATACACTCGTAATGCAACTGACGTGCATATAATGAGACATTCAGCGAAATAATAATACCTAAAGCTCGCGACTTATTGGAATTTCGACTGCACGGAATTACATGTCACACATCAAAGGCTGCCTGAAATACACCGCATAAATCATTACAAACTTATTTTAGAATTAAGATAGGGGGAGTATGAATAGTTTAAAAGTGAAGACAATTCATTATAACTAACTAGTAGTTAGCTAACTTTAAGATTGACGTCATTTTATTTACTGCTGCTAAATTGTAACATGATTTATTAGCAGTGCTTTCTAATTCACATTTTTTATTGCTGATGATATTCAATAAATGTATCCTGCCTGCGATAAATTGGCGTAAAATCGTCCACACACAAAAAGAATCAAGTAGGCCGTAATAAATCCGTCAACGACCTACTTGATATTAAACGGGGGAGTTTTCATGGCCCGCTTGATTTATTTGTGTTTCATTGTTAGTCGGAGCTTGGAATTACACGGATTATTGCCTGATAAACACATGTGATTTGATCATTGAAGAGTAAAAAACCCAATTAGCTTCCATACAGGCTAGATTTAATTAAATTTGTGAATGTTGATTTCTCTTATATTACCCGAAATTCAATTATAAAGACCACAAACGCAAAATTAATTTTAACCTACATATAATTAATGTAAAAGTCAACATTTAATAATGATTTAGTAATTAAAGTTTTTCTATTTTCCAATCTTTTAGTGGAAATTTAATCGATTAATATTTGGCAGTATTGCCTGGTATTATTTTTATGTTTTAATATCGAATGCGTAATGGAGGCAATTTTCCAATCCGCCTTCGAATATTAAATCGAATCCAGCGTTATAATGAGGAAAAATTCATATTTCGGTGGTTTGATATTACACTTTTATGATGCGCACTTGCACATGTTACAGTATGTTACCGTTTTACTGCATGTACTGACGTGCCTGTGCTGTATATATATGAAAATGTTATCAGATGGAAATAAGTATATACGTGAAAATGTATTTTCACATACTTTATATGGCGATGAATTTTGACGTGTACGGACGGGTATGCTTCTTTATTATAGCTTAATTTAAACTTTTAAATGTGGATACCATTTATTTTAAATCAACAACGTCTGTGTTTTGGTTTTTAATATTAAAGTTCCGATTTTTGTATCACATTTTATGAAAGCTAACGATAGTTATAGGATGAATCCGAACGGCTGATACAACTAGTTGAGGTTCTCTGAACAAAATTGTTTGTTCTCTATATTATACCTAAACATTGATAAATTATATATCTGCTATAATTTTTGAGAAGTATATTTTGTGTTTTATTGATACATTTCGTATTTATAAAAAAAGATAAGTACGAAGTTTAGCTCAATAGCTGATTTTCTATTTAACCAATAAATTTACAAAAATTTAAATTACATAAAATATATGTTTCAGTTTTGTCACCAATCAAGGTGAACCACCATGAACGAGCATAAGCTGTGACGTTTATTGAAAATATTTGGTATACAATTGATTAAGTTTTAAAAGAAATTGTTTTTATATAATTCTTTTATGTTATGTGAGAGTTTATTTCTCACTTTTACAATTTAGCATAAGGCTAATAGACTGCAGTGGCACCAGGAAAGGCAAGAGTGAGTTTTTTTTGTCATTTTGACGGATGACCTAGAGGTCAAAGACAAAGTTTATAATTTATTCAATATTTTTACACTGCATTAACTTTTGGTGTAATGTTTTGGGGGAAATATGCTATGGAGCAAGGTTACATTTAATATTCATTCTGGGGATATTAAAGGACGAAGCAGTCATAGACCGCTTTTAGTTTAGTTTCTTCTGTAAACGGAACTACAGGTTTGCTCGAATAAAACATGTTTGACTTTTCTATCAAGAACATAGGACTTGAACTTTATAGAACATGTCTGAGATACAATGAATATACTATTGCGTGGTTTACCGCATTTTCTAAACACTTTTCTTAAACTGCGTCACCAGTTTTAGATAGTTTGGCATGAGCTGCTTGATCATCTGGATTCTAGTAAACCCAAAAAGGTTGATGAATGCATAGGAATACGCCGAGATCTAAAACAATATTATTTTTTTCTTAAGCGGCCGCTAGACGTTCAATATTATAGTCAATATATTGCACAATAATTGATATTATACAATAATATTGACCGTATGTAAGTCATATTGAAAGATTGCACAATATATTGAGTCAATCAGAAAAAGTTTGATTTTTAGTTTACAATCTGATCAAAATGTATTTATTGTTTTTTTGAAATATTCTTTCATCTATCTGCGCTTTTTTAAAGCTATAACTAAAGCAATGGTCACACAGCTTGCTTAATTTTATTCTACATGAATGATTGCAGAAGTGTCAGTAACTAACAAAAACTTTGCGCAGTTATAGCAATATATTGTGCAATAAATTCTTCAATATTATTGTTGATAATATTGATCGTTTAGTGGCACTTTTAGTAAATCTTATTATTGTTTTATGAAAATTTAATTAATTGTATATTGACATCCAATTGCTATTTCTAATAAATTTTATAGTTGTATGTCCTTCAGGATGGTATTTTTTTAAACTCAGTGTTGTTTATTAAATTTTTCATTTATTTTGATTTTTATCTTTTTAAATATTTTTGATTATAACTTTTTTAAATTTGTGCTATGATCATGTGCTACAGTTTTTATTGCGCTTTAGTGCGTTTGTGAAATTTACTTCAAAATAGAATAAGAATAATTCCATATGATTTAATGTTTACTTATTTTATGAAATTGGTGTCTTAGGACGTGCAATCAGAACTTTCTGCACGTAATATTTAGACCAAATATAATTACAAAGTTTACTACAGTTATACACTAAGGAAAACCGTTTTCAAAATACAGAGTATTTAATTATTACACTGTGGAACAAAATATTTGCTGACTTAGATCTGATACTAGTTTTGATAACTATTTTTGGGGTTCTGATTTTAAAAATGATAACAGTTTTTGCCTATTACAACAAGGTTTTGTTCTACAACATATTGTCGTTTTTAGTCAATTTTTATGCTTTTATCATTTAATTTCATATATGACTGTATAAAAAATGAACTTTAATGCTGTTGCAACCAAGACGATGAAAATTCTTTATAAATCTTTGAACAAGTTCAACATATTTGTCCGCATTTTTAGTTTTTAGGAAATTTTTGATAGTGCCACGAAAGAATTCTATGCATTTTTTTTCACTCCATTTATGGAACTTAAAAAATTTGAATTGGTGACTAATTTTCTAATTTGTGGTTTATCAAAAATGTCAGTTTTTAGTTTTTTACAGCTCAGTTTAGAAAATTCATTGCATATGTATTTAAAACATTGACCATCTAATTTTAAAGCTCTAACAAACTGCTTCATTAGACCTAGTCTAATCTATGATCTCTGAACGCTCTATTAAAGGTTGGTGTATTACATTTGGGTACCCATTATTTTTACCACTTATTGCCGGACAATCTTTCTGATTCTAATGCTTGTCGCTGGCTCTGCTGTCCCATAAACACAAAAAACATGGATACTTTGTGAATCCTTTTTGTTGACTAAATACGTAGTTGACCGTTTTAAGATCCACGCAGATGATCTATTTATGATCTTTATACTTAATAGCTCTATCAGTTTTTTAATTGTATCGTAGTCTTTTCTGAGAAGTTCTGAATGCCCAATTGGAATTGAACCGTATTTATTTCCAATATGGATCAAAAAGCACTTCAAGCTCCTCTTTGAACTATCTAAAAACAATCGCCACTTACTTGGGTCATATAGTGTCACATCCATAAAATTTAATAAACCTGGCACATCATGCCAATAAACTAAATTACTGTCCACTTTAAAATATTGTAAAAAATCTTTCTCTGGTACGATCGATTGTAACTTTAGTACTCGTACTTAGCTCGAGCAAATTTTTTTCATTAAGTTAGTATGTTAGCAATTTTGATGCTTATTTTAAATGATTTAAATTTTTTACTAAATCATTTAATTTGGCTTGGTTAAATCTATGAGGTGTAGATTGTATAGAACAACTGCATTTAAAATCGATATCAGCATTCTGTTTGTCAATTTTATCTGCAAAACCTCTTGCGTCCTCAAGTTATCGAGATTCCTTAAATACTGGCACAAGTACTTCTTCAGGATACAGGAGGGGTATTGGGCGCATTGCTGATTCTAGGTTTGGGTATGTGATTTGTTCTCTTTTTTTTGTTGTACAGAAATAACAATCATCTGCGTGATTTTTAGGCCATATTATTGGATTGCAAAATGCCAGTTTTTTTCGCTTACCTTTGTTTTTTTTATTTTATTTAAAATGCTCACTGCTGCTTTTGATACACATCTCGTAACATATTATCGTTATTCTGAATTAGTTCTTCTACTTCTAAAATGGGACTTTTAAAATTTGTAACCACAATTAATAATTTAAATTAGTTAAGTTTTGTAATCTTGGGGCGTTGCGGTGCTGTTTTCCTGTACCAAGTACACATCCTTCTAATTGTTGATTCAAAAAACAATTTACACGTAACTCAAAGTGCCGAGGAACAACATCTTGCTGGTACCATATACTATTTCTAATTGCTTGATAGACATTATATAACAATACTCTTAAATGAAAAATAGCTAAAAATGCACAACAACCAAAAAACAAAAGAAATCTAGAAAAAATAAACAACTGTTTGCGGTTAATTTGTTTTCAAAAACGATTGCACTAATGAACATGTTTTAAATACTTCCGCACTAAAACTTATGTTAATAATTTGACATTGTGATTTTGTGTGCATTTTCTAAATCCCAGAAGTGGCTGTTTTTTCTGTTTATCAATCTATTTTTTGTAAATGTTGTTTCATCTGTGAATAAAATTTGTAGGTGATGATTTTGAATGATCTAGCGGCATTTCTATATAGCATGACGTTTTAATGTTCTTTAAACTTGCATTTGTGTTACATTTAATTGTGCATAGAGGTCCGCAATTTTGGCCCAGCCCGGCTGTATTTCGGGGCCGGCCGGGCCAGATATTAAACGTATTTTATGTAATTATTTAGTTTATACGATTTTAATACTCAATTTGCTCACTATATATTATTATTTAAAAATAAGATAATATTTAATTTAATTTAATACTTACAATCCAGCAGCTTTTTAGTATGAAAACGATTACATTCTGTTCATTTAATTAAATTATAAATATGTGAACGTTATATATTTTTTTTAATAGTTAATTGTTTTTATGTTTTGTTATGCATAATTGATACTTTTCTTTCACATTGAGATTTAAGGTAAAGTACATAAAAATGTAACTAAAAAACAATTTATTTAATACCGGGTAATATAACTGGAGTTTAGACAAATAAGGTATATTATTGTTTATTAAATTGTTGCTAACAACAAACAAAATCACGTTTAAAACAGACCGGGCTGGGCTTTGGGCCGGGCCGGGTTGTACCGGGCTGGGCTTTGGGCATGGCCGAGTTTTGGGCCGGGCTGGGTTTTGGGTTTAGATTTTGGGCCGGGCTGGGCTTTAACAAAATCTAAAACGCCGACCTCTAATTGTGCATACACGACAAACTGAGGTACCGGGATTATTATCAAATTTGTGCAGTACGTTGTTTTCATTATCTGGTGCTTGCTGTATTGGATGCTCAATCGACGGTTTTGAGAAAGTTTTATGTTAACCTAGGTGCTTAAAAAGCTCGGTCGGTTTAGTAGTTGCCGATTTAGAAATTTTAACTTATTTTCTTAAGCAGTTGCTACTGAGTTTCTATCACAAAAACTGTAAATGTAAAGTAAACATCAACATTGTAAATAAACGCAAACTGTAAGCTGCTTTACTGTTTGATATTTTTCTAATAACGTTGTTAATTTGTATCAAATACCTCTTAATTTCTTTGCATTAGTATTTAATTAAAACAGGTTATAACTTTTTGAGTGGTCGCTTTACAGAAAAATGACCACACTTTAGTTACGACATCTTTTTACCTTTTCTACACATAGGTGAAATGATACTAACTAACTAACTAACCTAATTTGGAAATAATGAATTATGTGCATTTTATGTAAGCCATGTTGCCAATATATTAGCTTACAGTTTAAAATAATTATACAAAATGCTTGTTTTGTATTTACTCTAGTGGTTGTTAGCCAACCGGAAAGACGCATAAGCGTGCATTAGCTTGGTGTGCGCCGTATTAAATAAACATAATACTAGGAATTATAAGTACAGTGCTAACGTTTATAACATAACACTTTAGATAGACTGGATTCTATATGGTAAACTTAATGCGGTATCAAGAATGCACACGTGCTTTATGCTAATTACATTGTGCTGGGGCAGATAGCAATAACAAGAGCATTTGATTTTTATTAATCATTTTATTAATGTAATTAGTATTAAATGCATGACCGGTTATTATGTAGTTTTCTAAATTACACATAAAAGAATAAAACAATCTGCAGGCTATTAACTTTACTACTACATTGAGAAAATATTAATATTAAGACTTCTATATTTTATTTATCTTAAATAGTAGTTTTATTGCAGTAGCAACCAGCAGCTAGGAAGCAAGTGGCTTTAAAGATTTTTTTCTTTGTTGTTTGCTTAACTTGCGGTTTTTGCAAGCTGCCTAGAATTACGGTGAATAATGTTTTTGTGGTTTATGCTCTGCTACTATACGCAACCAGGATTTTGTGTTAATTTAAGGTTAATTTTGGGTGGTAGTGCTCAAGATACTTTTGTTGGGCGGGTTGATATTATATTTTTTGTGATTGTTTTTTACTCAGCGGTGATGCGACGCTTGAGCTGCCTTTAGGCTAAAAACTGCATCTGTGAGGAACCGCATAGGAACCTACTTAGAAAAAATTATAGAGAATGTTTTATATAAAATACAAAAGAAAAACGCTGTAAAATTCAGGTACATAAAATATACAAATATTTCGTTTTTAGTAACATCCTGAAAAACATAATAATTCAATTTATTTATTTTTTTGTATTCATTTAAAATCCATCCGTGGCCTTGTCTTGTTTGTCATTTAAAGTCACCACGAAGGGTCGCGTGGTGTGAAGATATTGTGTCCCTGTCATTAATTGTTTAAACTGGTTTAATATTTACAAGTTTTTATGCGTTAATGTAATTATTTATTAATACTTTTTTAAGTTTACACTTTTGATTTACCCTTTTGATTTAATTTTCATTTTGATTTAATTTTCATTAGTATCGTTTGTAAAATTTTGCAATAATAATATTTAAATGTAAAATCTGTGAATTATCAGTTACTTCTACTGATACAGAGACAGTTCAGTGTCGTCATTGTAAATTAGCATTTTATGGCACAAAATGTGCAAATCTAAACAAAACTGTTTGTAAAGCGTTACTTGAGAATAAAAGTCTATCTTGGATCTGCAAATCTTGTACTGAAACAGAAAATAATTCTAGTGATCAACTGCATGACGTTATTAATAAAGTGGATGAACATACGTTGTTATTGAACTCTATTCTTAGCATTCTTAATAACAAGAAAAACGTTTCTACAATTGTTTCTTTAAATAATCCTTCTCAATCTGAAGTTCTTAATACAGACATTTTAACATACAAAGAAGCTGTAATAACACCCAACAAAACCAATAAAACAAATTCCGGTCCGGTTAAGGAAATTATTAATAAAAAAGTTATTCAACAATAGAACAAATTTATCATAGGAAAACGCAATGTTGATGCAGGAGCAGATACAAACAAATTTATATCTGCTGAGAGGCGTTAGTGGATTTACATTGGAAGATGTAGTCCTGATTCGTCAGCTGAATCAGTTATGGACTATGTTCAAAATGTTCTAAATATCAACAATGTAAAATGTTTTGAACTTATGAGGAACGATGATATTTGTTCCTATAAATTAGGAGTTAAAGAATCATTGATCAAAAGTCTATTAGACCCTACGCTATGGCCTGTTGGGCTTGCTGTTAAAGAATTTTTCCTGCGTCGTGGGCCTAAATCAACTGTAACTGGAAATTTTCCCAAACCTAACGTACCAATTCAAAAGAAGTAAACAGTTTTGTTGTTTTTTATCAAAACGTTAGGAGCCTACGAACAAAATTAAAAGATTTTTATTGTTCCGTGATCTCCAAAGAATATCCCATTATATTTCTTACCGAGACATGGCTTGAGCCTGGTATTGTAGACGCTGAATTATTTGATGATAGATATACAGTGTATCGCACGGATCGTTCTGCTGCAAATAGCTTAAAACTTAAAGGCGGCGGTGCCCTCATAGCTGTCATTAATACGTTGAAATCATATGAGATTCCTACTAACAACAGTACAGAGGAATCGTGGATAAAACTATTTATTAATAATGAATCCTATATTTTGGGATGTGTTTACATACCGTCAAAATCTTCAATAGAGATATATGAATCTCATGTAGAATCAATGTCTGCATTTTGTGCTCAACATAGTGAGTCCAAAATTATAGTGATGGGTGACTTCAACATGCCGGATCTTTCTTGGATTGATATGGATGATTACGTAGGGCTCTATCCAGTTAACGTTAAAAATAGTTCTAATATAAAAATTGCAATAGAAAGTTTAGTTTGTGACTGTTATGCATCTTATGGTTTGTCACAGTTTAATAGTATTGTTAATGATTATGGTGTTGTACTGGACTTGTGTTTTGCGTCGTTTATGGTAACAAATGTTTCAAAATGCGACTCTTTAATACCTTGTGATGCGTATCACCCATCTTTAGAAGCTGAATGTTTATGCACAGATGATGAGCACTTTAAATCCGACTTATCTGTGGTATTTTAAGCATGCGCCTTTCGTCTTAATAAATAATTACTTGATGTCAATAAATTGGTTAGAGTTATGTTCTGATACTACTGATATTGATACTGCAACTTTATTATTTTATAATATATTGGATGACTGTTTTCAAGAATTTGTACCAACAAAAATAATACACGAACCCAAGTTTCCTGTCTGGTTTAACACAGAGCTTCGAACACTGGTTACCCAAAAACGGCATGTTCATAAAAAATATAAATTATCAAACCAGCACTTTGATTACTTAATATTTGCAGACCTTAGAAAACGTTGTCGGACTCTTACCAAGCTTTGTTATGATAGTTATATAACACAAACTGAACAATCGGTACTTGAAAACTCTAGTAATTTTTGGAAATTTGTAAAGTCAAAATCTGGATCAAATAAACTACCATTGTCTATGTTTTTTGATAATGTTCAACTTAATGGCGTTAGCGTAATTGCTAATATATTTGCATCATACTTTTCTTCAGTTTACAATAGCCAACGGAATTTTTCTTGCAATCTAAAAATTGATTCAAATTTATGTCTATCTCAATTAAATATTACTCCTACTGAGGTCCAGACAGCACTGCTAAACATAGACGTGAAAGGTGGAGCAGGGCCGGACGGAATACTACCTCTAGTACTTAATTTGTGTAACTCTACTTTATATATTCCATTGCATAATTTATTTTCTTTATCATTAGCTCAAGGTAAATTTCTATCATTGTGGAAATCGTCTTGTGTACATCCTATTTATAAATCAGGAAACAAAAACGACGTTAAAAACTATAGACCAATTTGTATTTTATCTTCGATTCCTAAAGTTTTTGAATCACTTATTGCAGGTATTATGAGAAACTCATTTAAACATATTATTTTACCCCAACAGCATGGATTTATGAGTGGTCGATCTACTGATACAAATCTTTTCTTATACACAAATTATATTATGAAATCTTTTGATGCGGGCGCTGATGTTTACTCGGTGTATATGGATTTCAGTAAGGCTTTTGATATGGTTAATATTAAACTATTGATAGCTAAACTAAAATGTTATTGTGTTTGCGGGTTACTTTTAAAATGGATAACATTTTATTTAACAAATCGCACGCAACAAGTTCGCATAGACAGTTTCTTTTCAGAAATATATTACGTATCATCTGGTGTCCTTCAGGGATCTCATTTAGTACCACTACTTTTTAATATATTTATAAACGACATTTATATTGGTTTGAGGTCCCCAATACTATTATTTGCAGACGACGTTAAATTATTTAGACAAATTTTGTCGCTTAATGATTCCAAAATTCTAATAATTCAGATCTCAATACAATTAACAGTTGGTGCATTAATAATGATATGATTTTTAATGTTGATACGTGTCATGTAATGCTGTTCAGTAAAAAAATTGATAACTACAGATTTGATTATGATTTAGCCAATATCAAACTAGTCTATGTAGACACTGTTCGAGATCTTGGTGTATATTTTGACAAAATGTTGTCTTTTTTACCATATAGAAATTGTTATTTCTAAAGCAAATAAAATGCTTGGTTTTATGAAATTATTATTATCACAAAGGATTTTACAAACATTCAGAGTTTAGTTGTGTTATTTATTACATTAGTTCGCTCCATTTTGGAGTACTGCTGTGTGATATGGTCACCACACTTTGAAGGTTTCGTAAATAGGCTTGAGTCTGTACAACGCAAATTTCTGAAGTATATAAAATACAAACTGCAATGTCAAAATATAATACTAACGTTGCAACAAGTTGGGGTATACGTCAACTTGATAAATCTTTTAAAAGGCGAGAATATTATGATATATGTTTTGCTTATAAAATTTTCAATAATTTGATTAATTCATCCGATTGCCTGGAATGCTTTTCTTTAAACGTACCAAGTTAAAGAACACGTTATTCTTTACTTTTACACGTTCCGTTCAGTCGAACATCGTATCTCTTATATAGTCCGCTTGTAAGAATTTGTAACATTGTAAACAGATACTGCGACAGTCTTAACTTTGCATCATCTTTAAATCGTTTTAAGATTGATGTTTGTCGTGCCATAGATGCATAACAGTTGTTTTATGTGTTAATCTAGTGTAAGTGTAATTTTAAGTATAGTTTTAAGCCTTGTAAAATGTTTGTATGACGTTAAGTAAATATTATTATTATTATTATTAGCTTGGTTAATTGTTTAATGTTGGGATTTTGTTTACCATTATTTTTTGTTTTGTTTTAATACTTTAAAAAAAAAGCGGCCAAGTTGAAAGAGGTATAGTTCAACCAGAGTAATATGAAGAGTGGCTTGTCAGATTTTCAAAGTTGGGTAGGAGAAATCCCCGCCCAAACGCGCCAATCCTGTGTCTAGCGAGAGAAATGTACATTCGCGCACAAAATCTTATGATTAATATACATATACTATTATCGTTGATTGACATATTATATTGGAAGATATTCAACCACCATGTGCAAACGCGACCACGCTATTACTCAATGAGAGGAAGTAGAGCAGGCACATCGTTCTCTCTTCCACGCATTACTAGTTGGAAACCGTATAGTGCTGCCATGCGGCTAAATAAAATACTATATATAAGTAGGTGCGAGTCTACGATGAATTGTAAAAACTTTTCGTCGGCTTGGACGGCGGGTGAAATTTCTCTCGCTGCTGCATAAGACACGAGTATATTATGAGATGTTGTGGCGCTTACTATATTAATGCAATATCCATAAATAAAATCATTTATTTAGTATAATTATGAGATATTTTTTTATATAATTATTTAATTCTGTATCAATAGTTATTAATTTTAATTAGTAAAAATTATATAATTGCAAAATAAAATAATAAAAGTTTTTTTTCTTATATACATACTTAAATACATAATTATCAAAACTATTCATTTTACAAATGACAAACTTTTATAATTGTTGTTAATTGGTTGTATGTATTTATTTGTCATAAATTTAAAATTAATAGGTGACTACAGTCGATGGGTTAAATTTAATATTAAAATTTTATATAAAATAAGATAATTTTTTTTTATTTGTCGACTTATATGTAAATAACACCAAAAAAAAAATGATGGGGTAATTTTCTTTATATACTGTGCCCAGTGTTATTTATTTCTGCTAATATTTTGTCTCAGAATCCTAACTCGCAGGTAATAGTAATAGTAATTGCTGTAAATGTAGCTATCTCTACATATTATACTTCCTAATAGAAGAATAATTTAAAAACATTGTTATATTACTACATTTTATTGATTCTAGTGTTACGCCCACTTATACAAATTCATTTTTTTTAAATAACTGACACAACGCACGTTGATCCTCTAAACCACCACACCGTGCTTGAACGTCGCATCTTAATTAATTATCACTAATTTATCAATTAATTTATTGCCGTCAAACCATGCGACCGCATCTCTTCACTGCGCCGACATTACTTATTTACCATTAACAGAACCTCAGACGCTCTATCTGTACGCAAATAACAATATTTATAAAACATTAACTATTATAAATAATGTTAACAAAAACTACTATTAACACTAGTTAACATGTTTTTACCTGTAATTTTTGTATCCTTAGATATTGTATAAATAATTCAGTTACGATAAAACTTCAAACGATTATTCAGCAGTCTATTAATATTGCTCTGAGCAGCAATAATCAGTTATCGTTGTTACTCTCCAAGATAGTAAGTCAATTAATAAAACATTTGATAACATTGGTCTTTCGAAACCAGATCAAATCCGGAATCATCTATATAATTAATCTGAAAATTCGGCTCGACCATAATAATGGCCGATAAATTAAAAAAGATGCAATCCAGCAGAAAATCAAGATTAACCAAGTATGAAACATTCATGATGACAGATCTCGACTCAATCGTTTTTAAGAAACTGAAGTTAAGAATCAACAACATAGAACCAGTTAGAAATGATTTCGAGAAGCATCAACTTGAAATCGAAAAACTAGAACCCGACTAAGAAAACATTAAATTAAATTTATTTGAGAACAAATACTTACATGTATTAAAAAAATTTCAGTCTTAAAAAGGTTAGAAATTAAACAAAACTTTTTTCAAATTTAATATCATCTACTTCTGCACCAGAAGCACAATTATTATTGTCAATCCGATTACCAACAATTATTTACCAGTATTTTCTGGCAAATGTAAAGATTGGGTGTCATTTTATGATTCATTTAGTTTATTAGTCTATGATATCAACAAGTTTTTAAAAATACAAAAAATCATCATTTATCACTGGAAGAAAAAGCCAAGACAATCCTGAATGGAATTGAACAAAACAGCACATAATTATACAATTGCTTGGGATCTTGTGAAGAACAGATTAAAAAATAAGCAAATCATCATAAGAAGCCATGTTCGTGGTTTGTTTGAATTACAACCACTATCTTGAAATTTTCAACTTCAAAAACTTCTTGACAAAATAATTAAGTATTTGCGTGCTTTTGAATATCTTGGAGAACAAGTTAATCAATGAAATAGTATTCTAGTTTACTTCATTCCTGCAAAATTAGATTTTTGAACCAAATGTAACCGAGAAGAATCATTAACTGGATCAAGGTTTCCACGTACGATGAATTAAAGTAGTTTCTTAATAATAATTGCCAAGTCTAAGAGTCACCGCAATTATCAAGGCGAGCACCATCAAAACAACACATTCATGCCGTAGCAGCAATAAAACCCATTAGCTGTCCATCATTCCTTGAAAGTCACATCTTTAATCAATGTCCAATATTCTTGCAACTTAGTGGACAAGAACAAATTCAAGATATTGAAAAATTGAAACTTTGTAGTAATTGTTTTTAACCGAACCAAAAGTTAAATCAATGAAGAACTGAAACATGCAAAAAACCCTACAACAAGCATCACAAACTATATAAATATTGTTAACCAATATGAAGAACCAACTAATGCTTATTATGTATTACTACCAATGAAACCTGCACATGTGTTTTTCACAACTTCCATAATTTTTCTTGAAGATAACAAGGGTTTTATGCAAACTTTGTCGGGCTCTCTTGGACTCAAGTCAGATTACACCGACAGATCAGCATCCATGGTTGCAAAATACACATTTTGGATAGATAACTGCTGGAAGTTGTCAAACCAAACATTGTCATATTGTAATTTATCAATGGAGAAAACAATGTCTAAATTCCAAAATTTAGAAGAAGTGCAAAATCTGACCAACTTTACATCATTGAACAATATTGTGAAAAACATTTTAAAACTCATACCAATAGAAACAAGCACGGCAGATTTATTGTAAAACTACCATTTAAACAGACTCTTGAAATACTTGGAAAATCAAGATTTACAAAAAGTTTCAAACGTTTAGAAAAGAAATTCGCCAAAGACATCACGTATCATGATAAATAAACTGCTTTTATTCAAGAATACATAGAAATTAATCATATATAAAGATTGATTAAAACCAATGATTAGGAAACTAGAAAACACTTTTATCTTCAACACCACGGTGTTATACAAAAATCAAGCACAACTACTAAACTAAGAGTTGTGTTTGATGGTTCGGTTAAAACCAATTCAGGAATTTCACTTAACGTTAAATTGCTGATTGATATACGGTTACAAGATACCTATTTAACATCCTATTGAGTCTTCGAGAACACACTTATTTTGTGATTGTAGATATTGCCACATACATTTTGGCAATATCGGCAAATATTACTTCTACTACTTTTTTAATTTGATGTACATCAATTTTCCGATACCAGCAATGATGCATATGGTGCATCAATATATGTCAAATCTTATTCTTTGACAGGATCATCAATAAAATTAATCATTATCATCCTACGGCAAGAATTATGTGGTGCACTTATATTAGCCAAATTAATGCAAAAATGGTCCAGCATGGCTCACCAAAGACCAAAATCACTGGCGTACAAGCAAATTTGCACAAGCTGAATCTATATTGAAAAGGAATACAACTAGTATCGTAAGTATGGTTACCAATCAACTAGACTCAATATTCAAACTATTTTCTAATATTCAAAGATTACAAAATGCATACGCATATTGATTACAATTTGTTAGAAAATGTACATGTTCAATGCCTCATTGCCAATATGGACCACTAAGTATTGAGGAACGAACCAAGTCATTAGAAACAATTATTTAAATCACTCAGCAGACCGCATTCAGTGATGAAATAATAACATTAAAAACATAAAAATGTTAAGAAAGGCTGCAAGTTATACGCGTTAGAACCATTCTTACACAAGAATAACATTATACGAGTAAGGTGGCCGTTTACAAAAATCACTGATCCATTTTGATCAAAAACATTTAATATTACTTCCACGGAATCACCGATTGTCCCAATTGATAATCCATGATATCTACAAACTGCAACACTATGCTGTATATATATATTGGATTCTTGGAAGAAAAAGTTTTATACATAATGTTATCAAAAGATGTATAACGTGTTTCCATGCTAAACCGAAAACGTGTGAAATCAAAATGCTGAGTTATCAAGCACAACAAAGCCGTAAAATCTTTGAAATTTTATCTACAAAAATTGAAGACAACACGCTATTTACGTATACAGAGATGACAACTCTATTATATCAAATTGAAGCAATTATATTGAAGACTACTACCGCATTAGCAAAACCTTCTCATCTACTCTTGAAGGAGAACTGTCTTTTAAAGTTTCAACATCTCGATCAGATCCGGCAGCACCAAGTGGAAGGAAAACAATAAATTACAATTAAAAAAACTTTGATTTAGTACTAATCAATGAAGATAATGTGTTACCATTACATTGGTTGAGATGCAGAGTTACTAAAGTGCACTCAGAGACAGATGGCATAATTAGAACCGCCACGGTAAAAAGCAAGGAAAAGATGATCAACCTGCTATAAAACTCATACTACCATAAAAAATTAAAAATTGAGAAACAAATCTTTTAAGTCGGTAGAAATGTAGATGTAGCTATCCAGAATCTACATTTTATAATTCCCAATGGAATAGTAATTTAATGACATTGTTATATTACTGCATTCATCTGATGTTGAGATGGCCGTTATTTAAACAATATTATTATTAAAAAGTAAAATTTATTTTATTGTCAGTTTTAAGTTCTTTTATATTCAACTGAAATAGTTAGATTGTTCTGAGACGCACATTATATTATTTATAGGATCATTTATGAGTTTTTTTGTATGGATTTTATTAATATATAGAAAATCATTTATTAAAGACTCTTATAAGCAAAATAAACAACAAAAATATACATATTATAACTATTTTCAATCAATTATCACTCTGATTACTACATACATATCGTCGGTCTAATGTGCAAAAATCGTAACTCCATAAATTACAAGAAATAGATTATCTAGTGTAAAATTTAGGTATGCATCAACTAGCAAAAGCCGTTCCTTGACAAAAAATTGTATCTTCTAGCTACTAATCATTTAGAAAACGTTGTAAACCCAACTGACTCTGTAAGTATTCGCAAACAACGTAACTCCAGCCGGCATAGCAGTTTTGCATCACTTATGTTATAGATATTTGAATCTTAGTTTGTATTATTCATATTATATTTATAATATAATATGATAAATACATTTTTCTAATAAAAATCATAATATTACTCGAGATCACAATAATATGCCCTAAGAGAATAAATTGTATCTCCACAATTTTATGATAATTACCCACAGCAAAACAAATAATTAAGTATTATATTATAAATTAATATATCAATAATAATTTGCTAACATACATCAGTTTTTAACTTATTTATTACACGTTTGATTGATAATAAATCAGTTTTTGCTCTCCTGTAAAATTTGGTTAAATGAAATTAGGCCGACGATATGTTTTTTAAAGAACTATATGTTTGATAATAATAACATTAATAACAAACAACAAATTAAATTGCTTAGAGGATTTAATTTCAATATGTTTTTAGGATATATGTTCTTTCATTTTTTAAATCATTTTATATGGCAAACAAGTTTACGCATTTGCCCACTTCTTCCATGAAATTAAATCGCGTGATCTCGTGTTTTCTCGTGCTCTAACTTAGTTTAGCACGGAATTAAACCATTAGCAATATTTGATTCGTTCAGCGCCACGTAGTGTTATGTTATCCAAGTTTTATATCGCGCAGGCAGCGCCTCGTAGTGGTAGGTTCGTTATCTCGGACGATTATTCCCATATGGTTGAATATCTTCCTAATATAATATGTCAATCAACGCTATTATTGTATTATTAAATCCAATTGAGTTAGTGTGGGCATCATTAAAGCAATTTGTATCGGCGAGAAATACAACATTTCGTATAAATGATGTGAAGGAATTATGCGAAGAATTCTTTAAAAACTTTCCCGCGGATGAGTGGAAGAGTCCAACACGCTATAAAATGCGAAGAAGAGTTTCGAGCATTGGAAGCAAATGTAGACAATGTGATCGACTCGTTTATTATTAAAAACGACGATTCCGATCCCAGTAGCAGCAGCGAGTCCGAGTCCGAATTGGAGTCGGAAATATAATTATAATATTTATTATACATATGTGATAATTCATGTGATTGATGAAGAGAATTTTATATTATTTATTTTTGAGAATATTATTTATATTATATTGTTTTTGTTATTAAATTATCCCAGTAAACACAGGTTTAGATAATATAAGTTTATTACACGTATATATGGTGTAAAAAGCGTATATGGTATATGTGTATTCGTATAATATACATTTCTTGTACACGTAAGATATGTATATTTGTATATTATACGTTAATTTTTTCTTATATTTCCACTGTTAATATTGCTAATATACGTATATTAACCATTAGAATACTCGTATAAATAACTTGCATAATATATCTACGTATATTTAACGTATATTATTTCTGGGTTTAGTTTGCCGATCAATTTTGTCTTTAATGTTTGTACGTCCGAGGCTACCCGAACTCGTGAATATAGTTTGCAAAGTGTATGTTGAGATGCATGATTCATCATTTTATTTATTTTTTATCAACCATAATGTTAATAGTTGTAATATCCGATACAGTTATAAGTCTTTTGTTGTTACACAACAGTGTTGGAGTGTTGTTTAATTGAACTGGAAGCGTAGGTTTTAGGAGTACTAAGATAAAATACCTAATTTGTGGTAAGTCTGAAAATAAGCAATGACATCTTTGTTTCAAATAACTTGTCAGGTGCACCATTTTTTCTTGTACAATGCAATTATAACCATTACAGTAACATTAATATCAATTTATCGATTTATTATTTTTAAATTTAAATTTAATATTATTGATTGCTGTTGTTATATATAGTATTATAAATACAAATAGCAAACTATTTAAGTTATTTGAAATAAAGACTACCATATGTGTCTCATATGAGGCTGTGGAAATATACACAGTATATTTTTCAGATGTCACCAAAAGACTGGTTGAAAAAGCAAAATGGATTTTCAATTTAATTGTTATTTTATTAAATACCTATGTTAAATAATATAATGTTTTATTTATTTATATGTAATACTTTGTGTTTTATGTTAGAATGATATACAAATTTTACATTATTATATATACAAGAGAGGAGGCAGTACGGCAGAGTGGGCTTGTACGATTACCAGCGTTAACAAAAGTTAAGCAACGTCCGCTCCGGTCACGACTTGGATGGGTGACCCAATTCATCCCAATATGAGTCCGTTAACTCGTATAGGCATCCAAACATACACATGTGTTCTCGCTGGATAAAGTTTAACCTATAATACACGTGTACTATAATTAAAGAATATACAAATATTTTTATTATAATATTAACGATTTTTTTACGTTGATAATACGTGTAAATTATACGTTTAAAATACATATAACCGGTACGTATATTACACACTAAATATACGAGATATATCCGTTTAGTCGCCGGACATTTTTCCGTATAATATACTTAACAAATAAACAAATATTACACTTAGGTGTAATACCAAAAATAAACGTATCTTAAACGTAACTGTGTTTACTGGGATGTTTGTATTCTTACTTTGGCAACTTTATTTATTTATATTATAATGCGCCTTTGCTCCGCGACGACTGCAATACGCGAGTACCGCGTTGAATGTGAATATTTAACATTAAACTTTTGTGTCGCAGTATACACGCTACCCTCTCTTCTGTCCTCAGGCTGCGCGATAGTTCAGAGTACACGTCTTATTACTCTGGTTGAACTGTAAATAACTTAATAATTTTTTATTTAAAAGTAGTAAATACAGAATATTACAAATAACAACATACTACAACATTCAATAGTTTACAGCAAGTGTTGAAAGTGTTTACCATTAACTTTGATACACATACCAGCACGTTTCAACATGTTTTGGAAAACTTTTGCCAATTTATTTGTATGCGGGTTGTTACAGTACACTTTACCCTTTAAATTACCTCACAAATAAATATTGCAGGTAGACAGATCGAGCGATTTGGAAAGCCATAAACCTGCGGAAACTGTACGTTCTTCTCCGAAAGCGTCATGGACGTATGCCATTGAAAACCGTAAAATATGCGCTGTAGCACCATCATGCTGATAAAACGCATACTTTTTCCGTCAGCTGCGTTAAGAATGGTTGAAACAATTGCGTTACATATACTTATACTTTACGGTGTTATTAAAAAAAGGGCCTATAATCTGTCGGACTAAAACTGCACACCTAACGCCTATTTTTGCGTCATGTAGAGGCACATCAAAATGTTTCCTGGTATTGTCTGTTTACCAATAGCCAGTGTTCTGAGAGTTTACGTACCCTCTAAGGTGAAACATGCTTTGTCTGTGATAAAATATAGATTTGGATCCAGATAATCATCAGAGACATGAGTAAGTAACCATTTGCAATAGTGTTGTCGTTTTGCGTAGTCTGTAGGTTGTAATGTTTGCATCATCCTTAGTTTGTACGCTTGCATATGTTATTGTTTCAACATGTTCTGGCATGACGTTTGTTTGATGTTTAGTTGGGAGGATAGACGTCTGGTTGATTTCCGTAGGCTTCTTAGCATAGTCTCTTGAATACGTCAAACATTTTCTGGCAAACAAACCGTATGTACACGGTTATGATTGGCGTTAGCGACTGAACCTGAAGCTCTAAATTTAGCAATTATTTTTTGGACAACACTTTTAGCAGGAGCAGCAGTATGTGGATATTTTGTGGTGAACTTTACATTTAACGTTACAAACGATTTACATCCGAAATAAGTTTTAACAATAAACACTCTTTGTTTGATTGAAAATTGCATTCTGCAAAATTTATTGACAGCCGTTATAAACATGTGACAACACATTACTGAGCAATACACAGTTAACACGAACAATATCACTTTCAGTACACATGGCCTTCTTTATCTTGGCCCCAAGCGCTCAATATCACTTTCAGTACACGGGGTCTTTTTTATCTTGACCACACCGTATAACATACGCGTTTACCGCAATGTAGACTTTCATTAGTTTAACATGTATACAATTGAACCGACGGTGGCAGACAGTTTTTGGAAACAAAAGATTTAATCTATCAGGTAATCTTTATTATCATACAAATAAACCATTCTTTACATTTATTTTTTTAAATTATTTCTTTTTAATTAATTAATTTTTTATTTTTGATGTTGCGTTTGGGCATTTTGAGTGGTGAATGACGCAAGTAATGTTTTCTTCTAATTTCTTAATTGTAGCCGCCACGCAGCTTTATCTTGTTTGAACAAAATGTTGTTGAGATTACGGGCTTCAATTTTAGGCAGCAAATAGTTGTTATTTTGGCGCGATATCGGGCGCCATTTACAGTTACGTTTTAGCCGGCCTCAGTTTTGAAGAATTATTGACCTATAATCAACATCAAACCGATGTTTTGTCTAGATATAATGGCAGCTCTTGAACCTCTTCTGGTTGCTCTTCTGCTTAAATATGGCGTTCTTATTTATTGGAATAGCCATTAAGCTATAAATGGGTCTCAGTGCTGAACAAAATGTTGATCGAAAACAGTGATTCTTTTTCAAGCTTATCAAGAGCCCAAAGACTGAAATGGTTCCAAATCGGCCGGGCTTTAATTCTTGCACAAGTTGAATTTTGTATGGTTTTAAATCAAGATCTTTAAGTAAAATACAAGTTGTTCCATACGACAAGCCAAGCTGTTTAGAGCGGGGCTGAATCGATTCATTACGGTTATCGCGCAGATTTTCAGCTACTGCCACTAGAAAACTAGGATTCAAATTTGTTGATGGTACAGAGTATTGTGTGTTTGATAGCCTAATTAGGTAAACACATTTCTTGCAAAGCGCTGAGTATTGTAATACAGCTTAATAATTTGTAGACGTTGTGCCGGGCTAAGTGTTTCCACTATGAAATCAGTCAAACAATACTGAACAAAAATACCATGGCCGTTTGGCTCAGCGCACGCTTGATCTGTCATAAAATTTCTACTAAAAAAGTACCTTTAAATGAAACCTTATCTGCAACTGGTAATTATTGTATTATATGTAATGAGTTATATGAAAAGAGATCATTAGTAAATAAATGGTTAAATGTATGATTTATTGGTTTGGAGATCTTGTTTAAAGATGGTTTTTTGTAATTTTGTACCTTGTTTTTTTTGTAAAGGAAAGGGACCCGTTATCACTTTTCTAAACAGAGTTTTAAAAATGATCAAAATGTTTACTATAAATAATCAAACGAAAGACTATCTAGTTGCAATTTTTAATACTAAAATGTCCGCATTAATCGGTATCATTTAGCATTTATGCAATTAATATCAATTGTGTTCATTAAAACCGAAATATTTATTCAAAATTGTCTTCGCTACCATGCGATGCCGTGGTCGTACAAGGCATACTGACAAGGTTTGTAGAACCAAAACAATTGTCTATGCTTGACCATTGGCCGCTGTGATTCGATTGACTGATTTTGAATAAATTATTAATTCATTTCATAAAATGTTTATTTTCTAGCGAATGTTGTTAGTCTATATTTGCTGATCACTAAGAAGCGTTATTGTTATTGAAAAAGGTTTCGATTGTTTGATAAATCACAAATGTAAGACTAATGTGTTTAAAATATATATTTACTAAAAAGTTAATAAACTTATTATGGAATCTCTGACATTAAAAACTTGTTCTAGATTCTGCATATACTTTGTTTGTTTGTTTATACAAAATTTTTACATCATCAGAAATGAAGCTATTTAAAGTAGTGCTTTCTTTGTATGATTATTTTTATAGATGCTATTTAATCTATATTTTCGATTTTACTGTTCTTTTAAGTAATGAATCTTTTAAGTGCAGAACAATTAAGCGATCTATTTAATTATCGATTTGTCGAAAAATAGAACATTATTACCAGCGATTTGAGTTAAAATCTGCTCCTACAAATTATCAACGTGTGAAACTAAGTATTTTTGCAATGCAACCAACGACTATAGTATCTATTAATTCTAACAATCTCTATAAAACATTGTTTTTTTCAGTATTCAAGCTCTGTATTTGATTGAATTATATTTTTGTTTATTTTCACATCTTCCAGAGATTACACAATCTATAAAAATTTTAATATTTCTATTCAGGATACTATAGCAATATATCGATTATGAACTGAATTAATTTGCCTTCTTTTGCAAATTAATCATACCTATATTTTTATTTCATACAGAAAAAAAAAGTTATTGTGTCAGTTTAATGATTATTAGAATTGAACAATGTTAACAACGGACATTATTAAAAAACCTATTTGAGTATATTTATTTCAAACATTTTTCCAAAAGGATACAATAAAATTTTTACATTCAGATAAACTATATTTTTATTGGCGCCCAACCGATAAGAGGCTAATTACCAGAAAAAAGCATGGTCCACTTGAACAAACGATACCTGCAAATCGGCCAGTATTAGTTCAACTATCGAGTAAACAATACGTTTTAAATCGGCTTGAAAGTTACGTTAAAATTGTGCTGTGAAAATTGGCGGAAAAATGCGAGGTAACCTTTTTCCCAATATAACCCATTATTTTTGCGCTTTTAAAATATATGTAAATTTTACGCAATTGAATAGCGTGTAAATAAAAAAAAAACAGGGACAATTTGTTTCCATCCCGAGTTATTATTTTTTTCAATGTTCGTGATTTAGTATTGATATTCTCGCGATGAAATTATGCGCGTAAGCCTGTATGTAAATCAGAATTTATTAAATGTTCGCGCTAGGTTTTATAATTATGAATATGTTATGGGGTATAAATTATTTTAATGGTGCAGATTTACAAAGCAATACTTTCTATAATTTTGGTCATTGTTAATTTGATTTAGTTACAAAATTACGCTTGGTACGTTGTATTATAATATTTACATAATGTAAATTGGGTTATTTGGATTTACATTGTATCGACGAATGCACAATTTCATTAAACATTTGTATTTAAATTGCATAATTAGTAGAAAAACAATATTATTTATTAGGTTTTAATAAAGATGTTTTTTCTTGATTCTATGTTGTGTGAATCAAATATCTTATGGGACTTTTAAATTCTCCAGAACATGAATATCTCATTAATCTCATAAGCTAGATGGAATGAAGTCATCCAGCTTCAATGAACTAGCTAGCTGTCGATTTGTCTCGGCTTTGTAATCATGATCGCCGCCACGTGAAGGCGTGAGTATGGTCATTAAGTACAATTTTGAAATTATTACTGCAAAATTGAATTGATATTAACGTAAAAATCTTATTTGTAATATATTAAAGTTAGTTTTTATACGGATTTAATTATTGATATTATTAATTAAATAGTTTTTATGCTTTTACAGGTAATAGTAGAGATAAAAACAAGAAATAAATAATAAACCCTGATTCAATATTTAATGTTTTTTGAAATAATATAAGTAATTTATTTACACCATCAAATTTTAATGAATCTGTTATGAGTAAAAATACTTTTTTGTTTTTTGACTGTAAAATTAATTATTAGTAAACAATTTTAGATTTACAATAGTTTTTGAACTTCTGATGTCATCTTTTCGTCTTTGAATCTACTTTCTTATATTTTTTGGCCACCATGTTAATCTTTTTGCTTTAATAGTGTCAATATTATATTTTTAAACTTTCTTGCTCTATCCAGTATCACTACAACATTATTTTAATGCTAATATAAATTTAAATTTGTATGTAATATTTTTCAAACTTTGGAGTATTTTCTACTACAGTTTTGTATATAATGATTTTTGGTTGTTGCCTTATTTGTATCCTGCAAAATCACAATTAGTTAGCTTGTCAATAGCTACTCTTTATTAATTTGTATCAGTTGACAATTTAGTTTGCATCTACGAGTACGAGTAAATTTTGATTTATTTGATAGGTGAATTAGAGTTGTATAAGGGCCGTTTTCTAAGTTGATTGTTTGCACAATCTTTTAAATGTTTTCAGAAGAATTTACATGTAATTTATAGTATAGACGCCTTAGTGTTTGGGATACAAAACTTTTACTTCTCTTTGAGCTTTTGGAGATGTAGTATATTGTTTTAGATATGTACCTGTTCCACAAAATTGTGGGCAGTTTCCTAATTCCCAGACTAACCGTATACTTTTAAAATAGAATTTGTTAAGTTTACTCTATTTAATTAAAAACATTTTTGTTTGTGGATTAATTGGATAATTTAAGATTATAAAATTGTAAATTTAATGTTTAAAAAACGTGAGTTTATTCTACTGTTCTTGTAGTGTTAAGTTGTGCATTACTGTTTGTTTCATTTGCAACTTGCAGGTCCACAATCCAAAAGATCTAATGGCTTGGTCAAAAATGAGCTTTTTTGTAATAAAATAATTTAAAAAATTAATTTTTCAAGTAACGGAAAATTTTTGTAATCATTTCATTCTAGATAGACTTTTCTAACCTAACTTAACCTAATACCCATACACAAAACAAATTTATTATTTTCAATTAATTTACATCAAAATA
Source organism: Tachinus rufipes (assembly GCA_963932245.1). Taxonomy (NCBI): domain Eukaryota; kingdom Metazoa; phylum Arthropoda; class Insecta; order Coleoptera; family Staphylinidae; genus Tachinus; species Tachinus rufipes. The sequence continues at coordinate 42,745,529 of OZ010745.1, read as the reverse complement.
CTATAACGGTTAAAAAAAATCAAAAATGCTCATTTTTGCTCAGACCACTAGGATAAAAAAATTGGAAAATTTCTGATCTATATTACTAGCTAAATTTTGTTTTGCGTTAAAACCGATAATCACGTTCAGTGGGCGTTTGTTACTGATGCCAAACTTGTATATTGTAAATAGTAATTATTGATTACTCAGTCAAACTTTTACTCTGGGTGGAGGCGGGGATATAGCGTTGTGGGTCCAGATTATTTTTTTGTACTTATAACCACCGGTTTATGTTGGTAAACTATGATCTTGCTTTGTGTTGGTATTATTGCTAGTTGTGGTTTTTGCTTAAAGAGGCAAAGTTTGTAGCAGCGTTGGTCTTAATGCTCTGTTAGTGACTATGCGCAATACTTTGTTCAATAGTTTTTAAGAGTTTTGCAAATAGTAGGTGTATGTGGTGAGGTGTTGATTCTTTCAACTAAATTTGAGTTGGGCCGTTTTTACAATTGTCGGTTAAACAAGGAATAGCGCTATCTAAGGAGTATACAAAAATACGCTTTTACAATCTCTTATAACTTATCTCTAGTATAGTAACTAAGTAACGCGCACAACAAATTAGCTTATGAACAACGTATACGTCAATTTATAAGTCAATTCCAGAAACGGCCATCTTTGTAATAAATGATTTTTTAGAAAATGCAAAAAAGCGTTACAACTAAAGTATTATTTGTTGCTAAAATTTTTGCACAGAAAAAAATTGAGAATCGTCGAGCATTATTTCTTTGATTGACATAATCATTGGGATTTTCAGAGGGTTTGTCTTTATTTCTAGTTTTAATTTGGGATTTATAGAATAGAGATTCTACTCGAGTATGTATGGGTAATTGAAATTTTATAATGGCCCTGATCATTTTAGAAGTTCTGGCAATTTCATAAAATTTTAATTGTATGTTTCGAGAAAAATAAACCAGGGATAACTTATTCGGTGTTTGGAGCAGTAGTTATCTCTAGTATAGTAACCAAGTAACGCGCACAACAAATTTGCGTATAAATGATTTATACATCAGTTTATAAGTTGTTATTGACGTTTCAATAGGTTATCTAGACTGCAACAAAGACATAACTAATACTATACCAGGTATATCCTGTAGATAAATTTATTCCTGGTATAAGTTATCTGACAATTGTAAAAGCGGCTTTCATTGTCACGTACTACAAAAACTGCTATAAAAAGTTTTTGTTTAGTCCCAAGCTGATACTCAGGATTTGGCGTTATTAGACGCTTTTGCATTTTTAATGATTTTTCACAGACGGATAACAATGCAATGACAATGATACAATTCAAAAGGCTTATGGCTACATTCAGCTGCAATTCGATCCATTTTTTGTTTTTTTGTTTTTTGTTTTTTTTTTGCTCAGTGAACGTAGTAGAGCGTGTGGTAACCGCTCTTGACGAGAGTGTGATTTGTTGAGTAGTTGAATTATGGCTTTATTTTTTTTATCTTTTGAGGATTTGTCAAATCAAACTATATAACTTGAGAGGTTAGTCCACTGGTTCGACCTATTTTTCTAATTTTATTTTATTAGATTTTTATCTTTTTATGCAACAATTTTTGAGATTTTTTTTAAACATTTTTTTAAAAACTTAACTTATCTATAAACACTTAGTTTTTTTCAATTATGGATTAAATAAACTGCTAGAATTAAATATTTGTGCTTAAACAGTTTGACTAGGCTTTTATTTAGACCAAAAAATCCTAAAATAAGGAAAGTTATTATCCTTTCTCACTATCCGATGCACCGAATAATAATAATTACATAAGAACACGAAAACTCTTAAAAATGGAATCATTAAATTTTTTAACTAGAATATTAACAACTTACCGACTAACAAATGAATGCTGGAAGTTTAGTCACTATTCTGACATTGCCTTCCTGTCTAACTAACGAATGCTCATTGCGGATAGTTTTACATAATGCACTTGTAGTGCTACCTTATAGGCGTTGTTTATCTTCATAAAATTTTTGTCACTGGCTTGGGACAAGCGGAGTAACAGTTGATTTTTAGCTGAAAGTAGTGCGTTTTGCGCTGATCTCTTTGTTTGCGCATAGGATTGCCCTTTGCTTGCGGTAGGAGTGCTTTTGGGTGGAGCTGAAGTCTGCTGTTGATGAGCAGGTTTTTTATTGTGTGCTTGGCTGTTGCGGTTTGATCTCAGTTTGTGACTGACGGCGTATGGACAGCCGCACACGGTTCATGTAGTCACATGTTCCTATTCTTTTTTGAATGAACATGATTAGCTTGTATGTGCTCAGGTATGTTTAATGCACGCATATGGAGCGTTGCACACTGATCTCTTTCTAAGCGTGTGATAGAAGTTGGTTTATACCCATGAGCGATGAGCTTAGACTGAATAACATCAGCCGTGATGCAATCGGATACATTTTTAATAACATATTTTAGGGATTTTTTTAGCCATACTTGGTAAGAATAGGGGAAGCCATTGTTGGTTTTACAATGTGCGATCACAACACGTAAATTTGCTTGCGAAAGGAGGTGCATGCGGATACCATTCGTTTATTGACTTGAACGATTCTAACAGTACTTGGTAATCGGTTTTATCCTAAATAACACTGTGCGGAAGGCGGTTTGTGTCATTGTGGATGCTGACTGATTTTGTGGACCTAGGGAACTAGTAGTCTGATTCTTTAGAGGCGGGGTTATGGTGGGCAGCAACATTGCAGTCCTGGTGGATTGATGGAGACTGGGGCTTCTGCTGGCTTGCTGGTCTGGACCGTATTTTTTTTTCTGGGCCTTTTTGGTGGAAGTTGAGACTTGAGCTTTTGGTGGAGATGTCAATCCTTGCCTCTATGGACAGTTTATACTTTTTCCCTCTGGAAATATGGCCTAGATATTGTAGCTTCTTTCTTTTTATTGTGTGTATGATTTCACGTTGTTTGCTCATGCGTTCCATTACTCTAATGTTTGTCACTACGGCCTTTCATGATATTTTTAGCATTCGTCTATAACATCACATCTCAAAGGCTTCTAGTTTTTTATTTCTGTTTTCTGTATAGTAGAATGGAGAACACGTATCCTCTTAGCATTCTTGTACGCAAATCAAGTTTTAGTTGTCTATCACAAAGATTTTGGTTTTAATTTCTAGTGTTTGGTCTATGGTATTGGTTATACATGTTCCAAGATATTTATATTTAGTTGCTTTTTCTATACGCGCGTTGTCGATGTATTACTTTTGATGTTGTGTTTTGCTTTTTGTTATGATCATGTACTTCGTCTTTTTTTGATTCATCATTGGCATACCTTAAGTTGTTAACCGTCTGACTGTTTATTGTGATTCCAGTGCGTTTTTCACTTAGGGCATCTCTAAATATCTTTTCAGAGTATAGATTAAACAGCATTGAGGGCAGTATACAACCCTGTCGTACCCCTCTTAGTATCTGTATTTTGTCAGATTTGTCGTTGTCTACTTTATCGTAGCTGTTTAGTTCCAGTAAAGTGATTTAATAATCTGGATGTTTCGGGAGTCGATGTTAGCAGATTTATTAGAACATCATGGCGTACTTTATCAAAGGCCTTTTTAAAGTCTATAAAGCATACGTGTATATCTAGGTTCATGTCTAAACATCGCTGCGTTAATACATTAAAACTGAATTGAAAAATCTGCTTCTCTTGTGCCAAAGTCATTCTTGAAACCAAATTGAGTGTTTCCTATGTCAATTTCTAGCTTGTTATATAGTCTTTTGTGAATAACTTTGAGAAATGCTTTTAGTGTATGACTCATTAGACTAATAGTCCTATAGTCACTACATTCTTTGGCATTTGTTTTTTTGTTGGTATAGTTATGAAGGTAGATTTTATTTATTGTTTAGGTAACAGTCTGGTTCTGTATATTGTATTAAATAGATCTACTATAATATCGAGCTGGTCTTTATTTATTAGCTTTAGGAGTTTGCTTGGTATTTCTGGTCTATATTCTAAACACCTTATTAGTTTTTGTACTGGTTCTACTATGATCTTCTCTTTTTTATTTTTTAAAATGTTGGTTTGTCTTTTTTGCGATGTTTTTGTTAAATCTTTGATTTCTTTATGTAGATTTTTGTTATCGTATTTTGATTGTGACTCTTTTATACATTCACATTTTGCAGTTAGCCATTTGTCTTTTTCTTCCCAGATTTTTCTTATTATATTTCTTTGCAGCTCTTTATATTTTTTGGGATTGGTTTTGTTTTTTCTTTGTTCTTTCATAAGGAGGAGGATTTCTTGTGTTGCCAATTTTTGTTTAGGTTTTGTCTTGTCTGGTGTCAATTGATCTTTACTTCTTTCTATTAGTGTTATTTTTATATTATCTCATTTCTTATCTATACCTGGGATTGTAGTTTTTTGTCGTATTTCATTAATTTTTATATTTATTTCTTGTTGTACTTGTTTTTTTATATTTTTATCTTTTTTTATTTTGTTTTTTTGTTGTTATCTTGTCATTCTTTATTTTAGATTTTAGTTGTTTTAATTTGATATGAACTCGGACGACTACTGGGTTGTGGTCTAAATCGATGTCTGCCCTGGGTAAGTTTTGACTGCTGCTACACTATTTCTGAATCTTTTTTTATGAGTATATAATCAGTTTGGTTTTTTACTAACTTCATCTTCATTTTATGAAGTTTGTAAAAGGTATTAGTTATTACTAGATTCTCTGATTGGCAGAATTATGTTAATCTGTCGCCTCTTTCATTTCTCTCTCCAAGTCCATATCTATCCACAATATCCTCTACTGCTCCTTTGCGGTAAAGTCTTCTATGACGATAGTATCATCTTGTTTTTTGGTGCTTTTGAGCACCGTGTATAGTTTTGCATAAAACTGATTTTGTCATCAGATTTATCCGCTGTTGGTGCATAAATCTGTATGATATTGATATTTCTACTATGCGAAGGCATCTGTATCAGCATAACTCTGTCTGAGTAGGGGAGAAAGCTGGTCACTGATTTATGTATATTTTTGTCCAGCATGATACTTCCTGAGAAATACATAACAGATTTGTCTGTGTGATTGATTCTAGTTCTTGACCATCTTTTGTCACTTATTCCAAGTATATTCAGTTTCAATCTTTATCTCTGCTGTTACATTATCAATTTTGCCTGCTTTAAAAAGGCTTCTCACATTCTATGTACTTATTTTTATGGTTTTTTTCAAAACTGTTCCCCGGAGATCCGATTGGAGGACTTTTTTACTCTGGTATATTTGTTTATTTTGACATTGACCATGATGATGATTTTACGAGGGATATCTAAAAGGATCTTTACTGCAGTGGTTTCCTGTTGCCTTCTGCATCTTCTTGCCTTTGCTCTTGTTAGCTTGTCCACCCGGAGCTGTTGGCCAACAAGAAATGTCTGCTTATCCCGGCAGACATTCGGTTCCTTAGCAGGGTGTACTACGTGCAAGTGAGGTTGTTGTTTGGGTTGGCTTCTAGAGCCACTCCCTTACATCCCGATGATGATTGATTACGTGACTCATATTTAAATCTAATGCGACACACTTATTAGGAATTTGTTTTGTCTGAAAATTAAACAAAGCATTTTTTTTTTATTTCGTAGGGTAAATTTTGAATAGGTTTTCCGAGTGCTTCTCAACGCGTGTATTTTAATGATGATTGACATACCATTTGGTTTTTAAAATTAAAAATTATCGAATTTGTTAAAGTTAGTTAAACAATACTGATATACAAATTTACGATTAAGTAAGAAACGTGGGACGTTAAGTACGCTGGTCACTGAGGTTTCTTGCAATATCCATTGCAACTTGCGTGCTTATAACTTAAAAATATGTAACAATTGTGTGGCCAAATTACCGCATTTGTTGTTCAGGAATTGACTTTTTATTTTTGCGTTGCTTTCTAAAGAATTTGTTACCTTTTAGTATAGTATGTTTAAAGATGTAGTATCTTTACGACATGGGCTTAAATGATTTCAACAGATTATTTTATTAGCAACCAGTTATATTGTATTATACACCTGGAATCTGAGGTAGTATTTAAGGGTGAAAATATTGTATATTTGTATAATATTTTCAGCGTTGACTAGCGAGGTTTTATGAGTTATTTAATGTATGTAATACAAACATAATTGCCTCCCCAAAACCTATGTCGTAAATACACTATATCTATGGGCATTAGACTTATTTTTTTTATGTGCACTTTTAGAAAGTGATTTTTATGCAAAAAAAGTAAGCTATGCCAAATTTCAGCCGTTAAGATTTTAAATTTTGAACATAAAATTAGACTTTTAAATAAAAATTATTATAGTTTGAGGTCTATAATTTTTTTTATTTAGAAAATCTTTAAAATAACGTGTTGTAAGTTTTTTTTTTTAATTTTGTCAAATTCGTAGCATTCTAATAATGTTTTTTTAAGTAAGGTATGGGGTTTACTTTTAGGGCACTGCGACACGTGTTCTTTTGATTCTTAAATTTGGCATGACTTACTTTTTTTGCATAAAGATCACTTTCTAAGGGTGCACACAAAAATCCACAAAAAAAAATTAAGAATCAGTCTAATGGACATACTATACTTATTCGTATTTTTTTTTGTTCATGTGAAATAATTCAAATTAATATTTAAAAATTGGCAATTGCATGAATAATCATTCCGATATTTATAATTTATTTAACTTAGTAATTTGATTAGTTTTATATTTTACTTATAAGTTATATTATAAGCGTTCATAATTTATTAAGATTATGAAAGTATAAGACATATCAATAACTCAAGTGTAAATGATGAAAATTTAAATGATCAAGAATCAGTTTTATTTTTTATAAATTTAAGAAAATTAATACTTTCTTTGCACTGAACTTGAACATAATAGCATTTCCAGCTAGTGGTTATTGTATGTCGTTACTGTCTTATAGTCAGTTCGATATTATCCCCTTGTGTCTAGACTGAAGTAGTTTTTAGTTTCGTTCTTTGGTTCATTTGTAATTAATTTATCAAAGCTATTATTGTTATATTTCTAATAACATTTATTAGTTTTTTTTTATTGTTTACATTATTATTAGATCAGTAATGGTAATTATAAACATAACTTATTTTTGTTAAAATTAATTATATTTAAAAATAAATAAATAAATAACGGTAAGAAAATAGTAATATTCATTTAAAAATCATGTTTAGTTATCATAATTAAGAAGACTAATATTATGTTTCTTTTGTTTTAGGTGAGTAATATTCAAAAATCAAAGAATCAGTAGTGTGCTGCACGTAAGGTAACAAATAAATCCATCTAGAAATTATAATATCAAATTTATTATTACAAAAATATATAATTCCTCCAATCAAAAATAACCATATATATTCAATTATTATTTCATGAAATATTTGCCTTGGGTCAGTAGTATCATATAAAGAAAAATGCTGAAAATGTAATTGGAACATATTTGTTGAAAACATAAAGCACTGAGAATTACAGTATGTTTGTCGCTGATACGCACTCCATGGAAAAAAATTGTATGAAAGAATCCCTTGTTATTTTTCATTTTAGTCTCAAGGTTATATACAAAAAAAAACATGTATAGAATATTTTAACCATTATATGAAATAATGATACGATGTTAATAATGCTAACAACAAGTAGTACAAATATAGATTTAAATCTAAAATAAAGTCAACTAATTTCATAACAACGTTTTAACAGAATTTTAGCCGCTAATGAGTATAATAAATTGCTTTTATCATACGGAATATCACACAAGTTACATATAATTATAAATAAAATAAAATATAAGTTTTCTATATATGAGCTACTGAATTCTATTGCTTGATAAATTATGGCATTTATTATATTTAATATGATCAACAAGTTTGAATCGTTTATGTACCAATCAATATTTCTAAATTGGTTTAAAATTTAAAAGTGCAATTCACAAAGTTATTTCTATTTCCTAAAAAAAGCATTATTGCCTCGCCCTGTTTGGGCGTTATTTATTATAGACAGTGACGTTCGAAAGTGTCAGATAGACATGTGTACATTTTAAAGAAGACGAATACATCCACAAGTGGCTATTACACCAGATCACGGGGTAGATTTAGGTTATCAGTGCCGTCACAGCAAGGGGTGGGTGGGCAAGGCGGTTTCCCTTGAAAAGGTTACAGTCTCACACTGGGGTTAAAAATATCTATCACGGATGATGGATTTGCCGACAAATCCATTCAATCCTAATATTTAATTAAATCGTATAATAAGAAACTATCTACTTCTCATAAAAATTTTTACTAATTTAATTCTATTCAATTTAACATTAATATAGATTAATGAGTTTAGGCTAAACTCTCATCTATTTAATTAAAATTTACACTCCAAATGGTTGATTTAATATTTAAAGGAATAAATTTATAAAATGTTATTTGTTATATCGATTGGAAAATAATTAGCCTCAAAGAGATAGATAGCAATTTTAATTAAATATTTTGAAGCGGTATTATTATTAGCTGCATTCAGTTTAATTAAAAACCGCCTGCATTTCTTCATTATAGCATAACGCTTAATATGAATTGAATATTAAAACTTGAATATAAAACGAAAGTGTTTTAATATTATAAAAAAAGGATGGTTGTGAATTTTATAATTCTATAATTCAAATATGTATAATCTCACATTCTATATATGTACTTGTTAATCAAATATGGCAACTTTTAAGTTTGATTCAATCTTAAAAAAATTCAATAATAAACTTTGTATTACTACAAATAATAAAAATGTATTTTTTTTTTAATTAAATATTTTCTTCTTGCTACACTTGTATAATTAGAGCAACAAAATGCATGTTTAAAATCTGATGAGAATTTTAAAAACGAAGCAGAAGTTGAAAGCAAACTTTAGAGAGGTTATTTAATTGCGATTATAAAAAGAAACATAATTTTATTATACACTGGCCAGCAAAAAATAGAGGTCACTTTAAAATTATGACTTAGTTTTGGAATTTTTTGTTTTTTTTTTTATATTAACAAATTGTAAACAATTGTAGTATATTTTGCACTCTAAGTTAAAAATTTATTTTTGAATTGTCACAAATTTACAATTCAGACGTTCGAAGTTCGAATTTTTGTTCGTAGAACTAATATGGAACAAAAAAAATGTGTTACCTCCTCATGCATTAATGACTGCCTGAATTCGACGAGGAACACTTTGAATTAAATTAAAGATCACATTTTGGTCGATATTATTTTATTTTTACAATAGCAATTGTCTTAGCTCTTGAGCAGATGTATGCTTTCGGATACTTCCTCCCAACTCATCCCAGACATGTTCTATGGGGTTTATGTCCGGGCTGAGAGCTGCCAATTAAACCGCGATATTCCTACTTTATTCAGATAATCTCTGACAACTCTGGCTACGTGAGAACTAGCATTACCTAGCGCTCGCCCATAGTTGTCTTGAAGGGCATAACATGATCTTTGAGAACCTCTATAATGTATCTGTGAGATGTCAGGGAGCCATTCTCTATAAAGACCAACTCTGTGCGTGCTTTGGTAAAAAAAATTGCCCAAACTCTAACCGACCCACTGCCAAATAGAAATCGCTCATCATTACAAACTGAAGCGTATCTTTCTCCGCGTCTTTTCCACACTTTCCAACGTCCGTCTGAGCCATTGCGACAAAACGCGTCTTTTCTGAAAATAGTACTCTGCCCCTGTCCTCATTATTCCACGCCCGGCGATTTTGGGCAAAAGCCAGTCTTCTAGACGATGGAGTTGTAAAAGTGGACTTGTAGTTATCTTTTTACAAGACAATCCAGCAGCACGATGCCTCCTCCTAACAGTCCATTTACTAACATTTACACCTCTAACTTCATGGAGTTCATTTGTGAAAACCAAAAAAACGGTTATCTCTGTTTGTGGTGACTTATTTTGATGTTCTGGTTATCAGGCACAGCACAAAGGCTTTTACCAACAATTCTTGCAGTTTCACGTTTTCTTCGCCAATCTGCAATTGACGCTATAATTCTTGCCATTGGGCTTAAAGGTATTATGATTTGTTACACGTATGAAACACGAGTTTCGCAGAAAAAAAATTAACACTTAGTAAAAAAACCACAACGAAATTTAGATTTTCAATTACAGCGAAGTAGATGCTGTTTCATAAAAGTATGTAACACGGTAATAATAACTGACAGATAGATAACATTTGTCAGGAAATGAATTATTAAATGCCTACTTTGGTTTACAATTTGCAAACAAAAATTAAAACAGCAAACAAAAGGTTAAAACAAAAAATTCCAAAATTAAGTCATAATTTTAAAATAGTCTCTATTTTTTGCTTGCCAGTGTGATTATATTTATCATAAGTTTGGAAATTTGGTCAAAATTAGAAAAATAAATACACGTAAACAACATTAAAAAAAAATAAAGTTGGTTATGGCCTCCGAAAAATTCTGTAATTAATTCAGCAATTACAATACGTTAGCAAAGAGAAAACAATTTACAATTATTGGAAAATAGGCCGGTGTATCTTCATGCAGTATTAATGTTTGACTCAAATACCTGAAAGGTGATTTGACTTTTTTATGTCATCATTTTAAAAATGTTTACAATTAAATCTGCGTTTTGAGAATTTGTCGGATACTTATTTAAAACATATTTGCTATACATAAGTACAGCAATATCTGAAAACAAGAAAAGGATGCAAAACACCCCTCGTTGTAATACTGCATGTCTCAAAACGATCTAACTAAAAAATAAAAGAATTTAAAACTGATTGTAATTGTATTTTTGTCAGTTCAATACAAAGATAATAAAATAAATTTTACTTAAAAAAAATTGTTTTCGTGAAGATTTAAAAGATGACCGTAATTTATTTAAACAAACTTATTTTTAAAAAGTTAATTTTTTTTTATTATCTTTGTGTTGAACTTAAAAATAATAACTACATGTAGTTTGTTGTTTTTTTAAATTTTTAACTAAAATAGTTTGATCGTTCTGCAGCAAACCTAAAATGTTACGTTAGTAGCTACTTAATTACTTACTGAATTGTCAGATTTTTTGTGTGTGGTTTTGTCCCTACTACTTATTGCTTTGTTATAAGTGTTCATTCTGTTGACAGCACAAACTCCCTTGTAGTGTTTTTGAGATATGGTAGAACTTTCCATGGAAGGTTCTACCATATCTCAACAAGATATTGATTGTTTTCTAAGACTTTCTTTACGTTGCACTGACCACTAAACTTTGACAAAAGTTGCTTGTTTTAGCTATCATTCGAACTTACGTTTTTTTGAATAATTACTTACTTTGTAAAACTTTGGTTTACATTGGCTTTTATTATATATCAACTTTGTGTTGTCTTTGGCGTTGGGATTTGTATATATCGCCGAATTCAACGTAGAATTTAAATTAGAAATGTGGTCTATTTGACTCTGCTTACAAACATGAACTATTTCTTCTTAATTGTCTACACATGAAGTAAATTGGGAAAGTATGGTTTGATTATATTTTTTAACCTGATCATTTTTACGTGGGGTAGCTGTTGCGTTAGGACCAAATTCACATTCAAACTCTTGCATTAGTTTTTAAACTGTTTACTAGTAAAACACGGTCCGTAACTAACCGTCTTGGAATACCAATCGTTTTAGTCACATTATCCATATATTTAATGACTAGTCCAACTTGAGAATTAGAAACTGCTTTTATAAAAACAAACTTTGTAAATGAACCTATCATATCAATTAAATACGTATTTTTTATTTGTTCTTTACATAAGGTCCCAAAAAATCTACGAGCAATGTATTAAATGGACGTGGTTCTTTTGGTATTGGGTTTAGGAACCTAGGTTATTTTATACATGAACTTACATACTTATGAATATATCTTCTCATTCCTGAAAACCAGTAGTCCTTACTTAACGATCTAACGCTCTTCTCTTCAGATAAGTGTCTAATACCATCACGGTGACTTAACATTAGTTGGCGCCTTACTAGTCTTGGCACAACTTGACGCTTTTCCTCCAAAGTCACACAAAATAATTGATTGTTTTTAATCACTTATTTTCTGTGTACCTGCTTCTCGTTTTTATTCTGGGATTTGCGGTTCAGCACTTCAGCACTTTAATAAAGTATTTGCAGCTGTCTTTTTTTAACTGTACTGCCAAAATCTAGTCACTTTTGTTGATGTTTATCACTTTTCATTTTGTTAAGATTTGGATTACGACTAAGTGCTTGCTATATATTTAACATAGTAGTCGAACTTGTTAGTGTTATGTTAGTAACTACCATCTTTCAATTCTTGTTACCATGTTTTTTTATATTATAATATTATTTTAATAGTGTCGACTGAATAAGATTTAGATTGATTTGTAGTTATTTACATCTGGTTTATTATTTAAACTTAAAGAAGAAACAAAAACAATGTTTTAGTCTGGAAATATATCATAATTTTGCAATAATAATGAGATTTTGGTAGCTTAGGTTTTACTAAGTAAAGTAAAGTCAACTTTTCTGTAAGGTTATTTTCTATTAGAACAGGTCAACTTTTTACTATATTAGAAATTACTAATTACTAATGAATAGCCATTAAACGCAGCTATCTTTATGATGTTTTTTTTTAGTTTGCTGCCCAAATTTGTTCTAGATTTTGATCCAAAATTGACTAAAAAAGTCACCGTTTGCACTTCGGACCAAATTTGTTGTTCAAAAAATTTATTTGACGAATTTTTTCTTAAAGAATGAAAAACCTTACTTTTTTTTAATTTTGTTTGAAACTGTTGGATTTATGGTCATGTCTTCTTGCCTCAATTTGCCGAGCCAAGCCCAATCGGGCCTGGGTGGGGCTCTGATATTTTACCGGCTAGTGCGTATAGACGTAACTTTCTTTGCCGAGGTTGCAGAGCAAATCCGAGAGCACCGTTGGATTTGCAAAGTCCGACGCTGCAATTCAAACGCGTCCCGCTCAAAACAACCTCAAAAATTGATCTGTCTGACTTGGATCGACGTAGCTTGGTAACGGTTGCAGTTAGAAAGTTTTTGGTTGAATAGTTAATGATTTAAATTGGCTGCCCAAATTTTTTTCTAGATTTTGCTCCAAACTTGACCGAAAACAGTCACCCTTTGCACTTTGGATTAAAAACTTTGGACCAGGCATTTTTTTTGATAAAATTCTTTGACAGGATGATTTTCAAATGATAAAAAAAAAACAGAAAATTTTGATGTTCCAATCGGAGCCGTCGGATTTTTTTTTCCGCACCAATTTGTTCAACCAATCCCGATCTGGCCAGGGCGGGACTCCGATATTTAACCGACTTGTGCGTATAAACTTATCTAACAATTGGAGGCTAGACAAAAAATTTGTATTGGGTCAAAGTTTTACTACGAATTTTATATTATCTTCTAGCTTGGTAACGGTTGCAGCTAGAAGGTTTTTTTTTTTGTTGAATAGCCAATGAACGCAGCATTTTTATAATTTTTTTCAAAAAATAAACTGCCCATATTTTAGTCTAAATTTTGCTTCAAACTTGACTAAAAAGGCATTTCGGACCAAAACTCTTGGTCTACAATTTTTGTCAAATCTTTTGTATAAAAAAACCACTAAAAATTGTTTGACTTGAATGTCAGTGAATTTTATATTATCTTCTACTCAAATCAAAAAACCAAGAAATGTTACTCAATCTCAAGTGGATGTATTTTTGTTTATTTTTTGTTGCACGCTGTGTAGTTAATTTACTACAGATATTCTATAAATAGACTGGTCAATCTCGCTTGGAAGCTTTATAGTATGCACAATTAGTGCGTAATCAGTGTCAAATATGTATATCTACAATAGAAAACATGTTGCAATACTGCCAGACGCTTAAAGGTAGCAAACAGGACGCTCTATAGCACATATTCATGTTTTGTTGTGTATATGTAAAACTCTCAAAAACAGAAAAATGTACGGACGCTAAAAGGTAATTATATGTACAACGCAAAAATGTTTTAATTTGTATTTAATAAGAAAACCACGGCAATCTTTTCGAGCTTGAGTATATACATCTGCGAGCATTAGAAGTACGTTTTTTTAAGGGACGCCCAATAACCCGAGATGTAAATATATGTATATATCATACTTTTTCGACAAAAATTATGATAAAAAATAATTTTATTATTTCTTGGTTTTTCAAAATTTTGCAAAAAAGGTAAAAAAAAAATTGAATTAGTGTAATAGAAAGGAAATTTTTGGTAGAACGCGATCTGTATGTCCGTTTCTTTTAATTTTCTTAAAAAAAAACCGGAAAATTAGTAAACTTACAAAAAATTCAAGGAATATCCCTTAAAAGTAACTTATTTTTAGCAATTATGTGTTATATTTTACCTTAGGACAAGCGAATCCAGTTTTTTTAAATTTTTGGGATCAAAAGTTTTATGTTTTAGGAGTATCATATTCAAATTTTAAGTCTCCAGGTGTAGCGGAATCGAAGATATCGAATTTTTAATAAAATGGTAATTTACCCATTTTCGCGGTAAATTTTGGAAAACTAAGGGATCGTGTTCTATAGAAAATTTCCTATAAGATACACCTTTTTGAATATGATTTTTTGCTTATTTACAGCACAAAAACTGAAAGAAGACAAAATAATGTGTACAAAATTTGAGCAAAATCGGAGATATCGATGTGGGGCCGATTGTCCGAACTATCGTGGAATTACCCTTTAAGGTGATAACTAGAATTTGGCTAGATTAAAGCGAGCTGGATTTTTATTGCCAACTTTAGTGTCAGTCAAAAAGGATTTAATCGTTCAAGATGCTCTTGAAACTACTAGTAGTTTTTTTTAATTTTTACATGTGCCATTTGCTGCATTGTCTATCTAATTTCAATGCAGTTTTTATTTAATAATAATGTTTTAATTTTACTACAACGTTGTATATTGATTCATTTTTTTATTATGTTTATATTTAGATTAATCAACAGCCATTAAAGATTATGTGTGCAGTGTTTGCGTTATATAGGGTTAGAAAATATTATAAATGATTTATAACACATGTTTACATTAGCTTATCTAATCCTTGGAACGATATAAATATCCTTAACATACCCAGAAATCAAACCTATAATATAGCAGCTTGTTTTTCAACTGAAATTCGCTAAAACGAACATAAATATTAAACTTTCACACTTCACAGACATATCATGAAACAAACTTGACTCACAAATTGATTCCCGTCCGGCAAATCAATCCTGAGACGATGTATGCAAAAAGGATATAAAAACCGTACGTTGAAAAATTTCAGGAATCTAATATCGCCTGTCAGGATATAAATGTATAAAAGGAGATTTTTTGGACGAGCAGTGGATATCTCCTTACTGAAAATAAATCTGTTTAACACTCGTGGAGGAACGAACGGGAGGCGCTCACTAAGCAGGAAATCACATTGCGGTCCGATCGATTCGTCGGTGGTTACTGGAAAATAAGAATGTAACTCTTCCCAATATGAAAGGAATCTGATATATTACAGCATTGTGCAGATGTGTCTCTTGCTACAAACCCTCTCGTGTACTGTTACGTATGCATGTTTGTTTATTTGTTTGCATTGTGGGTTGTAATGCAAATACTCCGTGCTGCCTATGTACGGTGGTATCATTTTCAGTTGGGATGGATCAATTCTAGTAAACAATGCGTAATTGTTTATTGTAAATGGTTGCATTATAATGTACACAGATAACTATTAGGTACGTTTAATCAACATTGTTAATAATGTTTCTAGTGTGGTGTAGTGTTTTCTGACAGTATCTAATAAGTAAAACCCCGCATGGAGTGATTTATATAGGGTTAGTTAGATGATAACCTGACCGTCTATAAATATTGCTGGTCCGGTAAGAGGTTGTTTATGAGGTAAATAATATTTAAATAAAATTTAAATTCTAAACATATAATATGAAAAAAATGTAATTAAGTTTTTGTGTAATATAATTATTGTTGTCCACTGATGTGACCATTAGAGTAATAACATTGAGTATTCAAAATATAAATGTGTTTTCTGTTCACACAGACTCTAGTAGCTATTTCGCATCTCCGAATCTTTCAAAAATTTGGATTGTTTGAGTCCAGAAAATGTTTAAACATATCATATGCTACCTAATGCATCTCCTACGATTATCTATATTTACCTAGCTAGGGGCTACTTTGTCACAACATAGCTTTATGAGTTATGAGTTTAGAATTGTAGATAGCAGTGCATAATGTATCAAGCAAGTAGTTTATTTTTGTTACATCTAGATTATTTGTGCCTATAGTCTACCTATATCAGAAAATGTTCTTTCTTTGTATTAGAATAATAAAATGTCGAAATAATTGAGCAATTTTGAATAGGAACACAAGCAAATGTGCAGATAATTTTGGAAACGGAAGTTTAATGTTGTTTTTGATTATTGCAAGAATTGAGCGTTTTTACAATTGGTCAGTTTACGAGATACTGATTTTATATTACTTACTCTTTAATTCAATACAAAACTTACTATCAATTAAGCATAATGAATTATTTAACTGCACTACACTCTCTAAAGATTGTTTTTTGTAGTTAGTTTAGGTTTGGGGTGCAGAATAATAGCAAAGCTTCAAAGTATGGAGAGAAGTTTTTAGTATCATGGGGATGGCCACAGGTTCAATATTTGCCACTTTAACAACACGCTGCTATGTATCATCCAGACCAAGAAATACATAATTTAGTTGAGAATAGAAGATGTCTATCTAAATGTCTAATATATAATAAAAGCTTTTGAAACCAAATTGATGGTTGATGTTATCCTTGGTATTCAAGTATCAGTTTTTCAGGCAGAGACAGCTGCCATTTAATGGTACGCTAAAAACATGATCGAGTTTGGACAACACTTCAACATCAGCACTACAGGCGATTCGCTCACCAGGAGTAAAATGTAAATTGGTGATGGACTGAATAATTTTATATGTTTTATCTTAATGTTTCTTGTTGTTGTATATAATTATATATATATATATATATATATATATGGGTAATTCCATTACTTTTCGACTTATTTGAAAAAGTCGACCTCTTTGATTTTGCTCAAATTTTCAGGGATCAAAATATAGATGAAAAAAATGAAATTCCCAAAATTTTGGACCTTAGAATAATGCCTGTTTAAATTGGCACACATTTGAAGGTCAGAAATTTCTGGAAAAAGATAAAAAGGTCCACTATGGCTCAAATTTATATCATATTTCTTATTACATGTACTTTAAAACCCATATTTTTAAGTTTAATATTGTGGCAGTCATATTGATATATTAAGCTTTAAACATTTATTCCAAAAAAACCCGTAAATTTAGCAAAATTGCAAAACTTTCCTTTTTTAAACCGTTTTAACTTTGTCAGATCTTAACAAAATTTGATCCACAAGGTCTAGATTTCTTCGTGTTTAATCTCTTTTTAAAGTGATCACACAAGACTTATAGAATCAATACGTATACACAACTATTTTGATGCAGGAAGTTGCACATATTTTCGCGATCTTCAAATCTTGTAACTTTCAGGTTCCAAAAAAGCGCTGTCACCTTATGTCGATTTTAGTCAAAATTTTAGTATATACTCTTTAGAGCACAAGAAAATGGGTTATCTATATGAGAAATGGCATATTGGGCATTATCAAAAAATTTTTAATATTCAAAAATTGGCAAAATTGGCAAACCGCACATTTTTGTATCTTAATTTTTGGGTCTTTAGAAAAAAATAAGAAGGTTCACGATGGTACAAATTATTCCTTATTACATGTACTTTAAAACCTATATTTAATAATAATAATAATAATAATAATAATAATAATAAAAAAACCGTAAAATTAGAAAAAAAATTATATTCAAAAATCGTCAAAATCGGCATTGTTCTTTAGAAAATCTAAATCACTTTTTGTCTATCTTGCTTTGTTTTTGAGATTGTCAACAAATACAAAATATTTAAAAAACTTCTTATTTAGCAAATAAACACAAACAAAACAACATAACTTAAACAAGTGTGCATTGATGCAAGCTTTTGATACTTGTTAAAACAATTTTCTTTGGTTTGGTTAGTAAAATTTGATAAAAACGCTTTTCAACAACGGAGAATACGCAGATATCATTTTTGTTTACTGATTCTGTAGCAATTGAGATTTCTCGACAGAAAACAACTTTTTTGACGCGATTTTTAGTGATGAGGTTTACCCATATTATTATCAAAAGTACAACACATATGTAGGCTAAAAACGAAGAGTTTTCAGCATTTTGGAATTAAGATTTTCATTTTCTTTTGGCACGGTCTAAAAAGTTACCTGGCGTTTGTCCGCCAATTTATCTACACCCTGTATATATTATTTTTTAAAACGTTCGATTTAATGTAGCGGAATTATTCAAATTAAATTAGATGTGTCAAGACGGTTTTTTCTTATGTAAAATTAACCTTCACATTCCAATATTTAAATAAAGGACGAAAATAAATTGACAATCATTAAATTAATGCAAATGTTCAAGTTTTTAAACTGGTGTCTATTAGTTTTCAGACAAAGCTGTAGCTTCAACGCATTGTAACATGGGAGAGGGGGGGGGTAATTAAATTTGCTTTATCGTTTTTATATTAATTCCTTCTCCTACTTCATTACAATCTATCCTGGTAGCTTTACCTACATGCTTAACTGCTAGACTAACTAGACGTTCGAACCTAGGATTTCCCAATTACATTACATATTAATTCTATAAAGCTAAGCTACAGTGGTTTGAGGGTCATATTACAGCGTATCTCCCTTTCTCATAGGTACGCCTTCACTCTTAGTATATACTAAGTAACGACACTTCTAATGAAACCTTAATGCACAAACATGTTGTTGGTGGACTTTTGTTTACTTTCAGTACA
Source organism: Tachinus rufipes (assembly GCA_963932245.1). Classification (NCBI taxonomy): domain Eukaryota; kingdom Metazoa; phylum Arthropoda; class Insecta; order Coleoptera; family Staphylinidae; genus Tachinus; species Tachinus rufipes. Next base: position 42,726,681 of record OZ010745.1, on the reverse strand, counting down.
GATGTTGACTTATGTCACGTTGTATAAGTAACCGTTCAGGTAGCTTGCGCCGCCTGTACCCTGCAATCTAGGCGGTTGTTCTTTTACCCAAAATATTAGAATTGGGCAAAATCTGCACCTAGTTCATGAGGATAAGGCCGTGGGATTTAATCTTATTCCGTGGTGAGTGTTTAATGATAATCATCCTTTGCAACACGATATTCATGTTAGTTGAGTATATTTATCTGATGAGTTGCCGTCGTGGGCTCTTACGGAATCCACTACTTCATATTGTTTTTGGCGATAGAAAGGGGAGAACACTTGAGTGGCATATGAAGTCTTATTTTGCAGGTAAGTGTTGAAAGTAAGTCTGGTATCAAGCGTGAGTTTTAAGTGGTTTACTTCTTTTGTCATCAGGAGCATAATTTTATGCATTTACGTTATTATTAGTTTTGTTTTACTGGTAGCACTTAGTTTTTTCATCACTTTTTTACAGTGTTTAGTGTTTACAAAGATAATGATTTTATTGGCGTAACCTAATGCAAAATCATCTATGAAAAGGAACTACTGTAGAACTTTAGTTTAGTGTAGTTTTATAGTTACAGTTTGTTGAGCATAGAATTGACCTAATGTTGGACGAGAAAATTTATTAAGGCACTTTATTGTGATTGAGATGGATTTAAAAATAGTATTTTGATTTTCAAAAAAGCACCATAAACCATGTATGGTTTTTTGCACCTTTTTATTAGCCAGTTTGCAGAATTTTTGTGGATTAGTTTTTAGTGCTTTATCCTGTATGTACTTTTTGACTATTTTTATAAATAGTTTTTGTATGAAAGATATTAAGCTGATTGGCCCGTAAGATTTAGCCATAACATATGTAAGTTGATCTGACTTTGCTATAAATATCATTTAATTTTTTCAGCCATTTGGTATGTGTGAAAGTGTCGGAATTGTTTTAAAGATCTCACATGAAGGCTCTGGAAGAGCTGCTTTTTTTGTAACATGATAGAATATATACTATTAGCTTCTGGCGACTTGAATGATTTAAACATGTTGGTTTTTTATTTTAAACTAGTTTTGTTGTTTTGTGTTTACTTGATCTTGTTATTTTTTGTGTGTTTTTTTTTGTTTGACAATTTAAAGTACTCTGGACCAGAAGTTTCTATCAAAGTAGAATTCGGAAAGTATATAAGCAGTTTTCAGTTCTATGTTTCTTTAAAGCTTTTTGAAGGTGGGTGTGATTTATTCTGAACGTTCTCACAGTATTTTTTCCAAGAGTTTTTTTGGGTTTTTATGACATTCTTGATTTTTGTGAGACTTGTTTTATATATCACCGTTTCTCTTAGTTGCGTAATACAGCTTTTAAGTGTTTGCCCTATCTTTATAACACTGTGGCCTTGGTACACGTTTTTAAATCTGATAATTTTATTGAAGTTTTTTTTTTATTGATGTACCGAGATGCCACTTTTTGATTGGCATATTTATGCACAAGATTTTTGGGAATATCCTGTAATAATTGCATTTTTGATAAAACCAACCTTACTAAGAATATTGTTACAGTTGCAGGAGTAATTGGAAAACTACTTTGACATTATTACTAATGCAATACTTGTGAGTAGTTTTTTTTTTTAAGTTTTTTCCTTTTTTTTTTTGTTTTTATTTGCCAGACAGGTTTTGCTATTGCGACTCTTATCAACTAATAGTAGTTTTCAATATAATTGGTGTTAAGTGCTGCTGCTGCGTCTCCGATGTAGTCACTATTGATTGTGCTAGCGGTACTTGCAGATACAGATTTTTTTTCAATAAAATTTTAAATTTTAAATTTTTTTATGTTTTGTAAATGTTTAAAACACATATGCTGTTAGAAGATAAGTTATTTCTAAATGTAATTAATTATTTTCCTTAGTTATCAAGTTTTATCATAGACCAGATTTTAGTGAAGTGGTTCTAAAAACTTACTTTTTAGTATTTATAGCTATTAAAAAGAGGTTTTAAAAAATTGTCTCTTGAAATTTGGGCGCTGTGAACATAATGGAACATTGTTCAGTACTCTTTTTAAGATATTTTAGTATTTTTTTGCCCTTTGATTTGGAAGAAATATTGGTCCAACAAACAACAAACAGCAAAGATGTACACTCAGTTTCTCCAGCATGTCTCAAGCTCTAACTAGACCTCAAGCTAGGCTTTAAGCCAAGCTTATTCCGTTGTACCAAAGCAAAATCTCACCTCATTTGCGTCAAGCAGAGCTCAAATGAAGGATGCCGTTTTTGAGTGTTCTGAAACACAACCTCAATTAATGTTATCAATAGTATTTTATTAAGATATAAACATTCATTTTAATTACCATAAAATCAACATTAAACAAAATTTAAAACTTTTACACAACTGTACAAAAGGACTAAAAATGTTCATTCTGGAATCTCTAGAAATAGACAAAATAAAAAATAACACAAATATAAACTTAACAACTTTCAACACATCTACACTTTCCTAAAAACTGATAATCATAAATATTAACTACCCAACAATAACTAAGCAGCAACTACAATAATATCCTGCCTAACATAACCTTCTTCACATACGTTACGCTGCAGCGCCACAAGCGTCTATAAATAATGTATTAATGTCATATAAGTCATTTTGTTTTCTTTTTACTTTATAATTTTATATTTCTTAATAATTTTAACTTATATGTACCACTTCAACTGTATCTTATGTTTATGTTTATTTATATGTTCGTGTGTGTGTTCTTGAAGAGCCTGAAGATGACAATTGCTCATAGTCGAAACATGTTGCACTAATAAAATCATATCACCACAAAGCATACTAGAGTATTATTTATTTATTATTAAAACCAACTATATTTTCACAAGTATGCAAGAAATGATTAATAAAAAAACAATATTTAATTCTTTTATTAATCATAAAATTCGCTGTCTTATTATTTATTTGCATAAAAAATGATACATTTCCGTAAATACAAAATTAAATTAAAAGTATAAACTTTTTACTATTTAGGAATTAACACCCGAGCACAACAGTAAATTATATTATACAAACTTTCGAGAAGTTTTTTTAGAGGCGTAAGTGTCTATTGGATATTTCCTCCATCTACTATAAAGACGTTTAGTTGAAAGCTTTCAAAAACTGACCTATGTGAACGTTCTTAACATTCGAGTGAAATATAATTTATAACGGATCTCTCTTTCTAGACATGACATGCTTCCTGACGAGCCTTCAGTTCGTCAATGAGACAGTCAACAGATATACTCGGAGGTTATATTTCATACGCACATCAAACGGCGATTTGTAAAGGAGAAAATCTGAATTCCTTGTCACTTCACATGACACGGTCCATGAAAAGCGACAACTTCAGACATTTCAAGCGATAGATCTCTGCATGGCAAAAGTAAATTATAAAAATATAACACTGAATAAATTTGTCGTGTTGTTAAATATATTATGTATGTTATATAATACATTTGTACTAAACAAAATATATAATAAGAATAACTTTTCTTATCGGAATTGTCATTATTAAAAAGTAGCAGACGAGAAACATTTACCAAAGTACTAGAGACTTTTTAGAACTAATACTAATGATCGTTTGAGCGAGTCCATCTGTTATATCCTTTTACAAGTGGGAATGTATAAATCGTTTCATACGCGTTTGTTTAAAAAAAATGTAGAAACTAAACAGACCATCCCCATCGGGTTCATTCAACCCCGAGTAATATCTCGCAGTTTTCATTCCGCCTCCCCTAAAACAATTTGTAATTCTCGAGATGAAAGAAATGACTGTTCTTGTGTGGCCAAATGCCATTATTTTCATTCTCTCTTGGGGATTCCGCAACAGTAAAACGAGTCTGTCTTCCTAAAATTAAAATTCCACTTATTTTCTAATGAAACTCGATTTGCAATAATGCAATAAACCAATTTATATAAATGAAAATCGTTTTAGTATTATACGCTTCTTAATTTTAGGGATTTAACATAAAAAAAGTCTTTTTTTTCCAGTACAGAGACTTTAAAACTCTTGTCCTTTATTTATGAATAATGTATGTTTTTATAAGCCACGCAATAAGCTGTATTGTATGTTAAAAAACTGAATAATAATGCCATTTTATAAGGAAAGTTTACTAGCTAAAATAGGGAAAATTATTAAAATTATTCTTTAGAAAATTTCAAAGCATTCTAAAGGATGTTATATTCGATATAATTTTATAATGTTTGAAAAATTTATAATTTGCATATCATAGAGATGTATGTATGTTGTACAAAATCGACTTTTTTCGTATATGTTGAATAATTACAAATTGTAAATGAAAATAAAATATTAAAATATACGTTTTAAGTTTAATAGAAAAGCATTTAGATATTTAATTATGTTTGATATACATTTAGAAGATACTTTACTCAAAGAAGGATTTGTATTTGTAGGAAAAAGCTGCTATTAAGTTACACAGATGCCATTTAGCTTTTTAATTATGTAGAAAACATTAATTTCTTAACTGCAGGAATTTTTTGCCGTTTTTTTATATTTGTACATACTATTTATTTGGTTAATGAAGTTTTATTACTAATATAATTATATGGTTTAGGTGTTTTTTCCATCAAGTTTGTCTACGTTATTTGTTATTTGTAAAACGAGAAGTTGGCTTGCGATTCTTTAAAGCGCTTTAGCTTTTTACTTCAAGCTTCTTCTGATTATGTAATACCAGGCGACAAAACCATTGGGTAATGTCCGGGTAGCTATATTATTTATTATATAGTGTAGTAGTGTGTAGTTTTATTTGGAGGGTCAGTTTCTATACTTTAGAAATAAAAAAATAATGAGTACGTTTTTTTATGGTAATTTTTCTTAATAGATTTTAAAAACTCAATATTTCAAGTTGCATTCTTGAACAACCAATTCAGTGATTTAACTATTATATGCAAAAAGTCACTATACATTATATACAATTATATTATAATTATAATAAAAATTTAACAAATCAAATACTATTTGGTAATGCAACAAAGCATGTTAATCAGCTTCACTTCAAACAAAAATTGATAGTAATAGTGAAGATTTTTTTATTTGTAGCACATATAGCGAGGACTGTTGACCATGTAGCTTGCGTTCGATTCCCAGCAGCGGCAATATCTAAAATGTATTTTGATACGGCTGTTATTTTTTGCAAGGCAATTGCAAACTAATGAAATATCTGCCTAGTAAACTTCTCTAGTGCACCGGCTAAATACTACGTTAAACTGTGGATCCCGCATGTTTGTGTAGAACTATTATAGCACACCACAAAAATGCGAGAGGGACACCATAAGAAGAAGCACATAAAAATCCGAAAGAAAGCAAATTCAGTTACTCTAAATCTAAGAGTTTTTTATTGAAACAAATTACTTAATATAGGACTAAGAATTGTAATATATATGCATCAAAGTATGTGGAACCATTTGTATAGGATTTGTTAGATAAAGAGTTTTAAAGTAGATTTAATAATGGGATTGACATGAGTTTTTAGTGTTATATATGACATTTTGGAGAAAGAATCAATACTGGTTGATACAGTATACACAGTAGATCTATCTGAATTCTATGCATGTGTTTATTTAGGACATAGCGTCTAGTTTCAGTTTTGTAAAACTTCGCAATTTTGTTTGGTTTCATCTGCATTGCAACCATCACCTAAAGATGGTTCTGTTAGGAATAGCTTCATGTGTTTTTTAAGGTTTGTTTCTATAACTTGAAATTGTATATTCTGTTGTTTGTAGCCAATGCTTGTGCATTACTAGTTTACTAGGTTTTATTACTGACGAGCGCATGGCCTGTTGTGCTTATCTGACATTATGCTTATTTGTTTGTTGAAATATTGTCACGACTTATGTCTTTAGCGGTCTATTTGGTCATTATCTCTGCTTGAAAAATTGAGATATGGTTTACTAGCGTAGTCGACGTCTTCCAGACTTGCTATGATATTAAATGATTTATGTATGTATTACGCCCAAACATTGAATACGCTCAGTGAACAAAATAAAACAGCCATAACGCGTTGTGGATGTTGTTCAATGACTAAACACTAAAATCAGATATTTTTTGGTATATGTGTGGGTGCTTACTAAGCGTTGTGTGCGGTTGAAAATGGTCATAACGCGTTATGGATGTTTGAAATAGTTACAAACCGATTTTATCGACTTAGATGAGTCAAGTTTAAATACCTGTACGTTCAACTAATATAATAATAATATATAACTTAAATGATAACACTTCTTTTGTGTCTGTGCATCTATTCTATTTAACAAGGAGTTTAAAAAAAATAAATTATGAAGAAAGTATTTAACAAAATAATAAACAATATTATCAAATATAGCAATAAACGGAGTGATGTGCATAAAAGGTAAAAATGAATTAACTTTAGTTTATTTTATATTTATTGGCCAATCGGAAATACACAAAAGCTTGTTGTACGCTATTGGAACACTAAGTGTGTGTAAGTATTGTAGGTCTAAGTCTAAGCAGGTTCTGTGCATTTCAAAATGCCATAGTTACAATGCCTGCAAGATTAAATAATTTTGCTTGTTGGTTTGTTTTTTAATAATATTTATATTTAATTTAATTTTTTTTTTCATCCTGCTAATTCTCAAAGATAAGATCGGTGGTTCTTCTAAATCATCCTAATCGTTGTGGCCGTTTTTTAGTTTTAGACGGCACGTCTTGGCTTAATCAGGATGACTGATTTTAGTTTTTTTTTTTTTTGTTTACTAAGCGTTTTTGATATTTATGCGTAATAAGAACAATAACCTATTATAGTCGAAGTCTAATATCATGTTTAGTATTTCTTCTTTATGTAACTTATTTTTGATTATTATAGTAAATAACAATCTAGTTATACTGGGTGTTAGTCCGCATGATCACTATCGATTTGGTTGAAAAAACGGCTTTAGATTTCATCTTTTCCAGATGAGTACGGTAAGTTAGTTTGGTACATATGGAGTTTTATCTAGATCTTACTACTTTGATCATTGTGATTGCGGTTTCATGCATTCAATTGTCATTTGGCTTTTGTTTACTGATAGTCTTTCTTTCTTGTACTATCTTTTAATAGTATTTAGTGCATTTTACGTTATTTTAGACACAATTGCCTTTAACTTTCCGCTTACAAGGATGGTCGTACATAATGCTAGGTTAGCTCAGAGGATCTTACATTTACATTTTTAGAGCAAACCTTTTAACGACTTGCATGGTTTAAATTTGTGATTTTTTTACTCTAAGCTGTTGCCTTGATATACAATGGCATTTGCTTTTGCATAGTTTTTTTGAATGTTTTTTGGTTTGGCATTTTAATTTTTTTTGTGGTTTTACTACCGTAGAATCTTGGTGTTTTGAAGAGTATCTGAAGTAGCTTTGTGAAGTTTGCTTTAATCAACTCTGAATGAGCTTTTTTTTAACACGGATCTATTATTTGCAGTACGGTTTATGCTTGGCATTTTTTGGAGGTGGAAACATGTTGGTTTGTTTTGTACGCTTTTGCAGTATCATTTTCAAAAGTCTTCTGTTTTTTTTTTAAGCATTTTTATAAGGTGTAAGACTGATTCTATTGAAGCTCAGTTATTGTATCTTTTGGCATTGTTAAACAGTTTTTTATTACTCAACTTTGAACTGTCAAGCTTTTTATTTTACCAAATAATCTTGTATGGGGAATGATTAGACAGATTTATTTAAAAGTTGTTTTTATATAGTTTATAAACGTGTCTGTAATTATCCTTAGTTAGAAATTTGTTTTTGATGTTTATAGACAGCCCCTGGTTTGAGCAACTAGTATTTTGTTATACAAATCTCAGTAAGTTTTTGTTGGATTCTTGTATTTATGTATGTATGTTGTTTCCATTAAAATTGCACTCAATGATTAGGGGTGTGTTGTTTTCACTTCTGTTCAACTTCTGGATTTTTTTTTTGGTAGTAGAGGTTTTTGCTGTGTGTTAGATCTAAGATAATCTTCTTCCTGATCACTTTTTTCTAGTATGGCCACCTTGGCTGTAAATTCAAAGCTATTGAACAATATGAATCAATATTATGTTTCAAAATGTAAATACGTACCGGACCATTAGTTTCTTTGTTATTGATTGGAAGAAATTTTTTTTGTCTGTTTAACAAAATTTTTTTTTTGGTTGCTATCTATTTTAGGATGAGAATACGCTCTAAAGTTTATTTTGGAAACTCAGGTGCTGTATGCTTTTTATTTTATTAATATTTTTTAGGTGTTTTTGTACATGTTGAGTTTACCACTGGCCAAGTCTTGGTTTTTATGTTGTTTTCTACCAATTTTAAAACTTTTATTGGAATTTGCAGTTTCAATTATCTATATTTGCTGCGGGCCACTCTTTGGTTGGCTGGTTTGTACATAGGGTTTTCAGGAGTTTGTCATTGTGGGTGCAGTATATTATTCCGACCAAGGATAAAGGGTTTGATGAAAATTCCTCTTTGGTATTGAGAGACTATAACTCTTTTAATACCAATTACCTTTTGGTATTACAGGGAAGTTTTTGTAACGGTATTTCTGTTAGTCTTTCTTGAAGATTTTTTATTTTGCTTTTCTTTGCAGCTTCTATTTTGTGGCTGTAGCTAATGAAGGTGGCGTCGAGTGTCACTGGTGCGTTTTTGATTGATACATTGTTGCTTGTGGTTTTGGTGGGTTCTGGTCTCCGCCGATGAAGTTTGCATGCGTTTTTTGGGCTGGTTTTTTTGCAGTTTTTGTCTGGCCACCTCTTAACAGCTTCTGCTTTCGGTTATTGTCGAATAATTTTTGTTGATTTGTTATATTGCATTTAATTACTTTGAAAGTTAGATAATTTAATAAGTCTACCATATGCCAATGTAATTTTGATATTGTTGCTACCTTCATGAGAGCAAAAAATGAAAAAGCAATTTTAAAGTTACATTTTTTGTGTAGTAAGTAACTTGTAATTGCTTTTTTATTTTTAGCTTTAATGATGGTATCGAAATATAGTATTGAAAAGTTAACAAAAATCATTAACTTACGCTAGACTGTTATTAAATTATTCTACTTCTAAAGTAATTACAATAAAAATATTATTTTCTATTACTTCAATAACAGAATTAGTATTGTCAGAATTAGAGAATAGCATTTAAAACTATAGTTGTACGTATTAGGGTATACATCCAGTAGCTTAGTTTGTATTTTCTATTGGACCGTTTTATGTTATTTGGTTTTTATTGATAAATCAAAATTAAATTATTTAACGTATGACCTGTTCAAGAAATAGTATGCAAAAAATGTTACCAACGAGTAGGTTTTGTAAGCTTATTTTGGACACAGAAGGCACAGAAACCTATTTTTTAAGCGTATTTGGCAATTTTTCTGTGTTGATGAAAAATTCACTAGTGCGGTAACATTGAGCATTGCCGCACTAGTGCGGTAACATTTTAGCAATATTGATTTTTACTTAACTAAAATAGTTGGTATGAACTATGCAAAAAAATATTTTTTTGTATTTATTTAAGCTATTTTACAATTTATTGTTAAGGAATAATATTCCGTAGTTTATTTTTAACGAACATCACACTGACATAATACTATATACCAAAAATCAATTTAGAAGTATGTATAAAAATGGCAATTTTTTGACCGGCTAAAAAATAACGGTTAGAAATGTGTGATTTTCTAAAAAAAAGACTTATTACTAAAAAGCAAAAAATAAAACGCAACATTATCTTAAAAGCAACGTTCCAAAAAAATCAATTTTTAATTCAAACAAAAGGTCGGGAACGGTTTTAGAAAATTAAGAAATTATGCTACTATATTCTAGGTTAGTTTAAACTACATACCTACGTTAATAGTGAAATTGAACTAATCAGTTATTAGTTCAATTTAACTATAGTTGATTTTTGAACGTCATTCTTTTATTGAAAGATATATATTTTTTTAATTTTTACATTTTTTATCAAACATCTTCCTGTAGTAGCATTTACCTTTTCAATCAGAGGTTTTTATCCAGCTTCCTATACAATTGAAATCATCGCATTACCTACTATCGAACAATATCTCAATATCCACACTTAATGAATTGTTTTTTTTGCGTTGAGCCCGTATATCTGTAACAAATCTAACGGACACTATTAGTATAAAATTTAGGGAACTTGAAAATATAAAACCCGCATTTCGTTCCCTGAACTGAATAAGTTTACATAAAATAATCATCGACGCGTAATAAACGAACTTGAAACATTTCAATCACCGCTCATCAATAAATCCGTTATTGCAGCCTCTCAATTGAATCTAAACATATCGAGCTTAGATTTCCTATAATAACAAAAAAAAAACAATTTTATCAAACACATCTCGAAATGCAACGTTAAAGTGGCTCATTTAAATTCCAGACACTTCTCGTTTATATACACCAAACACATAAAAAAGTCCACACTGTTTTCATGTCTAGCGTCTGATAAAGTTCATTGTTTTTCAGTAAGGGTAGGGATGTTGAAAAAAATACAGTTCGGGACCATTGTTATAGCCCGCAATCACTCACTCTATTTACGCCATCATATAATAGTGTCGCATTGTTCCTCTAAAACACGTTTATTGTTCATCTTAAGTTATTATAAATAGAACGGCGAAACTACATTTCTATAAACATCTTTCCGGTACGATTAGATTTTGTGCTAGAAACTCCGAAGCTGTAATTGTTTTATGTAACAAATACCGTGCAGACTTTCGCTAATTAAATGGCAAATGGCATTATGGGATTTTCAGATAAACGTTAAGGTATTATATGCTTTTGAAAGTATCAATGCAATGTGAATTAAATTTTAACACTAAAATGTTATTTAACACAGTTTACAATTATTTCATAGACAATTTTGCGTCATAAGAAAATAAAAATTCATTGACATTGATTTTTTTTTAATTTACTTTTCAAAATCAGATCAAACTTTAGTTGAATGATATCAATTGTATTTTTCTAATAAAATTTCGGATGCGTGTCTGTCGTGCATTATCTTCGAATGGGAATTTGTCTGGCAAGGGTGAGTCAGTTTATGTTTGTTCAGCCAATATTGTAGATCAATGTTGTAAGTCTGTCGTGTCTCAAGAATGTATCAACTATTAGCTAGTCACCAACAATACAATTGATTACAATATCGTAACCTTGTTTTACGGCTTTTCGCCATTCCTGGTTTATATAGCCACTATATAGATTCACAACTGATATTTATATTGTAATATGTTTATACAAGGATATTTATGATACAAATAAAATTAGATTTATAATTCTATATATTTGTTTTATATTATTGATTTTAACATAAATAATCTTTGGCGTTTATATCACACAGACACATAACATTAAATAGTGATAAATAAATAATTTTTACATTTAAATTTAATAAATAATGGGAGACGCATATGCTAGTGTTTTTGGGATGTGGGATCCACATCTATCATCAGTGTGTGTGTCTAGCTAGCATCTTACTCACAAGAGACACAATTTACATAAATACATTAATTATTATGCATTTTATGTAATATTATGTGATTTATTATGTCACTTACACTATATAAATTTATAATATTTATTATAATTTATATAAATATACTATTTATTCAATTTATAGTATATGTATACAGAGTGGTTTAAAGTTTACTTTAGTTTAGTTTAGTTTTGTGTATAATTGCAGCTTCTGTATTGTGCCTATCTAAATATTTTGTAGGTGCAAGTTTTTTACACTATGTCGTTGTATTTTTGGCCCACATATTATGTTGTTGTTTTTTATAATATATTTGTATTATTATAATTTTCTGTTTTTATTACTTGGTCTTGTATTTCCGTTGCAAACCCTCATGTTTCTGGATAAATATCACTTTTTCTTAACTATATATTTGATGCGTTTTGATTAATGTCGTCATAATCACCTCTAAAATTTTCCACTTTTTTTTTAGTCTGAGTTGCATGCATGTTTTGGGCCATTCTTTTTACGTCATGTATCTGTGGCTTCCTCTGTTTTGTCTATATTTTTGGAGTCTTTAGTTTAAGAGTTATTTGTTTCAACGGCCGTTCTTATATCTCACATGGTGTCCTGCCCGTCTTAATTACAGAATAGAGATCTTTTTGATTATGTCACATATTTTTGTTCTTTGTTTGATAATATGATTTGCTTTTGTAGTGATAAACCAAGCTTAGCTTCCTCCATTGCTTTTTGAGCTGCCCTCAATTTTTTAGTGCATCTTTTAGTTAGAATTATGGTCTCTGCTTTGTAAGCTATTACTGGTAGGATGAATTGTCTATTCTTTGCTAGATTTCTTAAATGTGCTTATCACGATCTATTTGAGTTTATGGTCAATATATTTATAGGCATCTACTGTTGCAATGGTATAGATATGCTGTAATATATTTTATAACAATAGTCTATCTGGCACTGCTTAAGAGCTGCTTGGATTGTGGATATTTTAACTGTATCAAATGCCTTCTGGAAGTCTATTAAGGTTTGCACTAGAGCTTTATTGTACTTGATGCTATTTTTGCCAATCTTTTAATTGTTTGAACGTGTTTTTTTAAGTCTTGCTTTGAAACAAGATTGCTTTTTAGGTAGATAAAACTAAAATTTAGCTCTTTATTGTTTTGTAATAACTTTTTTGAAAAACTACAAGTGCGACAAAAGGCTAATGGGTGCAAAAGCTTTACCGATTCTATTACTACATCAACTTCTTCTGGAGATTTGTTATTGTTTATGTTCATACATGAAAGAGCATTTTATTTTATCCAATGAAAGCTTAGGCATGTTTTCTGATTATTAATTTATTACCTTATCAATATTTTCCTCTTAGGGCATTTTTACACGTTGACTTTTGTATAATGTTTTATAGAACTAGTATGTTATTTCTAACAGGACCCTGCATTCCAGTCCATTTTGGAAACGGAATTGGCTATCACTTATTTCTTTTTCTAATTTTTGATAGACACGTTTATGAATTATCTTTAGTAGTAGTTTTAATGTATGAGACGTTAGACTTATTGTACTGTGTTTTTTACATTTTTTGGCAGTTGTGCGCTTAGGGATGGTGATGAAAGTTGAGCTCAACTATTCTCTTGGTATTATGCCTGGTATATAGATGTTATTTAAGAATTTGGTGAAGACTGTAGGCTGCTTTTCCTCTAGGAGTTGGAGTAATTCTATTGTTACTTTATCTGGGCTAGGTGCTTTTCTTTTTTTTATATTTTTAAGTGCGTGCACAACTTTTTCTTTTGTTATCGGTTGACCGGTATCTTTATTTGCATTTGCTATGTTTTGCTGCATTCTAGGTATTTTGTTTTTAAATATGTGTTTTAAATAGTTGCTTCAGGTTTTGAGCTTGTTCTCGATGTCGATTATTATCTTACCGTTTGCGTAGAACATTGCCTTGTGATTTTTTTAAGTATACTAGCTATTTGCTTTATTTTAGGTTTTTTTTACTTGATTTTTCCATTATGTTTTTTATATTTATCTTCTATTTCTTATTTGGGTCTTCTGTTGTTTCTATTATTCTTGTTGTTTTTTTCTTGTTTTGGTTTATTTCTTTTTGAATCGTTTTTTTAAGTTTTTAATTTTTAAATTGTTTTGTGTCTAAGGGAAATAAGTAACGACAATAGTCACGGTATAGAGATGATGGTCTTACTTGTTGAGTATTTCAGTTGTGGGTTATATCGAGAATGTAGCAGCTCGACTACACTAATTTATCAACCCGCATGACCAGTGTAGTAGATAACTACCTTTCTATATATACTATGAAAGACCAAAAAAAAAAGGCCCCGAGTTTCCAGCAAGCAACTTATTAACTAATGCAACGTTTGGAAAGGAGAACGGATTAGGCAAAGAACGGACTTTAAGAAGAAAGCTAGATGAGTTAGAAGAAGAAATGTTAAAATTAAGTGGAATAATGCAGGATTTTGTGAAACTAAAAGAGCAAGGGAAAGTACACACATAACGGCGGCATCGCAATTTTGGTCAATATGCAATTAAGTCACCTCGTTATTAAAATGGTACCAATATCTAACCGTGTAATTTATGTTATTGTGAAACGATACGCCTATAAGCTATTCAAGTCTACGCGCTCACCAGTGTGTACTTGCATTTTAACGCAAAGATGGGTAAAATACTAAATAGAGAGAAATGGTACTAAATTATCTGCAGAATGATGATATATATGGCAAGTGTATGGAACAACAGTTTGATTTTGTTCAAACCACTGAAAATGCCTTTCTCTACATGAGCCCTGATTTTGTAAATTTTTTTAGATTCTTTCCATAAACGATTTTTGAGTAATAAGCAATAAAAAATTGAAAAAATTGTTTTTTTTGCATTTTTTTACATTTTTTGATCGTTTATCATTGATCGACATTACAAGGAAATATTAAAACTGGATACTGTTAACTTAGATAGATTGAAGCTAGAAGAACTAGCAGATAAGATAACTAAGGACATTGACATAACCAACAAACGCTCGAAAATGATATCACTCAAGAATAAAAAAAACTAGTAATAGCACTCTAAAACTAATAGAGCAGAGAATATTATTGTACCAAGAATCCGGCAAATATAACTAAACAAGACTACAAGCAAAACACAGCTGAGCTGCGGTCGGGAAGTTATGCAATAAATGCATCTTCTTGGTGACAACATACGGAGTAGAGACAAGATACAAACAAGCTTTGAACAACTCAACGAGTTATGGAACGCGTTATGTTTGATGCAAGGTTACAAAATTCGCAACGCAAAAATCTTTAGAAAAAGTTTCTTCTTCTGTAGCCATACACCTAGCGCGAATTGTCTTCTACTGGATAATAGATAATAAAGTTTTGTTTATTGTTGCCTGACGTATTTTTCTAAAGTTTTTTATATTTTGGAGTCGTGAGAGCTGTTTACGACCGATGCCTTTTCTGCTTTTTATCTTCTTTTTAAAGTTGCAGTATTTGGTATTTTGGTTTTCTTAATATATGTATGTCTTAGCTAGTTGATTTTACGCTGTTTTATATGTAGTTGTATAGGGATTTGTTTATTAACTTGTTAATGGATGCTGTCTTTATTGTCCAAGTTTTGGTTCCTTAGAATAGGACTGGCCAGACCACTTAACCATTCTGAAACTATTCTGAGGTGAACTTTGAAGTTCAATTGTTTGTCACATGGTAGGGAACGTAATTTGTTGAATAGTGTGTCTTGGTATCTTGTGCTCCCAGTTTTTTTAATTGTCTTTCCTCCTACCGCGATTGATGCTTTTGCATAGTTATTACGACTTACGACCATCAATTTTGTTTTGGTTCTGTTTAATTTTAGTCCAATTCTGTTCTTTGTTTGTTTATGTTGTTTATTAGCAGTTGTAGGTCTTGCTCATTGCTCGCTATGATCAAAATATTGTCCGTTTATTTAATATTGTCGATTGTCGACTTTCAGATTATCAAAGGCTTTGCCGTAGAAGTTAAATAGCATTGGTAACAAAATGCATCTTAGCAATTTTTTTTTTGAGTTTTTCTGTCGTGGTTTGGTTATTAATCCTAACATTGGCTGCCAGTTGCCAGTACATATTTTGGATTATTTTTACTTTTTTATTGTCTATACCAGCACTATTTTAGTATTTGATGAGACGTGCGTGGTTGATTTGATGAAGCAAAGAATGATGTATTTTTTTTTGGTCTATCCGAACTGGGTGTTTTTACTCAGTTTTTTAAGTTTCTTAAATTGTCTGTTATCTAAAATGCGTAAGAATATTTTTAGGACGTGCTTATTAGCGAAATGGGCGTATGGTCTTTTTACTTGGATGCATTCCGCTTTTTAGAGAGCATTGTGAATGTTTACTTTTTAACCAGTCTACTGGAAGTTGTTTGGTGTTGTAAATGCTTTTAAACAGCTTTAAGATTACGTTTTTTTTTCTGTTTTGTTTAAGGTATTCTGTGTAGAAGTTATCCGGCTCTATTGTTTTCTTGTTTTTTGAAATTAGTATAGCGTGGATTAGTTTGGATTTTAGTATAGTTGCCACAGTGAATTCAGATTGCGTTGAGTTGTTTGGTATTTTTGACGTGTTCTTGTTATATCTGACATGGATCTTTGTCGATTGTTATAGGTTTTTTTTGGACGCTCATTGTTTGATATTTTTTTTGTGTAACTTAAATAAATTTTCTTTTTGTTGTAGGTCATCTACATGTATGCATTTTAGCTGCATTCAGAACCTGCGTATTACCTTGAGTAATTTTTTATATTTAGTTTGTTTTTGTTGGGTTTTTAGCTCTGCGTTGTTTTATCATTTGCAGGATTTTTTTGCGTTAATAAAACCAAACAACAAAAATAGATCTTGTTGTTTGGTTTTATGAACATAACCCATGATGTTGTGCGCTTCCAATGTTAGTACTTTTTTGAGGTGTTGTCATGTGCTTTCAATGTTGTCTGTTTTATGCTCTTCTTTTGTTTTTGTGTTTATGTAGTTAGAACACAAAACTTTTGCTATTGGGTCTACTGTTAATTTGCGGATGTCGATCATTCTTTTAAGTTCGTTTTATCAACTGGGAGCTTGTTGTTGTTAAGGCTCACTTAATGTATATGCGAAATTTTTTGTTGATTAGAAGATGTAGAAGATAAGAAGACAATCTGGTTTCTGGTGATGTGTTCTGGACGGTGTTGGGGGTATCTATAAGCATTTAGACGGCTTTTTGGCAGTTGGAACCATGTGTTTGTTAGGATGTATTGATTGCTTTGACAGAATTCTACAATTCTGTCACCTCTATTGTTTCTGGTACCTAGGCCAATTTCACCAATTATATAGTGCGGCTTTTTCATATTTTTGCGTTAATGTTGCTCGGGAGTAACAGACGCCATTAAATAAATAGCGGAGTTCAAGTGAAGTTGGGCAGAGCACGTTGTCAGAGATGACAAAAACAAGTAAACAAAAATAATAGCTAGGGCAACAAAACGTGGAATTGTGACACCACAGAAGAGGTGGTTTGATGATATTAAATTAAAAAGCAGGGAAAAATTAGTATTAGGTAGCCTAAAGCAGAAGTGAGCGGAAAATATAAATTATCCCAAAAAAAGAAGAGAAAAACATAAGGAAAATAATATTAGAATTTTTTTAAATTTTTGTTTTGGTTAATTTGGTACAGTTACCATATAAATTAAGTTCTGTGACCCACTTGCACATTACATGTTTGAAGAAGTTAACAATGATTTAGCACTTCAATGATCCATTAGTGTAGTGAATCAAATGATTTCTGTTCGTTTTTATTAGATTATTTTAATAATAGATTCTACCTAGTACCTACCTACTTCTACATTGAAAAATATAATGTTAAAATTTTTTAATGTAGAAATATATTTTAGCTCTAATTATAAATATAAGTACTTTATATAAGGTAAGACAACTGGCCGATAATTAGCAGGGTTTTTGGTGCTTTGTAAATATTTGCGCTTTAGATAGGTGATGGTTTGTGTCATTAAAATTGGTATTATATTAAGTATGTATGTAATATAATATAATACTTTATTGACGGTATAATCTTACCATTTACATCTACATCAAATATACATAAACAATGATGTTTTACAATACAAAAATAAAGAATACAAATATACCATTCATAAAAGCGCACATATTAGACATTAGTCAGCATGACTTAGCTGACTTCTGAACGTAGATTTAGAGACACAAAATACATTAATATCAGTTGGTAAATTATTTGCAAATCTACACATTCTATCGAGTGGATTGTTGAAACCATAATTAGTAGAATGGGTAGACTCGCAAAATAAAGAAGAATGTCTGTTATGTCTATTATTAGGTGCTACATGGAATAGAAGAGTACCAAGTACCTTCGAACAATCAATCTCAGACATAATTAAATTACGCTAGAACAACAAATCAGCTCTTTTGCGGCGAATCTTCAATGACGGTAAGTTGTACAATGAAGCAATGTAGCAGTATTCATAATTTACAGATAATATGCCGGATTTATAAGACAATAAACGACAAAACTTTTTTTGAATTTGTTTAATACTACGGTTATGAATTTCATAAACAAGACTCCAAACTCCGTCAGTTTAGCATACTCTAAATGTGAACGCAACAAAGCACAATATAAAAGTTTTAGTGTACTGGCTGATAAATCCGCGGACATTCTATATACAAATCCTAACATTTTTATGGCACGATTGCACATGATGTTTATATGTTCAACAAATGTAAGTTTATGATCAAAAATAACGCCTAAATCTTTTATTTGTGTGACTTTGTTTAACACTTTAGTGTTAATTATATAGTTAAAAGAAATTTTACTTAAAGTTCTATGGAAACTTATTGAAAAACATTTATCAGCATTAAAGAATAATTTATTAATAAAACAAAAAGTATTTATAGAATCTAAGTCTAGTTGTAAAAGATGGCAGTCATTGAGAGATGATATTCTTCTATACATTTTTAAATCATCCGCAAATAAAAGAAATGACAATGAATTGATATACTGTGGGATATCATTAATGAAAAGCAAAAATAAAATTAGTACACAATGAGATCCTTGAGGAACACCAGATGAAACAAGAATGGGCTGTGACAAAAAGTTATTAATTTTTACACACTGCGTGCGATTTTTCAAAAAGCTGAATAACCAAGAAGTCACATCATGATGAAATACTAGAGCACTGAGCTTGGCAATTAAAATATTATGACTCACACGATCAAGCGCCTTTGAAAAATCGGTGTAGATTGAGTCAACTTGTACTTTAGATTCAAATGCATTTAAAATATCATTTTCATAACAGAGTAAATTAGTAAGTGTAGAACGCCCTTCACAAAATCCATGCTGCTCTTCTATTAAGATGCTTTTGCACATCCATTGCAACTGACCAGTTACAATTTTATCGAACAATTTAGGTATAGCAGATTGAATGCAAATGCCTCTATAGTTAGTGATATTCTCTTTGGCTCCAGATTTAAACAAAGGCGTAATATAGCTTTGTTTCCATATTTGAGAAAATTTTGTTTTTTTCTATAAAGCATTGAAAAGTAAGTGCAATGGCTTTGCAATAGAATAAATGCACTTTTTTAACAGTAAAGAAGGAATGTCGTCGGGTCCAACGCTTAAATTACTTTTAAGGTTTTCAATTCCCTTAAAAACATCACACAAACTAATAGAAAATTTTGAATGTATTACGTTATTATTAAAATTAAACAATGGAGTTGGATGAGTTTTGTTATCATAGACTGAAGAAAAAATATCTGCAAAATTAGTTACAAAGTAATTCCCATTATTACAAGTTTAATCATTATAATGCGTTGTGGCTGGAAAACAATTAGTTTTTTTGATCTCATTAACAAATCTCCAAAAATGTTTTGGATTATTTTGAATTTTACTTTCAGTTTGTAAAATATATTGCTCGTATTGACGTGCACTGAGATGTTTGCACGTAGTACAAATAGATTGGAATTCATTATAGTCCGACAATAGTTTTGTAGATTTATAACGTTTGTGTACAGTTTTCTTGAGTTTAGTAAGTGATATCAATTCTTTGTTGAACCAAATAGGAAAATTGCTTTTACGCCACAGTTTTTTAGGGACAAAACAATCAATAACATAATCGATTACAGAGTAAAATACATCAAAACACATATCAATATTACAGTTATAAAATAGTGCAGTTCAATCAACATCAGTCCAATCAACATTCAACAAATAATTATTGATTGCGTTGTAGTCGGCAAGTTTAAAATCATTAAAAACATAATTACAATTTAAAATATCACAGGTAGTATCACATTTTATAGTTAACAAATACGCAGTATGGTGTTGGCTTAAATTTAACAAAACATCTACAGCATCTATCACAGAAATATCACGATCGTTAGTAAAACATAAATCTAAAAACACACTCTCACTATTAGGAATAGAAATGCATTGTACGCAGTTTAAGAACCCAAATAAATTAGCTACTAAATGAGCAGGGTAACTATCATTACAAATTACTCCTATACCTAAATGATCGTTAAGATGCTGTAGGTAGATTGTAATCGCCCAATAAAACTAGTTTACTGCTACGAATCTCGTCGGCAATAGATTTGACGGAATAACAATGGTTAAGATATTTGTCACTAGTTGAATTAGGTGGTAAATATACCGCACAAATTATATAAGACACAAGATTAAACTTAACAACTACAAACAAATGTTCAACACTAATAAACGTGGGGTAAAGTAATACAGATTTGAGGTGAGTTTTGATAGCAATTAAAACACCACCTCCGCTTTGTTTAGGGCTTGTAAGGGCCGAGCGATCACACCTAAATAAATGATAGCCTTTTAGATTTAATTCAGAGTCACTGATGTCTGTAGAAAGCCAGGTTTCAGTGAAAACAATCACATCGTAGTCTGATACGGCTACAGCCATCAAGAGTTTTCTGAGTTTAGTTTTTAAACCCCCGACGTTCTGGTAGTAGATGGAGAAGCCGTTATCATTCCTGAAGATGGGTCCAAGCTGTTGACAGGATTCAGGCTCCGAAAATCCATTGGAGATGAAGCAGGAACATTTTGTGAACGATCATAACTCACAAATTTTTTGACAGCAATGTTAGCTGGCCAAAAGTCTTTGCAAATAATAACTCGAACATGGTCGGCTGGAACCGAGACTTTAAAGCTACTGTAGCTTCCAGATTGTACAACTAGATCTACAGCGTCGATTGATATATCGGGGTATTTCAATTTAATGTAGTTAATAACATCGGATTTTTTAGTTCCGCGTTTAAGTTTTGAGACAAGTATATATGAGTTTGGCACATATGCCTGCAACTTATCGTTACTTGAACCACAACCAAAAATTGTTGGGGTTTTAGGTTGAACTTTCTGTTTAGGTTTTGTTTGAGCAGTAAGGGTTGCAAAAGAAGAAGAAGAGTTATTAATTACAGAATTAATTGCAGATGGAAGCAATTGAATTTCCTCATTAATAGTTGGTGTAACTACACAAGGCATAGATTCTTGAATACGAGTTTTGTATTCAAGTATTACCGTATCTTTGTCTGCAATCTTCTCTTCAAGATACAATACTTTATCTTATAGCAATTTATTGTTAGACCGAACTTCATCTAACAAAACTTGATACAGTACGATAGTCTCTTTATAAAGCCTGGGAAGTTCGGAATCGTCAAGTTCGAATGACGTACCACAGTGACATTTTTTATGGCGAATGGCGCAACTGTTATGAAATATAATTCCACAACTAGTACATGTTACGCCAGATTGTGCAACACTTTTGCATTTGCACGCTTGACCGGACATAATAAATTAAAATTTAAAATATAAAAATTTAACTATAAAAGTGATTAAATATTTAGGAATAAAAAATAATACAAGCATGATACAAGGATACACAATTCACACCGGTGCGGTCCTTCACCTGGTGACAAACTACAAAACAAACAAAAGCAGACCACGGTTGGGATAACACAAGAATACAAAGGAGTGTTTAAAACAAGCTTAAAATATAAAATCACAAATTAAAATTTAAAATCACAAATTAAAAGAAAGCAAGTTACGCCACTGGTAAGAATATTGGTTTGCGCTGCGCGGATAAGAATGCGCGAGCGGCGGCTATAAATTTAGGTTAAGTTTTAATAAACAAACTTTACCATAAATTTACTGAATACTGATTAAGACAGATAGCACAAACAATCACAAATATAATTACCAGTACGTTAGGTAAAACTTCACAATTAAAAACACTTATAAACACTTAAAATTGAAAGAGTAAAATATCACAACTCAGTGCAGTGCAGGTACATGAATATGTGAGCTGTTTGTGGGTTGTTGTAAATATTTTTAACTAACAATTTTGTTTTTTGCTCTTGGAGTTTTCTTTCTCTGTAGTTTTGTTAAAGTTTTTCATTTTTGTAATTGACAAATTTGTTCTTCGATTATCCAGCTTTCTATATATTTCTGTTTTGCAATACAATCTTTTTCAGTATACTTCTTTTCTATTTTTTTTTTTACACGGTGGTAAATTTTATAATTTTTTCATTTTTTTCATCTTATTATAAATATGGAAAGTTGCAATTAAATAATATAATATGGTTTGAAATGTATAACAAGTAAAATGAAGGTATAATATTAATAACAATATAAATGTAGCGATTAATTTACATGATATCTATACTTTAGTATCTTGAATAATAATCACAAATCGTGATTGGCTACGCCATTATTTTTTTTTGCAACGGAAGAAGGGGTTTGTTTTATTTTACTTTTTAAACGCATCTGCTGCATCTTATTAGTAGTAATCAGAGCGTGGCAATGCCAAGTCGTTTTTGGTGTATGTGTTGTGCGAAATTACAAAGGGGAATGAAATAAAAGGGAACCGTTATATTAAAGGTTTTTGTCAAAGGAAATAATGTAATGAACAATAGTGGTTTTTGTAGGCGGGATTGAGTGGTAAGAATCACCAAAGTGCTTAATGTTTTAGATTAATTAAAACAGGAATGTTTAATTGTACAAAATGGCTTCACAATCATTATGTATTTAAAATAACTTTAATAATTAATAAGTTATTATGTTTATATTTTATGCATTTTATTGATAGAAATTATCCATGCTTCTATTTAATATTTTAATATATTGACGCCCATAATTAATAACAATTTGTTTACTTAATGATCCGTAAAGGATAAAACCGAGGTCTTAATAAATGTAATTCCACATGAAATATATTGTGAAACTTTACATTATAAAGATTAACCAGGTGTAATTTATTTCTACGCTTATGTTATGGAAATGCCACATTACTTTACTAATTTTTGCTATTTAAATATGATTTAGTATTATGTATTGATAAATAAAACAGTCATAAATGGTTTTTAAATATTGATAATTTCATTAACGACACAATAATTCAATATTTATTATTTACAATATTACAAGTGTATAGAAATATAAAGTTGAAAGCAGAACTACAACTGTTGTTGGATTTATATTATTTATGAAAAAACAAATAAAATTTATAGTGGAACAATAATTATAAAGCAGACTATAATTTTTACAATTTTAAATGATAGGATAAACTATCAAGCAAATAAAATTTGTGGAACTACAAGAATTTGTATCTAATATTCAGGGTGCTTACTAAACATGCAGCTCAAATTTTATTATGGGGCCTTTTTAAGATTTTTGTATTCTAAAATGATTTTGGAAATATGCTTTCTTGCAAAGATACAGGGCTAATTAAAGCTTCGAAATACAACAATAAACCATAATACATTTATTGTTGTCAAGGGTTTATGCTCTAGAAACCTAATGATGTAATGATTCTTCTAAAAAAAAAGATAAACTTTACCGGTAAATCTTTCCGGTAGAAATACCGTCTTAATTAACTAGCACAATTTCAACCCAAACATTAAATAAACATGTATAATGTTGGAAATGTATTTCAAGAACTGTACTGTATTTGAATCAATATATGCAGAAGCCATTGACAAAATACAATATTTTAGTCAAATATTAGTTAGAAATAGCCAAAAAATCAAATGTACAAATAAATGTGTTTTTGGATATTTTTGAATGCTGTTTAATGCTGTTTGCAAATATACTTTGACCAAAATGCTCTGACGTATCATAGTTTGGTCTTTTCTGAATGTATTGATAAAAAAATTAATCAATTATCAAATATATGTAGAATCAGCAATGACGTCAAAGATGCCATTTTTGTTAAAATACTACAAAAAGAAACATTTCTTTAAGTGTATGTACATTTTTTGTCAATTTTGTATAATCGGACAAGCCGAGTTTTTGGTTCCTATGTAGTCCATTTAAGCGGAATCGACTGTATTAACAACTGATCAGTTACAATGGGACTATTTGAATTCATTATTTGAGAATGAATATCCAATATTTGTTGGGTGTAATGAAATAAAAACACTAGATTGGATGCACGCATCATAGTTGGTGGTAGTCATTTTGAACAATTTTTGTAATTAAGAATCTTGAAAATAATATGAAGTTTTCCGCCAGTGTCCTGATGAATCAACTTTTGTCATCGACCTTTTTTCTAATTGTTTCTTTGCCGAAAAGATTGTTGAGATAGCAAAATGACTCAGCGGGTTTCTACCCTATCTCGAAGTGGTACAGCATAATGTGGAATATCTGTATATGGTTTTTGAGGCTCATTTTAATTAACTAACCGTATTAAAGAATTATTACAAATGTCAATTAAACGCTAAATTCAATTCTGGACGTACGAAAAACAGCGGATTTTTATGCATCAACATAATATAAAGGTTAGGTTGAGGTGTCTCTAAAATACAATTAACATTTTAAATTAAAAAAAAAAAAAAAATTTATATTGAAATACCTAAAGTTTGTTTATAGATTTTTGAAGTGTAAGTGTAAACATTACACATGAAACAAAATATTTGATCTTCAAAGCCATTTTAGTGAAACCATATGTCGATTTTATCCAATTCCTGTCAACATTTTACGGTAACAAACCTCATTGACTGTGACGAAGTTACCTTTATAATTTTTAAAGAAGTTATGTTGATTTTTTTGCTCAAATTGCACACTAAACTGTCACTTTTTGAGCATCAAAAGTTCTTGAATGTCATGTAAAATTTTGATCGGATCTGCAAATTTGTTGGAGGCAGTGCTCTCTCTATGATGACTAATTCCTGGACACGATGATGCCAGTTGAGGTCTCTGTGGTTTGACCTGGTTTGATGTGTACGGCTTTTTTAATAGTTCAAATTTTTTATTGAATTTACAATATCAGATCTTGTCAGACGATTAATTATATTAAAATGTTTTACTCTAAATAAACGTGTAACTTGTCATTTTCAAAGACCAATTATTGAGTATTTGCGCCACTGTTTTTAGCGGTATTTTTGCTATAGCTTTGCGTTCTCCTTCAAGTGGTCAATTGTCTGTGGATTGTCAGCATACACCTTTTGTTTAATGCGTTCCACAAAAAAAATCTTGCTGTGTTAAGTCGCAGCTGCGAGGTAGACAGTTTACATTGAAACTAATATCTCGGTTATTGAATTTGGTGCGCAGAAGATTCATCGCGGCATGTGCAGTATGGGATATCGCCTCATCTTGGTGAAAGCATAGCTGTCGTAGATCAAGTTTTTCTAAGAAAATCAGTGATAATGCCTCTGTAACGATCTCCGGTAACAGTAACATCATCGTTTTTGAAGAAAAATGGCCCCATAACGCCACCACTCTAAAATCCGCACCAAACGGTAACTTACAGTGGATGCATTGGTTTCTCTACTATGGCATGTGGATTTTCTGTTCCCCAAATACGAAAGTTTTGTTTGTTTACTTAGCTGCCAAGATCAAAATGGGCTTTGTTTGAAAAGATGATTTTTGGTTAAAATTTTGGTCAACATTCTTCAACTTCTGCGCCGAGTTGATGTTCCTGGGTTTTCGCACAGAAGCGACAATTTTGGTCTTCCACCATTCCAGTTTCACGCACTTTTATCACACACTTTTGTATTTCTTTGATTCATGGCGTTTCATTTTTTTCCAAACAACGTACGCAATTTTTGCGCTGTTGCAGACAAATGAAACTCATTTTTAAAATAAGCGATGCATCTTCTGTCTGCGGCGGTATCTAACCACACTTTTTTCATGTAATTGTGACGCAAAAATTAACAACGTCGGTTGAAACATGTGATTTTAATCAAAATTCAACCAAAAGATGGCTCATCCTTTATATATGTATTTGAAAGTATTTAAAGTGGTACTGTGGAATATGTTGTCAGTGTCCAACTTTCAACTTAATTCATAGGCTTAGAAATTATTTATGATCTTATTTTTATTGACATTCACTTCTCAAAGTTAAACATCTGTCTTGACTTTGAAACACTTCTGTTTGCTTTTCATATGCTGTTCTCTTTGAATACCTAGTGTAATTTTTTTTTGTTTAAATACAATTACAGATTTTAATGTATAAAGTTTCATTGGAGAATGTAAAAAAGAAGAATCCAGATGAAAAATATACAAATGAGTGAAATTGTTGGTTTTAAGAGTATACTGTCTTGAAACTTGCATATTTAATTCCAAGTACATATATGACAAAAATTATCAAAAAAATATTTTTTTGGATTATATTGTGCCTGTATGTTTGCACAATAGGTTTTTGCCGTACAAGTTTGTACTTTAATTCACGTGCGTTTTCGCACGTCTGCTGCAATTATTACCGTCTTATTTTTAAATAGTTTTTGGCTGTAAGTGCATCTTGTGCAAAGCGCAATAGAGCATTTTACTTTTTTGCACTAACTACTATATGCAACACAATCGTGTTGAATTAGGTAAGCCATTCAGTACAACGTGAGCTCTAAACGCTTGTTTTTCACACTTTACCCACAACTATATTGATATGTGGCATAAATGATAAATTTAACTCAAACGTATTGCTTAAATCACAAATAATATTAACTCTCAACAACAGTTCATTCATTAGAGAATAGCCATACATGACCGTAGACTAACGTCGTAAGTTATTATCCTGGAACCAACTAAAAAGTCTGCACTTCTTTATTAAGTAAAGATTTAAGATTTTTATATTGCCAGCAAACAATAGACATTTGTGGAACATTACGTAACATGAATACTATGTAAAACGCAGAAATTGAGATCTGTCAGATAAATAGTATTGAATCTACTAGTTTTATAATTAGTATCTTGTGGTCAACGGTTTCAAAACTTTTTGAAAAGTTAGTGTAGTTCGAATTTACCTAAAATTTGTTTGCGCGCATTTGTTAAGACTCATACAACAAAAAGTTGGAAGATGTTGATTTGTGACTTTGTTTGAAAACTGTGTTGATTGAGGGTCGTTTTTTATTGAAGGAAGGCAGTCAATTGATATGTAACTATAGTCTTTTTGGAATGAAATGAATATAGACCTACCATTGTTTCCATCATTTTTGGCACCATATTTATGGATTCGAGTTATAAAAGCTTGTTTTCTGGAAATAGTAAGTATTGCCAGAAATAGGTTGAATAAAAATTATACAGGCTGGTAGAGGACAAATGCATAGTTGTTGAACAAAGAAGCAGTTAGTTAATCAGGCTCTGGAGAGTTAATGAGCTTTAATACTGGAAATTTGTTGAGTAAATTAGATATCTTTACAATCAGATACGATTTATTTAAACATACATACCCAAAGTTTGCAAATGGATCTACAATGCCATTAGTAGTGTCAATTTGATAATTCTTATGTATAAAAGTTGATAGTATCTGATTACTACTTCGTTTATATTTTAGAGACCCCCAAAAACTAAAGGTTATAGTATATAGTGCATCAAGGGCCAAAAATAGGCTTCAACAACGAAGCGAGTTGCACGAGTTTCACTCAATATTTTGTCGCCAGCCCTAAAAAAAATATTGTTTTAGGAAATTTTATTACTGTCAGATTTTAAGCTATGACGTCATCATGTGAAATTGTTGTTGTAAGGTTTTCTAAATCATTGTTTTAGCCCGCATATTAGGGCTGAAACAGTTTGTTTTGGTAAAGGCAGGCGAAAAATGTCAGTGGACTTAGTGGTAGTTTCTAATAATTCTAATCTGCTACAGAGCGTAATTTCTATGTATGTGAGGACAAGATGCTTTGAATTCTTCTACATTACACAAATTTGGTCTAGCGTAGTGAAGTTATTGGTTTCTGGTTTATGTCTGTAATTATTTATATTTCCTTATAAATAACATTTTTTTTTTGTTGAAACGCACACAGCTTGTTACTCTTGTCTCTATTACCATGAGGAAGTTTTAGTATTTCTAGAATTAAACGTTAAGGTACATATCGTTTGAATCAAATTATAAATAATTATAAGTATTACTTTTAAGGTAACAGCTACTGAACTCTGACGACAGAAACAATTATGAAACAATAAAAATTACTTTTAACTGAATTTTTTTTGTTGTGTGAGTATCTTTATGTGTGTGTTTTGATATAAATTAGCAACAACAACATACAAGAAACGGAATTAATAGAAACATTCTAACAAAGAACTACATAAGAAATATAGCAAGAACAACATAAAAATTATTAAATACAACACATACCAATCCCTTACAAATCCGATCGCTATTTAGAAATATAATATAGGAGGGCTATTTTTTAAGTTTTGTTAGGTTAATTATGGATACTTATTTGTTATATTGAAGTGGCGTTTGCGCAATAGTGATTGATTAGTAATCTATCTGTCAGTAGATTCTAACCGGGTCGGCCATTACCTAAAGTAGTTTTTATGTGAGCGTGGTTTTATCATAATAATACTTTATTTACGGTATATAAAAAGTACCATTTACATCTACATCATTAAGTACATAAATAATGATGAATTACAAGCAATATTACAATTACACAACGATATACAAACCAAAATTGAATAATAAAAACAGAAAAAATATATAATATTATTCATCAACACATTTTAATTGATTCTTAAAACTATATTTTAAAACACAAATTAAATCAATATTATAAAAGAAAGTATTTGCAATTCTACACATTCTACCAATTGGATTATTAAATCCATAATTGGTAGAATGAATAGATTCTCTAAATAATGGAGGCTGTCTATTTCGGCGATTATTGTTGGGGACTTGAAATGAAAGAGTTACTAGTAGCTTTTCGCAATCAATCTTAGACATCATTAGTACCCGTAAAAACAATAAGTCGGCTCTTTTGCGCCTAAGTTCCAGCGATGGAAGATTATATTGCAATGCAATTGAAATTGTAGTTTTCAGAGAAAATGCCCAATTTGTACAAAAATAAACGAATAAATTTGGTTTGAATACGTTCTATATTGCGTATATGAATGCTGTAGAATGGGCATCAAACTAATGGAGCATACTCTAAATGAGAGCGTACCAGTAGACATTCTGTAAACAAATCTTAACATTTTTATAGCACGGTTACACATATAGTTTATATGCTCAACAAAGGTTAGTTTTGGGTCAAAAATTACTCCCAAATTTTAATGTTCCAATACTATATTGTCAATACTATAACCATACGATACTTTACTTTAAGTTCTGTTGAAGCTTATAGAAAAACATTTATTTGGATTAAACAACAAGTTGTTAATAAGACACCATAGATGAACAAAATCCAAGTCATTTTGCAAACTAATGCAATCATTATAGATGATATTTTACGATAAATTTTTAAATCGTTAGCAAATAAAATAAAAGATGTAGAATTAATTATTAGTAAGAAATATCGTTAATAAAGAGTAAAAACAGAATTGAGATCCTTGAGGATGTTCCTCAAGGATTTCATTGGGGAACAATAATTGGTTGTGATTATTAATTTTTACACACTGAGTACGATTTTCCAAAAAACTTGACAACCATGCAATAACAGAATTATGAAAACTCAAAGCCCGAAGCTTTGCAATCAAAATTCTATGGTTAACGCGGTCAAAAGCTTTTGAAAAATATGTGTAAAAAGAAACAAATTGAACTCTTGATTCAAAGGCATTAGAAGATAATTTTTGTAACAAAGAAGGTTTGTAAGAGTAAAACGACCTTCACGAAACTCATGTTGCTATTCTACTATAATGCTTTTGCACATCCATTGTATTTGGCCAGTAACAATTTTATCAAACAACTTAGGAATGGCAGACTGGATGCATATACCTTTGTAATTAGTAATATCCTCCTTAGCTACAGATTTATGCAAAGGCATAATGTAGCTTTGTTTCCAAACTTGAGGAAATTTAGCTTTGTTATGAGAAGCCACAAACAGTAAATGCAATGGCGTAGATATAGAATAAATACATTGTTTTAACAGCATAGATGGAACGCCGTCCGGTCTAGTGCTAAAGTTACATTTAAGGTTCTCAATCCCTTTAAATACATCCAACAGACCAATTGAAAATGGTGTATGTAATACGTTTTCTATAAACTCAAACAATGGAGTTGGATAAATTTGTTTATCGTAAACAGAAGAAAATAATTCAGCAAATTTATTAACATAGTCATCTCCATTACTGCATGTTTGATGCTTATAATACATTGTAGATGGGAAATCATAAGTTTTTCTAGTGTCACTAACAAATTTCCAAAAGTGTTTTGGGTTAGGTTGAATGATCATTTCTGTTAGAGTAATATATTGCCTGCATAGACATGCACTGAGATTTTTAAATGAACTTCGGATTGATTGGAACTCATTATAAAAGTCTTGAAGATTTATAACGTTTATGAACAGATTTCTTGTGTCTAGTAAGTGAAATCAATTCTTTATTGAACCAAACTGGAAAATTGTTTTCACGCCACAGTTTTTTGGGGACAAAACAATCAATAGCAATATTCAACACAGAGTAAAATAAGTTGACGCAATTATCAACATCACAATTATAAAAAATGGCAAACCAATCAATATTCAGCAAAAAATTATTGATTGCTTCGGCAAATTTAAAATCACTTGAAACATAATTACACATTAAAATATTACGGATAGTATCACATTTTACATCTATCACATAGACATTATGATGTTGGCTTAGTTTTATTAAAACATCCACAGCATTAATTACAGAAATATTACAGGTATTGGTAAAGCATAAATCCAAGAACACATCATTATCATTTGGTGGGGAAATACATTGTGTGCACATTAGAAAACCGAAACAGTTGTCAACAAAGTGAGCAGGATAACTATCATTACAAATAACACTTATACCTAACTCATCGTTTACCCATGCCGCTGCGGGTAGATTATAATCGCCCACTGAAATTAGTTTCTGTTAAGATATTTTTTAGCAATAGATTCAATGGAATAACAATGATCTAAATTTTATCACAAGCTGAGTTAGGTGGTAAGTAAACAGCACTAACAATAAACGATACAAACTTAAACTTAATAATTACAAACAAATGTTCAACACTTTATGGTCACTACGATTGAAACTCCCGCCGCAATCTAAAGCAAACTTGCCCAACAAACTAAAAAAGTTTAAACAAACTTTGTCCAACAGAAACCTTATGGCTATTATGTTTTGGGATTGTAAAGAAATGTTGCTAGTGGAGTTTATGGATTCTAAGACAACAATTACTGCAGCGACGTACTGTAAAACCCTTGAATGTTTACGAAGCTATACAAAACAAAAGGAGAAGCATGTTGTCATCAGGCATTATCCATTTTTATGATAACGCACTACCTCATAAATCAAAGGCTATAAAGGAACTGCTCAAGAATTTTGAAAAATAGCTTGCATGTATGAGTAAATCTTGTGTATAATAAAACTTTCGACAAAAAACAAAGAATGTAAAGAAGATAGAAAACTTTGACATTAACGAACAACTGAAGATGAAACAATTTTGTTTTGTTTTCTTCTTAGTTTTAACGAAAAATATAACCACTCCCACCATCACAATAGTAGACACATAAGAAAGAATAGTATTTCTACAAAAAATATGATTATAACAACAAAGTAGAAGAATACATAAAAGCAAATAATTTTACAGAAATTAACACAACATCTACTAATCAAACACATTAAAGACACAATAGAAAACAGCACAATAACAATTAGCAAATATAACCCTAAATACAATACTTTAATTTCAATGAATTCACAATTACTGAAATTATATAGCCAATCCAAACTTTATAAACTAAACATCCCCATAGTATCTACAACTAATTCACCAACATGCAAAATAATTCTATTATTTACTAACATAGTATTAACAAGAAACTTATAAATTACACCTAAACACACAACTATCTTCTTCATAGAACTAACAAACACACTAAAAACATTAAAATAGGACCTAACGATACGATCATTTCCTTTTGCATTACCAATCTCACCAACATACCAACCTGAAACTATTAGTATCCTACTACTCTATTAACAATAGACATAGACAATGCAGTATTTTTTCACTTCAGAAAAAAACCCGCATCTACAATTACAAAACATATACAAATTCTTGCTACTATATATAAATAAAAAAATAAAAAGTTAACTAACAATAACCCACTTAATAACAACATAATAATTGTATGGCGAACATATATTGTATTATGATATATTGCGTATATTCAAAGATCAGTTAAATGACAAAAATGTAAAACAACTTGCTATAAATAATCAATTTTTTAGTACAATAGATAAAATAATTTAAAAACATACACAAAAACACACGCACTCAGTATAGAAAACTAACTTATTACAACAATACCACTAATCAAATACAAAAACTATTATATAAATATGATCTAAAAGCCTCACTTGCTAATTTCAACTCTTATCAAATATATAACATCTGCATTCGAAAAGATAAATCAGATATATTAACAAAACTAAAACGAACACAAAAACAACAATTCTCAATATTAAAAACAAAAACAATGTAAAACTTTTACACACAATAAAACTTAAGTGTATTAGTAAGTATTACTCAAAAAAAGTTATGTAGTTTTAGAAAGAAATGTTATTGTTGTATGTACATATTTTATAACTAATGATGGCCTAACGGCCAAAACCGTGTAATACTAAAGTATAAAATTTATATTTACAATTGGTATATACATAACCTCAAATAATATAAATTTGTTAGACCTTAATATTGTATATAAACAAATTGCACTGATTATTAATTTTTTCTTTTGTTTCAGGTGAGTTTTAATTATGTTATTAGCCGAAGAGGTGAACCTTGTATACAACTATATAATGTAAGAACTAATCAAATTCATAACGCTTAACAATAAATAAGATATGTATGAACTACTACTAATTTCTTATAAAAATGCAATACTGTTTTGAAACTTCAGAAATCTAGCTGCATTTATAAAAAAGTGAATTATTATTACTATGGAATTTATACTACTAAAAGTTAAATTGTACCATTTAAATACCTTCATATCATAGAGTTAATTACAAATTTCTATTAGCTAAGGTTATATAATAGAAAAACGATAGTAACTCTTATGAATCGTTTAGATAAAAAAAACCTTAAACTATCAGTATCATTCCTTATAAGGGCACCAAGCCGGAAATAATTTCAACCCATATCAATACAGGACACTACACATTTTTGAACAATAGTCGAACCCAAATAAATCACCAAGGTTATCCTTGGAACAATGAAATGCGGCACCTATTATATACCCCATAGCGTTAAAAGATTATTTATTATAGTTCCTATGAACAGAAGGAAATGAAAAAAAGAGGCACTAAAGGAAATCTAAATTGCACATCCAGACATATATTCAAATAGATTATTATTATTATGGGGTCATTCATTTCACAAAACACTCAACCTAAACTCTTGCTGATAACTGGACTTCAGCCCTTATCATTGTCTACTAGTCTTGCGCTGTATGATAGTAGTAAATGGGTTTTCAAAATCATGTTAATTGGCTGGATAACATTAAAACAACAATTTTATTATTGAGTGCAATAGGAATACAAATATTTTTTTATGGAAATCAGAAGTTTTAACAAAAAATATTGTATTTATTTTATATCTCGCGTGGCAACGTTATTGTATAGCGTGTCAATAATGGTACGCGTGTCACGTATTCTCCATCCCTTGATACTATATGTAATCGAAGTGTCGAATAAATGCAAACACCAAAGTTTATTTAAAGTTAGATACTTATATCTCTATCTTATAATTGAAATGCCTCAATGATTTATTAAAGTTCTTGTTTTTTTTTTTATTTTTGCATATTTAAAAATAGCTAAGATTTAAATGTGATGCTTTTAGTTGTACATTTAAATTGTTCTGTAAACATGTTTTGAAGTGCAAAATACTATCAGTTACGATCTTTGCTTACAATTCAATAACTTCCCACCTCTTGTCGTTTATTGCATATAACAATTTACATATATTTTATAAATTGATTCCATGTCAAATGGAATGATTACTTCAGAAAAATATTTAATTACGGATTAAAAGGCCGGTAGTATTTTACAATAATGTGAATGTTTTAATGTCTTGTACAATAGTATTTATGATATGTATTACGACGTAATAAATATGCCTTCCTTCGACATAATAACCACTATTCCATTTAAACAGTTAAAAATATATACATGGAAGTCAAACCAGTCTGTAATTATTATCTTACCATAATCTGAATAGCAATTATTTAATGGATTTATTTAGTGTAATTATTACATTACTCGCATGAGTTTATTAATAACTCATTTAGTGCATATGTATAATTATTCATTTAATGCGTTGATATAAACATATCAATATTTATATTATTATGTTCCCTACAAAGTGTAATATACAAACCGCAAATATATTTGTTATATTTTCTCGGCTTTAAGGAAAGGTGTAGAAAATAACATGATAAAAATAAATAAATAGCTCTTGTCTTTAAAGAACCAACATAAAAAGAAGAATTTATTTGAAGATCAAATATCTGTCTACCGGTAAGTGGATCGAGGATTGTGTCGGCTGTAGGAAAATTGTTATTTATTTTTCTCTCCCTATTTTTCAATAAATTATTCTATATTTAAATCACTACGTTTTTTCTGATTTTGTTATAGAAATTCTGTTCTACCATTAATAATCTTTTGTAACCTAGCTTAAGTTTACCATCAATCACTTTGATACTTGTATACAAATTTTCACAAATCAATAATAGTGTAATAATGGAGCAATTTAAATAATGAATCGTGGTTATCAATTGATTTTGAGACTACCCCTAAATCATTTGAATATCTACTTTCTCATCTAGTAGGTTAATTTTGATGACCTTGAATTTACACAACCCCAATATTATTTCAGATTTTAATTTAAGATAATATTATGTTATTTATGAGGAAATTAAAAAAAAAACATAATATTGAATTATTAGCATTAAGTCCAAGTGTAAAGCTCAATATAATTTAATATATTAATTCAGAATAATATGATATTACGATTTCTACATTGAATATAATTATAACGTTTTCCAACAGTTTACAAAGTTGATTTCTAGAACTCGGAAGGGGTAAATGGAAATTTACAATCAGTGAACTTGCGGTCATCCTTGTTATATTACAGAACCGAAGTGGTCAGCTTTGTCAATGACCGGACCCTTAATTTAACGTCAAATCCTTTAAAATTATCATTAATTAAAATATTTCTCTACAAAATATTACGATTCATAAATAATGTATCATTTGGGTGGACTATAAAAAACGTATAAAGGTGAATT
Source organism: Tachinus rufipes (assembly GCA_963932245.1). Lineage (NCBI taxonomy): Eukaryota > Metazoa > Arthropoda > Insecta > Coleoptera > Staphylinidae > Tachinus > Tachinus rufipes. The sequence continues at coordinate 42,691,519 of OZ010745.1, read as the reverse complement.
GTGTTCGTTTCAGTGCGATCACGTAACGTATTTATTTCATTTCTGTCGGTCGTATAAAGAAATAATAATAATATTATTTTATTGGTCCAGGAATTGGTATATAAATGATGAATATAATAATAAATGTAGGGAATATAGAGCGGAAAGATTGCAGGTGGTGTGCTAATGGAATTTAGAAATAAATTTTCCTAGAAATGTGCAAGTAAATTATACGATAAGATGGTGTTACGTCATTGTAATTAGATGCACTGCAATTTAATAATAATCATAATATTAATAATATTTTATTCGTGTTGATTAATGCACATATAGGAAATGTCAATAAAATACAAATTTCGTAGATAGATTGTGATAGATTATGGTGAGTTTGATGTGTTTCTTATTCTTTTCTTATTCAAAATGTTATTTTTAAAATAAAGTTAATTTAATTGAAGTTACTTAAATTGATTCTTTTAACAAGGTACACGTTTAATGACATATTGATCTACATTCTAAACTATTTCAGGAGTACTATTTGCTGTGCTGCATTGTAGTTGATTTTGCATTCACAAAAGCAATCCATTATTTAATCAAAGTTGTATATGGGAGCAGGACGAATATTAAATTATTTTCAGAGTTTGCACTTTAATTGATTATTTAAGTTTTACATTTTACACAAATGCAAGTTTTCATACTAACACACGGAACTGGTTCTATTTTAATTATTGTTGCAATGTTTCTCATTTAAATCTATTTTGTTAATTAATTTTACGATTTTCTAAGAATATTTTAAATTGAAAATGTTTATTGTGAGGCTTTTGGATTTAATGCATTTTGTGGAAACATTTTGCGAAATTCTTCATCTTCTTTCAGTACCGTCCAAAAACAAACTTTAATTTGTCAATCCTTTTAACAAAATAGAATCATTATATTTGCCATACAATATAAGTAAGAACAACATGGTTTTATTTTGTATAATTGACCTAACTTTACTTACCGTGAAATCATCTACTAGTTAACTTTGCAGTAGCTTACTCTGTCTATCTACATGGCATCATTAGAGTTTTTTTCATATTTATTACACTTCAACCAAGGGTTAGCAGTTTTTAGCTTTTTCTTTGTAATTACCATGTCCTTTCAGAACGTTAGACACCAACGTAGTTAATCTCACTCTGTCGACGGCGAGCCTGAATAGAGTGCTTGCTTGAATCAACTTTATACTAATTGCGCATTTTTGTAGTCTTGTTCACTAGCTATTTTTCCATGCATGATGTTCTGTAATAAGCGGTATTTTTTGCCTCTTATATCATGTCCGAAATATTTTAGTTTTTGTTTCTTGATGATGCTAAGAACATCGGTAGACTTATTTAGTCGTTTGAGAATTGGGTGACTTTTTCTGTCTATAAAATAAAAATAAAAATTTAGGCGCCCACATCTTAAAGGCTTTGAGACGTTTTTCTTTGAATTTGTTTATTGTCTAGGCTTCATTCTACACCGTACAACAACAAGGTGGAAAAGGCATAACATCTCTTGCTTTAGAGTGTTTTTGTCTTATCAAGCGTTGGTTGTTATTATGCTACAAAGAAATCTGAACTGATTTATTTGTCCCAAGAGTTTATTCTTAATTGTTATATTATCTGCGACATTATGCTGCTTTGCTAACTATACTTTGTTTTTTTTTTTATATTTAATTTGAGCCTTGTTATTTATTTATTATTTTGACGACTGCGTTCAAAATTCTCTGAAATTCTTCTCGAGTTGAGTTCAGGAGTACGGTTAGTTTTTTAGAAAGTGCGTTTTTGAATATTGTTTTGGAGTAAACAATAAGAGCCGATAAGATGTGACCTTGTCTTATGCCGAGTTTTATATTTACTGGTGGTATGTCAACTCCATCTATTCCGACTACTGATGTTTGATTTTATTATAAATTAGCAATCATCTTAATATCTCTTCTGATTAATTCTACATTCTTGAAGTTTTTACCAAGACATTATGTTTGACACGGTTGAATGTCTATGTAGCACGACATATTGCGACTTCTTTGAGCAAAAACGTTTTTGCCAAATAATACCTCCTTTATGCCGAAACCTAAATTGAGATTTGCTAAAGTATCTTTTGAATTTGGTGTAGATTCGACCATGGATAACTTTCAGAAATATTTAGTAAGTGATTTTGTTAATGGTGTATATTTTTAGCACATTCTTTTTGTTGTATAGTATAATACATTGATCTATTTATTTGGGATTTATCTGTAGCTTCCTTGATTTTTTTGTGCGTCTCTGGTTTTCTGTCTAATTACTTTCTGGATGTTTTTGTGTGCATGTGTGTTGTTCTTAAGAACTCCCTGCCACTCTTCTTTTTAGGTTGAGAATTGCTTCCATTTTGTTTCATTGAACTTAGATGTTTGCTTCACTATCATGTTTAGTTATGAGACAATTATTTAGTTGTTTGCGGTTTATATCTTTGATGGATTTTTTACTTAATAATATTTTGTCAATGTTGTTTTCGCACTGTTTCTTAATTAGTTTCTTAAACTTGGTGTAGATCTGCTAGTACAGGATTGTGATCAGACCCAAACAGATTTTACTCTATTTAAGTATAGTTGTTTAATTGAAATGTAATCAATTTTATTCCTTACAATGTTTTTCTCTGTTGCAATTTTTATGTAATTAGTCTTCTCGGATGTAATTTGAAGAAGGTATTTCTTATAATGAGATTATTGTTCTGGCTGAATTGAATGAGCCGATCTACTCTTTTATTTCTGGTTCCTAAACTATTTTCTCGAACTAAATGTTGGCTTTGTTTTTTCCAACTTTCTTGTTGACGTTACCTAATGCCTTAAAAGCTCTTGCCGTCATCTTTGTTGCTTACAGATGTTGGTGCATAAACTTGTATTATGTTGGTTAAATGACCTTAAACTGAGCTTTAGTAAAATAACTTACTCCTTGCTATCTCTTTGACATTATGACTGCTACACCGTTGTAGTGGTTTTGCTCCTTTGTTTTTAGCATAGTACTCTTTGTGTTCATCAATAATGAGCCTTGTCGTACACAACCAAGTATTATAAATTACTAGTTTATTTTGTTATTTATTCCTATGCTGGAATGTTTTATTATGTACCAGAAACTGGGTTTGAGATTCTAGTGAAAAAAGCTACTTTGCTTATTGCTTTAGGAGTTTGTTAGAAAGTTCGTTAGAAAGTTTGTCTACGCAAAGGTTGGTTTTTGTAATTCTGTTGGTGTTTTTTTATTGCCTTCTTTAGCTCACCTTGGGTTTAATGAAGCTCGGTTCTGGCATAGAGACATTTGGTTATTTTCTTAATATGTGAAAGTATTTGGGATGTTTTTGCAGGATTTGAGAAGGTTTCCGATAATAGGATTACATTGATATTACTTTTGTAAACGTTTCTAGTTTTTATTTTTTGTTTTTCTCATCATTTTCAAGTTATGCGACTACTAGACAGATTGAGTTGACATATAATTTTTTGAAAAAAAAAAAAATTACAGTTGCGGACAATTTTGAGGAATTTCTGTGTCTCAATTTAATATGAAAATTGATGAATATGTTTTCTATCTAGGTATTCTTTGGCTTTGTCATCTTTTATCGGCTTGATGTCGTTTTTTGTATTAATTGTCCTTAACATGTATATCTGCTTGGCGTAAAAGAAAGACGATGCCGTAGGATATTTTTATTTTTTCTCGAAAACTGGTTACAGTTTTTTTTAACAGAGTAGTTTATGCTATTGACTTGTTTAGACAAGGTTTTAAAAAAAAAAATTATATCTTAAATGTAGTCAATCCTTCTTTTTTTTTATTTTGCCTACTTTCTTTTCTGGTTTCTGCTTTGATGGGGAGTTAATTTGCATTTTATTCTGGGAGTCTGAGGGTTGTCTGACTCGGACTTGGTGGTATATTTTGTGTCCACTTGCGAATTTATATCTACTGAGGAGGGTGGTGTAGTTTGATTTGTTGACTGGTTGGTTGTTTTTGAATTTATCTGAAAAGGAGAACGTTATTGATTGTCCGGTAAAGGGAAGGAAGTAGTGGCGGTTGAAATAGAGGCATTAAAATCCTTTGTGACCTTGAATGCGCCTGTATGACTTATCTGCTTAAACAACTTCTGGAGACACTCTCAGTCTTTTGGAGATTAATTTTTTTGTTATTTTGTGCGCTTTAATTTGAATCGCACTAGCTTTGCTTTGATCTTGGTGGTTGTGCTACTTAAATATTGGAAATCAGTAAACTTTAGAACACCGGCTGTTTGCTAGGTTATGGGTCAGCCAGGTTGACGAGGCGTTTAACTACAGCTTTTTTGGATGTTTCGGGAGCGATCCGCCTATTTTACGACGCAAGAATAAGGCGACTGGTTATTGGTTTTTGAACGTTGTGTTTCTCTATCCCAAGCTGCTAACTTAGGACAAAGATTAAAAAATTTCACCAAACTTTTGTAAGAGAGCTTCCGTTGTGTGTTTGTAGATGGGTTTCAAGTTGTAGTTGTTTGATTTTTGGCAGGTTTTTTATTTGCCCATCAGCAATGAAGACCAGTTTAATAGAGAATTGCAAATTAGTTATAGTCGCAGCAAAATACGAAAGTATGCGAACCCGACACTATTGATCATGATGAAAAAGGTACATCATCTGCGCAGGTAAATTTCATTATTCCAAAAGGTTTATCCAAACTACGACTCATGTTTGCTAACGTTTTGGTAACATAAATAGATCTAGTATAAAGCAGTCATTAGAGCTCATGTATTTTGCAAACTTAGAGCATGTATTGGAATACGCTTAATAGGTATAGACAACATCAAACGTCGCAAATGAGCTAATAACAAATCTGAACCAATACGGAATCAGACAAAATGGCTGGCCAGAATTTAGCTTATCTTAACGGCCGGATTAGATTACGAACTAAGAATGTACACTTTATACCACTATAAGGCATTATAAGCAATACCGAGAAGATCGGGCTTAAGGACCACGTATCAGTAAGAGTCCTACGCTGTTTTTACAGCATGCACAAGAAGATGATAGACTTTTGTTAGGTGGTAGAAATGCTGGCTACTGGTATTATTGAACGAAGTACCAGGGGCAAACTAATGCTAACTACTCTTGGATAAAAACCTGAGGCAACCAGGAGAATGGGTCGAACCCAACTTTTAACTGAATGTTGACCTATACCAACGACTAGAACAAGCTCAGCAACGCCAGCGACATACCGGAAAACCAGATAGTTTTGCCGGCAGAATACTAAACAGAAATTTAACTGGGGCGACTTGGTTATGGTTTAAAATAATAAAAATATCAACAATTGAATGGCGTACTTGATAATAATAACGACGGCAGGGATCTATTGCTATTGGTTAGAAGGCTAATCCTACAAAATTTTACATGGACAACCTAAGACATCAGAAAGGGGAACCAACAATCAATAAGTTCCTTCGATTGAAGAAGATGGAGGATTGTTGCGACAGCGTTGATGACCGAACACCGCGCCCACTCAACCGAACAACAAGAAAATCCGACAGTAGAGTTTTAACCAAGCAGCAGCGTACTAGTAGCGACACGGAATTTGTTTATAGAATACTGAGCACGATTTATTGACATCTACTGTTTCACATCGAAGAAGGAATGACTAATTTTTACAATACCCGAATTGGACACCGCCGGCAGCATCTCAAAGGCATCCACATTACTGATGGTAAGCCACCGTCTAACGTGTTATTGCACGGAGATGCAACAACTTTAACTTTCCTTTTAACAAGTTTTGGGCTTAGTATACGTTTTGCATCAACACAATACTCATTTGGATTTACGTCTATTATCTCTGAAGGAATGAACTACAATTTGGGAAACTTACAGCCACACCTATGACTATTTCTTGTTGTTGTCAGTTGCCAAGTATAATAAATATTATACAGTAAGCGCTATCTATATGTGTGTGGTAGAAATTTTTATAATGTTTTGCATTTTAATAGACTTTTTATTCAACACAAATAGTTTAAATTATTAATTTAAGAAATGAATTTTCAACAATTTGAATTAGAATTATTTTAGATTGAAAATTTATTCTGATGTCTTTTTTTATCCGCTGGTAGATGAAACGTCTCAACGATAACGAGGTGTACTTACTTTTTTTAATTGCTGCGCTAAAAACGATGTTTACTTTATGACTGCTTGGACTAGAATGACTACATTTGTATTGTTAAAATGAGGGTTGGACTTTGGTACTGCAAATAACCCTATTTATTTTGGGTTGTTGCTACCGACGCTATGATTTCCAGTGCATCTATGAAGATAGATCTTTACGACGTTAAAATACTGGGCGATCTAGTTCTAGCGCATATTTTTAGGCAGTTTTTGTTTGTTGCAGATTTTATGTATTCATGCTGTTTTCAAGACATCTGCACACATTTTTGGGTTTTTCTACAGATTGTGCGACAACGTTGTAATTTTTTTTGGGGCTTTATGGAAACATTTCTACGTAGTAGTTTCACAAGTAGTTTCTATTAATGGTGATGCTCAGGTACTTTGTGGAACTTTGAACTCTGATGGAATAATGTAAGGTCATGGCTTTTGGTTCAATTATTGATGCTTAAACTGCTGTAAATTTTGCACGTTTGCCGTTACCAAAACCGCTATTTTTTTAGATTTAGAAGGTAGATCTAACCTAAGTTTGTTGATGTATACTAATTTCTAGAAGATTGCATTACGGAACCTTGTACTGTTTTTCATATATTCTTCTTTACATTAAAGCATAGCAGTTTTCTGTCACTTAAATAGTAAGCGTTGATTGAAATAATATTAAGAAGTATATTTCCTTGCGAGTGCTTGTGTATGCAAAATATAAATATATCTGCACTTTGTATTGTATTGTTTACCAAAACCTAATTTAACTGAACAAAGAAGTAAGGTACATGTATGCGATGCATTTTAAGTCACACGTTTTCTGTATCTGTACTAAAATAGAGCACCATGTCTTTGATGTGCATTTTTTGCTTCATATAAAGTTACAGTGCACTATGTCCAGTTACTTTATAGTATATATATTGCAGATTTGTAAAACAATTCCTATTAGTTGCGAAGAAACATGCATACGAATGTTAATATAAAATTATAAAACTGATTTTCTGAAAAATGATATTTTTTTGTTACATAGTGTCGTTTACCTTAGGGGTACAGATATAGATTAATAACTGAATACCTTTAGACATTAATGAAGTCTTCTATGGCTATGAACTATATTCTCATTGTCTATTTTTTTGGTTGGTATTGCATGTTAAGTTTTTATCATACATTTACTTTATGTAGAATTACTGATAATAACACTTCGTTGCACATAGCAATCTCAATAAATACACACTTTCGAATACAACCCCTCTACCTCCCACCAACTTTTTTGTAATGCATCCGCCGCTCTTCACAAAACATTTATTAAATATGAATCGGCCAGTACGCAGTCGTGCAGATTGTTAGTCTGTGTTTATACGTGCGCCGAGACGCCCGCTTGTACCGGCGTCGCTCCTAAACACTTATCCAGTCTCACCCTGCACGTTGTTAGGGTAGCAACATCGCACGGCGCCTAACTAAATCCGCCGCCGCGAACATTCAACACGTAACCGCGAGTAGTTGCTACCTAACAAAAATTTAAATTAAAAAATAAATTAACAGCTGTGATTATTATATCAAACGGACACTGATTTTATATTTTTTAAATAAAAATTGCAAGATTAAAAATATTAATATTTTTAATAATAAATGAAGTATTTTTTAAATGTTGATGTTTATATTGCTGTAAGTAATATTTTATTTGTTTTATTGTATATTTCTTAGAGGAGTCAAGTTTGATTTTCATGTCGGCATATACAAATATATAACAATAAAAATACAAGATTTTTTTCCAAAATTGGGAAAATTACAGTTTCATGCATAGAGAAAGAAGTTAGTTTATTGTCATCAAATTTGATTAAATATTTATGAATTTGTGAAGAACTAACTATTATTATACATAATCTAAAAAAAATAATTGTAAGATTACTATTAACTATTATTAACTATTAACTATTACAATTTAATTTTAATCAATCTAAACAATGCTATAACTATATTTTCTAGACTTTAAATTCTAATTTATAATAAGACATATACAAAATTTTAAAAGAAGTTAATTTAATTGTTTACGATCAGTAATAGTATGTAATTAAATAATATATGTTGGACATGTTATGTAAAAATAATTTACTTTTCTGTTCTACAGAAATGTTTGTTTAAGATCTAATTGTTTATTTGAAGATGATATTTTCAGTCGGAATTAGTCGTTTCGGTATATGTAGGTACTCAAAATACAGTTTTTTTTTTTTTTTTCATAAATATTGCAACTATTATTTGATATAATTTTTTTTTAAATGAAATATTTAAATATGTTTTTATTTATTTATTATCTTTATTTATCATTATGTACCAGCTTTGTATGTGGCTCTAAATTTCTAAACTAATTCAAAGAAAATTGTAGTCACTTTAATTTATTTTAAATTATAAATATTAAAAAATTGTTTTGCAAATTTATTGTAACTAAAACAATTGAGACAGTTTATTAAAGCGGAAGTTTAAGTACTATAAGTTCAACTGAGCTTATTAGATGTCTGATGTTTTATACATAGTGGCTTGTGCCAAATCCAACAAGTTTCTGTTTTGTTTACATTTCAAATTATATTTGTATCTAAGCTCTACATAAATTGTACTTTCGTTTGGAGGCCAACAGCCTTAAATTTAACTCTTCTTTATTCAAAATTATTGATCGTATTCAACATGATGTCTTTTTAAGTCAAGGGGTAATAAATTTGCATTTAATTCCTAAATTTAACACTTATAAACAAAGTGTTAAATTTAGGAATTAAATATTTGATTTAAAAGTAAAATTATCTAACTAAACCGACACAAATTTGATAATTTTTCTTTTAAAATGTTTTGTTGCTAATTTTATTAATTTAATACCATAGTATTTCAACTGATATAGTCTTTTACTATTATTATTTTCATTTTTTGTTGTACGATAGGATTCACAAATTATTATTTTCACATGCATATATTTTATTTGCCAACATTTGTAGTACCTGGTATGTGGGAATAATCACTTTTTTTATTTCCACATATAAATAAAATGTGCATGTCGAGATTAGAATAATAAAATGCAGCGAAAACGAAATATAAATGGTGCGGAATTGTATTATTTACGTTCCATTTCAGTTTCAAACAAAAGGGGGATATTTGCGTTTCATTTGTTTTCATTCCTTTCAATGTCAATGTCAATGTCTGTCCAGTGAAAACGTAGACTTTGTATTTAGAATTATTTATTTAATTTAATTATATTATATAAATAAATAGGTCAAATAATGCGTTTATCCATAATATAATAGATTATATTTTATTTATATTACAATATATTTCGATATTTCGATTATTTGACTATTATACGTAAATACGACAATAAGATGTATTTTGATCATATTAATGATTTGATTTATTTTTTGTAAAAAAACTTTATAGACTGCGACATGTAATAAATTAACGTGTTAACGTTCTTTTTGGTTGCAAATTATTTTGGAGATCGAGGCAAAGTCAAGATCAATAAATACTATTCACTAGAAACCAATAGAGCACGTAATCTTTATTATGTTTTTGCAATTGCATGATCATTTTATTTTAGTGTAAAATCAAGTCAGTACATACTTTTTATAAGTTCATTACGTGTAATACCTAAAGCTAATTTGTTAACCCTTTTGTTCGTTAAGTTATTCAATAAATAATTTTATTGAAAATGCACAGGATCAACGATTCTGAGGTAGAAAATTTACGAAACAGTATGTTCTGTAAATTTACAAAAATCCAATTAGTAATTAATTTAATTACCGGTTAGCAATTTGCAAATATAAATTACTAATGAGTGTTTATTTTGTTTAGGAAAAAAATGTTTTTAAGTACGAGATTTTATCGTCTGCATACATGTAAACTTACTTGATTATAAGGTTAAAACATAATGTTCTTTGTATTTATGGTCGTATAGTAGAAATATTGTTATATTTTGTATTTTTACTTATTTTTACATTAGTCTACTATGCTCAAAACACATTTTTTATTAATAATTAAAACACAAATAGTTTTGGATTTCAAAAATTTATTTGATAAACTTCCGCCACATCAATTTATTACAAATTTAAATAAAAATAAAATATGAAAGGTTTTAATTGTAATCAGAAATTGTTTGTTTGATAATGCTGTTGAATATGAAAAAATGAACAATTTATTTTTGTTATTTATAAAAATCTGTGATCTTGATTTAAATTGTATCAAATATTATATTAATAGGACTATATACCAACATTTTAACATTTCTAACTTATACAAGTTTAGATTTGAAAATTCACTAAAGAATTTTGCTGCTTGATTTTAATAATCTAATAGTTTATTATACAACGAGCGGGTAATATAGTTATAATTTACAAGAAAGTTGTAACCACTTGTGTGAACTATTACTTGAGTAGAACATTAATTAATTGATAACTATTTTATATTAATATTACGTAACATTATTGAACTGATTTTGATAGCATAATTAAAAAACGTTGAGTATAAGAATACTTTAACAAATAGTTTGTTGGTTTTCTTGGTTGTTACTACTAGATGGAGCTATATTGATAGAATATTCTAGTTAGTAACACATATTATTAGATACCGCTTAGATATGCCATAAAATAAAAAGTTTAAATCTTAAATAAATTTGTTGTTTGTTGTGTAGTGGTACAAAATAATGTACTCTTTTTGTTCCAAAATAAATTTTTGATTAAGGAATCTTATTTGTTCCAAAATATGTGTCCAATTAAAAAAAAATATGCAAAGGGATATATGATGTATTTTTACAACTAATATACATGGTGAGGCGGGAAGAACAGACCAAACTCTAGGAATGTATTACACTTAAAAATAATGTAAATAAACTCAAATGTTGTTATCCAATTTTCATTTGTTTTCAAGTTATAGCGAAATTAAAAATGTTTATCTAGTATGCCACAAAAGGTTTTCAGGGCGTTGGATTGGTTGCGGTGGTCTTATTAGTTGGTCTCCAATATCTCCAGATCTCTTAGCAATAAAAGTAGACACTTGGCATGCACTATTTCAACGCATTAGAAATGTTGCAGCCGATCTTAAACAAAAACATAACTTAATTAGGAAAGCAACGACGCCTTTTGTAGACGAAGCAGAAAATATTTAGAGGTAAATGACGATGATGAAAGGTATTTTTGAACATTTATTATAAAAAGGTTATGATTACCAGAACGTTAATGTAGACATTTTATTTATTTTTAATTACGGTATAACTTAAAAACAAATGAAAATCGGATAACAACATTTGACTTTTTTTACATTATTTTTAAGTGTACAATACACTTCTGGAGTTTGTTCCGTTCCTTCCGACTCACCCTGTATAACATAAAATTGAAAACATTTTAAAATTAACACTTATGAGTAAATTTAACAAATTAGTAACTATGTACGGTCAAGTTCTTTACGTGCTACTTGAATTACAGGATCGGAACAAACTACATTGCGTTAACATGTTTTCTCAAACGCAGTTTGGCCTTGGTCATGCGAGGTAGCTTTTAATCGTTGTCTCCTTTATGAAGCTTGGTTAATTCCATACCCTTCTACAATCTAATGAAAACATTGTCTAGTTTTTTTGCTTGACTTTCTGTGTTGTAATGGTGAAATGGTATTAAAGAAACTCAAATCTAAGACATTACAATCGGGGCTGCTTGGTGGTTGACATTAAAAGTACTACGTTGACAATTCTTTTTACTGGTTCTTGCACCAAAAAAGGCCAAATATTATTTTTTTTATTAAAATCAGTTTTTTGATTTTATTTTTTACATTAATGTATTATAATTTATATATATAAATATATATATATATATTAATATTATTAAAAATTGTTTTGATGAGTTGGACTATTTACTGAGAGCATAGTTTAACTTACACTTTTTGTTCTTATCTTGTAAGAAAGGTTTCAAGGTACTAGAAACTTTTTTAACAAAACCTTCTTTTAAGACGCGATGTCATACTCCAACGTTAGTACACAAATTACGAAATGTTGATCTTTATGATTGTGGAATTTTTCTCAAATTATTAATCATAAGATGTTGTTGCTTTAATCCAAATACGATTAATGGTTTACGTAAATATTCGAACTAATTCGTTTAATGGCACCATATTCTAGTTTACCATTGTCAAAGGATTTGAGCAAAGATTGCAGAAGGAGGAAGTACTATATTTTGGAATTAAAAATTATAGTTTTGTTACAATCAAATTACTTTAGTAGACTTTAAAAATGCATAAAACGGTTCAACTTTTCTTTGTCTACTGCAAAACAAAACCTAATTAGACGATTTATATAATATTTTTTTGCTAGTAGCATAAAATACTGCTATATTATTTAGAGTTAAAACAATAATAATTTTGATAAATTAAAATAGATTTTTAAACTTTAAATATACAAAAATGCTAAATTTTGTCGTAATCTGCTTTAACACAAAAATAAATTGGATAATTTTGATTTAATTTGCTAAGTAGTGCCACTAATTAATGAAAAAAACTTTAAAGTTATAAAACCGGTAAATTTATTTGGATTTTAAAAGTAAAAAAAAACAATAGTTTTTGTAAAATTGTTTTGATAAAATACTTAATTTAAAAAATATAATAACGGTAAAGTTTTTGCATTATCTGTTGTACAACATAAATTAGTTGAACAATTTTAATAATCATTTTAGTATACTACAGTAGTATTTAACAAAATTACAACAAAACATTTTTCGTATATTTAATAGTATTAGTAATTAACAGTAGATTTTTTGCGTCATTGGTTGTAAATCAATAAATGACTATTAAGTAGCACCAAATAATTCTAAATATTCTAAAATTAAAAAAGTTGTAAATACAGTAGAATTAATTTAGTTATATTGTTATGATAAAATGGATTGTAAAGTTTGATATGCGCAAAGAAGATTTAAAAAAATATAAATAATCAAACGAATGACTGCAGCTAGCGAAATTTAATACTAAACGTCCGCATTAATTGTTATCGTAGTGGCTCAATGGTTTTATAATGGTTTTATTAAACGAGATCGGTATGAGCAGAGTTGGGCGTTAGTGACTAACAATTTAGTCAAAATACTAGTTTCATTAATGATTACTGACTAACTAATCAATCATTGGTCATTAGTTTCAATAATTTTTTAAATTGATTAGTCATTAGTTACTTTATTTACGATTACAGATTGATCATTATTTGATTACTTGCGACTAATGGTTAGTCAAAACTACTTTGTATTTAAATATTCGTCAATCATAAATGCGATGTGTATTTGACTAACTATTTTGCAATACTTTAAAAAGTAAACACCAATAAAAAAATATTTTGGACATTTTTGACAAATATAGTTTATACATACAGTCATTTTAAATTTAAGAATATTAAAAAAATAAATAAAAATTAAAAAAAAATCCTAAAAAAATTAATAAAAAATCAAACATTTAAAATTAAATAAAAAAAAATAGGTTTTAAAATTTGTGTTTTATATAACTGACGTTACGAACGTTAATTCACCTACCCACTACGTTTACGTACGTTGTATATTAATTTACCCTAATTCAAGAACGGCCATTGCCGTCAAATTATTTGTCCGCATCATTTTACTGCAAAAAAGTTAACGAGACTTCTTTCTTCATCCCGTTTTAAATTATCAGAAATATAGCAGACATGTCAAGTAGTGTTTCAAACTGTCAAAATGTAATCACATTTGTCAAAAAATTAATAAACTGTCATAAATATTACTACATCTGTAAATGTCGTTAATAAAACGAATACAATCTGCCAGATGGTTAAAATTTGATTCAAAATTGTCAAAAACTTTACTACATTTGTCAAAAAGTTAATAAAACTAATAAGGCATCAAGTGCTAGTGTATAAATAACAATCTTTTACAGTCTAATATATGTATGAATAATCTATTTTTAAATTATCTTTTAAAAAAAAAATTGATAATCTTAAATTGGTTTTTTTTTCTATTTTTTTTAATTTTCTTTTATTTTCCTAATTTCTTTTTAATTTTCCAAATTAAAAAAAAAAAAAATTTTATTAATTTTTTTTTTTATAATTATTAGTCATTATTTGTTCTTCGTGCTGGTAATGATTTGTTAGTCAGTATCTTTTAGTAAAAGTTAAGTTTTTTAAAGTTTTAAAACTACTTTTACAACAGTCTCTTTATCTAATACTTGCTAAAATTGTAATTGATCGTTTTTTCAGTCCGAATATACGATGTCGGAAACATGACCCAAGCATAATATAGCATATAAGATATGTGATTCAAAATATAAAAAATAAACTACACACAACATTCCTCAGTTATCGTTCCGTTCAAACTTCTTATTACAAAAACAGACTTTGACAACGTTTTTGACAAATCATTTCTATATATTGTCCAATTGAGTTTAGGATCAAGACTGACACCTAAATATTTAATAAAACTTAATTCATTAGTCGTTTCCTCTACTGAAAAAACCACATTGTTTGTCTTCATTTAGCATCAAGTTATTATTTGAATAATTGGTGCTGAATTATTATTAGGTAGATCGTTTAGGAGAAATAATAAAGGGCGAATAGTTGATCCCTGCGGTACCCCTTGTTTAATATGCAACATTTTTGATGTTATATTATTGCAATTAACAATCTGCTTCCTATTGCTAAGGTATGACAGCAATAACTTGATACTGTTTGAGTGAAATTTATAGAAATATAGCTTTCGAAGCAGTATATGATGTGAAACACAGTCGAAAGCTTTACTCAAGTCTAAGAGACCCACTTTTGTGTGTTCATTGTTTTTAAATCCTTTGACTATTTTACCTACAACTTCCGTTATTGCATGAGTGGTTAAAAGCTTTTTTCTAAAACCAAATTGATAAGACTTTAACAGGTTTTTTTGTTAAGATGTTTAGTAGTCTGATTTAATAAAATTGTTTTAAACACGTTATTAAAAACTGGCAAAATTGAAATAGGCTTATAATTTGAAGGATTTTGCCTATCACTCTTTTTAAAAATAAGAACAACTTTTGCAGTTTTTAATGAACTTTGATGTTATTGCATATGAGCTCATTAATTAACTTTGTCAATGGTACTAAAATTAAATTAACATCTTGTTTGATACAAGCTGTACTAAAACCATAATAACTGGTGCAGTTAGACAGTTGGTTGTACAGGGAGTTTATAAATGAATGGGATTATGTAATTACTTTAAATATGCCTCCTATTTAAAATTGTCCACTATACTATTTGTTTTGACAGTTCAACTTTGACAGCTGTCAAGCAAGCAAGTTTATAAGAATGTATACAAATGAAGAAAATATATTTATTATTGAATCCTACTTTAGGAATGGGCGATTTGATAATGGGGAATGGCTCTATTCTATTCCGGATTGTGTTCGAGAGTTTACAACTGATAATTATATAAACATATGAAAATATTTTTATTATTGAATTCTAAGATAGGCAACTTTATTTACGCAGATGGTTACATAATCCCAAACATTTATAATCACCCTGTAGTATTTTTAAGTTTGTTGTAGGATTACTGGTTTGTTGCGAAAGTGTTTTAATTAAGTCGTCCGCAATATTAACAAAATAGTTATTAAAATTATTAAAATTATTAAAATTATTTATTAATTTTAGAATGAATAATTTTCAAATACGCTTTGGTTTTATTTTGAGCAATATTAACATGGTCAGTAAACGATTTAAGTTTAGATGATTTAATTACCATATTATATATATTTTTTAATGATTTAAAAAGCAGTTCATTGCTTTTAGACTTATTTTTGTAGTAAGTTTCTTTTGTCAACTCAATAGTAGTATTAATTCCGCATACTATATGATCTGAAAAGACCACAGGCAATCGCTTATTATTACTACAGTTGCTGAAAACATTCTCTGGTATTAAAATTGACTTGATGTTTAAGAACATATCCGTTAAAAAAATTAAGAAATATAGAAATAAATAAAACTAATTAAAAACAAGGAATTAGTCAAACATCTTAAGCAAAACTATTTATTTAATTATTTAGTTTTAAATATTGCATACAAAACTTATTTATTGCATTGAATTTTGTAAGAAAACTTATTTCTTGCATTTTATATAAAATTGTCGCAAATAATTGAAAATATGATAAAAAGTAATTATTGCAAAAATATTACCAAAGCAAAAAAATAAGCCGAAAATCCATTTACCGCGTAGAATTTATCAAAAATTGGCGCATAAATTCTATATTACATAGTGCAGAAAACCTCTTTATGGCATAAAATTTACACAATAAACAATTTATTGCGAAGATTTAATTAAAAATATGCAGAAATTCTATTTACGTATTCTATTTTTTTGAGTAATGTTAAATTACAACAATAAAAAAAAAATTACATAAAGATTTAAAAAACTATACCAGTAATACTAATTTATTGTGTAAAATATTTTTTCCAGAAAACTTGTTTGATAGTAAATAAAGTGGCATTCAAAGAAAACTTTTTTGTGAGGTAAAATTGCTCAAAAAATTTATTGGACGCCTACAAATTACTAGTGCGCTTCACTAAATGTTTATGGCTATGTCTGAGTCAAGTGTACGGAACAAAAATTTGATTTTGTTCATACCACTGAAAATGTCTTTCTTTATATGAGTCCTTATCTTGTAATTTTTTTTAGATTTTATCAATACGCCATTTTTGAGTAATAAGCAATCAAAATTTGAAACCGATTTTTTGCATTTTTTTACATTTTTTGATTGTTTGTAACTTCTCAGGGTGGCATTTTTAGGAAAAAAATGTAATAAACTTTTTATTTCAAAATTATTTAAAGAATCATTTTTTACAGCAGAATTTTTTTCCTTAAATTTTGAAAATTTTGCAGAACTTAATTTTTTTTTTCTTGAAAAAAATTACGGATATGTTTTTAATATGGATAAAAACGTGTTTTTATATGTGCAAAAGATACGTTGATAATTTTTTTGTTTATTTTTTACTTTCTAAAACTTATTTTAAATAACTTACGTGTTTTCGTTGAGATATCGAACAAAAAAGTAAAAAATAAGAGATTGAAACCGGTTTTTTGTTTGTTTTTTGAATTTCAATTTCAATTACTAAATTTATAGAGCATGCTACCTACATTGTAATTTTTTATTATTTTTTTTTAATGGTTGGTTGGTAAAGTGTGAACCGGAAAAAAATATAAAACCAGACAACAGCAGTTTGCGCTTGTTTTTGATTTCAAAAATAAATGTTTGTTTTGCGGAGATAAGCGGGCAAAAAGTAATTTATTCAGTATTGCAAAATTAAGTAAAGTATTAGCAACACCTTGATGGATGCGACAGTGGTTTTGCTTTTTTAATCTTAGAGCGTATTCAATATGTACATGATCTTGTCTCCGCAGTTGTTCCGTACCAAGAAGAACCAAATTGTGTGTGCACACACTACTAGCTAAGAGGATTCAGAAGAGACGATTTAGCGGGAACAAAGTTGACGGAGGAAATTTAGTCAATTTTCTATGAATGATTTGATGAAACAAATAAAAGGAAAATTCATTTCTAATGTCAGAACCAACCGTAAACAACATTTACAAAGAATTTACGTAAATGGCATCATGATTATTAACAAACAAAGAGTTATCCCATCGGATGAATTTATAAAAGCTGTCAAAGCCATTGAAACTTTAAAGTTTTCCTTTCCGTAATCATTACAAAAGTTAAACGCAATAATAATTTGTTTGTTTGTTTCCTTGCTAGGTGTCGGAGATTTTCTGTATAAAAATTGGGTTTATAAAATCTTATCAACATTACCATTGACGGCTATGGAACATTTCACGCAATGGGATGAATACATTCCGTGACTTTGGACACCGCTATTGAGCATAAAATTGTAATTCCATGTATTGCAAAAATTAAATTGGCACAATTCTGTATGAATCTAATTCATTCTAAATCCGCGAGTTTAAAGTCTATACACGTCTTCAATGTCTAAACTCTTTGTCAACGATCCCAAATTTAATTTCAACTTTTTTTTTTCAATCAGATTTATGACACTATTCTTACTCCGGTTCTTAAAGCTGTTGAGAAAGGCACGCTTCGTCATTAAATAACTTTTGATGAGTCACTGTACTGAAAATCTCGCGACATTGTGAGAGCCTAACCTAACATCGGATTTAAAGAATGTTATTGTAAAGCTTGGAAGATTCTATATAGTGATGTCGTTTATGAAAACAATCTATATGATTTCGTTTGGTAGTGGGATCGAAGAGCTTTTAAAGTTAATCTACGCAGAAAATTGTGTAGATTACATTTTTTTGGTCATGCGTATGCAAGAGCTTTTTGTGTTTCCATTTTGTCGCACGTGTTTTAAACTCAATATCTTGACAACGATCTACTATTGATTTAAAAGTCAAATAACTTAATAAATTGTAGAGCGTAAAAAAGCAACAACAAATTATATGGTTGCAATTTTTGTTTTGCGTTGGGATCCGTTTTTTTTTTAAGAAGGCGGAGAAAGCTCATAAGAAATCTTGGTCGACAACTTGAGGTTCAGCTTTTCTAACTCCTTCCTACACAATATAAATGACACCTTTGATTTATTTGCATTTTCAAATGTACATAGTGATTGGACTATTTCCTAATACTCACAAAATAACATCTTACCAGCGGCAGCGTGGGTTAGTTGCTTAGGTATTAGGGTACTGAATTTAAATCCTCCTCTGTCATAAATTATTTGTGAAATTGCATTAACAGCTTTGGCAATTATTTTTTAGCGACAAATAAATTTAAAATCATTAATGGACAACCCCTATCGTTATATTTCTTATGAATGTTTTAAAAAATATAATAATAAAGCGCAATTGTTTGCATTGCTTCAAATCCGGATAATCTATAATTCATATTAAAAATGAAAGTTGGTCATTTAAATCAAAAGCATATAAAAGTTAAGAAACATAAAAATTACATGATTTAAATGATCTCAAGTCGTGACAGAAAAATTGGTATTGCGAAGAATCATCGATTTGCAGATCATTGGTGTCGTCATTCCGCCAAGAATCGCACGCTCGCTTGATTAGCATGTTTGCCGCTATTACATTATTATCTATTAATTTATTCAATTATTATTACGGAGATAATTTTCATAATATAAATATTAGTATATTATGATATATTGCGTTGAACTAACTACACATTAATATGGTGCAATGAAAACAAACATGAAAATATGAATAGTAGTTCAAATATGTAATTATGGTATCATGTATTCAGTATTGATATTCTGTAAAGATTAAATGCCATTACTATCAATTTCATCCGATCTAGATGAGAAACAAATATGGGAATGTTAAGTTTTATTATTTTGCTTTATATACTGAGACCGAAAAATTTGACATTTGACTAACAAAAAGTTTATATAATTATATGCTCAAAAGATCATAGTTTTTAACAATAATTATAGTGAGTTTGAATAATTTTTATAATATTTATTTGTGTATATTAACATAATATTATAAATGATGCTATTGTATAATTGAAAAGTCTTACGAAAGAAATCGCAACAAATATTTAAAAAAAGTTCATCGAGAGTAAAGATATTGTTTTGTTCTGTGGAACGAACATTGATAATATATAACACGCCAAAGTGAAATATATACCTTTGTAAATGCATTTTATTTCAACGGAACTACGCGAAATTATTGATTATACATTTTTATAATTTTGGAGTTTTTGTCTAAGAGTTTTTTAATTAGAAAATTAGAACATGAAATACTCATCCAGAAAATAAAAAGAAAATGATACATTATACTTGAAAAACTGAAACATGTATTAAGTCATAAAACATTTGTATGCTTTTATTAAATTAATAATACAAAATAGCAATATTTTCAAAAAATAATAAATTGTCTAAGCACATGAGAATAAAGTCGTTCCAAGTGTACACTGAACCTATTACATATCTCTTCGTTGCTTACTATTTCTTATTTCCGCCGTCAACATAAGGATTTTGCTTCTGTATATTGTAACCTGGAGTGGAAATAATTTCAAATGAACTAAATGGATTGTTTTGTGTTTCTTAAGCTGAATGTATTCCAGAGTAATCATGCTAAAACGTATTGATAAAAACATCACAAAGTAAATATATGTCCTAGAAAAATATAGATAAAGCATTATATTTACTGCATTTTACACATATTTTGTTCTTATTTAATAAAATATTCTTGTTCAGTATAAATAATAATATTAAGAACAACAAATGATTTAAAAAATAAATCTGCATATTTTCTAAGCCTTCAAAGGTTTCTTTTTGTAGTATTTCAAGGAGAAATTTCTCTGTTTTATACATCTTTTGTACTGTTAACTTTTTATTTCTTTCAGTGGATTTCTTTTACAGTAATTTACAAACTTAAAAGTTAATCTTTTTTTAACAAGGTCTATTGCCAGCACTGAAATTACTTATTTCCTCTGTTTATAATTTACCTTTTTTTTTTGTTTGCGATATTTTCAGTGATTGGCTGGCAATTGGATACCTTCTATAACTATGATGGCTTTTCCTACTACCATCTGGCCATAGGATTTTTCTTTGGTAGCGGTTGGTGTGCTCCTAGGTGAAGCAAGGTTTTTGTAGCTGAGAAGTAGGTGTCTTACTGTAGACCTGGCTATTATGGCTAGCCCACAGTTTTTGGTAAACTGAACAGACCTTATAACGGACGGTGTGCGGCCAACCGCACGCGGCGCATACCCAGACTTTTTGTTAGTTTTGCATGCGGAGCTTAAATGAGCTCCGGCATATAAGTTGCACGCATATGGTGCGTTGCACTGAAAGGCCGTTGGCAACGGTGGTATTGTGCGATTACTATAGTTTTTCGTGCGTGTAGTAGAAGTAGGATTGTACCCCTGAGCGACAAGCTCAGCCAGCATCAGTCTTGATACAGTTGGGTACATTATTGATAACGTACTTTGATAGGTGTAGTGAAATATTGTTTTTAGTACAATGATCGATTGACGCATAAAAGTCCGCATGCGAGAGAGGGTGTATGCGGATACCATGGACTACATTTACATCGCGGTCGATGGTTACGTTTATTTAATTAAACGTTGCCAACAGCTTTTAGGGATAATAATAAATGGGCAGGTCATCAACAATTTGCGATACGCAGATGATTCTGTATTAATCGTCGACAGCGCAAAAAGATAATAGATAGAGTAGTCGACGGCTGCCAAGAACTTAGTATGCGACTGAATATATCAAAAACAAAAACAATAACATACTTAGGAACAAACCTGAACGAGAAATGGGACGATAGTCAAGAGACAAAAATAAGGATTGAAAAAGCACGATCAGCTTTCAACTAAATGAGGAGTATATTATGCAACATGAATTATTTCCTTTAAGTTTGTACGCGCATTTTAAGACGTTGCGTCTTTTCAACCCTTTTATATGGAGTAGAAGGATGGACAATGTCCGAAAAGGTTAGCAAGCGATTAGAAAGTTTCGAAATATGGTGCTACCGCCGCATGCTTATGGTTTTATAGACATACCGAGTAACTAATGAAACTATACTTATACGCATGCAAAAAGACAGAGAAATACTTAAAACAATAAAGCAGAGAAAAAGTCATATTTTGGCCACATCATGCGCAACAGTGAAAGGTACAGAAGCTTACAGTTAGTTAATGCTAGGCAAAATGAACGAAACAAATTACCAGGAAAACGACGAGCTTTCTGGCTGAAGAACTTGCGTCAATGGACCGGCAAGACTTTAATAGAATTATTTAGAACCGCGGTAGATCGAATTAGGTTAGCCAGATTAATTGCTAACGTCTACTAACGGATACGGATACGGCACATCAAGAAAAAGAAGAAACAGCTTTTAGTAATTGGATTTATCTTGAATAGTAATGGGCAGAGGGCGGCATGCATGTACAGGAGGATTTAAGAAGCTAGTAGTTGAACCGGAGTTGGTTGCGCCTTAGTGGCTGGCCAGATCGAGTATTTTTTTGTTGGTTTATGGCCTGTTAGAGCAAATAATTAAATAGGGTTTACCTGTTTCTTTAATTAACTTTTTTTATTTTTTGTTTTTTATTTCTTTCTACTGGGATGAATTCTGAGGGCGGAGTTTTGTGGTGGGAGTTGACATTGTAGTTTAATGGAATTCTATATCTTCTTCCTGGAGAATGCGGAGTCGGATGTAGTGGTGACAGGTTTTTTGAGGGCGGCCTAGGCCGGGTTTTCGTCGACTTACCGGATTCGACCTGGGTTGCTGCGTAGGACATGTCCATTAGAGCCTCTTTGGTAGGGTACGAGGCTAAAGCTTTTTGTCAAAGTAGGGGTTGCGTGGACAGCCTGGCGATGACGGTCCTTTTCACGGAGTTTTAGATGTTCATTTTTAGCTAAGGGCTTCCTCTTGATTGAGTTGAATTTGATTTCAAATGTTCAGATAATCATTGGTGACTCTTTGCAATAAAAATTTTCTGGTTGGCTGCTGGTAGCCGACTCAGCTTTGAACTCTTCTGAGTCTTTAAACATTTATTTATAACTGTGAGCTTTGCAAAACATACATTGCGGAGGGGTGTGATTTATCAGCGCAGAAGTTGTAGGCACAGTACTATCAAACGGTTTTTTGTTTCTTATTGATTTATTTGCATTTTTTGACAAATTGAAACTTTCTATAGTATAAGAAATACTTTTTTTGTTTTTTTGTTTTCAACTTTAGATCTTACTTTTTAACACGCTGATCACTGTTAGACACCTAATAGTCCCTTGGAAGAGCAGAATTCTACTACTTGGCATGCATGCTTATGACCTTCTGATTATTTGTCTTAATTGGTGGAAAGCTGATTATCTTTCTATGATTCTCTTATCAAATATTGAAATGTATCTTTTTTGTCTAGTCCTTTATCTATATGAATCTTTTTATATTGTCGCCAAAATAGGAACTGCGAATGTTTTCTTCTTGAGTTTACTTTTTTTTAATTTTCAAAACTTAATTTACGTGCGCTTACACTACAACTTGCTACAAGCTTATGAAATAACTGTTATGCTCATCTGCATCCAGCATTTCAGAAATTATGGTCCGTAACTTTGTTTTTGTGAAAATGTTGTACATTTGTTTTCAAATTTTAACAGTAAATTTTCTTTTAGATAAACCATGTGTTTTGTCGATTGAGTTTTTTGAAAATCTACTTGGCATCTGTGCATCTAGTTTGCTATTTTTGTAAACACTGGTTTTGAAAAACGTTGGATTTTTATGATTTTAAACAACGTTGGAACGATTTGTGAAATAACTTCACAGTGTAGCACGATTTTATGCAATATAATTTTGTGTTGTACACGGAAGCTTTTCTGGAAAGAAACAAACAAAAACGTATATTTGACGGCTAACACTTTTAAGTCTTTGATCTGTCCTCAAAACATACATAAATAATTACGGAAAGTCAGTGTTCTGCAATATTGTTGAAAATCTTGCTTTTCAAGACATCAGGACAAACTTTACATTTACGTTGAAAGGTTTTAATGTTGGCATCAGCTGTAAGGCATTAATAGAACTGATCTCAAATATCTTTGAATAATCAATAATGAGGAAAATTTTAGATATAATATCAAATATTGTTGCAGTTCTTTTTGCTCCACCTAGTGCAATTTTTGTTGGCCGCTGTGATCATTAGATTGAGTTTGAATAATTTATTAATTCATTTCATAATAAAGTTTTACCTTTTTTTCTAGTTGTGCATTTTTGCATGAGTGTGAAAAGAGTTAAAAGTTTTATAAATCTCGATATATCATGCATGAGTAAAGGTTATTTCCTATACATTTTCTAACTATAGAAATTATATCAATTATATTAGTTATAAGTAAAAATAATATAATAACAAAAATAATTTTTGTATGTTATTTCATATAACTTATAATGGGCTTATTTAAGTAATTTTCTATAGAACATAGTTACACTATTTCATTTTTGAATCGCAAATTAAATCTATCGTATGATCTTGCTTTAAAGTGTTGCAGTGTGTCTTCTTCTACGAAAAAGGTGCATTCCGGGCAATTTTTCTCAAGAGCTTTTACGATCCGCACGGAAACGTTTTTCAAATTAGCATTCTTCGAAACGATAATGATATTTAACTAACCGTGAAGTCGAATAAGAGAGGGTGCCACTAGAGTGCGAAATTTAAGCACTTGACCCGAAATGGGTTACTGACCTGAGGGTGCTTTTGTATCGCGATGTCAATTTAGCACGGTTCGCCCATACTTACAAGCCCCGAAACAAACATTAAATCTTCAACCCTACCATCAATTTACTGTATTGAATCCCGCAATATAAAGTCAGCATTGGGACAAAAATATTATTCCAATTTATTAAATGTGGTGTACAAAAAACTTTTTTATATTTTATTGTGGCTAATATTATTATCTTTTTATATCAAATGGGTTACATTTTACGAAATTACTGGCGGAAAATTTCTCTTGAGACTTTATCGTTGAAGCAATCTATTCTAAGGACGAAATTTCTCTATTCAACATTAAAGCATTCCTAGTTTTATCGGTAAAGTTAAATTGGCGTTTCTTTTTTTTAACTAACGATGCGTTTTTTTTATCGGGCTCTAAACATCCCTTTTAAGTTCGCAGTTCTGTACACAATTGGGGGGAAATTTTTACAAACACGTCTTCATTAATGGACATGCGGGGGTGAATCGGATCTGATAGGGATTTCAACGGTTAATTTGCTGTGAAATACAAACTCGCAATTTCGGTCGGTTCCCCGCTTTAATTAATCTTTAATCAGTGTCGAAGTAAATATGTTGCGTTTAAATCGAGTTGATGATCGCTGATCTGGAATGCAATGAAAATTCAACAAAAGGTGCATTGATTGATTGGCACAAAGGAAATTGTGCAGCAATTATTTGGACTAGAATTCAATGATTTACACGGAGTATAATTGCTCCATAAAAGTATTTTCAAATAGTACAATACGATTGACAAAACTAAAAAAAGCAACATTTATGGAAATTATTATTAATAAAATTATATCTAGTACATATAACATCATTAAAATTAATACTGCATGATTATCAATTGAAAACGGAATGATAATAAGTCACATTAACGATCCTTGCAGTGAAGGCACGAGAGCATCCCTTTTACCTTATTTGCATACAAACGGTTCCGATGATTAGTTTTAGTTAATTAAGTTCCATATTAAATACGCGACAGACGTCTTAAATTATGGTTTTTTTAATAAAAGGAAATTCCACATGGAACACGCGTACGCGGTGAAACCTTTTCATTATCCAAACTCTTTATTATAAATTTTAATTAGAAAGTGCATTTGAGAAGCATTTCAATTGCAGACTTAAAAAGAAATAGAGAATGTAATCATGTTGATTTTACTTCAGGGATGTGTATTTGTTATTGTTTTAATCTTTTAAAAGTTTTGATGATGCTTGGATAATGCCTTGGTCTAGTTAGCAGGTTATTTGAATGACTGCGTTGCTAGTAGATAGCTTTTTGATGACTTAGAATAGAATAGAATAAGATATTTGTTATAGCCGTGGAAACTTTGTAAGAAGTAAGACTTCTTTTCAAAGCTTGTGTCTTTTCTGGGATATGATACGTCATTTTATGGGCAATTTTCATTTTTTGGATGTAAAAAATAAGATTTTTGGTTTGAATTTATGAAAACTATGTGAGGCGTAGCAGGTTGTGTTATAAAGCACTTATCCAATCCAGTACTGGCAGTGTTTTGCAGTATCTTTATGGATTACACTGTGTGGGTGTTTAGCGAGTTTAATTTTAATTAAGCGGACTGTTGGCTTAAGTTTTATAAACCTACCAGACTTGTTGCTAAGTTGGTTATTAGGATTTGTAAATTTCGAATACGCAAAGTAGTTTAAATTACGAATGATACAAAAATTAGTTTACGTGAGAGAATATTATCTCGTTTTACTGCACGGACGCAAAGGGGAATTTTGCTTTGACTATAGCATTTTGACTCTTGCTCAACGCTAAGGCTTTAGAACAGACGAATTTTGATTCTAATTTGATAACCTTGCTTCGATTTTTGTGTTTATTTATTTTACATCAGTTTAGTCAGCATGGACATTTTGTAACTTTTTTATCTCAAAAAAACAAAGTAATAAAACTATATTGTTTATGTCATGTTGGTGGAAGGATAGCTACATTTTTTTGTTGATTGGAAGGAGGATCTTCCAATGGATTTGAAAAGTGTCGGATTTAATTTCAAGAGCGCTTACCGACAAAACTTCCTTTTCTTTGATTCTTAGAAGTTTGGATCTTATAGTGCAAGGACCTTTCTGCCTTATTAAAAACAGTTTTAATGAGGATTATCAAGAGTGCAAGTAGTGGGTTAGCCATATATGCGTTGCATAGTGTTTGGGGAGAATTTGTACACCGATGATGTTTGGAGCTTAGACTAACGGACAAATAGTCTGTGTCTAGCTTATTAGGCTTGAAGATAATGAAATCTCCTTGAAATCAGCGAAGGAGAACTTGATTTTTGACTAATAGCTTATTAAACATAAAACTCTTTGCTCCTGATTTTTCGGTGCTTGTGTGGGAGGAGCGGGAATCTGCTTTTGAGAGGCAAGTGCTTTGGATTGGGCTTTAGGAGAAGACTGGCTTGACGTTGGCTTAAGATAAGATGGGCAGCTTCTATAACGCTTGCAACGATTGGCATTGGACAATGTTTTCGGACTCGCATGCAATTTTGGATACATGCGGACACCATTCATTCATTCATTTTCTCTATTTTCTATGGATGTTGACGAGTATGAGGGGCTTGATAGAGAGCTTAGGGACCTATTGGCTGTACTAGAGGTGGTTGCTTAAGCTTTAATGGCCAGCCGGGTCGTAGACTCTTTGGCTTTGTTAGATGATGACCTTGGTGGCGGTGAAAGCCCCTGACTTGCTGGGTTGGTTAATGGCCTAATACGAGCAGAAGATGAAGAGGACTCACCCGAATCATTCTTTTGCTTCTTGCTGCTATGGATTGGTGAATTTTTCCTTTAGGGGCGGGGTTACCTTGTGTACAGCGACTTTGCTGTCCGGCTGCATATTTATCGGCTATTTGTTTTTGGAGTGGCTGCACTTGTCCGGGTTCTTGGCAGATCTGGGCTGGGGCTTTTGAAAACTTTGTCAGCCATACGCAAGTCGAAGAAGATATCTTTTAGATCCACCTTGCTTTGCCGCAGCTTGTTTTCCTGATTATTGATGCGTTCTGATTCATTGTCAATCAATCGAATGACGTATTTTTCGAGTCCTATAAACGTTTGTTGAGGAGATTCTCCAGCTTTTGGACCTAGACATACCCAAAGTTTGGCTATCGCTCAGTTAACGCTTGCGGTCCGTACTAAAAGAGAAGCTGAATTAATTAATTAATTTAGATAGGTTGTTATTAGTGAGATATGGTTGGTAATTAAACACAATCAAATTATCTGTGTGATTTGGTGCAATAAATATTATCATTATCCGTGCTTCGGTCTTGCTTCCTTGAGGGTAGTGAAGTGGTTTGCTCTCAGTATTGACGTGAGCAAGGGTATGTACCAAGCTAGGATCTAAGCTTTAGTGTTTAAGGGTCGGACGCTGAGCAAGGGTTTGTACCAAGCTAGGATCTAAGCTCCACGATGCTATGATCGGAGCATGGGCCTTTGTTGTGTTTGCAGCTTAAGCTTATTATGTCCTAACGTGTTTACTCGATGGATGCTAAATGCTTATTTAATATTTACTTGAATTATATTTTAATTTTTTTTACTTAGTCTGCAATTTGAAATTATAAATATGTTAAAACGTCTTTAGAACTTTATTATTGTTTGCTATCAACTTTTATCTACACGGTTTTATGTCAATATTTAAATTAATGCTTGTTTGCCTGCGGACGTGCTGGCTTGATATAATATGGTACTTAACAAAAGTTATAGTTTGCTTTTTTGGTATCAAACTCCGATATTAATTGATATATTTTTTATTGTGCCCTATATAACTTATAAAATAGTTGCTGCAATCTTATTGTAAATTTAATGTTATTTACTGAACGGACGTGATTTCACTCACCTTCTATGTACGGGGTGAAATTGAGGAAATACGCTGATGTTTATGCAAAACCCATTAAAAATCCGCGTTACACTTATAAGTCTGGCAAATGAAATTCGGTGAACGTGTGCCCAGATTTATTTAAGTACGTATTCAAGTTGCTTTCCGGAAATTAACTTTTAAAATACTTTACTCGTCCTCCTCCACCCTCCACGCCATTTCAAGTTTATTCAGCCACTCCGGTGCGCACCACCGGTTGTTGTCTAATGACGATATTTGTCAATAGGCATTTTGCCTTTTGCGAATTAAATAGCGTTCCTGTTAAATTAATGGAGCTAATTTAAGTCAGGATGATGTTATTTAGAGTATTTATTATTTTATATTATTAGAAAACAAATCTTTACTAAATGAGGTAATATAAAACTGCTTCTCTTCGTTAAATATTTCCTTTGATATTTGTATGTAAATATATTTTTTAATTTACCGGAATAAATTTGCTAACGTTTGTCTGTACATAATAAATATTGCTGGAGTTAAAATAAACGATACCGAAGTAATATTTACTTTGTATATATTTTAATTAACATTCAAAACCACAATTAATATTTTATAATCAAAGTCTGTCTTATGACAAATAAATATTTATGTTATTCTGCCACATTTAATTTTTTTAATAAAATTTTGATAATAAATAAATCTTTATTTATTTCAAACTAGCCATCGTTCTTAATTAAGCAATAATGTTTAAAGTATTATATTTTATAAAATAATCTATTGGTGGTTTATATGAAGGTAATCATTTTATTCTACTTGTTACGGTGTAACTAGGAAACATTTTTAATGAGATTTCTATATTTGGAAAAGTAGAATCATTTTTGCAACGATATCATTTGCCGTAGGCCTCTAAATCAGTTGGGTTGTGTTGAGCTAGAAATACGGAAGTAAGAGGAAAGGATGTTTATAGTCGTCATTACGACAAGTATATCGTATAATGTAACTGTAGAACAATAAATATTACGGAACACGAGTCCGAGTAGTAAAGTATCATGAGTACTGAATATAATTAATAAGAATATAGGACATGATATATCCTTGCACAGGAGTTAAATTAATTCACATCAAATCTTGTCGCACTACATTAAAATGTAGTGAATTATAATTCTATATTAAATTTATGACAAATTCCCTTTGCTATCAAAACAAGGGATTCAAGATGCCAACATATTATATTATTTACGCGTTGCGAACATGTATCTCTTTTCTTTTTCTCTTGCTTTTTTACTTGTGTTGTCATCCACGGTGGCGAAAATCATTTCCCAAGGTGGACGCGAACGACATACCATAAAATGTTCATTTTACTTTATGAAGTTGTTATAAAGCCGAAACGCAATTACATATAACACAAAAGGCAGACTGATTTTATTTTCACCATAAACATTATTGACAATCCAATTTAGGGAACTTACTACAGGTCATTGAAGGTCGCTAAAAAGACTCGAGAGTCGCATTTACGACGGTGAACTCGTAAATATTTGATCGCGGAAAAGCAAAGAGAAGTTACACTATTTATTTATTAAATACCATGAAGAGATTTCAAACTACGCTGAACACATTATTAATTTTTTCTTACTACATAATAAGATCCTAATATGTACTAAAGATAAAGTCACTTGTTATGGAGAGGAGCAATATGTATCAAAGTTTGTACATATACTAAAATATATGCAAAGCCTACATAATGCAAATAGTAGATCAATATTGTTATCGAAAACTTTGCCAATATAAAAATTCAGTTTTGCGTTCAGGTTGAATATGTGTTCGATCAATTGATGCTACATAAAGTTTTTACGCGTCCTCTGAGGATTCAGCAAGGTGCCGGCGAAAATATTTCCTTCTAAAAGTTGATGCAAATTATAGTTGCCAAGTTTTTACTTTGTTAAAGTTAAAATCTACCTATGAAATATTTAATAGAAAGCGGATATTTTTATAGATATTATAATAAAGTGTCTTATTTTTTTGTTTGATATGTACTAATTATGCTAGCTTGAGAATCATTTTATTTTCTTGTTACTCCGTCTTTACTGGTAATGATTCTGATTCTTATTATATTATTTAACGTAGACAATTATTATTATTATCAAAAGAAAATATAATGATTCTGATTCTTATTATATTTAACATGGACCGTAATTATTATTTAAAAAGAAAATAAAATATAATACTGACGGAATGCATTTTAATGACAAAGAAATATGAAATAATATAATAAAAGCATATAGAATCTGAGCAGTACATTTTATTTGTTTGAAATACTAATTAAATATCTTATTTTTGAACGTGAAAGCATTATCTGATATTTGCACTCTTAAGCGTACTATGTAGATTTTGAGGAGATTGACTAGCAAAATGTTTTGTTTAAACTGCAAAATAAACAATAATTTCTGCCTGGAACAATTTGTATGAATTAATAAATAAAGGGAACATATATACACATACATACAACAACCAAACAGTTTACAATGTTGAATAAACAAGTCATCAATCTAATAGAATTCTTTAAAAACAATTTAAAGTCATGCATGGTAATTTATTATCTCTATTGGCAAGTCATACATTTTTATAGATAAATAATATAATAAATGATTTATCTAATCTGTAGTAGGGAAGATATATATTGTTACTCAATTTGGTGCAATAATTATGCAGCTTGTTCTGAAAATTGTAATTTTTTGCATTTATTCTTTTTTTCATATGGATCAGCCAACACATACAGATCAGGAACAGTCCGTTTGACATAAGATGAATTTCTAAGACTAAAACATGCAACTAATTGAAGGACCTTTTTGTACTATAAAAGTTCTATTGGCATGGTAGGAACTACCACTCAGCAACACGCCATATTATGTTTGCTATTGGCCAAATCATTTTTAACTAAATAAAAATTGCTGCTTAATGTTATAGAAAGCAATGTGACGTGCTGTTCCAAGCAATTTAAAGGTGGATACTTAAAAAAATATTGCTTTTCTTGAATCATTTAATTATATATACAGAGTGTTTATTTTATTATGGAGTTTTAGTATTTCAAGTGAAATACCCTGTATATTTTTACATTTTTTAATTCTAATATAAATTCTCAGCTTGTTTTGTTAATATATTTTTTTATAAAATGCTTATTTTTTGAGTTATAAGCAAATAATTCAAACTCCTGAACTTCATATTAAGAACATTTTCCAATAATCAAACACATTCATATTGCCAAATAGATAAAGAGAATAACATCAAAAACAAATAACAAAACAATCATTTTAATGACAATTTGTCAACTGTTTTATAAAGTTGAGTTTTTTTTTATTTCTTTGTTTGGGCTATAAGGAAACTGGTTAGCTAGAAGCTTAAGTGACGATAAAAATATCATCATAAAATTATTGTCACTTGCTTGGCCAAAGCGGAGTAGCATGTGAGTTTTAACTGATAGAGTTAGAGCCTTTTCTGTAGCTTTTGCATAGGATTTCTTCTTGTGGACGTTGGGATTACTCACAGATAGAGCGGAAGTATGCTTTTGACAAAAAATTTGAAAGTTTCAAAAATTTGTTGTTTTAGGTCAGGTTACAAGCCAAAAGTTATACCTTTTCATTATTTTGTATTTTGACAAAAGTATAGAAAAATTAGAAATTTCTAGTTTTAGGTCAGGTTACATGCCAAAGGTAAAAAGTAGAAAGTTTATAAATTTCTAGTTTTAGGTCAGGTTATTATTTTGACTTCTTTTCAGTTTGAGATAAACTGAACAGCCTTTGTAGCTTGCGGTGTGCGGCTTATTACACGCGGCGCATGTTGCTATATGCCCGAATTCTTTAGTTGTTTTGCATTTGAAGTTAGGATGTGTGTTATACCTATACTCTGTGCGGCCGTAACGTTGGCAACGGTGGCATTGTGCGATCTTGGCAGTCTTGTGTTTGTGTTTAACAATGACATGTAGCACGCATATTTCAATGAGAGACAATATTTTACTACTAATATTTTTATCTTTTTGTGGAAGCTGAACGTCAAGCATTGGAGAGGGTTTTCCGTCCATTCCCATGCGTGTTACAGAAGTTTACGGCGCAGTCAATTTTAATGTTTATCGACTTGAACAGTGTGGTCAACTTCTAGAATGAGCTTTTATCACGTATTGTAAAATGAGGGCCTGGCTTGTGTTATTCGCGGAGAATGATGTAGAGGTTGTTGGGCTTGATGGGACAACTGACGGACCTTATAGGGCCGTCTTAGCTTGAGAGGCCGACCGGATTGAAGACCTTTTGGCCTTAGTGGGGAATTGATTTGCTGGCGCTTAGAGCCCCTAACTTTGGGCGGCTGATTGATTGTGTATTAGTTTTAGATCAAGTAGAAATAGTCTCACCCTGATTCTTCTTTGATATTTTTGATTTCTTTTTATTGATAGATGGGGTTTTCCTGGACATATATTACTTTTTCTTTGTTAGAGATTATATTCGGGGTTTCAGAGTGCCTCTTGAGGAAGTGCTGGTCTAGGGTCTTTGGGATCTTTTTAGATGAAGTCAGGGTCGGAACTCGTTTTTTCGGAAACTTGGTTGGCAGAGTGGTCTACCTGGCTACCATCGACATTATGGCCGCTATGGTGGCGGCTACAATATTTTTAATTTTTTAGAGGTGTCTTAACATAAATGGTAAAGGAGACTGATCTTCGATTAGGCCGACTTTAAACTTCTAGAACCGTTTAGTTTCTTGTCATATTTTTTAAGATGATTTTTGAGCACCTAACTTGGGTTGGCTGATTGCCTATTAGTTTTAGATGAAGTAGAAATAATCTTACCCTGGTCCTTCTTTATTATTTTTTATTTCTTCTTATTGACCACTTTGATGAATCCGTTTTATAGAAAAGTGTTTTTGTAGTTGGGCTTGTCGATGGGGTTTTCCTAATTATCCATCACGTTTTTTTTTGTTGGAGATAGGATCCGGGGTTTAACCCTTTCGCGCCTGTTGGTACGTATATGTCCCAGACGACTTCAGTAAACTGTAAATTGAAAAATGGCAAAAAAGTTGCCCTAGAATGTCCTCAAGCTGTTGCTGATTACATCAAATTTATGGGGGGAGTTGATTTGTTCGATCAGCTTACCACTCTATACGATTTTGATCGTAGATCCGGAAAATGGTGGCGTGGTGTATTACAAGCTTCCCATGACTTCCATTATAAACGCTTGCAAACTCTACAAAGAAATTCACCATAAGAAAGAATCTACACTCACATTTCTGATTGATTTGGCGGAGTAAATGATCGGAAACGGAAGAGAAAACGCTAAAGTGATTAGAAAGAGAGGATTATGACGACCTTCTGCTACATCAAGACACCTTCAAACGTCGGCGATCATCTGCCGGTAGAAGGAACATCTCGTAGAAGATGCCACCAATGTTTGCTGCAGAAAAAAAGAATTTTGCACAAAGACTTTGTGTACCTTGTGCAATATACCATTGTGCAAAAGTTGTTTCACTCCGTTCCATATATAAGATATTTTAGTTTGTAAGATATTTTTTTTTTATAAAGTTATTGTTACTCCTGAACGTATTCTAAGTCTGTTAGAACATATATGTCCCAATTCAAAACACTGATGGGACAATATGTCCCAAAATCAAATTTAAGTTTGGAAAACCAAAAAAAAATATTAGGAACCTTTAAAGACTTTCAATATTAACTCTATTTATTCCATAAAACCTGGCACGGGCGGCAAAAAGAAAGTCGGCGCGAAAGGTTAAGAGTGCCTATTGAGGAAAGGCTTGGCCAGGCTTGTCGGGAACTTTTATATGAGGTCAGGGTTGAAACTGGTTTTTTTGGAGACTTGGGTGGCAGAGTGGTCTACCTGGTTACCATCGACATTATGGCCGCTATGGTGGCGGCTTCAGTTTTTTTAAATTTTCTGAGAGATGTCGTTACGCAGTTGGTAAAGGAACCTGATCTGTTTGAGATCGTCTTCAATAACATCCATTTTTTTTTACTTCTTTTTCATTGGGACAACCATAAACTTCTTGAATCTATTAAGTTTTTTATTCTGCTTCTTAAGGTAATTTTTGAGCTTGAGCTGAACATACAACAACCCTATGATCTTGTTGTTGATCAGTTTTGGTTTTAGGTCTATCCTAAAAGAGAATCTGAATTAGTTAGTTTTTTTTTTAATTAATTCAGTTAGTCTTCGGGATTGCTTCAGTGGTTGATGATTTTGGTTTTCTAAATATTGACGGGTCGGCTGCTGGCAGTTCAATCTCTGAAAGTTGTTGAGAGGTTGCTAATTATTAGTAAATAGCAGTTTAAACAAATTCTCAATTTATCTGTTACTTTAAACACTCTGTATATCAAAAATACATTTAAACCATAGCTTGTTTAAAACCAATAAATTTTTGTTGACATTTTCATTGAAATGTTTATGGTTATTAAGGTAATTTTGATTAACCCTGTATATTCTATTAATTCTTATTTAGAAATTTCAATACGCCGTGCTATAATTGTTGGTATAATTTTTGAGAAGGATTAAAATATAAAAGAAATTATTATTTTCAAAAATATGAATAGGACTTTAGTTATTTAAAGAAAAGAACCTTGAGGAACACTAGCATTTATACAGGGTGTCCGGAAAATACGTGTACAACGTTTGACGACAGACTCCTGACGTCAAAATAGGTCGATCTAAGCCGACTTAGTTATATCCAAAATTGTCTCGTTTAGCCGGTAGAGGGCGTCAAAAAAAACAAAAGTATAACAAAGTTGAAAGTATCTATTGTAAGAAACTAAGTAAAACAAAAACATTACTTAAGCAAATGTGTAAAATGACCGCCATCTTGCTGAATACACTTATTAACACTCTTTAAAAAATGATATTGGACCCTATCTAATGTCTCGGGATTATTAAAATGGTTGCCTGCATTTAAAATCCGCTGCAATAAATCATCGCGTGTGTTTACCGGAGTCTTGTAAACTTCTGTTTTAATAGCGCCCCACAAAAAGAAGTCACACATATTTAACTCAGGAGAACGTGGTGGCCATTTTACTGGTGCATCATTGCCTCTTCCAATCCATCGGTTGGGATATTGATGATGTAAGTATTGCCGAACTGCAACGGAAAAATGGGGCGGGGCACCATCATGCATATACCACATTTCCCTCCGAAGTAAAAGGGGCAAATTCTCCAGAAGAATTGGTAATGTGTCTTGCAAAAAATTTAAATAAATATTTCCATCTAACCTGTCTGGAATAACAATGGGACCAATAAGGTAGTGATCAATAATACCTGCCCAAATATTAATTTTAAATTGATGCTGATGATGTGCAACTTTAATGGCATGTGAATTTTTATCGGAATAAATATGTTCGTTGTGCAGATTGGTTACCCCAGATCTTGTAAAGCATGCCTCGTCAGTAAACATAATTTTTCTACAAAAATTTGGAACAAGGATTCTTTTGTTTCTAATAAATTAACAAAATGTAAGCCGCATGGGGGGATCAGTCGGTAAAAGTTCCTGGACTTTTTGTATGTGGTAAGGATGTAACAACTGTTCTCTTAAAACCTCATTGACAATCGTTTTAGGAACATTTAACTCAAGTTCTAAGAGACGGGTACTGGTACTTGGTTCTTCTTCAACTCTTTCCAGAATCATCTCTTCTGTTTCCACAGTTCGAGTTGTTCGCATACGACCCCTGCCTTCAAACTTTTTCTCAAAACTGCCCGTTTCCCGAAGATGACGCTCAATATTGGCAAATGTTTGGTGGTTTGGTATTCGACGGTTAGGAAACCTCTCCATGTAAACCCTAACACTCTGACGCCCATTTCCTTGACAAAACCCGTATACCAGGAGCATGTCAACTTTCTGAGAGTTTGTATAATTTTCCATTTTTAATGGTAAAATGAACTTGTAATTCAAGAATGTTGATCGTATACTTGAGTAAATTTCATAGACTGGTGACAATTTGTCAATAATTGTCAAATTATTAAACGCCATAGCAACAAGGTCACTTAAAAAAATATTGTTACAGGTAATTTCTTTTTAATATTTACAAATTTTTGACGCCCTCTACCGGCTAAACAAGACAATTTTGGATATAACTAAGTCGGCTTAGATCGACCTATTTTGACGTCAGGAGTCTGTCGTCAAACGTTGTACACGTATTTTCCGGACACCCTGTATATATATTAGACTGTTTGTTAAGTTTTTTTTTGTTGAATTTTTTTGTGTGTACCCTCAGAAAGTGATATTTGTGCAAAAAAACTAACCTATGCCAAATTTTAGCTCGTAAGAATCAAAAGATCACGTGTCGCACTGCTTCTGTAGTTTTAAAAGTAAACTCCTTACTTTACTTGAAAAACATTATTAGAATGCTACAAATTTGACAAAATAAAAAAAATACGTACAATACGTCATTTTAAAGGTTTTTTTAAATAATAAAAACCTAAGCCTCTAAAGTCTAATAATGTTTGTTTACAAATTTTATGTTCAAAATTTTAAATATAATAAAAATATGTTAATTTAAAAAAATTAAACAAAGTATATTGATGTAACCTTATTAGCAAGTACTCAATTGCTTTCTTGGGGACCCAGGGTATGCATCTAACTCATATCTGGAATCTATGATATTTATTAAGTATATTAATTTGGAAAATTTAAAGGTTGTGCGACATGTATTCTTTTGAATTTTTAGAACTGAAATTTGGCATGGCTAACTTTTTTTGCATAAAAATCACTTTCTGAGGGAGCATTTTTTTAGTCTATATGACCGACTTTTTCTTGTAGAAACCGATGATAGCAGTTCCATTTCCGTATGCTTTTTGAGATTGCTGATAGATTTTGATTTATCAATTTTGAAAAGAAACGTTGTGGTGCAACCGCTGAGAGCAGGAAATGTATGTTCTTGATAACAAAATTAACATGTTTAACATTTATCAGAGAGTCAAGCGTTGCTAGTGTTCTTTTTTACCAGTTTCCTGGAGCAAACGATTGTTCTGGGCTGCGTCTACTGAGTAAAACCAATAAATCTATGTTGATGATTAGGGTATCTACCTTTTTTGGTTAATTTTTAGAGTTATAATTTACAAGTCAGTCGATTAGTACATTTTCTGAAGTTTTGATTCCTGCAATACTTATAATAGTAAATGTGGATTGATCGGAACTAGTCACGGTCGACACGGGAAAAAATATCAAAAAACTTATTAACAAAACATTTAAAAGATTTTAAATTATTATTGCATCGGCTGTGATGAGTTTGATTGTTTAAATTCAATGTATTATAACTATAGATTATGAATCATATTTTTATTTATATATCATAACTATTATAAAAAAATATAAATTAGCGGCGTATATACTATATTATATAGTTAATTGCATTGTTATATTTCAATGCAAAATGTAATAAAATATACGTATAACATAGCTATTAATTAAATCAATTGCTGCACTATGTCTCTTGGGACATGGTGCAGCATGTAGTGTACATCAATTTAAAATAAATAATTTACTATTGGTTTTTAATAATTAAGTATAATATATATTTGACAATTATAGCTTAAAATACTGTATTAGAAACATATCAAATGTAATTTCTTTATGCTATATTTAATATTTTAATGAACATTTTTGAAATGGTTTGGTTTTGTATATATAATGTATGTATATATTTTTACAGAATATAATCTGAACATCCAATGTTTAGATTTGGTCCATTAAATACGAATAAATGTATGAGCACAAATATAAGGGACGTCGTAAAATGGAAATTTGCGCACGGCTTTAAGGTTTAAAGTTTACACATAAATATTAGATTATTCCGCCAACCATTTTTAAACTAAATTAAATATAGACATTAAAACATGGGATTTGTGCACACGATAGTGAGAGGTGGTAAATGTATTTTATGACCACGAGTGTGTGTCTGATAGTGGAATTAATCTTTGATTCATGCGCAGCAATAATATGGTCTGCAATATTGTTATTGCCTGAATAGGTTTAGAGTGAGTTTAGAGAATGGGCGTTTTGGGACGTTATATTCAGTTTGTGCTCGATTGCATATAGTTGTTGTATTTTGTCACGAACGCATTAAATTAAATTAAATTATTTGCGTGTGTATCCTTATTACGAAAGAATGTTTGTATCATTAAGTTAATCATTTTCTATATAGTTTGTATTAATTATATTAATGGATGAACATCCTAATCGTTTGCTAGAAATTTAACTAATAGCATTTTTTATATTTTTATAAATTTTGGTTTTTACTATAGAATTAATTATCAATCTTCAAAAGAGCATTTCTTTGAACTCCACAAAAGTAATCTTATACCGGGAAAATCACAAACTTTTAAACAATTGGAAATTTTTTATGTTGTGTATTAACGCTCTTCTAATTTATTATAAGTTTTTTGCAAACATTAATAAACTACGGCTGGATTTTAAAAAAGTTAAAAAAGTTGCAAGAGGAATAACAGTTACATCAACATTTAGTCTTTGTATGGAAGAGTACTACGCGATCTTGTTGAAACAGAATATGAGCTTATAGAAGCAGAGGAACAATATGGTTTTAGGGCAGGTCGATCATGCATTTACAACTTATTTTGCTTAAAACAACTAATGGAAAAGAAAATTAGCACAGGAAGAGAGTTGCACCTACTTTTCATAGACCTGGCAAAAGCGTATGACAACGTGCCCATACAGAGACTATGGAAAGCTCTAGAAAACACCAATATAAGTACGAGAGTAATAAAAGGAATTAAAGAACTTTACCGTGATACCAAAATTAAAATGAAGATGGGAGATTCAATCTCGAATGGAATCAGTACATCTAAAGGCCTTAAACAAGGATGCTGCCTATCTCCGACTTTATTTAAAATCTATATCAAACATTCCTTGAGAACATGGAAACAGAAATGCAAGGGCATTGGAATCAATATAGGAGATAACAACATATACACACTCCAGTTTGCAGATGACCAGGTGCTCATGGCCCAAGACAAGGACGACCTTCACTACATGACCAGGAAAATTAAAGAAGAATACGAAAAAGCAGGCCTCTCGATGAATCTCGACAAAACTAAATACCTATGTATTGGGGGAGAATCAGACGACTTGGAACTTGAGAATGGAGAAATAATATCAGCGTGCAATAGTTACCAGTACTTGGGGGTAAAAATACAAAAAGATGGAAAGGACGAAAAAGAAATTAGGCAAAGAATCGGACAAGGTAGAAGAGGTATCAAAAGACTAAACAGCATATGGTGGAGTAAAGAAATTACAAAAAAAAGAAAGTATAACATATACAACACAGTTATAAAAAGTATCCTACTCTACGGAGCAGAAGGATGGAAGTGGACAGAAGCTGACAAAAGAAGACTAGAGGCTCTGGAAATGGATGCTCTTGGAATATCATGTAGAATATCGAGGTTGGATAGGGTACGCAACACAAAGATAAAAGAATTAATCGGTTTGAAAGAAAACATCGTACAGGAAGCAGGAAAACGGCAACGGAAACGAGACAGGCCCAGGAAATCCTGGAATGACGGCATCCAGAAATCGATGAGCGAAAGGAATCTGCAAGACGATGGCAGGATAGGTTAGAATAGAAGAAGAGTCTGGAGATCGGACAGCGTTGACAGATGTTTTAAAACCGATGATAAAAAAAAATTAAAATTTGCTTGAAAATATGTAAATTCAAATTATGTTAAAACATGATTTAAATAGGTACTGATAAAAAGTCTCATGGTCTTCAGTCTGATGAAAGGAAAACCCCCATCTGCACCTCCACGTGGTTGAAGTTGGACCAAGCTATTGTCAGAAGATGCAACAAACTTTATTTCACTGGAGGTTGAGAAACCGCCTTCTAAGGCGGATGAACTAGTAAATGTAGTCAACGGCATTTGATCTGGTAGGAAAATTACCTAGTTATTATTCCAAGAATGCACTATGGCTACCAAAAATAGCTTTGCGATCAGGGTAAGGACCGTTGTCATGTTGGGTTTAGTTCAACCAGTGAGAAATCTTTTACTGGAGGTGAACAACTAGGCAACTTATGGAACTACTACTACTGGAAGAACAAAAAAGGGCCTACTGTTACGCAATAAACTGAAGATAGCAACATGGAATGTAAGAAGGCCATTGCTCTAACGAGGACTAATTTGAGAGAAAATAGGTATATGCGAAATATCGGAAACGCATTGAAAATCAAACTATTTTGAAACTACCAACTACATAACGTATATCTTTGATGCAAATAATACCGGTTGGAATGAAGTCGCGATAGCAGTAAATTTTTTTCTAAAATAATAAAAATGATACTAGTCCGTTTTCTGCAGTTTTCTGTAAATAACAGCATGTTTATTGCAAATGCGCTACTTAAACATCATTCACTCTGTTTTTCATAAGAACATGATGGAGAACGTCTCTTCAGAAACATGAAAGCAAAGCCTGGTCCCGACTGCGGATGTAACTACAAAATATTTTTTGTCAAGAATACGCAGATTAGGGATAATTGCTTTGAGGCTAAGCACCGTGCAATACACAATGAAACACTTGAGTTATTTTACAATATTTGATATAGCCAGAGATTTGAATCTAAAGACCCAAATAATTAAAAACGAAATCGGAGAAATCATAACCGACTCAGAAGAAATTGCAGAAGTATGTATGTATGTTATGCAAATACCAGCCAAACATTAAGTTGCACAAAATCGGAAGTGGAAAAGGCGATCAAATAGCTAAATTACAGAAAAGGTGCTGATAATATACCAGCAGAAGTCATCAAGTCTTTGGAAAAGGTAGGCGTCGAGGTAATGCACTCATTGTGCAACGGCGTTTGGAATTTAGGAACTGGAAGAAATGGCCTGCAGAGTGTAGCAAGTCTATATTATTTCTACTTTTTATGAAAGTTTTGCCTACATAATACAATAATTTTGGAACGGTTGCATTAATATCATATGCTAGTGAAATCATGCTTACCATAATAAATAAAAGTTTAAAAACTATTTTTCTTTTGCAAATATTAGACCAGCAAAGTGGATTTGTACCAGGAAAACAAACATTGCCAAGGTTTGAGTAGACAAAACGTTTTCATGCATTTTATATATCATGCAAGGCTGCATCTTGTCTCTATTTTTTTAACATAAACAATGAGTACATTATGCAAAAATTACTTGATTAGTGCCATGATGGTGTTGCTGTTTTAGGTATGCGCATAAGCAATCTCAGATATGCCAATAATGCTCTTATTGTGGAATCAGATTAGCTTGAATTAAAACCTATTACAACAAGGCGCGCAATAAAAGCAAAGATTGTGGGTTAAAACTCAATGCTAGTAAGATCAAAGCCTTGATAGTTGACAGAAAAACGAACAACTTGATATCAGTCAGGTGGGTGGTTTTGTAGTAGTGGATAAATTTATCCATCCCGGCTCTCTTATTACAAGCATGTGTGAAAACAGCAATAACCAAACTAACGCGGATATAGAAGAATACGTCAATCAGCAATACCACGAAACTAAGCCTGGTGTTTATGTTAATTTTTAAAATAGCAACATACACAAACTTGGACTATTAGACAAACAGAGCTAAGAAAAATAAAAAAAATTAAGATGTGGACAAAGCAGTGCGTCAAATAATTATATACCATCAGAGTTAAACTTCTAAGAACGGCGCTCCAAAAAAGAAGACATGATGTTCCAGAAAAATTAATGGTCCAGTTAAAGGTCGACGGACATAGGCCACGCGTAAGTAGACCAACTCACTGGGTAAATTGACTTACAAAAATGGTTGGTCATTCTCTACATGAGACCACATAAATGGCGCAGGACAGAAATAGCTCAGGCATAGTGCCACTAAGCCCTCATAAATGGTATAACGACCGAGAGGAGAGAGTATATACTTTTAGGATATATATGAACGATATATGCGTAAAATTACGATCAAACTACCAATCGTATTTGGTCGTGATTTTACCTATTTGATGATAATGTTCATATCTCTTATTGAGTGCAAAGTAGCACAGATAATAAATTTAGTATTCTACAAAATTTGCCATCGTTCAATATCTTTAAACATTCTACACCTATCATTACAATATGTTTTAGTGGTATTGCTATCATAAAGTAATGTGCTTAGAAGTGATATTATTTTAGATGATAATTTTATTCAATTTTTTCGTTAATTTTTTTGATCTGCTTCTCTGTATTTACTTGTACAGATATTGTTACAATTGTTTTCATTTTTAAAACAATATTCTAACTCTTATGCCACAACTACATAATGATTTCCTTCAGCAAACTTTTTTTTCCAAACCTCTATCTGTATTTTTTTTATTCAGTTGTGCGCCGAAACAAATTACCCATTTCCGGAATATAACATCCCTGTTTTTTATATATAAACGTGCCTAATTTTTTGCGTCAATAGTCAATAATATTTCCCAAGACATCCATCGGCCCAGAGAAGGTTCCATCAATTTCACGTTCATTCCGCATCGCTCGTGTTTAAATAATAAATAAAAAATCTTTCGCCTGCTTGCATTTGAATTGGGACCTAAATTCTTTTGTAAACATTTAATTTATTTTTTTAAATTAAACCAACAGAATGTTAGACAGATAAGTAGATTGAAAGAAAATTAAATAAACCCATTTCAATACATGAATTTCAATTAGGGGTATAGTAAAAGAATGTTAATTTAATACGACAACCCTTGCGTAATTTTTCTAATAATATTTATGAGATTCCCTAATTCTAATACAGGGTTGACCACACACACACAACACTTTGTTTTGAATTGGAAATTGTCGCGGCTGACGGCAGTATCGCCTCAAGAAGCCATTACGTTGAAGTGCCCAACAATTTAACCGTTCTGTATTGTCGGAGAATTAAATTTTACGAGGTTAACCTTGCGCGTGTTGTGTCTTTATTGGCAAATATGTACCTAGCATTGCCATAAAGGAAAACGAAAGCAAACAAAAGTATTGGAAGTTCTCGTTTGTATGCATTGCCGACCGGTATTATGCGACGTGAAATTATTTATTTTTTTTAGTATAAATCCCTCCTCCTATTTGCAAAACATGGCAATTGTGGGGTCGCGAGATCAAAGGTGGAGCACTATTGATATTCAGGAAATACATAACAATGTACCAGAAAATAAATATTGTTTTGTATAATTAATTTTATTGCTTTATTTTTTCATAAACATAACATTTCAAGTAGAAAAATGAATTAAACAAAAATTGCAGGCGACTCAATTAATCGATTAATAAAAAATAAATGTAAATTTATAATTTCATTTGAAATTTAAATGTTTTAAATTGTATGATAATAGATTGAATTTTAATCAAATAATTTCTTTATAAAAGGCGGGAAAATTGTACCGCATCTGAGATGCCCTCAGATCGTGAGTACGAATTTCTCTTTATCACTGAGCATTAATATAAATTATAGGTTCGCACTTTGTAACTTTAGGTTTATCTTCGGCCCATTTGTTGTGTGATTTATAATGAATGTTCGAACAAATATAGTCCACATTGTGTACAGTTTCCATTAGTCAAAAGTTGTGTACCGCACAGGAAATTAAACAAGTGAATTAATTAAAAAGCCAGGCTCTCCGCTATTATATCGAATGATAATTTAGTGCGTTATTATTTAGCAGCACATGCAATGAATGGGTTTTATTATGTTCTTGCAGAAATTTATATTACTTCTCTTAATAGGAAATTGCTGTAATAATATTTTTTTTTACTTATTTGATAGCAGTTATAGAAACTTTTTTCTAATTAAAATTGCTCCTGTATTATAGTATCAAATAATATACAATACTGTCTTTAATTTCTATAGTATTATGATTTTAATCTAATAACTGGCTTTCAAAAAACAACAAGAACCCACTACTTCCCGTGTTTTGATTAGCTTGAAGGAACGATCACACGGCAAAAGCCGTGATCAAGCGCTGGATTTTTTATCGAATAACAGAATATATTTAAATCTACGACCACAAAAAATTTAGTTTGGTGCAGGACCTGACAGATTTTGACTTAGGTAAGAACCCAACTAACTCCATGAAACTGTGTACCGCTAAAGTAAACATTCTTTAAATTATACTACTCGCCAAAAGTAAAAGAACTTCAAGAAAAGTCCAATTTTTATGAAATTTTCATATAATATTGCACCTCTGAAAGAAAATGTTTCACTCTTTCAAAAGATGCAATACCGTAATAAATATTTACAATACAAGTGGTGTAGAATCATTATTATCAAACGTATGAGCAATATGCAAGAACCAGCTGGTAGGTAGATTTTTGATCAAATTTTGAATTCTGTTTTTTTCAATCATGAGTTGTCTCTT
Organism: Tachinus rufipes; assembly: GCA_963932245.1. Lineage (NCBI taxonomy): Eukaryota > Metazoa > Arthropoda > Insecta > Coleoptera > Staphylinidae > Tachinus > Tachinus rufipes. The sequence continues at coordinate 42,647,032 of OZ010745.1, read as the reverse complement.
GAAATCAAATTGTCAATCTCAGCCTGAGGGATTAAATCCCAAGCTTTCTGAATACGCATCCGAATATCAGGTAAAGTGTGGGGGTGACGGAAGAAGGCCTGCATTACATTAATGTAACACTAATAGCGCATTGCACAAAATGATAAATTTATATGTTTTATATTGTGTCTAGCATTCCATGCGGTTTAAAATATGTTCTTAAACATTTTATTACTTATAACGACTCATTTAGAACTGTGATCATTTTATTTTTTAATATTTGCTCTTTTTGTAACACCACTATATGGACAAAATTGATCATATAACTTTGTATCATATTTATTTTGTGCAACATATTTCTTAGGTTTAATCAAAGGTTTAATCTTTTTTTTTAATCTGCAATTATGACGATATATTGAGCTGACCGAGTTGTTGTGTTATTTTGAAAATATCTTCTAAGTCTTTTTCTTCTTATTCTATTCAAAATTATATATACTTTGTTTGCATCCCAATAATTTAATGATGTCTGCCTTTCAATGTTTTGTTTGGTTTGTTTGTACCGCAACATGTTTATACAATTGGTCTGGTTTACAGTTCTTGTTTTTTAGATTACAATTAAACAAATATATACAAAAAAAAATGATATACGCTTATGTTTCTTGTTTCACTAATGTTTTGTAACAAAATATATAACTTTACGGTTAGCATGTCAAATGAATTTTATTGATTAGGTTATTAAAACCATAATAAAACAAGATTAATTTTCACTTTTTATTTGAAATAGAGAAACCCAAAAATTAACTTAACTTGATATTACAGATGACTCTACAATTATAAGATTTATGACTATGAGTACGTTTATTATAGTCGAATTAATAAATATTAGATCATCTTCGAGAAAAATAAGGTGTTTCTGACATTTAAGTTGGTTGGAATTCTAAAGTCAACCCAACTGAAATTTTGACTTAGACATCCAAATTGGATTAAAATACGCGTTCAAATTCCCTTTACAAAGGGCAATAAAAGAAACTTACCCCAACTAGCATCTCGGTGGGCGTCAAGAAAGCTTTGAACAGGCCTAACTCAAAGGAGATGAGGTGAGGACAAAAACGCCACAAGTTTATAACACCTAAAAAAAAAACTTTCTGACATTTGCCAGAAAAAAACTTGAACACAAAAATCTAGGTTGGGGGACAGCAAGGAGAGAGAAAATAAACATATGGTTACATTCTGGTGTCTATTTGCCCAAAAATATAAAATGGATTTGGATTTTTTGTCCGCAAAAGACTAAAATAGTAGCAATGAATCATAACTAACAATTTTGCTCATGAGGCTTTAAGCGCCCGCAAAAACAGAACATGCATTTCTTACCACAAGATTTAATAAAAACAAATTATCAAATATTCTATATAGTGGGTAATAACCAATAATAATTTTACACATAAATTTATAATAGGTATAACGTTAAATAAAATGGTAGGGTTATTCTTTTAAGGAATAATCTAAAGTAAGATCGCAAGTTTTTAAAGAAAACTATTTTACACGGGATAAGTTCCTAGCAGAACTAAGAGATCGGCAAGTTATCCTTTATATCAAAACAGAAAACTCAAAAGTATTTAATTAGACCATAGACTGATCCTACTATACCCCAAACAATTGGAAATTTTTATAAAATATAAAAATATAAATTCTAAGGAAAAACCTGGGTTGTCGTTGGAGTGTAAATTGAACGAGCTTTTGTTCTAACATTGCCTTCTTAATTTGGGAGTGACCGCATTGCCATGATACAAGATAGGTTTGAAAATTGGAATCACAAGGGAATCCTTACGCCTCATCGAACGACATCAAACGAGAAATCCATAATCATGAGGACTTCAATTTGGGTAGCTCTTAAGTACGGGCTATCTTCTTGTAGCTTACAGATTATGGGTCACTGGTTATAGGAGAAGGTCATATTTCTGTGCCAATTTGTAGGTATTGTAGTCGGAGAGCTTGCGTCAAAAAAATGCAAGAGTTTTTGGAAGCTTGATATTTTGAGATTGGGTTCCATTTCAATCATAAAGAGCCTGCCTAGAGTCAGCGTTATTACACCTGGCGCTGAGACGCTCGCAACGAAGTAAAACTAATCAACACCTTCAAATTGTTTTCGGAAAACTCAAAATTTGTATATTATTAGTCAGAATCTAGTCTAAAACACGAATCCAACAGTCAGACAGCAAAATAACGGTACGTGTGGAATTAGTGCTACACTTTACATGTCAAAAAAATGATGCTAGGTTAGCTTTTCATGATCGAAATGGAACCCAATCTCAAAATACTAAGCTTCCGAAAACTTTTGCATTTTTTTGACGCGAGCACTTGGACTATTATAGAAGTCTATTTTTTAGTTAAGATTTGTTTATTTTTATGTATTAACGTGGATTGTATATATTTTTTTGCTTTTGAAACTGTTTTATTCTTCCTGTAAATTTTTAATGATATTTAAATTTACATAGTTTTTGAGGACATAGGTTTGCATCTGCCTCTAGCCAGTAGTTTTATGGGTTAGCTAGCTTAATAATGTTCTTGATCTGGTATTTAGATCAAGATAATTAACTTGTGGAGAACTTGTATATAAAGGATACAAGCCTAGAGTTGGACTAGTGGATCGATTATATTGAGGAGGTATTTATGATAACAGGTTTCACTCTAGACAAGATTAGGAATTTTGAACAAAGATTTTTTACTTTCTGCGGGTTATTTTTTAACCAAAGAGTCTATGTCTAAGCTTATTGGTCAAACAAACTGCACAGATTCTATCAGTTATTGCAGAAAGAAGCACATAAGACAGACGCTAAGCCTGAGTCTGCACTTTTGATGTTTGATTGTTATTCATAAACAATTGCCGCTTTATAAAACCCCATCTCACACGTGTTGTCGCTGCTAGCGGTAAGACCAAATCTATATCAGAAACCGCTGGAATTCTGCTAACAAATTTTGTATTGCATAACTTAACTTAACGAAATTGGCAATTATAAAATGAATATTTATGTAAACAAATCAAAACTAAAAATATAGATGTTGCAATCCATACTATGACTGGGTATAAGAATATTTATTGGAGTAGAGAAGTCTAGGTTTCGTTAATGTACAATAGTTTTTATGTTTAAACAAAGATATAGATGTATTTGTACTATTAACTGGTATAGGAATTAATATTCTTGAATGTGCAATAGTTTGACAAATCCTTGTTTTATTAGATCCGCAATAGTTTTAGGGACAATTAAGGAGTTTATTGTCAAGTGTTTTTCAATACAGTGTCGAATACCAAAAACTTTGTTAGGAGTCAAAAAAATTAAATTTCTTGGGTTAGTACAGGGGTTGGTAGGATTAATAAATAATAGTTGTATTCAGTTGATTATAGTATCAATAGTTGTTTAGTTTTGCCTGTTTTGTCCTTGCGGGGCTAGAAACTTTGAGGATAAGGAGGAGTGATATGTCCGGCCTTGTCTTCAATGGGCGCATTATTCCTCTTTACTTGCTTTATACATCAAACTTTTATCATTTACGGCATGCAGCCTAATATTTAAAAACACTTTAAAAACTATCTCTATCAACAATCTAGCATCTCAAGGATAAGCAAAACTTTTAAGTACTTAAAAATAATTTAGAAACACTACCTAAAACAAACTTTCAGGTACTGGAAAGTAATTTAAAAGTATTCCCCAACAAACATTTAGGTACTTGACAAGTATTTAAAAACCTTTTAAGATAAAACTCATGTTATCTTAAAATAAGTTTTGCTTATCCTTGCGGGGCTAGATTGTTGATGGGGGAGGTAGTTTTTAAAGTGTTTTTAAATATTAGGCTGCATGCCGTAAATGATAAAAATTTGTTGTATAAATCATTTTTACGTGTTATAAATATTTTAAAAAATTTCGGACATTAATATTTGCGTGTTATTTAACACAAAAATTTACAAAAAATAAATTGTTTCAAATTGGCCGTAAATAATGTGGATTTCAGTTTTTATTTCAAAAATATGAGTTTTTTTAAATATTCATCTCTCTAATAAAATAAAATAAATAAAATAAAAATATAAATCCGGAAGATGATAAAATTTGTCTGGTGTCTCTACTGTTTCTGAGTTTTGATTTTTTTAATGTTAAAAGTTTCAAAATTATCAAAAAAGATTGTTTGCATATATGGTTGGTGTTTTTGGTCTACACCGGTTTTGATGAAAATTACTAATTTTGATACTTGAAACACAAAATAATTGGTTAACTTTGGAAGTTCATAAAATGGGTTGTGGACAAAAATGTGTGCCAGATATCGATGCACAAAACATTAATTTTTTGTTAAAATTGTTTTTTTTTGTTTTTCACAAACTGCCATTTGTTTTTTTCTTACTACAGATATGTAGTTAAAACTATTTCCGAAATTAATTTGTGGACACATTTGAGACTATGGAAAGTGTTGTACGTGTTTAGGTCGACCATTGGCGCTCAAAAACTACTTATAACTGCTTCTTTTGAGACGCCACTGATCAAAAACATAATTTCAAATCAAAAATCTGTTTTTGCTAGGCGTAGTAACTGTGTTATATCTTGTGAGCGGGTTATCAGTATTTGATTCAATCAAATTTAAATCTAGAAATTGGTACCGTTTTTGTTTTTCAAAAAACGCGATTTGAATTTGAAAAAAAAATTATTGGTGACGCCTCTGGATTATTTTGATGCTTATGACAACGAAAGCAATACTGCGAAGAACTATACAAAGACGAGCTAATGATAACAACCGAACAACCCATAAGTGTGGCAATTGAGCAAGAACTTAACATACTGAGAACGGAGATAGAGAAAGCTATAAAACACCTGAAAATAAACAAATCACCAGGCATAGACGGCATCACTGCCGAAATGTTGAAGCTGTTGGGAGAAACCGGCGTGGAAATAATACACAACAATATTAGGCAGAGTGGCCATTGCCCAAAGATTGATGTAAATCAATAGTGGTCCCAATCCACAAAAAAGCTTCACTAAAAAGTGCCAAAACGACCTCACAATATCCCTAATTGCACACGAAAGTAAGATCTTACTGCGAATAATTGACCAGAGTCTAAAAAGATACCTGGAATTCCAAATACCACCTGAACAGGCAAGATTTGTAAAGGGTCGAAGCACGAGGGATCAGATATTTAACACGCGGCAACTAATAGAGAAATCAAGAGAGTTTAATGCGCCTATGGTCTTATGCTTTGTGGATTATAGCAAAGTATTTGGCTGCGTAAGATGGAATGATTTATGCCCATAAACTGTCAAATCGCTAAGTTATCCTTTCACTTTGACTCTTCAACACATACGGAAAACACATAATGAGACGAGAACTAGAGAACTTTGAAGGAGGGGTTGCAATCAACGGACACCACCTTAATAGCCAAGAACGAAGACGAAATGATTGTTCTACTAGAGTCGGTCACACGTAAGAGTCGTGAGGTGGGGCTAGAAATCAATCTAGACAAAACCAAACTCATGGTAGTGGACAGAGCCAACACACTACAACTCACAAATCGAATTCAAATCGAAACTGTCGAGAACTTTACATACCTAGGGCCGCTATTACCAATCAGGGAGGATGAAAACCTGAAATTAAGAGACGCATTGCAATTGCACGCCGGTAATAACAAATTTAGCAAAAATCTAAAGAGACAGTCAAAACAAATAACCAACAATACCAAAATGACCTTATTCAGAACTTTAGTCTTCTCCATATTCTCATAAGGCACAGAATCATGGACCATAAATCGTCGTTGCGCATCTCATGGACGGCACGCAGATCCAATACATCAATACTTAACTAGGCTATCCACTACATGCCTTAAACACATTTTAAAACACTTTGGCCACATAGCAAGGAGGGAACATTATAACCTCAAAAAACGAATAGTTCATGGAGAAATTGAGGGGAAAAGGGCAAGAGGAAGATCTCCGACGCGCTGGTTGGACCTAGTTAAGAACTTTACAACAACCCGGGTTCACCAAACAACCTGAATATATCAGTAATGTCACGATACTTTAGTTATGATGTTACGATCAAGAAGAAGATGAGAACGAAAATGAACTTCGTTGATTTCTAAACAATTTTGTATGTTGAGCGACCTCCTCCTGTCAAAAATACCAGAGGGCAAGGATTTTTAAGAAAATGGTGATATCTGGATGCTACGACCTTTGCATTATTTATTAAGAAATAATAAGAAATGGTATAAAAACACACCTATAAATTTACAGCTACCTTATTTACCAACCGATTTTGGGAAAAAAATTATCCAACTTATGCATTATAATACAAATATTTGAAAAAATCAAATTTAAAATAGTCCATAAAACAACTGCGGAGTATTACGTTTTGCAGTTTTAAGAAAAAAACTCCCACTTTACTGGCAGCGAATCTGCACATCTTGGTATTTAAGATTGAAATGATTTTATAAATATACAATATTTACCCTTGTATACTACCTTGGGTTAACTAGCTTCCAAGTATACAATACAAACATATTTTTATCACTTATTTATTGTAATCTCAGTACATTGTGGATCATGGAGTGTGAAATTAAGCGCTAGAATAAGATACAAAAACGGGAGAAGGCATGAGTGCAACAGAGCAGTCTTTTTGTGTATATTGAGTTGCATATTATACCGGCCACGGTGTTCTAGGATACCATACAATACAGTATAAACAAATGAACTCTAGCAATTATTTTGGGAAAGATTGATCAAGATTAGTAATCAGAACATTATCAAAATAAAATAAGGTTTTTTTATACTAATTATTTATTTTAATAATATTTTTAGGTTGAGATAATATAACTAGAAGACATTTACTTCCATCCGTATCTTAGTTAATTTTAAATTTAGATAGCATATTGATTTTGAATTAATTATTTTAAATTAACTATAGTGCATTAAAAATTAACTAAAACAATATTTGTGCTAGCCCAAGTCCCAAACAAATTTATTGGTATTATTTTGCACCAACGAATTTTCTTAGCACTGGTATTGAAATTCATGAAAGCTGATTAATTTTAATGCCTGTTCAATGTAGCAATATAACTACAATATTTGATAAACTATCAAAACTATTTCCATAAATTGAAAAAAAAACTGTTGCGTTGTTACTAAATCTTAATTTCTATTTATCGCTAATTGTTATCCATTTTTCCAAATTGGTTGTTCTGCTCGTAATATTATAAATAGTTTTGCGGTTGTCAGATTTAACCAGTCTTTTCTTTGGATGGGTTTTATGAATTTCAGCATCAATTGTTCAAGTGTTTTTGTAGTTGATTTTTTTATACTATGTATATTTAATTATTGTCCAACAAACTTTTATTTCAACTGTATCGTTTAATTGAATTATTTAGTTTATTTAATTAATAGTAAGATAGATATACTCTAAAAAAGTTTCTTTATTGCATGTACTGCAACTAGGCATAACTAGGCATAACTAAGCCAAGTAACATTTTATATTCGTGCAACTATAAATATAGCTACCAATTAATTTTTATGATATAAGTAGCTACCAATTAATTTTTTAAATAGAAAATAAACTGGGCACTGTGTTGTTGAAGATTAATTTAGGATATAAAACTAAGATTCATAAATAGCTTCATCAATTACTCTATATTGACTTACTTTGTTGATGCTAATATTTTTGAGATTTATGATACTTATCCGCTATAGTATTTACCATATTTATGTCCACATTCTTAAATTAACTTTTAATTTATACATATAATAATTATTAGTTTATTATCTTATCCTACATTGTTCATTGTATTAAATCAATAATTATTATATTCCATCAGTAATTATGTAACTGGAAAAGTCATCAACCTTTTCATCTATTGTTATTATTTTATTCTTATCTATACATATTAATCCTACATTAGTAATCGGATGCTGCAACCACTAGATTTTTTTTAATTCAATATTTCACTTTCACTCTATATGCTTTGGACACTATTTCATCAATCATTCGTCCGTGAAGTTTTAATGCCTCATGTATGTAGGTGGACAGGCCAATTATCTGTATGAATGGAATGTTACAATATTAGTGTAAACGCTCATGACTTTTCTTGTAATGGCTTCAAACTGAACAATTACTTAACGTAAATTGAAATTGGTTCGAATATATAAATTGCTTTTTGAACAATACAAACGCGATTTAGCTTTCATAAAGTGTGCACAAGCTATTTTTTTTATTGTGTTAATGTTCATGGACTTTATTTTAATTGCTTGCTACCTATAATATATTTTGTTCAATGGCTGGTTACAAAATATTTTAAGAAATGTTTACATTGCTTAATTGGATTTGGTATTAAGAACAGTGGCGTTTCAGATTTACAGGATTCAGGTTTTAAGTTCCAGAATTAGACAACGTGCCCGAACACTTTTAATTTAAAAAAATATGTTTTTTTTTATTAATATTAATCCCAACGTTTCCCAAGTCTTTTAGTTATGGATATAGTTAACAATTTTTGACATTTTATTTGATGTCGTTATTCAATTGACAATTTTTTAGAAACATTGCATATAATTTGTTGTTTTTGATTATCAGTTTTATCACAATATGCATAAGTGAATATTTTTATTATAATTGATGATTGTGACCTCAACTAACAATTTACTATGTTTTTTATCACAAATTTATTCTTACGAATATATTACTAGTTTTGGCTCTACTAGAGCTTATTTAATAAGTAAACAAAGTTTTCAACCTACTTAACAAAACATTAGCAATACCGCTAATAATTGATGAAGCTGCAGACCAAAATTTAAAAAAAAAACAGAAAGAAGGAAGCACTACTGATGGATCAGGAAAATTGCAACACAAAAGAAAATCTGTCAAATCTTACTAAGACGGAAAAGATTCTGGAACTGATGAATCCATTCCTATCTGCACATTTTTAAAATGCAAAAAAAAAGAATTAGATTAAAAACAATACTGATTATTCTGTCTATTGGATGCTGGTAAGACAACTGAACAAAACCCGACTGAACAAGGAAACCCAGGTAAAACTTTTCTATCAGCAATATAGCTTCAAGAAAAGCAAATTAATAATACATGCCATAAGCAAAATTAAGAAGATTTAAGCTTATTAGTGGGATGCAGTAATACATCTGTAGAAAGCTCTAGTAGAGCCAAAACTAGTAAAGTATTTGTAAAAATAAATTTGTGAAAAAAAAACATAGTAAATTGTTTTATTAGAATTTTTTTGTTACTTTATCTCTTGTTTTATATTAGTATTTGTCACACGCATGAATGTCAGTTGTGTCACGGTATTCACATAACTTAAAAATATTTTGTTTAGTTTGTTGGGATTTTGGGTATTGTTACAGTGAAAGTGTTTTGAAATTTTTGTCATTTTATCTTTTGTTTTGAGATGGACACTTCCGTCATGTTAACTTTTTGTTTTGTATTTTTGTCTTGTTTTTGATTGAGTTGCATCATAGTTTGTTATTTTGTTAAAGTCAATTTTTTCATCATTTAATATGTCGCAATTTTGAGGTACACAATTTTTTATTATTAAAAGTCACCTAATTGACACTTAGGTATTCAGATCATAGAAATTTTTTATTACTGCTTTTTTGATTGTTAGTTTTATCAGGGTATTTATAGCTCTTTATTTTTTGTTGTTATTTTGTGATTGACAGTTGTTAATTTGTTGGGATATTTCACAGTCTAATATTGATCTTTGGGGAATTTTGCAACTGAGTATAATCACTTTTTTATTTTCTATCAATACTGTTTTGCTTTAGAGATACTTTCTAAGCTATTTGCTGATCTTCATTTCTTTTAATGACTCTATTAGTTTAGTCTACGTGACCGAATTGAACGCATTTTTTATGTTCAGGATTACCAGTATGCAATATCTTTTATTTTTACATGCAAATTTGTTGCTGCTATGACCGCTATCTTTACTTCCTTAATTGCGTTTAACGTGGATTTTCCTCTCCTAAACCCGTACTGATTAGGGTGCAGCTCGGTTTTTTATCTCCGCTCTCAGTCTTCTAGCTAACATCTTTTTATACCCATTACGTTGAGTATACAGATCAGTCTATATTTTGATTGCTTTCCCACTTTTTTGGATTTTTTTTTATAAGCACCAAACTTGACTCCTTTTACGCGTTTGGGAATTTACCGGCTATAAACTTGTTGTTAATTATTATGAATATTTTTTAGGCCCAGGGGCTTTTATTTATTTCCTCGTCAGTAGGTCTACGTTTCTGTCATCTTGCTTTATGCTCTCTCAGTTAGTGGGTAGGTATGTAGGAAACAGCTTTATTGAAATTGCTCACCTAATGAAAGTCGGTTTATCCTCATTATTAATTAATTTTAGGTTTAGCTTAGCCATCCACTCCTGCAGGAAGAAGACTTACTTCTTTTTCAGCTATTGAGTCTCTCTACAGACTTGCTCTTGAGTTGAAATTGCTCACAATTAGAATTTGTTTTTACTGTGCTTTAATACTTTCTCCAAGTTTGTACAAATATACTTTGTATTTAGTTATGGTTTTGTTGGGAGACCAACAACAGGAGTATAAAACAATGTTTTGTCTTCTACTTCCACCCAGACAAATTTTTTGTGTTTTTGTTTCTATTTTGTGGTTGCTAGTTTTTTGTTATATTCTCTTAAAGCTGCATTATAATTTTTGTCAGTAAGCCCGGACCCATTGAATGCCATGTTTTTATTGGGTTCCGAAACTATGCATATATAAACCTTATTTTATGAAGAAGATTCCTGGTTGCTCTACCCTTACTTATATTACATTGTAGGACTTTTATGTTTGGTGTTATCAGTAATCAGGTTCTTTGTGGTGTTTTTGTTTCTTGGCTTACGTTTTCTTGTTGGCCCGTAATGCTATTTAGAATGCCGAACAATTTTTCTTTATTTTTTACAGTCGCTTAGTGTGTAACCTTTTTCACCGCATTTATAGCATAAGTTGTATTTGTTTGTATTTTTGCATTCCGTGGTTTGGTGGTCATATAGCCAGCTTTTTTAGCATTTCTGGATTTTTTCTAAGAGTTCAATTTGAATTAAGGTGGGATTTATCGTACCAGCTTTTAGTAATATCTCTCTCTCCTTTCATCTCATAGTATTGCCCCTGTTATTTACTTTGAAGGCATTACAATTGTTTCCATCCCTTTTGCTCCTAGTTTCTTAATAGTTAGGGGATTTTTTTCTCTAGTACTGTTATGTCTTTCTTAGTGGTTATTTGCATATTGTCCTGTTTTTTTTTATACTCGTGACCGCTCTTCCATTCTTAAGGTTATCTTTGAGCCGTTTGAACAGTTGCATATAGTCCGCATTTCCCCTTGTTCTACTATCAGAGCATATGTATTTGTTTTTCTTTTGTCTTTTTGAATTTTTTTCTTGTTGGTATAGATCAAAATCTTCGTGTTTGTATGTTTGTAGATGTTGGTGTTTCTCAATGTTGTTATACACACAACTCTCTTCCTTTTTCCAGGTGGCCATCCAGTCTTATTTTAATAATTTTGTTTGTTGTAACCTAACCTAACCTAACATAACCTAAAAATTGCACATAATTTGTTGGTTACCGTTTGTTACAGTAAGTAGATCAAAACTGCTAACGTTTTTATTATTGCTTTGCAATTGGCAGTTAATTTAAAACAGTAGAGTTATTAACGTACGTAGTTTTGAATTTTGCATTTTATCATTCACAACTTTCAATAAACTATAACAGTTGTTATTTTTAAAAATAAAACTTACAGCACAAATATTTTAACAAAAAAAATGTATATCAAATTATAATATCAACTTTAGGATTCTCATATATTTCATTTTACTGGATATTATAAAAGAGCTAAATTCAAAGCTTTATGACACTTAAATTATTGCGCCTTTAACAAAATTGTAAAATATAAAACTGTAAAAATTAAACAAAGTTTATGAATATTTTGCAATAACTCAAATAATTGAATTGGAATCAATCAATATATGAACGTTGTTTGAATGCTAGTTAGCTTATTACCCTATCTCATTGTTTTGCCGAGAATCTTACAATGTTGCTACTCAATATAGTATTATTATGGCGGTGATTTACTTCTGAAAACCGTATAGCTTTACATGACTCCGTTGATCTCACTTACTGATATTACATACAAAAATTGCAGCAATTATGTAAAATTGCTATAATTGAACCTATTACTTGTGCATATAACATGTAAAAGATTGAGTCATTTTTTACATGTCTCATTATATGCAATTTGATTGTAGTTGGAACAATCAAACTTGAACCAATTAATCGATAACATTGCGATCTTGATTAGAGGGATACAAAGGCGTAATCTATAATTAATAGCAAACTTTGTTCATTCAGGTATAACATACTATTTTATCAATTTTAAATTTAATAATAATGATTTTCCACAAATAAGTTTATTTGATAATTATAATTGACGGTTATTTTTATATTCAGCTATATTTTTTGTAATTCAATTTAATTAATGTATTTATATCCTAAATTTCCGGTAGATGATGCGATATCTGGAATAGCACAAAAAAATCTCCGAAACTAATTCATCCTCTACATAATTGACTGTCAGCTATAAATATGCAAATTGAATGGATCGGTTGCATTAAACGTCTGGTAGTTAGTACTTACGTTATAATTAATTTAATGTGTGTATTCCACCGAGGGCTTTCATTTTTTTATTCTCTGACAGGGTTGGTGTCTGCTTAATTTAAAATTACTTCTGTAGTCACGCAATGCTCATGTTCTTAGGTGGGCACGAAGAAGTAAACGTAATTGAACCATTACGTCATAAAGATAATTGAATTGTTTTGTCTAATAAAAACAATAATGGTGGAGAAAGATATAAAAATTAATATTCAAAAGTTGTGAAATATAATATAAACAAACTATGATGTGGTTAATAAACATTGAGCTTTTTCAAATAACTCAAAAGTTTAAAGATTTTAGTGCGTTTAGGTTTTTTTCCAATAAAATATTACTAGCACAAACTTTAGGTCAGTTTGCTATAGACATTGGTCACTGTTTAGGTTTTAAAAAAAAATCTAACTTTTGGAGTTAGAATCGGCTATAAATAAAAAACTAATAATTTTTTTTTCAAAATTATGAGTTTATTAGAAAGATTAGACATTTTCATTTAAGAATAAAACACAACATCATTCAAATGACTGCCACAGCTGGCTTGATAGTAACTCATCCGATTAACTTAATGTTTTAGTACATTTTCGATTGTTTGGGCTTCTATCGGATGAATGGCAACTTTATAACACTTTTCTTCTCTTGTAACAAGTCTCCCTACAAGAAAAAATCACAGCTCTTAGGCGGCCAATTGACAGTGCGCTAAAAATCGATGTTTACGTTGGTTGTGTGGCAAGTGGCGCCGTCCTGTTGAAACCAAATGTCATTCATTTCATACTCTTCAATTTTTGGAAACAAAAAATTGTTTAGCATGGCACAGTCACGTTTGCTATTGACGGTAACGGCGGCTCCTTGCTCATTTTTGAAGAAAAGTGGCTCAATAATGCCGCCGGACCAAAAACCACACCAAACGGTTGCTCGTTGTGGATGTATAGGCTGTTCAATAGTCATGTGTGGATCTCCAAATGCGACAATTTTGCTTATTGATAGCCTCTGAGATGAAAATGAGCTTCATCGGAAAACACGAAACTGAAAACGTATCGGATGGTTATGAGGTTTTATTTCTTGGACTTAATGTTGATGCATGTTTACTATGAGCAACATCATTAATTTTTTTGGCTGAGCGCACTGGACGAGAACGTGAACGTGTTGTTTTATCTACTAACGATCCAGTTTTGCGAACTCGCTTCACAAAGTAAATTTGTTTTGTAAATTTGTTACCGTTTGAGTTACTTTGGAAGTAAGTTTTCATTATTTTCCAACTTTGTTCAAGTGTAAAGCGTCCAATTTTGTAAATGTCAAACATAAAACTAAATTTCTGTTAACTCATAAATGTCATTATACCATTGAATAACAAAATAAACGGTAGTTTAAATTCCAAATGTTACATGGCTCACACTTTTCTATAAAGTTTGTATTTTTATTAAAAAAATCAAGTTTGTACGACGCCTATTCTGATTTTTATCATTTATAAAAAAATTTAAAAAACCTTGCAGAAAATCTTTTTATATGGTTGGAAGTACCTAAGTTTTTTTCGGAAATTTGCTATGTCTTGTTGCCGATCGTCTCGGACTTCTTCATACAGTTTGTCTGACGCGTTTGATATTTTTGGGTGTACTTACTGTACATACGCGTCCAGTTAATTCGGAGCCAATGTTTCTCCTTAATTTTAAAGTTTTGCACCCACTTCATTATTGTTTGTCGTTTTGGAAATCGTCCGTGTCTTCCAACAAACTCGCCACGAAACTGCTTTCAAGTGTTCACAACTGATTGGCTGTGTATGAAGTTTTAACCAAGTATACGCGTTGATTAATTGGAAACTTATCCCATGATCTATTAAACTGCATAAAATGTGTGTCACAAATCTGACAATACAATTGTCAATAACAATATATTGTTTTTATAGGCATTACCAGTTGCCGGACCCTGTATATACTTTACTATTTAAATTGCATTTACGTTTTTATTATTTTCAGTAGTATACGATATATTTAATAATGCAATAACATTTAGAAATTGTTTTTCTAAACTTGAAATTTTTCCCTATTCTTGAAATATAACGTCTCCATTAACGCAAAGCAAATTGTTTTTCTCCGCCTCATTTTAAATATACGTTAGTAATTTCTTCTGCGTGGTATGTTAATAAAGCAAATAACATACTAATAAAATTTAATAACTATATTAACTCTACTATTACGATATTTTTATATTAAAAATTGACACCTATAATAAGGAAGCATCCATTTTTCATTACCCTTAATATCTATATTTTCGAATCGTTAAAATAATTGCACGTGATAAAGGCTAATAAAATTACTCGCATTTTACTGCGACTACCCTAATCAAAAAAATCGTTCCAGTCACTGACTTTATCATAAAGTTTCTTAATAACTCCTTATGTTTATACCTATTCCGACGTTCACATAAAAATAATGTTTGTCATAATAAATCTTTGATGGTTTTGTTGTTGTGAAGTGTATTCAATTATAATTGTTCCAACCTAAACTCTAATTCAAAAGCGTTTTTTATGATGGGATAACAAAAATTGACAAAAAGAACTTAATGTTTGGTTAACATCTTTCATCGTTTAAATTATATGAGTAACTAAACCCTAAAAAAGAAAACAAACATAGATTCTCAATAAAGGAAGCCACTGAGTTGAAAATTTATTTAAGCTGAATATTTGATTATAATTGAATTAGACGAAAAATTGTTGCACTTTAAGTTTGAGTTTAAAATTTTAAAAAGCGAAAAGCTATTACAGGAGTATTTTATAACATTTCAAGAATATGATTTTAAGTTAGAAAATTATATGACATCTCAAGGACATTTTGTGACAGTTTTTGATAATTTGATGATAGATAGAGAAAAATATTTGTTAATCTAATAACACTTTGTAATGTTTGCATTCTTAGAAAAATTGACACAGTTTGGATCATTTGTGTAAAGGGACATACTTGTCAATTCATGAACATTTTGTACACTTTTATCATTGCAGGATCATTGTATGATAGTTCAAGATTATGATATCTAAGTTAACAAAATTATTCTACAGTTCAAGGACATTTTGTGACAGTTTTGGATCATTCTAAAAACATTTTGTGATATTTTTGCTATTACGGGAATATTTTATGACAGATCAAATCCAATTTTCTCAAAACAAATTAAACTAATTATGCTCGGAGGTTCCCGCCTACCCGTCCAAATGTTTGTTATAAAAAATAGAAGTTTTTTTTGTCTATGAAGGGGGTGATATACAATCTTTTGATGACCTACACTTAGGCGGGTAGAGGATCACTTCAGATTATGATTACCAGTAAGTAATTTGAACTAGAGCGATCGTTTAAAATGAATGCTATCTTGTCAATTGATATCTCAGTTTGGTAAGATTATGTGACCTGCAAATTGTTGATGTGTTTGTATAGTTAATGAATTTATTGTTTTTTGAGCACTTTTTGTTTAAGATGCATAAAATTCAGGTTGTTGTATTATAGTAACTATTGCCATTTACGAGTGCCAGTTCGTAGTACTCGATTTTTGTCAAATGTTTTGTGTATAATACCGCACTAATTTTCTTATCTTGCTTAGCCTGGTGGCTGTGTGGATACTTTAGTGAGCATTCACATTGTTACTGTGACACTGCGGTGGTTGGATTAATCATATTAATCGGTTGTTTGAATTTAGTGTAATTTGGTAAGCCTGAGTGATCGTTCGTATGACCATGTTATCGTGGCGAAAAAGTTAGAGTAATTTTATTGATAAAATTTTGCAATGTAGTAATTTGAATATTTTCTCTAAGGTCTTTAATTCTGATGAACCATGGGGCTCTTGTGATTATTCTAAATGTTTTGGATTGGCTAGTTTCTAGTGATTGAATGTGGGACCGGATAGTTGATTTGTACAGGATAATTTTTGTTCTGATTTTTATCTGTATGTGTTGCAGAAGAGGGGAGAGTTCATTTGATGTGGCCCAGGTACTGTTACTTTTGCTACTTAAGTTGTGGGTTGAAAAGGTGCTTTCTGAAACCATATTGTGGTGGTACTTTGGTTGTTTGTTATGTGGGAGTTATATGCTTAAAAATTATTTTTCCTCAATATTTTATTAATGATGTTGATTAAACCTACAACGTTTATTTTGTAGATTTTAAGTTGTGGCGTGTTGTTACATTCTAGGATTTTTCTAGTATTTATCGATTTGATGATATGAGCTACTTTGGCTGATTCTGTAATGGTGGTGTAAAGTGTTTGGCATTGTCCAGGTAGTAATTGATTTTTCTTTCAATGTCATCAATTTTGTTGACATCCAATAAGTCATAAAGGATAGAGCAGTGGCTTTGGCTGTTTTGTTGCATGTGTGCGCCAAACAGTTTTGGTTGTGTATAGTAGGGATGGTTTTCTGCTTTTTCCTTAAATATTTTGATTTTTTTTAAGTTTTGCAATTGTATTTTTTTCCTCGCGGAATTTGTAAGTTTTTGTACAGCATCGACAATGCTTTGTGGAGTTGTGATTGTCCGTAGGAGCTCAAGATCATTGTTCATAAACTGATAGAATTGTTTCCAGTTTGGTATGTTGTTTAATTCTTGCTTTTTTGCTCCATTTTGTTAATAACTTCTGAAGTTAAGTTACGTACTCATTTTGAGATAGCTATTTCAAGAATGTCGGTGAGCTTGAGTGACTACGTATTTTGTTCATGAGTTTAAACAATGTTTTGCTTTTGGTATTAGTTGTATGACAGTTCCAAGTTAAGTGAATTGCGTTAAGGTTACCTCTTAAAATTGTGTGGTCATTGTTTTTGAAGGCTATTTGAAAGTTATTTTTTGTTATGACTTTACTGGGAGGCTGATATGCCAAAAAGATTTTGATTTTGGCAATCGGGGTTGTTTCTAGGTGGGTAAATTTTGGCGAATCAATTTCTGCATAGTTTGTTGTTCTTTCTTCTTTCTTTGTTAATCTTTTTGTTTTAATAGATGTTATATATCGGGAGTTTTTAGATAGGGTCTCTGATAGTCAATGTTGTGTTCTGTTAGAAAGAGTTTATATTCATTTTGTGGTTCCATTATATTGATTGTTTCAGTATTATGGCCAAAATAAGTATAATCATATTTTGTTTATTGTTGCTTGTTTAAATGAAGTTTATTAATATTGTTTTATTATTGGTAAGTGATTCTATACCATGTTCTTTTTGTACGTAGCTTGCTCTGCTGGTAGTGGTTTTGGTTTAGTTTTGTTTTTGTTTTTATTGTAAACAGGGAGGGCATCTTTTGTACGAGGCAGGCTCTTGCAATTGGCACACAAAGTTTTGTCCCAGTGGCGGTTTCAGAGGGGGGTAATTGGGTAATTACCTTTAAGAATGTTTTGCTTATCAATTTTTATTGTTAAAAATTACCGATATTCCATATTCTAAACAAATAACATAACCGGTAAATTTTTTCAAGACGTTAAAACATTAGAAAAGTCCTTTTCTCCGTTGTGTGTTTGTTGTACTTACAAAATAAAATATATATTTATCTTTTTTTTAATTACCCCTCTAGACTAGTTGGCTGGAAACGCCCTTGAAATTGTCCTTGTTGGCAGAATTTAGGTGGCATTGTGCGGATGGATGATTTTCTGCGTACCTTACGTAGACCTATTTGTTTGGGCACATGGATGCAACGTGTCCGTATTTCTGGCATTGGTGGTATTATGCTGGCTCTCCAGATTTTAGTTTTTTTTTTACCGATACTATCAGTTTAGTTGTATATACATAAAGTCGTAGATTTTAATTTGATTGTGAAGCCTAGATTTTTCAGATTTTATTTTCTCCATTTTTTTTCTTTTTGTCTTGTGCAGTTTGTATGCAGTTTTTTTTTTGCGACCTCTAGGATGTCGTCTTTCCACCTTCTTGAGGGTCTTCGCACGCTTTTATTTGTAGTCTTCGGGTGCTATTGCGCTAATCTATTTGTCTATCTGGTATGGTCCTGCCTTGCTACATGGTCTGTCCATCTCTATTTCAGTTGTGCTATTCTTAAGAACGTTGGTTACCTGATTCCTTCTTCGAATTTCTTTGTTTCTGATTCGGTCTCTAATGCTGATTCCCAGCATGGCTCTCTTCATTGCTCGTTGGGTAGTTAGTAGTTTATTTGCTGTATTGCTTGTTGTTGCTATGAGACCGTAACTGAGCACTGGTAAGATACACGCCTTGTAAACTATTTTTTTTAAGTTGATAAGAAATTTGCGTGATTTGTGTATGAATTCCAGTTTATCAAACGCCGCCCAACGTTGACCTATCCTTCTCGCTATTTTGGTAGTTTAGTTTTCTTTCTCTGCTTGGATTTTATAGCTTAGGTAGATGTATTCGTCTATGTTTCAAGTATTTGGTTTTTGATGGTCACTTGACTGTTCTTGGAGGTCATTATTTTTGTTTTATTGGGGTTCATCTGTAGTCCGATTTTTATCGATGCTTGGTGGATTTCTTCTAGCATAGTCTTTAGTTCATCGGTTGAGCTGCTGAAAATAACAATATTGTCTGCAAACCTGAAGTGGCTGAGGTACACTCGTTTTAATTTTTTTTTGGTCTCAGTTTATGCTCTTAAAGACCTCTTCTAACGCGGCTGTAAACAGTTTCGGAGAGATAGTGTCTCCTTGGCGTACTCCTCTTCCTATCGGTATTTGCTCCGTACTGGTATTTTCAACAATTTTAACGTTTATAGATGATTTTTTGTAGATATAGGATTGAGTACCTGGAATGGATTTTGATTTCATTTTGACTCAGTATTTTGTATTTCCGATTCTTGATATTGATAGTTCTGGGTGGTGGAGCTGTATAGAGATTTGTGGAAGTCCTGAATCATCATTTTGATTTCTTTTCTGTTGATAATAGTGCTACCTTGGCTGTTCTTTATTTTTGTTATTTTTGTCTTTCCTAGGGATAATTTTGATCTTAAAGCTTTCATATTTTTGTTGACTTTGATGGTATCAGTTATAAGTTTTGTCCTGTGGTCTCATATGTCTTTCCGTTCCTACTTATGTTTTTGTTTAGTTTTTTATAGTTTTCTAGTTTTCTAGTTTTTGTTAGTGTTCCTTCTTTCTTTTATCAGTTCTTTTGTTTATGAGCTCAATTTGCCTTTTCTTTTTGTTGCTGATCGTTATGTTTTTAGTGAGTTCATCTATACCCATTTCCTCGAGTGTTTTCTTTTTCCTTAGTTTCTTACTGAGTATGCTTTGGAACTGGTTTTCATTTTGCTTAGCGTCTTGATTAATGGGTATTTTTGTTTCTTTACTACTTTGTTTCTCTCATACCTTTTGTTGATGTTTATGGTTGCTCTGATTAGTCTGTGGTCGCTATTGGAATAGAACCGGTTCAATACTGTCGTATCTTGGCAGATGCTTTTTCTGTTTGTAATGATTAGTTTATTTTATTTTTTACCTTGTTATTTGAGCTTTTCTAGGTTCATCTTCTATGTGGGTTTTTTGCATGGGTTTCATGCAGAATAGATTTTTGTTCCAGCAAAAATCGATTAGTGTTTTTCCTCTGGTGTTTCTTTTTTCCAATCTAAACCTGCTTATGTTTGGACTATCTTTATCTGTGTTTCGGCCCACTTTTGAGTTGAAGTCTCCCATTACTATCACAAATTTTTGTTTTTCTTTAGTTTTGCTGTCGTTATGTCTTCGTACATCCGCTCTACTTCTTCGTCCTCTGATGTACTGGTTGGAACGTATATTTGCATTATCTGTAGATTATATCATTTGTTGAGTCGTAACAGTATATAGATGACTCGGGGTGGTATAGCCTGCGTTTTAACTATTTGATGTTTCAGTTTTTTGTTTATCAACACCACTTCTTCTAGGTGGTGGTCACTTTTTTTGTTATTTTGGTATAACATGTGTGCCGTTTTTGGGGAGGTGGCCTTCTCTCTTTTCAGTCTGGTTTCACTTAGGCCTAGGATATCCCATTTTATGTGTTGTAGTTCATCTTCTAGTTTTTCTAGGTGTTCTTCTAGTCTCATTGTTCAAATGTTATAGGTGGCAGTTCTGAATGTTTGGTTTGTTTGTTTTTGTTTGGGTCTCGTTTTAGTCGAACATTTGCCTTCTTCAGAATCCCTGAGGCTGACTGTTGGGTCAGAGCAAGATTCTAAACCATTGGCTCTACTTGCCTGGGGTATTTTTGTTTTTATGGTTGACATTTCAAAATGGAATGTTTATAGTAGTTTAAACGCCTAGCCGAGCGGGTTGGCAAGTTTTCGCAGTTATCACGACCAATATGACTGCTATAGTCTTGCTCGTGAAAGTCCAAATCCGCGAGCCGGTCCGGGATTCTTTCTCTTAAGTCTTACTGTGCTGTTGGTGGTAGCTACTGCCCTTCATCAGGGGTATGCTTATTTACTCGCCATGTCACGGTTCTTTCATTGGACTTGTGTAGTACTTATTTGAGGTAAGCTTTCCCAGGTCTTACTAACTACGTCTTCTCGAAGCCGCCGTTGTTTGGTCAAGCACTGCTTATTTGTGTTTTTGCAGTTAACCTCTATATTTAGTGGCCGTTCACTACCCGCCACCTGTGATCCCGCTAGTAGCTTACAACTCAGACCCAGCCTAGATATGGCATTTACGCTAAATCCATTAAGTTTTAGAGCTTCTATGAGTTTGTTGCAAGTAATTTCTTCCGGGTCGCACTTCATCAAAACATCATAGGTTTTCTCTTCTTTTGGCTAGTAGGAATATGATTTAACATTTTTGGACTCTAAGTATGTTTTAGCTCTCCGGTAGTCTGAGGGCGTTTATGGTGATTACATTGTTAAGACTTTTTATTTGAACTTGAATGTTTAGTACTTCTTATTTTTGATTTCTTTTCAGACCTTTTTGTTTTTAACTATGATTGGTGTTGGAAGTTTGATCTTTGGCTGTGCTGGTGCTTCATTTTTATTGTTGTCGGAATTGAATCATTTTACTTTTTAAACTTTTATACTATTTTGGGTAATTTTTATGATTTTTTTGTTTTTTTTTTCAGTATTCAATAAGCTTGAATCGTTAATCTAAACCTATTTAGATTTATGTTGACATAAGTTCATGGTCTACTTATGCAATTACTGCTACCTAATCTTAATAAATCTAATGTTGGTTAATATTCTGTTATTTGTTTTGGTGTTTCGTAATCTATTTAAGTTGATTTTTAAGTCAAGTATCATTATGACCGCAGGATGCTTTGGGTTAGTCAATGTAAAAAAGAACATACTAAATAACAAATAATGTAAATAATAAAGTTAGCAAAATACACATTTTTTTTTTTATTTTAAGGTAAATCTTTATTGATCAAGGTAAGAAATGAAATATTGGAACTTAAAATTTGTAACACGGATTTAAAATCGAATGATTGAAGAAATACGACGTGAAATTAATAGGTGAGCTTAGTACCGAAATTACAATGGCATTTAATTTCACCCATGATTTGTTATTGAATTATACTTCATCCCACGCTGTAATGCCGTGGAGTTTAGGAGAGATTAGCTCTAAATTGGAAATAACATCACTTAATCTTGAACCGCCGTTTTGCGATACTTTAATTTCAATCATTATTACATGTCTTGTAAACTTTTACTTACATAAAATTTATATACATATTTTATTAATTAGCAACCGGCGTAGCAATTTATTAACCAACTCTCAAAATCTAAACAACAATATTTCATTAGATATATGCAAATATTTACAGTCTCAGTGTGTGCTCTTGTAGCAAACAATGAGCGAACGGAACGGACTATTTGAAATGTGGCGACTGAAAGGTATATTATAGAGTATATTTGTTTAAAGATGCAAAACATATATTCTTTAATATCTTGGAAGCAGTTTTATAAATTGCTTTGATACAAATATTTAACTGAATTAATTTTAATTTATTGAACTTATACAGAATCATTCATGAAATTAATTAAAGGAATCTATAAAATACATTAGAATTTGTCGACAGGTAGCGTCGATGTGCTCCGTACGGGCCATTTACTTTCCTAAACTAAAGCGCTTCTAAAACTTAATCTATTTGGTATGCTCGGCACCCGGACGAACATTTAAACCGGGCTCAATATAGTGAGACAATCCATGTAGAGAGTATATTAACCAGGCAATATTTAGTTCGAAAACAATACATTTGGGGCAGTGAAATAGTTACTGGAACATCTGTAATGGACCGATTGCGGTTTTCAGGGCTTACCCTAACCTAATAACTTAATCTATCATTTTGGTTATACAATAACAATCATAAACAATTATTGAATTAATCAATACAAAATATTTGCATGGGTAAACTTATTCAATTCAATTATAAATTAATGAAATCAATGAATTTAAACTAAAGCTTGTTTGATTTTTTCAATTTTATTCAGTTGGAAATGCATTCGATTATCAGGTTCTTTTGTTCGTTTTAATTTTCGGTGGCTTTCAATTATATTTAGTAACATAAATTCGATTTCAAAGGGGAGTGTATGTTTTTGAGTATATTAAATTTGTATTTAAATGATGAATAGATTCACACGAAACCGTTTATAATTAAAATATTGTTTTTTGTAGACCCTCTACATAAGCCACCACCCTGGTTGTTAAAATTACAATTTTAGTAAGCAAGTATTGTGTCCGTAATAAGAACGAATGTGGGAAATATAGTCTGTTTTAAATACATGGGGAAGCGCAGGTGATATAACATATGAGTTAATCAAAATTTATACAATAACTTTGATGACAAAACATATTTTTTGATGATAGTAATTGTAGTTGGCCTATTGTTGACTACATAGGTTACGTCTATTGTACTTTACTATTAGCTTCCTGTATAATAATATAATTCTACTTATTATAATAAAGAAATAAACTATTTTGTGTCTGCAGTACTGCATAGAGGACGTGTATGACTAACAGCGCTAACGAAAGTTAAGCAACCGGTCACGAGTTGTCTTTAACAAAGTGATGCAGAACTTAGCGTTCTTTCCAAATGGATACGCATCCACACAAACCATACACATGTCTTCTTTGTGGCTCGGTGTGCCCGACATCACAATTGCCTAACCTAAAAGGGAACGGCGTTTATTTAATTATTTTGCAAAATATATTAAGTTAAGTCATGTATAAAAGACAAAGAAAAGTGGAAGAACATGAATATCAACAAACATTTAACAAAAGTTAAAAAAAAGTGGTTAGAACGCCTGAACAATTAAAGAAACAAAAATAATCACAAACAAACATTAATAACGGAAATAACTCAACAACTATGATACATTCAAACGATATGTAGGAGATGGAAGTGGTAAAAGAAATGTTTAAAATGATGATGATTAAGTTGGAGGAAAACACAAAAGAAATTAAACAAGAGATAACGGGTTTGTTAGAAATGAAGATAAAGGAAGAAAGTTGGAAAAGAGAAAAAAGAATGCTTACAGTTAGACTGGCGAAGCTAAAATGGAAAGCGGAGAAAAAAAAAGAACAATATTGTAATAAAAAGGCTACATATGTTCTAAAAAACAAGAGAAGCAGGAAATACATGGATTGAAGAAAAATTTAAAGTTACGGTAAATATCAAGAAAATGGTAACCTTGAATAAAGGAACCAACAATGAAATACTAGGAGCAAAATTACCAGACGGGGAACAAAACCAATTGATCAAGTCCGTTAAAAATAAGTTAATGAACATGGACAACGAGCTAACGCGACAAGAAAAAAATATTCAGAAATAAATTAAAAGCATTGCTAAAGCAGAGAAGGCAAAAGGGAAAAATACCAAAATAAGATATCAATAAATAATAATAGAAGATGAATTATTTATATGTGACGTTAAGGAAAATTGAGTTAGGTTGAAAGAGATAAAAAACATAGTGAAACTTTTAATAAGGATTAGTACATACAACTGGGATGGAAAAACAGAAAATGACCTGGCATAAGAAACGATTAACGTAAAGATGGTGACAATAGAATTGTAATACTGGATGGTAATAACATCACTATTGAATATACTTATTTGTTTATTTCATTTTTACAATTTACATAAAGGTTATGGTCATACATTACTCTCACTCACTCTCCAGTGTTGCCAACCACCTTTATAATGTAGCTAACCAACTCTATCCTTGTTCTCAACTTCTCTTCTTTTTTTTGCTTCTAGATTCTCTGTGTGTTTAGAAGCCCTCGGAGAATTTTTTTGTTTTTTCTTCTTACAATCCTTTTGTCTGTCTCTACTAGATATGACTTTGGTACTTTAGTTTGCTTCTGTATTGTGCCTTCCTTCTGCAGGTCCCTGACCTAAATTCTTTGGCCTGGTTGCAGCTTGTGAAGGTTTTTTACCTATTATTTTTGGTCATAATATGTTTTTTGATTGGCTCTTTCTACCCGCATTTATTCTCTTATTCGCCTATGATCTGGTGTGTGAGTGGTTCCACGTATACACTTGTGATGATCCGCATTTCAAAGGAGTGTTCTTGTGGACCAACAATCCAAAATATGGATCCTCATTCTTTTTTAGGATGTTTTTTATTATCTGCACTCCTTTATTAATTAATCCGTTGGATTGCGCGTACCATGGGTTGCTTGTTATTTGTAAATTGTATTTTTTCTTAAATTCATTGAATTTGGAAGAGACAAATTGCCAACCATTATTGAAGTGTAGCTCCTGGGGGATTCCATGCGTCGAGAATGTCTCTTTCATTTTTTGGATTATTTTTTTACTGGTTATGTCCTTTAGTTTGTTATCTCCGGGTACTTTAAATATGCAGCTTGGATGATCAAATACCGTTCCCTTTTGTATTTTGCTTTGGCCCCACCTACGACCTCTCACGGGTACTTCGGAATCTCTTGTGGTTTCAATGGTTCCGTTTCTTTATCCTTATATGTTATACATTTTCTCCAGGTATATTTACCTCCAGTTTTTGGGAATAATTATTCTTCCGTTGTATGTGACTATATCGTCGGTTATTTCAATCTCCTGCCTGTGCTTGTAGTATACGCCTAATTCTTCTGGGCACTTCTTCTTCTCCGGCGATCTCTTTGTCATCTTTTCCTTTGATTATTCGTCCTTCTTCTGCATTCTTTTTATTTTTGGGTCTGGGTCATATTCTAGATAATCTACGTAAGTCTCATTCCTCACTTCTAGGACATCCTTATCCTCTCTTCTTCCTTTTATGGGGTTTCTCGATAGTGTAACTGGGATGTGATATTCCGATCTACTTACTCTATTTCGTATTCAAAATTCATTAATCTCATTCTAAGTTGCTTTAACCTGAGTCTTAGTTTATGGAATCCCTTTGTTTTTAGTATTGCCAGTAATGGCTTATGGTCTGTTCTTAGTATCTTTTTACTTACTATGTATTGCTCAAATCTTTCACATGCCCAAGTTAGTTCAAGGCATTTCTTTTTGATTTGCGCGTATACCATGTCTGTGTCGCTTAGTGATTTTGAAGCATAGCATACTGGTTTCCATTGTCCGTTCTCCTGTTTCTGTTCTAAGACTTCTTCTATTCCGTAGCTACTCGCGTGTGCTGACACTCTGGTTTCTTTTTTTATTTTGTGTGGTGCTAATATTGCTTTTAGTTTTGTGAAGCACTTATCTTGAGGCTGTTGCCATGTGAATATTTCATCTTTTCTCAGTAGCTGCTTTAATACTTTTGTCTTCTCAGATACATTATCGATAAACTTGTATAAATAGTTTATAATGCCTAGGAATCTCTGGAGTTCTTTTATTTTATTTGGCTTAGCGAATTCTGTAATTGCCTTTATTCTATTGTTATTTGCTTCAATTTTTTTCTATTACGTATCCTAGGAATTTGATTTCCTTCAGTTTAAAATTGCATTTTTGTTTATTAAGTGTTATTCCTTTATCTCTAAGTTTCTCTAGCAGTGCCTTCAAATTTTGTTCATGTTTCGTTTTGTTCTTTCCAAATAAAATTACGTCATCGATGTGTGCTTACTCCTCTTAGAGTTTGAATTATCTCTGACATAGTTCTCTAGAAAACCTCCCTCCGGTGAAGAAGTTAATCTTTGGGGAAGTCTTCTATAAGCATATCTTCCGAACGGTGTGATAAAGCATGTGTACTTATTTGACTCCGGGCTTAGTTCTAATTGACAGAATCCGTCTTTTACGTCCAGCTTGGAGAATATTTTTGCTCCCTGAAGATGCGGCTGTGTTTCATCTACTGACGGTAGTTGTAGTCTTTTTTGTTTGTATTTGTTTATTTCGGTGAAGTTTGTACAAATTCTAATTTTATCCTTTTGTCTCTTTATATTCATTGTGACCACTAGTGGGGCGCAGAATTTTATTGGTTCAATAATTTTTTTTATGACTCCTTTTCCACTTTTTCCATTAAGGCAAAGTGTATTCTTTTTGGATTACTGATCGCGAAGGGTTTTGTCTCTTTTTGGATTTTAATTTTGTACTGTACTCCTTCTATTTTTCCTAGTCTTTGAAAGAATTCTGGGTATTCTTTAAAGATGTGTTTTTGTATGTCTCTTCATATATTTGTTGAATCCCTGCTTCTTTTAAAATTTCTCTAACTTGAATGTTCCCTTTTTTCTTTTTACAGTCTAACAATCCGAGATTTATAATTTTTGAGCGTCTCGTCAGATTTTTCTTTGTTTTTGCTATATTATACATTTTTAAGATTTTCCTTTTTCTTTTTTGTTCCACCTGTACATGTATTTCTCTTTTTATTTTGAGTTCCTGACCTCTCGGTCCTCGCAGAATTGTTTGTGTTTTCCTCAGTTTCATTTCGTCTTCGATTTCCTTGTAGTCTTTTTTGGATATTACTGTTACGTCAGCTCCGGTGTCTATTTTAAACTTTATTGCTCTACTTAGGATTTGTAATTGTACGTACCAGGACCTAACTTTGTACCTTTGCACGCTTCCAATTTGTTTTATTTCTAACAACTCTTTGTTACTGCTAGAGTTACCCTGGTCTACCTCACAGATTCCTCATTTCCTGCATTTGATTTCTTTCGCAGGACATTCCTTATATGGGTGCCATGGTGTTTTACCGCACCTCCCGCAGTTTTTTTTTTTTTCAGTCATGTCG
Organism: Tachinus rufipes; assembly: GCA_963932245.1. Taxonomy (NCBI): domain Eukaryota; kingdom Metazoa; phylum Arthropoda; class Insecta; order Coleoptera; family Staphylinidae; genus Tachinus; species Tachinus rufipes. The sequence goes on along the minus strand of OZ010745.1, from coordinate 42,619,371 downwards.
TTTTTATATCTCTTTTTCTGCGATTGCTTCTTTATTGTATTGTTGTTTCAATTCCATTTTTTAGGTTTTTTGTCTACCATATCTATGTTTTCTTCTCTTTTCATTAGTTTTATGTTTTGTTTTTTTTATTTCCTCCGATTGTTTTATTTTTTTATATTGCTTTTCTGAAGGCCAATGTCTCGTCCAATTGCAGCACCTCTGAAAGCCGTGCGTCTCTAATCTCGATTACCAATTGATTTCGGATGAGCTCTTCTTCCATATTCCCATATTTGCATGACTTCCCGAGTTCCATTATTGCATCTATGTCTTTTCTACGCTCTCACTCTCTGTCTGGACTTTCTGATTGAACTTTGCTCGTTCGTATATTACATTGGTTTTTGCTTACAAATTAGTCCTCTAAAATGGTGATCGTTTCTGTGTTGTTAAGAAGCTCTTTTTTCTGCGCTGTATTTAATATTTTGTTCATCTCCATTCCCGTATATAGTAATAAATTGTTGATTTGTGTTTGTTCATCACATTTATTTAGCTCTACTGCCACTCTGTACCGTTCATAATTTTTTCTCCAGTTTGGCCAATTTTCTTTGTTGTAATTAAATTAATCTGGTTGTGGCACGTGCTATGAGCTCTTGATATGTTCTGCGTTGGATCGTGTTGCACTTGCATGTTCACAAATAATCTTGTTAGATTATTCACTTGATCTTTCACTTGTTCGATTTCTTTCGCCATTTTTTTGTTTGGTTATGTTTTTTTTTTGTTTTGCATGGTTTTTTCCACACTGTTTACCACGTTGTTTATTTTATTTTACTGTTTATCTTTTTCCCTTGACACCATGTAATGATGCTAGATGGTAATAACATCACTATTAAATATACTTATGGTCATTCATTTCAATCTCTCACTAACTTTCCAGTGTTGCCAACAACCTTCATAGTGTCATTAGAGGACTGAACAGAAAGGAAATAGAACTAATTAATGAAGTTGAGAGAGATTTAGAGATTTTAGTAATAACAGAAACTAAGTAAAGAAATATGAGGAGAGATTATATGAAAAGCTACATAGAATAAAAACAGATATGGAGAAAATGTGAGAAGTATTTAGAAAGACCGTCACAGAATGTGGAGTACAAATACAAAATCAATCACAAATACAAACGGCATACTGAACAGAAAAAATTAAATAAAGATTAAGAAGAAGAAGAAAAAACGGACAGATGTACCTACAAAGATCAACAAATGAAAGTAAAAAACATGGCAATAGAGTCGAAGCAAAAGACTTGGACAAAATTCGGAAAAAAATTCAAAGAGACTGTAAAGAGAACCAAAATCTGTTTTATAAAGTACCGAACAGTATTGGAAGGAATGGGAAGAAAGTAGACAGACTGGAAATTAAATATGAGAAAGGCGAAATACTAACCAAAAGTTAATAACAGGTAAAGATACTTAACAATAGGACATAGAGATACAATTCTTAAATGAAATGGAAAAAGAAGACAAAAATACCATAGAAAATATAACAATAGAAGAACTATCAGCTGTAAACAGATTAAAGCACTGTAGGGCTACAGGACATGATAAAATAACAACAGATATGTCTTATACAGGATATACATTTGGAAGAATATTGACAGATGTTGCGGTCTTTCTACAGCCCAACAATTCAATCAATTTAATTAATTTAAGGCCTATATCTTTTTGGAATTAGTTACTAATATAGGATATTTTCTATTTTACTGTAGATGAAATTTTGGTTTGACTCTTAAGCCTAGTAATTTAAGCAGAAAAATGTAAATTGAGTTTATTTGTTTTTTACATATTATTTAAAATACTCTAGAACTTGGGTACTTGAGGCATTTTTACGACTAATAACATTATCATGCAGACAAAAAGTAGATTGCAGTCATTATCATTAAAATTACATATGTTCTTACTTTTAGAGGTTTAACTTTGACTATAAATTGCGGTAACTGCCGAGGCATTCATGCTTTCAACGACAAACATTAATCATTTTATTTCATTTTAACTCATACTCGGAAAAAGATTTAATTTCTTGTTCTATGTTTGGTATAAATATCAAGAACCGTTTATAAATAGAACTAAAACATATAACTCGTATATACCTACATTTGAAATTTCACCAAGAATCTCAAATAACAAATTTTCTTGACATTAAGTTCGGTTTCTATAAAGTTAAGAGCTACAAACAAATTTAATCTGAAAATGTCATTGTAACATCTTATAAACTTCTCAACATAAGCAAAGTCTGAGCTCGTGTAACTTCAAATATCTTTCCGTTTCATACGTGAACATGTATAAATAATATTTTATACATAAATCTGTTTCATTAAATATGCACGCTGCACCGACAGAATATTAAATACATTTTCTTTACAAATTTCCAACTAGAATATGAAACTGCTGAAGTATGCCGCAACAAGTGTTTGCGAAATACAAAAACTAATGTGCGTTTCTTATATAAACTAATTATAAATAGAATAAGAAACAGATTGCGTACGATTAATTGATCTAAAAAAAATTTTGTTTGTGATAAATGGGGTGGTGTAAATTAATTGGACTGGTTTGATGCCTGCCTTTATTATGGCTCGTTTTATATTTTCTTTTGATTTTTTTGTGAAGGAACTCAAGCATTTATCACTTCAAGTAAAATTCTAACAAAAACGTTGTATTATAAAACAATCTATTTAGGTCAGCTTAGTAAGTAAGGGAATTACTTGATAAACCAAATAAATTTTAAAATGTTCTTGAATAAAGATGTAATGTAATTTTTTTTGCTAGTACAACAATTTATTAATATTTTTAATGTAAATGATACAAGATGTTTCTAAACTTATTTAAAATATTCCTGATTGTGCCTTTTTTTTTAATTTTATAACGAAAAGTTTCTATAAACATGCGTGATAGATGAGTTTTATTGTTTTTGTGATTGTTGTTGTTTTTTTTTTATTATTGTAATAATCGATGTTTTTTTGGGCCAAACCACTTTTGTTTGTGTTCAGTTTTAGCTTTTATACGACACCTGTGGCTAATGGCTAAAATGCATTTTTATATGGATTAGCCAATGGTAATGCTTTAGATGCTAGACGTATATATAGCAAGCGTTATTTAAATAAACGTTTACCATGTTTTGAAGGGATTACATTGCATCTTTGTTTACAAAAAACTATTTTTTTTTTACTAAATCAGAAAACATTGTTGTAAGACATAGAAATTAAAGATCAGTTTCTTCAAATTATTGACGAATACTTAGAAAGTTGAGCCAGAAAAATTTTTACAAAATCGATTGGAATATTCTAAGAGAAAATTTATTGTACCCATATTATATTTAACATGTGTTTTGTTACTCAATGGCTACCTACACCGTATGGAGTATTGCCAATGGTTTTTAAAAATGATTGCAAACAAATCCAGTAGGCGTTGATTAGAAGCTTTTGGACAAAGTTTTAACATAAACAATTACAACTTTTAGTTGGTCAGGTATTTTATATTTTGCATTTAAAAACTGTGTTTTACAGTGTCTACCATTTTTCAATACTCACATATGCTGTGAAGTGATGTGATTCCTGTTTGCGTCGGGAATAAGTTTTTGTATTCATTTTTTTGTCTACTCTTTTTGCACATCAGTCTCTTGGTCCTATTGTGAACAACAAATAAAGTGTAGAAACATTTTCCAGGGAACTATCTTGAGTTCTTCTTTGGTCAGAAAATGTAGCGGAGTTTCTTCGTCCTAAACAAGAGTATTGTATGTGATGATAGGTTTGATTACTAAAGTATATCTGGTCATTTTTGGTTAAAGTCCTTAAGTTTGTCTAGCCATTGATTTAGTTGCAAACGTACTCGGATGGCCTTTGTAGTCACATAATCCAGATTAGTATGAAAGGTTAGTTAGGTGTTAAGAGTGAATCCCAGGTACTTTACTTTCTTTGTCATTAAGAGTATAAGTTCTCGGTGCTTTGTCGTCTAGTAAAAGGTCCGATTGCTGTTTTATTTGAGGTCACTAACAGTATATTTTTGCACCACCTATCTACGGTGCTTTAGTGCATTCAGCATCATATTGGATACAGTTGCTCCAAACCTCTTGCTTACAATGATGGTAAGATTATTGGCGTAACCTAAGGTAAGAACGTCCATGTGCTTTTTAGCTTCAGTAGACAATCTTTGATAAGGCACTACAATAGAACTGGCAACCCACCGCTTTATGGGCATCTGCCAGCTCCTGCAGTTGTGCCGTATAATGCAATTGTTACAGTTTGATTCTTGACCATGGACTTTTTGCAGTATAATGTGGGCAATAGGCACATGTTAAGGTAATAATTATACTAAAGCAGGGGCAATGTTTTAGTATAATTATCACCTTACGAGATTTTCAGTTGTTTGGTACACATGAAAGTACAAGGCTAACCTTGAGGATTTTACATAAAAGTTTACTGCAAGCTCTTTTGGTAAAATGATAAGAAAGATCTCGTCTGCTTATAATGGCTTGACTGATTTTTGTTTGCTTTTAGGTTAGGCATTTTAAGTTTTGTAATAGTTATGAGTTTTTCCAGCGTAGAGTCTAGAATATGTGTCTGCAGTAGTTTTTACATTGTTTGACTGACTTTGTGTATTTTTTTTCTTTTGTCAGCAGGAGTCTTTGCAGTGCCATCTTTGCTGAGCTTGAGTTTGTTCTAAAGGCTTATACAATATCTTCTTTTGGAGAATGCTTATATGCAGTAAAACTGATTTTATATGAAGAATAGTTGAACAGCTTTCAAGTGCTTGCCCTTGCTTTGTCAACCTCCCGTTGTTCCCACTAGCAATCAGTTTTTGGACCTTTACTGGTAACGGAGGATTCTGCTAGTTTAGTGAAGCTATCCGGATCCGAGAATAGTCACATTCTTTATTCCTTTTTCAAATTGGTTGGGAATTGGTCTCCGTAACAAAAATTATATAATGCCATTAAGTTTAATGCGTGTTTTGCCATGATACAAGTACGGGAATAGCACAAGGATTTGGCTGATAAGAGTCATCTGCTCGGAATTCTTAGCCCCTTTATATTTCTCTTATGAATTTAGGGTTTCTGTACAAGAGCGATATCGATGTCATGCCGTTCTGATGATATAATTAAGTTTGTGAAACTATTGCTTTTACAACTGTCTCATTTGAGGACATTGCGTCTCTTCTTTATATATTTTATATAATTAAGTTTGGTTATTAATTTTTTTACAAAGCCAAATTTAAGACTTTTTGAAGATCTAATGTTGCAAATTGAGAAAGACGTTGATTATTTTTTTAAATCGTATTGTTTGTCAGCAACAACAGAGTAGTGTTTGGTTATCAGTAGTTGATTTTAACGTGACCTAACCCAGCCTAACCATTTCTAATTACTTTTAACTTAACTTAAGATTACAAATTGTTCCTATTTTGGGTACATACTGTGTAATAATTTTTTTTTGCTGTTTAAATATAACAATTTTGTTGTTGTTATTATTAACGATTTAAGGCGGCAACCTGATTTTATATAAACCAACAAAACGTGGCGACTAAGCTCCAATTAGGCATTGTTAAAAGACAAATAACCACCTGTCAAAGAGTAACGCAAACAGCTGTTACTATTTATGCGCAAGGTGTAGTAAAAAATCCCAATGTAAGAATATTTCTAGTTTTTATGTAAAAATTATATATCAAGGCAAATATTGTTACTTAAACCAAATAATGGTTGTTATCTATTGTAATAAATTAAGGATTCATAATCAATAAACTAAAAATAATACAGTAGAGTCTGCATAAATCATTTAGGTGGAAATAGATAATTTCATGAGCCAAATCAAAATCAATTAAATTCGACAGTGCAATGAAGTGTGTGTTTATATCTAATTTCAACTTACATCAGCAATATATAGTTTATGCAATCACATGTATCCAATGTAGATGACTGAAAGACGTGTTTACGTTTACTGATGGCGACGGGATGCAGATTGCAATTGCATAAATCGTTCATGTGCAAAGTAGGGATCATCATTGTGTTTGCTTTGATGCATTGCAATCATTTTCAGTAATTTACTTGAACCATATTAAATTTATAATATTACAATTATTACAACTATATCGAAAACATCTATATTTGCATGCTATTAAAATTATTTATGACATCTCGTTAAATATTAAAAATGTGATTTATTTAATTGTGTATTAGAAAGTCAATCACAGGAAACTATATAGAGTACCGGATATACCGTAAAATTACAAAATTATTATTTTTTATGCTACCGGATTATACTTGTTACACAGCATGGTGTTTATTTAGCTACAGGTAAAAGTACCTCAATATTTATTAAATTGTTGACATCGCAAAAAATGGTTCAAATCCTTTTGTCTAAATTCTAGTTAAATAGTATTGTAACATAAATAAAATTTAAAAAAATATATTTTATAATTATATATATTACACAAATAAATAATTACTTCATTAAATTCTAACCCTAAAAATTAGAAGAGGAAGCTTAAAATCTAATTAATTTAATCTCTTTGTATTTGACTGAAATTATATTTACATTTGTTTGAAATTTAGTATTATTCTCTTTCTCGTTTATTAGAAATTTAATATGTAAAATTATCAACGCTTTATTAGGGCAATAACAATAAAGAACATCAGTACTATGCTGAAATTGTAGTTTTATTTGTATAACAATACAAACAATTAAAATCTTTGACTTGGTTTTAGAAAAACATTTTGTGAAAATATAATCTTTTAGAAGTATCATAAAATATAATTATGTATAATATTTAATTTCATGCTAGACTATTTAATAAATAAACGTAAAATTTGTGTTATTTAAAATAAAATTTATTGACTTATAAATATTATAAAACTGTTGATAATTTTTAGAAACGTTGTCTCATACCTCTTTTGTATGTCCAGTAGAGTAGCTTTTATTCATTATAGTGTTTACTATTGGTTGGTGTATGCGAGCGATATTGCATTACATATTATGCTTTTTTTTGGCCCTTAAGAATAACTTACGCATGATAATATCTTTCGGTTTTCTTCTATGCGTAAATCTTGTTGTTATAAAGTCTTTGTCATACTATTCTAGATTTTGCAGTAGTTTGAGGTGGGCTGGTTATTGCCTCGCGGGTTTTCACACAGAGTCTGCGGCACGCATGCTGTCCCCGGCCCTTTTCTCTCTATAGAGGCTACCTTTGTCTGTCTCTTTTGTCTTTTTGTATCTTTTTTATCTGCACTGACATCCAGCTCTGTATTCTCCTGTTTTTCCATTCCGTGTGTTATTTATTCTAGTTATTTGGTTTGTCCACAGATACGTTCTAAGTTTTTTTAGGTCTTTGTTTACATTTTTTTCATTGTATCCTCTCTTCTTTCTGAATAGTTTATGCAGTTCCATTAATTGTATTCCTTTTGGCAGTCCTAGATTTGTTAGTTTTACCTCTAGTGATATACACGAATCTTCACTTGGGATTACTTCTTCGTGTCCTCTTCTTGCCAGGTATATTTTGACCATCTCAAAAGTTGCGTTATCCGTCAACCTAGATATAGCGTATCTACCATTTGTTATTTGCCTTGTTATTTCTGTTATTCTGCATTCCTTCAACATTTCTTTTCTTCTTCTTTTTATCTCTGCAGTTTCGTTTGGTATTGTAGTCTCTGGAAATGATCTTCTGTTTTCTTTTATGTCTTGGTATGCATAATTGTTCTGTCCTTCCTTATTTTTTTCTTTTTGATTCTTTCCCTGTGTTTTTGTTTCCATTTTGCTACATATTATGCTTACTGCGCATTCAATACGCTAAGTATCAAGGAAAACGTACATAATGGGGGGTTGCATGAGTTTGAAGGGAAGGAGTATCGAACAGGTTTTGGTGAGAGCAAAGTTGTTTTTGCAAAAATACTTTGTCAAAATTCAAAATGTCGTTTTTGTTATCTACCAGTTTGTAACCGCTATAACATTTATTTTTGGAAATTAAAGAATAAGAGACTTTTTTAGTTATCAAAGAGCCTTGAAGGCCGTAATTTAGTTTGTAAAACTGGGCAATGGGTTTCATTTAGAGTTGCCGAATAGGGCGAAGAGCGGTTAAGTAGTTATTGTAGGTGTCTATAGGAGACTTGGTAAATTTAAAAACATTTGAATCCTTATAAGAGCTTTGATGGCAAGCTTAGTTTGGTTTAGCATAGGAAAGCTTACAGATTTGGATATAGCTGTAGTGGATTTCAAATAGCATAATATGGCTGAAGAATTTGTCGCAGTCTTCACACGTACTGTAATCACCAGTCTAGTTTAGAGGTCTAGTAAGATGCGATCTAGAACCTAGTAAGAGTTTAAAAATAATTTACTACCTTTGCTATGTTCATAGGGAATTTTTAGTTCTTTTTCTCTCGATGTTTTATTAAGAAAATAGACACCTTAATCTGCTGTGAGTTTTTGGAAATTTTTGTCTGGATTCATTCAATTTTAAATATAAGACAGATGATGTTTTATGAGATACATATTTAAAACATTGCTGGTCGATCTAGTCGGACAACGTTTTAAGAATTCTCCTAATATACGAAACTGTATTGCATATTGACGTTTAGTTTAAACAACTTCAGAGTGATGCTCGGCTAAGTTTTTGCTAGAAGTTTTACACAGTGTGATTGGCGATTGACTTGTAGTGATCAACTACAGTGCTCTTACCAATATGGGTTTGTTTGCTGAAACGATTACCCTAGTTGACTAATACTAGTGCTTAGTACTGATTACGTATAATTTTATTTATCTTAAAGTTTTACAGAATTAAGCATCTTGAATTTGTTGCTATTCATTATTATTTTTATATTTTTTTAGTTCAGTTGAATTGAACATAATAAAACTTTTTATTGTAATTTGCAGTCGAGATGTAAAACATCCCAAGAAAAATTAGATTTTAAGTTTTATACAACTGTCGTAGTGATTTATTGAGTATTATTTTATTTCTTTCTAGTTTAAAGTTTGAATTGATTTAGCTATAACCATTGTTTGTGGAACATTCTCTAGAGAATAAAAGCGAAATATAAGAGGAAGAAAGAAATACTTAAAAACGCATATACATTTCCCATGATCCGAATCGAAGTTCCCAGCACGTACAGGACTCCTTCTAAAATAGGGAAACAGAAATAAAAACACGGATATATCCAATAAGAATAAAATACTGGCTTGCCTTTTTTTACAAAAATATACTCAATATATAGCTATAATGATACTAGTTCTGCCTGCTGCGATATTTTTAATCCCCGGCAATATTTATAAAAGCTCATGTTTATATTTGCTTGACTCTTAGTGAGAAATGTTTATGTAATGGAAACATAAGTTTTAATGTGCATCGGGCCTTTGGGACTCTATGATATCGAGTATGCATGTTGTCAGGCTGCAGGAACGGCAGGAATATAGCCGGTTCGGTTCTTAACAGCAATTCGTTCGTGTACGCATGGTTTGAGTTTATTCGCGTTTCTGTCGTTTCATTTTGTGCGACAATTCCTCCGGGGCAAAATGTGTTTAAAGCATTTTTTACATATTATAACGTTGTGGGTTCTGTTTGAACAGAAGGGTGCGGGAAATCGATAAATGTTTGGAATTTAATAGTATATATTGTGAATTAAAAATGTTAAATTGTAATTTAGATTGTTTTTTAGCATTGGTTGAATATAGTTGGTCAATAGCAATAAATATGTTTTTGTATCTAGTCTTCAGTAAAATACATCAACTAATTATTGAGCATAATCCTGAATGTTATTAGTCCTAAGCTTTTTTTTAGTTAAATAGAATTTTAAAAAACAATAAACCAAAATATTTAAAATTGATACGTTATTTATAAGCACTAAATATTGAACAGTTTGTAGTTTAATTTTCTATCTTGAGAGGCAGTATTGTTTGTGCAACAAGTACTGTTAACATTTTGCAATAGAAAGTTAACTTGTTTTTTTTTTTAATTTAATTTAGAGTACCTCAAGTGAGATGAATTTATCCTAGTGTGCCCATAATTTGCTGTAGCATTGTAAAAACTTATTGATGTAATACTTTAATGATAGTAAATATTGTGAATATAAGACTATTTTGCTATGATTTAGAAATATACCAATACATTCAAAAATTTGCAGAATTAATTGTTGTTGATTGATTGATCTGGTGAGAGATGATGTATGTACTACAGTGTAGTTTGTGGTGAGATTAAAGTGAGGTTAGTATTGACGAAAGGTTTTGAAAGACTGTGGTTTTTTCAGATAGGTGTTTATATATCTATAGGACGGTTATGTGGTCAGGAATATTAACATGAAACCTCTGTCTGCATGCATTTTACGAATACTTTTATCTTGGACATATGTGTTTATGGAATTGGTTGTTGTTGATCAACGTATAAATAGTTTTAGTTTGTATTTTTTTAGCATCAGTGAAAAATGAGTTTTGATAGATAGATAGATGTTTTTAACATTACTATAAGTTTTGAAAGAGTTTATTGGGTATGTGGTTAGTCTTTGGACAACTTGTGCAGCAACAGTGAACACTATTGGATTGTAATTGGTGGTGCAAAGTTTAAAATTAATTACTCAAACCCAATCCAACTCCAAATTAGCCAACCAAAAAAAGAGAATTGTTTCGATTTTCACAAATCCTCATCAGAGCATATTGGTGGTACGGCGTCACTTGTTAGTAAAGGATGAATTGCAATCTCTAAAGAGGTAGACAATCAAATATAGTTGAATGAAAAACAAAGGTTTAAAATCAATTACTCACACCCAATCCAACTCCAAATTAGCCAACCAAATACAGACAATTGTTTCGATTTTCACATATCCTCATCAGTGCATATTGGTGGTACGGCGTCACTTGATAGTAAAGGATAAATTTGAATAATTGATTTACGAGCCTTTAACACAAGTTAGATAATAATTGGTGAGCCCGTCATGTTGCTTCAACTAAAGAAATCGAATATCACCGATAAACATTTTGCATCACTAGCAACCAAATTGTAATGTGTGAAAAACTATTTATTTAAAAGATAGTGGTTTTTGCAAAGTGTTAGGTTTGAGTCTTTTACTTAGGTTTACTCTTGTTTGAGATGAAAATAGCTACTAAATACTTAAATCGCTGAATCGGCTGAATTTGAACATTGTCTTCCAATTAAATGGTAAAATTAGCTTGAGAGCTATAAGCCATAAATTCTGCTTTGTTGAAATTAATTTCAGCCCCCGTTCTCTACAAAGTTCAGATTGAATAAACATGTATCTTTTGATAACTTTTTCCAGATATAAGTTGAAAAGCATTAGTAACAAACGCTTTGATAGCATTTCTAAAGCCTTCCATAGTTTTCATTTGGTAATTGAGTTGTATGTCTTTTCTTGCCTGGAAGTATTTACGCTTTGGTCTTTTTAGTAATATCAGTTTGCAGTTTGTTTTTTATTATTTTATCAAACAATCTAAAAGAACTTATAATACTTAATCCTCGATAATTTTTTGGATCTTTCTTACTACTTTTTTATGTAGTGGTATAATATACTATGTTTGTATATGCAGCTGTGAATATGGTTAGCTAGGTGTTTTCATAGTAAGGAGCCTCCGTATTTAATTAGTCCCTCTGCTTGGTCCATGTAATTTGATATTTTTTTCTTTGCGTTTTGGTCGCTTTTCCGTGAGCATGTTGTAGTAGTGGTTTGTCCATGTTTGGCTATTAATCACTTTAGTTGGTCTTTTTATTAAGTTTGTTTTCAAACTTTTTAAAGCACTTAGACTTCTCTAGATTGCAAGTCGCCTAAATATCCGATCTCTTTACATTTATTTTTGCTTGTCTTCTCTTTCTAGCTGCGTCTTTAGTCTGTTTTGATACAACTTTATTATGCTTTCTAGTTGTAGCTCCAATTTGTATTTGGGCGATTTATCTGTATTGTGACCAGTGCGTTTCTTAGTTTCTGTCACTTCTCTAGTTATTTGAATTTTTTTATACAAGAAATAAAGTAGCTACCACTAGATAATAATCTAATCTAGAATTTGGACCACGTTTGACTAAGGATTCTTATTTGATGATACTATAATCAAGAATAGACTTCTGGTTCATAGACGGTCGTTCCCATGTATATTGATGTATGGCTTTGTATTCAAAGAAGGTGTTAGTTGTCTTTACTTAGTACTGATTGCATAAGGCTGCAGTTTCACTGCACCACCCACCGCCACCAACTAAAATTTGAACACGCCGGCATCTGTCATTTGGTAACCACCGTTTCATAATTTCAAATCGGTTGGTGGTAGCGCGGCAACAGTTGATCGTCATTTGAAACATACTAACTTGATGTTTTACAAATCAAAATCTGTCATTTTTGCTTTGATATTTGAAAATTTTAAAAACGGTAACATGAAAGAAACATGGACACCATCCGACATTGATAAACTAATTACATTAGTAAATGAAAAGCCCAAAATATAAATATATAAATATAGCACTTTTACTGACATAGAAATGAGTGGGAAATTTAATTATTTGGTGGTCACCAGTGGCTGCAGTGAGACCGTAGTACATTTTGGTGGTTAGAAGCAAACGGTGATAGTTGGTGGCGGTGGTGCAGTGATACTGCAGCCTAAGACTATTACCACTATCATTTACTATTATCTCTCCAAATTTTCAACTACCAAATCCTTTGTTCTTGATCCTATTCTATCATTTAAATCTCCAACTAAAATGATTTCTTGATATCACTTTAAGGTAGCTAATTGTAATTCTAGTGACATATAGAAGTCATCCTTTACCTGTGCTATGGAATCATCTATGATTACTACTTCCCGTCCATATGCGTCTAATGTCACTTTTAGGCATCTTTCATTAACATATTGCACATCTTTAATAGAGTTACTGTCGTTATGTCTGGTTAGAATGGATACATCAGCCGTTGCCTGTTACTTTTAACCCCTGACCAGAAGTGATGGTGGTTCTGCGCTAATTCGTTACCAATGCCTTTCTTCTTAAGGCGTACAATATCTAGGTTTTGTTTCTGCGACTCACTAACTTTCCAGCGTTTTGTTGCTAGTTCATGCACATTCCACGTACCTGTATTTATAATCCGTTTTTGTTTCGTCATTTATTTGTGAGACTGTACTTATTCCAAGGCTTGGATTAGGATATTTAGCATGTTCTTTTTATATTTACTTAAATATCACACGTTTTTTAAGTTGTGTTGTTATAATTATGAAATACATTTATTAGTTCGATTTTAAACAGATTAAATTCTACTCTAGTTGTGCTTGATCCCTCACATACGCTTGAAAATATGCAGTATGCGGATTTATTTATTTACTATTCTACACAGCAAAATACAATGCTACTTTTTATCAATATTCAATGCAAACAATAATTCTCTCATGCTTATTAAAAATAATAGTTTATTCAGTATATTTACCAAGTAAATATTTTTGATAAATTTTAAGTTCAAAACTTATACAACTTAATTAATTTCAATGAATAGTTATTGATATATTGTTAAATACAACTAAGTTTACAATGGAAATAAAATTGTAATTGATTGACAATAAAGTCAATTGTATTATATTGAATTGCCATTATCATTATTATGAAAGATTACAATGATCATAAATTTATCTGATCACGATTATAATTGTTATATATTACATGCCAGACCGAAAATCGAAATTGACTCCTCAAGTGGAAACAGAAACATTCTTCAAGTGGTTTTAAAATTGTTTCTTTTTCAGATGCGAAGTCGATGGAAAATATTTACAACAGAACTATATATTTACATATACATGGACCTATAAAAATTCTTAAAGCTTTTCAAAGCGTGTTTAGTGAACGACTATTTAATCCCTTTACGACATAAAAAAGCAATAATAACTATCGTAACAAATGAATCTAAAATAAAAACTAATATATATCTTCTCTCAGTCACTCCTCCCATGCAAGTGATTTTTGTGTCCCGCCTAACGAGCGATTTAAATATTTATGCTATTTCTGTGAGAGTCATTTAGTTCGAAATGCTGGCCTGTGTGTGTCAGCCGGCAGATCCGGCGTTATTCCGTAAGTCCCCCATACCTCTGGGCACCCCACCCTTAAAACTAAATAATAAAGGTACAAAGGGTGGCGTTATACCTAGACCCGGTAGAATTTACCGCATACCTGTCGTAATAACAAGTGAGCCGAAGAACTCGACACACCTGAGCAGCAGTCAGGTTAATAGCGATACTGCAGTTGCAACGAACGTGCCATGTGACGACGGGTCCTCCATACATAAAACTATGAAATTCACGAAACGATCGCCAAAGAAAGTAAAAAAAAGTATGTGCGTTGAAAAAAAGAACGAAATTAACAAAAGTGACAGTGTGTGTGTTGATAGTGAAAAGAAAATAGAAGAAACCGGCGAGAAAACAACGGATAAAATTGAAAAGGTAACAATTTAAATCAATTTCTACCTGTATACGTTATTGTATGTACAATTTACAAACAACTTCTTGTGAGACAGACACCTGATACTTAAATCTCTTCACACAGCATGCAATCTGTTTGTTATTAGTAATTTTGGCGCCAAAATTCCATTTACTATTTAACAGGGTAATTGATATTAGCTTTAACACATATTCAATAATATAATATTCATAAAGGTTTTACTTACGTGAGTGAGATTTGAATTTATTATGGAGGCAGGTAGAAATCTGGATGTTTAAAAGGAATTCTTTAGGCTATGCGGAGAACACGAACGAAAGAAATGTACAATTATGTTTATACGTGCACATATTATCTCTTCTTGTAGAATGTACAAACTTAATTTGTTTTTATTTTAAATAAATTTATAATTTTATTAATTATTCAATTGAATTAAGATAAAACTGTCAATATCATTCATGTAAGCTATAATGAAGAATAAACTAGAAATTGTCGAACAAATTATGAATGATTCACCTAATTTTCCTCAACGGTGAATCAATACGAATTTATTTTTAGACAGTGTACGAAAAGTACACATTTATTATCCAGTAATTGATTTATACATCAAATTTATTCAGAAACATTGATTATATTGATTAAATATTTTATTACGTTATGTGGATCAATTATATTATTTATTAACAGTCTTTTTAGGCATTATGTCAAAAAATTAAACTAACTAGACATATTGAAACATATTGTGGAACATAGTAAATTAGGGTTAGATTAGTTCTGTAGAACGAGAATAATAAGGTTTCTGCTGAAACATTGATATGTTGTTGGGGGTAATGGTAGATGGTATGAACAGAGTTACGGTAATCCAATGGATAGTGCACAATGCGCAGGTGAAAAAATAGATATACTGTATTTAATAGAATTGCAATAGTTTGTATCTATTATTATCTTGTATTGTAATATAAAAGATCATATTATAATCATTTAGTCAGTTAATTGGTGCTTGTACGCAATTTGATCCAATAAAGTTTTTTTTTATTTTGAAATTTTTTTATTTAATAAAAAATATCTTACATATTGACAGTTAATTGGTCAAATTTACTTTACTAAATAATGTTCTTTGTATCAACAATCTGTAAAATTTGTATTGCGGTATATAGTAAAATTTTTAGAAGCTTAAGATGTAATTAACGACAACAAACGAAGACGAGATCCTTCAATTTTATTATTCTTTGTATCACATTTTTTATAAGTTAGTTTATTTCACATTAGTGTATTAGTTAGATCTTTTATTTTTTGTTAAACTGGCAAACGTAAACGTCACTTAAATTTTAAATTTTGTTTCCTTAGAAGTTTTTCTACCAAATTTTGTCTTGTGTTTTGAAAGTCAGGACATTAAATATTTTATTAAAAAAAATGAGAGTAATAACGTTCAAAAAATCAAATTTAACTATCGAACTCTTTATTTCAAAAAAATATTATGAAATTTAGAAACTATACGTTTATAATAAAAACGCTCTTGTTTGTAGAGTAGTCTAATATCTTATAATTCTAGTTCACAATTTGTCTTTCATATAGGTACATACATACCTAGTCACACCGTTTCTTTTTGGGGTAGGGAGTATCACTGTACAATAGCCATTTTGGTTTTTAAACCTTACTTTGTAAAATTTATTACTACGTTTTTCTATTATACACTTTCTTTGTTTCAGCAATATTCATTCATCTTTTATTATTTTTTTCACTTTTAATTTATCTCTTTTGCACGCATTCATCTAAAACATTCAACCAACTTTTACGTGGTCTACCTCTGCATTTTGATATATTTCTATCATAGATTTGTTTTGTTATTTTATTCTCACTCATTCTCTTAACATGGCCAAACGTAGAATACTATGTTGGTACTGGTCTATCGGTGTTACTTTCAAACCATATTTGTTCACTATCCACTCATTTCTTACCCTATTATAACCGCATTTATTTTACTTTTGTGATTCTTATAACTAATAGTACAATCATTTTTACATTCAGTCTTGCTGCATTTACTTTTGTTCAAAAGAACAATTACAGCATCCTTTCAATCGTTTGGCACTTTCGATTTTCTAAAGCATAAATTGATAAAGCCAATCAATCAACCAATAAGTGATATGCCTCTTTACTTTAACATTTCACCTGTGATTTTATCTACACCCACGGTTTTACCAATTATATAGCTTTTATCACTTTGTCGTTGGTTAGACTATCCGCCATTTTTCTTGCATTTTTTGTCTACAATAGGATTTACACTGTCCTTATACAATTGCTTAAAATATTTTCTCCAGTTCTCTCTAATATCATCTTTATTTCAAATTATGTATTCACTATCATTTTGACTTTTTTTGTACCCTTTGTTTTGTTCAAATCATTCTGCTCTCTTTTTGATTTTTTTGTTCTTATTTATTTCTTACTTTTATGTACTACATTCTTTGCGTTTAGTTTTTTCTTTTTGTACACATTATGCAACCTACTTTTTTTCTGTGCAATCTACTTTTCATTTACTTTTTTTATTTATTGCTCGTTTTAACTGTTTGTTCCACCATGCATCTCTTTATATTTCCAACCACAATGTTCCCATTCATCATTTCTTCATTCAGTTATTTTTTGTTGAACTAATTTTGCTTCAAGAGTTTTTTATATTTTACTCTGGTACTGTCATTTTGAAAATTTTCTACTTTTACCCGTAACTGTTTAGTTTCTTTTGCTTTTTTTTAATAAATTTGTGCTTTTGGTATGACAAGATCATAATCAGTTCCACATTTATGACCAATAAATGCTTTATTATTATTATTATTATTACATTTAGCTTCACGTACCACTCGAGTATCTCTAATTTTTCATCATAAATTTAGAGTATGAGAAATGCTTGTAGTTTAGAGTAACTTTATTTTGACAAACTTGAATCATATAAAAGGCTTAAATCTAATTGGATCTAAGAATCTTTTATATTTTTTAGAATATTTTTAAATTTTTTGCTTATATTAAAACATTTAAATTAATTTTAAAACATTGTTGTTAGCTATCAGGAAAAGTTTTAAATTTGAGTCTTAACTGGATATATGTAGTTATCACATTAAATAACAACAACAATTTTCTGACCGTGCAGAAGCCATTTAAATAAAAAAATAATAGTTGTTTTAAGTCTTATTTTGAAGAGTTTCTGAGCAGTATACAGGATATCTTTTATATTATTTGATCGTATAGCTTAAGAGCGTATTCTTTGGATAATTTGTATACATTTTTGTTCAAACTCAATAGTTAAGGAGTTATGAACAATATTAAATTTAAGCAGAGAGGACGTAGAACAAAACAAAGAGCTTGTTGAATAAAGTAATGTAATGATTTATCATTTAACAATTTTTTATTACTAACACAAGTTTAATTAAAGTTTTGTTTCAAAATGTCTCCCCGCTGCCTTACAACGCATTCTTTTTCTTCTAATAAGAATTGAAGACGTAGCTGAAGATAATAGTCGAGAGGCATTAGGTCTAGTTACTTTGTAGGTTAGAGGACTGAACTTCTTTTTCAATTTCTTTGATTAGCTAAGTTTATTAGATATGTTCTTACATTTGTACCAAAATGAGGAGGTGCGCTATTTTACAACATAAACTCTGTTCTGAAGTGGAACAACCTACATTGAGGCAAATTTGTTTGGTAAAAATATTAGACTACCTTTATTGAAGAACTAAAGTGATTGCCGACTAAAAGTCAGGGAATATTCAGCAATGTCAGGGCTGTCAGATACATCAATTTGCCGAAAACTTTATGACTATTTGGGTATGAATACAGTGAGTGCAAGATGGGTCCCAAAACTTCTGTCTGCTGTTCAAAACCAGCATGTGCTCGATTTTCTTTGAAGTTTTGTGAGAGAAGAAGAAGAACTGCAATCTATTGTTACGGGGGATGAAACTATAGTCTTCTATCATGATCCTCTGTTCAGTAGGGAATCCATGGAATGGCGGCATGCAGGTGAATCACCACCAAAAAAAGCTAGGGTAACTTTGTCAACCAAAAAGATTATGGCCACAATCTTTTGGGATTGTGAGGGCATCTTGATGATTGATTTTAAAGAAAGAAATACTACAGTGACTGGGGCTTATTATGCTACCTTATGACATAGATTAAGGGAAAATATTCGGGCAAAGTGTCGAGGAAAATGAACAAAATATGTCAGGTTGTTGCACGACAACGCACCTTTGCACACCGCTGAGGTTGCTCAACTTGCCATATGAGAATGCGGTTTTTAAAAAATTGATTATTTCTCTTCATTTTCCTACAGTCCAGACTTGGAGCACTTTGATGACAAATTTTCAGAATATTTTTATAAAGGGATAGAATTACTAATTAGGTGATGTAATAAGTGTGTTGAGGTTAAAGGGGATTATGTATATTGAAATATAATAAAATATCTTTCTCATAATTTTATAATGATTTTGTTTGAAACGTGAAATGTTGTAGGATATTAAGGGCTAAATTATTGGGGCATAACATATACTTAGTCAAGAATGATATATTAGATAGACTTTTAAATTGTAAACAGTTTAAACAATCATATAAATAAAATATAAAACAAAAACAAAACTATTTATTAGCAAAATTGTTGTTCAAATGTATTTTTTTAAATCTATAACAGTGAGAAAATACTATTAAATCATTCTAAACCACTTAACTAATTTAGTTAAAAAGAAAGGTTAATAAGTACTAATTTTCTAAACAATCACAACAAATTAGTTTTCTGTAAACACTAAAAATATTTTAAAAGGTTTATTGGGTATGTGTTTATTTTACTATATATTGCAACTTTGTTACCACTTGAAACATTAAGCCACTTTAATTAATTACGGAGAATAATTTTTGTTGATTTTAGTTATACAATTTATTAGAACATTTTTTTATGGTCATAGAATACATATTTTATATGCTTTTTTTTAGTTTCTACTCTATTAGCTTCATCAAACGGCCGAGTAAAATTAATTAAAAACATAAGTGTAGTTAAAATTTTATTATTCATAAAAAATCGTAACTGCTCTTATGCAGCAGGATAAACAACGTATATACTAATTTGAACTTTCATGTCATTTCAATATTAGCATTCACATGGACTTTCAAATTTGGTAATGTTGATTAACTATAAATAATCAAAATTTGATCAAAATACAATGTGTATTTTGTTATTGTCGTGTCGTGAATAAATTAATATTTAAGCCGAATGAATAGACGGAAGGTATTTTCAGTTTGTTGTGAAATGTTATCCGGGTCTTGCACAAGGTAGGGTGTATGGGGATTGATTGCTTACGGTTGTAGGTCTTCTCTGCTATAATTTCGGCAACATTAAACCCGTATTGTTATATTACTACTTTGCTAAAAGCAATTTCAATCTTCAGAGGCTGGAAAACTATATTTTTTTAGCTTAGTTAATGGCGAGGGTTACTGTGAACTTCTCAGTACAAAAATTGGTTTGCCTACATATGCAAATTCAATTTTTTTTGGAAAATATTACAGGCTGACATATTTTAATAATAAGCTTAATTTCTAACATGCATGACGTGCAACAGAGTGCGCTAAAAACTAGAAATTAAAGTAATCATTGTTTTTAATTTAAATTGCAATAACTTTTTATTGTCGATAATTTTTTTTGAAAAAAATAATTGCATTTGACAGTTACATTTGATATTTACGTCCCCGGTGTACCGCTGACTCAATATATTGCATTTAATCTATTTATAGCACGGTAGAGTAATAATTTGGAACTTCTGATATTTTTATGATGGGCGATTTCATCGGATAGCTTATTAACAGTATTTTTAGGCTGATATTCTAAAAATCTAAACTTTATCGGTCAGCTTGTTTCTCTTGATACTTACATGACCCGGTGTCGGCACAAAGATAATTTTTTGTCTAAACTTGGCCAAGCGGAATCCTAAAGCTTGTATGACTTGAGCCAGCAGATTGACCGAGTACATAGACTTTATACTCAGGATGACACTCAGCGAGTCGGAACAAAGGAGGCACGAACAGTTTAGCGATGTCTCCGCATTCCAGTAGGTATTGGCCAAGCCCTTGATTACGTTCAAGACATTTTTGCACTTTGTAACCAATTCATCAATATGCGCCTGCAAGGAAAAGAAACGAACTGATTTGACGCACGTGATTCTGGAAGCCCGCAAGATACGCGCGGGGTCTCAGTGAGGTTTGTGGTGTAGAGATACAGAAACCTCTCGCTTTTGCCTCTCTGTCCACTTTATCTAAGGTGATCTAGAATTGACGTATTATGGCGGGTATGGTATTTCCCGTCAAGTAGATCACCAAATCGTTGACGTACAGGCATTTATGTACAGGTGTAACCACCGAAGTCGCAATATCATTGACCGTAATTGCAAAACGAGTGACGCTAATTAACCCTCGGAGAACACCGTTTTGAGTTAGTGGTTTCCACCTTTACTTACAAATTGCGATTGCTCATTAAAGATTTAAGAAAAAAGGATATGCGTACTGTTTCTGCAAAATTTCATAGCGTTAAGTCATGTCATGCGCCTTTAGGTGTTTTCTTGCCAAAAAGTGATTTGGTAGAATTTTTTAAAGTAGATTTATTCTCGGTACTGTGGTTTTGTCTGAAATTTGCTTGGTATTTTGCTAACCGCGACTTTCCATAATTCAAACCAGATAGTTGTTGATCATTTTTTCTAAAATTGTGCTGAATCAGATCGAAATTGGTCTATAGCTATTAACATTGTTTGGATCTTTGCCCGTATTCGTTTGTAGATTTTTGACGCAGGACTTCTTTACTATAGTTTTGAGAACTACTAGCATAGGCAAATTGAGTTGCCAATGCGTCTGCAAATTTGGTTGTTAAGGTTACTTTGCGTCCGTTGACGATCAAGATTAGAGTCACATAGAGAAATTTCTTTCTTAATACGGTATACACTTTCGTGTACCTACGTGGTAGGCGTGATTGTCGACACGTAGCTTTCCTATGATTGTGTACGCTTTAAGAATTTGGCAGCGAATCTTCTTGAAGCGATTATGTTTTCCGGAGTCGTTTTTTTTTTTAATCAATTAAAAACTTTTTTTATCTTGCACAGCTACACGAACATTGTCGTTCTACTAGGGAATCGACGAATCGGCTGGCACCTTGCCAGTCTGCACTGTTGAGACTTATCTACGGGGACGGACTATCTGTTTTGTTTGACGATAGTTTCAATTACGATAGGGAAGTGATTGCTTTCGTAAAGGTCCTTCTGATACATGGCTAGACGTGGAGACGAAAAAGCCAAATCAATCGCCGAATAGTTTGTACCCTACCTCTGAAGTGTGTGGATATAAGTGAAGCACAATGAACAGGACAGCAGACAGTTGTCCGCAAAAAGTTCAGAATTTGTTATCGGATGAACTGCCGCGAAGAAAAATTTTTTAAATGGTTTTTGCAGTAAACAACAAATGCTTTAAGCCTAAATAAATGGTTCAGCTTTTATTTTTTTTTGGAAAATAATTTTAATCTAAATAATAAATTGATGGTTCCAATGGATTTTCCGGAAAGATCGATCGGCCGCGGTTGAAACTGCTTCCGCTAGGACCTCAGCGCTTTCCAGACTGCACTCTTTGGACTATTTTGTATGGGGTAAGATGAAAGAAAAGATTTATACGGATCACATCAACGACGAAGCTGTACTTCTGGAAACGATGTTTCAAGCACTAGTAGAGTGCCGAGCTCAGTCTGTCATCCGGAGGTGCAAGCTTTACATTGAAAAACTTATTTGATTTTTAATTAATGTAATAAAAGGAGACACAATTTCTTCATTTTTTTTCACTTAAGCTCTGATGGAGTGGTTTTTTGGAAATAAAAACAAGTCTTATTTTAACCTGAAAAAATAGACTTTAACGTTTGGCGGTTAAACTATGGATCATCCTGTACATTGAACTTTAAACACATTTTAATTAACAATACAAGTTTTATTAATAATATATTTTGTCTTATTATAGAACTAGGGCAGTGAAATGTTGCATCTTATATGTCATTTTACAATTAATAGTTATGCAACGATACATTGTAGTTTAAAATGCTTGGTATTTGATTTGTCAGTTTTTTTTTACAATATTATAATATGATACTCACCTAAAAATATTGCATACAATCTGTCGTTCTGTATGCATAGTTATAGCAGCTTTCAGTTATTTAATAAAGTTTGAAAAGACGAATTATATCTTGAATAAAGAGATGATATAAGCAATAGCCTCTGTAATTAAATCCGCACCGTTTATCTTTCAGCTTTACTAAAGATTTTAGTTATAAGAAAGTTTCTATAAAAATATCTTATGAAAGGCATAATTAAGACTGGTGTCTTATCACTGTATTTCAAAATTCAATTCAAAGTTTTATATTTTATTTTCTTTTGAACACATAGTTATAAAAAATTTAATATATTTCTATATTATAACTGTTGGAAACGAATTTATTTGTCACATTCGAATCTACTATTCTAAAATAGTTTTGAAATTAATCATTGTTTCAATTCAATAACATTTAAATGTTCGAAAAACAAAATATTTCAATTTCTTTAAAATTGTGAACATTTTAATATAATATAAATGTTAACTAAGGTAAGACACTTTAAACATTTCCCGAGCTACCATAAATATCTCACGATATAATTTATCATGTCATGTACTCTTTGAAGATGCGGTCAATCTGTGCTAAGCTAGCAAATTTTAAAGGCTTCTATTATGTTGTAGCTACATACAGCATTAAAATGTGCATAGGTGTAATTCAATCATGGTTTTTTTTATTAAATAGTATATAAATTTTATATGCAGTAAATTAATGTCTAATATAACCGTCTATTACAATCTTGTATATTTTACTTAATCAATAATTGTTAATTAATTTTCTTAAATTAAAACATTTTGAGAATATTTAACTAATAAAAACCTATTTCTAAATTTACAATCCATTTCTATTTAATAGTCAATTAAATTTTATTTCATTGTTTTCCTTTCATATCCTGACCATTTAATTTCAAATAGAAAGTCGTTTCAATGCAAATATTCACTTCCAATGAAACCAAATTTGGATCAATTGTATTTGCAAAATAATTACATGCATTTTTCTAATTGGTTCGATATCGATACCAGATTGTATGGTAACTAGATTGCGCAAACGGTGCACGTTTAACTATTTTGTAGGCGTTCTGGATTAAGCTATTGACCAACGCCTAAAAGGATTAATTAAATAAACCATGGAAATTACATTAATTTATGTTAAATGATCAAAGCGCATTCAATTCAATAACTGCATTTTTATGTAAATTGCATTGAAAACCACTCTGAATAATCCATTACACTCTAGCAATTGACTATTTGTTAACTGTTATGCCCAGGCTTAAGATTGCCAATGAAAATTCCCCTACTACGTGCAACCGTTTAATGGAAATTACACCGGATGTAGAATCCGAACGGCCTCATAAAGGAATCAATCAATAGTATACTATGGTTAATTGATTAAAACACCTAGAAATAGCCATTATCTGTTTCTCTATTAGCTCTTTTTATTGCTTCGCTATATTACGGCTTTATATAATAGGGTTGTAATTCTTTTCGAAGCAGGATAAATAAATTCATAATGAGTTTACATAAGAATTTAAATTTATATCACGGTTGAATTAATTCCGAGTCTGGAGACCTACCCTACATTGCATACAAAAAACGTCACCTAAATGTCATAAAGCACATAAATTACAACTGTACCGGAAGTTGAAGACAATGGACTCAGTGGGAGTTGCATGTATTTTCTGAATGAGACTAACGCGTCATGTTGTTTTCGCGCCAAATCCATTGCACAGAATAATGCATTCCATTATTAATAATAATAACCCCAGTTCTCAGCATCATCAATATTGCGTCGCATTCTAAACTAATCTTTCGTATGTATATAATACATTTCTTAAGGCATTAGCTTTTTAAATAATCGGATATGGGAAAGTAATTACGTTCTAGATTGAATTTTCTGTGGTGTAAGAAGATTATGGATTTATTTGACAATAAAAAATCTCATCTCATATATTTCCTATTGCATTCATATTGGTTCCACCTACAGATGTCGAAATAGGACCAAAAAATCAATCGACCGCTACGAACAAACATAATATAAATTCAATCCACCCACAAAAAAACAACATTATAAATATCAAACGTGCTCATTTATATTTGTAACATTCCTATTATAATCCTTGCAATCAATATTGCACATTTTAAGCGTATTTGCATCCAATTTAGAATGAATTTGCTACATGTGGTGATTAAATGCCTTAGTTAATTGCAATTAAATTGGGGAAAATGTATTTTATTTTTAGTATGTAGCAGATTTAAATTACAACAGTAAAAGTTGTTTCAACTGGGTACGAAAATTAATTTTAAGTGGCGAAAATTTTATTTGAGAGATTAATGGGATATTCTGGTTAATCGTTATGAATTTTTAATTGGGGTTTGTCGATGAATGATTAAGCAGGACTTTAATTCTCATTTAATGGAGTTAATCTGCTTAGGGTAATCTATGGGATTTGTTAATTCAGAGAATTGTTCACTATAATTTGTAAAGTTCTTAGTTCTTTAACCTGCAATTAAAAGAATTGAATTTATTTTTCAACGGATTATGATTATTTTAAAATTTAAATGTGTAATTGAATTATTAATAAATGTTTCTTTCTTTTGTTTCAGGTGAGTTTTGCCTTTCATTTAATTTCCATGGTGGGTAAGCTTCGTTTTAAATTATTTGCGAATTGAAACGCATTGTAACTAAAGTAGATAATAATAAGCTCTTCCAGCAGATACGGCAGTATTAAAGTAGAATGAATGTACAAAATGGGAAAACATTTTAAACTATATTTGTTCATGCTTAAATTCTTTATGGACTAAAACGTATGAACAGATTTAATTAAGACAATAGTTTTTTGTTGCATTTGTCATTAATTATATTTCTACATTTTTTTATCAGAATGTGTTTAATTTTTTAAATTTAATTTTAATAAAATATTTTAACTTACTTAAAATGACTGAAAGGTAACAAATATAAAATCTTGTATTACTTGATGATAATGCTTATTTATGGATATATATATATATATATATATATATATATATATATATATTTACATCAACCTAACTATAGAGCGTCCATACATTGTCCTTTTACGCACTTTGAAGCGTCCGAGAAGAATAGAGCGTCCGTATACGGACGCCAAAAGGAAACCTTTATAAATTGATTCTGCGCATCAAGGCGAGTCGAAAGATACATATAAAAAAAATTCAGTCCAAGACGCTCTATATGGCGATTTGTGTAAAAATGTATATTTTCGTGCATATTTTTAGTTCACACCATTTGCCGCAAGGAGGCGGTAAAGAGCTTGGCGTATATTTACAAGTATATTTTTCTGTACAAAAAATGCATTACTAAGCGTCCGCGTAATATGGCAACACCGCATTTAAAATATCGATCGCAAGTTAAAATTAGAATTACTTTTTCTATTTATAGGCACGTCAGCATATATTATCTAACGGACGCCAAATTGTATATTTACATTTTATTTTTACAATTTTTTTATATAAGAATTACTAAAGAATTGAAAACTCCCGCTTACAATAATAATATAAGATTTTGAATATTTAAAGTAGCGTTGTAAAAATTTTATTAATTAAAACACAGGTGGTTTTGGATTTTAAAGATTTATTTGAAAATAAAAATTCTTTTTTTGTTGTTTGCCCGGTGCTGTGTTGGGCCGGGTTTTGAGTAATCTCCCGGAAAAAGTTTCCCGGTGAGAAGTTACCCTAGGGCGTCTGTGTGAGAATATCGGCGTCGCGGGCAGTGACGCCGGAAAGGCCTCGGTTTAATATACCGTGGCTTGGATTGTCTGGTTGAGCTTCCCGTTGGTTGGAAACATCCATATGTGGGTGCAACCAGGAGTTCCGAAGTCGAGCGGCGTTGAAACGGCATAATGTCCTTGTAAGTGGCCGTTCATAAACACAGCTGCGGAGGCTGAGTTAGCAATATAATTAGTTTCTTATCTTGATAGATGATTAGTTCTTATGTAAAACCGGCGGGCGGAAGTCTGTGCTGCTTGATCTAGTTACAGACTAACCGATTTTTATGCCTAAAAGCCTAGCGGGTTAAAGACGGTAAATCCTGCAAGTTGCAAAATAAATTTGAAGGGCAAAATTTGCTTGGCTTGGTTGCTAGTTAATGCCGGGCGAGCAAAGTCATGTGTTGTATAACTATGGATTCAAATAAAATTCAGTAAACTAAGTTTGCCAACTGTAATGGTATTATCAAAAATTATTAATGAGATACCTAACTCAACGGTGTTAAAAAATTACATTTTTTTTTATTTATTTATGCTTTTTACGGCTATTTTACATGGCCACAGTAAGTCTACGACTTGTTTAAAGTGGTTTGATGGGACCAACAGCTTAAAACATAATTGCAAAAGTGCAAAATTTTAACATTTATCACAAATATTTGGGTTTAAATAATAATGTAATAAACAACAGTCTAATTTTGGCATCAAAAAAAGAATCGTGAAAATTGCATCGCTCTGGGACGTTCAAAAAATATTCTGATTTGTTCAGTAAGTTCTAACTTTTTTGTCCAAAATTGTAATGCAATTTTGAGGGCAGAAATAAATTTGCAAGGCATGAATAAGCCAGAATATTCACGACACTAAAAATCAGAAGTGATCCATCCGAGCTGTGACGGTCAAAACGCATTCGTTCAATTCAAATGCGTCGCGCTTAAAACTCCAAAAAGTGACCCGTCTGATATGGATAGACGTAGTTTGGTAACGGTTGCAGCTAGATACTTTGTTTGTTGAAAATCTAATAAACTCAGCTATCTTCATTTTTTTTTTAATAAACTGCCTAAATTTTGTCTAAATTTCGTTCCAAACTTGACCCAAAAAAGTCATCATTTGCACTTCGGACCATAAATCTTAAAACAAAAATTTAAAAAAATTCTTAAACAGGATGGTTTTCAAAAAATGAAAAAACTTCCACAAAATTGTTGTTCATGTCATGTTTTCCCGTTTCAATTTGCCCAGCCAAGCCCTGACCCCGTTGCAAGGCCAGAGTTAATTAAAATATATCTGACACTAAAAATCAGAAGTTATCCAACCAAGCAGTAACGGTCAAAGCACCTCTGTGCAATTCAAATGCGTCGCGCTCAAAACGACCCCAAAACGACTTGGATCGACGTAGCTAAGTAACGGTTGCAGCTAGAAAGTTTGTTCTAATCGGAACCGTCGGATTTTTGGCCATGTCTTCTCGCCTCAATGCTCAGTCAAGTCTATTCGGGGTGAAGCTCTAATATTTTTCCGCCTTGTGCAAATAGACATAATTTTCATGTCTTAGGTTGCAGAGCAAACCCGAGAACATTATTGAATTTGGAAGACAAGTTAGCAAAAATATTTCTGATACTAAACATTGAAAGTGTTCCGACCAGCTGTGTCAAAGCGCTTCAGTGCAATTCAAATGCGTCCCGCTCAAAGTAACCCCAAAAGCGTGATCAACGTAGTTCGGTAATGGTTTGAGCTAAGTTTTTTTTTTTTGTTGAATAGCTAATGAACGCAGCATCTTTATGATTTTTTTTTAAATAAGTCGTCCAAATTTTGTTTAAAATGTTGCTCCAAATTTTACCCAAAAAAGTTTCTTTTTGCACTTTTGACCAAAAATCTGGGCTAAAAATTTAATTTCAAAAAAATTCTTTGACAGAATGGTTTTTAAAGATTTACAATATTAAAAAAAAATGTTTTGATTGGAGCCGTCGGATTTATAGTCTTGGGCACTACCGTATAGACGTAACTTTCTTGTTCAACGTCGCGAAGCAAGTCAGAGTGTCCTAATGAAAAAAAATTAAAAATAACGCTGGAACTCATCATTACAGGGTAGCTTTGGTAGATTACAAAATGCAAAATAATAAAATTGTATTTGCTCTTTCTTGGAAACAGTACCGCCCAAAAGTTTAGAATTTATAAAATTTATCAAAAAATTGGTCCCAAATCGAAATAATGCAAAAATTAAAATGACGTCACTAAATCTTTTCTCTAATGATTAGAGTAGCATGCAAAGATCAAAAAATACTGAATACGAATATTGTATTTGCTCCTTCTTGAAGCACAATGGTGCCCAAAAGTTTATAAAATTGAAATTTCACAAATTGTCTGACTTGAGTTAGCATAAATAAAAAATTCAACAACAATACGATTATTGTTCTAAGTAGGCTGATACGATACAAATTAAAAAATTAAGTTTGTTTTTATGAGGATTTTGTTGTATTATTTTAGTTTTACTTGATTCCATAAGCAGTCAATTGTACTTTCTGATCTGAAGGATTTGGCTGATGTGAATAGTTTTAAATATTAACAATTGTTTTAATTAAATATTTATGATCAAAAAAATATTTTACTAAGTATATTGTCAAAGTGTTGATTTATTTGTGATAAAGAATTTGTGAAAATGGTTTCTCATACTAATACTACTAATAATAGTCAGTTTTAATTGTATGTATTGTGGAATTTTTTTTTGCGCACAAAATAGGATTTTTTTTCCACGTTAATAAAAACACAGCTGAATTAATAAGACATTCAAATCCTAAATTTAATAATCAAGATTAACATTTTCCAAAAATTATATGTACCACTTGTTGTTTAGCACTAAAAGATAGAAAGAATGATAATCCTAAAAGAAACATTTCTACAATACCGAATTTTGAAAAAAATGTTTTTCTTAAAGGAACTCGAATTAAAATTGATTGTAATTGCTATATAAGTATAACTGCAAAAAAGAACTATAGATCTGCAGTAATAAAAGTATATAAACAAATTAAGTTTGGTACGATAGCATCAGTAAATTATGAAAAATCAATTCAGAAAATGAAAAAAAATCCTAAACCCAACACTGCAACAATTGTCTGCACAAAATGTTTTTCAACCATAGAAAAGAATCAATCTAATATATGTTCTTCAAAATAAGCAACCAGTGACATAACAAACAATATGGTTGCGGAACTGTCTGATCAATAAAAAATTGCATCATACAGCAGCTCTAAAAAAAGAATGAAGGTTTCCCAAACAAATTCAAAGGATTCAGATCAGTTTGGAGAAATTATTGAATTATAAATCTATCATGAATGTGTCTGCGTTATATATACAAAAAACGAACTTACTTTTTTCGGTCACCAACTGGTCAACACAAATGTATTCCTGCTCATTTTTCTGAAGATATGAAGAATAGGAAATTAGACTTTGATTCCATTATAAAAATTGATTTCCTAGGTTTGATGTTGGTAATGGAAATTCAACCAAAACAATTAAAAAACCAATAGTGTGGGGTAACGTTTCTGAAATATTTGATATGGTAATTAATAAACGTGGAGAAAATGGTAATGTTGACATTAAAATTATGGCAGATGTCATTTTTTTTTAAATATCTTTTAGCATATTACCTGAGCTAGAAAATAACACAAATGAAAGATTGTTGAGATCTACATATAAAAGCAGTGCGGACTTAAAAAATTTGGTAAAGCTACAAATGTAAAAAAAAAGATTATTTTGTTATGTATTGTTCCCGATGTGAAGGAAAGTTATAAAAATTTAAATTTAATGAAAATTGTTTTGAATGATTTCTCATTCAAATTCATCGGCGATTTAAAAATAAATTTCATTGTAAACGGTCAACAACATGCATGCATCATCAAAGTATCCTTGCCTATACCGCTATGTATATTTGCAAGAAAAGGTAAGCAACTGCTCTGAACATTATAATGAATTATTAGTTGGTATTAAAAATGACGACGAGGAAGAAAATAATAACATTAATAAGTTTTTATTGCAGTTTAATTAAATTTAATTTTATATTTCTTAAATTAATTGTTTGAATTTGCAAATTTGAAAATAGAAAACAAATGCTTCAGGCTGAAGCCGTTCGGAAATTTAAGAAATTTCTTTAAAATATTTCAATCTAATGGAAGTAATAAGAAATTTGCTATGTTAAGCAAATCAGTAGTGAATCTTCTACTCTTCAATGAATACGATAATATATGTAACTGTTATTCAAAAATTCATAGTTTGAAGCAAATTAATCAAAAATTTAGATTGTAAACAAGCTCATCTTTGGCCAAAACAGTTAAAAATAATATCAAAAAATTACAATGGCAAAGTTTTTGCGGGGAATGCTTGGCGAACAATGTTGAAAAACTGATATTTTTGTTAGTGACAATATAGTAGGAAATATCAGCTCATTGATAATTATTCCATACGTATTATGTTTCAAATCAATGGATAAAATTGTAAATCTATGTTTCTCTACATCAAAACCGGATAAAAAAATCTTAAATTTAGAAACTTGAAAAAATATTTTGAAGCAACGGACTTTATCGAAACAAAACTTCATATTATTTTATACCAATTACCTCATGCGTTATATTACTTGAGTTTAGGTTTGGGTAGATGGTAGGAACATGCTGGTGAAACTATTCATAATGAATTTAAAACTGTATAGTCTCGTTATAATATCAAAATAATTAATGATTCACGTTATGCAAAAAGATTAAAAATCGCAATTGTAATACATACCACATTTAATTTTGAAAACTTAATAACATTCTATTGTAAAGGGTTTTCCAATAAGAAGTTTCATTTTGAATAGCAGGCTATTTGGGCAGCTGTCAATTTTAAAGCTATTATCTTTTGACATTTGACAAGTAAAAACTACGCCGTTATTAAAAATGGAACGATACACACTTCAACAACGCATTAAAATTATTAAAATTTACTACAAAAATGGTGAAAAAATTTCAGTCACAGTTCGCAAAACTAAAACACTTTTTGGTCGTCGTAAAGCACCTTCTCGGCCGGCAATAGTCAACTTAGTGGAATAATTTAAGCTGTTGGAACAAGTTTGTGATGTAAAGAATTAAAAGCGTGTGCATCGCTTAAGAACACATGAGAATATTGCTGATGTAGCGCGTAGTGTTAAAAAAAAACCAGGTTTGTTGATTCCTTGTTGATCTTTGCAATTAGACATTTTACAAACGACATTAAATTGTATTTTGCACTTTTGACTTAAGTCTTAAGGCTTTTAAAATTCAGTTACCACAAGAACTCAAATTGGTCGATCACCACGTCGTTTCTTTGCAGATTGGGTCCTTCAAATGCATCAAAATGATTTGGAATTTCATCAAAAAATCATCTTCAGTGATGAGGCCCATTTTTACCTCGGAAGCTACGTTAATAAGCAGAATTGTCGCATTTGTAGCTCAGAAAATCCAAGAATGGTAGTTGAAAAGTCTTTGCACCCTCAACGTGTCACTGTTTGGTGCGGTTTTTAAGCTGGCGGTGTGATTGGACCCTACTTTTTTTAAAATATGAGGCTGGTGCAACTATTACGGTGAATGGATGGCGCTACCAAGCTATGATTAATGATTTTTTATGGCCAGAATTGAAAGATATTGCTGTGGACGACGTTTATTTTCAGCAAAACGGCGCTTCGTGCCACACAAGCAACAAAACAATCGCAATTTTGCAAGAAAAGTTTTCTGGTCGTGTTTTTCTCAAAGAGGTGATCACAATTGACCACCGAGATCTTGTGATTCAACATCTTTAGATTTTTTTCTTTGTGGTCACGTAAAAAACAAGGTTTATGCCAATGCTCTACAATCGATTCAAAACCTTAAAAATGAAATTTGTGAAGTTATCAAGGACATACAGCCTCAAATGTGCGAATTGGTCATGAAAAATTTCATAAAAAGAATGTGGTACTGCAACCGTAACCGTGGCGGCTATTTGACCGATATTGTTTTCAAATGTTAATAGCATACCTTTCTCTTTACAATGAAATAAACATTTATTGCGTTTCTTAAAAAATTTCCCGTTTTTTTTTAATATCAAATAAAATGAAATGAAATGAAACCTCTTATTGGAAAACCCTATATTTCAAATACATGTTAATAAATTAAATACACAAATTATTTTGAGTAATACACTTAGACATAAACTGTAATTATTAAAAACTTTTCAATTTTTTAAATTTTTAGTGTTTACAAACTTTTGGGCACTACTGTTTTCAAGAAGGAACTAATACAATATTTGTATTCAATATTTTTTTATCTTTGCATGCTACTCTAAACATTAGCAAAAAGATTTAGTGTCGTCATTTTAATTTTTGCATTATTTTGATTCAAGACCAAATTTTTTTATAAATTTTAATATTTCAAAATTGTTAGACGGTATTGTTTCCAAGAAAAAGCAGATACAATTTTAATATTCTGCATTTCAATTCAAGACACCTGTTAGAGGGCATCGATAGATTTGCAAAGCCTGAGTTATCCAAAATGTTTCCGACACTAAAAATGCAGTGAATTTTATATTATTTTCTACTTAAATCTAAAAACCAAAAGAATTATTCAATCAATACTAAGTGGGTATATTATTGTTTATTTTTTGATGGACGCCGTATAGTTAATGTACCACAGATATTCTATAAATAGACTGGTCAAACTGGTTTGGACGCTTTATAGTATGCACGATCCTTGTCAAATATGTATATCTACAATAGAAAACATGTTGCAACACTGCCGGACGCTTTAAGGTAGCAAACAGGACGCTCTATAACACATATTCATGTTTTTTTGTGTATATGTAAGACGCTCAAAAACAGAAAAATGTACGGACGCTAAAAAGTAGTTTTATGTACAATAGAAAAATGTTTTAGTTTGTATTTAATAAGAAAACCGCGTTAATCTTTTTGAGCTCGAGTATATTCACCTGCGAGCACTAGAAGTACGTTTTTTTGTAAGGGACGCCTTATGACAGTTTCTCATAGCGGACGCTTTATAGATACCGAGATGTAAATATATATATATATATATATATATATATATATATATATATTTACATCTCGGTATCTATAAAGCGTCCGCTATGAGAAACCGTCATTGGGCGTCCCTTCAAAAGAAACGTACTTCTAGTGCTCGCAGGTGAATATACTCGAGCTCAAAAAGATTAACGCGATTTTCTTATTAAATACAAACTAAAACATTTTTCTATTGTACATAAAACCACCTTTTAGCGTCCGTACAATTTTCTGTTTTTGAGCGTCTTACATATACACAAAAAAACATGAATATGTGTTATAGAGCGTCCTGTTTGCTACCTTAAAGCGTCCGGCAGTGTTGCAACATGTTTTCTATTGTAGATATACATAATTGACACGGATTGTGCATACTATAAAGCGTCCAAACCAGTTTGACCAGTCTATTTATAGAATATCTGTAGTAAATTAACTATACAGCGTCCAACAAAAAATAAATAATAATATACCCACTTAGTACTGATTGAGTAACTCATTGGTTTTTAGATTTAATAAGAAAATAATATAAAATTCACTGCATTTTTAGTGTCGGAAACATTTTGGCTGACTCGGGCTTTGCAAATCCAACGATGTCCTGAATTGAAAAAAAGTTTGATAAATATTACGACGTTAGAACTCATTGTTTCTGATCAGGGTAGTTTTCGTAAACTACAAAATGCAAAATATTAAAATTGTATCTGCTATTTCTTGGAAATAATACCGTCCAACAACTTAAAAATATTAAATTTTATAGAAAACTTGGTCTTGAATCGAAATAATGCAAAAATTAAAATGACGACACTAAATCTTTTTGCTAATGTTTAAAGTAGCATGCAAAGATAACAAAATATTGAATACAAATATTGTATTTGTTCCTTCTTAAAAACAGTAGTGCCCAAAAGTTTGTAAACACAAAAATTAAAAAAATTGAAAGTTTTTTAAATAGTTACAGTTTATGTCTAAGTGTATTACTCAAAATAATTTGTGTATTTAATTTATTAACATGTATTTAAAATATAGGGTTTTCCAATAAAAGGTTTCATTTCATTTCATTTGATATTAAAAAAAAAACAGAAAAATTAAAAAAAAAATCAATAAATGTTTATTTTATTGTAAAGAGAAAGGTATGCCATTAACATTTAAAAACAATATCAGTCAAATAGCCGCCACGGTTACGGTGGCAGTACCACATTCTTTTTATGAAATTTTTCATGACCAATTCGCACGTTTGAGGCTGTATGTCCTCGATAACTCTACAAATTCCATCTTTAAGGTCTTGAATCAATTGTAGAGCATTGCCATAAACCTTCTCTTTCACGTGGCCACAAAGAAAAAAATCTAAAGATGTTGAATTACAAGATCTCGGTGGTCAATTGTGTTCACCTCTTTGAGAAAAACACGGCCAGGAAACTTTTCTTGCAAAATTGCGATTGTTTTGTTGCTTGTGAGGTACGTAGCGCCGTCTTGCTGAAAATAAACGTCGTACACAGCAATATCTTTCAATTCCGGCCATCAAAAATCATTAATCATAGCTTGGTAGCGCCATCCATTCACCGTAACAGTTGCACCAGCCTTATATTTAAAAAAGTAGAGTCCAATCACACCGCCAGCCTAATAACCGCACCAAACAGTGACACGTTGAGGATGCAAAGACTTTTCAACAACCATTCTTGGATTTTCTGAGCTCCAAATGCGACAATTCTGCTTATTGACGTAGCCTTCGAGGTAAAAATGGGCCTGATCACTGAAGATGATTTTTTGATGACATTCCAGATAATTTTGATGCATTTATAGGACCCAATTAGCAAAGATACGACGTTTATGGTGATCGACCAACTTGAGTTCTTGTGTTAACTGAATTTTAAAAGCCTTAAGACTTAAGTCAAAAGTGCAAAATACAATTCAATGTTGTTTGTGAAATGTCTAATTCCAAAGATCAACAAGGAATCGACAAACCTGGGTTTTCTTCAGCACTACGGGCTACATCAGCAATATTCTCATGTGTTCTTAAGCAATGCACACGCTTTTGATTCTTTACATCACAAACTTGTTCCAACAGCTTAAATTTTTCTACAAGGTTTACTATTGCCGGCCGAGAAGGTGCTTTACGACGACCAAAAATTGTTTTAGTTTTGCGAACTGTGACTGAAATTTTTTTATCATTTTTGTAGTAAATTTTAATAATTTCAATGCGTTGTTGAAGCGTGTATCGTTCTATTTTTAATAACGGCGTAGTTTTTACTTGTCAAATCTCAAAAGATCAAAAGTGACAGCTGCCCAAATAGCCTGCTATACAAATTGAAACTTTTTATTGGAAAACCTTTTACAATAGAATGTTATTAAGTTTGCAAAATTAAATGTGGTATGTATTAAAGTCGACAATTGCGTTTTTTAATCTTTCCGCATAACGTGGATCATTAATTATATTGATATTATAACGAGACTATACAGTTTTAAATTTATTATGAATAGTTTCACCAGCATGTTCCGACCATCGACCCAAACCAAATGGTATAAAATAATATGAAGTTTTGTTTCAATAAAGTCCGTTGCTTCAAAATATTTTCTAAATTTAAGATTTTTTCATCCGGTTTTGATGTAGAGAAACATAGATTTACAATTTTATCCATTGATTTGAAACATATTACGTATGGAATAATTATCAATGAGCTGATATTTTCTAGTATATTGTCACTAACAAGAATATCAGAGTTTTTCAACATTGTTCAGCAAGCATTCCCCGCAATAACTTTGCTATAAAAATTTTTTAATATTATTTTTAACTGTTTTGGTCAAAGATGAGCTTGTTTACGATCTAAATTTTTTATTAATTTGTTCCAAACTATGAATTTTTGAATAACAGTTACATCATCGTATTCATTGAAGAGTAGAAGATTCACTACTGATTTGCTTAACATAGCAAATTTCTTATTATTTCTATTAGATTGAAATATTTAGAAGAAATTTCTTAAATTTCCGAACGTCTTCAGCTTGAAACATTTGTTTTCTATTTTCAAAATTTGCAATTTCTAACAACTAATTTAAGAAATGTAAAATTAAATTTAATTAAACTGCAATAAAAACTTATCAATGTTATTGTTTTCTTCCTCGTCGCCATTTTCAATACCAACTTATAATTCATTATAATGTTCAGAACAGTTGCTTACCATTTCTTGCAAATATACATAGCAGTATAGGCTAGGATACTTTGCAGAAGCAATTTGTTGACCGTTTACAATGAAATTAATTTTTAAATCGCCGATGAACTTGAATGAAAAATCATTAAAAACAATTTTCATTAAATTTAGATTTCTATAACTTTCTTTCACATCGGGAACAATACATAACAAAATAATCTTTTTTACATTTGTAGCTTTACCAAATTTTTGAAGTCCGCACTGTTCTTATACGTAGATCTCAACAATCTTTCATTTGTGTTATTTTCTAGCTCAGTTAATCTGCTAAGAGATATTTAAAAAAAATATTGCCATCTGCCATAATTTTAATGCCAACATTACACTTTTCTCCACGTTTATTAATTACCATATCAAATATTTCAGAAACGTTACCCCTCACTATTGGTTTTTTAATTGTTTTGGTTGAATTTCCATTACTAACATCAAACCTAGGAAATCAATTTTTATAATAGAATTAAAGTCTAATTTCCTATTCTTCATATCTTCACAGATATGGACAGGAATACATTTGCGTTGACCAGTTGGTGACCAAAAAAAAGTTAGTTTGTTTTTTGTATATATAACGCACACATTCATCATAGATTAATAATTCAATAATTTCTCCAAACTGATTTGAATCTTTTTAATTTGTTTGGGTTTGATAACAATTCTCTTCATTCTTTCTTTAGAACTGCTGTATGATGCAATTCTTTACTGATCAGACAGTTCCGCAATCATATTGTTTGTTATGTTACTGGTTGCTTTTTTTGAAGAACATTTATGGGATTGTTTCTTTTCTGTGGTTGAGAAACATTTTGTGCAGACAATTGTTGCAGTGTTGGGTTTAGGATTTTTTTTCATTTTCTGAACTGATTTTTCATAATTTACTGATACTATCATACCAAACTTAATTTGTTTATATACTTTTAAATGTTCTTTACCTTTCATTACTGCAGATCTAAAGTTCTTTCTTGCTGTTATACTTATATAGCAATTACAATAAATTTTATTTCGAGTTCCGTTAAGAAAAACATTTTTTTCAAAATTTGGTATTGTAGAAATGTTTCTTTTAGGATTATCTTTCTTTCTATCTTTTAGTGTTAAACAACAAGTGGTACATATAATGTTTGGAAAATGTAAATCTTGAGTATAAAATTTAGGATTTGAATGTCTTATTAATTCAGCTGTGTTTTTATTAACGTGGAAAAAAAATCCTATTCTGTGTGTAAAAAAAAAAAAAACCACAATACATACAATTAAAACTGACTATTATTAGTAGTAATAGTATGAGAAACCATTTTCACAAATTCTTTATTACTAATCAATCAACACTTTGACAATATACTTACTAAATCAATTTTTTGATCATAAATATTTAATTTAAAAAAATCAAATTGTTAATATTTAAAACTATTCACATCAGCCAAATCCTTTGAATCAGAAAGTGCAACTGACTGCTTATGGAATCAAGTAAAACTAAAATAAAACAACAAAACCCCCATAAAAACAAATATAATTTTTTAATTTGTATCGTATCAGCCTTCTTGGAACAATAATCGTATTGTTGTTGAATTTTTTATTTATGCTAACTCAAGTCAGACATTTTGTAAAATTTTAGTTTTATAAACATTTGGGCACAACTGTGCTTCAAGAAGGAGCAAATACAATGTTCGTATTCTGAATTTTTTGATCTTTGCATGCTACTCTAATCATTAGAGAAGAGATATAGTGACGTCATTTTAATTTTTGCATTATTTCGGTTTGGGACCAATTTTTTGATAAATTTTATAATTTCTAAACTTTTGGGCGGTACTGTTTCCAAGAAAGAGCAAATACGATTTTATTATTTTGCATTTTGTAATCTACCAAAGCTACCCTGAAATGATAAGTTCCAGCGTTATTTTTAATAATTTTTTTTTCAATTTAGGACACTCTGATTTGCTCCGCTACGTTGAACATGAAAGTTATGTCTATACGGTGGTGGCTAAGACCAAAAATTCGACGGCTCCAATCAAAACATTTTTTTTGGAGTATTTTAATTCTTTGAAAACCATTCTGTCAAAAAAAAAAAATTGAAATTAAATTTTGGGTCCAGATCTTTGGTTAAAAGTGCAAAAAGAGCCTTTTTGGGTTAAATTTGTAGCAACATTTAAAACAAAATTTGGGCACTTAAAAAAAAATCATAAAGATGCTGCGTTCATTAGCTATTTGACAAAAAAATGAACTTAGCTAAAACCCTTACCGAACTACGTTGATCCAATTGGGCAAATTACGCTTTTGGGGTTACTTTGAGCGGGACGAATTTGAATAGCACTGAAGCGCTTTGACTCAGCTTAGTCGGATCACTTCCAATTTTTAGTATCAGAAATATTTTTGCTAATTTGTCTTCTAAATTCAATGATATTCTTGGGTTTGCTCTGCAACCTCAGACAAGAAAATTATGTCTATACGCACAAGGCGGTAAAATATTAGAACTTCACCCAGTCCCGATTGGACTTGACTGAGCATTGAGGCGAGAAGACATGGCCAAAAATCCGACGGTTCCGATTAGAACAAACGTTCTAGCTGCAACCGTTACTTAGCTACGTCGATTCAAGTCGGACGGGTTGCCTTTTGGGGTTGTTTTGAGCGCGACGCATTTGAATTGCACAGAGGTGCTTTGACCGTTACTGCTTGGTCGGATCACTTCTGATTTTTAATGTCGGAAATAGTTTAGTTAACTCGGGCCTTGCAACGGGGTATGGGCTTGGCTGGGCAAATTAAAACGGGAAAACATGACTAAAAATCCGACGACTCCAATTGGAACAAAAATTTTGTTGATTTTTTTTCATTTTTTGAAAACCATCCTGTTTAAATTTTTTTTTTAATTTTTGGTTTAAGATTTATGATGACTTTTTTGGGTCAAGTCTGGAACGAAATTTCAAAAAAAATTTGGGCAGTTAATTAAAAAAAAAAAAATGAATATAGCTGCGCTTATTAGCTTTTTGACAAACAATCTAGCTGCAACCGTTACCAAGCTACGTCTATCCAAGTCAGACGGGTCACTTTTTGGAGTTTTAAGCGCGACGCATTTGAATTGAACGGATGCGTTTTGACCGTCACAGCTCGGTTGGATCACTTCTGATTTTTAGTGTCGGGAATATTTTGGCTTATTCGAGCCTTGCAAATTTATTGTTGCCCTCAAAATTGCTTTACAGTTATGGACAAAAAAGTTAGAACTTACTGAACAAATCAGAATATTTTTTGAACGTCCCAGAGAGATGCGATTTCCACCATTCTTTTTTTGATGCCAAAATTAGACTGTTGTTTATTACATTATTATTTAAACCCAAATATTTGTGATACATTTTGCACTTTTGAAATTACGTAATTTTTTAACACCGTTGAGTTTGGTACCTCATTAATAAATTTTGATAATACCATTACAGTTGGCAAACTCAGTTTACTGAATTTTATTTAAATCCATAGTTATACAACACATGAGTTTGCTCGCCCGGCATTAACTAGCAAATTTTGCCCGTCAAATTTATCTTGCAACTAGCAGGGATTTACAGTCTTTAACCCGCTAGTCTTTTAGGCATAAAAATCGGTTAGTCTGTAACTAGATCAAGCAGCACAGGCTTCCGACCGCCGGTTTTACATAAGAACTAATCATCTATCAAGGTAAGAAACTAATTATATTGCAAACTCAGCCCTCGCAGCTGTGTTTCTGAACGGCCACTTACACGGACATTATGCCGTCTCAACGCCGCTCGACCACGGAACTCCTGGTTGCATCTACATCTGAAAGTTTTCGACCAACGGGGAGCTCAACCGGACAATCCAAGTCACGGTATATTAAACCGAGGCCTTCCCGGCGTCACTGCCCGCGACGCCGATAACCTCACACAGACGCCTAAGGGTAGCTTCTCACCGGGAAACTTTTTCCAGGAGATTGCTCAAAACCCGACCCAACACAGCACCGGGCAAACAACAAACAAATCATTTTCATTTTCAAATAAATCTTTAAAATTCAAAACCACCTGCGTTTTAATTATTAAAATTTTTACAACGCCACTTTAAATATTCAAA
Source organism: Tachinus rufipes (assembly GCA_963932245.1). Taxonomy (NCBI): domain Eukaryota; kingdom Metazoa; phylum Arthropoda; class Insecta; order Coleoptera; family Staphylinidae; genus Tachinus; species Tachinus rufipes. Next base: position 42,578,801 of record OZ010745.1, on the reverse strand, counting down.
ATCTTATATTATTATTGTAACCGGGAGTTTTCAATTCTTTAGTAATTATTATATAAATAAATTATTGTAATGATTATCCCAACGGCCAAAGCTTTTTTATCTGTAAATATACAATTTGGCGTCCGTTGGATAATATATGCCGACGTGCCTATAAATAGAAAAAGTAATTCTAATTTTAACTTGCGATCGATATTTTAAACGCTGTGTTGCCATATTACGCGGACGCTTAGTAATGCATTTTTTGTACAGAAAAATATACTTGTAAATATACGCTAAGCTCTTTACCGCCTTCTTGCGGCAAATGGTGTGAACTAAAAATATGCACGAAAATATACATTTTTACACAAATCGCCATATAGAGCGTCTTGGACTGAATTTTTTTTATATGTATCTTTCGACTCGCCTTGATGCGTAGAATCGATTTATAATGGTTTCCTTTTGGCGTCCGTATACGGACGCTCTATTCTTCTCGGACGCTTCAAAGTGCGTAAAAGGACAATGTATGGACGCTCTATAGTTAGGTTGATGTAAATATATATATATATATATATATATATATATATATATATATATATACCGGGTGTTAGGTAAACATGGCCTATTCTAAGAATATTTTGTTCTATGGTGATTTCTGAAATTCTTTTTTGTTTTGAAGATACAGGGTGAATAAAATTTGCGACTATTTACAACATTTTATTATCAAAAAGTACATGTATTTCTTCCTCCAGCCTGGATACAATGTATTCAATCTTCTCGCCATTGAGTGTCAAACTCTTTCAAACACATCAGGGTTGTTTCTAATTGAGTTACACCCAAGAATTAACCGATTTTAGCAAGTCGTTTAAATTCTCCACTGGAGTAGTGTAAACTAATGACTTCAGATAGCCTCATAAGAAATAATCTAGGGGTTTAAGTCTGGGGATCGAGCTGCCATGCGTGTGGCCTGTCTCGACCAATCCAGCTATTTTCGTATGTTGCTGTTATATAATCACGAGCAACTAAATTGAAATGTGGTGATGCACCATTGTGCATAAACCACATTGCAATTCTTGTTGTCAATGGTACATCATCTAGAAAATGAGGTAGCATGTGTTTCATAAAGTTGCGATACACCTTGTCTATAAGTCTTCCTGGTAGAATACTGGCCCAATTAGACAGTTGCCCACAATTCCAACCCAAACATTCAAGGAGAATTGATGTTGAAAACGATCCGCATCAGGTATGTGAAATACCTGATGCGGATTTTTATCTGCACACACATTGTTGTTAAAAAATTATTTATTGCATTTTTTTGAGAAACTGGCTTTATTGATGAAAAGAATATCTGTCAGGAGTTAAGGGATTAGAACTACTGTTTGCAAAAGCCATTGACATAACGTAATACGTGAAGGAAAATCAGCAGGTAGCAGTGCACGAACATGCTCAATGTGGTATGGATCCAACAGATTGCTTTTAAAAAAAATTCAAACTGTTCAATTCAAAGTATTGGCAATTTTTTGCGTAGAACTACTTGGATCTTCTTCTATCATGTACAGCACATTATGTTTCAGTTGTACCGTTTTTACTGTCATGGGTCTTCTTGGCCCTTCATTTTGTTTCAATGTGCCTGTTCCACGAAGACGTCGGTGAATGTTTTCGAAGATTTTTTGGTTGGAGATATTACGGCCAGGAAACCTTTCAATGTACAATCGTCTAGCTTGTAATAAATTGTCATCGGCAAGTCCATACATTACATGCATGTCAGTCATCTCGGCGTTCGTATAGTGATTCAAACGTATTCAAATGAAATCCACTTGTACATTAGTAGATAAAACAGTCGTTTCAAGTTATCGTTAACAATTTGTTTGTACTTAATAAACTTATTAATTTTTTGTCCTTGGTATACTTATTGGCGTACGCCATACTTTTATTTACATTAATGATTTTAACAAATATCGAATATGGTTGTTGCAAATTTTGTTCACTCTGTATCTTCGAAACAAAGGGGCATCATAGGACAAAATAGTATTAGAAGACGCCTAGGAATATTTCCTTGAATTTTTGCCGCATGTTTACTTAACATCCTGTATAACTGGATACTTGACTCTCTATACTGGTGCATTTCAATAGTGAAGCAAATTATTTTACGGCGGCCATTTTGTAGGTAATTCAAAACAAGTATTAAAAACATCTCACATTTTATTATTTTAGGGTTTTTCATAGATTTTATTTTGTTATAACAAATAATAAAGTTGTTAACATACAAATTATTAAGAGACGGCACTAAATCAACCGGGTTACACTCATCAGTTGGTATAGGCCGTAACGAAATACGAAGGCGACATAGATTGTTTTTTTCTCTCCTGATCTGATCCACCAGTGATTTTGACTATTTGTTACCAATCTTTGATAACTTTTGAAATGGTTTGCTTTAGTTTATAGTTTTTTAATTGATTTGTTTAACGCCAGGGGTTCATAGTGTCAGATCTGGGAACTTTATTGCAAGCTCAGGGAGCTTAACTTAAATTATTGGGTTTTATGAACTAAATCATTCACTATACTTAGCTAAAATTAACTATTTAATAAATATATGGTGAGAAACAACAAAACAAACATACAAAAAATACAAAGACAACAAAAAGAAAATTCTAAAAATAATACACAAACTACCAAAACTAACACCAACAGAACAAAATTACAAAATAATTAAGAAAACAAAGATAAACAAAAAAAAAATAGAAAAATGCAAACAAATATACAAAATTAAAACTAATCTCCAAATAAAACCAACAAATAAATTCGCAGACATAACACTAGAAGAAGAATCAATATACATGTACAGACAACAAGGACAGAAATGGCAAAACAAACAATACTAGGCAATGGACTAGTCACGTACATCCAACTGCCTCAAAATATTGAGAAAATAAAGAACTATAAGCAATTCCACGTCAAGTGAGCAGTCCATTTCCCGCGACCCTCTCCGATTTAGCTCAAATGTACACTTATTTGGGTACCCATAATATGACTTCATGCCAAATTTCAGATCTCTAGGTCACATAGTTTGCCTCGTAGAGCTAATTGAATTTTACGGCAATTTTTTAAGTTCCACTTTAATTTTTTTAAATTTCATTTATCTTAATTGCATTTTAATTTAGAAAATTTTTAGAATAGTCATAATTGATAGAAAATTTCCCAAGGAATCGAATGCAGGGGTCAGATTTTTGATATTTTATCGCGCACGCACAGAAAATGTAATAAACCAGTTTTTTTCAAAAATTCATATCTCAAAAGTTGCCACCGATTAAAACTTCAAATTTTGGACAAAGACAGCAAAACGTATGTACTTTAAGATGCTTGAATAAAAATTTCCCACATTAGTGGTAGTTTTTGCTCTAGAGTCTCTTGAACGCACTAAACCATTTTTCAATCAAAATTTTAGCAGATATTGATTAATATACAGGGTGTTAATGAATAGAGGTAACAAACTTTTAGGGTGGGTAGGGGGGTTCATTTGAGACACTTTTTAATCATAAACTTATAGGCAAACATGTTCATCCTAGAAGCTGCACGTCAATTTTGTTTTGTTTTTTTTATACAATATTCGAAGTATCTCTCTTAGAATATAAAAATTATTGGCAATTAAATTGTTATTTTTTTTTTGTTATTTTTGTTAAAAATTATGTTTAATGGTCAAAAAATTGAAATTTGAAATTAAAGGCCATTCAATTGAGCAATTTCCACCTAATAACATGTTTTAATGTAGCTCCTACCGATTGTGTGCTATTAAAGAAAAACTTCAAGGGAAACATTTTTAAACCTTACTTAAAAAAACATTAATAGAATGTTACAAATTTGACAAAATGAAAAAAATATGTACAATACGTCATTTTAAAAGTTTTTTAAATAAAAAAAAAATAATTTAGGTCTAAGCCTTATTAAATTCTAATAATTTTAGTTTACAAGTCTAATTTTATGTTCAAAAATTAAAATATAATAAAAATATTATAATTTAAAAAATATATATGCAGAGTATATTGATGTAAAGTTTTATGTGGAACCTAATTAGCAAGTACTCATTTACTTTTTTGGGGACCCAGGGTATGCATCTGACTCAAATCTGGAAGCTAACGATACATATTAAGTTCATATTAATTTTAAAAATTCATTGGTAGTGCGACACGTGTTATTTTGAATCTTAAGGTCTGAAATTTCTCATGGCATACTTTTTTGTATAAAGATCACTTTCTGAGGGTGCACACAAAGAAATTCCACAAAAATTTAAAAACCAGTCTAATATCAAAAATTTTGATTAAAAAATGGTTTTGAGCGTTTAAGAGGCTCTAGAGCAAAAACTACCACTAGTGTGTGAAAATTTTATATAAGCATCTTAAAGTACATACTTTTAGCTGCCTTTTTCCCAAAATTTGGAATCTTTATCGGTGGCAACTTTTGAGAAAAGAATTTTTGAAAAAAAACTGTTTTTTTGCGTTTTCTGCGCGTGCGGAACAAGATAACAAAAATCTGACCGCTAAATATTCTAAAATTTTTCCAGGCTGAAATGCAATTAAGATGAATAAAGTTAAAAGTTGAACTTAAAAATTGCCGTAAAATTCAATTGGCTCTACGAGGCGAACCATGTGACCTAAAGGTCTGAAATTTGGCATGAAGTCATATTTTGGGTACTCAAATAAGTGAAATGGACTGCTCATTTGACGTGGAATTGCCCATATATTAAAAAGATCAAAACAAAGAAATGAATAAAAATAGATAATACAAACAACATAAATAACAAATAAGAAGAATTGAAACATAAAATGGTGCTCCGAATACGAAGCTCTGCAGCCATCCATATGGAGACGATGTAGAGCAGCAAGTGTGGAGAAAAAAATGAAATATAACTTGTAAATATGTAACTATATTATAATAAATAATTTAAAAAAATTGTTATTGTGCACGCATCATCGAGACAGAATACATAACTTGATGAAGTTTCTTTTTTTGGAAAGAAGGTACTTATTACAACACGTTTGTTCTAAACGGTAAAATTAAACCTTTTAATATGGAGCTTGAGCTTAAGACCTCTGGTATAGTGTCAAATAAAGTTGACAAGTTGCAACATGCACAACGCATTCTGAGATGATTTTTCATGCTTTATGAGGAAAGACCAAAACTATTTTTGATATTGAAAGCATGACGAAGAAGATATTGAAAAACTTACTCACAAGATATTGGGACAAGCTTCTTGATTACTCTGTGAAGTTTGTCTTGGACGATTTTTTAGTAGCTTGTCATCTGTCTATAGATATGTGCTTAACAAAAAGATTTGTAACGAGCACAAATTCTACGAAACTGACTGTTTTGGTGCACTTGCTTGTTTCAACACACGTTTAAGACAAGCTTTTTGTTTACTCTGTGAGGTTAGTATCAGATTAGAGTTTTTTTTGTAACTTTTGATCAGATTATAGGTAACAAGTTCTAAAGCCTAGTACTTACTAGTAGACATGCTGCGCGATTTTTGTCTCTGAGACGTGTCTCAGGTTGTCCTCGTAGACATGTCTATATACAAAACAACGTCTACGGGCTTGTTGCGAAACCGCATGCAACGATATACATGTTGCGCAACATTTTGATAGTGTGGACGGCGCCTAGAGGCGAGACACGTCCCAGTCGGTCTCTACCTACCGAGTGGTATAGTTTGGCTGTTTACAGTTATTTTCCAAAGTTTTGCAGATCTTTTGAAAACATGCGGTCTAACGAGAAAGTTTTAAAACTAATTAAAGATTACTATGCGTCTCTAGACGGTCTATAAACTAGACAGTCTATAGACGATCTATAGGACGATCTATAGACGGTCTATAGACAAATTGCGCGACATGGTCTACTAGTGTGTACTAGCCTTAAGAAACTGACTGACATGTGACGGTTACAGTATAAGTTTCTAAGGATAAGGTTTCTTGCTTCTACTTTTATGTAGCACAGAAACGAAATTTTTGTTTTAAGTCTCGGTGTTTACTTTGCTTATGATCACATGTAGATTATCAAATTATCGACGCATATACATTTTTTAACTAAAGTTGTAATATTGTTCTAACGTTTTTTATAGGTATACATGCAAATTATACTTTTTTTGTTGAGTTAGACAATGGATTGTTTCATTTTATATCCAGAATATGTGACGCGAATTCATGGACGACAATAGAACAATTTAGGCAAAGATTTTTTTATTTAAGGATTTTGGTTTGTTGAATTATATTTTATTTGAGTGTGTTTGGCTTATCTTACTTTTATCTTTCTTTGGCAGCTACTTTTTACCAAATATGAAAATCATTCTTAGACTTACCTGATTTTTGATCTATCTTTATTTATGTATATTCATTATTTTATGCACTTTAGAAGTAATGTTAGTTTATAAGTTCTTTGTGAAGCATTTTTGATTTATTGTAAAATAATGCTGTTATAAAATATTTTTCAATATGTTTTAAGCTTTACATAAAGTACGTTACTATTACCAGACGGTTGTTCTGTGGTTTTCTTTAATTACTAGAAGAAGACTTGTTTACAAGGCAATTCAAAAAGTGTGCTGAATCTATTCATAGTCTTTTTGAATTTGTATTTTTTTTATTTTACCACAAGCTTTCTGCATATGATTTATAGTTTTTCTACTCTTTCTACCTATTCTGTAATTTTTTTTTCAGCCTGAAATTGCACACTCTTTTTTTATTTCTATATCTAAACCTAGTTATGATTGATAATGAGTTTGGAAAGCCATACATATTAAATTTAGCAGATGATCTATGATAGATCCCATTGTTCCATAGTATTATTTTATTTTTTAATAATAAAATTAGAAATTTTATATTATGCAACTTTTTTAAAAGATTTACTATGGCCTTCAGTCAAAAGCAATGTTCTTCATTAAAAGATATTAATTTAGGCATTTTTGAGCACACACACAATTTTTTTAACGAATTGTCTACTAATTTGTAGTTGTCTTTCACCAATTCTTTTCTGGTGTTAGTTTTTTTTAATGGATGTTTATTTTGATTTGACCACTGTAGATTTTAATTAAACTGCTTTATATTGTTAAATAACTTTATCAAGGTTACGAAATTTATTTCTTTTAAATATATGTTGTTTGCTTATTTAATGTCAGCTACCTAATAAAGCAGGAATGTTATAAAATGGCGGATAAGCTTTAAGTAGAGCGATTGTTTAATTAACCTTGCATAGTCTTACTGTATTATCAAGAGGCGTTGAATTATTTGATTGATACCAATACTTTACATTTTGAACACTTCTTTGGCAGCAATATTGTTTAACTTAAAGTACATATAGAAACCTTGTACAAAAACATTGTTTCTTTCAATTAACAATTAAATTGGCAAAATTTTTGTTGAAATAATACAAAAAAATTGTTAATTATTTTTGTTTCATCATTATGGATAGCGTTTAAGTATTCCATACCTAGATAGACGCCTCTTCTATTTGGTTCTAGTGGCTGCGGTCTATGGTTTTCAGTTTTATGATGTTGTTCTTGATTCTTTTGGTTTTGTTTCTTATCTATAAATTGTTATTTCTGTCTTTTCTGGTCCCTACATGGACTTTTGCATAGCTAGTTGTGTTATTCTTTTTATTCTATTCTATGTTAATGTCTATGTTTTTGAGGCGTATGTAAGTTAAAGATCTTTCTTTTTATGTGTTGTGGGTAGTTTTTTTGATTTAAATCTGTTTTTTAGTTTATCATATGCTGGATTGGGCCTTTAATCCTCTTTAAAATAGGCTCCTTGCGCTTCCACACAGTTGGCTCACCGTTCTTTCCACTGCCGAAAACTTCTGGAAGTTTTTTTTTAAATGGTGTTCTGCTGTTTTTTTCTGCATTATCTATCTCTGGAACGGGATCTCTTCAATGACATCTTCTATTTCGAAACAACCAGAAGTCGCAAGGAGTCATGCTTGGAAAGTATGAAGGTTGGCGAACGACTGAATTTTTATGTTTTGCCAAGAAAGTCTGTATCAGGTGCGATAAATGAGAAGGAGCATTGTTATCGTCTAGGTCTGGTCTTTTGCGCCGAACTACATTACGGAGTCGGCGGAGAACTTTTTCATAGTACTTTTTTATCATTGTTTGGCTTTTGGGGCCTATTCGTGATTCACAATCGAAATGATAACCTTGACAGATTTATTTTCTAATACAATTTTAATCCGAATTTATGAAGAGCCGACATTTTTATTGCGAATTTTTTGGAGCGACGAATGCACGTTCACAAAAGATTGAGTACTTAATAGTCAATATTTCCATTTTTGGGCGGACAAAAATCGTAGAGCATTTAGAGAATAGACAATAAAGAAGGATTTTGTTGATAGACCGATATTTTTTCTCAATCGACTTGATGGAAGTACTGGACAATGTTTTATTACATGTTATGTTTTATACATGGTGCACCTGTCCAAAATACCCGAATTTTAAGAGATTAGTTAGACGAGAACTTTTTGAATAGATGGATTGGGCGTAATGGACCAACATCGTGGCCAGCAAGGTCTTTAGATATGAGAAAGATACACAACGTCGCCAGCCAACGAATAGGAAGCAATTAATAGAATAAACGCTAAAGTTTAGTTAGTTACATGTTGCAGTGCGTCTTGAATATTCTTCTTTGAAGTCGTTTGTACATTTGCTTTAATTTTTGCAAGTGTAAAAATTATTTTATTTATGTAATAAATAAAAAAATTTCAAGTTATAGCATTCCTATTGATTTGCAAAGTGTTGCCGAATCTACACTTCTTTTAAGCAGTCACTGACTGTGAAGCTAAAGGAAAGACCGTACAACTTTTCATTAGGATTATCTACTTATAATTAATCAAAGAAAATTGTTTTATCTGAAGCTTATCCTCAATTTTCTTACTACCCTGTATTCATGTTGCTTTCTATCGGAAGATTAGGTATTAAATTTGGACTAAATTGTGGTTTTTCTCTATATGTACGGCTACAGTTATACGACAGACTGTTAGCTTGCTGAGCTATGTCTTGCCACTATGCATATACGTATTTAGCGGGCTGTATAATATGTTTCTCAACCAATTCATGATTATGAGAAAATTGATTATTTTGAAGGTATTATTACTAATTTGGCGTTTTTTTATGATATTAATTAAATTATTTGTTGTAATATGTTTTTTAAATTAGGGTGTAGATATAAAAAAAAAATTATTTAAATTATTACGAGCCTTTACATGTCGGAGTTTAGTTTATATAATCATCAACTATTTCTGTATAACTAACCAGCAATAAGTGAATGTTTAAGATATACTGCATACGTTATACGAGTTTCATGGTTACTATAAAGTTTTAATATAAATCCCCACTCCTTCCTGACTAATGAATATTTAATATCAGTTCCATTCAAGTTTATTGAATGTACTAAGTTTGTATTTGGAATACCAATATGTATTCATGGTATTTATTCTTTATTTATTTTAACAAAACTACTATACAATATATCAATATTCGATCTCTTCATGTAATTTTTGTTTGGTGTTATATCTTGAGAATATTTGCTGAAAATATCAGGGGGAATAAAAGTGGCAAGCACAACTTTTGAGGACAACTTTAACGTTAGATAAAAGTATGATAAAATCGATTACTTTCCGTAACCGAAACGCGACGCGCCAAGTAATCGAGAACCGAGAGAATTGTCGACCATAATATAAAAGTAGCATGCACTGATTTAACTATTAAAGTACAAAAAATAGAAAAAAATATTGTTTTAATTTACTAAGAAGATAATCAAGCTATTTTTTAATTATAGTAGAGTACAGAATAATTGTCTCTTCGTGTACTGGGTATTTAAATATTTTATAATTGTTTCGTCTTTAACAATTGGGGTGGATGCAATTAATTTTGTTGTGCGTTTTCAACTCGCTTCTATTTCGGACGCCACTCTAGGGGAAAATCGAGTACCGTTGTACTTGTGGGGATGATGCCGTTTAAACTGGCATTAAATCGACGTGGTTTTGTCTCTTCATTATAAATCAGCAAATTCTGTTAATAAAAGCTAGTATTTCCGTCCGGTTGTAAAAATAAAATTATTAAAAAAATGTTTATACAATAATAATAAAAGCCACAATTAAATTCTGTAATGGAACATTAATAAAACATCGATACAAAACATATTATTCACCGAAACCCCAATATGTTATTATTACATCCTGATCGCTTTCAGTTTGACACAGTTATACATGGTTATATTCTGTCCGGAAACGATATATATTTTTTTATATCCGTTTCCATCAAATTTGGATCTATATAATGAATATATTTCATATACAATAAGTTGCGACCATATAGCGGAATTAAACGATTTCATGTTTTATTCTCAATCCAAACGGTTTAAATGGTATATTAAATTAAACCTATCTAAATAAACGAAATAAAATCAAATGTGATTTCAGATATCATTTAGGTTATTACAATGATGTAGGAATATAAATAAAGAAAATGTTGATTTTTTGTATGGTGCAATAAGGAGTTATTTCGAACCGTACTCGGGGACTAAATTGTCGTATTGCATCTCATTTGTTTATTGTGAAACTTCTAACAAGTGTTTTTTGTGCAATGCTTTAACGTAGTACTCTGATTAGTTACCTAAGTTCTTGTGAAGTTTGCAATCTAGTTTTTTTTTTTTTGTTTGCTATGTTTCTGTTTAACTTTCATAAGTTCACAATATTCTTCTTTATGTGCTTCTTCAACTGAAGGTTGGCGACCACTTCACCATATTTTTACTATCGGCGGCCATATGGAACAGTTGTCCTTCGCTTATACCTGTCCAGTTTTGGATATTGAGTAACCATGAGGTTTTCTGCCAATTCATCTTTGCTCCCCCTTAATCCGTCTTTGCATTGTCAGGCGCATGATGCTGTGTTTTTGGTTGCGCAATGTGTGTTCAAAATATGCGGTTTTTCTTCTTTTAATAATGGGTAGTAACTCAAAATTCGGATTTCGCCGTGGTTGTGGCACACGGAAAGCATTATTTGCAACTCAAGTACTAGGACAAAGATGCAAAGATTTAAACCATGATGTCTACATGTGTAGGATAGATTTTGAAAAAGCTTTTGATTGGGTTTGTCACGACAAGATACTAAAAGACACCTCAATTGACGAGAAAGATATTCGCATTATCACAAATCTATATTGGCAACAGAGAGCGGCGGTACGTCTAAACCAACAACTATCGGGCAAAGTTGACATCAAGAGAGGAGAGATGCATCTTGTCACCAACACTATTCAACTTATATGCGGAGAAATATTCAATGAAGTACTGGAAGATGCAAAGAATGGTATTATCATAAATGGAAAGCTAGTAAACAACATTAGATATGCTGACGACACGCTATTGCTGACAAGCACAAGTGAACAATTACAGACGTTTATCGATTGCTTAGTGAGAACATGCAGAGAATATGAACTGAAGCTGAATACAAAAATGACCAAATATTTAGTCGTTACCAAAAACTGTATCGTACGAGACAATGGCGTAGTAGTAGAGGAAGACCAATTAGAGCGCGTAAATAAATTAATTTACCTAGGTAAATAAACTAATTTACCTAGGCATGATTATTAACGATTAAGATAAGTAGAAATCAAAGCCGGGATTGTACAAGCAAGAGCAAATTTCTTGAAACTGAAAAACGTTCTGTGCAGCCACAACTTAAACTTAGAATTGCGCCTGAGAATGGTACAATGCTACCTCTTCTAGGTTCTACTATACGGGGCAGAGACCTGGAAGTTAATGGAAACATTAATCAAAAAAGTTAAACGCGTTCCAAATGCGGATGTATAGACGAGTTTTGAGGATCAGCTGCGTACAAAGAGTTACGAATGAAGCAGTTCTTTAGAAAATTTTCAAAAATTTCGAGATTTTAAACATCATAAAATAACGTAAACTAGAGTATTTTGGACACGTAATGAGACACCCGGAAAATTACGAACTGCTTCATCTAATAATCTGTTAAAGAGCATGGGAAATAGTATACAACTTTGACGGATATATTTTTATTTTTAGTTCTTTTTTATTTCAAAGTTTTAATATTATTTTTGATGCCAGTAAAGGTTCTGGATGATGCGTTTGTTCTTTTCATCGAGTTTCAAGTTTTTTAGATCTGCTATTAGCTTGTTGTGTCTCACCTTGTCGAAATTTTTTTGATAGTTTATGAAGCAAATGTAGACATCTTTTTGTTGGTCTAAACATTTTTGTACGACGATCTAGAGTGCAAAGAGCGCTTCACGTGTTACAAGGCCGATACGGAACCCGAATTGCACGTCGCTGCTTTTCTTTTCTTGTAAATTCTTTCTTTTATAATATTTTAAGAACTAGCATTTGTTTTTTTTTTGTATAGTAATGAAGGCAGATTCAATTTTGGTTTACGGGTTTTACCTGATTTTGTCGTTTTGATTGCGTGTCCGTATTGTAGGGCGCTCTAAATTTGTGTAATGCTTCCGTCCTTTTTCAATCGTCTTCAAGCATTTCTATGTTTTTTTGGTATTGGTATTGGTTTCATTTTATACACATTGCTAGCTTCTTTTAATTTTTTTTATATTTAAATTTGATTTTGCAAATCAACGGATTATTATCTGATTTAATGTCAGTTCCCGGATAGGTCTTTGCATTTTGTATATTTGTTTTGTATATATTATTTAATAGTACATGGTCTCCTTACGTTTCGTGTTTGTGGGCCGTAGTGGCCTAACACTTTGTTGACTTTTGCGTTTAAGTTACCAATGATGATCTTTATATCGTGTTTTATTGTTAGCGAGGTTAGTTTGTTTACTGGATTGTATAATTTTTTTATTTTTCTTCAAATTTATCCGCGGTGGGTGCGTAAACTGTCATAATGATTATGTCAGTTTTATCGCTTTCAGGTTTATCATTGCTTTACGTTCTGATAGTGGGATGTAGTTTAGTATATTATGTGCTAGTTTTTTTTTGGGAAACGTTATTACCACTCCGTATTGTTAAAATTTTTGCACTTTGTGCCTTGAGTGGTATAGAGTATAGTCGTCTATCAGTTTTTTCTGTTCTAGGTCATTTTATTTTGGAGGGTGGCGTCTAGATCCATAAGTGTGACTTTAGTCTCTTGGTGAAGATCAGTGGTTGTGCACTATTCCTGTTGGTCCTGCCCAACCAAAGGTGGCACCTCTACCAAGAGATTAATCTCACTTTACAATACGTGGTGGTTATTTTTGAACAGTATATAGTTGTCTGTTAGACCACTACTATTCGCTGTCTTTGCCAGATTGGTAGTGCTCTTTTATGATTAGTTTCTTTTTGCAAATTAGTAATGGAGAGTTGACATTTTATTGTTTATTTCTAGTAGCAACGGATACCGCTACAAATGTAGCGGTCTCATTCCGCCCACGCACTTAATGGCATAAATTTTTCAGCCACATAGTAAGTAATTAATATAGTTTGTTTGAAAAGTTCTCTAATGTCGCTGCCCTTCTTGATTGCTATCGATTCTGCAGCAAGTGATTATAGCTGTTGCTAGTTTAATGCTTGAGAAGTCTATTTAGTTGCTAACCAGCATTTTTGTGAAATTTTTGACCTAGCTGCAAGTTTCTGGATAACGCCAAAGCAATGTAAATGGGATTAAAACAAAATTCAGAACTGTTTCTCATAATCACTTCTTTTTCAAGGTATGTAGTTTTTTTAAATCTTAAGGGGATAGTTACTGGTCACATCTACAACATTGCCAGATGAGGCAAAATAATATTCAAACGCTCATTCTTTATTAAATAACTATTGATTTTTGTTGTCAAGTCTGTATTGTATTTGATTTTTGTCTGTGTAGCCGTGTTCAATTGATAACTTTGGTATTGGATCGGCTAACAGTATCATGTATCTACTTGGGGATGTCTACTATTAAATTAAAGGGTTTTATTTTTATTTTTAGCAAATTGTAAGTTAGTTTCTTATAGATCAAATGGTTAAAGATTGTAGTACCCCAAACTAATATTATTTCGAGATCTTTGTTTATAAATGCTACAGATTCTAACGTAAAAGTTTTAAGAGGCTTTACTATATTTTTTGATATAGACTTTAGAAATTTTAAAGTATGAAGGGATCTGCAAAACTATAAATAGAATTTTTGGTTATTAGAAGAAGTTGATCTTTTTGTACAATATTTACGTTTCACATTTATATAGAAGCATATCTTAACTAAAACACTTTGTCTGGCTATTTAGTCTTTAATGTTCTCTCATCCAAAGCTGTATCAGAAATGTTTTTAGATGTTTTTGATGTTTTTTACGATTATCTTTTTTATATCCGCATACTTAAAACTTTTTTTTGCATTCCAATGAGCATTATCATTTTTTACCTTTTAATTTAGCTGTCACTTTAGTAGCAAATTAGCAAAGTATTTTAACAAACAAAAAAAAAATACATAAATATCAACCCTCGTATCCTATGCTAGGTCCGTATTTACATGGGAATAAATTCTAATCTTTATTTTGTAGATACAATCAGCGCTGCTAATACTAATTTTCCAGTCTTGTCATGTCCAAAACGATTGTCGGCATATCAAATTGGAAGCAAGCGGTTTGCTTAAACCACCGCAGCAAGAAGTTGTTGCGATAAGATGCTTCTTTATCCAGTAATGCACTGAACGTGTTTTAAATAAATTATGATCAGTTTTGTCCGTAAATTTATTTCAATGGCGGCTTTTATATTATATTATATTATATACTAGACCAAGCTTTACTATTTCTTAAGTTGAGTACACCAAACATATTTCAATAAAATAAAAAAAAAAAAAATAATTGTAAAGTGCATTCTGGTTTGTATGTACTACAACCAATCCTACTATGTAGGATTTTCCGTTTAAAATTTAATACTGGAAACTGTTAAAACATAAAGAGAGCTTCCCTGGAACGAATGCCGGGATTCTTATTTTAGTTTATTTTGTGTTGTCGCAAGTCTGCAGTTTCCTTCCGCACTACTCACTACCGTGTTTACTAATTTATAAAACACTTTTGATGTTTTATTTATATTTCATTCAATTTTATTTTCATTTAACAAAGTGCGTTTTTACACAGGTTTTGATTCAATTGTGATAATATTAAACATACTGTTGATTTCAATCATGTAGCTCGAAGATTTTCATTAGAGATGAGAATTAAGTATGCATCGCTTAGTAACAGGATGCAAATTTTTGTAATGATATAATTTATATACAAAAGATGCTAGATTATAGACTAATTATAGACGACCCATATTAGTCGGCGCGATTTTTTTTAACTAAAAGCACTTTCAAAGTAAGTAAAAAGTCAAATATTAAGTGCTGATATCTTGAAAAGTTTAATTATTGTTTAATTGCACTTTGCAAATGTAAAAAATAGAATTAAAACTTCAAATCTTGCTTTAATAAGTTAATATTTCTTGTTTATTATGTATTAAAATATATGTACTTAATAACAGCATGCTTAATATTTATTTTAACTGCGTAGCTCGTAGTAATCTCAAGCGAAATGAGATTTTGAATAATAGAGCTGACTCTCTGTTCTATTTGAGCGATGTCTTTAGAAACTGTCGCAGTTATTTTAATATTTGCATAGTTTGCATGTGATGGCATTAAGGGAACACATACGCCTAAGGCTTAAATTATTTTACGCGAGATATTTATTTATTTAACATTCCACGCGAATTCCTCAAATTTAATATTTTAACGGTTCCTCGCGAAAACATTATATGCTTGTTATTAAGGAGGGGGTGATGTTTTGTGTATATGCCATGAGAGAGAAACTAATTTTTTTAACCCTTAACTAACTAGCCGTGTTTCGTTTCGGTCACATGGAATATTTTATTATAAAGTTTGTTATTTTTATTCGAGTCAAGGTTCTTTGCAATAACGTGCTATAGTTTATACATTAATTCATTCAAATTATACTGGTTTGTTTGTATGTGAGTGTGGAATGGAATATGGAATAGATTCTTTTTATTGCTGCTTTGCACGATATAGTTATTATTTTAATATTAATTCTTGTTTTATAACGGTTTCTACAAATATGGGCTTAGAAAAATGTTATGATGAACATATTTAAAACCACATAGTTGTACTACAATACTACAGCACGAACAGATATTTCTTGATATGTGACATCGGACTAATTACTAATGAAAATAATGTACAATAAAACAAATAATTAAGTTTACATTCGTTTATAAGTACTAAAAATCAAATTATGTGTTAAGTTTGGATTACAGGTTTATGATTTACACAAACTCAATAGCAATTAAAAAAAATTTTGGGCGTTGAGCTTAAAGTCACGTTTGTCATCCAATTTGAGAGCAAATTTCAATCAAGCATACAAAATTTTTCATGAAAGAAGGAGCTACAGATGAGACGAAGTGTATTATTTATGTTTTGGCCAACTGGACTGGATTCTGCAATTTTTACATAACATGGAGGGTGAGACTAAGTTTACTGTACTTAGGCCTTAATATGCTCTTTTCTAATAGTAACATCACTCTGTTGCGTGGGTGTGCCAGGTATATTCTCAATACATTGCAACCTTAACATGCTGGGCTGTTTTTGCATGAGGAAATTGAGACATTTAATTAGATTTATTAGAGTATTGGGATGTTTTAGAGCCATTGGTGTAGTCGACGCTAACCAATTCTGCCTGGAAAACTTAGGCAAGTATGCTCAACGGTAGCGAAGTTTGCTTTTCTTGATCTTTGTTTTTATAGATTTTAGCCTCGGTGCTTTTGACTGGTTCTGGTTTGTTTGACTTTTAGCCTACTGTCGAGCGTGAGTCCTAGATATTTTACTCCGTTTGTCATCGGGTAACAGCAAACATTCTAAGGTTTTTTATGTCTGTGGTATTTTGCCGTCTTGTGAACGGTAGAATTGCCGTTTTGCTTGAATTTTCTGATGTTTTATTTTTTTGCACCATGTTTTAACGGTATTTACCGCACTCTGTATCATATTTGACATAGTTGCCCTAAACTTTTGTACAAGGATGGTAAGAGATAATTGGCGTAATTCTCGGCTCTTTAGTTTCTACAGTTTTTCTATATAATGTTAAAGTTACAGTTCGGTTCTTGAGTATAGAGTTGAGACAAGAAGATTTGAAGGTAGTACTGTCAAATGCCTCCTCAATATTCACAAAAAAATTTAAAGCAATTTTTTTGGTCTACGTTTCACTTGGATGCAATTAACAATGTAGATAGTAGATTAACTATTATAAATAATGCTAACAATTAGCACTTGCTATTTACGAGGGCAGTCGAAAATGTTGTGACTCTAACTCAACAAGATTTTTTAGTCAAATTAGGTTTTAGTTTGAACATAGTTTCCTTTTTAATTGATAAATTTTTGTCGGCAATGCTCTAACTTTTTTTAGCTCGTCCAAATTGACGTTTGATGAAAATCTCTTATCCGAGCGAAACTTTAAGCTAAGGAAACAGGAAATAGGGATTTGGTATATATGCTGAGTGGTCAATAATTTGAAACTGCAATTTGAAAATTCTAACCGCCGAAGTATGAGCTTTGATGGAGAAGAGCGGTTTATTCCGTTTCAAATGTGATCGTTTTTCAACAATTGCTGTCTTCAAGTAAGAACGATGAGTAGTATGATATTGTTAATGTTTCACTTTTTTATCAATCGTTAAATTTCTTGACTTTTTAAAAAACAGTCGTTATTACGCTAAAATTGTTAAATTTTATGTACGTTTGTAGTATGTTGAAACTCAAAACATTTCAGTCTATCTTTGTATAGCCAGTTATTATTGTAATAATGCATTGGGTTGTGAACCATGCACATAAGACACGTTTTTGTAAACAATGCGAGATGTAAACTAAAAGTTTTTGAAATACAATTTTGTTGTTTTTTTTTCACGAACCTTTTTGTTTGTGATATTAAACGTGTCTTATTTTTTATTTGTAGATTAAGTTGTGAACAGCTTTAACGATAGTTTTATTTTGAGATTTGCAATTTTTTTAATCAGAATAGAATTTTTTTTGTACTTATTCTACCGCAACAACTAACACATAACTATTGTTTTTGTTTTTCTGAGCTACCCCTATCTTTACTATGCTTTTGTTTGTTCAATAAATTTTGATTGGATATTTTGTCAATTTTATTAAACATCTTTTTAATTTTAATTTTTTACACTTACCCACGCATGATCTTTTGTTATGGTTTGATTTATTGTATATCACGAGGACTATCTATTGATAATTCTTCATTAGTATCATTGGTTTGATTGGTACTGCTACTATCTACATCTGTATCATCATGTGCGTTAGATTCACATTTGTTTAATGAATTTTTAGTTTTCAATATTTTAAATATCTGATATATTTTGAGAAACTAACTCAACATCAGCTGTTAGTATCATTTTAGTATCTGAATTCTCAATTTATTTGTTTTTAATTCTTGTACTTTTCCTTGAATGGTATTGTCAATTCTTTCTTCATTTCAACTATTATCTTTAACACTGTAACATTTCCTGAGAATTATCATTTTGGACGTCATTATCATCTTTATTTTGTGTGTTATTTTGTCAATGTTATTGACTAAATTGCTTTCACTTCACTCTATTCATATATTATTATTTTTTGCTAGTAGGGGAATCTTTCCATAGTGTTGGAGATGGCCGGTTTAAGGTTGAGTGCGTTTTTGCTCTCGATAAGGGTGTTCCTTGGGGTTGGTGTAGTCGTAGATAGCATTTTATAAACGAATTACTTGTTATCGACAAACGCCTTCACTCAGAAGGCACACACTGACGTATTCACCCAGAGTACTTTTTGCACTGACACGCTCACACAGAGCACTATTACCACGTAAGCACTTACATAGAGTGCGGTCTTCGGAAGGACCTAGGTGGTATTTGTGTCGTACGACGTGAAGGAGCATAAAGTTACCCACAGTGGCCGTACAGAATGTGTTCCTTTTGGCTGGGAGTGCAATGCCGTAGGATAGAGGCAAGCTTCTGTGCAGTTGTTGGTATGCCGAATCTTGGATTTTGGTCGTTGTTGGCGGAAGTATGAGTCGTAGACGGAATTCCAGTTTTAGGACTTCTTTGCCATGGTAGCCGTTTCGGGGTTCTACCGGAATGGAACGTGAGTGACAGTCGGACGGAGTTCCAGTAATTTCACACACTGGGCTTTGTTTGTCGGGAGCACGAAATTGACGGTGCGACATGTTTTAGGATCTCCGGTACTGAAATCTGAAAACGACGAGTTTTATAATATCAACTCGCGTGTAATTGGTTTAGCGGATTTACAAACCAAGTTTAATGCACGCGGCGCACGTAGCTACATGCCGGACTTTTTGTTGAAATTGCGCGTGGAACTTGGGTGAGCTCCAGTGTATTTACTGTGGCTTTGTGCGTTTTTTGCTGTCTTTTGCTTGTACTTGACGGTAAGCGAAGCCGCATAACTCAGTGAGAGATAGGATCTTTTTGCTATTAGCTTCTTACGTAATCTGAACAGACAGCATTGGGAAGGTTTTTCCGTCTTTTTCTGTACATGCAGTAGACATAGGATTATACCTCTGAGCCACATCAGCCTTGATGCAGTTGAGTGTATTCCTGATAAAGTAGCTTAGGTTTTTTAGCTTCTAATTTGTAGGTGCAGTGAAAGACATTGTTTTTAGTGCAATGATCGATCGCTTTACGGAAATCTGCTTGCGAGAGAGGGTGCATGTGGATACCATCGACCACATTTACTGCTCTTGGTAGACTGTTTGTTTTTAATGGTGATGGGCGGAGTGCGAGCTAGTAGTTGGACCGGAGTTGGTCGACTGTGGCTTTTGGTCTTGGTGGCTTAGATGTCGCTGAAGGCACTTCACGGGATGGGTCAGCTGATGGCCTGTTAGTTGAAGTAATTGAGGAAGGAAAATTGATTTTTTTCTTTTGACTCTGCCGTCTTGTTAGACGCAATTTCTTACTTTTTAGAGGGTGCAGTGTCAGGTGGACCGGCGACAGTTTCTTAAATGAGGCTTGGACCGGGGTTTCTACTGGTTTGCTTGATTGGTTGGGAGAAGGTTTGGTTGACCGTTCTTTGTGGCTTTTATAGTGGAGGCTGGTTGGTCAGCCGCTTATGGTCTTTATGCTGGCTTCTATCTTGAA
Source organism: Tachinus rufipes (assembly GCA_963932245.1). Classification (NCBI taxonomy): domain Eukaryota; kingdom Metazoa; phylum Arthropoda; class Insecta; order Coleoptera; family Staphylinidae; genus Tachinus; species Tachinus rufipes. Next base: position 42,558,687 of record OZ010745.1, on the reverse strand, counting down.
GAGGGCCCTTTTTCTGGTTGCGCTTCATTTATTTAATTTAATTTTTGTAAATGTTGATCTTATTAGTTTGTTCTTTCACCAGGGATACCATACGATTACAGGGCGTTTTTTTTATGGTGGCTTGTTTTTGATGAGTTTTTTACTCTTTTCTAGTTTTATTTTGCTGTAAGAGCCTACTGGCAAAACTGCACTTCTAAAGGATGATTAGCTAGGGGAAAGTGTAGGGACAAAGTGGAAACATGGGGAACGTCAAAAGAGGGAATAGTGTGGGCTGAAGTAGAAAGTATGATAGTATACAGCTGTTATAACTGTCCAAACTGCGGAATGGAATACTATCGGGAGGTGATAGAAAAATTAGAAAACAGTTTTTAAAAACAGTTTTTGAAAACAGAAAAGCAAAAAAATCATAGTAGGAGGAGTTTTCAATTCAAAATCACTGAGATGCTCCCCATCTACAAGAGGGATATAAGAGGAAACATTTTAGAGGAGATGATAGCTGGGTTAAACCTTACCATTTGCAACAAAGGAGACAAACCTACGTTCGTAAGAGGAAGCTCAAAATCACATATTGACATTACCATAGCAACATGGGAAATTGAAAATGAATGGAACGTGAGAGAAGAGGAATCACTGAGTTTACACAAACATATACAATATAATACAAAGAAGAATGGAAAACAGGAGTACACAAGAGAAGGAACGTAAGAAGAATGGACAAAGAGAAGATAAAGAGAGCTATGGAAATAGAAGAAGTTACAGAAACGAAAACATAGAGAAGAGATGCGAAAGATACTCAGAAAAGCTGAGAAAAGCGGCGGATGAAGCAATTCCCAGGTACAGAAAGGGGGGAGTGGGCGAATAGGACCATACTGGCAGAGCGAGGAAATAATAGAAAGCAGAAGAAAAAAAACAATACAAACAGGGAACAAAGTCAAAAAGAGGAGAAAATACAGAGGAAACGGAGGAGGAACTAAAAAACGACAGACATTTTTTTTTTAAGGCAATTAGGGATAGCAAAAGAAGATGCAGGAAAGAAATGATGGAGTCCATGGAGGGTGGAAATTGTTTTCCAAGCGAGAACTGGTAGACGAACCAGAAAATGAAGAAGAAGAAACAGTTATGGCAACAGTGGAAGAGATAAAGGAGATCATAAAAGAATTGCCTAACAACAAAGCACCAGAGATTGTTAAAGCAGCTCTAGACGGCAATGGGGTAGAAATAACTCAAATAATCAACAGATGCCTAAAAGACGGACTTTTTCCAGAATGTTAGTACCCTACTACTGATTGAGAAAAAGAAAGAAGTCGGAAAAGCGACTTCATACAGGCCAATATGCTTAATAAACACACTAGCTAAAATAATGGAAAAAGTTATTGTACGGAAAATAGAACAAGAAATAGAAGAAAAAGGAGGATGGGAAAAGGAACAATGCGGATTTGCCAAGGGAAGAACAACCTCAGGAGCTGTAGACAAAGTAAAAGCAATAGCAAAAGAAGCAAACAGCGGATCGCTGAAGAAAAGACAACACTTTGTAATGATAGCGTTGGACATACAGAACGCATTTAACAGCGTGTTATGGGAAGCAATTATAGAGGCGGCAAAGAAAAGAGAAATTAACAAGAAAATAATAAAGATCATATGGAGCTACTTACAGGGTAGAAACCTAGTGACCAACAACGGAAGATTTAAACTTACAAAAGGGGTACCCCTGGGCTCAGCACTAGGACTAAAACTATGAAACCTTGTTTATAATGAGTTATTTCGAATGATTTTGCTGGAAGGCGTGACAATATCGGCATTTGGAAAAAAGGATAGAAATAAAGAAACTAATAAAAGAAGAAACCAATAAAAAGGAAGCCAAGTTAAGAGCAAGAGAGAAGACAATGGAAAGATTGCAGAGACAGTTGAATAGAGGAGAAAAGAGAGAATGGACAAGAGAACTAATCCCGGAGATCAAAGAGTGGGTAGAGAACAAACCTGAGACGTGCTATTATAAAACACAAATACTGACCGGACATGGAGCTTTTGGAAAGTTCTTGCAAAATATAAAAAAAAATCAAGGAAGACGAAAGATGTGTATTCAGGAAGAAACACACGATAATGCAGAACACACTCTAGTAGAATGAGAAACGTGGGAGGAAGATAGAAAAGAAAAAGTACTGGAAAGCAAAGTGGTTAAAACAACAATTATTAAGAAATGCCTAAGAGATGAAAATAAATGGAGGGCGCTAAAAAAAGAATGAGGAGTTTGACAATGGAAGAATATAGAAAAAAAAAACAAACAATAGAAACAAACACACAAAATAAAAGTCATAGAAGAAAAAGGAGAGAAAGCAGAGAAACGAGAGAAGCAAAATGGAAACAACAAAACAGAGAGAAGATCAAAGAGAAAGAAATAAGGAAGGTCACGACAATTATGCATATCAAGAAATAGAAGAACATTTACACAGACTACGATACCAAACGAAATTGCAGAGATAAGGAGAAAAGAAATGTTGAAGGAATGCAGAATAACAGAAATAACAAGGCACATACTAAATGGTAGATACGCTATCTCGAGGTTGACGGATAAAGCAACTTTTGAGGTGGTCAGAATATACCTGTCTGAAAGGACACGAAGAAGTAATCCCTGATGGAGATAAAAGAAGTGAACGAAGACCTAAGAAAACTAAGGCATCTGAGGACAAACTAAATAATTAGAATAAATAACACACGGATTGGAGAAAGAAGAGAATGTAAAGCTGGATGTCAGTGCAGACAAAAAAAGTAAAAAAAAAATACAAAAGAGACAGAAAAAAGGTACGGGCTATAAGGAGAGAGGGGTCGGGGAAAATTCGCGAGGCAAGTTTGACAAGGACATATAACAACAGGATTTACGCAGAGAAGAAAACCGGAAGGAATTGCCATGCGTAAGTCATTTATAAGGGCCACGACTTAAAAAAAAGGGATGATGTCGAGTCATTAAGACTTGTAATTGTTCCACGTAATATGGGTGCTAGACTGGTTCTTAAATATTTTTAAAATTTTTTTTTACTCTCAGAAAGAGATCTTTATGCTAAAAAGAAACCCATGCCAAATTTCAACCTTTACAATTTAAAAGAACACGTGTTGCGCTGCTTTTGAAGTTTTAAAAGTAAACCCCTTACCTTACTTAAAAAACATTATTAGAATACTACAATTTTGACAAAATGAAAAAAATTTGTACATTACTTTATTTTAATGGTTTTCCAAATTTAAAAAAAAAATTATAGATATAAGCCTTAAATTTTAATAATTTTTGTTTGCAAGTCAAATATAATAAAAATATGTTAAATAAAAAAAAATTAAAATGAATATTTTGATGTAAAATTTTACGTGGAATCTAATTAGCAAGTTAAAAAAAAACGTTCCGCGTACAATCGCGAAGCTGCGGCTGCACTTTGATTGCTTGATTGCATTCCTCGTACCAAAAAACTACTTGATAATTGAATGCGTTAAAAAAAAGTTAAAATATCTCTTTTATTTAAAGAATTTATACATACAATACTTTGCCAAACTTTTTTTTTTAGTTTTACTACTTGTTGAAAAACAGTAAAAAGTAAAAGTGTAAATGATTAACTGGCATCTTCACTTCCGTTGTAAATATTTGATGAATTGAATGTAGGTAAATATTTAATACCGGAATATGATGTATTTTTGTATTTTTAAATTTGATTTCATACTTACATAAAATGATTTATTCAACTGTTAGACATTAATGTATGTCAATATAAATAATATATAAGATTTTTGTATTTCATTCATCCATAAAAATAAATCTAAATCAGAGCCAGCTTATAAAATAATACCTCGAAAGTTTCCATCCCCTAAAAGCACAACGAAAAGTATGAGCTTACAAATGACGCGATTATTCCACCGGACAAAGCATGCAACATCTTACACAATACTAATCGTGTTATGGTGCACGTTATTCCTTTACTTTTTCACCATCATCCTTATATGCGAATAAATCGTTTCGTGATGCGAGAAAACATCTCCGGTTGGAGTATATATTATTAAATTTTTTTATTTCGGATGTAATACGATTTGTCGTTGTGTGGATATTGCTGTGTGCAGCATAGTCTTTTCCATCTCTCTTTCTTTTTTAAGGTAGATACTTCGATAGATATTGGAATTCAATACGAGCATTTGCAAATAAATCAGAAAAAAATATCAGACGTAATCACATTTCAAACTGGATTGTGGATAGCGGACGACAAATTTCAAATGGAAAATGACAAATAACATTCTGTGGGTTTCCAGTTCCGAGCTTTATTGCTGCACTTGTTCTTTAATTCAATTTTTTACGTGTGGCTTCAATCATGACAATTTTAATCAAATATTATCTTATCTCAAAAAATAGGAATATTATTATTTTTAACTTTTGTACAAAAATATATTAATCTACATTTTTGTTATAATACACCTTGATATTATTTTTTAAAAATGAATATAATGAATAGGTATATTTCTTCCATTTGATATAACATGTTTTCTTTGGGTGTGCGGGTGAAATAAGGGCCATTTATTTTTATTACCACATATTCTAATCTCTCCTTATTCTCGCAACATGCCTCTGGGAAGAATTCAGCCGCAAATAAAGCATCACATTTTCTGAAATGATGCCATCATTATGGTCTGTTATTATATTTTCATATCACTTACATTCCGTTCCGTATTATCTAGGCTTTTCACTCTTTTGTGAACTGCTTTTTTAATACAATTCCACGGTGTTGAGATTGAAATATATATATAATTGTGAAATATTGTTGTGTGAATTACCTTATTGCTTTTAGCTATTATTTCGCAACGGTAGTTTTATTGATTGTGCATAGTGGCAAATTACATAATGTGTAAAGTGTATTGATTGATTTGTTGGTTGATATGCTGGATATTGATTCGATATTACAAGAAGTGTTTTCAAGGTAAACATTATGGTAATCATGTTGTGTCAGATGGTACATTATGTTGTTTTAATAATACATTATTCAAAATGAATTGATTATGAACGTATAATTTTTCAATAATTAACATTTTAGTTTGAAATTGCATTGTGTTTTTTGTTACGGAAATAATACAAAATATGTTGTTTTTTTAATGTTTTGCTTTATTATTCTAGATCGCGATAGAAATTACGCATTTATACTCCATTCAAGAGTGTTGTAACTTAATGCAAATAGAACAGGCTATTTTTGCGTTAAAGAAAATTCTAAATATATCGAGAAGACACTTTCCCATATTTTTCAAATTGTATTCTGAGTTGTAATAGTTATCACATGTTATGTCTTCCAATTGTTAAGTAATAGTTGGTAGTTGAAATAATACATAGAACATGCTTCCAAAATTGCAACTATTCAAGGTTAATGTTTATAGATTGCCATCAGTGTAATAATTTCAGCAAGTGTGGTTTTATTTGTTAAAATTTAAACATATTTTTATGTTGTGTTGACATATTAAGTAATTACTAAATATCATATTGTGAAATATAAATAGAAAACTACTATTTACATTTTTTATAGTTGTTTGCTACTATTTAACATGCTGTTATTTGATAATAAGTTACTATTTATAATTATTAAAAATTGTTATATTTTTATAGTTAACATTAAAATAATATTTATGTACCATAGATAGTTTAAATATGAAATAAGTAGTTTTTAATTGTTGAAAACTGCGGATATTTACTAAATTTATAAATAGGATTGCATTTTGGCTACGATTCTGTTATTTTCAGTTTTCAGGTAGCTTATATAGTAAACAATATTCTCTAGCAATTACTGTTAATTGTGTTTTAAAATAATATATTTTACACGATTATTGTGCAACTTGTTAAAATATATTGTGCGCCAAAAATTTATTTATTTTACTTGTTAAGTATATATTTTAATGAAAATATTTTGAAATGATAAACACCACCACTATGTACTAGTAACATAATAAAATAACTTAAATTGTCTGGTAAAATATTAAATAAATTTAGAAATATTTTAAATTTATATCTTTTTTACATTTCGATGAACAAAAAAAGAGACTAAAATTGTTGATTAGGAATATTTATCATTCTGATCATTATTTATCTTAACTTAAAAAAACTGAGAGTCTTCTTGAGAAATTAAATATTACTTTTATTAAATGTGGAAGGTTCGATTATTCATATCGCAAAGAATTCACACCAAATGGCTTCTTATGAAATTGCATACATTTTTAGCATTAGCATGGACGTTAGTGTTTTTATTATAATTCAGGAAATTGTTGGATACATAAAAAAGGTAATGACGACTTTATATGGATAAAGTGCAACTCTGTAAAGTTTACTACGAAAATGTTAAAAGTTTTCGGTGTGCATTGCTAAATTACCGGACAAGCAATTCAAAACAATATGAAAATAAAATGCAAATACAACCTAATTCTAAAAAAACTAATTTATATTTTCTTCTTTTAAAAACAAAATCTGTTCTCTGTAAAGATCAAAACTAACGTAAATTGTAATTTTAACAAAAAAATAAGTTCAATATTTTTTCCTAATCTTCTTTCTCTTTATCTCTATTTAAGTAGGCATTTGGTAAGTAATGGGCAATTGCAAACAAAATTCGTCATAAATTACAAGCAACTGAGATTCTATTATTTTTGAAGAGCAGCAAATATGTCACTTTTATTAGAATGTTACTACTAAACTCGGCCAAACTACTACTGAATAAATGCATCGACGAAGAAAAAATACCCGCCAGCTAAGAGAATAATAATAATAATAATAATAAATTCCACATCAAGAATTAGCATTAAACTATAATTTAATTGCAAAAAGAGAAGCATATTACAAATCTCCTCAATCAGTACTTGAAAATGAATTATGCATTTTATATTGGGACAGGACAATACTTATAAAAAAAACAATTTTTTACAACCTCCCAGATGGTACTATTAGAATAAAAGCTAACAGTACAACTTACCTGGTAGATATTGCAGTGCTAGCAGATCACAGTTTAGCAAAAAAAAAAATGCAAAAAAAAAGCTGTGGAAACAAAAACAAGTAAAAATAATTCCTATTATAATATCATCCGTAAGAATAGTTTCATCAAAATTATAAGATAATATTAAAGAAATAGGATTAACTGAACACCTTATTACAAACATGCAGAAAGCAGTTATTCTTATGACATGTAATACTGTTCGGTCGTTTCTAGGCCAATAGAGCAAAAACATACTAGGCTTGGTATGTATTTACCCGTCTAACTATGTAAACCCAGGAAATTACTGAGAAAATAATAATAATAATAATAATCCATTTATTCCAGTCGATATATATAATTTAAAAATACATGGAATTATACTATTTAAAATGTTCATAAAATTCTTGGACGCTGTAGAAACTGCACTCTTGTATTAATTTCTTGAATTTTGATTTATATAAGGGCAGTAGCAATATTTTAATGTTTTCGGAAAGTTTATTATAAATCTTTAACCACAACATAGTGGAGAGTTGGCATAGTGTGCCGATTTGTGTTGTGGTAACATCAGCAACGCATTGTTCCTAGTAGAATAGTGGTGGTTATCGGAGTTTGTTTTAAAATTATGAATGTTTTTTTTTTTACTTATAAAAGTAGACGATACATGTATATGCTAGCAAGAGTCATTATATTTAGTTTTTTGAAGTATGGCCTACATGAGACTTGATGATTTAATCCCATTAAGCTGCGGAATATTTGTTTTTGCAGAATAAAAACTGTTGCAACTCCAGTAGAGTTATTCCATGTTTTGGTAGCAAAGGAAAGTATGTAGTGTACATTTGCAAAGTAAATTGACAAAACTACGTTTTTGCCTTCCATAATTTCTTGCATATGTTGTTAGCATGTTGAGCGAATGTTAATTTATTATCAATTCTGACGCCTAAAAACATTGAATCTTGTTGTTGAATTAAAGATTTTCTTTGATGTTTAATTAAAAGACTAAAATCTGATTGTTTTGAAAAATAGAAGATTTGTGGCCATCAATTTCTACATACTGTATTCGACTTTTGATCCAATCCAATGCTTTGCCACGTATACCATACAATTGTAGTTTGTGTAAAAATGTTTTGTGACAGACACGGTCAAATGCTTTAGATAGATCTACAAAAACACCAACTGTTTTATTTCCGGACTTCAAATTTTTATAGATTACTAAAATTACGGACGTTATTGCATCAGCCGCCGATGCCTTGTCGAAAACCAAATTGTGTGTTTGAGAGAATTTTATTTTGATCAAAACAATTTAATAATCTTATAGCCATTGCTTTTTTAAATATCTTAGATACAGATGCTAATAGTGATATAGGACTGTAGTTTTCTATGTTTGTTAACGGTCTCTTTTTATGCAGTGGTAGTATTTTTGCAATTTTTAATTGGTTAGGAAATATTTCTTGCTCAAATGAGTTATTTAGTAATATTGTTATAGAAGGAGCTAAGAAGAACTGGGAACACATTTTTTAACATATTAGTGCTAATTCCATCTACATCAGTTGCTTGTGATGACTTTAACTGTTTTATTATGTTTTTAACTTTTTTAGTTGTTGTAGGTTCTAAATATATTGATTAAGAAATTCTTGAAGTCAGACTCATATTCTTATTTATAGATGTCGAAATGCTTATTATTTTTATATAATATTCATTAAAATGGTTACTAATTTTTTTTTTGTCTGTTATTATTGTATCTTGCAAGCATAATGACATTTGTGGAGTGGCCGCACCTTTTTGGATTTTGTCTCCATGTTGATTATATTCCAGACAGTCTTTATTTTATTGGACGATGAGAGAATTATTTTGTTGTAGTTTATTTGTTTTGCTGCTTGTATAACATTTTTGTAAATGCATTTATATTTTTTATAATAGTTTATCATTTGTGGACATTCTGATAATAATATACAAATTTTTAATTTTTCAGAAGATATTTTTATTTCATTTATTATCCAGTCATTCTTTGATTGACGTTTTTTGTTTTTGCTTTTTTTTATTATTGAAAATGATAGATTAACATATCAAGTTTAATGTCTGTGCCATCTTTGGAATTTATTGGTTTCTAATCTTCTTTTGACAAATTGCTAATGAAATTAGAAATATTTTGAGCAGAATAATTTTTTACTTGAATGTATTCTGCATCTGCATAGGTTTTATTCAGTTCAGTTTCTAATACTTGAGCAGTGTGGTCAGAAGGAGTTAATGAATTTGTGCGCAGAATACAACGCATTTGTGCGCAGAATACAACGTACTTGTGCGCAGAATACAACGTATTTGTGCGCAGAATACAACGTATTTGTGCTCAGAATACAACGTACTTCTGCACTTAGCATTCATCGATTACGCGAAGGCGTTTGACTTCATTAAACTATGGGCGGTTTTGCCTTGATGGACACGGCCAGAATTGATTCATGATACACCAACATGCTTAAACAGATCTACACAAATGCCGCTTTGCAAGTGATCGTAGACGAAAATCTAAGCTCAGAAAAAAATAGGCAGAGGAGTTAGACAGGGAGACGCTTATTCAAGCTATTTAAGCTTGCATTAGAACATATTTTCAAAAATATGAAATGGCAGAGGAAAAGAATAAGTATAGGCGGCAAACACCTTACTCATCTGCGATTTCAAAGAGCCTACAAACGTGCTTGATCAAAATGAATCATCCAAGTTGGTGGATTTCAACATGAATATAAATAAGACCAAGATCAGATTCCCGAAAAAAACCCGCATCAAATAGACGGCAATAATATCGAACAAATATACGTACCTTGGGATTAAATAACACTAGAAAAAGAAAAGTGGTGGAAGTTACCAGAATAATAACACAAAGCTGGGCAGTATTTAGCAAACTGAGACATATAGTTAAAGACACAAATTATCTAATATGCCATAGAACGAAAAATCTATGATTCTTGCATAATGAAACGGAAAACGAATTCAATCAACCTGAGAGAACCAGAGAGCAATGGAACGGGCAACTAAAATAAAAGATGTGAACGAATAGCTGAGATAAAATGTAGCTGGGTGTGGCACATAGTCAGGGAAGATACCGAAAATGGACAAAACAAAGTGGAGACCAAGAACCACCAAAAGAAGAATCGGCATATTACAAAAGTGACTACAAAGAGATTGCCGGAAACAAATGGTACCAAATAGTAAAAGAAAGAGAGTTGTGTAATAATTTAAAGGAGGCCTACATTGAGCAGGACAACAACAAGCTGATGAGAAAGGAGAGAGATTAGAATATTGGGTTTACTTGATTGGACGATAGACGATATTTTGAAAGAAATACTATTACATTCTTGGGAAGCGTTAATATTTTAGCACAATCTTTCAGATGGTCTTCAAATAGATTAAAAGTGAATTTTGTCACGAATTTACGTCTTCTAGGAGAGACAACTAAAGGCTTTATGGCATTATGGTATATATATACTCAGAATTAATTACGGAATATCAAGCATTTGAAAACATGCAATTGGCCATATTTTAGAAATTCTAAAGATACACATTTTTGGTCAACAATATTAACACTACATCAAATTTGTCTGTATCGTGCATAGTTGACAATTACCTTTTGTATTTTTAATTTATAAGTTTATTTAATGTTTAATGCCCGATTTCACCAACAATTCCTAAACAGGAACCTAGTTAGGTAATGCCTAGCGATAGGCAATGCCTAAATGAATACTTACCTAAATTCGATTTCACCATAACATCCAGTACTTAGCTAGGCAGTTCCTAGTAAGGTAATGGATTTTTAGGGATATTTTTATTTTACATGTTGGTACAATTGTGTGCGTGTACTTCATCTTAATAATTAATAGCAACATAACCACACATTTGTGTTTGTTTACTATTATTATTTTGTAATTGATAAGTAAATTGTGTAAGAAAGTAAGATAATGTCCGATAGTGAGAAAAGAAAACGGAGCCAAAATTTTTCAAAGGAGGAAAAATTAAAATTATTAGAATTAATAAACAAAAATAATGTTATCTTAAATAAAAAAACGGATGGATTTACCAACCGGTGCAAAGAAACGGCATGGGGTAAAGTGTGCATGTCGTTTAATGCGACAACTTCATCTCATCGGTAAGTATAATTAATATTATAAATGCAAAACAAACAGTCACCGCTTTGTAAGTTTCGGTTGAATTTGCATTCATGATAGTCATAATATGCAACTACTACTTATCCTACACCTACATGTCTGTGTACTGGCCACACCAGCTACAAAAACTACATTTATCTCTTTAATATATTGCAGTATGCCTGAAAGTTTGAAAAAAAATTTCAATAAATTAAAAAGTGAGGCCAAAATATATAAGTCGAAGCAGAGGATTTCTGTTATGAAGACAGGTGGTGGTGCCCACGAACTTCAAGATGAGTTGTTGTGTTCTCCCATTTCAAATCCATAGTAGAGGCGACTATTTTGGAAGATTGCAGAATCGTGAGTTGATCCAGGCCAACGTGCAACAATGTCCAATATTTTTAAATTTGCATCGGATACCGTTTGCACATTGATTGAAAAATAACCTTTACGGTTTCTAAACAATTCTGCGTCATCTCCTCCTTAAATTTTTTTTTTAAATGTTTATTGCTATTATATATGACATGTTCAAAAAATAAAAATATACTTTTTTGTCGCAATGTTTAATTGTTAAATTAGTATAGTGTATATATATATATACGAACCTGGTGATTGTATTTTTACATGGGTGCAATCCATCGTGCCAACTACATTGGGAAATCTTGCAATTTTGTAAAATCCCTCTTTTATATGATCTTTTTCTGCATCCGTTGGAAATTTAATATATTTTTTTCGTAACTTTATAATTGCATTTGTTACTCGCTTTACAATCCTGCAACCTGTGCTCACGCTAACACCACTGAAATCACTTACTTGAATTAAGTGGCTTCCTGTTGCATAAAATCTTAAAGTTAGCAATAATTGATTAATCGGTGCGATAGAATTGTTTCTGTAAATTATAATATTAATAAATATAAATAATCATAATTATTATATATTAAATTACTTACCTATCATCGTTGAATTCCAAATCAACTTCAATTTGCTCTAAAATTAATAGCACCGTTTGTTTTTTCATTCGAAACCTCCGAAAGAAATCGATGTTGTCATATATATCAAAATAATTTTCTCTAACCCTGATAATTCGCGGACGCCTGTAATTTTCTTCATCAGAAGAATCAAATCTATCTAATCGCTCAATTAAATTTATTGCATTCATGTTTGTTATGTTGACATAACAATTTAGGTTAGAAACTAGTACCTAGCGTTTGGGATGCCGTAAATCGGATACCTAAAGATAGGAACTCCTAGCGCCTTTAGGTAATACCTAACGCCTGGTGAAAACCAAATTAGTGTTAGGAAGTTCCTATAGTTGCTTAGGTAATGCTTATATTTTAGGAATCGTTGGTGAAAACGGCCATAAGACTACCAATGTGGTACACATAAGTTAATTCTAAATGTATAGACATTAAAAGGACATTTACAATACAAACAAGGTCTCAAATTGTGTTTCATGACAATGTACATTGTCATTACGCTTTAACATCTGTAGATATAAATTTAAAAAAAAATTCTAATCTGGTCGACACATTATTTGCTAAACCTTTAGATTCGGACAGAAGCTTTATTATATTTTTGGTTTTGTTTTTATGTGATGTTCCTGGAGTACGTTTTAAATATATTTTTTCATTTTTGGCAATCTAAAACTGGTAATCAGACTATTGTATTTTAGGACCAGAGAAGAATTATTATTATTCATGAAACTGCAAGCTGACAAGGCCGGTTATGGAGTGGGAGAGCGTATAAACGTTTGAAATGGTTTTTGTTCTAAAACACGATCTCAGGTGTAATAGTTGGATGCCTGACTACTGCGTCAAGCTCTTGGTGTATACTATGATTTTCAAAAATCTATAAATTAAAATCTATAGGTGTAAGGTCGGGTGACCGAAAGAACTCATGCAAAAAAGCCACCTAGACCAAACCATTTATTTTCACAAATGTTGACAAACTAAACAATTAAAAATGTAAAAGTCACATTTGTACGGCCTAAACGTTTATTATTACTATAAATTTAATGTAAATTTTTGACCGCCCAAATATGAGTATTCTGGTAGGTATTCCTACAGTTACCTGCTTTCGTGCTCTCCAATAAAATGGAGGAAGTTTGAAATTTTAGCATGTTTTTGAAGAAACCCTTTACAAAATTGCAAACTTTTGCCAGGCAATCCTTTTTAAGACACCTACTTACAAGTATGACATACATTATTTTTTATAGAATTGTTTGTTATTAACAATAAACATAAGTCACGGTTAAAATCTGACGGGCTGAGTTATGGGCTGGGCTAAGCTTCAAGATAATATTAAGAATTATCGATTACAAACTTTAGCACACTTTTGCTATAGTTAGTAAAATTGATAATAGACCAAAATTATTATGAAAAAGTTGAATTTCTTTGTTATTTATGGCTGCATTTATAAGTCTGTCAAATAAAAATATTTTAAGTAATTTTTGCTATTTTGGCAATCCTTGATGATGTATCTTACTGCAACTGTATTTTATTTAGTATCTCTATGAATCTTTACAGATACATAATTAAATTCTAATGATATTAAATCTGTATTCTGTTCTTTTGCAAATATTACGTACAGAGTGATTACGGTTTTCTAGTCTTTAATAAATGTTTACAGTGCGTTAACAAAAACTTTAATTTTGATTGATCAGGTAAACAAGATGCTACACTAAATTAGACATGATTTTATGTATTGTTGTCCTAGTTTTAAAGTACGAATTTTTTAAATGTATAGTTTATTAAACAATAAGGATCAAAGCTTAAATTTAACAATTAAGTCTGTCATTAACCTGTAAATAGTAAGATAATAGTAAAATTCAACTATCCTTTTTTAACATCTAATAGTTTGATAGCCTTTGTTATCTTCATTTACATGGTAATATAATACTAATATAAATTTATTTGCTTTTAGCCAACGGAATTAATTGTTTTTGTACAACACTTCTTTGGAATAAGTCATTCTTGCTTCTCTTGCAAAAATATTTTGTTGGCGATTATCAGAAATTTAAATACTTTGTAAAACTACAAAGTAATAATTGACATTTTTTATTTCTTACTCTATTTTCTCACTTATTTATAAAATGAATTATGCATTGACGATTTTAATTTTTTCTAGAATATTTCCGACTTTGTACACACTGATCATTCTTTTTTCATCAACTGTTGCTTCTGATTACACTTAGCCCCGGATTACAAACAATTTTCTCTTTTAACTTTCCACAATATCAACTGTAAAGACCCCCATCCGCTAGGAACAATGCTTTACAAATTAGAAGTTACACTCAGGAAAATTACTAGCAACACTGTATTTGTGTTAAAAGTTACGAGTGTGTGGTCGTTATTTATTAACGTTATACTGTCTCATTCATACCCCAGTTGCTGGGATATTTTCGCGTTAATTAAAACACACTTAGCTCACTCGAAATCTCACAATTTCATTAAAAGTAATAATCAAGCTAATATGCATGAATCGATAATATCAGTTTATGCTATACAATCTATTATATGAAAATTAATGTGTGGTATTATTCAATTTATATCTAGTAATTAATATAACATAACATGTCGGGTCAGATATTATATCTATTTGAACTATGACCATAATGTGTTTATAAATTAATTACAAAAAATAAATTGCTGTAGTTCTGTTTAGAATTTAGTACATGATATGTGTATATCTTTATTGATTTAATTAATTAATTGTGTAGCTGCAACTGTTCCATGTACCTATCCATATGATCATTACTCGTACATTCAGATTTAAAGGAGTAAATCAAATAACACAATCAAATTGATACATGACTGGATCAGAATAATTAAATTGAACAGCTTGAAATGTTTGTAAAACTCAGGAACGAATTACAAAAATAATTCAATCACTTATTAACATTACTACTTAAAAGAAATTTAGTGCGATGTGTTTGATAGATACTAAAATAGTTTAGTATGTAGTGCCGATAGAGAACTAGAAATTTTGCAGTGTGGTATTGCTGGCAAATAAAATTTTGATTATAATGCGGTTAGAGTTCTGCAAGTCATTAATTTACTGTTCAATGAGCTCAAAATAGACCTTTACGGAAACTTAATGGTTATTGACATTATGTTGCATATTCTTTGGTGTCTGTTTAGTAAGTAATCTAGAGGTCTTGACAGATTCATAAAAGGTGCGACAAAGCTTTTTCTTTTTTGAAACTGTCATAGACTGCCCCAATTGATTGCGTTTCTAGTAGTTATTCTTTTTTGAAAATCATTCTTGTTGGTCTGATAATAGTTTATTGCTTTCTAGAAAGTTGATCATTTGGTTCAATAAGATTCTCACAATAACTTTAGAGAACATTGGTAGGATGTAGGTTAATGATATGTGCTATAATTATTAGTATCATTTATGTCACTTTTTTGTGGACTAAGATGATACACTATCTCTCTCCAAGCAAGCAAACTATCTCTCTCCAAGCAAGCAAACTATCTCTCTCCAAGCAAGCAACAAAGATGCTGGATGTTATTCATACATTTATTAGCGTGGTTAATGGTTTATAATAGGATTGATAATTTCTTTTTCTGCTCATTTCTGTAATATGTCTATTATGCAACTTTTATTACTACGGAAGAGTATGCTATTTTATAAGTTTCAGAAATCGAAAAGTGGCAGACGTAGATGTAAATATTTTATAAAAAATATAATACAATTTGAACGGTGTTTTCATAAATTTTTATTTTTTTTTATTTAAAAAATAAAAGAAAGTAGATAAAGTATAGTGTACAACTCTTGCGTAATGTCTATTTTGCACTTGTGGGAAATGGGTTTATTACGTCCTAGTTGTACAATATACTATTAACATTTGTTTATACCGTAAATGATTTTAATTTGTTTATAGATTTTTAATAGTTATTGAACTGATCTTTTGGAATCCCTGAAGGCTGATACATATTTCGTATATATTACTGTATTGGAAGATTTTCATTAATTTGTGAATCATACAATGCAAAAGCGTATACATATATATTTATAAATGACTATAATTGTAGGAGAAATCATTTTATTGTCTCATTAAAGTTAATAATGCAATATTAAAATAGATTACGTATAATAATTCTCAAAGATTTAAATAATAATCCCGTATTTATTGGAAACTGAAATATATAATTATAATATTCAAAGAATTGCTTAATTAATTAAAACTTTTTATTAATTTCTTAAACGTACAATCAACCATTATAATTACTTATTATTATAAATTAATTAATAGCTTATTTTATTCCCATCATAAAATAATTGTACATTTATAAAAGATAATTCTAAATTACGTATAAAATAAATTTCTAATCAATATCCCATTTTTGCTTGCTTTCCGCCATTCATTAATTAGTCATAAAGCATAAATCAAGAATTTCAATATTATAACAAGGCGAGAATTAATGTTCGCTCCTGTCAATAATCCGATAAAGTATGTCGGTCGGAAAATTTCCCCCACTGCTTGTATTTTAAAAAGTGTAGAGTGGTGATATTAAATTCTCCTCTATTACCAAAAGCCAATGAGCGATGTGATGTGTGCATTGTGGCCAAACACTAATTAATCACGGCTAATTAATTAATGTGTAATTCAGACTGCACATTATCTGTAATTCAATATTAATTAATTGTCAATAACATATATTTTCAAGTTCTATTATTAAAGTTATGAATGAAGTTTGTTTAACACTGACCCACATCAACGTCCTCATTTTTCTGGTTTATTTTGGTTAATTTATAGCCGGCACCTGCTGGGAAGGTTGATGTGCCATTATTATGTGAGCCTGCTTGCTAATTCTGTTGTGATTTTTATTTTCAGTTACCCGACGGTGTGCAGTTGACGCTAAGTGAACTGCGAGATATGGCATGCAGACAACAGGCCCAGATAGAATCGCAACACCAGCTGTTGGCTGCCAAGGAACAGCGGTTGAGGTACCTGAAGGAACAGGAAGCGAGGCAGCAGAGGGTGCAAGCGGAAAGTGAACGCCTGCGACGGCTACGGGATAGAGTCGATGCGCAGGAACTGAAGCTCAGGAAACTAAGAGCGATTCGAGGGCAAGTGGACCACCAAAAACAGAATAATATATCTCTCAGTAAGTTTATTTACTATTATTAAATAATACTAGTTCAAAGAACTTGGTTTCTTTAAAATGGAATGGAATTACATCTTACACACATAACACATCAATAGTGACTTCGATTTCCTGGTTAATAAACGGTTCTTATATATTACATGTATCCATATAAGTCAAGATACAGAAATTCAAAGAATACACGTCAATGTATAAATTGAAAGTAATAATTATTACATTCATGTTAATAAATTAAATGTTTTTTTCAGTTGTAATTTGTTTATGATTATATAATAGTTTTCCATAAGTGGTTGTAGTATTAGTTTACTGAATATTTACTAATGCTTATTTATCTATAATTAACCACAATCGTCATTTTAATACGTTATTTATACTATTAAAGCACTGTTCTCTGTGGATACAAGAATCTTGTTATTACTTTATTATTCATTATTGTTATGGATTATAAAAAATCAGAAAATAAGAATATTTAGTGTTTTAAGATCTGCTGAAAGTAGGGAACGTGCAAATGTTGAAAACAGTAGATTTGTCCTGTCCGATCATACTTCTATTAAGAGATAAGAGCAATAGCGTTGTAACCAAAGATAGGATGGAGGATTATATTGGTGTGGGCTGACCTGGAAAACACGATTGCGGATATTGATAACATCTTACTATAATAGTCTGCCATACTACGACTACTCGTCGATTACTTTGAATATAAAGTTGTGAAAATATAGCTTAAATCTACAAAGAATTATGTAAACATTTATTAGTAAGATATAAAAAGAAAATACATAGAAACTGCATGTAAAACACTTCACGCACTTACAATCTGCAAATATCGATCAAAACGCTATTTTTGTAAGAAATTAGAGGCGTCGCGGTGTCGTCTGGTTTTTTTTAATGAGATTTTTTGCAAAAATTTAGATTTGTAAATTTAATATATATTTTTAATTTGCAATAATAATAGTTTTCACGGTAAGTTAGACAGTTACATTCAGACTCAGCAGATAACAGTTTTGCGAAGAAAGCTAAATTACATTTGTTTAATCGACAGTTTTGGCAGCAAAACAACTTTTCAGACAGTTGACTTGTCTAATAATAATTTTTGCAAGAAAGCTGAGTGTTTTTTGTTTAACATTAGTTTTGACAGATAAAGAATTTTTGGAGGAAACGTTACTTTTGACATTGACTTTTGACAGGCAAAAATTGAAAGTTGTCACTGGTTATTAAATGTCAATTTTCAACAAAAAAACAATATTTTTTGAATCCAGATTATCGTCAAAACAGTTACATTTTTTTATTAGTTTCAAGGGTCAATATTTAAGATTTGATGCTTGTATTACTACCTTGATTTACTTGTATCTTTTAACTGCATACTTGTACTGTAGATTTCTCTAATTTGATTCGTTTCTTTCTTTTATGAAAGTTGCTTATATTTGACTATAAGTTTGGTTGTACCGCTAAAATTACTTAAATTGCATCCGTTGAGATGGTCCTATAACTACTCGCGATTTTTAGCGAATGTCTTTGTTAGGAAATTTGTATATCTTTATACTTTTTCTTGTAGATTTCCTTTTAGTTATTTGTTTTTCACCACTGAAATAATTAAGATTGCTTCCGTCAAGATGGTTCTATAGCCACTTGCGATTCTTAGTGAAAGTCTTTTTTATTGGTAGATTAGCATACTTCTAAACTCCTAAACGCGTGTTTCTCTATTTGGGGCCCGTACAGGATGACAGATTGCGTCAGCGAACCAAGCTACTTCCGTTTTATGGATGTACTTTTCTGAACTCCAGGAATTAATTCACTCAACGCCTAAATTACATTTTAGCATTTCAATATGGTGATCAAACCATATAACTTTTTTTTTGTACAGTACATTGCCTTGGTTTTCTTTTCCAATGTTCTTAGTTTTTTATGTTCAATTCTTCTTTCAATACATTTAAGCGTTTTATATGTTTTTGACAATAGATTTTCTTTTGTTAGTTCTATCTCAAGCATATTGATAAACATTCTATAATAGGGGATCTAGTATGGACCTTTCCGATACGGATTTTCTGTTTATGGGCTAACTAGATAGTATTTTCTTCATAATATCGTTTACATTAATATTTTGCAGCATGGACAGGATTCCTTTCTACAGTACAGTATTAAATACGTTCTTGATATCTATAGCTACTAGCAGTCATTTTTTTAAATATTTTGTTACTTTGTTTTTAGCATTTCATAGCTTCTACCCTACAGTGGAGTTATGCGATCATGTGTTTGTACATTTTTTCAAAACTATTTGTCAAGGCACAATGGCTTATAATCAATAGGCTTGTTTTTTTTTGCTTTTCTAACAAGACCAGTCAAAACTTTTTTAATATCTCTGGGAAGTTTTTTTATTAATTTCTTAGTTAAATACCTCTAACATTATTTTGGGTGCAAACTTTACAGTTTATGCTTTGCTTATTATTTCTGGTGATATATTAACTCTTCCTCTCACCTCTATGTATTTATATATTTTTTGCTACAATCTTATACATTAGGTTCTAGACGTCTTTATCTACATCATAGCTCAGTTTCGTCTACAATTTTTTTTTTTTTGGCATTTGAAATTTACTGATACTTACATTTTTTATCCTTCATTGATTTTTTTAGTTTTTGCACCGGCTTTTTAAATGGGATTCTAATTTTTCATTCTACTATTACACCTATCTTACTTTGCGTTGCAGGATTTTTCTTCTTGTTCATTGCCTTGTTTATAACCCTCATTATTTTAATCATATTTTCTTCTTGGCGTGCTTCATTTGTTCCGGATATTAGCGATCATCATCACGATCTTCTTCTTGGCCACTGCACTGCGAAAAAGTTGCAGCGATGTCATGTCAAACAACTGTCGTAGATTTTTAAGCCATGAAATTTAGCGTATTCCCGGGCTTCTCCTTCCCATCACTTTTCCTTCGAGAATCAATTGGAGTATTCTGTATCTATCACTATGTCTCATTACGTGCCCGAGATATTGAAATTTCTTAACCTTCACAGCTTAAAATACTTCCTGTTCCTTGCCCATTTTCTGCAGAACCATATCATTACTAATGTGCTCTCTCCATGAGATATTCAGGATACGATGATATTGCTATAGTTTGAAGGTCTCTAGTTTTTTCTCTGTATTCTGTCTAGGATTTGGCGCCGTACATTAGTGTTGAGAAAACTTAGCAGCGCAACATTTTGATCTTAATTTGCATGCTCAAGTCTGGGCTGTTAAAAACTTTTCTCATCTGGATAAATGTCGTTCTTGCTTTTTCTATCCTGCATTTGATTTCTGCTAAATGATCCCAGAGTTTATTCACGCCAGTATAGTCTGCTGTGATGGATTATCTTTACTGACAAGCATATATTTGGGCTTTTTGATATTGAGATTGATTCCGTACTTCTCGCTGACTAATTTGATCTTATGCATCATCAGCTGAAGTTCTTGAGCTGTATTCGCCAATATAACAGATTCGTCCGCATACTTTAAGTTGTTAATTATCTCGTTGTTGATCGATATTTCTTCCTCCGCTCCATCCAGAGCCTCCTTAAATTATATGTTAAACAAGGTTGGCTAAAGCACACAACCCAGCCTCACACCTCTGCGAGTTTGGATATTTTTTATGCTTTGGTCTTCAACTCGTACTTCTGCCGCCTGTTGCCAGTAGAGATTTGCAATTATGTTTTTGTTGTCGGCTCCGGTGGTCTTGAGTATCTTCAGCAATTCTTCGTGTTTTATTCGATCGAACGCTTTGCTGAAATCTATAAAACACAAGTGTACCTCGCAGTTAACGTTTCTGCATCTCTAGATTAATACATGAAGCGCAATTAGTGCCTCCCTGGTACCCAACGCATTCCTGAAACCAAATTGCGTTTCTTCAATATGGCATTGTCGGTATATACGGCATTGTATAATTTTAAGAAATATCATATACTGCATTATATAGTTAAGTAAGCGTATTTATGGCATTTTTGTTAAAAAGCTTTATTATTTTTGTTTGGATTTTATCTGGGTCTACCGCTTTGCCATTTTTTGATGTATTTATCGCATTTCTAACCTCCTTCTTTGTTATTTGAGGTCTATTGTAATCGTTCTTCATACCATGATTTTCCGGACGAGCATCTTCAAAAAGCTTGTGATATAGTCTTTCCAAATCGATATTTTCTTTTTGGTGCCTGTAATTTTATTTCCACTTTCGTCAACAAGTCTTCTCTGTACTCTTTTCCTTCCAGTACCTGCTGCTTCCTTTATCTTTTGATGCATATTTCTTTTGTAGTTCTTCCATTTCTAGACATTCAGCTCTCACCAGTTCTTTCTTAGCAATCTTGTTTTTTTCCGTATTTGTTTATATAGTTCTTTGTATTTCAGATCTAGGTTTGCCATAATTGTTCATTCGGTTTTCATATTTTTGTATTTTTGGATACCGTCTTTATTCACTTTCATAATTTTTGGTTTTATTTATAAAGATTTCTGAGCACATAGTGAAGGAGGCTGACGCTTATATTACAAATGTCTGTTTTTTCCATAATTTGCTAATATCAGGTCAAAACTGCTTTCTTTCTTTTAGCCTTGCCTTTGCTTTTCTTTACTGTCTCATCATTTGCTTTTCTATAGACTGAGCACATCATTTTGTCTGATTTATGTTTATCCACCTTGCAGTTATAACAATGAACATCGTTAATACAATTTTTTACAACTCTTGTGTTATACATTCTTTTGTTTCTCGAAATCACAATTCCTTGAGTCATGCTTAAAGTTTGGGGTTTTGAATTCTTTGAGCTTTCCTCTAATCTGTCCTACCTTTATTTCTTCTCTTAATTAATTTGTTGTTTAATTCTATGGGTAGTGTAACTACCGCGTACTTTACGTTTTAATTATTTGCTTTGTCTCAATTTCTGATCGTACACTTTTTATTGAGTATATTCACTCCGCATTTTTTAACGTTTTTTTTTTTTACTTCTGTCTTGCCTGAAGTTTTGTGTAGGTTAAGTACTATGTACGATTCTGATTACATGTTTTCATGTTTTTTATGCATTTTTCCCGATTATGTCATCTTGGACTTAATCGTTTCCTCCAATATTAGTATTAATATCAATTAATAAAAGCAATAATTGTCTAAAAATGTTTTACCCGACCTGGGGATCAAATCTGAGCTGAGTTTTGAGTAAGACGTTTTACCCAAGTAAGTCATTGTTTTTGAGGTGGTTGAGAGGATTACTTTTAAAGTAAACCTATATTTGTCAAACAAACATTTTTTTTTTGTGGGAGTGATAAATTAGAAGTATTAAATTACAATAAGTCAAAGTAATAAAATCATGTATATTGATTATTGATTCAAATGTCTCTTACAATGAGTTATGTAAATCATTTTGATTTATTTATTGTATTCAGCAAAAAAAATGTATGGATAAAAAGGTCACATGGTAGTGATTTGCCTTGATTATTAAAAGCAATATCAGTTTAATGTGACTTTTGAATTTGTGAAACGATAATTGCTCTACTTTCAATCTCCCCTTAATAAATATTTTTTGGAGTGTAATAGTCCTCTGCACTTTAGTGGATAATAATTAATTATGTCCACTGTGTATTGTAATCGTAATTAACTTATTGTGGCGTACAGATGTAAATGGATGGCACAGTCAACATTTTATAATTTATAAAAATTCCGTGCATGGTATTAAATAACTCAACTTAAGAATTATTTTTATAATAAAACGCTGTTGTTATTCTCGCTTGCTATACCCCGGGCTAGAATATTGTTATGATATATGAGAATATACCAGTGCATTATAGACGTTTAAAATTGCATTAGTGTCCAGTAATTTTTAACTGCTGTTTTTAAAAATGTGTTTTATTTAAGTGGTTTGAAACTAGATCCAATACGTTTATAGAATACTGTGAATTGGTGAATATTTTCAAAATAGAATATATGCTTGTATGCCAAACATTGCGTTTCTTGTTCTTTATGTATAGAAAACATGCATACAGTTTTTTTTTATATTCCGCTTTTCTATTTTATTTAATATGTTGAGTTTTGATGTAATTTTTAGAAAAGATGTATTTTATCCATGCTAAGACGCTATGAAAATATCAAGAAGGGTTAGATGTATTAATCGAGTTGCCATAGACAATGAAACTAAAATAATATAAGTGTTTTACTCTTTACAGTCCAGTCACTATATACATTTGAAAATGTAAATGATTCAAAGATTTAATTTTTTTTGTATTATGTGAGAGGAGTGGCTTAGAAGAGCTTAAGTTTAAATTGTCGACTAAGATTTTTTATGAGCTTTTTACGCAATCATAACAAAAAAGCGTTTTTTGCAATTCTTACGTGATACAAAGATTGCGACTATCAAATTTAGTGTAGTCTAAAACAGCTTTATAGTTTAGCTTATATGACTTTTTTACGTGTTAGTGATTGTTGTTGAGTAATTTAACGAAAAAGGTAAACAAAATATTTTCACTATTATGGAGGTACAGTTTAAGGCATCTTTATTTATGTCACATGTGACAAAATATGAAGACGTGAAAGCTTTTGCATGATCAAATAACTAATTCTAGCGTAGATTTACTTTAAAAGCTTTTTAATCTCACTGTACGGCGTGCTCATTATAATTGTTTTCATAAACGACATGAATAGATGGACAGCTTTGATAAGCGAAATAAGAATAGTGTTGTAATACGATGGCGAGGCATTGATAAATGAAAGGTTTTGAGCTTTGGTTTTGCATATCGGCTGTTATTTTCTCCATAAAACCATTCTATCTTTTTAAATTTCCAGCCAAATTAAATTGAAAGATTGTAGTAAATACAATGTTGAGTGGAAGAGTTTATGGACTGCAAACCCGCGGAATTATATTTTCTGTATTGAAATCATGTTAAAATATGTGCAACTTTTGAGGTTAATTTAGTTTCGACAATACGAGGAATTGCAGTTTTACGCTCGATAACGGTGTTCGGAGTTTTGCAATGTTGTCCTCTTATTGCGTGAAATGTTTCATGACTGTCAATGGTGTTATTGTTGCAGTCGGCAATATCAAACACAAAATTTCTAAAATATTGAATTCTGCTCGATGTATACACACTATTTACAGAAATGATTATTTTTTGTATGGTGTACAGAACCACATAGTCAATAAATAAAATGCTGATGAAGCTTTTTTGGATTTTTTCTTTACGCATGCTGTTAAAAATGTTTAAATAACTTTCTTTTTGGTCATCTTCAATCAAAGGTTATTTGCAAATGAAAAATTGCTCATTTTTATAAGAGATTTGGTTCAAAATAAGTATGATTGCTTTGAATTGCTGGAAACAACAGGCTGAATTACTACGAAGTTATGTTCCGCAACAAAAAAAGATCTATTATACCTACCTCTTTTCTATAAACTTTTGCGCTACGATTAACTATGCAACGCACTAAATGCTGCAATTTTTATTTTTAATATTATCATACTCTACATTTGATAATTAACATTTTTTTTTATATATATATCACGAGAAATAGGAAAACAGTAAAAAACCGGTTTCAATCTTAAATTTTTTACTTTCTTGATCAGTACTTTGACAAAAAACAAATGTTTGTGAAGATTGTATTCTTTGGCTGGCGGCTCTTCATGACTGTTTATTGTCAACAACGGCAATTGGTGATAGATAGAGTGGCTTTAAATTGCACCGATCATTTGTTTGTTTCCTCAACATTGAATTGCACGACTACAGTTGTGTAACGAATGGTTGCATTGGAATGGATAATGGAATAGAATTGTTTTTAATGATGAATTTTGATTTTGTCTATGGGATTGCGATGGTTGCAGAATGCCCAACGAGAGGAAATATGTGTTCTTCATAGCACAACACACCACACTCACTTAATGTGTGATGACTTAAGAAGCTATCTACTATGGAAGTAGTAGGTCATGTCTAGTAGTTATTCCTGAAACTTTAAATGCGCTTTGTTTGAAAGAAAAGAAAAAAATCTGCACAGTAGTTTTGTGATCTAGGCAACCTTTTTGTCGAAGGAACTATCAGTGCAAGTGAATGTCGAAAGTGGTTAGCGTCTTTCAAACCAGGTGAAACCAAATTTGATGATAGACATGTGAAAACAAACAAAAAACTCTTCATTTGATACAAAACCAGTAACCAGTATACCATAAACTTATTTTAAATGGGTCGCTAAAAGAAGATTTTTTGTATAAATTTATTTCTTTGTTTTTGATGCTTAAGACAAACTTTAGTATCTTACATACTAGTAAATGAGATACATTCTATAAATTTAGTTAAATTGGTTAAATGATTATTGTTAAGACAGTGTTCTTGTATGATCTTCTTCTTGAAGTGCCCATTTGTTCTGGATATTATTTATTCACAGCTGCCTAGAAAAGACACGTTTTTGTTGTTGAGAACCAGCTTCTTAGGTTTTTGAGCCAAGAGATTTTTCTTTTGTTTGATTTTTTTTTTACATTGTAGGAGCCTGTATGTACTACAGATGCGCATGGTGTGTCTCTGGTTTTGGGCGTGGTGAGGATTTTTTTGTTTTCTTAATTTTTGTTAGTATTTTGTTATTGGTAATATGATGTTTCCATTATATTCGCAATATCTTTCTATTGAACCACATTTCATACGTTTCCAATTTTTAATGTTTGACTCCTTCAGCATACAAGCTTCCATTTCATATAATAACACAGAGACTACGTAGCAGCATAAGAGTTTTATTTTGTGTCTTTAGTTAGATACTTTTAAAAGTTGTCGCTATTTTAATGAATATTTTTTAACTCTTTTCAATTCTGCTTTTTATTTCTTGTGTCTGGCCTTATTGCTTATTTATGACGGTGCCTAGATATACATATTTCTTTATCTTTTCAATGTTGTGATAATTATACTTATCATCATTAATTTGGTCTTATCCATGTTGATATCTACTTCATATCTATGACTACTGTTTGTTAATCTATTCATAAGTTGTAGTAGATTTTCTATATTGTTTGCAATGTTCATATTATTCTCTGCATATCTGATGCTGTTTATGCGTTTTCCGTTTAGAAGAATTCCTTCTTGTGCATTTTCTAGGGTTTTTTTATATATGTATTCGTAGTAGATATTAAATATCAGAAGAGATAATAAACATTCCTGCCTCACTTCACGTAAAATGTTTACTCTGTCTGTACTATAATCGCTGGTTTTTACGCTTGTCGTCGGGTTCCAATATAGATTTATAATTATTTAAAGGTTTTTGTCGTCCATTCCGGTTTTTTTCAGGACTTCTATCAACTGTTGGTGTTGAACTCTATTAAATGCCTTCTTGTTGTCTACGACAGGCATATACATCACAGATCATATTTCTACATTTCTGTACAAGTGCTTGCACACTGAAGAGAACTTCTTTTGACTCGACTGCGTCCCTAAATCCAAATCGTGTCTCACTGTTGTAAATTTTAATATGTACAATTTTTTATGTACGATTTTTAGGCTTATTGTTCTAAATTCTTAGAATTTTTGCTAACTTTTTTTAGAAGTGTTATGAATTCTGATTCCAGCTATTGTTGTAGTATGATACCAATGTTGCAGATTTGATTAAATATATTGGTTAGCCATTTTAATTCTTTTTTGTCTAATAATTTCAGTTCAATTTGGCGTGGAATCCGTCTAGCCCTGGTTTTGCCGGCTTTTATTTGTTTTATGGCATGTACTTGGTCTTTTAGAATTTATTCATGTGACGATTTTGTGTGTTCTATTATGCTGCATGTTATCTGTATTCTTGAATTTTTTTCTTTTCATTAATTGTAGAATCTCATCTGTTATCCAGGAGTTTTGTTTTACGACTTTTTCTGGAATTATCTTTTTTATCTCATCTTCTGCGCGTGTGATATAGTTTGTTGGTGCAAATATTTCTAATTCTTTCTCTACTTGTGCTTTTATGGTTTTTTCTTTAGCAAAAATTCCCTGAAAATTTTAGGAAGTGCCGTGCACAACGCTCCGAGATATCTTACAATGTATCCACAGAAATACTTAAAATTTAAGGCTTTTTTGCTATTTTTAAGTATTTCTATGGATTTATTGGGAAAAAACAGTTTTGTTCAAAAAAAGATTTACAGAAATACTTAAAAATAAGCGAAAAAGGCTTAAATTTCAATTATTTCTGTGGATACATTGTAAGATATCTCGGAGCGTAGTACACTACCTCAAATTTTTGTTTTTTGAACATATAAAAGCTTTTTTTATTCTTATTCGAGAAAAAAAGAAAATCCCCGCCATCTTTTTTTTAGAAAAACTGTTGCTTTGGTAAATTTTTAAAATTCAAGAAAAAACAATTTTAAAGAAAAAAGTTTCTTACAATTTTTTTTTAAATGCAGTCTTGAAAAGTTGCAAACGATCAAAAAAATTTAAAAACGCAAAAAAATTGTTTTTTTAAATTTTGATTGCTTATTACACGGAAATGGCTAACTAAAAAATCTGAAAAAAAATCACATGATCAGAATTTAAGTAAAGAAAGGCATTTTCAGTGGTTTGAGCAAAAAATTTACATTCCGTACACTTGACTCTTACATAGCCATATATAAATGAAGCAAGTAGTAAGAAAATTGCAAAGCTCAAATACTTAGGTTGTATGCTAAATGAAAAATGGGATCCAAATGAAAAAAGATGCTGGATAAAACATCATTCTTAATTAAAACTACGAAAACTACTTGTAGACAGAAGTTCAGACTCGATACAGAATGCTGAAATGTTTTGTCTGCTCCGGTCTTTCTATAAGGAGTGGAAGCAAAGACATCAAAAGAAATTACCATAAACAAGATCAAAGCATTTGAAATGCCTTAGTCCTTCGAAGAGCTGAACTAGAGGATCGAGTACTATGCATGAGTATAAAAGAAATTTTAAATTTTAAAAAATCATCTTTTTAATAAAGAAAAAGCAAACGTAGGAATCTGTACGCTTCTTTAAGAAGTAGAAATAATTTGGTTGAAATATTTATATAATCATTAAAGTTACTCTGTGGAGCTGGCTAAAAAGAAATAAAAATTACATACAAAGTCGTTATTATGCAATTTTTAACTATTAATTAATTTAGATTCTCTAATCTATCAAATTAATAATGTCATTCAGTCTCCGTGTTTTGTATCTATCAATTATTACAATATACAATAATGTATTTTCCCATATTACATTTTTACGTATTATGAAGATTATAATCCAGAGTTAGTGCGCAGACTTCCAAGTAAAATCCAGGAATATCTTCTTAAAACTAATGTTATCGCTGCATGCTGACATAACATTAGTTTTAAGTTGTAAGGTAAATTTTATAAACGAGTATTTCAAACAGAGACCGAGAAAGTAAATTTAGTTAGTGCAGTGCAGTGAATTGTTAATTACAGAAAGAAAATCAAAATTAAAAATATAACAAAATCTTGCTATGAAGTAGTTAACTAAAGTAACCTTGCATTACAGACACACCGGTTACTCCACCACGATGTGATGGTAATAAATGCATTTATTTATGCGGGTAATCATTTTATGAAAAAATCTAAAATGTTTAAAATACTATGAAGATATTAAATCATTTTTATTATTTTGTTACGGTTTTCTGTTAATGATTGACACTGATGCATTGTTTTTGGTTATAATATAAATAAATTAAACAAAACTCATTAGACGGAATCCACAGCTGACATTCAATGTAATCGCTAGCAGTGTTATTATGAAT
Source organism: Tachinus rufipes (assembly GCA_963932245.1). Classification (NCBI taxonomy): domain Eukaryota; kingdom Metazoa; phylum Arthropoda; class Insecta; order Coleoptera; family Staphylinidae; genus Tachinus; species Tachinus rufipes. The sequence continues at coordinate 42,529,774 of OZ010745.1, read as the reverse complement.
ATTTAATTAGTTTGGTTGGGGTGAGATTAGATCTATACACGACCCATATTTTCAACTGTCAAATACACATAATAATTGTAGATAAAAATAATCAAGAATCTCTTAAAAAAGTGGATGGGTTTTGTAAATAAGCTAAAGGAAAGCCGTTGTTCGTATGATTTATTTTGATTGAACCTCTTAAATCCACTCATGTTAGTTATATCTTTTTACTTGTCTTTCTCTCGTACTCTTCAGTCACATATGTTCATGATAGTATAAAAATATATTTTTATTTTCTAAATAATTCATCTGAAATTCCTTAAGAATTTGTTGTTGCATAAATTCGTATTGCTAAATTTTTTTTATTTGGCAAAACCAATTTTATTATTAGCTGAAAAAATGTCTGGCGATTATTTATTGTACATGTTTAAAAAGTCATAAATTAAAAGCACAATGGGTCCAACTGACCACCTATACAAGCCTTTTGTACCTCTTTTCTTTCTTTTATTTATTGTTAGTTGCTTTGCTTTAAAATACTGCATTTGAAACATTTCTATTTTAAATTTATGGCTTTTCTATTGTCAAAAAAGATGCATATTATTTGTAAATAATACAACATCCCTTGAATATATTAACCTTTATCTCTATTGTATTCGACCCATTGTCTATATATTAACTACATGGCTTGATGTCTAACAAAAATATGGTTACACTTGTAAATTCTATCGAATTTGTAATTCCACTCAATATTGTTTTGTTCATAAATGTATCTTCATAATTTAATAACCACTCGGTTTCTTAATTTATTATCAACATTTAAATGGGTATTTTTTGTATCAAATGATTTTAAGAAAATATTTGTGTAAATATCAATTTTGCAATATGATCTGTCCTCTAATGGCGCTTTAAACGCACACTTCCGAAGTGATTCAAAGCTTGGAAATGTGAGGAAATAGGTATTCAAACTATCATTAGAAATACCGAACTGTGATAAAGGGGAGCTGTGATATTAACGTTATTTACATACACTCCGAACTACATAATTAACAGCCTAAGCATCTTCGGATGTCAACACATGGCACGTATTCTGTGTAATTAGTTCGGATTAATATTATTTAACTTATTTACCAGTTATAACTAAGGATTCAATCCATTTAATTAGTATTATTTGACGCTGTAAATTACATTTGATTTAAACTTTAGAAAACATGTGACATTTCAAATCTACTCAAATAATTTGGCTTTGATTTTGTTAATTAACATTTCCAATTAAAACTGAAGTTCTTTTAATGATATCGCGTATTTTTCTTACAGTTTGGTTTCGCGGTTCTGTGAAAGAGTTGCTACATGATTACTTTTTAGTGGTAATTCTGTAATAGTAGTAATCTAAGCAGTCATTACAATCGGTGCCGGCTTGAGTACTTAGCGAGTTGAAGTGTTTGAGAATTTGATGGATGTTTGTATTTGTCTGCAGTTCTCACAACAAGACAATAAACTAAAATTGTATTATACCTATTGTATCTTTAAGGTACAAGAATATGTATAGTTTTAAGATTGTAAAGGGTGTTCCATTCAGAGTGGTGCATTTTCTTTCTAAAATAAAACACAGATTTTGTAAGAAATTTAATCATTTATAGTTTAGTCTAAAGTACAGTTATTACTATTATTGATGGAACACAACATCATTTAAATGTCTTCTACGGAATATAACCTCATAGAACGAATTGTAGGGGTGTTAAATCATAAGAGCGAGCAGGAAAATTGACTGGCCAGGTTCCGTGTGCTGCGTCACAGAATTGGTGTGTTTGACTACGCTGTTCTGGTTTGGAACTAGGCGTAAGAGGTGCTCGGCATGGTTAGCCAATCGTATTTCTCGAGCCCTTGAAGGTAGGATTTTACGCTTTTCAGTTCAGCGTCTTTTTCTGGTTGTTTTGTGGATTCTAGAGGTTTCCATTTTAGATAATTTTCTAGGATTTTTCTCTTACACGTTGCAAAAATGTATGTAGATTCTTTTTTTTGTCGATCAGTTTGTCAGTACATTTACGCTTGGTTTTAATGGCGAAACAAGTTTCACAATCAGTTTGGGACTTTTTGGGACGCACTCTAGATGGTAGGGGTGTCCGGAAGTGGTTCCGGTGTTGTGGAACCAGATGGTTGAATTTTGGGATAAAATTTGTCCAATCTTTTGGGAAACTCCTCCAGGTGATGGGGGTTCTCCGGTGTCTCTGGGGTTTGGAGCGCTTTTACTCCAACTCTGGGCAGTGTTGGGCGCTAATTGCCAGGGTCTAGTTTTTGTTGGAGGCCGTTGATGACGGCTGGTGTTACGCATATGTTAGCTAATAGTAAATTTTGTTTTGGTGAAGGTCTACGAATATGTCCTCCCGTATATTACAGGGTCTAAACTATCTAAGGTCTATCGCAGCCGATAGCTCAATGGCGTGAGTATACTGCTGAGTCTTGGCGGATGTCGTCGGAGTCACCCTCCAGGGAATGGGTCATTCTGGTTCATTGTGGCCAGTAGATCCATCTCAGCAGTTCTGCATATTGAGCAATGTTTTAGTAGTAACAGAGTCGCCTCTTGCAGACTCATGCCTGCATCAACAGCTGAACATTCTTACAGCTGATAACACAAAAATTTTAACTAGCTGTCAATAAAATTGCAGAATGGATAGAGAAATTTGGAATAAAAATAAATCTATCAAAAAGCCAGGTAATTCTGTTTAAAAAAAGAAGAAAAAGATTACATGATAACATTTCTATGGTGAGCTGCAACAAAACGGAGCTCACTTCTCAGACATAAACAACCAAATCTAACATTATTTTGCCAAACTAGCTTATGCAGCTTTAGTATCAACTGTTAAACAGCCAAAACACATCAAATCATTAGTAGCCTGCCAGTTAAAAACGTTCAAAATAAAGACCTAAGAGAAAATTAAAATTTTAATATTACAACTGTATTATCAGCCACCAATGCCTTAATTGTTATAATCGAGTCTGAACTAAACATTTAGTTTGTGTTAGAGAACGTTAAATGTCCTTGTTATTTTGATTTAATAATTTAACAGTTATTAGTGTTGTAAAATACCATTAACATTATGTTCGACTTTTGGCATTATTTTTATATGTATAGTCACATCTTTTTCAGACACTCTGTATAAGTGTAGAAAACACTGTTAAGACTTAAAATAGTTATATTATCATACATATGTTTGTTCTGGATATGATTGAATCGTTAGAATCAACTTTTTAACTTTATGTTTATTCTTGATAATGATCATTATCTGCCGCAATATTTGTAAGAAATTTATAGCTTAGACTCTATATTGTATAGGTTGACAAACTTTTAATCCAATTAAACATGTATGAGACATGCAGAGATGTCAAGTTTGGGGTCCCAACAATACAAACATTCTTTGAATTGCTCTTATCGAACAAATTATTGGTCAAGTATACTAAAATATACGGTAGAAAAGCGAGAGAAGGCAATGCTTAGTTAGTTTATATATGGAATTATTATATTATAACATTGTCCTTAAAAGCAAACAAAAAATCAATATAATGTAGTTACATTGTTTATATTTTTAACTTAATATAAAGCTGATTAATTTACTACTCGTTTTAAGTAAAATGCAATTTTAATTAACACAGCACAAAGATTAAATTTCTATTTTTTTTCCTTGCAGCAAGTGACCTTGATTCGATCCGAGCCCTTTTCAATGAAAAGGAGAAGGAATTATCTTTGGCCGTCGCCAAAGTCGATGAGCTTACGAAACAGCTGGAGGAGCTGCGCCGAGGCCGGTCGAACAGGGATCAGCCGCCCGCCTCGGCGCTGGAACTCGACAAACTCCGCCGTGAACTGATGGTAAGTTCTTATTACATTACATGCATACATTATGCGGATTAATTAGACTAAATATTCCTTATTGTTGTGGGATAATATATGTGGAATAATTACATTTGTGTGTGAGTGACTCGAGCTTACATACAGCTAGGCTAAAGCGAATAATCAGATGGGTGTATGAAGCGAGCTCTCGAGAGCGACCCGTTCACGCATGCATGAATATTTAATCAATGAGATTATTTGTCATAATTTTGTACTAAGCGGGCATTATTTAATTATTAAGAACATATGTTTCTTTTATTTAGATGTAAACAAATTCTAAACTATGAAGCGTATTATTTACAACATTATTTATTAAAACATTAAGACAAATTTGGAAAGAGATTTTTTTTTACAATTGCCCAGCATAATTATCTCTTTTAAACATGTATTTTTGAGAAGTTATTGAATAGTTATTAGGAATTATGTATTGTATGGAAAGTTGTATAAATGTCTATTGCAAGTAACACAATTATTCGTAAATTTTTAGTTTTTAATTAATGGAGTAATTAGCCGTATTTAATTGGATTTTATAAGATATAACGTTATCTTTGGATCAATATTCTATGCTATGGTGTACACAGGTTTTACAAATAGTTTGTACTTCCATAAAATTTAAACGAGAAATTGTATGTATATAAAATTAAGATTTTTTTAAACAGTAAATTAAAGTATTCAAATAGGTTTTCTTTAATTGACACATAAAGAATTATCAGCATCATACGCTTTTAAAGTACCAGTAATAATTAAGAACAACAAAAACCAAAATGTAATAATGTATACCAAATTGATTGAAACACCTAAGAACGCCTTGTTGAGATCAATAAAGAGATGAACATATTTGCAACTGCAGGGTTTAGTCGCCACGTACTGATGGGGTGCTGCTAGTAGTATTGTGATGTAAAAATATTATTAGTGAACATTACATATTGAAATCCTATCACATCTACGAGAATATTGGTGAATCTTTTCCTCTAGAAAAATATTGACACGTACAGGGAGTTTTTAAATTAAAATCGGTTTTTATGGGACAAGACGCCAACCAACTCAATTCCCAAACGATAACATTTCAGTCATTACTTATTTTATATATTAAACTACATACAATATTCGATGCCTTTATTCTTTGGGTTAAATATTTACAGTTATATTTAACAGGTAAAAAAATGATGTAGAACTAAATAAAAACTCAACTAAATATCAATTGCGAAGAAAAGACTTTATCATTTTTTGAGGGCACAGATTGAATTTCTTTTACAATGTGTGAAAATTTTATTCAATTTTATTCAGGCGATTTCTAGCTGAGATTGATTCTGTGAATCCTTATGTTACAGACATCTCAACGGGCAGAATGCAGCTGGTATATAATTTTTGTTTTAAGTAAAGAAGGACCTCTTTGTTTTTAGGATGAAGCTTAATCTACCAAAAGCAGCCCATGCTAGTTGGACAGTAAATACTTTGTTCTTCTTATGGCGTATCTAAAACTAAATGCAAATATTTCTATTTAGATAAACGCATTTTGGTGATGCTATGTTTATCTATGTTTGGAGGTATTTGTAACGACACGCTCTCATCTCAATCTTCGGTTTTGAAATTTTTAGATTTGCTATAATCTTTGTTCTACATGTGATGTTTAGTTTTGGTTTTTTAAGCTAATTTTTAATCTATATTTTGTGATTGCCAACGGTTACTTTAGCATAGCATAGATTACTGGTATTTCCTTTATAACTACTCCTATCTCCTCTCTATACAAAGCTTTGACAAATCACTTACTTATTTATTGAAACAATGCAAAAGTATAAGTATATCTTACTTAGATCTACGAGTTGAGTTCCAAAAGTAGGCTCATTTAGGCAAATCAAATCAATGTTATTCTTGAACAGTTGACAACCTTGCTGCGCCTTTCTGTGACAATATATTAATTTAATGTATTTTTATTATTGTTAACATTATTGATGAAATGTGTGATTTTGAAGTTGTTCTTATTATCACACTATTATAATCATATACAACTGCTCTGTTTATTCAGAGAGTGGAATTAAGAGCCAATAAAAATAGATAACAGAAAAATAAACTTTAGTTACTTTAAAATTGTTATTCTAATTAACGATATCTTTTTTTCGGTAGTGCGTAAAGGATGTGGCGCAGTAGTCTAGGCATCTAACTGTTGCACCAAATATTGCGGTTTTGAACCTCACAATTGAAATCATTTCGAACGTATAAACACTCTCCTACTCTACAACTTGTTGTATCAGTATGAAATTTTATGTCTTAGATCCTTCTCTAGTTCAGAGTAGATTAACAATCTCTCCAGTGTTTTGGAATTGATTTAATGGAAGTTGCCAACATTACGGGCAGAGAAGAGGCTAATGCGTCAGCAGTGCTATGTATACGGCTCAAGCGACGACGCGTTAATTGTAATTATTTGCTCAAAGTTGTTGTTTATGGTAACTAAAGCTACTTTTGGAACTTAGTGTTTCATGTTGAGACTTGTTTTAATTTTTTTAATTTTTATTAAATATTTACTATATGCATACGTAGGCGAAAATTAAAATAGCTTAAGTCGATTTAGAATGGTATCAATTTTATAATTTATTTTTAGTTTTTGGATATTTTAAAAGGAAGCTTTGAGTTAGCAGAAGAATAACATACTGCTGCAATTGAATGAATTATAACGCACAACGGCAACGTTCTATACCCTTCCGGGCTATGGGTCTTAATAGTTATTGTTTCAATTAGCTGTTCTTGTGTAAAGCGCACTAGTCAGAGCATAGCAGAGTGGAAATATTATCAATAATGTGCAACTTAATAACCAGCTAATGCGTCTTTTTTTACTGGGAAAACCTGACCTGAGTTTTTTTTTTGCACAAATTGGTTTTTTGAATCTAGGTAAAGTTCACTAACAAATATCGTATACTATTTGAATATAAGTTTTGACAATACTTTAATGAAGACCACACTTAAATTTGAAACGTAGACAGTTTATTTGCCTTTGTACTTGGCAAGAAAAGGATTATGGAATCTAAGTTCACTTACGAAGCTTTAGGTTGGTGGCCAAGAACTAAATTAACTGAAGTAACTAAAAGGTATCAAGTATCAACAGGCGATCACATTGACTTACAGATAGAGAATAACACTATCATAATAGATCGATAAAGCCTTGAAAAGTCTGAGGGGAGAAAGGCACCAGGGCTGGACGGTATACCAAACGAACTGTTAAAGTACGGGGGCCCCGATCTAATGTTAGAACTCAAAACATATTTGACAACCAGGAAATCCCTAAGGAAATAAAGACTTGTGTCACCATACCGATACAGAAAAGAAGGCGATAAAAAATTACCCCAAAACTATCGAGGAATCACTCTACTCAGCGCATTCCTGAAACTCATAACAAAAGTCACTCTTAACAACTCAACTTGGAGCTGGAAAACAACGAAGAACAGATGGGGCTTTAGAAAAAAAGGTCAACCACCGACGCAATATTTGTCATACGACAAATCGTTGAAAAATCGATAGAGTACAACTCTCCGGCCTTCATGTGCTTTGTTGATCTTTCCAAAACGTTCGACCGTGTGAGACTCGAAGACGTAATAGCAATTCTCACTGAAAAGGGAGTCTCCAAACCGCTAACTAATCTGATTCAACACCTATACCAAGATACAACAACATGTATCACAGCAGGGGTGGAATAAATTTCAACAAGGTCCGGAATACGTCAAGGTGACTTGTTAAGCCCTATGCTGTTCAACATCATATTGGACAAAATTATCGACATTATCAAACGGTTACAGAATGAACGTGATATGCTATGCAGATGATGCGGTCCTGATTGCCAGCAGCGAAGACGACGTTCAAAGACTTTTATTCAAGTTCATAACAACCGCAAAAAATGTCAACATGGAAGTATCTAAGGAGAAAACAAAATGTCTAATAATATCAAAGGAACCTTTAAGATTCAAATTGGAAATCGACGGTTGCGTCATCGAACAAGTAATGACGTACAACTATCTAGGCGTTGTTATCTCTAGCGCACGTGATTTGAACAGAGAGGTAACGAAACAATTGATCAAGGGCGTCATGGTATCGGGTTGCCTGCGAGATGCCATATGGAGGAACAAATACATGTCGGTTACGTATAAAGTCAGAATCAAAGAATTAAAGAGTAACCGAGATGAGGGCCCTAAGGACGATAGTAGGTAACTCTCTACGACATAATACCTGGTCGAGATATCAGGAACAAATGCGACATCCAGGACATAATCAAATTTGCCAAAAGCAGAAGACAATAATGGAACGCACACGTCGATCGTATGGATGATGATCGGCTACCAAAAACCGTGCGAGACGGAATTCCTCTGGGCAGAAGACAACCGGAAAGATCACCAAAAAGATGATAGTTGGGCCTTATTATCTATAGAATCGCCACCTCGACGTGGTCGAATGATAATGAAAAACAGGCAAAATGCCTAAAGGAAAGAGGAAGAAGAAGAAGAAGAACTTAAAGGTGGCATCCGAACATAATTAATGCCAATTCTGGAAGCAATATACTGCATATGCCGCACATTATTGGCGCCTATCTAGAGAAGCTAGCAAATGCAAATAAACAACTTGCTGCACAATTTTGCATCGTAAACACATGTCTTCCTCCTCCTTCTTTTATACAAGACCAGGTTCTTTTCATTTACTGTTGTGTGGTCTCTTGTAATGTTGATGTCCACGAATTCATCTACTGTTTTAGTGTTCCTTCTAACGGTCTTTAGTATTTGGCCGATCTTGTGATGCGCACTTTATTATGCGTTTGTTTCCCATGAGTTCTACATGCTTTTGCTATTTTTTTCTTTTTTATCTAGTCTAGCGTACAACGTCTTGAACCTTCAGTTCTTTTTGTATTGCGGAATATCTGTTATCTTATTGTTACTCTTTTACTGGCTTATAGTGTTTGTTTTTTAGTTTTGTTTTACTTTGCTGTACATCTAAGGATTGGCCTTATGCAGGTTTTTTAGATGCGGATTTTGCTGTTGGTACTTTGTTTCTCTATTTTATTTGGTTTACTGCGCCAGATAATTGCGTTGCGTTTTTAAATTCTTCGATTTTTTTGCCGCTGTTGGTTAGCTCTATGACATACTCTATGATCTTTTTTTGTCTGTAGTTTGCACTTTTTTGGGATTTTGCTGATCATACATTTGGTTTTTTTGGCATACATTCATATGCAGCGACTTCATTTTCTGCTATTAATACGCTGTTATCTGCGAACTACACTACTACTTTCTGAGTTTTTTTGCCAATCTGTAGGCTATTTTTGTTGACTTTACCTTTCTAATTTTCTAGTTCAATAAACCGTTAAATATGTTATATATAATGTTTTGGTTTTGTTGTATTTTGTTTGTACCTGTGTTGTGTTTTGTAAGTTTTCTTTAATTATTTTGAGGATTTTTATATTTACCCCATCTCTTAGCGATTTAATTACATTATTGATTTGCCTTGCTAAGATCGACGATGCAGATAAACATTGAATTTTCAAATTTAATTGTTTTTTTTCTTTTTTGTTTTGTAATGAAATTTGCATCTATAGACTTAAATTTTTGCTGTTTGTCAGATATCCCAACTGTCTTGTTGATTTCCTGGGCGGTAATTTTTGTAAATAACTTTGCTGTGGAGTTTATTGTTTTTATTTCTTTGTACATGGGAATGGTGGTTGTATGCTTCCAAATTAGATGTTCTTTCTTTGTAAATAATTTATTGGAATAAATTTTTCCGGGCAGAGGCTACACAGCATAACTTTTAGGTCGAAAATACGAGCGAAAAAAAGGATTAAGAAACTTTTTGGAATTATTTCTAAACTTTGAATTATTTAAAAAGTTTTTGAAGACCTATTGAAATGTTCTAATATGCCAAATGCTTTATGATTGACTACATTTAAATGATTAACTTTTTTAAGTCGTTAACTATATTCAAAAACATAGATCAGAGTCTACTTTCTGTAAGTTGGTGTACTTACTCTCAAGCGAAACCACACCTTTGGGTTCTAGAACTTTTTAGGTCGCATTTAGTAGGTTTCACTGTTTTTATCAATTTTTGCAAAATGCTTCAAGACTTTTTTTAATCATTTTTTTTTAACTTTTAATAGTTTTTATAGTTTTTGTAACATTTTAAGACTTTTTAGAATCTTTTCAATCTGATTATTCATTCGTATTTGGCGTCAAAACGGCCAAAAAGCAACTGAACATTAAAAAAAGCATATAGGATCTTTGTCTGATCTTTATCTATAAATTCATTCCAAACCAAGTGATTTTTTTTGGGAAACACTTTTTGATCAAAAATTGGTTAGTCTTGCAGAACATTGTTGTTTGAAGCGTTGGTATCATCCGTTGTCAATGATTTACATCTTTCCTATTGTAGTTTTCCTATCCGTTGATTCAAAGTAGGTTATGAAAAAACTGTCTCTTGTAAACTTACTTTGATCAATTACTGACTATTCAAATTCTTTTATTTTTCTAAGCTGTTTATTACCTTTTTTATATTGTTTATGTTCTTCTTTGATCGGGCGGTATTTTTCATGTTCTTTTTGTGACGTTTGAATTTGATTTGACTCTGCTAGTGTTTGCTAGCAGTTCCAAGCCACAAAGTGCTTAGTTGGTCTTGGCTTTGTGCACTTTTTCATATATTACTTTTTTGAGAGTAGCACTTTTAAAAAGTTCTGGTGCACTCTTCCGCTGTTATAGCAATTTTTTTGGCTATTATATTAAGCTACAGGATTAGTTGCTTGTAGGAAATGTTTAGTGATGGTGGTAAACTGTATGGTTAATTACTTGTAGGCAATTTTGTTCAATTACAAGCTAGCATGATAGGCAAGACAGGGTTTGCAGTAGAGTTTGGGATTGTTGATGTGATAAAACAGATTTTCAGTTCACCGGGTTGGTCGACAATGTGAATTTTTCTGATAGGGCTGATCTTTATTGATGTTGGATTGTTGAGGACCCAATGTCTTCAACTTTTTAATACGTTCTTTTGTGTTGATTGTATAAATGGTATAAATATGAATAATATTTAACCGTTTTGCATTTATTTACACTTACCACGTGTTTGTATTTTAATTTTTCCGTTTCAAAAATCATATTGAATTGATTTGCTTGCCTTTACGTATGGTGTTCGCTCACAAACTGGGTTGTAGGAGAATGGGAATGATATTTTCAATGTTTTGCCGCTTATCTAAATTAATGCAACTTCTTGTTTAAAATTAGACTGGGCTACGGGGAGGCAATGAATTGAATAAAATATAGAACTAGGTAAATAGGTTTATACAGTAATCTCAAAACAGCGTGGCCCATGAAATGTATGCGACTGAAGGATGCTGAAACGGGCAAAGTCATGAGTGCAACAGAGCAAACATAGTTTTTGTGTATATTAAGTTACCTATTATACCGGCCAATCTGTTCTTGTGTACAAATAAATATATACTACTATGTGTAACTGGTCAGTTCATACGGAAAAACATTAAAATATACCTATTGTCAAAAAAATGAAAAAATATGTATTGCCTCATATTATTCAAGTTAATTATACGCTTAAAATTCATTAAATAAATTGAAGTTACATGTGAAATAATAAATTAAATTCTTTTTCATATTCTAGTATTTTAATTATATTTTTTATTTCAAATATCTATCATTATTAGTTTAAATATAATATGGGTTTAGCTTCACAGGCTCACCCTGTATAAAAACACTTTGTCTTTCTTAAAATCGTGTCTTATTAAAATAAGATCTATTTGTACTACTGCGTAACTTCTTTGAAATAACAATTGTAATATAGTAATTCTTAGAAATAATTTCAGTTGCTGTGGATTAGAATATGCATGTATGCATTTATCGCCGTCTCATACTATTTTTAAATCATATCAATTATATCAGAATATAAAACTAATTAACAGTGTAATGAATTTTAGTTCTGGCTTGTGAATTAGTTTAAAAAAAATAAAGATTTTACATTTGAATATTTGACGTTAAAAGCTGAACGTAATTTCTAGTTTTTTTTATGAAAAGAAAACCAGTAACGAAATTATCACTAGGATGTAAAATGAAATTAAAATGCAAACACGAAACTCCCGTGATTCATTTGATGTGGTCAACAAATTCACACGCTTCAACACCGGCGGGCGCGTTTCTCTGTATTTGCCGTCGTAAATGCCACAGAAACCGCGTCAAAACATTGAAAGCCTGGCTGGCACCAAAATGCAAACGCACCACTCTCCAAAAACTTTCCACGTTTTATTTTATTTTTTGTAACCAACCGCAATTTCATCATCAACTGATTTTAAATGGGGCGCTTTTATTGCAACAAAACGATTGCCTTTTTGAAACTGTAAACAACGCCAAGCTAAAATTATACAATTTCGCACAGAAAGTTTGAGAGTTTAATTAATCACTTTATGTCTGCGCGCGTGCGTATTTTCTCAACTTCATTAATTCAAGCGTCGTTTTTATAATATTAATTTAATCGCCATTGTTTACAATAAGGCGATTTTTATTAAGTGCCGTAAGTATATGGATTTAGTAAACACTGTGGATTATATATTATAATCCCATAAATATTCATGGCTGCGACAGCAAAAAGGGGTTTTGCTCTATCTATTAAATTTTTGCTGGCATTGTAGTTTTTTGTTTCAGTTTCATGTATACTAAATCTGCTAGATAGAAGCGAAATGTATTGTGTTTCACTAGTTTACTATCTTCGTTCGTGCGAGCGTTTCATCTATATCTGCATTCGCGCAGTTTCCATTTATTTTTTCGTGTTGTATTATTTAGTTTTTAAAATGGGTGTGATTCAAGTAAGTTGATTAGATTATAATTTACTGGGTTGCTTTTTTGACATTTGTGTTTAAAAATAATATTCACATGAAAAAGAGTAAGGAGCCATGCTACATGCGAGTTGATTATTATTTTATTTATTGCCAACATTTTTATATAAATTATCTATCAAATTATATTCACACGTACGTGTTTATTCAGAATGATGATAAATTATTGTAATTTAATTATTCAAATGAAATTGATTGAATTATTTATTCGTAACAATATATTTTCAAAACAATAAAAATATATCAATAATTATTATTTAATTGAATCATATTTTATATAAAATATTGTTAACCATATCTCAATTGCAGTTGTAAGTAAGGGTACACCGTTAAAAATTCAATTATTAAAAAAATAATCTGAATTGGGCTTTTTTCTTCATTACATCACTTCTCTGTATTAACTATGCATTAATTTCTATCTAAATCTAATTAACCAGTCTATTAAGGATAGTTTAATTAAATTATTAGCATTATGATTATAGTAGATATTCTATATCATATCAGCTTATTTTTTGTTAAGTTGCTTTTGTTTTCATTTCGGATTCTATTTGTATATGAATTACAAACATTTGGATCTCGAGACTAATCCACAAACGGACCACATAACTACCCTAAAGTAAAGTCTTTAAACTTTATTTCAATATCAAACTTGACTAATGATATTCAAATCTTATACGAGTATTGTATGGTGTTATAGTTTTCTGTCTATTTTAATTTTATAAGATTTGTTTTTTCATCATTTCAAGAATCTTTTTAACTTATTTTGATTTTTAAATTTATTTTATTGTGCTATCAAAAGACTAGCCTTAATTAGTCAGCTGAATATGATTAAATTTTTTTAAACTGTTATCACCAAATTTAAATAACAACTATCAATCACTAAATTTAAAATTGCTGTTCACTAAGTTTTAAGATCACTAAACACAGTTATTAATCAGTAGATCAAAATTATTAAATTAAAAACAAATATATTAAGTCTAAATTTGACAACAGTCAATACTAAATGTTACCAGTTATAATAATAATAGTAACGATCTCTATTGCAAAATTTTGATATGACATTGTCAAATATAATATAAAAAAGGTACCATTAATAGATGTTCCGGATTACATGTTTCATTTCTACTCAATTTCTATATTATATTAACTTTCTATAGTTTAAGTCCCGTTTATTGTCTTATATTTCGCTACCGACATCTTTTTTTCCTATTTCCATCAATGTTGCCTTCAATTATCGGCCACAGTTTTTTTTTTATTGTAACTAATAGTTTGCGATCTCTGTTAACTCGTTTAAGCATTCCTTGTTTGTAATTTTTGCTGTCCAGGCAGTCTTAAGTATCCTGCGATACAACCACATCTCAAGGCTTCAATGTTTTTTATTGATTCTGTTTTTAACGTTCATCTTTTCATACCATAGAGGAATACTGACTATATACATTATTTAATGAATCGTAGCTTAAGGTTGATTTGGTTTAGACTTTTTAAACTATATGGATGCGATACGTGTATTTTAAATTCTTTATTTTATGTTGGTGTCTGATGTAACGGATCCATTTGGAAAGAACGCTACGCTCTGCATTACTTAGTTGGGAGACACCCATCCAATTTGTCACCGCTCTAGCCATAGCTTAACTTTTGTTAGCGCATTTTAATCTTACGACCTCTCTGCCGTATTGTCGAAACCCTCTTCAATAATGAATGCTGGAAGTCAATGGACCTTTTGGTCTAACTTGGTTTTGAAATTACATATTGCATATTTGTGCCGCATTGTAGGCTTTGCATAGAGCTTTATGGACAACTTGTACTACGTCCATATCTAGATTTCAGACTGTCGGGCATTTGTTTGAAAAATTTAGTCATCTAGTTGGCTAGAAACTTGGCTGAAGATATAATTATTTTCGCAAAATTATCGTCACTTGCTTGGGTCAAGCGGTGTAACAGTCCAATTCAGCTGAAAGTTGTGCGCTTTGCACCGCTTTTGCTGTTTGCGCATAGAATTGCGAGCGTTGGGTGTGCTCTTGGAAGGAGCAGAGGTCTGCTAACAAGAAACAGATGATTTACCGTGGGCGGCTAAACCTCAGTTTAAGGTAAACTGGGAAGGCCTTATAACAACTGGCGCATGTGGCTACATACCCGGCATCTTTGTTAAATTTGTACGCGGAGCTTGGATGAGCTCATCACAATGCCATGTGTCCGTAGCATTGGGAACGGTGGCATTGGGCAATGTCTGTGATCTTTTGTACTCTACAGTATCGCGAAGCCCGCACAACTCAGATAGAGAGAGAGAGATGGACACGATTTCTCGATTTTTTTTTTCACTTTACGTGTGTGGTTGGTTGAAGGCCTAGTGGAGCAAGAAATCAAAGAGGATTTATTTGTATTCTTTGTCTTCTTCTGTTTTTTTACCCGGATGAATTCCTCTTCTGGGCGGGTTTTTTTGTGGGCGGCGACGTTACTCTCTTTGTTTTTGCAGGGGCTTCTTGAGGGAGGCCTGCACCTCCAAATCCGGAGTCTTGGTGGGATGGGGCTTGGCAGACGCAGGGGACTTTGTTTTTTTTTTGGGGAAGTCTGGGCTGGAGCTGCAGCTTCCGGTGACGTGGTTGGCTGGATGGTGTGCCTGGCGATGAGTGAGTACGTGCCTGCGTTGGTGGCGGTTTTACTCTTTCTTATCTCCTGCGTAATTTCCTTACGCAGGGCGACGAGAGTTTCTTTGAGCTTCTGCTTGTCCTTCATGATGTTGCCGACAAAGCATTTTATCCTTTTTGTTTTTTTTTTTTATTAGTTTTGTGATGAATCTGTGCAGGTTGTTGATCTTGATGTTTATTTTTTTCAACTGGTCTTCCAGCTTTTGTGTTTGGAAGGATTTGACCATCGGTCAGGTCGGGCTCGGGGCTCTTGCTGGTATATGCTGCCATCACTGACAATTAAGCGCAATCAATTTTGTGTGAACTTATTGTAGTGAAAACTGCATTTATCTGTTTTTTTTTCTGTCAACCCTCGTTGTGTCTCTGCTAATAATAATAATAATTCTGAAATTTATTTTTTTAATAATGATGTTCGTTCAATCCTATTTGTTTACTAAGTGCCCTTCTGTTAACTAGTTGTTATGGATTGTCTATGCTTTAATCTATTTCTATACATTCTCTATTAACCTTAATGCCTTTTTTGGTTTGGTAAGTGCTTAAAGGAATGTGTTTTTGTCCTTGTCTAATTTTTTTACGAATATGTACTGTGTTGATTATTTTGTTGTCAATTTTAACCTGTGCTGTCTGGTTTTACTATAAATTCTTAATTGATCTGATGTCTTTATGGTCATGTCTAACTTTTTAAGGATTTTGATGAGCTTGTGATGTTGTACTCGGTCCAACGTGTTTTCTTGTAGTTTATGGAGCACAAGTATATAGTTTTCTTTGGTCGTAGCAGTTTTGAACGAGAATTTGCGTTGTAACTATTGCTTTCTTTGTGCATTTGGTGTATTATTTTGAGGAACAGGTCTAGCTCAAAAACCAAAGAGTTTATGTTCCTCACATTTTTTGCGGTTTTTTTGGCAATGGGATAAGCATTGACGTGAGTCATTGGGCATGATAAAAACCCATATTATATATTTTATTGAAGATTGTGTAAAACTAATACAATTTTTATAGAGGAACTTACTTGGAAATATTTTTTTTCGAAAATTTTTAGTTTTTTTTTTGTTTGTTTTTTAAAGTCGTCATGTATAGGAACATTTAACAAATGAATCTTGGAGATAAGATTGAGAAAAATAGTAGAAAAAAAATGTTGCAAAGTGTTTTTAAGGCCTGGCCTGGCACTCACGACCATGTATTTATTTTAATTATAAGAAGGAAGTGTATCTCTGTTTTATAATGCGCCTCATCCCAGATGATTTTCTTTTAAAAATCACCATTTATTTGTTGTTGCTAGATCTATTCTGTGAACTACTATTGGCTTCAAAAGTTAAGTCAACTGAACTTATAAGCATAAAAATGCAGATATTTAGTCAAAATTTGCTGTAAACTGCTTTGTAAAAGTCTCAATTGAGAACGATGATGAATCGAGGTAAAAAATTCTGGTTAGTGCTTTCACTAACTGCTACAATGTTTTAATTGCACCCAGCTGCACGAACACGTATAGGTTTTTCTGGATTTTAACTCACCAATGTGTCTTAAATTTCTTGATTAATTGGACACTTGTCCGTCGGAAAGGTGCATCATGGTGACCGAAAAATGTACATCTTCGAACAGTCTCCGAAAAAATGTTACCCTTTTGGTAGTGGATTTTACAAACTTCAATGTTTTCAAATGACAGTCGTAAAAAAAAAATTTTAGTGTCGGTAGTACAGCGACACTGAAAAAATGGTACTAAATTTAAAATAGGCCGTCTTAATGACATACCCTTTACTCTAAATCTTTTATTATTTATTGTACCGTTGAATGACACAATCAAAGAGACGAAGGAAAAAGCAAAAGGAGTTTCTATAGGACACATAAATATGAAACCAATAGTGATAACGAAAAGGTGATGATGTTAACGAATCAAGAAAATGTGATAAAATTTAATATGAAGAAAAACTGAAGCTGGTGATGGAAGTACCTTGGTTTATTCATAGATAGTAAATGAAAATTTTACAATGACATTAATAGAATAAGTGCAACTTTAAGGATTAACGCTATATTAATATATGGAAGTAAAACATGGGTGATGAATGAGAGACAAAAATTGAAAATATAGGCAGCAGAAGTTAAATACTTGAGTGAAAGGAGTGACAAAAAGAGTCAGAATGCAAAACAAAGATATAAAAACAAGACTATTATTAACTGCAGTACAAAAGAATACGAAGGTAGGACAAATGAGATGGCTTTGACAAGTAAGCAGAATGAACAGAGATGGACAAGTAACGAAAACTTTGGAAGTAAGACCCGGACGCAAAAGATGAATAGGATAGACATGGAGCAATTACTGAAGAACAAGCTAGATACAAGCAAAGTAACTAAAGAGGACAGAAAGAAATTGATGAAATTTTATAAAAAGAAAAAAGAAAGGAAATAGTTTTTTTATGGGGGTTTAGGGGAAAGCTCTTGCAACTATAGTGTGGGGCTTGCACCCACTAAAATTCCTGTTTCTCTTGGCTTCCATTAGCCCCACCCCGGACGTGTTGCTTATCACGCCCTAGTTATTGTTCATTTCCTGCCTTCTCTCATATTTTTTTTTCTTAAACGTTTCTACATGGCCTGACTTATCAACTTCCAGTTCTCCTCGCTTTGTACTATTTCCTTGATGATATTGTTATTGTTTAAGTTTTTTTGGTTTATCTCTTTTCTTTCATTTTCCCACTTCTTGAACAACGTGTGCTCAGTTTTTTCCCTTTGCGTCTCGTTTCTTTGTTCATCTTTTTGTTGTCCTTTAAGTATTTTCTTTCCACGGCAGGTTAATTGGAATTTTGGCTGCTATGATTTGTGCAGCCGCGGTCGAGATCGTGCAGTATCCTGAGCATGGCGTTTAATAATCGGTTGTATAATGCCGCAGCATCGTTCTCGGCTTTTGATGCCGTATGTTTTATATGCTCGGTCATTTGCATGTCTTTGGCTAGGTACTTCAAGGTACTTCAGAATGTATTTAGGGCTAATGGTATGCTGCCTATCGTTATAGTTACTTTATTCATTTTTCTGCGTTAACATAGGACTACCGCTTCCGTCTTTTGCGGTGTCCGTTGCGGTTTATTTTCTTTTATCCAGTGTAAAATGTTCTTTGTGCCTTGCCTCTCACTATTAGTGCTAGGTCATCAGCGTTCTAGTACTCCGTTGTACAGTATGTTCCACAACGTCGGGCCCAGAATGGAACCTTGCGGCGCACCACAGTGAATTTGCATTACTTTTCGTAGATGTTAATCTTCCGGTCTTCCAGGTAGTTTTTATTACGTTCAAGAGATAATTACTGATTCTCTATGCTTCCTCTAGTTTTTGGATTATTCGAGATCAATTGGCAGTATTGAATGCGTTCTTAACATCAAAGGACACAAACACACAGTGGTCCCATCGAAAGTTTGGAGCTCGATTTACTTCCCGGATTGCATTCTTCACTCGTTGCAAAGCGTGGATTTTTCTTTCCTAAAGTCGTATTGCCACTTTTCTTATAATTTCGGTCTGTATGAGGAAATAGTATAAAATATAAGCAAATAGTAAAAACAATTATTAGATGGAATAACATTCTTAAGCAAAAAAGTTGGGTATGCGCATTTTAATTGGGCTATCACAATAGCGGAAGTAGAAAGAGTTATTAGAGCAGCTAAAAAACAGAAAAACAATCAGTTTAGATGCAATCTATATGGATATGCTGAAATTCTTACAAGAAAACGATTTGAATGTTTTTACTATAAAGTAGAAGAACATATGGGCTTAGACCTGGAAGACACTAAAAAATAATTGAAGAACTGGAACTGCTTGTTAGATATCAGGTGCCGCATCTAACAAACCAGAGCTGCTTTTAATACTTACAGAATGTTTTCTATTGACATAATTTAAATTTATAGTTAATGTATGGACTGAAGCAACATTAGCTTAAGCTTTGAAAAAGAAAAACGTTTTAAATGTGGTTTTATTGCCGCATATTGCGTATTAGCTAGGTCAACAAAACCCGAAACAAATGAAAAAGAATAAGTTAATTCTTCAGACCATTAAAACACGCGAGTATTTCGTTCGAGTCATGAGGCACCCAAAAGCATATAACGTTCAGCCATAGAGTGATGATAGCTAGCGTGATTGCCAACATTCACTGAGACAATATGTCTCGCGCATAAGGTTTTTAAATTGCTTTATATTGCATCCTGCGAATACTTTTAATGTGTGAAACGTTTTTAGTTAAGAAGTTCTTAATCTTAAATATTAATATGCTCTTGTTTTTTTTTGTGACATTATTTTCTGAACTAAAAGGAAACATTTTTTAGTTTCTCTATGCTAAACATATGCTACCAGAAAGTAAATACGTTAAGTTAATCATTTATATTATTTGTATTGTTTATTTTAACAAAATGATTTTTTTTAATTCAATATTATTTTTTTAATGGTATTCTTATTTCAATGCCTTATCTTAAATAGAAAATAATAATTCAAGAGACATAATATAATAACAACTTCTTGGCATTTTATCAGAAATGCATTTCTTTATGAAGCTAGCACGATTTATGCAGTGTATTTATATTTCAAGGATTATTTTATTAATGTTATATACGAGTAGAAACAACTGTTTTATAATTGTAATATATGGTCATTGCAATCTTGAATTTCTGTATTGTATTCCTTAAAATGATTTGTTGTGTAAACGATTGACCTTTTATATAGTATAGGGAATTAATTCCAACCCCAACAGAATTGCATTGAATTGATATGAAATAATAAACTTATAAATGAAATGATATGAAAATAAATAAACAACCCAGTAAATTAATAAATTAGATTATTAACTATTTGTGTTTTTAATAACATTAAAGATTGGTTTATCGCTTTGTAATTAAATTTTTAATAAGAATCTATTAAATCTTTTATTTCCCCATATTATGGAACTTCTTGAAATTTAATAAACTTTATAAAGAGGCTCTACTGTTGTTGCTCGTAATACTTTATATAATAATAATTTGATTTAAACTCGTGGGGTTCTTTCACGCAGACAATAAGAGGCATTTGACTCTATTGTTCATCTTTGAATTGAAAATTCTATATAAAAGCTTTAATATAACCCGGACAAAACTATCAAGAAAATACATATTAAAATAATTTTATTAGTTTGTATTAAATGGTTGCTTATTCATTTCAGTATCGGAACAAGTTGAATGAGCAACAGAACCACCGGCTCAATCAACAGAGGGAAGCGCTGACAGCGAGACAGGAAGAAATGAGCGCTATTGATAAGCGGATTTCTGAGTTGCAAGAGAGATTGCATAGAAAGAGGCTACTGAATCAACAATTGGCGAATCAGATTAGTGCCGCTTCCCACAAGGCGGCTTATCATCAATTTGTCAGGTAATGAATATTTTATAATTATATACAAATAACCAGATTAAAAATATGTATTATAACATTATTTACATTTTATTATGTCTTACATTCATTTTATTTTTTAATTTTAGGCTTACTGGATCTACAGATCAAAACAACCAAGGTTATCCTAGAAAACCGCAACAGAATAGTACTCATCCATCAAATGGATTGTCAAGAAGCAATATTGCAGCAGTTGAACCTTACAATCATGTTCCTCTTAACACCTCTGGACAACCTGTTAGACACGGACCATTACAGGAAGTAAGTAATTTTTAAATAATTACGTTCTTTTATTAATTAAATTCATTTATAGAATACAACATATCATCCAGTATATCAACAAAATCATCATATCAAAAACGATGTAGAAACCAAACAGGAAAACCAGGACCTCAATAAATTATCAAACATGTACTCGAACCGAACTGAGGATAGCGATTTACTCAAAGATTTCAATGTTTCAAAGTCGGACCCAAAATATCAGACCTTACCATACAACACGAAGTTTACAGTAAATCTCCTGCCGAATAAGAATAGAATAGAAACGCACGACAATAATCAAGAAAACAAAGAGGAACATCACAATGGCAACATGGTGCAATCACAAATGGTACATAGTGCGCCATTAAATATTGTAAACAAAAATATTGCCAAGCCTCTAAATCAAAATGATTTAATTTGTAAGAAAGATAAGGAAAATCAAAATGATGTTAAAGGTTATCACAATGGGATGAAAGTGACGGAGAATAATATGTCCACCTTGTATCAGGTCAGTAGACTGCCGAATGATTCATTACAATTCTCATAGGTAGAGTTCAATGTAAAAGTAAATTTAGATTTGTTGGCTTGCTTTTCTTTTTGTATTAATGCCAAACTTGCATGCAACGCAGTATTGTTGATTAATTTGCCAAGTACTAGTACTAAGTGTTTATATTTTTGTTTTATTCCACAGAAGCCAATAAGTAGTGTTGCACCAACGTCGGTACATCACTCCGGGAAACTCTCGAATATTTACCAAACATCCTCAATAAAAGTACAACCAGTCGAACCACAGACTATATTAAGTAAGCCGGCATTAAATTCACCCCAAATACCATTATCGCCGCCTCAATCGACGAGCACACCAATGGGAACGCCAGATGTAACATCAGATAAAACTCCGAAACCAGCATTACCGCCAAAGCCAGCAATAAAACCACCACCCAGGCAAACATTATCAAATGAAGATAACCTCCCACCTCCATTACCTTTAACTGAACCGCCTGAAGAAAAAACAGTTAAGAAACCGGAAGCCACTCACCCGCTTAGCCTTGCAATAAGTAAATTACAAGGTAATTTTACCCAAATGAGTATTAACACCAATCAAAAAGGTTTGAATTCACCCTTAACGCACTCGCCATTATCCCAGAGTTCTCCAGTGACCAATTCTCCAGTGCTACAACATTCACCTGTAACAAATTCACCCGTATTACAACACTCCCCACAACTCCCCAACAACCCGCCGACATCTAATACCGATAACATGCCGATAATCAAAGCAAAACCGCTAACCATTAAAAAGCAGCTATTAAGTGAACAGCCGAAACTAAGAACGCTAAGCTCATATTCCCGATTGAATGGCCTAACAATGACTAATAGGAGAATCGAAATGCCACCTGCTTTTAATTTTCCAGAAACTGATAAAACTGAAGTCAATGGTAATGAAGTTAAAGAATCTAAGGACGATACTGACAAAAGTGCAGAAAATAACGAATTCAAAGATGTTGTCAGGCGGTGTAAGAAAGGTAACCTTAAACAGAATGGAAAGGCTAATTTATCAAGACGGGTTAGTTTTGATCCGTTAGCATTACTACTAGACGCGTCTCTTGAAGGAGAACTTGAATTAGTGAAAAAAACAGCGACGCAAGTGCCCAATCCATCAGCTGCAAATGATGAAGGAATTACCGCGCTACATAATGCCATCTGTGCGGGTCATCTGGAAATTGTTAAATTTTTGGTTGAATTCGGGTGTGATGTAAATGCTCAAGACAGTGACGGCTGGACGCCTCTTCATTGTGCTGCGAGTTGTAACAATGTTGCCATGGTTAGATTTTTAGTTGAACATGGGGCGTGTATATTTGCTACTACACTTAGTGACCATGAAACGGCAGCTGAGAAATGTGAAGAAGACGAAGAAGGATTTGATGGATGTTCAGAATACTTATACAGTAAGTTTTATTTTTGTAAATTTTTATGTATATACTAATTGGGGTATTTTAATTAGGTGTTCAAGAAAAATTAGGAATTCTTTCTGGTGGTGCTGTATTTTCTGTATTTGACTACGCGGCTCAACAACAGGACGAATTAAGTTTTAAAGCTGGTCAACAACTAACGATTCTCCGCAAAGGTGATGAAAGTGAAAGGGAATGGTGGTGGTCCAGACTTGGAGATAAGGAAGGATACGTACCAAGAAATTTATTAGGCGTAAGTTTGTTAATATAAAATCAAACAATACAATATTCTAATAATGTTATTATTTTCAGTTATATCCAAGAGTGTCACGAGCAGAAGAGTGAATTTGTAAAAATACATAGTGTAATATAAAAATGATATTTAAGTACCTTTTTGCCTTTTTGCTAATACTTTAAAACAATGTAAGATGACATTTTTTATTGATTTTTTAAGAATATACCTTTGCTCAATATTTGATAATATTGTTTAGTCAAAAGGTTTTCTCCTATGTTTATGTGTTATGTTAATTTTTATTAATATTATTTGTCAATTGTTGTTAACATCTGTTTTAGATAACTTATATGGATTATAATATCTTATGTAGTACTCTTAATTGCTTTTGAAGTAATGAGCATTTTTAATATATTTTTGAAAAATGTAAATATATAAATATGAATATAAAAATTTATTTACAATAAATATATTGATTTAATATTGATTAGATTTATTATGTGTTATTTTTATTCCTACTAATATTTTCATTTAAAGAATGCAGTGAACATTGGTGATAAATTTAATAAACAGAATTAAAGATGGTAGTAATATTAACATAAATAGTATTTTGAGAAGCTTAAATAATTGTGACTTCATTAATTGTATTGTGTGAAAATTATTTTTGGACAATTTTTTTATTTTGTTTGGTGTATTTAGGTATATACAAATTTAAGTTTAAGAGCTAACTTGTGTTTGTACCTACATCCACTAACAATAAGCCTGTTCTAGACTCGCCGACTTACAAAATTCAAGGTATTGGTTTTAATAGCTTAGTTCTTAAACTAAATTTTCCCAACTTATTCAACATTTCTTGCAGTCCTAAGGTTATTAGATCTATAGGATACCCCGGCGTTCTACCTTCCGAGGCACCTTTACGAGAATTGCATTAGCAATAATACCGAAGTGATACAACAATGCTCCTTCAATGCCAAAGAGACAGAATCTATCAAATACTCCATCCTCGGTGGGATTGGTAAATTAAAGAAAAAAAAATTGCTTTATTTTCTGGAATACACTCATAAAAATGAACACATCTGCTGAAAATCCCTTTTTGACGGCAAGGCAAGGACCTTCTGATAATTGGTCTGAACGAACTGCCATATCCAAGAAGAGTCTTGAAAATGGGAACCGGATCTAGTAACCAACATCAACCCAAGAGGTGAGATTTTTTTAGAACTCACAGTATGATCTAAAGTTAAGCCGCCAAACGTTCAGGTCTGATTTTTTAGGTTAAAATTTGATATTTATGTTATTTTCAAAAATACACTCCTTCCGTGTTGTAGTCAAGGATATTTTTATAAATTTTATCTCGGGTACATTTTTGGAAATAAATTTCAGACAAAGAAGTTTTATTTTAACCTGTAAAATCAGCGCTGAACAGTTGGTGTTTTATTGCTCTCTGACCATGAATATACCAATACTAATAAGCATACCAATCAAGAAAATCATGCAAACAAGTGCAAAAACACTATACACTGTAATATAGTTTGTTCTACGAGTCTAGATATTAAATAGGCTTTGATCACACATCAGGCAAAACAGGCTACTCCTTGTCCTATAATGGGTAAAAATCCATGTAGAAAAGTTCTTGAAAGCTACAAGTTAAAATGTTGTGTACAAAAGATCAAGTTTATAGCAAAATATAATTTTGTATGAGTAATTTTGTAAGGTTATGTAAATAGGTAAATAAACATAAACATAAATGGAATGCCGTCTTTCATTCATTTTTGCTAAAATAAACTCCGTATCATACAAGGAAATATTAACTGTATAAAAAATTATATAGAAACTACTCAAGGTCAATTTATACAATCGACTATATAGAAAGTTGTACATAGTGTCAGACTGGCATAATACAATTCAAAATGCATTTAACACAATAGAAAAGTGCTGCAAGAAGGAGAGACTAACTGAAACAAAAGTTTACAAGACTCCAAAACAATATCGATGAAGGAAGTAAAGTACCCGAGTTTTAATTGATTACAAATTAATCTTTTATATTTACCTTAATACTGTGACTACGAAAACCAATCGGATTCTTTTTGCAACTAAATTAATGATCGGACAAACATAGAGACTCACACCAGATAGTTGTATACGGTGTTGTTCAGACCCATTATTACGTACATACGAAGCGCTCGTATAGGGCGATAAAACACCTGTAAGGGTACGGTAATTAAATTAGATAAAGTACAAAAATTACCTGATAACGGAAGCAAAAATAACAACTTCTACAACTGTCATGGAAACACTGCCCTGCTACCACCATTGCACTTAGTTTGGGTGAGAAGAACAGCGTACCGACTACAGATAAATAAAGAGAATGTAAATCTTGAAATTCACAGACCGGGAATAACAAATGTGCTACATGAAGCAGAAACACTACAGATAAGACCCGTTTTTATAAAAGGTTTTTGCATACAGAAGTTATTTGACGTGATAATCTCGTCGCGAGACAAGTAAAAACTACAATAGCACGAAGTCCGAGTAAATACATTTTCTGCATTCATACACTCTGAAATTACGGTATCTCTGGTCAAACATGCTTCAGATTTTTAAGCGAAGGTAGCTGTCACTGAATGGTGCCTTAAAAACGTGATTGGTGCCCAAAGCATGTTGGGCACCTAAGCGGAACTACGGCGTCAGTAATAAAACCCAAACTGGCGGTGAACTACATAACCAGTTTGAAGGCATTAGCTACAAACGCCTGATCTGTGTACCACAAGATAAAAACATAAAAGGAAATCTTAAGACAGACACACTTGGCAGGTAAGGAATCACAGAGACTTGTTTTTAGGAAAAACAAATAATCCGTAAATTTGAAACGGAACACAACAATCTGTAGAAAGACAACAAATGAAGCACGCAAGACTATTCTTAACAGGACTATCACATAATATTCAAACTATGGTAATGTAGATGAGCTGAAGAAAACAACAAAAACTTACAAGACGTATAATACATAAATAGAATAGGAATCTGGACGGATTTCTTATTTATAGATGTTTGAAAGCATACAATACGCAACGTAATGCTTTCTTCAGCAAGCAAGAGTTGACCAAGACTC
The DNA here is from genome assembly GCA_963932245.1 of Tachinus rufipes. Taxonomy (NCBI): domain Eukaryota; kingdom Metazoa; phylum Arthropoda; class Insecta; order Coleoptera; family Staphylinidae; genus Tachinus; species Tachinus rufipes. The sequence continues at coordinate 42,503,474 of OZ010745.1, read as the reverse complement.
TAGTCCTATGGCTAAAGTTTCTGAATTTTATTAAAGAAACAAAAGTACTACATTAGTAACAATAACAAAAACGTTTATTGAACTTAAACCTGTTTTTGAGGTATCATAATTCGTAGTAAACTTGATAGAATGAAAATCTGGACAAAATTTCTATGTCGCAACATAGTGCCTCTTTCATCAAGCACAAGCTAACCAAACAAGAACTCAAGATAATTCTATATTTAAAAAAATTGAACTTTATTTAAAAAATAGAACTACTACGTAAATAACAGCTAGAGGTGCACAATCAGATCAAAAACACGCAGAAAAAAGACGTTAGAAGTACCACGTCCAGAAAAAATAATTTGATAATAATAGAATTAATAGGACAATACATTGATGAACGTTAATTTCTTCTTGACTAACAAAGTGATGGTAGTACTAATACTGTAAATATTTTATACAACATCTAAGCATGTAGCTTTATTACATCTGCTTGTTTTTAGCGTGACTCGAATAACAAAAGATACTAATAGTTGAGGAGTTAATAAATATGTTTTGAGTAACATTAGTTGCTAAACATTATTTTAGATTTAGCTTTTTGTTTATTATGATTGGAAAATTAGAGATTTTAATAAGATGAAAAAATAAATTTAGCTGTTGTATTTTTCAATATTTTATTTATTCAGTTAGGTTTGTCAATTTCTGGTGTAGTGTCATATTTGTTAGATAGAGAGATTTAGTAATAACATTAATGTAGCTTATAAAAAAAGAATTAAAAAATTATACTCACGTACGGTCGTCAAATTAAATAAACTTAGATAGCAAAAGTACTTTTAAGTTTGTAAAGTATATGTAAACTAAAATAACCAAAATTTTTCATTTTTTATTTACAAAACCATTATCTACTCTTTTTTTTAATGTTTAATATAAAACCAATACGGATTAATTTTTTATTGTTTGTTAAACTTGTTATTATATAAAGTTTTCCAATAAGTGGTTTCCTTTTGATATTTAAAAAAAAAACGGGTATTTTTTAAGAGAAATCAATAAATGTTTATTTCATTGTAAAGGGGAAGGCATGCCATTAACATTTGAAAACGATATCAGTCAACTGGCCGCCACGGTTACGGTTGCAGTTCCACATTCTGTTCATAAAATTTTCCATGGCGAATTTGCACATTTGCGGCTGAATGTCTTTGATAACTTCACAAATTTTATCTTTAAGGTATTGAATTGATTGTAGAGCATTGGCATAGACTTTATCTTTCATGTGGCTCCAAAGAAAAAAGTCTAAAGGTTTTAAATCACAAAATTTTGGTGGCCAATTGTGATCACCTCTTCCAGAAATAACACGGTCAGGAAACTTTTCTTGCAAAATTGCAATTGTTTTGTTGCTTGTAAAATAAACGTCGTCCACATCAATATCTTTCAATTCCGGCCATAAAAACTATTAATCATAGCTCGGTAGCGCCATCCATTCACCGTAACAGTTACACCAGCCTCATTTTTAAAAAAGTAAGGTCTAATCTTATTGCCAGCCCAAAACCCGCACCAAACAGTGACACGTTGAGGATGTAAAGACTTTTCAACAATCATTCTTGGATTTTCTGAGCCCCAAATGCGACAATTCTGCTTATTAACGTAGCCTCCGAGGTAAACATGGGCCTCATGACTGAAGATGATTTTTCGATAAAATTTCGCATTCATTTTAATGCATTTGAAGAACCCAATCAGCGAAGATACGTTTATAGTGATCGACCGGCTTGAGCTCTTGTGTTAATTGAACTTTAAAAGCCTTAAGAATTAAGTTTTTATGCGAAATATGGTGTCATGTCGTTTGTGGAATGTCTAATTTCAAAGATCGACTAGGAATCGACAAACCTGTGTTTTCTTCAACACTACGGGCTTCATCAGCAATATTCTAGACATGTGTTCATGAGCGATGCACACGGTTTCAATTCTTCACAACACAAACTTGTCCCAACAGCTCAAATTTTTCCACCAGGTTTGTTATTGCCGACCGAAAAGGTGCTTTACGACGACCAAAAAGTGCTAGTTTTGCAAACTGTGACTGAAGTTTTTTCACCATTTTTGTAGTGAATTTTAATCATTTCAATGCGTTGTTGAAGCGTGTATCGTTCTTTTTTTAATAATGGCGTAGTTTTTACTTGTCAAATGTTAAAAAATAATAGCTTCAAAATTGACAGCTGCCTAAATAACCTGCTTTTTAAAATGAAACTTCTTATTGGAAAACCCTCTATAATGGGTAAACTCCATGATCAAGAATTGAACTGTAACAATTGCATTATATGGTAAGACTTTAGGATCTTTTCACCTTTACTGTACTGTTTTGTGATAGACAGCTCACTGTAGTTACCAAATGACATATTATTTGTCTTTCTATTTTACGTCAATAATCTTACTATTAAATAAGAAAATTTGAGATAACTGTATCTAATACAATTTAAAATGCATTTAACAACATAGAAAATTGGTGCAAGAAAAAGAGACAATTACAGAAACAAAATTTTACAAGACGACAAAACAATATCGATGACAAAGGAAGTAAAGTACCAGAGACTCAATTAATTACAAACTAATCTTTTATATTTACTTGAATAATGTGACTACTAAAGTCAATTGGATGCTTTTTGCAACTAAATCTGTGCTTGGACAAACATAGAGATTTACACCTAATACGACCAGATGGTTATGTATGGTGTTGATCAGACCCATTATACATACGAAGCGCTTGTATAGGGCAATAACTAAACTAGGTAAAGTACAAAAAGTAGCTGTTACTGAATGGTGCCGTAAAAACGTGATTGAATTAGAATAACAGACTTAAACCTGTTTAAAAAAAAAACAAATAATCCGTAGTAAACTTGAAACGGAACACAACAACCTAAAAAACAGGCTATTCCTAACAGGACTATCACATAATATTCAAAATATGGTAATGTAGATAAGCCAAAGAAAACAACAAAAGCTTACAAGACGTATAACACATAGATAGAATGGGAGTCTGGACGGATTTCCTATGCCGCGCAGATGTTTGAAAGCATACAACACGCAACGTAGTGTCTTCTTCAGCAAACACAAGTTAACCAAGTTCTCAGTCTTATTAAAGAAACAAAACTACTACATTAGTAACAACAATAGAGGCGACTATTAGACATAAACCTTCTTTTTAGGTAAATAAATAATCCGGAGTAAACTTGAAACGAAACAAACAACTTGTAGTGTCATATTTGTTAGATAGAGAGATTTGGCAATAACATTAATGGAGTTTATGAAAAAAAAAATCAAAAAACTATATTTATCTACGGACGTCAGATTAAATCAAAAGTAGTTTTTAGTTTGTAAAGTATATGTAAACTAAAATAACCTAAATTTTATCAATCTTTATTTACAAAATCATTTTCATTTGCTGGTAATCAAAACACACACTACAATCATTGTGTGAGTTATTGCAACAAAAAAATAAATTTGTTAATATTTCTAAAAAAACTGTCGTCCTAAGTCAATATTAACTGCAAAAGGTTACAAACTCGGTTACAAAGCAAAAGTACAATGAATACAATATCTATAGTATTGAACGGCTTTATAAATAAACAAAATTGAAAAGTTATTCTTGTCCGGTACGCCAACTTGTCTAAAGCTTGATTAGATTTTTTTAATGCTTTTTTGTAACTCAAACAATGCCGGATTATCCCAAGTACTTTTTTTTCTTTTTAATGTTTAATATAAAATTAACACGGATTATTTTTTTTATTGTTTGTAAACTTGTTATTATATTTACTAACAATAATTTTTGATCTTACTCTTAGTTGAGATTAGAGCAATGAACAAATGTCTATGTTTTTTACTAAACTTATGATAAACCACAGGCTCATTAGTTTTATAAGCCACACCTTAAAGATGTTTCTCAGAATAATTTACCAGAGGGTATATCGAAAATTTGAAGGAACAATTGGTGACACGCAGTTTGGATTCAGGAAGGAACAAGAGAGCCAATTGTTGCAACACAAGTAGTAGTACTAGTACAAAATTGTTACGACCAGAGAAAGCCCGCATATCTTTGTTCTATAAATAACAAAAAGACTTTTGACAAAGTGCAACACCACAAACTTATTGATATCTTGAAACAATTAGACATTGATCAAAAAGATATTAGATGTATAGAGAGAGCCAGGTAGCCCATGTGAAAATAGATGACGAGAAAACCAGTGAAATCAAGATTTGCAGAGTAGTGAGAGAAGGATGTATTATGTCACCTCTATTGTTCAACATCTGTTCTGAGAACATATTTCTGGAAGCACTCACGAACATAAAGAAAGGCATGAAAGTCAACGGTATATGGCTAAACTATACACGTTATGCAGACGACACAATACTAATTGCCGATAACTTCGAAGACTTCCAAGAACTGGTCAACAATGTAGGGGATCAGAACCAACTTATGGGACTAAACATAAACATAACAAAGACAAAGTTAATGGTTCTATCCCGCAATCCAAATCTAGCAGGAAACGCGGTGCTAACGTTTGACAGCCTACCGGTGGAAAGGGTCAACAAGTTCAAGTATTTGGAAACATGGCTGACAGAAGACTGATCATCGGGCACCAAAATCAGGTGCCAAATTGAGTGCGCACGCAATGGATCTATAAAATTTAGAGAAGTTCTTACTAACACCAAATTTGATCTGAACCTCCAAATAAGATTTGTCAGATGCTATATATGGTCTGTGCTCCTCTGCGGTACTGAGGAGTAGACAATAAAAGTAACATCAATGAACAAAATAGAAGCCTTCAAAATGTGGCTCTATCGCAGAATGTTCAAAATTCCATAGACCGCGCGAATAATTAACAAAGAAGTTCTGCGACGGGCAAACAGAAATCGTGAGCTGTTGACTACAATAAAAAAAAGGAAGACTGCTTATTTGGGACATGTTATGCAAAATCAGAAATACAATATACTACAGCTTAATATTGAGGGCAAAATTGAAGGAAAAGGAGAATCAGGAGAAAGAATATGTCGTGGCTGAAAAACATAAGACAATGGACGAGAAGTCTGATCCACACAGTCAGGAACCGCAAAGAGATGAACTATATTGTTGCTAACATCTATTAATGAATAATGGCATAAGAAGAAGAGAAAATGATAAATTGTGATGTGACTCTCTGTGATTATACTCTCTTTCATAAATATTGCGCAGTTGGTTAATTGAGCGTAAGTTTGAAAAAGTCAATTTTGCCTAATGAAGTTTAATATTAACTTAAACATTTGTTAAATGTTTAAACAATTTTGGAGAGTTATTTTAATGTCTATAATACTAAAGAGGGCTCAAGTAACTCATTATTTACTTTTTAGTAACTAATAATAACTAAAGAATACAAAATGCTGATTAGGTTGAATGTTATGACAGTAGTCATAACACTATTGTTAATAAAATTGATATTTTTACCGATTAAAGTATACATCTAGCATATGCAAATGTCCCGATTTTTCAGAAAAACCTAACAGAAAACTTATTTTGTAGATAGTAAAGTAATGATAGCTTACAAACAAAAACCAATAAACAGTTTTCAATTTTAATCAGTCTACATCCTGCTAGTGTAAAGCTATCACGCAAAGAACTTGCAGAAAAATAGATCAAATTTGTAGCATTTAAAAATTTGATCAGCTTAGTATGGAAGATTGGTGCATTAGAAGCTGAACGATGGTTCTATAATCTTGCCTTAACAGCTTTATTTTATTTACGTTATGTATATCTTGTATACATAATAAGGGTTTGCTATTTATATTTTGCACTAACCTAGTTTTTTTACAAAGCAGCTTAACTATTTCTGTGCATAAGATATTAGGTACTCCGCACAACTTAAAGCAAAAACTTTACATCTAACATTTTTGTCGTAATATGGTCTTAATAGTTTATACATCATTAGATTACTGTTGCAAAAACCGGTTGTGAAAGGGTTATAATTTGAGAACTGGTTTTCCAACTTCCAGAAGTTTAGTAATAGTCTTACTTTAAGATCTTTGAATGTTATTCTAACACAGTTTTTTCTGTTATATTTTCTTTATTGCACATTTGCTGCCAGGGCGGACACTAGACACTGGTGTCTTCTAACGTATTCTATTGCTAGACCACCGCAAACACGAGAAAAAAGGGCAAGGAAAAAGTTGTTCTCTTAGCGTAGTTATTAAGAAACCGTCCGCTGTGGTTTCTTAATAGCTACTTAAAAACAACTTTTTCCTACTTATCTTTTATTGTTAGTCTGCCATGGCCTGTGCTCATATGCCGTATAGAGTAGTGTATCAATTTTCAAAAATTTACATGTATAAAATGAGTGTCTGCTATTTGTGTCCGTACTGGCGTTTTGTAGTGTGCCTACAAAACGCAAAAGCATAAAATAATATATAAAGAAATATGCTAAGAAAGTCTAATAATATTACAAAAATAAATTAATAGAAATAAAAGTAAACAAAGATTTTAATAATTTCTCTTCTTTTACTCAAATCACAAATGTTCATTATTAAAACTCACTAAACAATACCTCGGATGGCCTAGACAATCTAAGTCATAAGTTGTCACATTTTTTGCTTTTTAAAATTCCATTTTTTTAATATTATTTTACGTAGCAACTTTTGCAATATTTTATGCCCGCTCTAGTACTGCCGGGCAATTTTGTAAATACACGGTGACGATAATATCGAGTTCTATCACTCATTATGAGTATGTGTAGGTACAATGTTTACAAAGCACTAATATTGTAAGTATACTTACTTTTTTCTACAATATCTTATGCGCGTTTCAACAGGAATAATTGTGTCCGCTAGTATGTCCGCACAGACGTATATTTTTTTATTTTTGTGTCTTGGTAGTCTGACGTTTATGAACTAAAACCAAAACAAAAGTATTAATAGGGATTAAAATTAGACAATTTAATACTTTCCTGTTAGAAGTCTAAGCCTGATCAACTTTGATGGATGATAAAAACGAAGAAAACGAAGAAAACGAAGAATAAGGAAAGATTAGATAAATAGGGTTAATAGCTTGTGTAGTTTTAAATAATTTAAAAAAATTAAATTATAAAAACTTACAACTTGACCTCTGCAACATAGTAAGTGGAGGAAGCAAATTTTGTAAGTACGACTTACGTATAGATCGTAAAATAGATTTAGATTGTCGGATTTAAAATATGTTTAAAAAATGATGAAGATCTTACAACCAATGACGCTAACAAAATTAAAAATTAGCTTAAGCAGATCTCAAATCTATTTAATAAATTATCTATAAAGGATGCTCAAGCTGCAAAATCTAGAACTACCCATCTAAGTAACCGGATAGACAGAATATTGACTGATGAAAATGATACAATTAAAGAAAGAACACCAAGTTGTCCAGTTGTAGTTGTATGAGTTACGAAGCTAAATTATCTTTTGCTATAGTTGAGGTGTTAAAATCAAAGGAAACAATGCAGAAGAATATGAAAATTTCAAAGATAGTTTCTATAATTCAAAGTTGGATCCAGAATCGGACTTACCTAAAGACATTACCATATTATTTGCTCACTCTTTACCTACCAATCTATTCAACCAAACGCAGAAAAATCTGTACAGACTGTAACCAATCAAGCAACAACACCACTTCAAAACAAATTCAACAAATAGAGCATAATCTATTAAATCAGGTTATAAATAAAATTTAAAATTGAATGGAAAAGGAAAAGGAGGTTTAAATAAAGTATTAACATTTCTAGAGAGAGTGAAGATGTTATATTTCAAAACAAATTTAACAAATAGAGCACAATCTGTCAAATCAGTTAATAAATAAAATTTAAGTTTAATGGAGAAGGAGGTTTAGATGAAGTATTAACATTTCTAGAGAAAGTGGAGAAAACTAGCAATACTAAAAGATGTTTGAATCAAAAACTGACTAATTTATAGGAAGAAATCGTACAAGCTAAACGAAAAAATAAAAATAATGCCTGGCATGTCATAAGAGAAAGAAAACAAACACAAGAAAAGAAGTCTAACAAAAAACCCCGTCTATAATTTACAAATAAAATATATTAAATAGAACCTATTACATTTTCGTTGCCAGTAAAAATCAAAAATATTAAAAACCTTAGTTAACTATGCAATAGAATTAGTCTACGTTAAGAAATGTTGCAACTAGAATATAATTTTAGAGAATGTAAAAAAAAAAATAGAAATTTTGAGTGTGGAACAATAGATTAAATATCCATTATTTGATAATAGAAAGATCAATGTTAAGCAATGTTTAATAATAATTGATGTCTTAACTGCTTTCACTTTTTGGTATTGTGTAAGGAATGGATTCTATTTTAAAACAAAAACTATAACTAAATTTTTTTAATTACACTTACAAAATGAAAACAAAGAGGCAAGAATTATAAAAAAAACGGAAATAGTGTTTGCTGTTTTAAAGATTTCAATTGTTTTAGTTCAGAAAACCGACAGCAAGCAAATAAAATAATAAAACTGTTTAAAAGAATAGGCTCGGAAACAATAGGTAGTACGCATCTACCTACTCATCAAATAGATATTACAGATTTTTTTTTATTGTGGTTTTTACGGCTATTTTACATTGCCAAAGCAAGTCTACGACTTGTTTAAAGTGGTTTAATAAGACTAACAGCTTATTAGGTGACTTTCAAACCACTTTGGTAGATAAAAACAAATTTAAGATCATTTTAGTCATATTTCAAGGATCAAACCTCGGACTGCTCTCAAGATATGCAAGTGTTTTAACATTGAGCTATCTATCACATCATGCCAAAATGCCTTACTTATTAAACAGAGATATCAATGTGTTTCTTTATATATGTAATAACATCTAAATAAGAAACTAGAGAAAATGATCAAGTTAGGATTAGTCAAACCATTAAATAGTGCTTGGTCTTTGCCGGTGCTTTTGGTAAAAAAACTATCTGGAGAGTGTTGTTTGTGCGTTGACGGCAGAAAACTAAACTCTGTAACAAAAAAAGATGCATACATTTACTAAATAGTGTCTTGATATATTTAAACTTCATTTTCAATGCAGATCTTTATAGAGCATTTTAGAAAATATTATTTATAGAATTAGGCATTAAAAACAACATTTTTGATTCTAGAATGCGATGCAACGCTTGATGGATACAGTAATTGGTACCACATTGAAACAAAAAGTCTTTCTATATCTTGATGTCATTGTTATTATAACAAAAAACTTCAAAGATCACGTACAAGTTTTTACAAAGATATATAACCGACTGAAAGAAGCTGTTTTAAGCGTAAACTGAATGAAATGTAAAGTTTTTAAATCATTTATAAAATATCTAAGTTCTGTGTTTGATAGAGCTGAACTAGAAACAGACCCAGATTTGACAATATCTTACTAACCGTTTGAGATACAAAACTTAGCTTTTGTACACATCTTTGCATTAATATTAGCTACTTTTTAAGCGCTTATTCAATTTTTTTCATGTGCCATTGACGGAGATTTAAGGGTTGCGTGAGGTTTTTATGGCTTTAATTTCTATGACACTTGGGAAATTGGCATTCTGAAAGCACATTGTGAACCACCAATATTTTCTAAACAAAAAAGGTTCTCCTAGTCAAAAGGTCTAACGTAAACCGTTTTAGAGAAATACGGCATTTTATGATGGAAAACATAAAAAAAAGTAGCAACATGTTTTGTTGTTGATAAAAACAATTGTTTTTGATCTAGTTGTCAGAGTTTATGCATTTGAGTTATCGACAATTGTCGTATAGTTGTTAAATAACCTTTTTTCAAAAGAAGTCAATATTGCGGGAACTTATTATCTTTATTATCCAATTAATTTGCTCATTCTTAGTATTTTGCTTGCGTGGTGATAGCAAAATGAATAATTACAGTGAAGCGAGATGTGCGATATGCATTTTGTTTATGTGTTATGTTTTGTCGAATTTATCAAGAAAGGTTTCCAAACCGACAGGTACCAAATGAAAGAACATTTATTCGTACTCAAGAATGTCTACATCAAACTGGAAGTGTACATAAAAGAGCTGCAGAAAATGGGAGACCTCACCTGCTACCTTCGCAAATTAAAAAAGATATTTTTCAAGAAATTGAAGACGATCTATCAACTAGTACTAGAAGAATAGCTTTAAACCTAAACCTTAGTCACGTTACAGTGTGGAGGATAATAAAAAGACAGATATTATATTTTTATCACATACAGCGAGTACAAGCCCTTTTACCGGCGGATTTTCCGCAAAGATTGGTTATGTGTCAAAGGATTCAAGAAAAAATTGCGCAAAATCTTCCATTCTTAGAACAAGTTTTTGTTTACGGACAAAGCAAATTTTTCTCGCGATGCAGTTATGAACTTCCATAATAATCATGTATGTAGTTGCGCGTCAATTCTTAAATGAACAGTATAGGAACCGTTGGCTAGGTCGAGGAGGCCCACAGGCTTGGTCTCCTCGGTATCCAGATCTAAATGTTTTAGATTTTTTTTTTGTATCAGTTAATCAGTTAATACTGATGAAGAACTAAGAAATCGCGTTATTGCATTCTGCAATACGATACGAAAAACTCCAGGCATTTTTGAACAGGTACGTCAGTCACTAAGACGTAGGTTGGAAGCCTGCGTTACCAAAGAAAGAGGTCATTTTTAACAATTTTTGTGATTTTTTTTGTTTTTTATGTTATTGCTTAATATTGTAAAAAAAAGGTTTGTGATCATGTGAGATATCGTCAAAACAATTTAGAAAAATAATTTTTTTACACCTTGTATCTTGAAATCGGTGCGTTTGCGGAACCATGTTAATAGGAACTTTTTTCTTATAATTAGCCAAGAAACCCTACTTTTTATTTTCCGACACATGTTTTGAAACACCCTGTATAAACCTTTAATATCAAAAAGCAATTTATATGTAGTGGCAGTTGCATTATCTAAAGCTGTATGCATAATTGAAGTTAAGGACAGTTTTTTTTATCCGCATTAAATTTTACCGAGCGAGAAAATCGTATTATTGGGACAGCTATTCGTTTATATCTAGATGCAAACAAGCATAATATTTGGGATTGTAATATTCACAAATGCATTACGTTTTGCAGTTAATAAAACTATGAAGTATTTTTCTAATACCTTGGTAATTGAACAAATAATACCAATTAAAGAAAACTATTATACGGAATTAATTAAAGGAAAATATCGGCATTCATTGTCAAAAACTGAACTAGGTTTTGCAGCTAAGTGACGTCTAAGTTCATTTCATCTGAGGTAGAGGTCTATTCATTATTTTTAAATTAGGACTGAAACTCGATTGCTAAGTGGCAAATTGGTTCACTTATTTGTCATTATAGCTACATTTTTGGTCGATCTAGCAAATTTTGTTGTTAAGCTGAAAATAATTTAAGTAAGTTATAAGAATAGTTTAAAGTTAGGATAAGATAATAACTATATAAATTTTTGTAATTAATTTTTTTTTCTATAGTAGAGGAAGGAGTTTTAACAATTTAGTCTTGGTAGCCTGTCGTTTATGAACTAAAACAAAAACAAAAGAATTAATGGGGATTATAATAAGAAATTTAATTCTTTCCTGTCAGAAGTCTAAGCCTAATTATCTTCAGTAGGTGATAAAAACGAAGGTTTTTCTCGGTCAGTAATGCTAAACTAAAAAAGATATTTAAAGAATAAGAAATAATGTTATTCCTAAGATTTATACTACTTGTCTTAAATTATCAAATTTAAACTAACATTAAGGTGTTTTTACATTTGTCAATTTATTGTTCAATTTTAAGGACTTATTTATCTCATTAATTGCCGTCAATTTTACGACAATTTATTGTAGATTTGTTTCACTTTACACTTGGCAATTTATTGTTCAATTTCCAATACTGCCAACTGTATAAAAAAACAGCTGATCGTCAGGTTATGTGGTAGATGCACTGTGACTGAATCATATATATTTTGCAGTTGGCTACACCTAACTTCATCAATAAATTAAAGCGAAGTAGGTTATGTTTTAATCTGATATTTTAATCTGACAATAAATTGGTCAATAAATTGACAAATGTAAAGTGACAATTTATTCTGATACGGGCTTCAAGGTCAGTAAGTTCTTAAAATTGAACAAGAAATTGACAAATGTAAGAACACCTTTAGAGAATTATTTAAATCTTTAAAAACAATTAGCAGTGTTAAAAATTGAACAATAAAAAAAACATTATCAAATGTAAAAAACTGTTCAATTTATTGCACAGTTTTTTTAACTATTTTTTTACAAAAAATTGTCAACAAATACAAATAAAATAAGTTTATGATCAAGAACTCTTAAATAAATCAATAATGTTACTAATTACTTATCTCTATATATATATATATATATGTTTATAATGTAATTACATAGTTAAATTTGCAAATTATTTATTTTACCTGAATAATATGTAAATCAACTAAAATATTGTTCGTTTGTATTATATTTAATTTTGAATCAATTTTTATTTTATTTAATTAAATTGCAATAGCAATTCATAAAATAATTAATACTGCATTTCGAGTTCTTATTATTAAAATCTGCATAGTAAGCGACATCTGTTCAACAATAGTTCAATGATTTAATACTAGTTACTGGCCCTAATAACTCTACTTTATTTTTAATATAAATTTTCAGCATTGCCATCTATCGTATAAATTGTCATAAAAAGAAGCTATTCACATTAGATCATATCGCGCCATCTACGAGCAAATAGTGAAACTGAACAATATAGAAACTTATAGTTTAAATATTTGTCTGCAACATGCTGCACTCTAGTGTAATTTAATTTAAAAAAAATACGTTAAAATGACATTCAAATTTTCATAAACATTTGTAACCTATCGTAATTCTATAGTGGTTGTATTATAATCAATTTTAAGTTTGCGGATGCTTTCATTGAATAAATTACCGGTTGAAATGTTTTTTAACATAAATGTATTTCAATTATTGGGAAAGTTCATTCAGTTTCCGTTTTACAACAATAAGACAATGGTTATTCTTCTATGTTATTTAAATAAACTTATAAATAATTCGCGATCATATACAACACACTTTCGATTTTTATGCGATATATTTTTAAATACAATGAATCATCGCTGAGTATAATTAACATTCATAATGATTTTATAGTGTGATGGTATTTATTTTTTAAAAGCCCCTTCCGCACAATTAAGTGACCCTTACAAATCTAGCATACGCTTACGCATCCCCCTATATTTTATTTACCTTATTATTAAGAGGAGGGTTGCGACCAATTAAGTACACTTTTACTGGTATTTTAACCCGCATAGGGGTTGATTATGAAATTTTTAGGGGATTATTATTGTTGATGCGCGTGACCCGTATGACTCCACATGACAATGACTGCGACAGTGTGATTTTTTTACGCACGCGTTTACCTCGAGTGATTGCATTGACATGATATATATACGGGGATGCTGAGAACCGGATTGATAGAATGCAAAAAAAAGAGTTTTCCCCGTTTTGTGATCTCACACGTTCTCACCGTCGATGTTTAAGTACCCCTATTCATTCTAATTGTATTATTTAGATAAATAGATTGTTGTCATTTGAATGTGTAATTAGAAGGGCGAAAAGTGCATGGTCTGTGGACTGGCGTTATATTATGTGTTTTATTGAATAGGATTTGGGAACTAATGGGGCGGAGCTTTAATAATGAAATTGTTTGTAATTGCTTAGAATTCATTGTCATAGTATTTAAAACCTTTTTAAAATAAATATGTTATAATAATTAATATAGTGGGAGATCAAAATATTTCTGTGGCTGAGAAATGATATCAAAAATGTACTATAACTTAAACTTTTATAAAACTAATAAAATAAAATGTATGGTAATTTAGAACCAGTTTTATTATTGGTTCAAAATGACCACCGACAACTATAGCATGCTTTTATCATACTCCGCAATGATTGGCAAACTATAAAAAATACAGTCTTTGTTTCGAAGGTAAGACGATTAAATTCCAGGTTCAGCAGAAACTGCAGTGTTTTATTTTATATAATCTTCTATTCAAGGTTTTTTCAGTTCTTACACACTACGATTTAGCATCCCAGGTTCTGTATGGAAGATGATACATGCAACAAGTCCCTCTATCGGGTACAGCCGTGGCTAGATTATATTGTTCATGTTTCAACAAGCATTTGTTTAACATATTGAGAATTAATTTAAACTAGGTTTCTGTCATGCTGTAATACGACAATTTTATTACTATCCTAGAACAGGAGTCTAGACAGACCACTAGGAAGCTACTGATTGCAGGCGACTTCAACGCAAAATCGCCGGAGTGGGGCTCCAGAGTGGAGGATAAAAGAAGAAAGTTTCTTACCGAGTGGATAGCCGGGAACAGTATTGTCATTGTAAATGATGGGAAGAAAGGAATAAAACAGACTTCCTTGATCGACCTTATTATGTGCTCAGAAAATTTATCAAGTAGGATAATTAAATGGCACGTAATGGAGGCTGAAACACTAATTCTTCATAATTATATTAGATACTGTATTAAAAAAGAAATTTCAATAACAGTAATTAATAGTATTAGAAAGGGGTGGAATCTACAAAAATTTAATGAACAAAAGTTTAAGAATATAATAAGAAATAAAAGTATGACATCATCAGACACAAGTTACAATACTTTGATAAATATAATAAAGGAATCTTGTGATGAAGCGATGCCAATAATAAATGTTGGAACAAATATATTGCTTCACAAATAAAAATTTGTATACATAAAAGACAAGAAGAAGGGGCAATGTTGATGATACTAAATTAAAGGATAATGATTATAAATCTTTTAAGAAAGCACTTAATATTTTGATTACTAAAGCTAAAGAAAAAGAGTGAAAAAAAATTAATGATGAGCTTGAAGATAACATTTTGGGAAATGGGTACAAAATTATTACAAAAAAATGGAAACCTAATAGAATTAAATTGTCAGATTCATTCCAAAATAAAGTTAGAAAAACATGGTTTCTAGAACAAGTAAAAATAAAGTGGCCAATTACAAAACTAGAAGAGAAATTTACAACCGATATAACTATAAAAGAGCTCAAATATGCCTAAAATAAAATGAAGATTAAGAAAGCGACAAGGCCAGATATGATCCCAACAGAAATTATTAAAAAAGCAGTAGAAGAAATTCCGGATAAGATATTATCTACCCTAAATTTGTTGTGGAAAAAGGGTGAATTTTCTACCCCTTGGATATTAGCAAATTTGAAACTAATCAAAAAACTTGGTAAAAATAAAGAAAATCCGAGATCATATCGACCAATTTGTCTAATTGACTCGTTAGGAAAACTTTATGAACAAATTATTGTGGCTAGGTTAAAAAAAGAATTAGAAAAAGAAAAAGATTTATCAAATTTTCAATATGGTTTTAGGGAAGGGAGATCAACTTTAGACCCAATGGAAACTGTAAAAAAAATTGCTTATAATAAAATGAAGAAGACATTTAGGAAAAAAAGCCTATGTGCTTTAATTACATATGATGTAAAAAATGCATTTAATACAGCGGCTTGGGACAAAACTATTGAAGATTTAGAAAAAAAAACTAAACATATGATAGAAATTATTAAGAGTTTTTTTTATAAATAGAGCAATTATTAATGAAAAAGTACAAAGTATGAAGTGACAGGGGGTGCACCACAGGGTTCGGTACTGGGTCTATGGAATATCCTTTATGATGATTTACTTAGAATTGATGTCCTTAACCAAGTAACCCCTTTAGCATATGCTGACGATCTAGCTATGCTAATTGTGAAGAAAACGGCGGATTTATTGGAAGTTACAGCAAATAAATGTGAATCAATAGATGATTGATCACAAACTCGAACTAGCAACAGAAAAAACTGAAGCAATTTTAATTATTCAAAGAAAAAAATGTAGAGATGTAAATTTTAAATTGGGAAATGATAAATTACGCCGAAAAATAGTTTAATATATTTAGGAATAACAATTGATAAATTTTTAAGATTTGGAAAACATGTCAAAAAAGTAGCAGTTAAAGCAAAATTGGTTGCAGCATCTGTATGTAGAATGATGCCAAGACGCGGAGGAATTACTGAAAAAAAAGAAGAATTATGGCATCGGTAGTTGCATCTGTTGTGATGTATGCAGTCTCAATTTGGTCAGTAACACTTAAATACGACAAATATATTAAATTGGATATTCTTTAACACAGTGTTTACAAAACAGAGATGTTTCAGGGCATACTTAAAAAAAAAAAAAAAAAAAAACTAACAATGATAAATGTGTGTATTGTGATGGTGTAGACGTAGACACAGCTCAACATACGTTGCTGGTCTGCCCAAAATAGGAAGTTGAAAGAAGAGTGGCGGAGACTGCACTTTGTATAGAAATTAGAGTCAAAAATATGATTAACCTAATGTTAGAAAGTGGTACAAAATAGGATATTATCAATAGTATGATTGAAAAGATTATAACAAAAAAAAGAAGATGAAAGAATTAGAGAGAAAGAAGAGGAGCAAAATTAGAACAATAAGAAGCAGATTAAATAATTAAAACCTGGTCTGGGGGAGATGAAAGCAAGGAGGGTTAATGAGTAGGGTCCTTATTGAATTAGGGAACGTGTCTCACACACCTCTGTGTTGAAAAAAAAAAAAGGTTTCTGTCTGTAATGAAAACTGCTAAAAAGAACTCACTTCAAATAAACTTAAAAAATATAACTTAATACAACTAAATTAAAGATAGGAAATCGCTGTAAAATTAAAACGCAAAAATTATGTTGGTCTGTTTGAAGGTGAGATATACTATTTGCGACGCTAACTAGAGATAATTTATAAAGTTTTATCTGTAACTTTTATAAAACTATGACGTTTTGAGCATAATTTGGTATAAACTTTTTGGTGGTTATTATTCGAAAATTTCTTTATAATAGAAAGAAAAAAACATATTAAATAGAACACAGTTTTATCATAAAGTAGACATGTGGGAATTATATATGAAATAGCACATCTAATAAACCCATTACTTAGTTTTGCTGACACAGTTGCGTTTTTAAACATAAATTACTGTTTAAGGTAACTAATCAGATGACCGAATTAATAAATTATGTATTTTATGTAAATTGCCTTTTCATCCAGTAAGAGACACATACACGTGTTTCAGGGTATGCACCCATCATCAGTGTGCCTAGCACGTACATACATAAAATCATGGCATAAAACACATTATTTATTAATTTTAAATGATAAATTTGTTTCCGTCATTTGATTCAAATATTCCGTGTAAGGATTTAATTGTATTACAGTCTCCTTCACACACAAACAGTTAAACGTTTCTCCCAATAGTGGGCATTGCGTCAACACCCTCGACACATAAGTAATCATAAATTGTTTAATAGTTGCTGTGGTTTTATGTAAATTGTCTCTTCGACCAGTGAGATGCTAGGCACACTGATGATGGGTGCATACTCTGAAACACGTGTATGTATCTCTTACTGGATAAAAAAGCAATTTACATAAAATACATTATTTATTAATTTTATTAAAATAGTTATTATTGATGAAGACAATTTTGTTGCAAACGGTTCACTTGTTGTTGTTCAATAAGCCAATAAACAAACTTTTTTTTTGTCAAGTCTATAGCAGTAACTATAGGTTACAAGCCAAAATTGAGTTTGTTGAAGGTGTTTGGGTGGGTTGCAACAACTTCAAAAAAACAATAAAAGATAAAGTTATAATTTCCAACGCAATTTATAAATCTTTAATAATATAATTTAAATAAATAGATATGTCACGTTACTAGTATTGCTTTATCACTACTATTTATTGTAAGTTCAAAACCGCACTACAGTAGATGAATTCTAAAAAAAAATTGCAAAACGTTAATTGGCAGCGTTTTCAATATTGATACGTGTTTTTAAAAAATCTTAATAACAACACTATTCTTGTGGGGACAATAACTATTTTTAAAAGTTTTGAAAATAAAATGGAAAGATATATTTCACAATATATTTCTGTATCAAGAAATATAGTTGGGTTAGAAACTCATTTGAAATTAATGTAATGGGTGTTAAAAATAAATGTGTGATGTGAATGAGTCTCACAAACAGTGGCGTGGACTATATGAAACAAAAGTTTCCAACGCGGAAAGACCTACAATCATACTTTTAACGTCTGTTATAAAATCTGGGGTCGGATTTTGCTAATATGATTCTAATAGGATTTGGCATTTTTTGAGAGTTTATAGTAATTTTTTTAAAATATTTTATTGCAAAATTTAAGATTTTATAAATCTTTTTACACTTTTTGAGAGTTTATAATATTTCCGACAATTATTTAAAATGTTATGGTTAAATTTTGCACTTTTTGATAGTTTATGCCGCATTTTAGTTTTTCCTAACAATGTTTTTAATATTGCAAAGCTGAATTTTGCTATTTTTAAAATTTTATCATTTGTTGCTATCTGACAATTGTTTAAAATTTTAAAATTAGATTTTGTTATTTTGATATTTTATGAACAGAATTTCGTTTTTTTTAAAACTTTATAGTTTTTGTTTACATTTTGCAACAGTTTATAGCCGGATTTTAGTACATTTTATTATTTTTAACAATTTATGTCCAGATTTTTCTATTTTAGACAGTTTGAAGTTTTTTTTTAGTTTATGGCCCAATTTTAATGCGTTCTGACAATGTTTAAACTTTATGGCTAGTTTTTGTTTATTTTTAAACAACATACTGGTGTTTTATGACCGGATTTTGTTTTTTTAACATTTTATAAATAGAATTTTACGCCTAGATTAGTGTTTTCTAACAATATTGTAATATTTTATAGCCAATTTTTTTGCTATTTTTCAGCAAATACATTTTTGAACAATTTATGGCAGAGTTTGGCGCGTTTTGACAATATTGTGATGTTTATAATCCAGATTTTGCTTTATAAATAACATTTTTCACTTTTTAACCGTGTTTGGGCGGATTTTAGTTTTTTTTATCTTTTAATTAAATTTTGTTATTTATGATTAGAGTTTTGCACTTTTTAATAGTTTATGAGCAGACAAAAAAATTACAAAATGTTGTACGTTTTTTTCCAAAACTGTGAGGGGGTTTTTCTCAATATTTTTGAGGAAAAGCCAAAAAATTCTAGCTACGCTACTAGTCACAAAAATTTGGGCAAGTTGTAAGATTTCTGGAGCGATGTAAAATAGCTGTAAAACGTGCAATAAAGAAGAAATTCTCATCAGTGCATCTTGGTGGTATAGCATTGCTTGATGGTGAAGGATGAATTTAGATAATTGATTTACGTGCTTTTAACACAAGTTAGATAATAATTGGTGATGTGCAAAATAGTTCCATTATTTTGCTTCAACCAAAGAAACTGAATATCATCAATAAAACTTTAGTATTACAACTGGCAAACAAATTTTGTTTGTTTTGTTGTTACTTAACACTTTATATAATTCTTTTTTGCTCAAAAATACTACACCAGGGTAGTTAATGATTTGAGTGTTTTCCTGAAGAATAAGTTTTTCTAAAAGTGCTTGCAGCCACTCATTTAAAGTCAAAGGAGTAAGAACACAATTTTAATTGAAAAAATGATTTTCTGCTTGTATTTTTTAATAAAAATATTTTAAATTTTTTTAAATTTATTTACTAAGGACAGTCAAAAATAGTCGTAAGCACCACGGGCGTGATAGAATTTCCAGCACTTTGATGTCTGCTGTCTAAACATTGTTGAATGAATAACGGTGTAAAGTATTGCATTATTATGCATCAAGAGAAAATGTTCTTCAACAACATATAGAACATATAGAACATATAGAAAAGCAAAATTTAAAAGAATCTTACTAGAGCTGTTTGAAACAATTTACAAAACTGTAAGTGCTGTTACAAAAATGTCAGCCCAAACCATAACTAAACTTTGTTGATAGCTGATCTTTGCTATATTTGTTCATGGTCATAGTAAAATTGCAGAAAATAAACTTGAACTTGTCTATAAATCAAACTTGTCTTTATTAATTTTTCCTTCAGTTTATGTGATTCCTGGCAAATTAAAATCAAGACACAATGGCGCTTAAAAAATTCTGGATTTATAGCAGGTCTGAAAATTGTTTGGATTATTTATTAAAATCTTTGTTTTACTCTTTGCAAACAGTAACACAATAAAACGATCATTATTTGCGTTAATTTGTTATTTAAGACCAGTTTCAGGTTGTCTAGTAATGCAAAATTACCGGCAATTTAAAAATTAGCAGTATTACTAGTAATAAAAATTGCATTATATTGCAACACATGCAAAGTTAGCGTATTATTTTTTATATTACCGGTAAAATAAAATCGTTTAATAATATTATGACCTAACCTAACCTAACCTAACCTAACCTAACTTAACCTAACCTAACTCTTTTTGTTAATTTTCTTCAAGGCTTTGCCATAATATGTTGCCTCATCTTTTGTAATAAAATAGCATTATAAGCGACATTCACCGTGGTATTCCTTTCTTTAAAATGTTTTCAAAATCTCAAAAGATTGTGGCTATAATCTTTTTGATTGACGGGGATACCCTAGCATATATCTTAGTGGTGTCTGCACGCCGCCATTTTATGGATTCTTTTTTAAACAAAGAATCACGAAACAAGATTTATTTTGCACTCACTTCATTCATACCCAAATGACCATGTAGTATTTGGCAAATGTATCTAACAGCCTGGACATTGCTGATAATTCTCTCACGTTTAGTCGGCAATTACTTTGGACCAGTTTTTAATAAAGACGATCGACTTTTTTGTAATCACTTCAACTAGTAAACGAAAAGGCGAGTTATCTTCTAAAGACTCAAAGCCCAACTTAAACTTTTTCCCTAAGTTTTTACAACAAACTACTACAGAACGTGAAAATTGGGTTTTTTGGATCCTGCTTTGCAAAACTTATTTTCAACAACAAAAGCAATTAGAAATATTTGGAAGGGTTTAATTAATCAGTTCACCAGAAAATTCAATCATTTGTTCTCAAATGGTACCGCTCTTTTCTTTGCTTGCCTTTAATTTCTCATCATAAGAAAAACACATTTATCTACAGTTTTTTTAGTATTATCTACTTTTGACAAATAGTGTAGCTAGATAAAAAGTATTGCGCAATAGTTTAAATAAAAATAATAACTATATTAATTGCCAAAAAAGCGGTGGCGTATTCATATGTGTTTTATAGAACAAAAAAGTGAAGCTATATTAAATTTTAATAGTTGTAAACCGCATTGCTGCGTAAAAAATCAACAGCAAAAAGTTGAAGAAGATGTTAATCTTAATACTAACTTATATAATCAATTTGTAATCTACTAAAAAAACGTCAAATCAGTCGGTCAGTTAATAGGCAACTAAATTAATCTTAACGAGTTGGCAAGCTGATGCTGTAATGTTGTAATGTAAGTTGCCAGCATTACAAGCAGAGAAGAGGCTATGACGCCAAGAGTGGCGTATGAATGGCTGACAAAGATATCTGAGATCATTCTTGATTTTTTTATCAAACTATTTTTTTAATATTATTGAGTTGATTTAATTAATTTTTAAGTCAATTAGTTTTAATATGATTTTAAAAATAGTTGAAAAAGATGCGGAAAACAATACACCGCAAATCGCAGCAGGTCTTTAAGTTTATAATTAAAAAAATCAAAAAGTTTATTATTTAATTTAAAAAAACACGACTTTCTATTAATAAGGCATAATTTATAAAGCAAACAAAAACTTAACAATATTACTTTAGCACATTAACAATTTGTATGCTATTTCTGAACTGTTTTAATTGCGGTCTGTTGGTCTTATTTCTGGTTGTTATTCCTTTGGTACTTCTGCTTCTTCAATAAAGTTTAGAAACTTTTGTAAAACTTGAGATTTTTTTAGTTAGCTTTTGCATGCCAAAGACAGCATTACTTTGAGTATTGTAAAGCTAGCACTCGCTCAGTAAATAAAGTTTTGTGATTCTCCAAGTATCCGCGGCATAGTAAATCCGTCTAGATTCCTATTTAATGCATGTGTTTGTTTAGGCTAAAGTGTTCAGTTATAAGTCTTGTAAGCTATTGATTTGTTTTACTCATTTGTATTACCTTAGTTTGAGTGATGTTTTATGAGCTTGTTAGGAATAGTTTTGTATGCTTTGTCTTCTAACAGTTTTTACATAAATTTCAAGTGTACTATAAATTATTTGTTTATTAGTCTTATATTAGATCCCAAAAGCTCATATTCAATAAATTTCAGTGGTTTAATTTTTGGCAAAAAAAATCTGCTTTAAAGTTTGTTTATATACCTTGATTTGTTGTTATCTAAATCAAGCGCACCCGGTTGTTTTTGAGTAATGCCTTGCAGTTTGGATTTTATTACTGGCAAGCGTATTCCTTAAAGCACCGTTTGGTTGTCCGACAGTAATCTCAGTACCGCTTGGCGTATAGAATGTGTGGAATGTAAATGTGAGAAAAAGATGCTAAAACAGACAAAAGCATGAAGGCAATACAACAAACAACGTTTTCATATATTTACGTGTCCAAACGCTATCAGTCTATTAAAGTGTTGTCTTGACTTAATCAAGTACTTACCGCTCTATTACGAGCCACTTTTACAATTTCCAATTAAAGCATAGTTAGGGTTTGGAGGGGAATAAACCGGGGTTAACTTACTCGGTGCTCCAAGCAGTAGTTATACCTAGTATAACGCACATAACCTCTTAAGCGCCGCACATATCATATTTGAAAAAAATAAATAAGAAAAAAGTAGGATTTGTTGCTTCAATTTTTGTCTTTTTGTTGTCACTACCATTTAAACACATTTGCGTTATAGAGACAATCTAAATTTGCTTATAAACGGCACAATTGACGTTTCAATAGGTTATCCAAGAAAATAAACTAACTTAGCATTTGTAAAAAAAAAAAACTGGTAAGCGGCAGCTGGCAATCCAGTACCGGATATCAAGCTGAGATCATGGAGATCAGAATGGTTGGTATCTGGACAGCAAACGGCGCAGTGGCAACCACGAAAACGGCGTTTGTACAGCGGTGTAGAAGGCAACGGGAAACCACTACACAACACTTCCCCAGGATAATCATGATAATGGCTGCAAACACAAACGGCCCCGAGTACGGGCGTCCTTTAGATGGGACAGGGGTGCGAAGAATCTACCGGACAGCCACTCTCAAATTAAACAAAACAATACCTACGAAAATCGGTACATGGAATGTCAGAAGCATGTACCAGACAGGAAAAATACACAACACTATCAAGGAGATGAAAAGACTAGATATCTCAATTCTTGGTATAAGTGAAATGCGGTGGGACAATATTTCAGTCACGTCATGAGACATCCCGAAAAATACGGTATCCTGCATTTAATAATGCAGGGTAAAATAAATAGTAAAAGAGAGCCCGGAAGGAGACGAACATCGTGGTTGAAAAACTTAAGACAATGGTTTGGAAAAACATCAACCGAACTCTTTCGCGCCGCTGTCAACAAAATTATTATAGCTAACATGATAGCCAACGTCCGCTAAGCGGATACGGCACTTCAAGAAGAAGAAGAAGCATTTGTAAAATGCATTGCATGTTATACCAGGTATAACTGTAGATTAGTTTATCCGACGATTGTAAAAGCAGCCCTAAATGATACCTATCTCCGATTAAAAAACTAAAAAACTAAAGCATGTTTGCATAAGGATAACTGAAGCTAACTCTTGTCTTTGTATACTTTGGTTTTTTATTTGTGCATTTGTCTCGCAATAGGCATTATCCTTTCATAAAATTTGATTTCATCTTCCTCAAGTAACAAACTTAGCTGCTGTGAAAGTCATTGCACTTGTTATGATTAAAGATGCTAATCTAGTTTTATCAAATGGCTTTTGTTGTCACATTATAACATTGAGATAGCTTAGTTATAGAGCATTAGCGTAGCACGCTAACAATCCGGGGTTTGATCCTTGAATATGACTAAAATAATAACTTGCTTTTTATCTACCGGGGTGATTAGGAAGTCACCTAATAAGCCGTTGGTTCCATCAACCCTCTTCAAACAAGTCTTAAAACTTCTGCGGCAATGTTAAATAGCTGTAAAACTCGCAATAAAGAAGAGAAGATTCAATTGAATGCAAAAATTTAAGTTGGTTTTAAACATAAGTATTAAGTACTTTATTTTCTTTGTAATTGGAAAAGTTTGTACACTTCTAATTTTTGTTTAAGTCTGTGATGTTGCCGTTTTGTTTAGGTTAGTCCTTCTTCTTGTACCATTTTTCTAAAGTGTTGTGCATTTTACATTTATTTGAAAAAATCATTGGCGTAGCTTAAAGAAGAAAAAACGTCCATGTTATTAAGTAATAGCATGCACCGCAATAGAAGTAATAACACACCGCCAACAACTTTAGCTCATACATTCTTACAGTTTCTTAACTTTCATATATGCAATAAGCGCTCTGAAGCTGATAGGAATTCGATGCGGGTGTGCGTAGTCTCGTTTGAGAGGGGATCCTAAAGTTGTTAACTTGTGTTTATGTTGTCATCTTGCGTTAGAGGTTTTTTTTCCAACGACTATTTTGCGGTTTTAACACAGCGCGCTTTCCAAAATTGCTTTAATATTGCGGATATCATATCTTTTGTGGGTCACAACGTACAAAAAAACTAATTTTGTGCAGAAAAGAAAAACACCTAAAAACATCAAAACAGTAAAGGTTTTGCTTCTGTTTTTAGAATTTTTAATCATTTTGTGAGGTAAATTCTGCACGATAAACTTTATTTCTATTTGTACAAGTTTGTTATTGTGCATAAACTTTCCAAACGCAACTTTAATACTCAATAAAATTTATGTAAAGCATTTCTTGAACACGTCTCTAAAGATGCGCTTGTGTTTTTTTGTGATAAAGCTTATTTTAAACTGACTGGATGTTTTAATAGGCAAAATATGCGCTGCCAACAATCCAAAAAATTAGCAGATTGTCACAGTTAATTCAGACCGTTATGTGAATTTACTCAAACAGTTTTTTGCTCCAACTTGATGCAATAAACATATGGTTTTAACATAACGGCATTTTCCAAGGCGCCTTATCTCACTTAAGGGTAATTTGGAGGGACCAGCATGTTCACTCAATTTGTCTTCTTGTGACTTTTTTCATAAAGCTTTTTGAAAACTGGTGTGTATACCTATCACCCACCCACCCTAAGATACCCATCAATATGTTGAAGAAACAGCTATAAACTGTTAGAAAGTGTATTGACAATACAGACGTCACTTACTTGATATGATTTTCAAAACAATTTTACAAACAATTTTAAATGTTCAACTGTTTAATTAAAAAAAATATATATATATATATATATATATATCTACTACTTTTGTATTAATTGCATTATAAAATAAAAAAGTTATTTTGCCACACTTTGTATAAATAATACTTTAATTGATCTCCAGGTGTTTGGTATATATAAAAATGTTAGGCTAGCTGTGTTTTACATACAGGTTTTAAAGATCAGTAAGCTTTTTTTGTAGCAGAATAATAATACAAGACCCGCCAACAGGTATTGACAAATTTCGGAGGTAAAAAAGATAGGAAAATTTGTTGCCGTTGCAGCAGCGTATTTTTTGTGTAACAGCATTTGTCAGAACCGAATCCATAATTGAAGTTCAGAGGCAATTTGTGAGACAATATAACGTTTCTCGACAGGGTAAGATTTGTTCAAGAAACACCATATTGCAATAGCACTATCGTTATGTAAACTAGCAATGTCAACAAAGTATATCGCGGGCCCCAAAAATCGGTACGTACCCCAAATAACATCGAAAGAGTGCGACAAGCGCTACAGCAAAGTCCACAACGTTTGGCAGTTTGCCAAGCAAGAGTATTGCACATTTCAAACTCTAACCTTAGGCGTATTTTACACAACGACTTAAGATTCTATCTCTATAAAATTCGAATAGTGAACAAGTGTGTATCAGAGCATTTGAGGAAGATTTTTCCAAAGAAATTGGTTTTACAAAACGACAATGTTAATTGACCTGCAAGATCTCCGCATTTAACTCCCTGTGATTTTTTCTTATAGGGATATTTGAAGTCAAAAGTGTATTTCTACAAGCCCAATACATTAGAAGAGTTAAGACAAAAAATTAGACAGTAAATAAAAGACATTAGTCCGGATATGTTGCACCGTGTCATGCAATCACTTTGCAATCGGCTTCAAGAATGCAAAAGATTGAATTGAATGCATTTGTCAAACGTAATGTTTAAAACTTAAATACCAATAAAAACTGCATTATGTATGTATTCAATATATATCATGCTCATTTCTGTGTTTCAATTAATACAATTCTATCTTAAAAATCGTTAATACCTGTTGGCTAACCCTGTACTTTTTTTTACTACTGAATTAAATTAAAAGCACAATTACACAGAAATTATTCTATTATATTATTAAAAGGAATCCTGTTTTATGAATAATATTTTAGTTCGATAGGTATGATGACCTGTCTTGTAGCAGATTTAAAGCTTTGATTACACTTCACTTAAGATTTAAGCCAGCGTGCTTTAATATTGCTCTATTGAGTTCTGTTTTTGACCAAAAATTAAAGCTTTTGTGCGTCTTAACGTTCAGGAAAACTGGTTTTATGCAGAAAAAAAGAACTGAAAACGCACGTCTTATAAGAACACATGAGATTATTGAAGCAGTAAGAGTTTCAATTTTGCAGTCTTTGCGGCCTTTGGCGTTTTATTACAATTCACTTAAGTTTTATTTTTAGAACTAATAAAACATTTTGTTTTTAGAGCCCCAACAGTATAAATATTACAGCAACGCAATAAAATGTTGACACTTTAAAACATTCAAGAGTTCTAAGACGTTATAAAGCATGTATCATAGCTATTGGTACTCATTTTAAAACAATTTTATAGAACCTTTAATATTTGTTTATTTTTTATTTCTTTGAAGTATAACCATATTACATAGCTACACAAATTTGTATTAAATCAGATTAGTTTGTGTTAAATGGGTTAGTTTGACAAAGCAAAGCAGGTTAGAGTTAGCGGAGTACAATTTATTTTGTATGAGTCTATGCTATTAACTAAATAAATTAGTTAATTGGTAAAAATAACGTAAAGCTAATTTTGTCAAAGATGTATTTAGTTTATGTTATGAACATTTGATTTTATTATTATTTTTAGCTTTGATTGCTTTAGCTATAACTGGAGATTTGATAAACTTGTCAACTGTCTATGCCAGTTTAATTTTGATAGAATTGAGTTTGGTTTATTTTAATTTGTAGGACGCAATTAATTTTTTTTATAACTGGCAGAGATTTGAAAAATTTGTCACAATTTAGTTTGCTGGATTTCAGTTTTTTAGCAAGGTTTGGGTTAATTTTATGAATTAAAAGTATTTGATAAGGTTGAGATTTATGTCCAAGTGTAGTAAACTTTGTACAATTGTTTGTTGAATTAGCTACAGCCAGTTTAATTTTGATAAAATTAAGTTAGTTTATCTTAATTTGTTATACGCAATAAATTTTTTTTTTAATAGTAGGTAAAGTACTAACACTTTGTAAAAACATTTATAAGAACAGAAAGGCCTACTCAAAATTTAGCTTATTTGTCATAAGTTGTTATATTAATATTGCGCTGTTGTTTTTTAAATAATTTTTACAACAAATGTTTATAGTAGAGCATTATTTTGGTCATACAATTTTGACCCAAGTTTGATACAAGTCTGCAAATTCACATGTAATAGTTTCAACAAGATACTAGCCTTACATCATAAACATTTTGAACACAAAATAATTTTTGTGCAACAAACTCCAAGTATCCTTTTTATTTGCCTGACCTGATGCATTTAAAATATGCTAAAAAAATCAATATTTTGGTGAATTTTCAGCAACTGCTGCAACCACTTTTTATAAATATGTTACATAAAATCGTTAAGAAGCTTGTTTGCGCCGCAATGATGCACATTTTAAATTTATAATAGCTAGTTTGTGTAAGAGTAGAGCATACAGTATTCAATAACTATGCCTTGCGCCTATTTTAATACTCTTTTGCTCAACGCTAATATATGTCTTAGCAATCATTTAACATCTCTGATTTTATTTATTTTTGTTTTTGAAAATAAATAAATAATAATTTATAAAAAAGAAACATGGATTTTTATATCAAATAATTATGGATATATGACTTAACTTAGTCATTTGTTGGTAAATACAATAATCACCTAAAAGATTTTTGCCTGAGATGAGACTAGATATTATTCGTTGTGTAACTTTTCTCGAGCTTATGAGTTATGTTATTATCAGATAACATAGTATGTTGACATCCACAAAATTGGTTCCGGTTGGTTGTTTCTGAATAAACTAAACTTAAATAAAAACTATAAGAAAGAACTACAATTTATTTTGTTAGATTTCGACGTCATTTAATCTATGACTATACGATATTGATCTGTGCCATTAAAAAGTATGAGTAGCACCAGATATGTGATTTATTATTAGATATAACTATATATTGAAAAAAATAAATACAATCATGTCTTCTTAGTATCTAAGCAATTATCTGAACTGCACATTGTTACTATTTATAAACGCATTTACATTCATGTCGTACAAGGCAAATATTTGTCGGCAATTAAGCACGTTAATCAGTATTTAAATTTTTCTTAATAGCACCCGCCCGCATAGTTATCGGCGTAATTTCCGCTCATAGCGCAAAATTTTAAAAGCATAAGCGTACTCCCTCATTTCACAATTAATATTCTCATAGATAGAATGTAGGCGCGGCCCGTATCTGTACTATGGTTCACTTGGTATATATTAGGGTGTGATAAGTCCCCTACATAGATCGGTAACCACATCCAAACATATGTCATGTCGAGTAGACTATTAGCTGTTTAGTCGTTACCATTCATAAACCACTTGAGAAAATCGTTAGATTTAAATCTAAATCATATGGGGTAGACATATATTTGAGCCCCCTACCAGTGGGATTTATTTTACTCTTTTTTTCCGCTGTTTGTTTAGATGCAGACGCGTGGTACTTCATGTGGCCAGCTTGTTAGCCGGTTCGTATTAATTTTTTCATGTTTAATTGGAAGCGTAAGTTTACAGTTAAGTTTTTTCCGTGTGTTGATTTTTCTACTTTTAACTTATGGAATATATATTATCACATCCACAGGCTTCTCATTCCCTTATAATAAAAAGTAATGCTTGGAAATATATATTCCAGATTTTAAATTTGAATAAAAAATTATTTAATTACTTTTTTAGTCTGAATGCAATCAAGTTTATTATTTCCAGTTTTACAATTTTTGCGTCTCAGATTATCTATTAATAAATACATAGTTAGATTTTAAGCTGTGTTGTGTTTAGATATGTAGATTAATACAATACAAGGTGGTATATGAGAGTGAGAAGTTTTGAAAATAATATTATTCTGAAAATAAGTACAAATTATTGAAAACATAGTATACTAGTTGTGAGGTAGTTTGATGCCATTTTTATTTTCTAAAACATATGCGTAGTACTTATTTGTTCCATTTCTTATTCTATCTAATGTTAGCAATTTCTTCATAATTTTTTCTTAATTTATTATTAAAATCTTTGATCTAACTTGCCAAAAAGTAATCACATCCCATAAGATCTGGTAATTTTAATCTTCAAATTTAAACACTAATAAACTAAACAAAATTGTTGCACAATGTGAATTGATGCTCTCTTGTATGTGAAATTGTACCATATTGCTAGAATAGTGTGTTTAGATGTTTCTTGCAACTTGTTTAATTATTGTGTTTTTTAACTTGAATATTTTGGATGTTAAGATGGTAAAATATGTCTTTTTATGATATAATTGCAGAACATTGGTTCAAAACTATTAAACAAATAATAATAATAATTGTAGCTTCCTCTGGGTTTATGTTTATTTTTGCAACCTTTATCAGAAAAAAAAATGACTGTTTTAATATATGTTGGATGCAATATTACTCATATAAATAACTAAAAAAAAAACAAATCCAAACTATTTTGCACAACAAAAATACTTAATACAAAAGAAAATAAGAACCTTGACGGTATATAAACTGTTGCATAAAATAAATTAACAGTTTCCAAACATTTTTAACAACTAAAATAAAACAAATGCCCAACTTATAATAATAAGATGTTTAAATAGAATCATAGTTTAAACCTTATTATATACTATATACACTTATAAACGCGCATTTTGCAAACAATGCAATTTTATCATGATTGTGACATCAGTTGTGGGCAAAACCACGCATGTAGCAAAAAACTTTGTATTAAATGCGTGCATGAAAACACATTTTTACGCACTTAATCTACCAAAATATCTACGAATCTTGTATAGAGCACTTTAGCGCATGAAGTTGCTAAATTATTTAAATTAAAAACAATATTTATTTTACTAAAATATTAAATTTTGTAGTACAAACATTATTTATTATTGAAGAAAGTTTTATAATTGAACAAATTGTACATTTTTGTTAAGGAAAATTTAACTACTTGTAGAGCTTGTGTTACATTGGCTTCACTATGCGACAAGCGGAAAATATAACACGGTACGTCTATAAGTTTATATGGTCTAAGGATTAAATTAAACAAAAGTTGTTTTTAATATTATAAAGGGTGTTTTTGTACGACAATATCTCATTAATAAATGATAAATCAAATGTATTGCAACAACAAGAAATTGAAATGCCCAGTTAAGTAACTTTTATAAGGCCATCATAAACAAAAAAGCATTGTTGTTCATAACAACAAATAACAAAATAAAAAGTACATTTTACGACAAGTTTGTATACCTATTTTAGTGTAAATGCTAGAATTTACTCTATTATGCTTTTACATCAGAACCTAAATCAAAAACAAAAACAAGAATTGGTTTTAGAAAATAAATTTAAAAAAAGTAACATTAAAGTTCAACGGAGCGCTTAGACCAAACTGCCTTTCAACTTAAATAAAATGATTAAGCTTATTGGGTACCTATGAGCATTCATCGGTTCCTAAGAACCATAATTTTTAAATCTAGTAACATGACGTGAATTGACGCTATATAAACTAAAGATTAAATTTTTGTTGATTTGGAAATCAGTATTATTTTAGAGCTAGTTATTTTTATTTAGACGTATTGCCTGGTATCAGTTTAGAATATTATTATACAGTATTAAAAATTCATTATTAACTTGCGCTTATGTTAAATAAACTTTACAATACAACTCCAATCTACCTCAATTTTAAATAATTCTATTAAAATCTTTCTGATCCATTGACGCACGTTCTTCAGCCAGGAAGTTTGTCGTCTTCCTGGTGATCTTTTCCTTTTGATTTTGCTTGCGTATAAGTAGTTTTAGTAGTTATGTTCATAAAACTCTAAGCATGCAGCGGTAGCACTATATCTCAAAACTTTCTAATCGCTTGCAGACCGCTTCGAACAGTATCCATCCTTCTACTTCATATAAAAGGGTTGAGAAGACGCAACATCTTAGAATGCGCGTACGAAGTTGGAGACAGAGATTTATGTTGCATAATATACTCCTCATTTGGTTGAAAGCTGATCGTGCTTTTTCAATCCTTATTTTTTTTCTCTTGACTATGGTCCCATTTGTTGTTGTCTTGTGCCTGTAGGGGGATCCCGTTCACGTAGAATTGTGCGTTCTTGTTGTTTTTGCTAATACTCATTGTTTTTGTTTTTGATATATTCAGTCGCATATTAAGTTTTTGGCAGGCGTCGACTACTCTATGTATTATCTGTTATAATTTGTTAGCGCTGTCAGCAATGAAAGAAGTATCTGCGTATCGCAGATTGTTGATGACCTGCTCATTTAATATTATCCCTTCCTGCTCTTCTTATAGTGCATTTTTGAAAAGTTTTTTTACGTATTGGTTAAACAGTAGCGTAGATAGCACGCAGCCTTGCCTGACTCCTTGCTGTACTGGGAATTGTTCCAACAATCTAGTCTCTACGCGGATGTGTGCGGTTTGTTAGCTGTGCCAATTTGATATGATCAGGAATAGACAAAAGAGATGCACTTAATCTCTTTTGTCTCTTCCTGATTAATGTATAATTTGCTTGAGTTTGTCGTGGTTGACTTTGTCAAACGCTTTTTTAAAGTCGACAAAACACGCAAAGATAGTGCAGCTCACGTCTTTCGCTCTTTGGATGAGTATATTTAGACCAAAGAGTGCATCTCTAGTATCTAGGCCAATCCTGAACCCGAATTGCGTATTTCCTACGTCTTTTTCCAGCCTTTTATATATACGGTCGTAGATAATTTTAAGAAAAACCGTCAAAAAGTAACTTGTAAGGCATATTGTTTTATAGTCTTGGCACTTTTTAGCTGTGATGTTTTTAGATATTGGTATAAATGTTGATGTTACCCATTTATCAGAGATGTTTCCAGATACATATATATGATTTATATAGTTCTGTGATCATGTCTAGGTGTTTTTCTTGTATTAGTTTCAGAATGTTGCCTTGAATCTTATCGGGTCTCGGTGTCTTGTTGTTTTTTAGCAATACGAAATTGCTTTGATCACGTTGCAACGCGTTATGGTAGGTCCCGTTAATGGTAAGTTATTACTGGTATTTATTTTTTTATTGGCATCAGTATTAAGAGATTGTAAATATTCTTGCCATCTTGTTATTTTATTATCTATACTTAACAATGCTTTGCTAAGTTTATCAGTAATGATGTTGTTGTCGACACTTTCGTGCTGTGGTTTCTCTTATCTTTTTGTACATATTTAGTGCGTCATGTTTTCTGTCTGATTCCTCTATCTCGGCACATTGCTCTCTCTACCAGCTCTCTGTGGCTTCTTTAATTTTCTTTTTAATGTAGCGGTGAATCTATTCATATTCTATTTTGTTCTTGTTTTTAGCTTTTCTTTGCTTTTCCATAGATCTAGGATTTCATTCGTGATCCATTTAGTCTTCCCAATTCTTTGCGTAGTGAGTAGATTATCAATTGTTACTGTTGTCATGATGTTAGTAATTGATTTAATTTGTTGTTCTATGGTTTGAATTTGCAGCATGTTGAACATTTTCTTTGCTATCTGTTGTTTCATACGCCCTATAACGTTTGGGTCTTTCATCTTCTGCATGTCGTGTGATTTAGATTGCGTCTTGTTACTCGTCCTGTTTAGGCGTAATTTGAGTGTTGATAGTAATCATAATAACAATAATAATAATAATAATAATAATAATACTATATCTATAAACCTAAAACAATAATAGAATCAGACAAATACACATTACTAGGGGACTTAGGAGACTGTTCAAACTGATAAAACTATCATCAATAATAGGCCAGATTTAATATTTAAGAACAAGGAACAAAAACATACGTACCTCATAGACATTCCAGCAAACAAGAACCTAAAAAAGAAAATATCTGAAAAAATGTCAAGTCAAAATAATTCCCAAAGTAATTTCTGCCACAGGCGTAATACCTCAATTTACGTTAGAAATGCTTACCAAACTAATTATAAACATCAACAAACTTGAAGTAATGCAGAAGGCTGTCCTACTAGACACAGCTATCATCACAAAACCGTTTTTAGGAAGCAATTGATATGTGTATATCCTTTTGAAATATATACCGCATATACACATTACACAAAAATATAAGCTTGCTAATAAAAAAAAAAAAATAATAATAATAATAATACTTATTAATTTCAATATATACAAAAAAAGTGTGAAATACGCCAGAAAAAGTATAAATGCTTATATAATAAATAGTTTTATCCTAATTTAGATATTTTATTAAGTTATACGGTTCAGTTAAACAAATAAAGTTATAACATAACAATTTAAATCTTTTAAAATTGCAGAGTTCTGTTTTAATGTCACTTGGCAGTTTATTATAAAAATCCAAACAACTATACTCACAACCACGTTCCGTCAATATTAGACGATGTATAGGATATGCAAAACTTTCCACAGTTATGGAACTAGAAATTAGTTCCATAATTGTGGCTTCCAAGATACTTTTGAAAAGTATTG
This sequence comes from Tachinus rufipes, assembly GCA_963932245.1. NCBI lineage: Eukaryota > Metazoa > Arthropoda > Insecta > Coleoptera > Staphylinidae > Tachinus > Tachinus rufipes. The sequence continues at coordinate 42,469,453 of OZ010745.1, read as the reverse complement.
TAATTTTTTGAAATATAACAAAGACATTTGTATATATATATATATATATATATATATATATATATATATATATATAAACCATGCAAAGTAAATAAACGGTTTTTTATATTTATCGACAAGAATCTAAAAACTTCATTTTAAATATTATTTGTATCATTCGTATTTGAATTATAAATAAATCATTTAGTTTAGATGATGCTCTCAAGTTACAATTCCATATTTTATTACTAAGAGCGTCTTACTAAGAGATCCTAAAGCAAAACATATTGAGCTTATTCTGTTACAAATATATTCAATATGTTTATTCCAGTTTAATTGTGAATTGACAATTACACCGAAAAATAGGTTGTGGTCGGTATATATATCTGCCTCGGAATACGTATTACCGATGTGATGGCGTTTCTGAACCTCTTATTAATTGTAATAAAATCGATTTGATTCCTTACAGAATTCTCTTGGATATCGGCCGGCAATTTCCTAGGTGGCAGCTTATAAAAAATGTTCATTATGGCGTGTCCAATTTTTTTGCAGAATTAGATTAGCTTTTCTCCTCTCTTGTTTTTGTTTCGTAGCTTGTGCATGCCCCCAGTATCTTCATCTGTTTTTCCAACTTTTGCATTGAAGTCTTTTAGAAGCACTGTGATTTTTTTCTTTTCTTGTTTGTTTTTGTGCTAATCTTATGTTCTCATAAAACTTTTTGATATTTTCTTTATTTGCATCTCTTGTAGGAGCATAGACCTGAATGACGTTAATTTTACATGGGTTTGAATTCAGCTTTATTATTGCTACTTTGTCTGATATCGGTAGAAATCATAGAATTGATTTATTTGCTTCTTTTGTACTAACTATGATTGCAATGCCATTTTTGTTTTGCGGCTGGACATTGCTTGAATAATAATTATGGTAGTCATCTATTTGCAATTTGCCCGTATTCGGCCATCTTGTCTCGCTGCAGCCGAGGATGTCGATTTTCATCTGTCGCATTTCTTTTGATATATTTGTTGTATTCCCTGCCTGAAACATGCTTCTGACGTTCCATGTTCCTATTTGCTGGGTCTTTATTTTGTATGTTGTTGCTTTGGTTGCGTTTGGTAGTGTAATTATCATCTTCGAGGTGGTGGTATTGTTCAAAACAGTTTTTCCCGCAAATCCAATTGTGGGACTTTTTACTTTGGTATTATAATTTGTTCCCGAAGCTGTTGGTTGGCAAAAAGGGGACTGCTTATACCAACAGTCGTCCGGTTGTTAGATGCAGTTTAGTTTCATACCTAAGACAAGAGTTTTAGAAAATCTGATGTTTTTAGATATGACTGCATATTGGTCATAGAACGCTTCTTTAAAGTCAGCACGGTGTTGGGACACCTGACGCTGGCACGCTAAGAAAGATGTAATTTTAATTAGTACCCAAAAATTGTTTTGATAAAGCTGAAAATTTATCGGCAGATAGTCGATGCACTACAAAACCTTAATCAAGCAGTCAAAAAGCTTAATAATCAAACGCACGGCGTCAGCACAGCTGCTGCGTACATGTTACAAGAACTAACTCAATGCAAATGATTTGAAAAAGCTGAAATTTAGAAATATGTCAAATTTTGTTATTAAATTTATGAAACAAACAGTCAGACATAGTTTTCATAGAACCCAATCAGTCAGCAGCCAACTGTAGTTGTGATAGGGGAGCGCGCTGCTTGTCGTAATTATTTTTTTTATTTCTTGACGTGCGTAATCTTCAGCCGGCGGTAACAATCTTTAAGCAATAAATCCAAGTGTCTCTCTGTCCACTTTAAATTTTATTTTACTAGTAGATTCTTTTTATTTTTATTTATGATAAAAAGTTTTATTTTGTTGTGGATTTGAAGTAGCCAGATTCTGTTCAGGGTCTTCTTAACAGTCTAAAATGTGTCGTGTAATGTCCCGTCTGATTGCAGTTTGTGTAGAATTTTCTGAAACCGTTTTCAATGTCAAATGGTTCTGTCTGCGAACGCTCACATGGTTGATAACCGGACACTATGATTTATACTATAAGAAAAAAAAATCTTCTTATAAAACTAAAACATTTAATAATAGAAACCACAGAAAAAAGTCATGTTTGCCTATAAAAAAAAATTAAATTTGCAAAAAGTAAAAAATAACTTAGAACAAGTAGTGAAATTATTTATAATAATTGTTTTCTTAAATATAAAAAAGATATATTTTATAACGAGTTCAACATACCCATCATATGTATAGTTGTATAAAAAAATGCGCATGCATCCTAGAGTTAATACTATTACGCACAATAAATAAAAAATACGTTAACTAAAATATAAAAATTGTTACATTATACATATACAGCAAAGTTATGCAGTATAAAATATTTGCCACTAAAACAAAAGATCATTAAATGGAAACTAACCATGAATGACAAAATAATACAGCAATGGATATTTAAATTTTATCTATTGCTGTATTACTTTGTAAATATAAAAATGTCAAATATGGAGATGTAGAAATGATATACCAAACAATAAAATCAACAACATATAAAAGCTGAAACTAAACCTAGAGTTTGTGAATCTGTAATAATAGTCCGATCCGACACGTCTTTAACAAGAAGGTTACTTAAAACAAGCTAAATTAAAGTGTTGCGCAATACCGAAAAACGTTACTAAACAATAAACGGAGCAATATAAAAACAAACCAAAAAGTAGAAAACAGAAATCAATGCGCTTCATTAAGACCAAAAAAAAAAGTATGAAAGACCAACAACAAACATAGCAACAAAAACATGAACGTAGATACCGCTTTTAATTTTACGACCAACACACTCTTTTAGTTACATTAAAACTATTTTTTTTTAATTTTGTAAATGCCAAAAATACCGTACAGTTTTCTGTTGCAAAACAAGATGGCAGAAATAATAAAAGTTCACATATGTTTATGCAACATACGTTGAAAATGGATCATCCCAAGAGTACTACATTATAGAAAATTGTTAGATAACACAGTCAAGGCTATAAAGCATTATTTACATCAAGTAAATAAAAATTTCCTAACGTAACTAATTTAATCTAACCTTTATTACCAGATCGATGAAGTGTTGAATTCTATACTTCTATGTTTATTAAGGACAATCTCGCCGATCTATTTGCCCTAATGTTTACACATTGTATCTCAGGCACAGCCCTGAGCATGTCTTAAACGTGATTAAGGAAACTACTATCTTTTTTATGGTAGTTATCATAATTCAATCAATACACATAAAAAGATGGTCAGAAGAATTGTTAAAATAAACTCACACAGTCTCTGTGAACTAAGATATCTCTAATAATAGCCAAAGATGCCAATCTCACTCTACTAAATATTAGGTTGTATAGTATTTATTCAATGAAGTTTAAGTAAACAATTTGCGTATTAGCAAATATATACAATTTTAAGACGCCGATGTAATTTTCACATTTATTTCTGGAAATATTCAAAAGATGCTGTATGAATTTTATATATTTCGATAAAACTAAGGCTGTTCAAGCAAAACATTAGTCATCTGATTAATATCCAATAAACCTCAAATGAAAGCAACGCATTCATGCGATTATAAACTTAACATTCAATAAATCAAATGCTATTTTAATCGAATAAAAGTGTCAATTAAACGCTAATAAACAACTTCTATATCAGAATTTTTCTGTCCCATTATGGTGCATAAATAGCACAATCTGTATTGTTATAATATAATTATTAATCATAAATTCAATTTTCTAATATGATTTATATTAAGGTGTGTGATAACCGCATACAATACTATAAAATACGCAGAGAAAATGGTTAGCTATGGATGTATCAACCTTGGAAATTACATAAAAAAGTATTTCCTACTTTCGAAATTTGTCGTTATAGTAGAGATTTATTAATAGCAGCAGATACTTCATCAACTTTTTGATAATCATTTTTATTAATTATTTTTAACTATATGAATAAATAAAATAATTTAGCTAATTTATTTAAAGATAAACCTAATGTTATTTAACAGACGCCATTTAGAAACAATAAACATATTCATTTGCATGTCTAGAATTGTTTTCATCCATCATAATGTAAGGTGTGTTAATTAAATATTGACGATTTATGTAATCGGTTATTGTCTGCTCAACAAAGCAAACTTGTATTTGGGAACAAATTTGTATGCTCAATAAATTTAAAAATGAAAAGTGAAATTAAAATAAGAGTCGTGACCGGTGCAAAAAACACATGAATGGCCGCAACACGAAAACACACTCTTCATGTTTAACTACCTAAATAACCTTGTTTGTTTCAAACCTGAATGGAAAATTAAACGCAGTGAAAATGGCTATTGTTGGAAGAAGCCATATTGCTTCTCTTGAACTATACCTATAAAACTTTTAATGATAATTGGTTTGTAAAAATAATTTATAGATTGTTATCGAGTATAAAAAAAGTTTTATAAACATAATACTTGAGATTTTTTATACTTTCTTATTTCACAATCACCATATTTATTGAAGATAATATGGAACGCATTAAAAAAAATACATGACATCCGTGTTCCTTCAAGGACACAGAGAAGTCATAGGCGTACTTGTTAATAAACAATATTTTTTACAAATATTTATACTCGTTTTAACACGGTTTATAAATAACGTTCATTTGCATACGCTGATAATAAGCGTACGTTATTTGTACAGATAATAACAAAAATTGTTGGTATACACTTGAAATTATTTACAAAGTTTAATATTGCCGATTTATCTTGGGGGCAATAGATTGCAGTAGAAGTAATTATGTTGTGTAATTTGTTTTTCACGTCTTGGCTTTCTCGTATTATTTCATTAATTTTTAAATGAAAATAAATTGGAATTTGCTTAGATTTAATGCATTTTAGAACGAATAGTATTATTTTCTAAAGAGTTTCTTCTTATGATTATATAAAACAATACAAATAAATAACATATTGATGAATATGTTTAATAATTACTAAACAACTAACTGGTGTAAACAGTTATTTTAAATGTTATACCAGTTCTAAGATTCATCTTATCAGAAAGAAATTATTTGAATAAAATACTTGTAAAAAGAAATTACGCCACAATAAATTGTTAACGATATAAGCATGTTGCTTATCCACTTAATATTATTTTGATTTTGGAAGAATTGAATATATCTTTACAATACACTTACTTGAGTATTTAAATTAGCATATACAGTGCGCTTCTATTTGTTTCCCCAACCTTTTAAATTATTGGCCCCCAGTTCCGGTGTTTGTTATAGTTGTTATGCCTATCGTAATCGTATTCTTGTTTTATGTTTACCGTCTTTATCATGTCGGTTTTCTATATTTGTTTCACTGCCGACAGAACATCAATTTTATTACCTAATAAATATTTTGAGAATCTAAATATTTAATTTAAATTATGTAATCATATTATGTTAAATTAATTTTTATGTTTCTTACAGTTACTACCTAATAAATATTAATAAAAAATTATCAAATTTACTAACTACTATTTGACAATAAAAAAATATTTTTAATAAATATATAGCAAAGTTTATGTTTGTGCTGATTATATAATGTAATTATTATATGTAGTTTGTTACAAAAGTAAGGCTAGATAAAAACATAGAAAATTGTTTTATTATTTCATAATTATAACAATGAGCTATTTATTTAAACATTTTTTTTTCATTTATCTTGTTTCTTTTGCAACAATCGACAGTACGATTGTTGGTCTGTATCTACTAACAACATCACTTTCTCTCTACCTACTACAGCTTACGTACCAACATTAATCTTTAAGTCTGCGATATATTTGGCAAACAAAGTAAGACTGAGTATGTCTCAAGCCTAAAAACGTTTATTTATTCTTCAATTTAAACAGACTCTACTTTGGTAAATGTAAAGATAACAAACCTTTAATAAAATTTAAAAAACCGGAAACGCCTCCAAAATCAGAAAAATCGAAAACGCCTCTTAAATTGAAAGATAATGAGCAGTTAATTTGTCCTGAGAAACTGCTTAAGATAAGTACAACAGGTGGAAATCTACCATGTCCACCTCCCTGTCCTAAATGTCATCCTGGTACTACAGCGGAAGAACGGAAAATAGCAAAAAAACCTATATGCATGAAAAAGTGCATAAATGAAGTTTCAAAGCCGGCTGATAAAAAAAAAGAAAACTAAAACTACTCACCGTTTCTAGTTCTACAAGTATATATTTTTTTTTACTATATGCTTTTATACTTTTTTCTCTCACACGTCCACAGTTTCTATCTTTTTACACTATCAAGACCGACGTAGTCCAAAAACAACGCATAAAGTGTTTTGGTTTTTACAGAAGTTTTTTCTTTTTTAACTGTATGATGCAGAATAAACAGTTTATTAAAATTTGGGTAAATACCTAAGATATGTAGTAGTATGTACCCAATCGGTAAACGGGGTATGTTGCAGTTTAAATAAATACCATGTTCCCGCTATTTAACAGAGTAGGCACTTAAACAAATTGTGGTTAAAATAGAGTACTTAAGGGGGGAGAATTGCGCTATTATAAGGATTCACAGCATCCAACTCAGCAAGAAAACGCCTGAATATAATTGAATAAAATTTTCACACAATGTAGAAGAAGTTTCCTAGAGAAAAAAGTTCACCAATATTCTCGTAGATGTGATAGGATTTAATATTTTTTCATAACAATACTACTAGTGGCACCACAACTGGACGAAGCGACTAAACACGGCAATTCTCTAGCGTTAAAAATAAAAAATGATGAATAAATTAAAATAGAAACAACAAAATAATGAATAAATCAAAAAATGCATTTAAATTTTAAAAAACACAATTTACAAAAATTCTTAACAAAGTATAACATTTTTAACTACAAACACAAATTTTGTATTTCTATATTTGATAAACATAAATCATTATAATCTTGATATCGTATGAGTCATGTGCTTTGCATATGAGTTGTTTGACTCTGAGTATGTACGTGTGTCTAAGTCTGATCGGATTTAATCTAAATCCATGTTCATAAAACTTTTACCTTTGTTATTTACAACTAAAAAAAAGTGAAACTTTGAAACTCTAAGTCAACAATGTCAGCATAATTATTAAAAGAATGTTCAGAACTTGCACAATATAAAGTTTTGGTTGTTTTTCGATTTATTTGACTCAAATTAGTTTTCAATTTTTGTTTTTATTTGCAAGGCCTGATGTTTACGAGCTTATGCTTGTGTTGCTCACAACTGCATTTTAAATATGTATCTGTAAATTAATCATAATATATACTACCAAAACTCGTTAATTAAGAATATTGTGAGTTGTTTATGTAACCTTTTTAGTTTTTTTGGTTGTCAATCTGTTTCTTCTTTTATTACAAATAAATGAAAAAAATGCTAACTGATCTTTTAGTTTCTGTCAAAAAATTTATATCAACTTTACCACACAGTTTTCTACTAAGAAACTGAAGATGTAAAGTGATTTTCACTGCAAAAGAAGATTTGAACGGTGGCTAAATCAGCCATTACATTTTTTGAGAATTTATTTTTATATTTTTTGCTATTTTATGTATAAGTTACATTGCAACAATTTGTTGTTTTTGAATAAGATTTGAACTCTGATTTAATGAAATTAGTAATGCAATATGAAGTGGCTTGAAAACACGTCTTTTTCTCTTATCAAATGGTCTCAAAACAGCAACTTTGTTTTTATTTATACCATTTTTGGAAAAAAATTCTTTTAAAGTTACTTGAATAATTGACATATAAAGGGTGGTCTATCTAGTGGTATCTTTTTAATCATTTGTTATTTTGACAGTGACAAGTCTTTCCCGTAAGAAATCTTGACTGGGAAATATTGCAAACTTATTTCCAAAGTCAATGTTGTGTAGCTCAAAGAGTGCGTTTATTGAAAAGAAGTTTTGGTCTAAATGACGCCCCTACTGCGCGTGCTGTACGCAAGCTTGTGCAAAAAGTTGGTAAAACTGGCATGCTAATGGCCAACATACACGGTCCCCGCCGTCGTACGGTGCGCACTGACAAAAATGTAACTGTCGTAGCCGAGAGGATGCGACTCAGTCTTGAAACATCAACTCGCCATCGATCTCAACATTTCACGCACTAGCCTGATTCAAATTTTGCACAAAGATCTCGCATTATTTGCTTATAAAGTCCAATTGACTCAACATTTGAAGGCACACGACCATTCGTTTGTTATCACTTCTCAGTTTGGGCCTTTGAGCAGCTCGAAATGGACAATTTTGCTCAAAAAATCATTTTTTTTACAATGCGCATTTTTATCTCGGCGGCTATATTAACAAGCGATTTGACGCCGTTTGACTTTTTTTTGTAGGGTGCCGTAAAATACCGATGTTATGCAAACAATTCATTAACAATTCAGGCCTTTAAAGAAACCGTCACCAAGGTTTTAAAAAACTGGGTTAACAGGATGCGCTATTGCGAAGCTACCCGAGGTAGCTACATGCATAAAATCATGTTTCATAAATGTTTGCTTTTTTAAATAAACCAATAATATACCGAAAAAAATTGATTTTTGTTCATTTTTTTAAATTCTTAAAAAAGACCACTAAATGGACCACTAAATGGACCTCTCTTAATTTACAAACCTGTGAATAACATAGTCTTGTGATTGAAATTTGTCTACACATTTTACAATTTGATAGTGTATTTAAATAATGGTATCAATTTTAGACTAAAATGTTAGATCATCTAATAAGTTTTTTTATATCTGCTGTAACACTTTAGATGCCTTTTTTACAGAAAGATGCTAAACAAATATTTTTTATTTAAAGACTCGAAAGAGGTCAGAGAACTACTATGTTGAAAAAGAGGCCTATTTTGCAGTTTTTTGAGTTTTAGAGCACTAGAACCCAAATACACAAAACAAATTTACATTTTCTAACTAATTTACATCAAAATACTTTGGTGGATAAAAAAATCTAAAAAATAGTTTATGATTTTAGCGGTTTATAGACAGGGTATACAAAAAAATTATTTATAGTTTTTTTAAACGTTTTATACTCTTGTAAACCAATCAAAAGACTACTATTAATAATTTATAAAAAAAATACTTAAGCAAATTACTCAATGCCCCTTGATCTGGCTTGTTTGAAATAAAGTTGCCCTTATGTACATTACTTTGATTATATTAACAATTTTCACAAACTACAAATTGATTAAACATCAATCGCTTCACTACCACAAACTACCAGTCAACTCAACAAACAAGTGAACACTAACAAAAATTGTAACAAAAACACATTATATATTCCATAATATGTATATACTTTCCACCCAGTTGGTATATACCAGGTATATACCCAAATTTTATTTACTTACCTGTTAGTTATTTTCTCACCGATTATCACTGGTTGTTATTGAACGCCTTTCTTTTCTAAATTCAGCTTAATTACCTGGCAGTATTTCTTTTATATTTAATTTTTTATATACTCTTACCTCTAGCACCATAGCATATATTTTGTATGCTAAGAAACTCCGCACATTATCCATAATCTTTCTTAATCTATCAATCAAATGTTTTGTAAAATTTATTTATCTTTTTAAACTTGAAAAACGAATTAATCGTTGGGCTTGTGCATTGTTCTAATGTTTATCTTTTTAAGTTTTTTAATTGATTTGATATTGTTTTCTTTTAAATTTTTTTGATTTTATTTTATGATTTTTATTTTACCTGTTTGTGTCTTGAGAAGTGTGTTTTTATCCTTCTATTACAATTGTCTCGTTTTGGTCTTTTTTGTGGTTTTTTGTTTCTGTTTAGGTATTTTCATGTTTATTTTTTGTTTGTACAGGGTCCGCCAAAAAAACGGAAAAACACAAAATACCAATTTTTTTCATGAAACATTTATTATCGATTTTTTTTACATATTTTAATTATGTAAAGTATGCCATTTAATTTTTTAAAAACACCGGTTTAAGTAAGATCTATTTTTATTTAAACATTCTTCTAATTTTTACCAACAACTTATTTAAGTTTTTGTTATTTCAATATCGCAAATTTAGTTTATTTACATATCTATTAAAATAAAAATGTGCTTTATCTGACATCATCATTTACATGGTTATATGCATATATCTTTTAACTCCAAAATTACTTAAATTTTGTAAAGCTAAAAAATAAGTATTTATGCAACAAAATTTGTCATAACGTTTTGTCACTAATGTTCAGAACGTTGTAAACTACGTGTCAATGTTTTCTTCTATTCTTACATACCTTGTTGCTCCTCCTCTATGCTTTAAGTTTATTGTAAAATTAGTTCCTTCAAATTTTTTTATCCATGACACAACTGCATAAGCAAACGTCACTTTTTCATGTTGTATAATATTACATTGATTACGGAACAATTATTGTACAAAAATCACTTAGTTGTCGTTATTTTAATAAACCGATTTTACGCAGAAAGCTTGTTGTACACCGGACTCTGCTCCATGTTTAACAAATGGCATAAAGAAAACATGAAATGTTGAACTTTAAACTTCTCGCAGACCCTGGTATTAATTTTATTTCCAGTTCTTTGTTTTTTTTTGTATTTTTAATTTTATTTTAAATTTTTACTTTTTTATTGTACATCTTTTGCATCATCGGATACTTTCTGTTAGTTGCTTGATTTCTTTTCTATTTCTTAGCATTTTGCGTAACCCAAAAATCTTCTTCTTTATTGTTTAATCCGGCAACATTCCAGATTTTTTTAAATTAATTTTTGTTGCTTTTTACTTTGTTTTTTCTTAATACTTTTTTGCTAGGCTTTTATCATATCTTTACTTTCTAGGTGCCTTTTTCGTTCTAGCGGTTGGAGTTATCATAAAAAAGGTAGTATTTTTATTCTTTTATAATGTGTTTTAGGTATTGTAATGTTTGTGTTTTGTTAAAGTCTATAATTTTTTATAGTTTTTCATTCTTTTATTTACTTTTACATTGGTTACCCGGCCATCCATAGTTTAAATGTTTCTAACTTTTCAATTCTGCTTTTTTCATTGTCCATGCTTCTACTATATCTTTACCATATATTTTTAATTTTAACTTTTTTGTTTTCTTGTTCTTTTTTCCACTGTCCTGCATTGTTTGTTGTATCTTTTGTTTGTGGACAGTAGCTTGGCTTTTTAACATAATTTTAAAAGCTTTTTTAATTTCTTTGTTTTTATTTTCTTCTATGCCATAATAACTATATTCTCTTTCTTTTTCTATATTTTTAGTTTTTCTAATGTAGTTCTGATAGAAATAAATCTTGTAATAAGTTACATGGTCACATTAAAACTGCTTTTAACTAACATGTTTACAAATACAGGGTGGGTCATCTATCTTTTGGAATTTGATTCGGTTATAAATTAAAAACTAATAATTTTTTTTTTTTAATTATGAATTTATTAATATAACGAAACACAACATCTTTCAAATGACTGCCACTGGTAGCTTGACCCAACCGATTAACCCAATTTTTTAGTACATTTTCAATTGTTTGGACTCCAATCGCATGAATGGCAACTTTGATTTTGTGTTTCAAGGCATCAATCATCTCTGGATGGTAAGCGTAACACTTACCGTTAAGGTTTTCTTACAAAAAAATCTCTTTGCTCATTTTCAAAGAAAAATGGTTCAATAATGCCGCCGGACCAAAAACCACACCAAACGGTTACTCGTTGTAGATACTTAGGGTGTTCAATAGTCATTTGTGAATTTTTTAATCCCCAAATGCAACAATTTTGCTTATTGACATAGCCTCCGAGATAAAAATGAGCTTAATCGAAAAACACAATTTTTTGGTAAAAATGCTCATCTTCGGCCAAACGATCTTTAACCCATTGGGCATGGTCATGAAACTTTATTTATTGGACTCATTGAACTTTGTAAGCCTTTAAACCGAGGTCTTTATGCAAAATTTTTTTTAGAGAAGTGCAAGAAATGTTTAGTTCCTGAGAACAATGACAAGTTGATGTTGATGCATGTACACGCACACTCTGAGCAACAGCATTATTATTTTTTTGGCTGAACGCACTGGAAAAAAACGTAAACGTGTTGTTTTATACACTAACGATCCAGTTTTGCAAAGTTGCTTCACAAATTGGTTCAAAAACTGCGTTGAAGGCACTTCTTTTTTATCAAATTTGTTTCGTAAATTTTTTACTGTTTGAGTAGAAAACTTACTATTTTGGAAGTAAGTTTTCATTATTTTTCAACTTTGTTCAAGTATAAAGCGTTTCATTTTATAAATGTCAAACATAAATGTCATTATAACTTGGAAAAACAAAATAAACGGTAGTTCAAATTTCAAACGTTGCATGGTCCACCCTTTACATAGTTTTTACTGAAGTTTCCAATACTGTTAAGTTATTATTTGATTTCTACAATAAAATGTATAAATTAAAAAGATCAATTTTCTTTAAATATTACTGATTGCTATTGCAAGATGTGTTAACAGTGTTGTTTGTTAGCATTGTTAATACATTTGAACAATTTAAGCGCCTAAGGTTCTGTTAAGAATAGATAAGTAATAAAATAGTTAAAGTTTGTTATAATATTTGTAGATGAAAAGTATTGGTAAATCTTAACTTACAAGTTTAAAAAAAAATAAATTTAATTACACAAAGGTTAGGGAAATTTTTAGGGTTTAATTTAGTTGTCAGAAGTTATTCACACTTAGACCTAGTGTGTAATACAAAATACATTGGCAGTAAGGTTATCCAGGTACTGACAGCATGCTTGGAGAGCAGTATTCGTAATAGCTAAAAACATGATGTGCACTGCCTTGAAGCTTTGAAGTTGCACAATAACTGCAAAAGATTGTCAAGCTTACAAATATTAGTTATGCAGAGCACATTACATTAGTAAGGATCAGTTATAAACACACAGGTATTAGAGTATACTTTAAGATTTTGTTAATTAAGTGACTAGTATTATGGTATACTATGTATTGATGTTATGGTAGGAAAGGAATTGGGTCTTATGCTACAAAGAGATGTTATGTATGCTGAATTTACAAAATACATTGGTTATTTTGTGCAGGTTTAACTTATGGAAAAGCGCTGATGCAAGAGATCGAGATAGAACGGACTAGCGCAGCACAGTAATCGCAATGGCAAGCCGCTCTAAGATAAAATTAGTGTTTAATTAAGTGTTTTGATTAATACGTGTCTATATTGCAAAACCATTTAACACAATGCTAGTACATTCTAATTTTTTTTATCTATTATCATTTTGGTAATCGTAGTCTTCATATATTAAATATTTAAAAATACCGCTATTCATTTTTAAACATTTTTGCTTTGTCTACTAAAGGCGCCTGTTGTCATTTTGTTTAATAGTAAATTAATAGGACTACCGCAACTAATCCAACGCCCCGAAACAGTCAAATGGCATTGCAGGCCCTGCAATTGCCAGTAGTAAAATCCAAACTGGTTATGACCTGCATATACAGTCTGGAAACAGTAGCCACAACCTGCAAAGTTTGCCTGGTATGGATACAAAAAAAATAAGGGACAAAAGGAAACCTCATGACAAATCAGTTTGCTAAACAAGGAGCAAAGGAGAGTTCCTGATTTTCCTCAGCTTCTTTCATACTTTTTAATTGATTTAAATCATTGAGATTATGGAAATAAATTATTCCTTCTAAGTCTATATTTTCTATACCTTGGCCAATATTTTGTAATGAAGGTACTTTACCAATACACTCAATTGTACTCCAACGATTTTCTTTACTACACCTTAAACTTGTTGGAGAAAGCTTATGCTGACCAAGTGATAGCATTAGTAAATTGGTTCTATTGAATCAAACAGAACGTCACGCGATTTTTCTCTTATTCTTTTTATTACTGCATCAGCAAGACTACGTACATCTTGGTTAGGTTCTGCTTTTATACTTATATTAAATGCAAAAGTTTGATTAAAACATATTAATATATATATATATATATATATATATAACAATATACCTAAATTATTAATATAATAACTTTATTAATAAAAATAATTAAAAAATAACAAATAATTATTTATTTATTAATAAAAAATATTTATAATATAATTAAAATAAATATTAATTAATTAATAAAATGATTAAAACTAATTATTAATATATTAAATTTTTAATAAAACAAGAAAAATAAGTAGAAATATTAGATATTTTAGTTTAATAAACTAAATATAGTTAAAAAATACTTTAAATAAAATATTTTTTTATATACTAAAATAAATTAATTATGTGTAAATTAAATTATTATATAAAATTTAAATTTTTAATTAAATTAAATTAACCAATTTAAGCAGCGGGATGACGATTGTCGTTTAGCTATAAACATTAAGAAATTTACCAAACGGAAAAAAAGGCAAAAGAAGCCCTGGGGTTATTATCCGCTTTAAAATATTGGCGTTTTTTATGTTTTAAACGCTTGACAAGCGAAATTCAGCTGCTTTTAATTGCAACTAACTTACGCTGCAAATGTTTAAGAAATTTACTAAGCAGAAAAAAAGACAAAGAATCCCCGAGTTAGCTAGTCTTTTACTATCTCTGTCGAGTATTGGCATTTTTTGATGTCTTGTAACGCTTTATAAGCGCGCGCGTTCAGCTTATTTAGATAAAAATCTAGATGTAGATGAAGTTTTGTAAAGACATACAGTATCTATATACTGCAAAAAATTGAACATAAGACGCCGATACATTAAGAAATCCTTACCTTTTAATCTGCAGATTGGCGAAAGCAAATACAATAGCTTCACTATCATGATAAGGGGGCTGGCGGAGTTTGTCAAGGAAGTTTTTTCGTTTCTAACGATTGTTAACAAACCCATGGTCTTTTGTAGAGTTAATTAAAGGGTTTGTTATTACATTAAAATATATGTTTAAGCCAAAGGTTACTTTGAGGTATCCTATGGAGAAGGGCCCTTTAAGTTCAAGGTTTCGTGGTGAGCATGCGTTGCGTAGGTATCCAAACGGTGAAGAACGATGCATAGCTTGTAAATTATGTGAAGTTATCTGCCCTGCTCAAGCAATAGTTATTGAAGCAGAGGAAAGAGAAGACGGTAGTCGTCGCACCACACGCTATGATAAGAAACGTTACTTCTCCCTGGAACAATTTTAACCCTATCGGGGCGCAGAAGATAAAGCTCTGTTGGTGGTTTTCTACTATTCTGTGACTCAACCATCAATATATAAGAATTGCCGTTAACTAACCGATAAGTTACAATACCCTTAACAAAGTCCGATTTTGATGTCATTGGGTTAGGAGAATAAAGTAATTTCAGTAATGGATGGGCTTTTAGTTGCGATTTTCCCTGGTCAGTAAGCTGGCAGAGAGTAAGAGGTACCGAAGATGCAGCCATTGTCATACCACGCTGCAACCCTGCATATATCACCTGTAACATATTTACCAGTTAAATCCACAATTGCACTATAAGGGTTATGCACAAAATCTATTGAGACTAAAGGTTCCTCGCATATAAAAAGTACATTTGACATTGGATAACCCTCTGTCATCCTAGTACTCTTTGATATCTGCTGAAATCATTGGTGAAGAACATTATAAGGTAGCTTCTGAGGTGAAACGTATATTGCAAACTTATAAATCACTGCAAGATATTATTGCAATACTTGGTATGGATGAGCTATCTGATGAAGATAAAATTATTGTTGATAGGGCTCATAAGATTCAGAAATTTCTTTCTCAACCTTTTCACGTTGCAGAAATATTTACTGGCATGCCTGGTAAATTTGTTTCACTTTCTGATACTGTTTCCAGTTTTAAAGGGATTGTTGAAGGCAAATATGATCACATACCAGAGGCTGCTTTTTATATGGTGGGGAATATAGATGAAGCAATAAAAAAGGCTGAATAAAGAGAAGCTTTTGACATTACCGGCTTTGGTGATAAGCAAATAGAGTTCTTTTATGACCTTGGTTTGATAAGGAAAATATCTGACATTTTTGCTCTCGAAGAAAAACTCAAAAATTTCAACTTAAGTAAGCTGAAGGGATGGGATGAAAAATCAATATCTAATTTACTCAAATCCATTAACAGCAGAAGAGTTGTGAGTTTGGATAAATTTATATGTTCTCTAGGGATTCGATACGTCGGACCACACGTAGCAAAATTACTAGCAAAACATTATGGCTCATATGAAAATTGGTATTCTGCTGATGAAGAAAAATTAATGAGCATAATAGGCGTATCATTGTACTACACATCGTAATAAGGGGGTTGGCAAAATGTGTCAAGCAAGTTTTTTCGTTTCTATAAATCTGGATTTCAGCGTTATGCGCTGGAATGACAACGTGAGGTAAATTTTTCAACATCCCAAAATTACAGAATTCAGTCTGTTTAATTAAGTGTGAACTGTTACACAAAAATTTTGTAAACAGATTAATATACTCTGTTTTTGGTCAGGTTGTTTTATTTTTGTTTAAAATAATTTTTAATTTTGAGGCAGAAATGATTTTTGATTAGTTTTACTAGGTTGTGATTGGGGGATCATAAGTTTTAGTTGAATGAAAAATATATTTAAGCTGTCGTAAATTTTTCAATATTTCATTCAGGTTGTTTTATTTTTGTTTGAAATAATTTTTAATTTTGAGGTAGAAATGATTTTTGATTAGTTTTACTGGCTAAATCTTCAAGCTCTTCACATTTGATTATTGCTTTTACTGCTTTTTTGGCTTTTTCCTCGATTATCTTTGCCATTTCAATAATCGGGATATCACGGACTTTTGCTAAAGGTTCTACGATTTCTGCACCTTTTTCATCTATGGATTCTGGTGCTGCTAAAATGTTTTCTGCGGCTTTCGCTTGTATCTCATACGAGGATTCTTAACCTTGACTATTAGAGGATAGGGACAAGCGGCTTTTGGTAAAACAAAAGTAGGTATAAAGTTACAACATATCAGACCACAGAAACATTCTTGTGAACAACCGAAAGATAATTACTCTACCTATTCTGTTGAAAAAGCAAATTGGATTTATGTTAAAGTGCCAAATATAGTGGACAAAGATGTATTTGATATAGTTCAAGAACAATTAGCTGAGAATAGAAAAATAGCAAGGACAAGAGAAAGAGGAGCAAAACATTTACTACAAGGTTTAATCGTATGTAAGCGTTGTCGTTATGCATATTACGGAAGTCCTGTAAGAAATAAGCGAGGAGAAAAAATTGATCATTATGCTTATTATCGTTGTATTGGTAGAGACTCTTACCGTTTTGGTGGTAATAAAATTTGTGATAATCGGCAGTGGTCTGAAAAGTCCATTTTTCACTTTATAAAATGTTTATATTTTACCACCTACTTTATTTGAATAAGTTCTTCTGCCACACTCTGAACGGATACTTGAATCAGGCTCAAGTTGACAAGTAGATGTTATCTTGTTATAATAAATATTTATAAATTTAATCTTAACTTAAGAGGGTATTTATGGTAGCAAGTGATAGTGTTTTAAAAAGGTATGCGTTAGCCTATATTTCTTGGTATTCCAGTCGTAACTCCCCTGCCCTTTTGGACAAATTTCAGTTTAGAGTCCTGTTCAACCACATCAAAAAAATAGCAACTTTGCAGCATTTTAATAATTGAACGTACCGATTGCTGGTCGTTTATCACATACCCAGACAATAACCCTTTGACGTTGCTTGTATCGAACTGACCGCGTTTTAAACCTGTTTTTTTGTAACAGATCCGATAAAACATCGGAAATATTAAGCTGTGAAAGCTTTCCCTGAATCCAATGTCCTGTCTGCCAATTATGGCAGTCAGTCCACATATCACACAAATTGTACTTTTTTGCTGCAATTACAGCATTTAGTTTTTTTGAAACATATGCTTTATTCCTTACTTTCTTCAGCATTTCTTTTGCTGATTCTACTACTTTTTCATCCAATAATTTTGATCTTAATGCCATTTATACCTCAACTTTTTTACTTACTTCGTTATGGCTTTTCTTCCATCTTTGTCCATCTGTTTGCCGTGTAATGGGAATTGGTATCAGTATAGCCCGCTTTTGGGATCCCATACAACACCGGTAAAGATATAATCCGCATCAAACTTGAGGCGGATCACAGCAACCTGTGGACTTCTATGCCGCGGGTGTATGGAAAAAGACAAGACTCCATTACAGTTACTGATTGAATGCAATGCTTTGATTTTAAACATCAACAGATATGTTAAAAACAACTCATTGGCTAAAGATACTGGATTTTATCGAAGAGCTGCTAAAAGAGTAGAACTGCAGAGGTGTACAACAGGCCCAATAGGTCCACAGTGCAAGGAGCGCCAGGCAAACCACCTCAAGGTAAGAAAAGAAAAGGTGGGTTTTTTAGTCAGTAAAAACCTGACACTACTGTGCAGTACGGGCTGCCCAATGTCTTTTAAAATATTTTTTTTCCCAAGCAAAAAAAAAAACTCGTTATCTAAATGTTGCTTTACCTAACAAGCAAAATGTGTAGGAGCTCTATTGCGCTAGTAGTATATTTGCATTCTGATTTTTAAGAGAACTTAATTAAATAATCTATAAAATTCATTTTGTAAAAAAAGTTGTAGTAGTATTTTGTGAAGCAATTCTCTATAATGAAAGAGCCAACGTTTACCAAAAAAAATACTTTTAATTGTTGCATGTGGATTTTCATTTGACCATTCTTGACAGTTGTGAGTATTATTAATGCCGTCACAAATCACAATTGTTTTATCTGAAAAAAGTATGCAAAATACAACAGTAGGATTTTTATTTATTCACTGACAAAATTTTATACGTGTAGGATAATCTTCTGGTTGTATGTGTTGTACTCTCTGTACATGGTATGAATGTAAGCTTTGCTCGTGGAATGTGTTAATTACTCTAGTTTGTGGAATGTTCAATTGAATATTATTTTTTGTGAGGTGGTCATTGCATATTCTGCTACTACATCCAGAATATTGTTCACTTCTTCTAAATCTTATCGAGTAGCTTGTTCAGATGTTATGTTAACATTGGGAAACTTTTTGGTTTTGCACAGTTTGTTGAAAACTCTGATAAATACAGTTTTATTAGGATGTTTCTAATGTAAAACCTGTTTACAATATTATTCAACAGCAGTTATAGCATTCCTATTATAAAAACCTTAAACAAACACCATATTTTTATATTATGTATACATATTTTGTAACATTTTATAACATTTTATAAGTACATACTCAAAAATATGCGTTAATCACTGTCACAATGCACTGACTCTATCAGAAATACAAAGTTAACAACATTAAAGTTTTTTTACATTATTTTCACGTGTACAATACAATCCTGGAGTTTTGTTCGCTTCTTCTAACTCATCCTGTATATCAACAATAACTACATTATCTGAGTTTTCAATCTCGTAGATACCAGTGACTATGAAAATGCTAGCTAAAACTAAAATTGCAATTAAACTATTTGTTCAAGTTATTCTAAGTGTTTTGCAGTAATTGATTTCTCATTGGCGTAGACGCTGATTTGCTATTCTTCAAAACAACAAACTGCAATAGGTTAAAATTGAAATTATACAATTGAGATTGTAAGGAACAAATCTAGTCAAATTTGTTGTTGTTTATCAAAGTTATAGTTTTATTATACTCTTGTTATGGACGTCCATTTGCTTTTCTCCTTCGTCAATAATAATTTAATTTGCCATAACATATCTAATATATTATTCTAACAACATAATGAACTGAACCTGTAAGACAGAATATGACATTTTAAGCATCCATTGCTATAATCAAAATCTTATTTTATGTATTATTATTCTATATAATGTCCATTTACCGTAAAAGAAAGTTAGTTATGACTATGTTTAATATAAGAATACAATATACAGTTTATTAAGTATAAAAAAAAACAATATTGTTGTTTGGAATAATTACGAAATAGCCAACATAATCTAAGTATCAATAATGTGAACGTATTAAACAGAATTTAACGCCTAATTATATACAAATCAAGCAATTCTAATCATACTTACAAAAGCAACATCACAGTATTTATGTAACGAGCTGTGCAGACAATGCAGCGTACATCACGGTGAATTCATTTCATATTTGCAAGCGCACCTAGAAGTACTTAAGAGGATATTTTGTTATATTACATTACACTACTATCTAAATATGGCTATTATAATGAATATCTCAACATTGTAAACGTTAGATGACTATTTGACTGAATTAATTTCCTTATAGGGTAAAGGTTAAATAGAAGATTCGAATAAATGTTAAAATAAATATCAACTAAATATTGAATTTAAGAATATATATATATTTCTGTTGCATGAATACATAATTAAATTTACGTTTTTATAAACTATTGTGGTTACCTTGAATTGATGTTTTTTGTTTGACATTAATATTTTAGCTAAATTTAAATACTTTTATGCAATCAATTATGATATTACTATAGACATTTTGTAAACTTATTACTCTCGTCGTTGCTTAAAAGAAATTGCTAATTATAATACTCAAATGAGTCTGTGTACTTAAATATATACTCGACAAATTATAAAATAAGTATATTACTACTAAAATGCGATATATCAGTTGTTGACTAAATTATTTTTACAGTTATTAGTTTTTGGTATTAAAATATTTTGAATTATAGAACTTTATTATGTATCTACAATACCGCTAATTATTTAAAATTGATGATTTTAAAATGATCATACTTTAGTAAATATGTACTAATGCATAATAATAGCATTTTCTAACATCAACTATGTATTCAGTCTGAGCTATTTGGTTCATGGTTATTCTACTATACAGGGTGTTGAAAAAAGACTGTAAAATATTTAAGGGGGTGGTAGTACAAACCACAACAAACAAAAAAGTCTTAATAAACATGGGTTGTCATAGCAACGGTTTTGGAGATATAAAACATTATTTTTTTAATTATTTTTTCCCTCATTCTTTGTTTTGCAAAAACGTGCATTTTCTTATCATAGTTGTGAGATGTTTTTTGAAATAAACATTTAGTATTTGACAATTGTTGTTATTGCACAAGTTTTTATTGCTATAGCTGATTACTTTTATGCAGAACTAACCGACACGCATTTCATGTCATCATTTTCATTGTCCAGCCGTTTGCGTCCACTGCAGGACATAAGCCTCTTCTCTGCTTGTAAATGCTGGCAACTTACATTACAAGGGACCTACAGTTTTAAGTGGATTCCGAACCACTGGAGAGAATTATCACTCCTCAGAGAAGGTTTTAGCCTAAATTACTAGATTCCTTTACATTGTATGTTTGAAGAATTTACCAGAGATTGAGAAATACCAGTTTACTTTGAAAACAGTGCTATCTTTCCGGCAGACCAAGGTTGGTATCTACTCCTAGAGCAGAACAAGAAATTATAGCACGGATAGAGCATAAATCCAGGGACGAGTGTGCGGAGAATATCAATCGAGGTAGGAATTGGCGCTACTCTTGTTTGAAAATTTCGTGCCACATTTTTTTTATGGATAAAGCCTTATTCACACAAAATGAAGTTGTTAATTTTCATAATGCACATCGTTAGGCCGAAAAAATTCCTGATGTTGTAATTAAATGTAAACATCAGACACGTTTTTTATTAAACAATTGGATGAGTATTGTAGGCAACATTTAGACCAAACTTTTCCACATAGGTGGGTAGGAAGAGGAGGACCAGTTTTATGGCCGGCAAGATTGCCTGATTTAAACCCTCTTAATTTTTTTTTTGGGAATATTTAATATCATTAGTGTATATTACTTTTGTAAATAGCCTCAAGAAATTGCAGTTAAAATAAAATGTGCCAAGAAATCCGAGCGAATAAAGGGGTTTTAGAAAAAGTACAAATGTTCTTCAGACAAAGATGTCGTGCCTGATTGGAAATGAGAAGAAAGGGCACATCGAACATCTTTTATAACTTTTTGTAAAAATATATAAAATTAAATAATGTTCTATATCTCCGAAACCGTTGCTATGACTATCCATGTTTACTAAAACTTTTTTGTTTGTTGTGGTTTGTACTACCACCCCCTTAAATATTTTAATTTTTTATGAACATCCTGTATAAATAATATAAAATAATTAGATAGATATAATTATTAATCAAAAATGAAATATAATTTTTTTTTGCAAATATTTAAATGCCCAAGATCTTTTATACACATTCAAAATGCAAATTTGTACTTTCCTACCTTCTAATCTGCAATACGGTAGTTCTACTACTAATCACACAATATTTGTTTCTGTCGCTTTACTACACAGTTTTATTACTCTCTTTTAAACATTTTTCTTTATTTATTTATTGCTCTTCTAGAAGATTACGTTGAGGTACAATTTTTTTATAAGTTTAAGGTATTTTATTAAGAAATTCTATTTTAAATTAAACAGCATTTTTTGTTTGTTGAATAGCAAACCTTGACTTTTTAACATTTTTCATAAAAACGCCCCAACAACGTATAGAAATAATTCATAGGATGAAAATTTTGCCAAGACAGTTTGTAGAGTTTGTAGTGTTTTGGTCGGTATGAATCACATTTCCGCAAAGCTATTGTAAAGTTACTGATGTAAAATTGCCTGTTCACAGTTCAAAGTATTGTCAGGTCAACCCAAAACATTGCCGCATTTGCTAACAATGTCGCAAAAAAACCAGGTTTGTCTATTACAAGAAGTTTACTGCAATTTAGAATCTTACAGTGTAGCCTTCATTGCATACTGCATAAAAACTTTAGCCTACATACATAAAATGCAGCTGACGCAGAAATTTAAACCGGCTGATGCAGGCACTCCTTGGTTTTTTTAGAAAAATTATCTTTAGCAACATTGTTCATTTCCATCTCAGTTGGTTTATCAATTAACAGAATTGTCGCTTTTGGGGTTCCAAAAATTTTAGAACAATAGTCAAGAAACTTTTAATTTCTAACAAGTTATTGCTTGGTGCGGTTTTTAGGCTCGCAAAATCATAAGGCTTTACTTTTTGAGAACAACAAAAGTGCTGTAATAACAGTTGATGCAGTTTGCTACTGTAGAATGCTAACTAACTTTATTTGGCTTATATTAGATAATTTGGATATAAACATTTTTTATTTCTAGCAGAAATTTTCTGGGTGCATTTTGCAAATCTTGGACATAAATTGGCCCCCAAATCGTGCGATTTAACTCCGCTAGACTTTTTTTAGGGCTACGTAAAGAAAAGAGTTTACACCAATGCCCTGCAAACAATTTCAGCTCTTAAAAACAATACTTGAGTTGTTATTTGCCAGATAGAGCCTCAATTGTGTAAAAATATTTTGCAAAACTTCTTTAAAAGAATAAATAGGCAAAACATTTTTGAAAAACATGATTTTGAAATCTTATTTGATGTAATTATAGTCTTTTATATATACACTGCTCAATATTTGAACTAGTACACTTATATAACATGCAGTAAAAGTAATAATAATAAAATAATACTAACAATTATAATAAAGGCTGTGTATTAGAATGCAAATAAATGCCTATCAAATAACATTATTGAAACAATTGTTGTTTATCTGTCATCAATGCAGTTACTGAGCTTGCGGTCGCTTATACTTATCAACTTTTAAAGAATTTTTGCAAAAATCTTGAGTAAGTTTTAATTCAGAGTGGTTGACTGCATTTTAAAAATACCATTGAAGCATTAAAGTGTTGAAGAGATAAGCCAAGCGCTGAGAATGCTTATTACTAATGCATTGCTAAGAACTGTTGCTGTTCATTTCAATGTCATCAGAAAAGTTTGAATGCGTTTTAATGACACTGGAACTGTCTAACATAGGCATGGCGGAGAGCAAAATTGCAGTACAGCAGTCAGGATGGACCGGTTTATTACGATTCAGTGTCGAAGGAATAGATTTTCTACTGCAAGAACATTTCAAGTTCATTTATTGAAAGTAACAAGTACTCAAGTATCCACTCAAACAGTAAAAAAAAGGCACCATGCAGTAAATTTATGGTCTAGATTTTTTTTTTAATTTTATTGTTAAGCCCATAGAAGAAGAAGGCTAGAGTAAGCACACTAACATGCAAATTAAACCTGGTAACAGGTACTCAAGTATCCACTCAAACAGTAAGAAAAAGGCTCCATGCAGTAAATTTATGGTCCAGATTTTTTTTTTAAATTTTATTGTTAAGCCCATAGAAGAAGAAGGCTAGAGTGAGCACACTAACATGCAAATTAAAGTGGTAAAGATTGGGGTTTTTGTTTATTCAGTGACGAAAACTCTGGTCTTGTCACTAAATAAACCCTGGAAAGTGGAAGTTTGGAGAAGCAGAGGAGAACGCTATATTGAGAACCATCTGACTTTCTATCAAACTTATGGAAGCGGTTCAATTACTGCTTGGGAAGGTATGTCTGCGACTCGTTGTACTAATTGGTTATGCTTGGAAATGTTACAATGAATAGTGTTGGGTATCTTAATAAAATATTAGAACCTGTAGTGTTGCTATTTGCCAATGAAATAGGAAATGGTTCCGTGTATGTTGATAATAATGCGCGTTCTCATAGAAAAAGGCATATCAGTGCATTTTTTGAAGAGAACAATATTACGCACATGGATTGGCCTGCACACTCTCCAAATCTTAATCCAATAGAGAACAAATGGGATAACTTGAAAAGAATTATAAGGTCACAAGAAGTGGATCCAAACAATTACCATGAGCACTAAATTGCCGTTTTAAAAAAATGGCTAAAAATTCAGCATTACATTCAGAATTTGATTGCCAACATGCCAAGACGTTGCCAAGGAGTAGGATAGGAGTTAGAGAAGATCCCACGCATTAATAATCTTTTAGTGTTTTGTTATTTAAGTTTAATTCTTTTAATTCTTTGCCCTAAAAGTGTTTTTGAACCATATACTATCAATTAAGCAAGAACGATTTCCTGAAAAAATAGTCATTTGTTTTTTTATATATGTTTTTGTAAGTGTACCAGTTTAAATGTTGAACAGAGTATTATAATTCATTTTTGTAGTCTGTTCTTAATGTTGTTAATTGTATATTAGTAATTGTTATTTCAGTTTTCTTTTGTAAAAGAGATCAAACAAGCAATAGCTTGTATTGTCTCTACGCGCCTACACTACAACTTATATACGTCGTGGCATCGATTTCACCAAGTTTATTATTGATTTTGCAAAGATGCCATTCTTGCTAAAGAAAAAGAAACAACTTTACAAGAGTTGCTTGTCTTCCTATAATATTCCAAACATGTTTGATATGATTTGGTGGATACCAACGTCATCACATGGTCTTGAAAAACATGTTCATTATACTTATGTAAATTAGTAGCTTTTCTAACACAATATTTGTACGCGCGTTTGCAGATGCTACAACATAATTGAACCGGCGTTCAATAATAACTTTTGTTGCACAAAAAACGTTGTTTGCCAGCTTTTTATATTTTGTACTTACTAAACATAAACTTAGAACTGTATATTATAATTAAAGTAAAACATCTGCTAAAATTAAATATAAAATTATAACCTATATTGTATTTGTCAACGGCATACTATAAGCAATAAAATACGTTATTGATTTCCCTTCGTTAGTAATAGCTTGCCAAAATACAGTATAGTAAGCAATAGTGTCTCGCTAATTGTTTGAACTATTTTGGCAGCCCAAGTGACAAGTTTTACTGTCTTAAAACACTTTTCTTTTTCTTTTCTCTAAAGTAGTTTGCTTTGTGATGTTGTTGTATTGTACACCTATGGCGGCAACAATGTCTTTTTGATAAAATCAATCTTTTGCTAAGAGATAATTTTTAACTCTACTTTAGTTAGATTATATTTTCCACTCTTAATTAAGTGTCAATCTTTTACAGCTTTTTCAGTTGCTGTGTTTTGCCTCAAGTCTGCAGCAAATTATATTTTTTTTGGACTTGTGTAGGACCTCAAAAACAAATTTTGGTTTAGTAAACATTTTTCTTGCTCCCTATTTAGCATGTGTTAGCATTGTGCCTAAAAAATTATACACACACCAATAAATATAAAAAATGTAAAATAATATGATGTAATATAGCAAAATTAAAAAAAATAAAATAAAAAAAAAATATATATTATTTAAAATAAATAAACAATTATATGGTGAGTTTACAAGTCAATCAGCATAAGTCACTGAAGGTTACCACTGAGATTTTTAAAGATTTGCTAAAATACATATCATAAAATAACAAGACTTAGATAACCAATTTGCTTTTTTATTTATTAATAAAAAGATACTAATTTTAACAAGTTATAAAAAATAAAAAATATAATAATTTTGTTGATATTTTTTTTTTTTTTTCAAATACATTACTTAAGCTGAATGGCAGCTGAAAGTTTTGAACATGTCAGCAGAGTCGTCACTGTCGACAGTTACTGGGTCTTGCGTTTCATTTCACGTTGAGGCTCGTTTAGGTGGTTTGATACCAGGCTGGTTTTTGTAAAATGGATGATAATTGGGCGGAATAAATTTTAGCAGGTCAAACATGTGATTTTTTTAATTTCCTTAACGAATCTACGTTCGGAATAAGCAGGGTCTTGTACAACATTGAATAAATTGCAAAGTTTTTTATTTTTTAAGCAGGCTTTGAAATATTGATCTTATAAAATTCAAAAGTTTTTGCAAAATCTCAGCTATTTAATTTTAGCTAATTAACCTTTCCTCTAGCTGTATTGACATTCTGCAAATGCAAATGCTATTTTATAAGTTTTTTAATAAAAAAATTTTTCTTTTCATTTCTGTAACTTGAAATGGCTGAGTCTTTTTAGCCGTTTTAACTATATTAATCCAATCACTTGGCACAAAAATAAATTCCTTCTATCTAACTTGTTTTGGATTTAATAACTCTAAAGTTAACATTGTTCGGCAGATAGCTGTGACCAGATGACAAAAATGTAAGATCAATATAATCGGCATTCATTTTTGGATTTTGGGCCAACTTTAGTAGCAATAAACTTGTTTTAATATTCTTGTTTTGGCCGGGACAGGTATCTGAGACATATGCTCTTTTAGATGTTTAACAATGCATGCCTCAATTTCTTAAGCCCCTCTAATACCTTCTGTCTCGTTTCACATTAAACATGTAACCGATATTGTCATTAAATCTGTAAATTTGAAAATTATACATGTACATGTTGTTTTTATAGTATGCAACAGAGCACCTCAGTTTTAAAAAAGCCAAAGCTTTTTCTAAGTCAAATGTTACAATGTAGTTCATGTCATTTGCTAATAATTTGTCAGTTTTTAATGAATTTCTGGATTGTTCTGCTTTACAAAGAATAAACTCATTTTCTGCAGCTGCCGTCTATATATTATTTGATTGTCAATAAAAGTTAGAATATATCTTTGCCATATTTTTGTACATAAAATGTGTACATTTTTCTAATTGTTAAATCAGAATTTAAATATTGCCAATTTGTTGAATCAGATCTTGTATAATGGCTCTTGTATAATGAGAATGATCCTATATGCGCTTTTACTTTAGTTACATCTATTTTGTTGCTTGGCGGGCTTTGACCCCGCTTATCAATAACATCTGAGCCTTAGAACTAGATAATAACTTGTCAATTCTAGAATCACTAACTTGAAATGTGTTCGGATCTTATATGCTCCGAGTAATAAACAGATTAGTGCTAATGACACCCTCGTCCTACTAAAAATTCAAAATATATTTCCTATCATAAATATAAATTGAATTTTTAGTAGGACGAGGGTGTCATTAGCACTAATCTGTTTATTACTCGGAGCATATAAGATCCGAACATTCCGCCGGCCTTGAAAAGAAATCTTTTCAATTTTCGATGGGAAGTAGTCCTAGTTTGCTTATTGCAATTTTAGTGATGCCTGCTGCCGTTTTAACTGAGGCTACTCTGGCGATGCCATCCTTTCCTGGGTGTAGTTCCGTGATTCGTCCCAGCTGCCACTTTAGTGGTGGAATGTTTTCACCTTTTATCGCTACTAGATTCCCAATTTGTGCATTCTCTGCCACTGGTTGATTCCATTTTGATCGTTGCTGTAATTGGCAAAGATATTCTGAGGACCACCGTGTCCAAAACTGTTGTGTCATTTTCTGTATTCGTTGCCAATGAGATAAAGTATTTTCCTTTAGGTGAATAATGTTTGGTTCTTCTATCGTGCTGAAAGCTTCTCCAATTAGGAAATGGCCAGGGGTGAGGGCTGCAAGGTCTTCCGGGTCTTCGGTTAATGGCACTAAAGGTCGAGAGTTTAAACATGCTTCTATTTGAGCCAATAAGGTATTCATTTCTTCATAGGTCAAGGCAGTTAATCCAGCTATTCGTTTTAATTGGGTCTTGGTTGATTTTACCGCACTTTCCCATAGACCTCCAAAATGCGGAGATCTAGGTGGGATAAAGTGCCAGGTGATGTTATCTTCTAATAGTGCATGGTTTATCCTGTCCTTGTGTTCTCTTGAATTCAGTAACTCTCGAAGCCTTGCAAGCTCGTGATGAGTTCCAGTGAAATTTGTTCCGTTGTCTGAATAAAGGTTTGATGGTTTTCCACGACGTGACATAAAACGCTTTAGTGCATTTATGAATGCTTCCGTGGTCAGGCTGCTCACTAATTCCAGGTGTATTGCCTTTGTTGCAAAACATACAAAGACACTGACATACCCTTTGGTTGTACGACTTCCCCGAGAATGTTGTAACTTCATTTGAAATGGACCACAAAAATCCACACCTGTGTTGGTAAATGCGCGACTTGGTTGCACTCTTGGTTGTGGGAGTTGTCCCATTACTGGTTGTAGTCGTTTTGGATTGACTTTGCAGCAACGTAAACATCTATGTAGGATCTTCTTCACTGTATTTCTGCCCGCCATCGGCCAATATGTTGATCGTACTGCTGACAACACGGCTTGAGCACCTCCATGAATCAATTTTAAGTGTTCATAGTTGATAATGAGTTCCGTTAAAGGGTGGTTCCGTGGTAATATTATTGGATTACGTTGATTGAATGGTAGTTTTGCATGCATTAATCTTCCACCTACTCGGAGTAGCCCGTCTTCGTCGATAAAGGGGCTTAACTTCCGCAATCTACTTGACTTGTCAATCAACAGATTCTGTTTCAATCTGTATATTTCACCTTTGAATTCTTCTTTCTGTGCAATTCGAAGAAGTGCTGTTGTAGCCTTGCTTATTTCTTGTACGGTCAATGGGCCAGTAAGTTTAGGTTGCCCTTGAGAGTTGTGAATGTACCTGAGGCAGAAAGCTACTATCCTCTTTAATTTTGAGAGTGAAGACCACTTGGTAATAATACTGCTAATTTCTTCAATTACTGGAAGTGCTACTGCTGGTTTTTCGTCAGGCAGACTTTGTTCTATATCTTCTAACGATGGCCATTCTTCTTGGTTTAATTGTAGAAATTTTGGACCATGCCACCACAAGCTTGACTCCTTGAGTTGAGTTGGATTTACACCTCTAGATATGATGTCCGCTGGGTTGTTATGTGATCGCACATGTCTCCAATTTGTATTTGTCAGCTCTTGCACTTCAGTTACACGATTTGCCACATATGTTTTCCATTTGTTGGAAGGTGAGCGGATCCATCCAAGTGCGATGGTTGAATCTGACCAGTAGAATTCGTTGTCAAAGTTCAGCTTGAGTGCACTCTTCACCTTTTTTGCCAAACGAGCAAGGATAACTGCTCCACTCAATTCCAGTCTAGGTAGTGATATTGTTTTCAATGGTGCAACCTTAGACTTTGCACATAATAGATTGGTGTTGATTGCGCCAAGTGTAGTCTTACATCTAATATATATGCAACAACCATATGCTGCCTCAGATGCATCGCAAAATCCGTGTAGTTCTAGGTTGCTATATTTTTGGTGCTCGTGTATGTGACGTGGTATTTGTATAGTATCAATAGATGTGAGATCGTCCTTGTATTGATGCCAAAACGTATGTATCTCCATTGGAACGGCTGCGTCCCAATCAATTTTTAGCTGCCAAACACGTTGCATTAGTATTTTTGCTCTTATTATGACTGGTCCAACCAAACCCATTGGATCAAATAGTTGTGCTATTTCTGATAAGATATTTCGCTTAGTGATACGTGTAGGTTGGATATTGTGCTTCACTGAAAAGTGCAGTGAATCACTACTTGAATTCCACAGTAAT
This sequence comes from Tachinus rufipes, assembly GCA_963932245.1. Lineage (NCBI taxonomy): Eukaryota > Metazoa > Arthropoda > Insecta > Coleoptera > Staphylinidae > Tachinus > Tachinus rufipes. Next base: position 42,439,367 of record OZ010745.1, on the reverse strand, counting down.
CCTAATGTCTTTATCACTGTTGTTTTTGCCATGGGTATTGTTGTTTCCTGGTTAATTGAGGTAATAGTGTTTAAGATTTGGTCGTTATTTGATCTCCATTTATGCAAATGAAATCCCCCTTTTAACAACATCTGGCTTAATTGACGTTGAAGCTCCTTAGCTTCCTCAAGTGAATCAGTTCCTGTTATACAGTCATCCACATAAAAGTCATTTTGTACAACAGCGGAGGCATGTGGATAATGAGTTTGTTCTTCTATTGCCAATTGTTTGAGACTTCGAGTAGCAAGATATGGTGCTGACGCAGTGCCATATGTCACCGTTTTTAAATTATATATTTGCAATGGTAGTGACGGATCTTCTCTCCATATAATTCGCAAATATTGTCGATCATCCTTATGTATCCAGATTTGTCGGTACATTTTGGATATGTCGGCGGTAATCACATAACGATGAATGCGAAATCTGAGCAAGATTGATAATAAATCTTCTTGTACTGTAAGGCCAACTTGAAGAATGTCATTTAATGATAACCCTGTTGTAGTTTTTGCGGAGCCATCGAATACGACTCTTAACCTTGTTGTCGTACTATCTTCCTTAATAAGCAATGGTGTGGTAGAAAGTAGCCGTTATTGGTATCATTAATTGGTTCCATATGTCCCAGTTTCTCGTATTGTTGCATAAATTCCACGTACTGCTTCTTGAGTACAGGCATTTTGAATAATCTCTTTTCCAAATTGTAAAATCTGCGGATTGCCATATTTTTTGAGTCGCCTAAGTTGTTAGGGTCAATGTTGAATGGTAACCGTACCACAAATGCTCCTTCGTCTGTTCTACATACTGTTTTGTTAAAGTGTTCTTCCGTTTTACAATGTGTGGTTTTAAGTAATGGGGTGTTCACTTCTTCTGACTGCCAGAACCTTTCTATTTGCGTCTCCAATGTATTCAAATTGCATGTAACCACTTCTGAGTTGTTAGTTGTTGGAATTGTTCCTGATGCTATCCAACCAAATTGCGTATTTTGCACTGTAACACCGAATTGGGCTGTGGTTAGTTTTATCTGTCCGATGCTTAGTAAACTGAGATATATTTCTGCTCCTAGCAATAAATCTATCCTTCCACGTTTGTTAAATTCTGGATCGGCTAACGTAATGTTTTGAGGTATGTTCAGTTGATTTTTCGAAAATGAATTAGCTGGTAGTTCTTGTGTGATCTCGGGTAATACGTAGAACTCAAGTTTAGCCTTAAATCCATTGATTCGTGATCGGATTGTTGTCACTAGTCTTTTAGTGATTGTTGTGGCCGTTGCGTTTCCGATACCATTGATTGGGAGACGGACTGATTGTGTGTTTATGTTTAAACTTGCGGCCAAGTCCTCCCTGATGAAGTTTGTTTGTGATGCACTATCCAATAGTGCCCTACACTGACGATGTTCTCCATGTTTATCGACTATGATTACCAATGTGGTTGATAATAGGGTCATTTGGCTTTTGTAGCTGTCATTGGTGGCAGAATAGCAATCGCTTGATGTTGATAAATGTGTATTTATCAATTCTTGTTGGTCATGTAATAATGTATTATGTTTTTTATCACATTTTGTGCATTGCCTGGATCTGCACTCATTTGCTCCATGATTTTGTTTTAAGCAATTGAAGCAAAGTTTTTGTTTTTTGACCTCTGCCCTTCGGTCCGCTATATTTAAATTGTGGAATGCATTGCATCGGTATAGCTCATGTTGATGCTGGTGACACAACTTGCATTTTGCTTGAGTGTTAGTGTATGAAACGACTGAGTGTCCTTGATGACGATCCGTTTTTGGAGTTTGCACTCGTTGTAGTTGTGTCCTTTGACTTTTACTGGCGTTTCGGGACTCAAAGACTTGGCAGCGTTCTTGTAAGAAGTTGGTTAGTTCTTGAACTGATGGATTCGTGCATTTTAGACGATATTCTTCCCATTTGTCTTTTGAAAGTGCATCTAATTTGATTGTTGATAGATGTAACAATAAAGTATCTCTTGTTGGTTCGCCTAATACGTCTAAAGCATTGACGTGCTTTAAGAATGTGTCGATGTGAGATCTAATTGAGCTGGCGGAGTCTTCTTTAACCATAGGCAGTTGAAATATTTTATTTATATGATTTTCTATGATTAGTTTTTTATTTTCATATCGGCTGCGTAGTGTTGTCCAAGCTATGCCATAGTTTGCATCGGTGATTGATAATGCTTGAATTGTATTTGATGCTTCACCCGTTAAGCAAGATCTCAAGTAGTGGAATCGTTGCACGTTGTTCAGAGAACCGTTTTCATTTATCAATGAATCGAATGTACTGTAGAATGTTAACCAATCTTCTAGAACCCCTGCGAATGTGGGCAATGTTATTTTTGGCAGTTGCACTTGTTGTGAAGTTGAATTGACTGATAATGCTGGTGTATCAGTTCTAATTATTGGTTCACCACTCAAGACATCTTCTATTCGAGATGTTAATTCGAAATACTGGTCTTCAAACGTTTGTCGATTTTTTGCTTGGTCTTCTGTCATCCAGCTCCTCTATTTTTGATTGAATTTCATTGTAGTCTGAATACACCAATGTTAATAAACGACTTCTGAGCTGCCTATAATCCCGTTCTGGATTGTCGAGAAACTTGTTGAAATATGTTTCTAATTGTGTTGTGCGAGTTTTAAACGTCTTGCGTTTCAGGGTTAATGCTGCTATTTCGGTTTTTGACATCTTGAGTTCAACTATGGATGAGTTGATTGCTTGATGCACTTTGACTATTCGATGACTCAGGTCTTGATTTAAAATCCGGTTCGATTGGACCAAATGTATTGTGGTGTCTTAGATTGCAACACGCACTATTTCTCTGATTGTATGAAATTGTCGAAGGACCAGTAAGAATGATATCTTACACAAATTATGCTTTAATGATAAGGTAGAAATTATACTCTGGTATCGCAAAGACTCTCTTTAATACTCACTTAAAACAAATAATTTACAAATATATATACTCATTCAAATTGTGTAAAATGTGTTGTGATTGGTTAGTTGCTAATTAGGTAATTTGGGGATTCCTAGAAAGAATTGTTGGGAAAGTACCATATTAAATTATATTGTAGGGATTATTATTGTAGGAGATTAAACATACCTGGAAAGGATTATAAGAAATTTCATTACATAAAATATATTTCCTATCATAAATATAAATTGAATTTTTAGTAGGACGAGGGTGTCATTAGCACTAATCTGTTTATTACTCGGAGCATATAAGATCCGAACAAAATGTGTCTTTAAAAAATTGTTTGCAGACACCAACACTCATTTCACTATTTGTTAAATAATATTTTGAAGTATTTGATCTTGGAGCTTTTGAAGAATTTCTAGGGCAATCCTGATTAACTTTGCTATTGTAAATAAATCCACAAAGGTATACATTCTGTTTTATATTGTCGCCTAACTCATAAAACAAATTAAATATTATCTCCCGATCTTCCAGTCCTACAGATTGTGAACACAGACAAGAAAAATTACAGTCCGGGTTTTTAAACTTTTTACCGGGTACTGTTCTGCCACTTCTATTTACATAAGGTTTTTTAAACTTTTGATTCTCTGCATTAAGGACCCTTTTCCATTTATGTATTTGTACTTTCCGTTTGCTTCTTTGGTTTTCAATGTCTCCAACATTATTCTCTATTTATTCTGGTTTTGGCTTTTCATACTGATTAGATTGTAAATGAGAACCTAAAATGTTTATATTTCTATAGATTTGCAAATTGTAAAGATCAAATATTTAACATACAGACGGTAAAGGTATTTGTAATATCAGTAATACTTTTTTCTGTAGTAATTTTTTAGGTTAGATAAAGAAAAATATTTAAAACTTACTTTCAGGTGTATTCCTTTTCTTTTCTGGGTCATATTCAGACCCACTGTCTAAATAGAGATCAAGAACAGACGTTTCGTCACTGTCACTCATTGTTCTATATTAATTAAACAGTTAAACTATGATTAAAACTCTGTAACACAAACGTAAACAAAAAAATAATGACTTACGCCAACTGCTCACAGAAATATTTTAGATAATATTTCAGAAGCTCTCGGTAATAGCTTTAAGTTGAACCTTACTTTTTTTGTTCACTGAAAGTTTTATTCATGAAGGGTAATTCAGATATCTAACTCATTTTATGCTAATGGTCTATTTATGTTGATTGGTTTCTGAACCCTCTATATGCATATAACAAAGTTGAGCAGACAATGGACATTAGTTATATGACTGCCCTAGACAATCGACAAACTGGGTGCTAATTTAGACTCCTTTTTGTTTTAAAAATTACCAACAATTCAATAGGATATAACAAACGGTTAATAAAACATTACAGATATTACAAACGGGCACCGTAAAAGTTTTTGCTTCTTATGTTTTACTGCTCTGCATTCTATCCTTCAATAAATAAGATACTTTCTTAACTTTTTTTCAAAAATTTAATGTTTCATTGTTGATGTTGGAAATGGTCTTGTGAATTAAGAAGAAAGAAATTTGTTTTAGACTCTGGCTACTTTCCAAACATTTAACAATCTCACAAACTTTCTTTTTGTACTACCACAAATTTTATTGTTTTTTTTTGTCCGTAAACAAACAAAATTGTTTGGTTGGAGGTTTAAAATCTACCATAATAAACTCTTTTAATTTTACCTCACCCCCCCCCCCCCCCCCCCACCACAAAACTACATATAAAACGGCACATCACAAACTGATGAGTATTAACCCTTCAACTGCCAGAGATTCTTTTTCCTAACGTTTGGGTCACTGCGCGGCACTCAGGCGGTGAGTTTTACAACATTTTCTGTAAATGATAACAAAAGTTAACTCACAAACAAACTGTGGGTTCTATTTGTACCAATACACAATACATAAAGGTTATCAACTTGTCAAGATAAAGTCCCGTTTTGATGATGTCCCAAGCGCATCACTTAATAGCAGCCACCTTCACCTGGAAAACCGAAGAATATTTGCCTAGATATAGCAAAGTTTAGTCCTTGTAGATGTACCAGGTAGTTTTTTTGATTATTTCTATGAATTTTTTATTTGTACACTTACTTTGCTGTAGTATTATCACATTAAATGTCTTTTTGATCACTTTTTATGTCTGATTTTATTCTATTTTTCCTTATGCAATGCTGGGTCTGTGGTTTACAATGAGTTCATTTATCTGTAGTATTTCCATAGCTAATGGTGGTATTGTTTTCATTGCCCTGTTATCAGAGACCATACTAGCATCTAAACTTTAACTAACTTGTTGGCCGTACACTTAAAGGTGGCTTTTTTGTTTATACAAGCGCTTCATATGTACTAATAGGTATAACCTCTACTGTATATAGCCATCATGTTAGGTGTTAGTCTCCATGTGCGTCAGACTATCATTTTAGTTGCAAAAAGCACCCGAATAGCTTTTGTGATTATATTGTTTAAACGTGTGTAAAAGTGTAGCCTTTTTACAGTATTTTGTGCACTCTGTATAGAGTTGCCATACTTTCCGTGTACAAAGATTGTCGGTAGTGAACCAGTTTTATTAATTTAAATGTAAAACTTTTATTTTAATTGTGTGTTTTATGTAAAAAGTAATTTTGTAATTGATCTTTATTTTTTTATATTATTAGCATACTCTTATTAGTTTATTTTAATTTCAAAGTAATTAAACACAAAAAATGAATATCATTAACTTTGATAGTATCTTGTTTTTGATATTTTAATGTTTGATAATCCATTTTTCAAAGATAAATTACAATTCTTTTATTTCCTTGCATTGCGTTGAGATATGTTTTTGCAAATTACATCTAAAACATATCTTAATATTTGCTTTGTCGATCATGAGACACATGTTCTGCATATTGGATATTGTCTACAATGCCCATAGTATGCATGTGTTTAATGTCATTTGCGCAAGTTGACAATGTGAGAGCTATATGGCATTCTAATGTTAGCCTAAATGTGATTTTAAGCTGTTTTATAACTAAAATTGCTGCTCTGCAGCAATTCCGTCCGTTAGGATTTGCCCGTTTCTACCAGATATTTTTTGGATTACTATTTCTATCACTCTATGGGTTATTCTGGTTATATCTGCCTGGAGGATAGAAGTGAACAATAATTCATGAAGTTTTGTTAAGCTAATTTGTTCTGCAAATTTTTCCAGTAATCCTTTTTTTTAATTTTTACCAATTCATCAAACCAGATTTACTTGAACAAATAACTTAATTATTTTAAAATTGGTACTAAACTATAAAAGTCTTTATAAGTTTTAAAGATGCTTTCTTAATATGCACACTAACACAACAATCACATTGTAATAAATTGTCTTTAAACATTAACACTAACTACGCACATGGCTTTAATTGTCAGCTGCTTAGTGATAATAAAAACCTTTTTTTTTTTAAATCAAAACTATTAACTTGGGATTTTTATTCTGATTGTGATAATTATTGTAGTATATTAGATAGGTTTAATGTTTTGATTTGAATGTATATGCACATATAAAATTGAACAAAAAACCTATTTTATTAAATAAAATAACTCAAAGATATATTCAAATATCTTTACATTTTGTCATTTGAAATACAAGTTTGGTCTAAAGTAATTTTTTGTTAAATTTTAGCTTAAATGATTTTATATATAGTAAAAACCAATTTAACATGACTTAAAAATTACAAGTATTACACATATCTATAAACACCTAATAAACAAACAATCTGTAAACACGATGTTTATTTTAATAGTAATACTGGTACCAATTATCATTTTACGAATAAAAATGACTTGCATTTTCAATTTTGCAAATTTGCAAAATACTTTATAATTTTCAAAATCTGGAAAAATATTTTTGCTGCAAATAACTAGCAATATAAATAATAAATTTAAATCGATAAAACCTTGTGCATATGTACTTAGTTTGTGGGCTATTCAATATTAATTATACTATTAATTATAGACAAATATTTAACAGCAAACATCAATTATAATGAATGAAAGGTATGTAATGGGAATTCAAGGTACTACTGGTACTGTACTCAACATTTGTTATGGACTTTATACGGCTATTATTATATTATAACAATGTATATTTTTTAAACAAAAATGTTAATCATGTTAATTTATTCTAATGCACTGCATTTGCCGTAAAAAACTTTATCTTATCTATCAGCATACATATTAAAATTAGAAAAATCAATCTGAAATATACGACTTGTTAGTACTACTATGTAAAATTACACATAAAAGGAGTTCATAATTGTGATATTATGGCTATGCAAATGAGGCTCTGGTCGGTTCAGGTGATTATAAATAGTATATTTAGCGGAAACCGGAAGAGTCTCCATGCTTCCTCGCTACCGGAAAAAGATTTATCGTAATGTACTCCCACATAGTTATGATTTGCTATACGAACAATTGACTCGACATAATCATATCATTTAGGACAGAATTTATGGAAATTTACTAACTGTTCTTATATGTATAGAATATATTTTTATTATGTACCGAATTTATTTGGGTTATGTTAAATTTGCATGAACATGATCGCATCGCAGCAATTAATGAAATTGTCTATGCTGGCATGAACGGGTTGTCCTAGGTTGCGGATAATAATATAATACGGTGAATGTTGCGTGAACCAACTTAACAATAAACAAAAAAGAACGCTTAATGCAGGAGAAAGTGAAAGGACTTTCTTGTTAAGACAGTGGCGCGACTGTAGAGAAATTAATTTAAGAATGATTATAGGAAAAAAATTAATGGCTTGTTGGGTTTAAAAAAAACTATATGTATTTTTTTAATGTTCGTGTCGTAACATATAAATGAGGATTAAAATATAGTAAGTTGTAAAAAGAAATTGTAAATTGCACGTGTTTGATGGTATTGCACGGTCTTTTATTGCTTATAATGATGTTATTATACTTGCTGCTACCAATTACTTATTTAGAAGACCAATTTATAAATTTTATTTCTTCCTAGCATTATTATAAAAAATTATAACTTACGTTAACTAGTTATTTCCATTTATTATAATATTTAAATAGTTGCAATTGCATAACAAAATAATTGGTTACTGTAGATTAAGATCAGTATGTTTGTATTGACAAATGTTGTTTTAGATATTATTTAGTTGTACTGTTATTATAATATATGCTTAAACTAAAAATTACTATTTCCAGTTAAAATTTAATGAAGACATGTTTGAAATGATAAAAGTATATGTTAAGTACGCTTCAAGTCGTAAAAATTAGAATTTAGCATAAATCATTAACACAAAAAGTATGTATAAAGGTTTTATATTTAATTTGACTTTGAATATACTAGACATGTGAAATTTGCATTACATTATCAGACACTCTACTAAATTTCACACTCATGTGAACAAGTTGTAGATACTGTCAAGGCCTAGTATCTAGTCCACAAATGCAACTATACTTAATATTAATACGTTTATTTCTTGCCTTTTGGATTTGAAAGTTACAATATATCTATAATTCTCCAAAATAATAAATTATAATCTTTATAAATTAACACAATTAAAAATGTTTGCTTCTTTATTTATATTCCATTTTCTTTGTTTTTTAACTTTCCTCATCTATTCTATCTCTATTTTCGTCTCCTTTTAGTATTTCATTTTTTTCTATCTATTCTTCTTTTATGACACTATTCCTTTAAAAACAATCAAACAAAAGGCAAGTGTTTCCAAATATTGGACAACTACTGGCATCAGAGTTTCAGCTAAAAATATTCGATTTTTAAACTTAGCAAAGAAGTTTACTACTTCAGCTTCATTTCTAATTTATTTTTATAAGTATCGCAGAATTTATAGAAATGTAATTAAGTTAGCCAAATCTATTTTTTATAGAACTCGTATAGAAAATTCTAATAATCAAGCCAAAGAGACATGGCAAATAACTAATGAACAAAATAACAGGAAACATTCAAATATAGAAGCAACTATTTCTCCTGATAAATTTAACAAATATTTTACATCTGCCACAGATGAAATTGTTCTATCTCTGGAACCAACCACGGATACCATTTTATTATTAAAGCAAAGTACAACGACAATAGTAGATTCGCTATTTTTAACTCCTACTGATTCATATAAAATGAGATTAATTTGTAACTTGTTTAAAAACAAAAAGTCAAAAGATTTTGATGGTTTTTCTATATTTTTGATAAAAGAACTACCAGAAAATGTTCTTAGCTTATTTGCTAATCTAATAAATACTTCTTTTGAAGAAGCTTTTTTTCCATCCAAATTAAAAACAGCTTGTGTTTTTCCACTATATAAAAAAAGTGACAAAGATGTTTGTAGCCACTACAGACCAATTGCATTAATTTCTTGTTTTAGTAAAATAATTGAAAAAATAGTTAAAGTCAGATTATCGTCATTTTTAGAAAAACACTGCGTTATTTCTGGTAATCAATTTGGATTTAATAAAAATAAAAATACCTCTAACGCAATACTTAACTTTCTTAATCACGTTTATGAGGAACATAACAATGGCAATGTTGCTGTGGCAGTGTTTTGTGATTTGGCAAAAGCATTTGACTGCGTAGATCACAAAATACTGCTACAAAAACTTGAACATTATGGTTGTAGAGGCTCTTGTCTTTTATGCTTTGGAGACTACCTTTCAAATAGAAGCCAGTTTGTCAAATTAAAATCTTCTTCATCCAGCAATTTAAACAGTTCTAGGGTCGTTCCACAAGGAACTATTTTAGCTCCTATCTTGTTTCTTCTGTATATCAACGACTTATTAAACATTAAAATATCCGGAAAATTTACTATTTTTGCGGCTGATACTAACATTTTATGGTCTAGTAAAAATATTGCTGGCTTAACGACTACTATTGAACAAGATTTTTTATTTTGATTTGCCGCCTTTAAATATAGAAGATAATGAAATTCTTCAATCCAATCAGGTTGTCTTTCTTGGTTTAAAATTAAATTATAAGCTAAGGTGGTGCAATCAAATAGACTATGTAACTGCAAAATTATCAGCTGGTTGTTACGCTATTAAAAGAACCATTAAACAATTAGGTTACGATGTGGCTAAACAAGTGTATTTTTCTCTTATAGAAGCGTACTTACGATATAGTGCTGCATTCTGGGGTTGCTCGTCAAAAGAACAGATTAATCAAATTTTTATTTTACAAAAAAGATCATTAAGAATCTTGTGTTTTATAAAAAGTAATTTAATATCTTGTAGACCACTTTTTAAAGAGCATAAAATATTAACGTTGCCTTCTTTAATTATCTTAGAAACTGGTTGTCTCATAAAGAAAAACTTTAAATGTAGTTCTTCAAGTGTTCACGTAACTAGATCAAATGACCTTAATTTTCAACTTCCCATCCCTCACACTACTTTTTGCAAGAATTTCCTTATTTACAACGGAAAAAATGTTAAATGCTTTACCTGTAAATATAAAGTCTGAAAAAACTTACCGTAAATTTAGAACAAGTGCCAAACATTATTTACAAAATAAATTATTTTATAGTATAGAAGAATTTTTAAATCCTTAAATTTTTTTATGTTAGCTTTAAGTTTTAACTTTTGAACTATACAGTTTGTTTTATATGTATAATGTGTGTTGTAATGTTTTGCAATGCGCTGTATTTTATTGTATTTTTTTTTATTGTATTTTTTATATTGTATATAATTAGTTTTAGTTAGTTTTAAAATTTATATTGTACAACGTCATGTTTAACAATAAATACTACTACTACTACTACTACATTTACTTTAATTCTTTTAACATATGTTTTATAGTTTTTTTATTCTCTCTATACATTCTGCACATTTTCAAATCTTCTTCTATCCAAAAATTTGCCATTCGCTCTTTATTACCACTAAATCTTGCAACCTTTTTTTATTATCTTTACTATATCTATCGCTCTCTAGGTACATACGCAGTTTACTTTCTATAACATGTTTATAATTGGCGTAGTATTTAGACTCTTTCACTCGTATTTTTCTTTCTTTCTCTTGTATATCTCTACCTCTTTCCATAATTTTTTGCCATGTTTCTTTTCTAGTTTCTTTCATCTTTTTAATTTTTTGGCTAGCATAACCATTTTTGTTGAATTTTTGTATAATTTTCCCTATCTTTCTATTTTTACTCTCATTTTTATTTATGCATATTTGTAAGATTTTATACTCTTGTATCTGTCTAATTCTTTCCTCATACTTTATTGCTTTTTTTCTGCATCTACTCTTAACTTATCTTTTTTGACTTCCTTCAGTACAATATATGCTGGAGTTTTTCTATTTAAACCCAGCACCTATTTTCAATATTTTACATGTATTGCTTCAAATTTTTCTTGTTCCTTCTATCTCTATCTTATACAATATCATATTCTTAACTAAACTATCAAACATAAGCCTTTATTCTCATACAATTAATTTTTTTTTTCATTTATTTCCCATACTTCTACCACTACTTTATTGAGCCATATTTTTTATGTGCTCGCTCTCGCTGTTAATAGAGCAAAATACATATCCCAAATTGTTAAAAGATTTTACCTCCACAAAACCTTGCTTATTCTACCTCCAGTTTGCCACTTTATTCACTTTCTCTAATTTTTGTTTTTTCTACATTAACTTCTAAACTTTTTTTCTAAAATATCTTTATAAACTTTTTTGTTTCATTTCATTTGCTGTTTTTGCAACAGTTATCATGTTGTCAACATACCACACTTTTTTGCTACCAACAACTATTTTTCCTGCTTAAGCTAACTTTAATTTTTCTTCTACATCTAATATATAAATCGTAAACAAAGTGGGACTTAATGGGCAACCCTGTCTCACTTCTTTTGTTGTCCAAAACATTTTATTTATAATTTTGTTAACTCACACCTGCTGTCTCCTCATACACTGCGCAGGCAACAGTAACCTTTAACAACCTTTAAAATAACATAAAATCTATCAGCAATAGGGTACTTTTAGAATCAATTTTGGGTTTATTACGTTTATTTGTATATAAATGACTTTACAGAAACTGCGTCTAATCTCGTTTCCAATGATACAACTTTTTTTACAAATTTGAACAGCTGGACTAGAAAAAAGTTTTAAATCAAAAGAAGATATAAAGATCTGGTGTGTTGCAAATAAACTTACATTGAACGAGTTTAAAACAATAACACTGCAATTCCAACGTGTCAGTGATTTTTAAGCTAAAAAAACCGTAAAATTGTTAGGCTTTACAATAGCAAACAATAGGATACCATGCAGCTGAAAATACTTATTTTACTCAGTTCAATTCAGTTATGGTATATACTATTACTAAGTAAGTTTTAGTAGAAGAGCTTGTAAATTTCTACTGTCGTTTTCCTTTCTTTCTCTATTTTCCTTTGTTCTGGAGATCTTAAAATTTTTTTGCTTTTTTTAATATCATATAATTCTTTTTTAGAGCTTTTTACATCGACTTCTTCTCTCTCGTATCTTTTCTCTCGTATCTTCTTTCTTGTTTTGCATTCATTTGGTTTTTGTATTTTTTTATATTTCTTCTTATTATTAATAAACTCAAAAAAATTAAAAGAAGAGATTAGAAAACTAAAGAAGGAATTAAAGAATAATGAAGTAAAGTGGGAACAAGAAAAAATACAGATGATTCAAAAAATCAAAAACTTAGAAAACAAAGCTGAAAAAGAAGAAAAACTGAAAAAAGAAATAACATTATAATAACAAGCATAAAAACAAATGATAATAAAAAACAAAAGGAAGTGGAATATTTTTGAAAGAAAAACTTCCGATAATAGCCAAAATAGGAATAGCTTATCTAATACATAGAGATAAACAAATAATATGATTAGATGTCAAAACATGGGAAACAAAGCAACAAATAATGAAAGCCAAAAGAAATCTGAATAGGACTAGGATTTACATTGACAATAACCTAACAGACAAAGAAAGATGCGTACACAAAAAAATTAGAGACATAGCAAAAGAAGAAAAAGCAAATGGAAAGAGGGTTAGGTTGCCGATAATTAATAATTAACGGAGAGGAATATAGATGAAACAAAGAGTTATAGGGTTTAATAAAAGTGGAAGTTCCAAAAAAACTAACAAAAAAACAGAAAAAAAAGAAAAAGGCAAAGAAATGATACAAAAAACAAGATAAACAATACAGAGACCAATGCAAATAAATGAAACATAAAAAAAATCAGAAAAAGAAAAAAAAAGAAGAGAAAATAAAGAAAAATAAAGAAGGAAGCTGAACTAGTGGAAGAAATGATAAACCAAAACATAGAAATACTAGGAATAACGGAAACAAAATAGAAAGGACAAGAGATAGTAAGAATACATAGGGAATACTGGTTAATGTGGACAGAAGTAAAGGAAAAGGAAAGAGCAAAAGAAGGAGTAGGAATGATAATAGCTCCGGAAAGAATAAAAGATACAATAAGAGAAAAACACATAAATGAAAGAATTATGACAGTAGAAATGAAGCTAGTTGATAATAAAACATAGATCATGATAGTAGCATACGGACCGAATGAAGTCGCAAAGAAAAAAAGAAAGACAGTTTTTACAATAATTTACAACAAAAAATAGACGAAGGAACAGAAAACATAATAATACTAGGAGACCTAAATGAGAGAGTCGAAAAACAAAATAACGGAATAGAAGAAGTAATGGGAAATGAAGGAGAAGAAATAAAAAATTACAATGGAGAAAGAATTATTCAACTATTCATTGAAAACATTCTAGTAGTAACAAACTCCAAATTCACACACAGGAAAATTCACAAATACACAACAACCAACCAGGAATGAGGAATCAATTATCGACTACTTCCTAGTTAACAGAAATAACTGGAACAAGGTAAAACATGTAAAAGTAACAAGACAGGCGGAAATAGGAAGCGATCACCATTTACTACTAATGGACATAAAATGGAAACAAAAGGTTAAACCAAACAAAAAAAGAAGGAAAGTCAAGATAAAAATTAAAACATACAAACTAAAAAAAGAACAGATACAAGCAAAATACTAAAAAATACTACAAAAAAAATTAAAGAGAAAGAAATAAGAACGCGCATAGAAGAAAAATGAAAAACGTTCAAACGAATCATACTAGAAGCTGCAAAAGAAAGCTGTGAAACAACAAAAATTCTAAACAAAGATATAAAAAATAACAGTTGGTAGATAGAGGAAGTCAAGAAAAAGATAAGGAACAAAAAAAAATGAAAAAGATATCTACAAAAAAAAGAAGATTATGAAAAATACAAAAAAAATGAAACAAAGAAAATAATAAAAGAAGAAAAGAAAAAAAGATAAAATCATGGACAACATTTAAAAAAGAAATAAATGAGAACTTCAACCGGAACCAAAAACTATTTTATAGAACGTTAAAACATTTAAAAAAAAAAGAAAGAACACAATATGATGAACATAAAAGATAAAAATGTCAAAATAATAACGGAAGAAGATAAGATAATGAAAAAATGGAAGCAATACTTTTAAGAATTAACAGAACAATACAAGAAAAGATGAAGGAGTAATACAGTTGAAAAGAACGAAAGAAATAGAATAAATTAAAAAAGAAGAAGTAATAAAAGCAATTAAGAAATTAAAGAACGGAAAAACACCAGGAACAGATGATAAAATTTATGTGTGAAGATGAAATTGCACAAATAACGGAACTAATAAATGACATCATCAGAATCCTACCCATACATAAAAGAGGAAATAAAAGAAAATGTAAAAATTACAAAGGAATAACACCCCCCATCATACCAAGCAAGATATTTACAAGAATTATAGAAAAAAGGATGAGAGACAAACTAGAAAATACATAAGAAGACAGCCAATGTGGATTTAGAAGAGGAAGAAGCACACAAGACCTAATATTTATAATAAAACAGCTAAGTAAGAAAATGATTAAAAAAATAGAATATTGCACGTATGTTGATCTCGAAAAAGCACTTTACAGGATAAAAAAAAGGATATATGAAAAGAACTAGAAGACAGAGGAATTGAGAAGGAAATAATAAACGTAATTAAAAACATGTTTACAGAAAACAAAAACATAGTAAGAATGAACAATAAGGAATTAAAAGAATTCATAACAAAAAAATAGGTGAAACAAGGATGCGCTTTAGCATTGCTAATTTCAATTGTTTTAGATAAAGCGATAAAACAAGCAAAGAAAAATGAAAGCAATGAAAATAGAGTATTGAAAAAGCAAAACTACTATTTGCAGAAAATATGGCAGGATTACAGAGACAGAAGAAGAGGTACAACACAACATGGAAATAATAGAGAAACAATTAAAGAAAATAAACATGAAAATAAACTATGAAAAAACAAAGACTATGTTAATTGCGAGAAAAAAACTGAATCACGAAATAAAAATAAAAAGATAAATAATAGTTGAATAACAAATTGAACAATACAGATACCCAGAAACAATAATACAGAGCAACAAAAAATTTAACAAAGAGATAGATGACAAAATCGGAAAAACAGCAAAAATATATAACATACTAAAAAACATTTTCTTCAACAGAAAAGAAATAACAAAAACTACAGAAGCAGAAATAGTTAAACAATTAATCAGACCAACATTAACATATAGTAGTGAAACATGAACCATGCCAAGAAAACAAATAGAACGAATAAACGCAATGGAGATGAGATTTCTTAGGAAAATAAAAAAAAACAAAAAAAAAATAAGTAACAAGACATACAGGATGAATTTACAAATAAAACCAATTCAAAAAACAATTACAGAAGGCCAAATGAGATGGTATGGACATATCAAATGAATATGTGAAGAAAAAAACACCAAAAAAATATATGAGACAAGAGTAACAGGAAAACAAAAAAGAAAGACCCAAAAAAAGCGCAATAAAAGAAAGAGCCACAAAAAAAGAAAACACTTGAGAAGAAATAAAGAAAATAGCCAAGGATAGGAAGAAATGGCGTGAATATTATATAAATTAATAATACGCCATAATAAATAAATAAAATATTGTATAGTTTAAAACAAAAACCTAATCTTAAATCTCTACACCAGTTAAAATTTGAACTGCAACTAGTTTTGTTTATTAAGTGGTACAAATAAACGTGGGTATTCCACAAGGCTTTTACTTAAGTTTTAAGTTTATGATGTAAAATAAACTCAAAATTAGTTTTTAAAATATTCCTTATTTTCTTACCTAAACTAAAAATAAAGGGCATACCAGTTTATTTAACATAAATACTTTATACTGCAAGATATCGTCGTAAAGTTTACATAAATGCAATTATATACAAAATAATTTATTAAAAAAAAATTAAAATTTTGTTATTATAATTTATGAGTATTTTTATTTAATAAAAAAAATTCTCTCCAGCGGGGAATCGAACCCCGGTCTCCCGCGTGACAGGCGGGGATACTTACCACTATACTACTGAAGACTTGTAATAAAATAAATTCTTAGTTTTGAAACAGACTCACACGTTTATAAATAGATTAGATAAAACATGCCAAACACTTATCTATTTTAATATATTCTAAGCATCGTTGCTTATAAACACACTATTTATAGTACTTGTCAATAACACAACAATTCTATATTAGTATAATTAAAAATTAATTTTAATGTGTAAATAGTACAGTTATTATATTTTTATATCATTTATTAAATTTTTGTTTTAAAAATAAATCAAATTGAAGCGCATACGTTATTGTTAGAAAACCTAAAAACTTATTTTTTAGACGTATCTCATATTTGATTGTTATCTCGCAAAATCAATAAAAATTATGTTAATGTATGGTGTTGTGTTCGTATTCTGGCAAAATTGTTTCTTTTTTAAATTTAACTATCTTATCTAAATAATTGCTTGAAATTAAAAACCGTTCAACAAATTAAACAACCTTCGATAGCTCAGTTGGTAGAGCGGTGGACTGTAGTAGGAATAATTAGCAGTAATCCATAGGTCACTGGTTCAAATCCGGTTCGAAGGAGTGTTTTGTACCAAACTGTGTTCATTTATGTCAAATTAGATATTTTATTATTAAGATACAAATAATTGTTAACGTGTTAAACAACATAAACGACAGTTTTGTCATATTTTTTAATTTTAAAAAAGCTATCATTTTTTTTAGATATATTGCTAAATAAATTACAAACCATTTTTAACTACAGAGTAAAGACAATAAAATTGCAATCGTTTTTTTATTTTAATTCAAGTCTTCCATCAACTACTAGCATCTTTTACAAAAATCAACAAATTTCGGTCTTTTCAAAAGTTCTGGACTAATTAATTATTTAAAAAAAAAGAATAGAAAGTTTAAAAAAGCATTACCAGTTTTTAATCAATTTTTGGTAGAAATCTTAATTACGCTATGTGCTACAAGTATGAAGATCATACATGTAAAATCGATCTAAGTGATCACATTTTAATTAGATTTTCCAACCCAAATATTCTTCTTGTAATGCTTTGTAACATGGAAAATCTTGGAAAGTCAGTTAAAATCTAGATGGAGGTTGATATGGCACAAAAGTATATTGACATATGCAGGTTTTCACGGGGTGCAATTTTAATCAAACAATATTAGAAAAAGAAATAAAATTTGATAATAAATATCAGCAACCATTTATATATCTTGCAAATTTGGCACAATATGATTTTAAATAAACACTACTAAAAAACTTATTTGTTACATGTAGAAGAAGATTAGCAACGTTAATGAAGCAAGATTTGCCATTTTTACAAAAACAATCGTTTACAGTTAAACAGATACAAGGAGTTTATAAATGAATGGGATTATGTAATCACTTTAAATATGCCGCCTTTTTAAAATCGTCCACTATACTACATATGTTTTCATATGTTTGCTTGACAGTTGTCAAAGTTGATCTGTCAAAACAAATAGTTTAGTGAACAATTTAAAAAAAGCGGCACATTTAAAGTGATTACAGAATCCCATTCATTTATAAGCTCCCTGTATATTTTTTAAGTTAAACACTTTCCAACTTGCAAATCCAAAAAAAGATTGACGGAAGATTTGGCTTCTATTGCTTTGAAGGAAAACAACCGCTTAAGTTTGTCAACGATGATGTCATTCTACCAGATAAAGAATGTAAATATTTTTTTTACATTACAATTTTAAATAGTTTAAATATTTTCTTCTTAATGTTTATCCTACGCATGTGTGCATCTTTTTTAAGTATCTTTGTTTCTCTTGTTTTTTTTAGTTTGGTTTTTGCTTTTGTTTTGTGCCTGTAGCTGATAAAAATAGTATTAAGTTTTGCTTGTTGTCTTTAGCTTGTCCACCTTTATTTGTAAGAAAAAAAATCGTTCCTGCCCATAATGTTTGCTCGGTTGCTTGCGGTCCTTTGGCATTTATCTGGACGCCTCCAGTGTTTGATATGTTTTCTCCAGTGTACATATTATTGGTTCCTTAGCGTTTGTTAACTAATAATATTAGTTGTAAAAAATTTGGTCTAGGTTAGGCAAAAAAAAAAATTACAATTTACAGAAGATAGAAGTAGAAAGAAGGACAGTTACTGCTGAACCAAGGCTACCGTGCAATCGCGTTAGTCAGTGTGTGCAATTTTGCTATTTGTCACTAGGAAACGTACCTAAAAACGGTTTTCTCTACAAATTATAAAATTCCAAAAACTTAAATTTGTAAATTATGCTTGTATAGAATAACTGAAAAATTGTCATTGTGAAGCGTAGTACAAAAAACATATTTGTTAATTTAATCTTGCAATACTCTAAACATACATATTTCAAATATAAAAAAAAAACTATTAACTCACACCACATTGGAGAATGATTATTACGCAAAAAGAATCGTTTTTTTTTTTTAGTATGGAACATTGGTGGGTTGTTTCAGTTTACTATTTAAAACTATTTATTGACATAATAAACCAATGCTTTAACTAATATTTTAGTTACTAGCTTTATAATAAGTGCTCAAGGGGTGTAGTTGTTAACGTACTCTTTTAAGAACAAATGTTTTGTGATGAAGACATCTTCTTTCTGATGAAAAGAGAAATTTTAGTAGGGCCCGGGTACTGCCTCGTTCCTACGTGTACGTTAAATAAGCTTTGATTTTACGGTAAAATTCTTAGATGTGGTAGTCTTAACTTCTGGTGTCAGTGATAAGCCTTGGTGCAAAAATAGACCAACGATAAATAAATGAAATTAAAAAAAAAAAAAAAATTTATAATAAAATAAATAAACTGAAAATGTTGCACTTAGTTCGTTGATTTGCTATTGATAGCAGTAAAGGCACAACACTCAAAATTTGGATTTTATATTTCTAAAAAACAAAGATGATAGAGATGAAATAATACTTCTTGCTCTTGCAAAGCCGGCTCTGTGAATTGAAATGACCAAGTACCAAACAACCTTACATATTACATTTTATTTATCCTAAATAAATATTGAAATTGGTTAAGTAATAAAATTAACAAATTATTTAAAAAAATAAGTTACATAATTAACTTATGCGTTTTATTAAATCAGTTTCGATTTACTATATGTCATATTTGATTTGATTTATTAACTTCACTTTTAGACTAGCGTTTAGTTATTTTATATTTCTTTATTCATTTGTTAATCACAATTTACATAAAATTGCATAATATTTACATTTTATAAATTAAAAATGTATAATTCAATTATAGTAAATTTCTGAATATCAATAACTCCTATATTATAATAATGTTGGTAATCGTAGAGAAATATTTATCAATAATGACGACAACCAATAAAATTATAATCCCTTTATGTATATACACAACCCAAAATGCAAATTACGATATGGAAATCTGACAACAAACATTTTACCTGAAATAAGTGCTAAAAGCTAAGAGGTATAAAACGTGTATTATCAACCCTGTAACGTTCTTATAACCCGAGATAAATATTGAATTTTGAAATGTAAACTAAACAGTGTATTGACACAGATGTGAAAAAGTGTACACAAACAGAGAGGACTCTTATCTAATCCCAATAAAGGAAATCCATCGAGACATACTGGGAAAACACAGATAAATCTTAGTAATAATAATATTCCACGACGCAACTGTCATTTCGTTTCACATAGAAAGTTCAATGGTATTATAGACACATTACTGTCATGATAAGGCACTTTTCAAATCGGCCATGACCACGAATATTTTATTACAATCGAATACAATTTAAAAGTGAAATAATACGTCGCGCCAGAATTACAGTCATTTGGTTGTTTTATTGCAGACGAAGCTTATATTAAGGCAATTGACATGCGTGTTATATAAATATATGTTTTACAGCCATGTATTTATGTAAATAAAATGGATAATATATTAAATTAATAGACAGTGAAAGTAAAGAAATTTTTTATCCATGCATGTTTCATCACCATCGTCTAACTTTAGTATTAAGAAATAATGGTTGTCGGGGCTCTGCCTTCATAATCGAATCACGAACGGATTTCAATTGAGAGGATGAAAATGTTTATTCACAAGCGGGATGTGTTCGGAATTTTGCGTAATGTTTTGAACACGAATCGATTATTAAATAGTAATCTCAACTATTTTCTTGTTTCTGTTACAAATCGCGCAGTTCAATTTATCAAAATTATACATATCATTTATACGTGTCAGAGCAAATTTGTTTTAAATGTTTCATTTCCAAATAAGTACATCACTTATAATGTTCAGTCTTAATCCATATATTTATTATTTATATGACCAAATCTGTCTTACTACATCGGACATTTAACTAGTGTAGATAATAAGAATGTAAATTAATAAAGTTAATTTACCAACTGCTACACCAGGCGTGTCGTGTACTGTTTCGATGTTGCTTGCACGTTAAAGAACCCAATCAATCATTTTGGTAGGAATCCCTGAGTTTGCGACAATATTTCCAGACGTGGTCAAATTGCCACAAAATTTAAGATAAAAAACCAAGGCGATATAAATGAGCGTTGTATGTTTTTGTTATAAGTTTGTTTGTATGTTCCATATCAAACAAGTTATTAACAAATAATAAGCAGTTTTTTTACGTTTTTGGCCTTAAAAAACTATTAATGGTTGTTATAATGAGCAAGTAAAATTAAAATTATTTGTTTATATGTTCATTCCAAACCTTGGTGTTGATAGCATCAATTTCCTATTGGGTTATACAACAGTTATTTTGTGATTTATTAAATTGTGCTCAGATACGAATCGTACTTGTAGCAAACTTTGTACCGTTCTAGTTTGTAATACCGTACTGCACTGAGAGTATGATCTAGATTGAAATTTACTGAGATCAAACCAGAGTCGGCATTTTCACGTTGCATTAAAGGATGGTCTCGTCGAGGTTTGCATAGATAAATTTAAACGTGGACGTACTTGCAAATTCTTTTATTCTGCACGTATAGTTTGTTATAATAAAAATGAACTTAATTAAATTCTACAAAAAAAAAATTTGTGAAATGCAAGACATCTCCACTATTATAATAAACTTCAGTATAAGTGGAAAAAAATTAACAAACAAATATAAATTATTTGCGCATACAAAGTAAAAAAAAAAAGTTTGTATGGCCCTACAATCGCGTATCATGACTTTAGAGCTTGACGTATGATTTGAGGTTTTGGGTTTTGTACATCTGGAGCAAAATCAACTTTTACGTTTAATGAGCCATAGTATGTAATTTAATAAACTCAAATAAAGATAAGTCAAACGTTGACAAATGAAATAGTGAATTGCCAGTACAAACATATGCTTTATAAATTTGATCTTTTTCTTCTAATGCAGCTGAGGTTTGCGTTTATTTTACTAAAACTTTTTTCATTGGCCGTGTGAAACAATTTGTCCACCCACATGCCGGTCCAGTTCCAAATGTAACGAAAGTGTTCTTCTACATATCAATCTTTTACCTTTAATACGGTTTTCTATCATTACACTAATAATAGTTTTTAACACAATTTTAAATTTTATTAAATTGTAATAAATTACAATTAAACTATAACTAACTGTTGCATCTTTAACTATCACATTTATATTTTATTTTTTGCTGAGTTTTTTATCAGGTGTCTGGTGGCTTTAGTTTTTTTTTTAGAGATAAGAGACATTGGTACTGCTTGCTCCTGATTAGTTTTACAGTACTAGTGAGCGGAAACCGCTCTAAATGTAGCAGTTTTTGTACGCACCGAATGGTGTAACCATAATTTATGTATAAAAATTAAGTAATAAGTGGTAAAGCAATGCTTCCTATTAGGAGTAATGTTAAACTGTGTGTGTGTGTAAGAAGAGCTGTAGTACAGTTAAATTCTTCTCCAGATGACCAAAATAAATGATGTATTTTATTTAATCCAACCAGTGAGTAAGTACATTGATGGTGGGTACTCTAAAACACATGTATGAGTCTCACACAGGGTGGAAAGACAATTGACTGTAAACGATGTTTTAATAGCCTTAAATTTACTAAGTTGTTAAAGTACATTTTAAGCTTCTGTATTAACAGTACTTACTATATAGCATTTGACTGTTTAAATTGGCATTATTTTTTTTATATTGTTATGAAAGCAAACTAACTATTTATTTGGTATTTTTTACGTGTCATAAAGTTTGTTAAAAAAGTTAAAATGACACTAATGTTTTTGAGTTTTATTGGTTATATTGCTTCATTGGTACGCATATTTTGCTGTTTCTTGTAGTTTTAATTACTTTCTCAACTTTTAATTGAAGTATAAAAGATCTATTTACTTTGTACGTTGTTTTTGGTACAATTATTCCACAGTTTTTATTTAATTTAATTTTTTTTGTTTGTTTTTGGTTGGCAAATTTCTTATAGTTTTTTTAAGCTACTAGCTAATTTTAGTTTTATGTAACGGTTAATGCTGTTGTTTTTTTTTTTTAATACAATTATGCTTTTAAAGATGCTAAACTTAAATGTACCAAAAGTACATATGAAATTCTGACAATAAATCAAAATTAATTTGATTTGTGATAAACAAACTTCAAATGTAATAGTGTCTGTAATATTTTTGCAAAAGGTTTTAATAATAACTTTGTCAAAAACTCTTCTATCTATGATTTTAAATTTGTTTTTAGCTAAAAACGTTCTTGGTTCTAACTTAATGATGTTTTTGTTTAAGGATTCTTATGAAATGACAATACGGTTTATGAAATAATTAAAGAGATAATTGTATCTCTAGTAACAAAACAACTATAAACCATTTTTGCTATTGCCTATTGTCTTAAAAAAATTGAAAATGTATTGTTTTTTTTTTAAATTACTACTTTGAAACTTACAAGATCTATACAAATGTTCAGTATAGTTTATATTGTTGAAAATGGTATAAATTATCTCACAGACACAGAGTCAGTTAACAAGACTTGCAAAACATGAATTTGCTTTTGAAAGTTATTATCAAATAGCGGAGACAATTGTATTTAGCTATTTTATGGGTACAATCTTGTGACTATTTTTAATACTCAATTAATATAGTATGCAACACAAAAATAACAAACCAAAAAAATCTATTATTTATTACAAAAACGTTTGATCTACTTGAATTGATGAGTTCACTATTAATACCCGCAAAAATGGAATAAACTTTATACTCAATAGAGAAATTTTATATAAATAAAAAACTAATAAATATTTTTTCAAAATGATGAGTTTATATTTTTTATATATATATATATTTTTATTTAAGAATAAAACACAACATTATTCAAATGACTGCCACGGCTGGCTTGACAATAACCCATCCAATTAACTCAAGTTTTAGAACATTTTTGATTGTTTGAGCTACAATCGCATAAATGGCAACTTTGATTTTGTGTTCAAGTCATCAATCTTCTCTGGATGGTTAGCGTAACACTTATTCTCTAAAATTCAACGGGATCAAATCACAGCTCTTAGGGGGCCAATTGACATCAGCATTTTGGCTGATTATTCGGTTTCCAAAAATAGTGCGCAAAAGATAGATGGTTACCTTGGCTGTATGGCAAGTGGTCTTGTTGAACCCAAATGTTATTCATTTCATACTTTTTAATTTTTGAAAACAAAAATTTATTTAGCATGCACAGTAACGTTCTCTATTAATGGTGACGGCGGCTCCTTGCTCATTTTTGAAGAAAAATTTACCAATAATGCCGCCGGACCAAAAATCACACCAAACTGTTACAACAATCTTTAGCCCATTAGGCAAACTGAAAACGCTTCAGATGGTTATGAGGCTTTATTTCTTGGACTAATTAAACTATGTAGGCTTTCAAACCGAGGTCTTTATGCAAAATTCTCTTTAGAGAAGTGCGAGAAATGTTAATGTTGATGCATGTTCATGCACAATCTGAGCAACTGCAATATTTTTTTTGGCTGAGCGCACTGGACGAGAACGTAAAGGTGTGGTTTTATTCACTAACTATTTTGTTTTGCAAACACGCTTCACAAATTGGTCTACAAACTGCGTTGAAGTCACTTCTTTTTTTTTTTAATTTGTTTTGTAATTTTTTACCGTTTGAGTAGAAAATTCACCACTTTGGAAGTAAGTTTTTATTTTTTTCCAACTTTGTTCAAGTGTAAAGCTTCCCATTTTGTAAATGTCAATCATAAAACTAAATTTCTGTCAACTCAAAAATGTGATTATACCTTTGAAAAACAAAATAAACGGTAGTTCAAATTTTTAACGTTACATGGCTCACTCTTTAAAATAGCACA
This sequence comes from Tachinus rufipes, assembly GCA_963932245.1. Taxonomy (NCBI): domain Eukaryota; kingdom Metazoa; phylum Arthropoda; class Insecta; order Coleoptera; family Staphylinidae; genus Tachinus; species Tachinus rufipes. The sequence goes on along the minus strand of OZ010745.1, from coordinate 42,414,693 downwards.
GCTACAAATTCTGCTCAAGTAGCTATAACCCCATAATGTCTTATATAAGCAAAAGACAACAGCTTGTGTGATTTAATGAAAAGGTTTTAACTAAAAGCGCATTTGAAATTTGGGTCCCTTAAGGACCCATCTTATTGTATTAATTATTTATCAATGACCTATTGTACTTAATTTAAACGGAGTCCGTCATATTATATGCTGACGACACAACACTCAAATGTGAGCAATAAATATGAATTGGTCCAACACAAAAAACAATAAACAAACGTCTAATTGCCTAATAAAAAAATGTTTACGCAATAACTGATAAAACCACAAATATAACTTTTTTTTTATATTCAACCATTGTCTACAAATTAATTGTGCAATATTTTGATTCCAAACTAAAATGAAACGCATACAAAGACTATGTTTCTTACAAAACTATCCAATCTATGCAGACTTTTTGTTACCTACAAAGCTTTTAATAATTGTATTAGAGCAACTAATGTTGCACTATTCTAGTTCACCACCATTTTTCACCAGTTTATTTCTCTTTTTCTTTTTTTTGAGAAATTAATCAGATTGATTTGAACTTAAACACACATTAAACAAAAATAATGGACAGAAATTAATAGAGTTGTGCTTCCACAAAAAGTAATATTTAGGAATTATGTAATATGTCACAACAACATAAACATACTTCTGAATTTAAACGAGTAAATCTACACTTACTGAAATTATCACATTAAAGACTAGATTTAAGCAGTCTTTGAACATTGACCTTAAATATTTGTGGCTTAGGAAATACTGAATTTAAAAGTTTATTCCATGTGTTTGTAGTACGGTTAAAAATACTGAATATTTGTTAGAATTTCTACCAAGCCTTATACTACAAGTAAATAAATAAAATTAGCGCTTTTATACTCTATCGACCTCACCAACCTGGTTCTAGCAGGGCGAAGGTACTTCCAAGTATGGAGTGATGAAAAATGAAAAAGAAGCGAGATGATTATTGTTTGTAAATTTGTTTGTCGCTGAAACCATGAATGCCGAAGCGGTTAAAACGTTGAACAAATTCACAAATAATATACGGCAGGGTAGGATTTGAACTCAGGACCTCCAGTATGAGAGGCAAGCATCTAAGCAACTAACCCACGCTGCCGCGAGTAAATATTTGTTTAGATGAAAATATTTATAAATGCAAAGATCTACAAATATCTAAGTCATTCGTCAAGTTTGGACCAGCAATGACCAAGTAAGTCGGTTTTAAATAAAATTTAAAAAAGATAGTGTAGTTTCAGAAATACATTACAGATAACAAATGTGCATTTCTTACATAAAATAATTCACTTGATTCAAGAAACATGTGAGTATAAGATAAAAAAAACTACAAATACGAATAATGGTCTACTTTACTAACATTATTTAAGATGTATGTAGAATACGCATTAAAGGTATGAAAAAAAATGCAACAGATCGAGTTTTGTGCTAAACAACAAGACATATACTTTATTTCTATAGTTTGCTGATAACCATGTGGTTGTTGAGCAGTCAAATGAAATGAAAATCTGGTATTAGGTAATAACATTTCAATTAAAAAATACAAACATATTAAACATTTAGGATTTTATTTTTCAAACTTAAACTACAAGGAAAAAATAGACTAGAAATACAAAATAACATAACACAAAACCTAAAAATTATTAAAACTTTAAACAAAATTATACAATTACAAAAGAAAAACACACATTCCATGGTTAAAAGTGTTCTAATTTATAGATTTGAGACGTGAACAATAACTAAAATTGACAATTATAGAAATTAAAACATAAACAAACAATCATGTAAGGGTTATAACCAAGGTAGGTAGAAAAATGTATATAGAATACGGCGTAAAATTGTTTGATGACGTAGAGGGAGACCAACGTCTCGCTTTAGATATGTTCCTTTAACATAAATAGTTGTTCTAAATTAAGTTAAACTTAATGAATTGCGCATTATCTTTAATTTATTTGTAGTTATAGAATTCCACCATTACCCGTAAATATCCGCTTAACTTAATATATGATAGATGTGTAAAAAATAATTAATTAATTTAATTACATTTTTATATTTAAAGATCGTTTATAATATGTAATAGTAATGCTTGTTTACTGTAACCAAGTAACATATTGTTTGATTGTGTAAATAAGAGACCCATGCAAACGACTTCACTCCTTTGCCAAAACCAGGCAACCTTCTAAATACATATTTTTTACTAACCTTGGGTTATAACCACAATCACAACAGTTATAAAAGAAATTAAACAAAAACAACTAATTTGGTATGAACATAGAATGAATAAAAACAGACTTCCAAAAAACTGCTAGAATTTTTTATTTCTAAAGTATGCTATTTTATGTCTGATATACTGTAAACTATTTTTAGTTAATTGAGTTTAGCTATATTCTGCTCTTAACGTGTGGATAGGTTTTTGCTTTTTGTATGCTTGTTCCCAACCTGTTGTTAATTAAGACATAATCTCTTTGTTGTACATTTATAAAAATTACTGTTTGATTGTTCAAACCATATATTAGGCTATATATATTTTTTAATAAGTGATTCTACTTTCGATTCGTATTTCTAAACTGTGTTTTTATTCAACTTTCCGGTTTTTACTTTAAAATTTTCTTGATAATGTTTAGTGTATTTTTTTTTTTAATTAAAGCGATGTTAGTGTTTTTATTTGGCTTAGGTACGTGCACAAAAATAATAACATTTTGTTACTTGTATTTGTACTTTACTATTTATTATATAGTAAGATAAAAAAAATGTTAAACAGAACGTACAAAGTTTGTTTTAAATTTTTGCAAAGGTAAACCATAACATTTATATATTTGCTCGTCACTTGATTAAAGAAAAAACATAGTTGTATAGTTTTGTTTAACTTGTATTAAACTTTCTTTAAATTACTTAGTCTTAAAATTTCTATTAAGTGTTAATTTATTTCTTGTACTAAATTTGCATTTTTTTGAAAAACCTTTTTAGTTTTCATGTTTTGTTTTGTTAAAACCGATTATTTTTTGAGACGTATTTTAAATCGAACTAAGATGCGTTGTTCTATTTAAAAGACGTTTTGATTTGAAACTAATTTATAATTTTCTTGCCATAATAAAATGGTTTTTTGGGACGTATCAAACTTAGATAATATTTGTTGCTTTTTCTAGATTTATAGTAGTCTTACTTAAGGTTTTAGAATTTGATCCATAGATAGTGTCTTTACGACATAGCTTTAAATTATCTCAGCAAATTACTTCATTACTAATTGCTTTGGGGAGACAATTATGTTTGTATTATTTATCATAAATAGCTTATAACACCTCGATGTTCAAGGATAAAAATATTATATATACAACATTTTTACCATTAAAAATTATATTGGGTTTTAGGTATATAATACAATCATAATTGTTTGCTAATAAAATAATCCGTTGAGATAAATTAAGCCAATGTCGTAAAGACACTATATCTATGGGCATACTATAAAAAAATGCTAAAGTAGATACTTAAAACAAAATAATTTATTATCAACTTTATGCTAAATCATACTCCGACATATCATACTTTGATCTTTTTTAAATGTACTGGTAAAAAAATAAATCAATGATCTAATAATATGTAGAAACAGCAATGACGCTAAAGTTGCCGGTTTTGTTAAAATACTACAAATCTTATACAAATACATGCTCTTAACTGTTAAAACTAAAATTGCAAAATTTTAAAATGAACCCTAATTCTACTATGACTACACATTTTAACCATGTAAACAAAAGTACTGGATCTAGCTTGATACACAACAAAAAGTTTATCTATCTCTGCAAACACACTATTTTGCAGAACGATAGACAATGATAACTTCTCAACGTTTTTATTTAAATTTAAATGTTACTACTTTTTTACAAAACTAAAATTACTGAAAATTTAGCACATATCTGAGGTTGACAGATCCATGACAAAAAGTTAAATATAGAGTGATTTAAGAAAAAATTAGAGTCTTCAAAATTTACTTGACAAATTGTTTTGAATACAACGCTAAACGCTATCTTTAAAACTTATTTTTCTCAGCGACAAAGGCCAAGAGAAACGTTATCGGTTCTGATACACGCACATTTTTACAGGCCCAAGTTTTGGCTACACTAGGCCATACAGTCAAATATGTTTACTGCACTTTAACTTTTGAATTAATACCAGCTTTTAGAGTAACTGACCCCACTGTGCGTCGAGGATGTTTTCAAGTGTATTTATTGTTCCTAAAAAAGAAAAAAAAGTTGGTTTTAAAATTTAAATAAAATATATTATATACAATAGAATATAAACTAAAGATATGTACGAGATACATTGCAAAACAATTTCTAATCCTCCATACAACTAAATGTTTGGAAAACACTAAACAACAGGGTCAAAAGGTGTTGGTTTTGTAATGTTACATTTATCAGAAGTCACTTAGTCAAAATAAAAAATTGTTTAAATTTGAATATAATAATACTTATATAATAATTAATTAATAAATTATATTTACGGATGAAGGGAAATTTACATAATTGTCATAATTATAAACATTAATTTAGCATTAATGTATGCTATAACAAGATCAATAATCATGAAAGACACTGTTTGGTAGACCGATTGTCAGCAATTTTGGGTAGAGTATAATGGGAAGCCTCCACAATAATTTGCTGATCGTAAAAATAGAAATCACCAAATTTTTTCTCTTAATTTTTGTCTTGAGGTTAGATAAAAACACTGGTTTATGCTAAAAGAATAGAAACAAAGGATGCTTTACTAAATCAAATTATTAATGCGTCAACTGTAACAAGAAACAATAACAGGTCATTAAAACGCTGTGCCACTATTGTACTTTACAAATATATCATAGTTGGTGCTAGAATTTTTGAAAAGCATTATTATTAATAATATAATAATTAAAATAATAAATTATTACTTTAATGTATTTTAGTCTAATCAAAATGTTGATAACTTAATTAGCTTTATAACAGATGATCATCTCTAAAGATGTATTGCACATACGTTTGCGGTAACAGATATAGTGTCTATTATCTTATTCAATTGTGCATAAATTGAATTTTTTCTAAAATTTTGCTTTAGTTAGTATTATTAAATGAAGTAGACTTGCTTTTATAAAAGCTCACTAGTATTATTAAATGAAGTAGACTTGCTTTTATAAAAGCTCACAACCACATTTTAAAATTATAATTTATAATTTTGCTCTAAAGCTACAAAATATAATAGTTAATAAACATAAAAAACTATTAAAAATCAAATAATTAATTATTAAATCGTTTGTGTAAAAAAGATAAAAAGAATTTATAAAAAATCTAAAGTGGCATTATTGAAGTCTGTAAAAGGTGTCCCAAAATTAACGCAAGATTTAAATTTGCCGCCATTGTGCAGTAAATTGTTAACAATCCTAAAAAAAGACAATTTGACAGCTAAGAGTTTAGGATTAGTAAAAATAGAGCTTTACACGATACAACCACGTGTTTGTATTATTGAACAATATCTCAAAAATAATAAAAGTTTAGCAGCCACAGTCCAAAAATTACATCAAAAAAATGGTCAAAATAGTATTCTAATTTTGTTAACTGTAAAGAGATTAATTGAAAAATTTAGTGAGGCTGAATCAGTTGGAGACGCTAACCACACTGGTTGCCCAAAAACAAGCCGTTCAAATGTCAATATCAAAGCTGTGCGTAAAAGTGTTGGTGAAAATCTCAAAACATCAATTCGTTGTCGTGGACAAGAATTGCAAATTTTAAGAAGCTTTTTACAGCGTATACTGACAAAAGATCTGTGTCAAAATTCAATTAACACAACAACTAAAGCGTAATAACCATGTACAGCAAATAAAGTTGGTTGAATGGATTATTGAATATCAACAAGTGGATTTTGATTATTTGACCAAAACCATTATAAGCGATGAAGTACATTTTTACTTTGATGATTTTGTTAATCGCCAAAATTGCCGTGTTTAGAGTTCGGAGAACTCACATGTGATTGTTTGAAAAAAATGCATCCACAACGTGTTACTGTTTGATGCAAATTTTGGGCTGGAGGCATCATTAGACCATATTTTTTTAAAAATGAAGCTAGTCAAGCAATGACTGTTACTGGTGCTCAATATTGCGACATAATAACACTGTTATTTTTGCCAAAATTGAATAATATTGATGACGCACAATTCAATTACTGCATGAGACATTTCCTGGTTGTGTACTCTATTGTTTTGGTGATTAGAATTGGCTCCCTAGATCGTGTGATTTAACACTTTTAGATTTCTTTTTATTGGATTATTTAAAGTCAAAAATCTATGTCAACAAGTCCACAACGACTAGTGCATTACAAAAGGAAATTAAACGCTGTTTCCACAAAATTCAGACACATTTATGCAAAATGTTTATGGAAAATGTTGACAAAAGAGTGTGTATGTACCAGCAAAGCCGTAGTGGCCATTTGCCCGATGTGTTTTTCCATAAATAACCCTATCCTATCTACTTTATAGTTTAATTAAAAATAACAATAGAAATGCTAAAGACTGTGTTTTCTATTTAATAAAAAGTGTTAACAAGAGCAAAATATATTAACAACTTTTGGCAATCAAAATGATTTAAATGCGTTTACACTAAAAAAACAATCAAACAAATTTAAAAAAAGTTCAGTTATTGATATCAAACCATGATCATTATATCATAAATCATTACATTTATTTGCCAAAATGTGTGCAAGAGTTCATTTATTTGTTGAATTGAATATATTAAGAAACACTACAAAAAAAAAGCGTTCTTATGCTCACAAAATCTAACTTAAAAACTCAAGCCAACAGACTATAGACAACAAAAAGAATTGTTTTATTAAACAATAACAAATAAAACAAAATTATTTTTATCAATGTCATGACAAAACCCACATAAGTTTTATCAGAAGAAAACGCATTACGTGTTACTAGTTGCTATAGAATTTAGACTTCAAGACAATTTTTTTTTTCAAAATCGCTGCTAAAAACGCACAAATAGGCAATAGCAATGTTTTATTATTAATTTAAGTTTTCCGCTCTTGTTGAAACACTCAATTTAAAAAATAAATAGTCTTTGTGTAAAATTTAAGAGGATTCAACTCGGAACTATTCTGTAAACGCGAGGGAAAATCCCCCACTCCTACTACAAATCGAGAGTGAAATAAATTGTATGTTACAGAGAGATAACACTCCTAGAAAGTGAGGATTTCAATCACAAATTATCGAACTGTTGCCTCATTTTTGACTAGTACAGCCAAACACAAATACTGTGGCCCATGACAGGCGTTTCCGCGCATCTTGAGAGAAAGAAAACTATAGCCAGAATGAAGGATGCATAATGCGAGAAAGGGAAACAATACACTCAGAGACACAAACTGAATTTATTCCCGGGTAGCGCCGGCTTTGCAAAATAACAAATAAATGTTTCGCAGCATCGATGTTATTTTCCTCGCAGTTCATGCTAGACTGACGCGATTTAAAATTGATTTTGCATGTGAATGTACCTAAATTATTATTGGTCTCGCTTAATGGTTTCAACCCACTTTTGTCTACGGAGTCACCGGCCACAATATTAGTGTTTGGCTGTAGTACCGGCGTTAATTTAAATTTAATATCAATGAAAAATTTTAAATAGATTTACAATAGTATGATCTAAGTGATTGAAGAATTACATGTTCTGTTATCATTATAATAAGTCAGTAAAAAAATCAAAGAAGTATACAAAAAAGAAAGTATTGATTATTTTTTTAAAGAAAATCTAAGTTTATTTTTGAAAACAAATTCATCACGCATCTAAAACAATGTTTTTGGCATTTGTATGATTTTTATTGTTGTTGACAATAAAAAGAAACGCAAGAAGCTAAGAAAAAACGTCATTTTTAGTAAAATTTACCGTTCGCCTGTGCGAGTGGAATCTTCTTAAGCAAAATATTAAAGTCAGAACCATTAATAACCCTACAAAACATTTAAAAAAATAAGCAGGTCAAAGTTAAACCGTTTTTCTTCAAAACTAATTATATTAAAAGCAGATAGTAGTAACTGCTAACAATGCAGCAATATGCCAAAAAACTAAATGATTTTTAACTGTTCAACTTTTTATGTACTAACAGGTGTGTCAAAAACCACACTATATAATCAAAGTAAAAAAACTTAAAAAACACAAAAAAAAAGTAAACCAAAATTGCTGTAGCATTATGTATTTATAAATCTAATTTGGGTTCTCTACATAATTAGAAAAGACGTAGCAAAAATAAATATAAATAAAGTAAATATGTAACATTTGTAAGTATTGTAAAAATGAATTTTAAAACAGAAAAACAATAATACATTTACCTTCCAAAAACTATGTACATACAAAATATGAAATTTGAAAAAAAATAATTGTAGACTATAAAACAAATGTCTAATAATTTTAGTTAATAAATAACAATTATAATAGCAATATTGGAACTAATTATATTTTTAATTTATTTTTCAAATTGTAGTTTAAATTATTTGATTTTTATATCAAGGTATTTTCGAAGAAATATTATATTTATCTAATGTAGAACAAAGCATTGCTAATATAAAAAATAATCTCCATTTAAAACACTAATTTCAATTCTAAATCATACTAATATTATTATAATTTTGCAGAGAAAATCTAATAAAAAAATAAAACAAATATAACGAACTTAAAAGAGACGTGTATTCTTTCTAAAAACTTGTAAAAATGCAAAATCACTCAAAAATAACAGCTTTTCAAGAAATCAATACAAGGAATCGCACATAAACACTTTTTCAAGAACATTAAAAAAAACAAAGAATTTGGAACTCAATAACTTAAGAGACAATAATATGTTAATTAATCTATTCTTTTTAACAAAACTATAATATAAAAACTGCCGCAATTCATGTAACTTAAATCCTAATTTACGTCGAGTCATCAGCCCATCAATAATTTGAATTCGTATCACAGTCTAGTCCCCATTCAATGCACATAAAAACAGAACTATTTCATAAATAATGCATATTTTGCAGCATTTACATGTAATTTTGGAAACGTAGTTTATGCCAATACATAAACAATACGTTCTCCTAAAACATTTCGCAAGCAAATGCCATTGAAATTAATAATTGTTGTAATCTCAAACATGTATGTTAATGAACCCATATAGAATGTATTCATTTACCTAATTAACCGAGTCTAATCAGACCTTGACTTTTGCATCAAAACAATAAATGGAAAAAGTATTCATTGCATTCATAAACAACAATGAAATAAAACCGTAATGGATTTTGGGTTATGTTAAATTGTAATTAATATTTATTTTATTTCATTTTATTGTGGTGGTTAGATTTATACATTTGTACGTAACGTAACTTATTGAATCTAAACATTTATTATAATAAGCTATAAAACTATATTTATAATATTTTAGTATACAAGCATGATCTACAGTTATGGTTTACATTCATCATACATATTTTAATATTATTGTAAGCCAAATATATTTAAAAATGCATTAATATTTACATTAATATTATTTTAAAATCGTTTGTAACATGTGAAATTCTGTAGAAAAGAAATTAATAACAAATTGTAAAGTTAGAATTAATTATCGACAACGCCTTCTCCAATTATCATGTTATATAATTCCGGTGTTTATTAAGTTATATATAGAAGACAAGCGGTTATAGAAAGTTCTCTAAATACAATAAATTTCACTCAAATCCACGCGATGATGTCACCCTGTGCAAATTACCCATGGAGCGAGATACATTTCACTAACGGCTTGCAATAATTACAGTCGCACACAAAGTACTAGTTCCAGTTTCCAAAAGCGCACACCATCGGAGCAATAAATCTCTTCGGCGAATTTCCGAACGAATTACATCAAAACAGAAGCAGATAGCTGACGCGGAGTGAGAGAGAATCCGTCTACCAAGTAAAAATACCACACGGTGACGATTCCGAGATTCGTGATTTTCACTTCATCTTCGCATTCTTTCATAAAGCCAAACAACATTTCTCTTTGATGGTGAAAGTGATCTCGTGAAGGAAAAAGAGTGAAACCATCGCGTATGACCGTGACCCAGTGGATTGCACGACAGCATTTTATTAGACGAATGTATACGGTACGGTACGACACAAAAAAAATGTTTGTCAGTTAGGAAACCGCATCATGTGCCGATGATAAACCGCAGCTAATTGCACCATAATTAAATGCAATGTGGATATTTATTCCTTTGATTTTAATTGCCTCATTAGAGAAACAGTTAGAGAAATCCCCTGATTTTATAGGAAAATTGCGATTTCGTCGAAAATCATTAATTTAATAACGTTTAATAATGCAAATTCCATTGCAATTTAAATTATTTGATTATGTCCCAATACAATCTTTAAACTATTTATTTTGAAAACACTTCATTATAACTGTGTAATTATGCATTAGTTTAGATATTTATAACTTAATAAAATAAATTGCTATTACTATATTTATTTTTAAAAGAAGTGGTTGGAATATAAAAAAAGTTTGTCACTACTGAAGAATTTTATCAATTCTAATTAATTAGACTGTAAATCTTATCAAAACAGTTAGTTTACCGTTTTATATTTGTAATAAATCATTGCTTATTGTTATAATTTTTTAAATCAAATTTTAGCCTTATGAAGGTAATCTAAAATAACTCGCGTTTATGATGTAGGTAATTTAATAATTTAACTTGATATTACGAGTAGCTTAAAATAAATTTAAGTTTTACTAATGAGACCAAAAACAAAAATTAATTATTAATAAAAATCTTATCTCCAATTTTGCACCAGGTCCCAAATTCATTCTAAACAAACATTCTGTTCTTGCAATGTACCAGCAAGTTGGTCAGAACTCTTTACATGTCTCATGTTGAAGGTATTACCAACCGTTGAATAAACTTTTTCAAAGTTTTAATATAATTTTTTTTTGGTGGTTTTGCTATCATGATTATTCTTCAACATTAGAATTGCAGGTTGGTTGTCTATATAGAAAGTTAGTTAGTTTATTGACATCTAGATTATAAAGTTTCTCACCGGTACGCCTAATCCAACTAAAGTCATCAATTGAAAAATCTTAATATATTTATTTTCTTTTGTGGTTTTGCCATAATAAGTGTTTTTCTATAAAAATTGCAAATTGGTTGCCTACATACAAAGTAGATTTTGACATCTAGGATATGAAATTCTTTACTGATATGCCCAATCCAACTGATGTCATTAATTAAATATACATCGGCTCAATACTCTACTTTAGTTAATAAAGTAGCTACCAACCGTTGTTTTTAAAAATACCAGACAATGGGTCTACCTCAAATAATCACTACACTACTGGTAGAATTTTTTGACTGCTTGTTTTCTTTATAATTCGATTCGGTATACACATAAAGTTGATCTTATTCATAAAAGAAAATCTGAATTTGTTGAATCGTTTTCTAATTACTCTTCATTAGTCTACTGATTTTCTAGTAGTTTGCAAAACTGACGTTTGATCAAGAAATTGTTACCACGTACAGTAGACTATCAATTGTCTTATAATAGGGAATATTAGTCACAATTCCTTTCTCAATAAAAGTTGATGTAAGGTAGTAGCTATAAAAATTAAAACGTTAAATAATTTTTAGTGTATTTGGGTAGGCTAAAAAAAACTGTTTCTGGTTTAATGCAAATTTGCATTCTAAGATAATTACAGTAATTTTTAAATTTCTTTTAGTAAATAATCTCAAAGTTACTATTGATTTTATTCATAATTCTGATCATTTCTACATCACTTTGCCAACAATAAGTTTGTCATCCACAAAAAGAACAATAATTATGCTTCTGTCTTTATCATAAGAAATGCATGATCCATTTATGTTAGAAAAAGTCAGTGTTTTCAAAAAATTTAAAATTTGTCATTCCAATTTTTTTAAACCATTTTCTAAAGTATATAGACCTTTCTTTAATTTGTACACTTGTTTTGAATTATCATATAAAATATTTTTATAACTATAAAACTCTAAAAGATTATAGAACTCACATTTAATTAAAAATTCTATAAGACGTGTTTTCGTGTTATACGTTTTGTTTTATAGATCTTGAAATGTGATTTAATAGTTTTATAAATCCATAATGTGGGCTTCTTTCCAGCGACGTTAAATTGTCTCAAATTTAATGGATTTTAATACATATATGGCAATAACTGTTAATAATGTGTTTCTTCTAAATGCTCTTCTGCAGCTATTTTGTTGTTTTATTTAAAACATAATTTTAAACGTTTTTTTATTTTAACAATAAAAACTGTATTTATATCACAATTATTACCCCAATATATAATACCAAATTTTAAGATAGATAGATATTTCTAGATAATATTTTTAGACCGTAACAGACTCTATTTAATTTCTTAGTGGTGTAATTAATGTGTTCTATAAAAAGTTTTTTGACTATAATAATACCTAAAAACTTTGCATTATCATTAAAGTTATATGTTGTATTGTTTGTAATAACCTTCAATACAAATACAGACAAGTTTTTTTTTTTTTCCTTAGCTTTTCATACAAGAGTGCAATGTTAATTATTAATCGAATTAGCGAGTAAAAACAAAAAAATCTTTAAAAGGCATAGTACTACCCACTTTCCAGGCAATGAAATAAGTGTAGTGGACTCCACCATAATTGCTCCTCCTCGGTATCTGGCTGACAGAATTGTAGGTGGAGACAAGTTAATCTGGAGCATCAAAAGCTTCAAACCCTTTAAGTCACCTGGATCTGACAGGATCAGTCTAGTTGAGCTGCAAGAAGCCATTGATATAGTTATGCCTTGGTTAGAAACTATGTTTAAGGCATGGATAAACCTCTCATACACCTCAAAAATTTGGAGAGAGGTCGAGGCGGTTTTTATCCCAAAAGGAGGAAAGGCCTCACACACCTCCCTCAAAAACCTGAGACCAATCAACTTATCATCGTTCCTGCTAAAGACGCTTGAAAGACTGATTGACTTGCACATGAAGGAGGCACTACACCCTGAAATGCTGTCAAAGTTTCAGCACGCATACACAAAGGGGAAATCCGTAGAAACGACACTCAACGCCTTAGTAAACCAGATTGAGAGCTTGATGAAACATAAGGAGTTCACGATGGTTGTTTTCCTCGATATAGAAGGGGCATTTAACAACGTAAAGCCTGAAGTTATAGAATCAGCCTTAACTGGACTAGCAATAGACAACGCTCTATGTCACTTGATCGGAAAAAAGCTCCGTGAAAGGAACATCCGAGCCACAATGGGAGAATCTTACATAAAAAGGAAAGTAAGTAGAGGAACCCCACAAGGGGGCGTCCTCTTGCCATTGCTTTGCAACATCACGCTTAATAAACTGCTCCTCCAACTTAGAAAATCTGGCTGCAGGGTCGTCGCCTATGCGGATGACGAAGCAATAGCGGCCTTAGGGAAACAGCTCAATATAATGTCGCAACTTGTCGAAGGGGCCCTATCAAATCTAGCGCAATGGTGCAAAAGGTGTGGCGTATATGTCAACCCGGCTAAAGCCGAGCTAGTCGTTTTTACAAGAAAACACATTATCCCAGAATTCAAGTTCCCAATGCTAAAGGGCACTGAACTGACGATCAAGGAAAGCGCCAAATACTTAGGTCTCATACTAGATGAAAGTTATCATGGAAGCCCAACATAGACGAAAGAGTACGGAAAGCAACGGTGGCGCTGTACTCTTGCAAGAGAGCGGTAGGAAAATCCTGGGACCTCAAACCCAAGATTACCTTCTGGCTATACAGAGCCGTAGTTGCACTAATACTCTACTACGGCGTATTCATATGGTGGCCGGCACTTAATAAAAAAGTCCATCAAATGGCGCTTACATAAGTGCAGAGAATGGCGGCGCTCATGATAACGGGAGCCATAAGAACAACAACTGCAAAAGCCTTGGAGACAATTCTGGACATAGCCCCGGTCGATCTAATTGCCATTACCACAGTACTCAGACTAAAGTCGGTGCAAACGTTGACATCGAATCATCGTGGTCACGCCGGAATAATCAATGAATTTAAAGAGGTGCTCAAAAACATAGACCGCTGTCTAGTAACACCTGCTTTTGGCAACGAATTCTCATACCACATACCCTCTAAAGAAGAGTGGATAGAGAAGAAAAGTATACCAGCAGGGCACACGCAGGTCTACACAGACGGCTCACGGAAAGAGGACAAAGTGGGATGCGGAGTTTTCTCCAACGACCCCAACCTCAAAATCAGCCTACGCCTGCCAGACTACTGCAGCGTTCCACAGGCGGAGGTAACCGCCATAAAAGAGGCAGCAGAGTGGCTGATGGTAAATGGGAACTCTGGTAAACAGATCCACATTTACATTGATAGCTAAGCTGCTCTCAGGGCAATTACTAGCGTGTGCACCATCTCAACAGTGGTCTCTGACTGTCGGAGAAAGCTGAACAAGCTGGCAGCACACACAAACTTGAGACTCATGTGGGTACCAAGCCACAGCGGGATCCCATGTAATACAGAAGCGGATGAGCTTCAAAGAATGGCACAAGCCTGCACTTAACCAAAGTACTACGGGATATTGGTATTCTATTTGCTTCGTGCAAGGAGACTATAGCCGTAATAACCTTGAATCTAGCAGAGCAAAAATAAAGGGATGAAGACACCTGCGAGGTAACCAGGCAAGTTTGGCCTCACCGAAACAGGAAAAGAAGCACCAACATTGTCTCTCTAAAAAGAAACGATATCAGACCGGCAGTGGGAGTCATCACGGGACACTGTCCCATTGGCAAACACGCAAAGGGACTGGGTATAGCAAAGCGGGACTATTGCAGAGGCTGCCTGGACAAAAAGGAAGAGGAAAGTGTTCAGCATTACTTATGCCAATGCCCTTCTCTGTTCGCAACACAATTGCTTTTCTTAGGTCGACTTTTTTTTGATGACCTCTTTGACCTTGCATCACTAGATGCGCAGACTCTCATGAAGTTCATTCACGGCTCAAAATGGTATGTTAAAATTCCCTGAGAAGGGTTGTACTTTTAAGTACTGTGGTAACACAACGGGCTCATCTGAAACCTATGTGAGCGTTAGCTGCCACTTAAACTTAACCTAACCTTGTACTACTCAGTAATGTCAGGTTTTTACTAACTTAAAAACCCCACTTTCCTCTGAGACGCTTTTTGCACTGAAATGCTGCTTTAGTCCTATTGTACACCGCTGTTGTTTAGTGGCAACTCTGTCTTTTGATAAAGGTTTTGCATCTTTTGCTAACAGATTACTTTCATATATGATTTGATAATGTTTTATTTTCTAAAGAAAAATGTGCTTTGTAATTTATAAGTTTTGCATTTACTCAACGAGTGCAACAAAGTCTTATCTTCTTCCATTCACCTGCGGCATAAGTGATACATTCTTATTCTCATGTAATTGTTAACAATGTCCGGTTATCAACTCTATAAGCCGTTGCATTCCTTTTTTTCTCATTTGTACTCCCTAGGTTTTGATAATATGCAATAATTCTGTTAGGGAACCTTTCAATGCTAATCCTTAATATAAAACCCCAAAAGTAGATTCTGGTCTAGTAAATGTCCTTTTTAATTCTACTTGGGCAAACTGATTTGAAATGATTTATGATATGATGGCTATTGGTCTGTCAGAGTATAGTCCAATCAAGGGTAGCAAAGTTTGATTACCTTGGTTTTTGTATTTGTAAGTTTTAGCCCCGGTGCTATTCTGCTTATCTGTGTACTAAATACTTTTCTTGACTATTTGCAAGTATTTTTTGTTTGTCTATTTGTTACGCTGTGGTATAATCACATCAAATGTCTATCTGATGCAATGACTTTTTATTAAGTCCGTCCTTATTATTATAGTATCTTCTTTATGTAACACATTTATTATATTTATTTGCAGTTGGTATGCTTTTTGTTTTGCCTCCGCTATTATTATCAGGTGAAGTGGCGGTAACAAAAATAATATTTTAATAACTGCTTTAGGCGTCGTTCTTATTGCTTCCTTTACAACTGACATGTTAGCCTTTGAACTTAACTTAGTCTGTTAGCCTGGCACTTAAAGGTAGTTTTTTTTCCCTAATACAATGTAGGTAATTTGTAATAATGGGTTTTACTACCACCGTATATTACCGTCTGGTCATACTAAATGACAGTCCACATGTCAAGCAAAAATTTTAAATATGTTAGCTCTTATGTGTTCTGGATCAGGAACTTCTATCAACGTAATACCTTAGAAATGTGTCTGTAGAAGATCTTGTAGAGTACTCTTGACCGACTCTATGTAGTTCTCGTTTTTGGTCTTTAGGAATTCAATGTTCCCAATGCTTAAAGCTTTTTTGAGGCATTCTTAAACACTTTCTATTGTTTGTTTTTTTTTGTTAGGTCCAATATTCCACAAGTTATCTTGTTGGAGGTGTGCTTAACAGTGCTAGAAGAGCTTTCTCGGTTTTGATAGAGCTGACAATATATCTTTTGCTGCCTTTGAATAGACTTTGATTTAGTTAACTAGTATTTTGTTGTTAAGATCCAATAAGTTTTGATCAAGTTTTTGTATTCCAAAAAGAGCGTTTCTTCAAATTTGATATTAACCCCTTCAGACCTAAATCAATAATAAAATTTGCATTTAAGTAAGTTGCTATGGCATACTCGAATATATTTTTGCATATTTGTAAACAGTATCATTTATATTTTAAAAATTAAGGGTTTTACATGATCATGCACTTATGGTCTAAGTACAGACTAAAATAATTTTTTTCAAAAACATACAACAAGAGGTCTGAAAAAGTTAAATTGGATGTATACTTGATCAGACTAATAAGTTCTATAGTCAATACCCTTTTTTGTTCAATTCCTCTTGGAATACCATCCTTTGTCATTCAGTGATTTAGACACAAGAAAATATTTCACTTTTCCTATTATTGATAAATTGATTTGGTTTCTTCTTTAAAGATCATCCATTACAAAGTTTGAGCACTACTTTTTAATGTTTAACGATCACGCATATTTGTGTTTTTCTGAGTTTTGACTACCAATTCAGCTGCTAATTCTTGTCTTTTTCCGGTCCGTCTTCACGTGCATTAGATAATTGCGCAGATACTTTACTTAATTTTTTTTTTTATTTATTGTATCGCAGGTTTTAAGATTATCTAAGTTTTTCTCTTGGTTGACGTTCAGATTCTGGTTGATCTGCGTGTTATTCTTCTCAAGTTTGACCTCCTTAAAAAAAACTACTCTGTTTGAGCATTGCTTTGATTTGTCCGATAGCACGACAAACTGACGTCGTAACCAACTGACTTCCTGACCATCTTGTTTTGTCTGTGGTCAACAATGAGCACATAACAATGACACTCAAAGCTTTCAATTTTTCAATTTTATTTTTGTCTAAATAAAGTTCTGCTGGACTGTTACTCTTAACTGGTTCCTGTTTATTTCAATGTGAACACTGAATAATACACAATATCAACTCATACAATTTCTTTTAAATTTTGCGCATGTATAATGGTACGTGCTAACTTTACAACTGTTTACATTTCTCTTTCAATTCTACCATTTTGTTAAGTATATAGTATATAGATTGAATTTGATTTGAAATACTCCCAACTACTCCAGTAGATGTTGTGTTTTAACATTTTTTATTTTTATGCCGTAGTCTGATATTAAGCACTTAATTCTTCTATCATATTAATTTTCTACCATATTCAAAAAGATGTTCAATTTTCACTACGGCTTCGTTTTTGGTTTCTAAGAAATAGAGAGTACAAAAGTGTAAAAAATTAACTTAAAATATACGAAAAACTTGCCTTTTCTTAGCAACTTAACATTTATCTCGCAAAGATTGGCATGAATCAAATCTAAACCTTCTGTAGCAATTATAGTTGAGATGAGAGTTTTGATAGTGCTTGACACATATCCTTTACACTCGCGCATCACCAGAAAGGTTATAAGTCTCAATGTTACTCGATCCCGGCCTGGTTACAAATCTGTGCAAAAGGCACTAAACTTAATTAGTTTTAAAATACAAATCATCACTTGAAAAAATTTAGATAATCAGTAATGAGTAATTTCACGATAGTTCGGACACACGTCTCCACATTGACATCTCCGATTTTGCTCAAATTTTATACACATGTTTAGGGTACCATAATATGACAATTCCTAAAATTTTAGATCTTTTAGGTGCATATATCAAATCATATAAAAAGTATATGTATATATCATACTTAAAAAAAAATATGATAAAAAATTATTATTTCTCTTCTTTCATAATTTTGCAGAAAAGGTAAAAAAATGTAATTAGTGTAATCAAAAGAAAATTTCTTGTAGAACGCAATCTTTATGTCAATTTTTTTTAATTCTCCTAAAAAAACCTAAAAATTATTTTCAAATTTCAAGTCTCTATGTGTAGCAGAATCGAAGATATCAAATTTTCAATAAAATAGTTTTTTAATAATTTTACACTGTATTGCACCTAGAGATCTAATATTTTAGGAATTGTCATATTTTGGTACCTCAAACATGTGTACAAAGTTTGAGCAAAATCGGAAATCTCGATGTGAGGACGTTTGTCCGAACTATCGTAGAATTGCCCTAATGCGGTTTATAATCTCTTTCACTTCAATTTTTATATTAATTTTAATGTATAAATGTAATTTTTGTTAGTTTATTTTTACTTGACAATGACTTTTAAAACTCGAAACTTAAGTTGTGAACTTTTATTTGTATCGATTATATACCTATTTTATATTAATAATAATTATTTGGGGTAAAAACTTGTTGTTGTTTTATTTCATCATATACCGTCTTAATATCAACTGATGCCATTGCCGATGGTTAAAAGTAACACACGCTACTATTTATTTTCAGCAATATATACAAATTTTAATAACACTTTAGCATTAAGCATTCAAATTTTTTACTAATTAACACTACCCTGACCGTATGTATTAATTTTATTACTATATAACTTAAAAGATATGTAAAATAACAATAAACAATAAACAAGCAGAGTATCAGTTATTATTCAGTTACTGGAGAAGGCAAAAATAGCACATTAATTTGTTTTAATGCCATTTAAATTAGCATACCTATTGTGTATAGTTGAGATTTCTAAATATGATTTTAATTATTTTTTTACTAATTACTAATTTATAAATTCATTGCATAATGTATTATTAGGGTAAATTGAAACATACTCAACCTCCCATGAAAAATTGTACTTCACTACATATTTATTCAGTCATTCATAAATTGTAATAGTTTATTGTGAAAATAATCAGGAAGTTGTGCAAGTTAATATAAATTGGTTTTGTATGGGGTGCATATTTTTCATTAAAAGCTTTTTTAGGTGTAACCCTTTATATTATATCATTTCCGTTTAGAGGGGAATAATTTAATATTAGTAGGATAATGATTTCTGTTTCCTGGAAGCTATCGTGAAGATTAGATTTTATTTGTGTTGATTGTAGTTTTATCAAAAATTTTAAATAAAAAATTATTTGAAACATTTAGCAACAGCATTTTGATATAATCAATAAACATTTATAATATAAATGTGTGTTATGTGATAATGTTAAAATTAAATACCAATTTTATTAATTCTATTTATTATTAAAAAAACTAGATACGAGTTTGTAAAATTAATTAATCAATTGATTAAATTTGCAAAACATTAGAGATAATAAACTTTTAGTATTAAGCTTCAACGTACTTAGATTTAATACTCTAGTATTAAATCTACGAACGTTGACTAAACCAAACAACGATTCTACATATTTTTTTATCTTTTAGGAGCTACAATCTGGCACATTTTTTTTTTAACGAGAATGTTGATACAGCTTTGAAAGTATCTAGAAATTTATAACTTTAAAAACAAGATCTGTCAATTATAACGTAATGTAACAAAACTAAACAAAAAAATAAGAAACATTATTTATAATGCAATCTTTAGTTTAAAACTAACTACATGATGACTATATGGTCACAAACCAATATAAGAAACATAGACAAGTTACAACGATAACAAAATAAGGCAGTAAAAACACTATATCAAATAGACAAACTATTACCTTCAACCAAAGTTTATAAAAAAAACAAACAAATTAATAATAAAAACAAAACTTTACAACAATGTATTATTTTAATAATAAAATACAACTTGAACTAACTGAAACAAAACTAAAATTAACAACTAGAAAACAAATTCATACAAACAACATACGAAAAAAAAGACACCTTAACAAGGAAGTTAACCGAACACAATCAAAAAATCAAAACTTTCAAAGACATTAAAGAATTTAACATACCAGATAAAATCAAAAGTATATGCACTATAAACAAATTTAAAAATAAAATAAACTAAATATTGTTTAAAACCTAATACACATTACAACATTACAGGATAATTAATTAAATTTCCAATACCAGGCCTCAGGAAACTCTACGGATAGATGGCGGTAAGTAAGTTTTTTTTGCTAAATTATTTTTTCTACTATTGACATAATTACTAGCTAGTACTAGTCTTTTTCCTAAACTTAGCACCAGTTTTTTTCTAAACTTAAATTAATCGTACCTTAGCTATTTTTTGTTCTAATGTTTTAAAATTTAGAAAAACTTTTCTTCTTCATATATTTTGTTTATTTTAAATATTATTAATAATCAGATTAATAATTTTTAATTTTACATCAATAACCAAATTTATGCTGCATCCTTCGATAAAGGTTGTTTAATATTTGATAACAAAAATATAGTTTAATTATTGATATTCATTAAATACAAAATAACATGAGTAGTGTACAATGCGGGTAACATTCTTGCTAATTAATAACGATAATTTCAATAACAATGTCAATGAAAATAACAATAATCATTCTTAAATAATAATGTAGGTCCATATGGGCAACCTCATAATAGTTATAGCGTTGTAATATATTTATCAATGGCATTATATTGTTACCGTGAATTTTTATGTGTAAAATAATAATATAAAAATAAATATTATTTGAATTTTAGTAGCTTAGCACACCGATCTCTGTATACCTTCATTTAGTAAAAAAATAGTTTTAATTTAATTACAAGTGATAAAGAAACGTTTAAGAGGCCACATATATTTTAAACTTTTTATCTGCATTTTGACTGATTACTTAATTTCCAAAAACAGTGCGCAAAAAATTAATGGTTACGTTGGCTGTATGGCAAGTGGCCTCGCTTTGTTGAAACCAAATGTTGTCCATTTCATACTCTTCAGTTTTTAGAAATAAAAATTTGTTTAGCATGGCTATTGACGGTAACGGCGGTTCTTTGCAAATTTTTGAAGATAAAGGCCTAATAATGCCGACGGACCAAAAACCACAACAAACGGTTACTCGTTGTGGATGCATAGGCTGTTCAATAGTCATGTGTACATTCTCTGATTTCCAAATGCAACAGTTTTGCTTATTGACATAGCCTCCGAGATAAAAATGAGCTTAATCGGAAAACACGATTTTTTGATAAAATGCTTATTGGACTAATTGAACTTTGTAGGCCTTCAAACCAAGGTCTTTATTTTCCCCAGAAAAATGCAAAAAATATTCAGTTCCTGAGAACTGTAACAAAATGATGTTGATGCATGTTCACGCACATTATGAGCAACAGCATTAATTTTTTTGGCTGAGCACTGGACAAGAACGTAAAAGTGTTGTTTTATCCACTAACAATCCAGTTTTGCAAACTTGCTTTACAAATTGGTCTTCAAACTGCGTTAAAGGCACTTCTTTTTTATCAAATTTGTTTTGTAAATATCTTATCGTTTGAGCAGTAAAAGATTCACCATTTTGGAAGTATGTTTTCATTATTTATTAACTTTATTCAAGTGTAAAGCGTTCCATTTTGTAAATGTCAAACATAAAACTAAATTTCTGTTAACTCATGAATGTCATTATACCTTTGAATAACAAAATAAACGGTAGTTCAAATTCCAAACGTTACATGGCCCATCGTTTATGTAAATATACGTAATTTCAAATTGTCTAGCATAA
The DNA here is from genome assembly GCA_963932245.1 of Tachinus rufipes. NCBI lineage: Eukaryota > Metazoa > Arthropoda > Insecta > Coleoptera > Staphylinidae > Tachinus > Tachinus rufipes. The sequence goes on along the minus strand of OZ010745.1, from coordinate 42,392,614 downwards.
AATCTATATTTAGCAACTATGCAAACAAGCTAAATATGATATAGTAGTCATTTGTTCAAACCATTACAACGTTAATAAAAAATACTTTAAATATAATAAACAACTAATATTAATTTTAATAAATAAATAAAACTAAACTTTGTACAATATTTACTGCAATAATGTTGACGGTGATTAACATATACACAAATTTGACAAAAAAGAAGACAAAGAAAAATAAGTCATTATTAAAACAATGTTTTTAGTGAAAAATTGAAAGAAGAACTAAATACAAGAAAATAAAAAGATAAACTGTTATTGCAACAGTAGAAAAGATAAGAGTGATCAGAAAAAAATGCCTAACAAAACACCAAGTCCAGACAAAATAACAACAGAGATTGCTGATTTACTGATTGATAAGAAGAAAGAAACAAAAAAAAACAACGTCATACAGGCTAACATGCTTAACCAACACACTAGCTAAAATAATAGAAAAAGTTATTAGGCGGAAAATAAAACAGGAGATAGAAGAAGAATAAAAAACAAAACATTACAAATTTACCAAAAGAAGCACAACCTCAGAAGCTATACAAAAAATGAAAAAAAAACTTTTTTTATGTTACATAATTGAACAAGAGAAGTAGACTATTAACAATTAATAACTTTTACCATAACAAAAAAATATACGTTGTAGGAAAGAGCTTTAAACCAGCATATTCAAAATCTCTGCATATAAGTATAATTTTTTTTTGTGAACGTAAAAAGTGCTGTACTCAGCAAGTAGTTTTTAAAAATAATTTATGCATGACATTAGCTTTCGGTTTTTTTGCGTAAATCCTGTTCTTGTACTGTCCTTGTCAATCTAATATTGATGTGGCATTAGTTTGAGATGAGCTTGTTATTGTCTTGCAAATTTTTACGCGGTATCTTTGGCGCGTATACCGCCCTCGGTCTTTCTTTCCCTATAACCCATACCTTTGTCTGTCTTTTGTGCTTTTTTTGTTTTTTTTTTCTTCTGTAGCTTGTTTCTGTGTGTTTGCTTCCAATATTAGTTTTTTTATATTCTTTTGTTGTCCAACTTCTCAACTTACTTTTTTAGTACTCTTGTTTAGATTTTTAATTTTGAATGCTTATTTTTCATTCATATCTGTACAATATCTATTGCTAGCTTTAGACTTTCTTTTAATACTACTGTTGGTAGTACATTGTTTGCAAAATGCTGTTATTGTTGTGCTTTTCGGCAGCTTTATTTAAAGTAGCTTATGATAAATTAAGCACTAGGACCAAAACTGTGGATCCTCAATTTTGGTTCTAGTGCTTACCCGTGGGGTATTTCTCTGGTCAGTTTGATTTTTTTCTTCTTGGTCACTAAGTTTCTATCCCGTAAGTAGCTTTATATTATTTTGATTGTTTTTCTGTCTAGCTCTTTTTTCTTTGCCGATACTATTAAACGCGATCTGTTTGTTTAATATATAATATTTCATGTAAAAATTTAAGAAAAAAAAAACTTTTGTACATATTGCGTTGTAGCTCTTGGGGTGTAAGTGGGCTAAAATTTATAAAAGATTTTCTTCGGACTTAACTGATTTTAGTAACGGGCGAGGTAACGGGTATTATACAGATATTAGTCGATTGTTGACAGATAAACTGTAGAGTGAGATAGTAATTTTGCAACTCGAGACATGTAAGCAAATACAAAAGTCTCTTAGAAAAGTAAAAGCGTTCATCCAACTTTAAGGTCAATGTCGCAAATTGCTACTTTGCAAATCGTGTAAAGGAAATATGAAAATTTTTATCCAAACGTTAAGCGCCGTTTTCTAAGTTTTAAGAATTTATAGAATAGTACGGATTAAATCCATTTTTGTAAGAAAGTTATCAAGTTCTGCAAAAAATTTATTTGTTCCAAAAAATTGCAATAAATTATCTTAATTTAATTTTCTCGTACAAATAACAATGCAAAAAATGCACAATTTGTGCGGTTCCTAAACAAATTAACATTTGTAAGTTAAATAATAACTTTTTATTAAAAAAAGTTGCTAACTTACAAATTAAAGTATTAAGTAATAAGTATTAAATTCTTTTTTTTGTAAGAAAAAGCAGAACAAGTAAATTGCTCAGTAGTCAATTTTATATTACTCACAAACCAGGAATGTAAAAGGCAAATGTAACATAGAACTAATACCAGCCCAAAAGTCAACTTTATCTGCATGTGGTGCACCATGCTGGAAAGAAACGAGGTTCTGACGACGAAATACCAACGGTATAAATGTCAAAACTGAAATTGAAGAAACGCAATTTAAAAAAATCTTTTTTATCAACTTGAACTGGCCAGCATAATAAGAGTACTGGCTAGTATGATAAAACATCAAAATACATGGCGCAAAGTGCTCGCTAAAATGTTAATTCTTAACTAAGGTATCGGTCAGATAAGATAACATGGTGCAAAGAATCACCGGGTTGGACTAGATTACCACAGGAAACGACCAAAGATTACAATCTTATTAAGCCAAAACGCTTGCAACAAATAAAAATCCACTTTAAAAAGGACTAAGCCATGTAAAATAGAATATAAACGGAAAAGAAACAAACAACTAACGCTACACTTAAGAAGTTTGTTTTACAATAAAAAAATATAAAAAATTGCTTTTTTAATAAAAAAAAAATATGCGTCAAACATCACAAAAATCCGGTGTTTGAGAACAAGAGTGATGTACTTTGTATACAAACTTAAAACAAAGTATGCTTTAAAAATTATCCAGATATACAAAAGTTTTTACAAAAACGTAGAGGTTTACTAAACCTTGCTAATTAAAATCTTTAATGCTTAAATAGGCTATAAAGAAATATTGTTACGTACGCACAACATGATGTCAATGAACACTTTCTTTTTAAGTTTTCAACGTAAATAGATTTAAGCAAATCCCGACGGTCACACCAAAAATAAAATAGAACTAATAACATTAAATTAGAAAACCATTGTCAAAATTGTAACTATCTTAAACAGAATTTTAATTGGCAATGACCACAGAATGGTCAGTGCACGCTTAAAAATCAACGTCAAAAAGGAAAGATCAAAAATGAATAACTAATAGCTTTAAAAATTGTCACGCAATCCTGGCAAGGATAAAGGCAAATCCCTACCTCAGAGGAAAGCAACAACTAGGACTTAAAATCACTAATAGTCCAGTCAAAATAGCTTTTCACCTCTAATAAATTCCAAAAGTTTTGAATCTTTTTACACTGATTTATAGGTACATAGTGAAGGATATATAAAAGTCCTAACAAATATGACACAAACTCTAGCGGCAATCACCAAAAACATAACATTTTTTTGGTTTTTTGTTAATATTTCAAAAACTGTAGGTCGGAGGTAAAAGTTAATTATATACATAATGAAAGCTAATAAAATTTGCAATAAAAATAATTATATACATTTTTCTAGTATTCTTATGTTACAGAGTTATAGAGCGCTAATGATTGCGTTTAAAAAAAAAAGTTAGCACAGCACAATATGTAATTTATTGAAAACGCCAAAGCAAGAAAAAAAATGTACTTTTTACCATCTAACAAATAGATACTTGTAAATTATTATTTGCCAATGTTTTGCTTACACTTTTGGATACGTTGGATCATTGTGGAGTCAAACTTTACAACTTGGTAAAAGAAAATGAAATCAACTTTATTAAATAATAAATTAAAATTTTTAAGAATACATAAAATATAGAAATTTTAAAGAATATAAGAATCATCAACATATCTACATAATTAATCCACTTTCAATCGCTTGTTTCTTGAAGGCCCAGCAATCTGTACATCTACTTGAGCTGTGACATTTGCTGCTTGAAACACAGTAAAAACAGGTAGCTATAAAATAATTGTGTGAAAAAACCGTCACACAAATATGAACTTTATATATATATATATGGGTAATTCCATTCCTTTTCGACCGATTTAAAAAAGTCGACTTCTTTGATTTTGCTCAAATTTTCAGGGATCAAAATATGGATGAAAAAAATGAGATTTCCAAAATTTTGGACTTTAGAATATTGCCTGTTCAAAATGACATACATTTTAAAGTTAGAAATTTTACAATAAAACGTCTTGTTTAGCTTAATTTGTATCTCAGTTTTTGGGCTTTTGAAGAAAAATTTGCGATGGCTCAAATTATTCCTTATTACATGTACTTTAAAACCCATATTTTTATGTTTAATATTGTGGCAGTCATTTTTATATATTAAGCTTCAAACATTATTCCAAAAAAACCGTAAATTTAGCAAAATCGCAACATTTTGTTTTATTTAAACCGTTCTAACTTTGTCAAATCTTAACAAAATTTGATCCACGAGGTCTAGATTTCTTTGTGTTTAATCTCTTTTTAAAGTGATCACACAAGACTTATAGAATTAATACGTATACACCACTATTTTGATATAGGAAATTGCACATGTTTTTGCTATCTTCAAAACTTGTAATTTTTAGGTCCCAAAAAAGCTCTGTCACCCTATGTTAATTTTAGTCAAAATTTTAGTAAATACTCTTTAGAACACAAGCAAACAGGTTATCTATATGAGAAATGGTATATTGGGTATTATCAAAAAAAATTTAATATTCAAAAATTGTCAAAAACTGCAAACCGCACGTTTTTGTATCTCAGTTTTAGGGCTTCTGGAAAAAGATAAGAAGATCCACGATGGCTCAAACTATTCCTTATTTTATGTTCTTTAAAACCCATATTCGTATATTTAATGTTGGGGCAGTCATTTTGATATATCAAGCTTTAAGTAAGCAAGCTGTAAAACAATGAATAAACATTACTGATTACTACTGCTAAGCTGCACGAAATCAGTGAAGAATAAGAAAGTGCAATCTGACTTGATTTCTAGTTATAGGTTTAGTAAACTCAGCATTTTGATCCTCATTTACAAGTTGTTTTACTAACTGTTGTGTATCTTCCAGATGAATAAAGAAATCCAGATCATCAAGGTCATCAAAGTCTTTTTCGGGGGTGGAGGTAATGCCAAGCATTCTTCATAGCAGTTGTGGCAAATGTTTGTGCACATTATTCCTGCTTTTTGGCAACCACATCTGTTTTCACATCTAGTTATACATTTGCAAAAAAATAAGATTTAGGTTCTGATGCGTCTTTTGTAGTTACTGGGATCAACCGACTAACTCAAATTGCCAACCCTACTGTTCTGGAAGAAGTTCATTTTCTAGCTAAACTTAAATTTGGTGGTATACACAAAAAGCATGCTGCATTGCTGCTTCTTCTGTAAGCGACAGCGCATAGATGTCTGATTTGCATTCAAAATTGATTTGGTAAAAGCATTGTAACAATGCAAATTAAAGGAAGTTTGCTTGTGGGGTTTATTGTACAATGCCAACATTATTATGTTTCCAGTTTTAGCTTTATTACATCAGTAATACTTTGCAGTGCAGTTTGCTTTTTGAACAAATTAAAACAGACAAGTTTATTTTTTTTGATATGCAGCGGAAGTCGTATCACATCTACTGAATGCATGCACAAGAAGTATGCAGTTTTTTATTCCCATAGTTTGCAATTGCTGACTCGAATATATGTATCTTCTGTTCTACTCTGCCGATTAACAAATAATATTTGTCTTTTAGGTTGGGTTAAACCCATGAGGAAAACAATAAGATCAACAATTTTGCAACTATTGCTACTTTGTCACTAGTTAAGGATTTTATGACTTTATGTGCGGATGATCAATTTACCAGCGTTACTACATTCTTGTTTTGTTTTAATTCCATGGTTGTGAAGAGCAGTTAAAAGGAATGAAATAAGTCTGTTGACAATTTTTTGCTGTTCAAATTATAATGTAATTGGAGTGCCTACATTAGTAAATGTAAGATTTAACCATTTATTGAATAGAGCACAGAAAAAGAGATAGAAGAAAAAGCAGTTTGAAGCCGATTTAGATCAAAATTAGTATTGTGAAAATTAAAAAGGTTAAGTGAAAGAGCAGACCCAGTCTGAACTTTGCCCTTTTCTATTTATATGATTTGTATATAATAGAAATAAAGTATAATATTATTATTATTATTATTATTATTATTGTGTTCATTAGAAAGAAAATCATCCTGTTTGACTGTGATTTGTGTTTTGTATTCAAAGTTTATGTCAACTGACCTTTTTAGCTTGTACTTCGGTTTTATTCAGCTGTCTGCGTACTGGATGGTGCCGCTGAATAGCTATCAAACACAACAGTACAGCTCTTGCCGGCATAATGCTTGAGATCATAGGCGACATAACATTGGCAAATTGTTGAGATTGAGGTTTTTTGGGCCACACCACCTTGTGTAACAGTAAGCCTCTATCCAAAACAATGTAAAAATCGAGCAGATTGGCCTTTTCTTGTAGTACAGGAAAAGTATCGTATAAGGCAAATTTGTTTGTTTTCCGCATTTCAGTTTCCTCAAATAAAAATAAAGGGTAAGGAGCAAGCTTATGCTATAAGTAGTTGTTTAAGTTCTCATCACTATGCTTGTTGATAACTATCTTAGGAAAAGACTGTATGTTTGGTAATGTTATATATGCAACTGTATTGTAATTATTATACTGTTTTTTAACTATTTTGTAATGAAATTATTATTTTTTTATTTTTATGTTATTTTATATTATTATTGTCTATGGCGAGTGTAATAAAATGTATTTTTTAAACAACACAATAAACTTAAACTTGAACTTGAAACATCGTTAAAAAGTTGATTACCACCTTTCTCCATGAACAAAGAAGGTAAAAGAGAAACCGCAATAACACTACAATTTGACGCGTATCCTACGCGTATTGTAAACGATATGTGGAAGGAAGGGCAGGTAGTTGGGGAGAGAGGGGAAAAACCATCAAAATGAACGAAAAATCAAACAAAACAGACCGGCTCCTTGGCTCGTAACAATACAAAAAACTTTTTTTTCTGTTTTTAAGCCCTATAACTAAATGTATATAATTATTTTTATTGCAAATTTTATCAGCTTTTATTATATTATCGACTTTTACCACCTATCTACAGTTCTTGAGATATTAACAAAAAACCAAAAAAAGTGCCCTGTTTTTGGTCATTACTGCTAAAACTCGTGTCATATTTGTGAAGAGTTTTAGTATATTCTTCATTAGGTACCTATAAATCAGTGTATTAAGTTTCAAAACTTTTGGATTTTTTGTTGAGATCAATATTTGAGCATATTTGACTAGACTATAAATTCACAAATCACAAACTTTGTTAAAAAGGAAAAAAGCTACATTAAAGCAAAAGCTGCAACAAAAAAAAAAGTTGAGCAAACAAAGTGCACATACTAAAAAAATGATAAAAAAAAGATAAGAGTTGCCAGAAAAGCACTCGACCAACGCTAAGAGAACTGAATAAAAATTTAAAAAAAAAAATGAGAAAAAACATACAAACATACAACACCAAAGAGGTAACAAGAATTATAAAAAAAACAAAAGCATGATGAAAAACCTCAGGAGTTTTTTAGAAGGAAGAAAAACATTAGAAAAATAACCATCTTTAGAGACCATATATCATTGAACAAGTAAGAAATACTAAATAACATACAAAATATCTAAAGATCAAGTTTAAAATTAGACGTTCTAAAAAATTTACTACACGTAACATTCGATAAACTCCAAAAAGCGTTACAAGAAACAAAAAACAATAAGTCAGCTGAAAACAAAAAAATAGAAATAGAAGTCATAAAACAGGGTAGAACATTGCTACACCAAGCAATATATAAACTTTTTAACGCTAGTCTGAAAAACGGCACTAGGCTTTGCAATAAGATCAAGTTATTATTGTAATTTTTCAGAAAAAAGAGACATAGCAAAAATAGAAAATTATTGTCTTATTAGTTTGCTTTTCCATACTTATAAACTGTCTATGCAATTAATCACAAGACAAAAAATTAACAAGGTAAATCAGCTTTTCAGGTCGGGGTACGGTACGAATGACCACTTTCAGATAACTGAAAACTTTATTGATAAATGTACGGAATACAATAAACATTTAGTCTTCATATTTGTTAATTATAAAAAAGCATTTGACACGGTAAGCCATCAACAAATGGTTTACGCTCTTGCAGGTAGATTCTAGATACTTAAACTTAACTGAAGACGTATACGAAAGAGCTAAGTCAAATGTCAACATCTAAAAAAATAGCAAAAACATTTGTTTAGAAAAAGGCGTACAGGGTAATGTCATATCTTTCAAATTATTTGCGGCGTTGACATGAGCATAAACATCAGTACGGTATGAATAACCACTTTGAGATAACTAAAAACTTTATTGATAAACGTACGAAACACAATAAATCTCTGGTCTTAATATTGGTCGATTATAAAAAGCTATTTGACATGGTAAGCCAACAAGAAATGATCTACGCTCTTGCAGAATAACGCATAGATTCTAGATACTTAAACGTAATGAAAAAAGTATACAAAAACAGTCAAGCGTCAAAATCCAAGAAAAGTGCAAACATGTTTGTATATATAGAGGCGTACAAGGTAATGTCATATTTCTCAAATTATTTACGGCGCTTCTGAAGTATATGTTCTAGGGTAGACTTTGAAAACATGAGCATAAACATCAACAAAAAGAAACTACATCATCTAAAGTTTGCCGATAACATAATCTCAATTGCAGACCGTATAAACAAGACAAAAGAGCTTTTTTAAAAACTGCGCTTTTAAAACAGTAGAACAAAATATAAATCCTAGTAAAACACAATACTTGACAAATTTGATTATCAGGAAATACATCAGCGCCGGTAAAAACTATATAAAAGAAGTAAACGCATATAAATGTCTAGAACACAAATTACGTATTGAAAGAGACAACCAAACTACCAAATAAACACGCAGAATAAGGCTCACAAAAGCAGCATTTAAACTAAGAAACGTCTTAAAATCTGACTTACCAAATTGTCTGAAAAAGAAGGTTTTTGATTAATGCGTGTTGCTTGTGTATTTACCTATAGAGCATAAACACTTACTCTAACCAGAAAAATTCTAAATAAAATAGGCCTTTTGTCAAAAACAAACTTCCAAGTGCAAAGCTTTTAGAAATGTCTGTTGTACCCGGCGCTATAACAACACTTTAATGGAACTGGGCCAAACATGTTGTAAAAATAAAAAAATAGAAAATTAATGCCAACTAGTTAAACGCGGCGCAGCACCGTAAAAAATGTTCAGTAGTGGACAAATCAGGGCTGATAATAATGATGATAACATACCAGTTTGTTCAAAATACTTATTTTATGCATTTTAGTCGTTAAAACCTTTGTTATAATTTTTTCTAAAAAAATAATTGCTACATTCTAATAAAAGATATTATATTTACAAAAAATACATACCTTTTTTTAGTAATGCACCCGACAGTTTATTCAGTCCATAAAACAAAATATCTTGAAATTTTGTAGTTAGTAACGGTGGTTCATTTAGAAGTACCTTTTTCAAAAACTTAAAAATAAATTAATGATGTAAAGATTACGGGATTCGACTTAGTTTGGCCGGTTTTATTTTTGAAAAAAAAGCATATATCATACAGCAGTTTTACTGCTGTATGATATATGCTATTTCGTTACTGTTTTACCAACTTTTCTGATTAATTGTAAAAAATAGTATATAGATTACTATAATATATAAGCGGCATTAAAAAATAACGTAGTCACTTTACAAAAAATATAATAATAACTTTTTAATGCAAAATTAATAAAACATCATTACATTGTTTAAAATGCAGAAGTAAAGTAAAAGAGTAGAAGTAGTTTATGGGCTTTTTTATTTTAATATAATTACTTAGAAATTAATCAAATCAATATCATCTAATTGGCTTACAAAAACGTGTATCTCTCTAAGAACACTTTTACATATAAAAAAATATGCACACTTTGTCAAATATAAAAATCGAATTTGGAAAAGACAAATACAATCTACATTTTACTATACTAATGAATCATTAATTTTCATTTATTTCTATCAAATTATTTGATTGTGTGCTTTGGTCTGCTTAAAATCAGGTTTGATTGTTTGCCCAATTATACATGATATATGACGTATTATGTGATCAAAAAAATGATCTACATCTATAGATAGGATAACAAAAGTAACTATCATCTGATTTTCTTTGTGTGCTATGACTACTCTATTATTTATAGTTCATTACAAAAACTTTTTATTATTTAAATTATTGTATTTTCTTTTTCTTAACTTAATACGCAGTAATGTTAGATAGGCGCTTTGGCAGATATTTAAGAGCAAAATTTATAATTTTGTAGCTAATTAGATAATGCCAAAAAATAGATATTTACTGATTTTTTTATATTTATTTCATAATTACTTACCACTTACGTGTTAATATTAAATTAAAAATAAAATAATTATAATATCTGTTACATCACATTGAGTGCTTGAATCAAAACATTAATTTTTAGTATGAATTACAATAATTGTATAATATATTCAAATGTGTTCCAGTAATTATGCTAGTTGTTATGTTATGTAAAATTAATAAATAAATAAACACTCATTATCAGTGTGTGCTGCATGTAATTTTTTCTAGGTCCACGGATCCGCAGTCGAAAGTGTGGCCACCGTTACATAGACACGCGCCGCAGAGCACAAACGCTGTAATAATACCTACTGCACTACTATAACACACATGAAGAGAATTTCGTTACCATTGTTGCTCTTGCACTAGGTCTAGATGCAATTAAAAACCAGTCCTGATCTATCATGCTCGTAGGTTATAAACTTTTAATTTAACAGGAGACGAAATTGGTACCTTCACTTAATGATTGACGTAAATGATACGCTACTACTGCTTAAGAAGTACACTTAAAATAATTAATTGTTATACGCCCTTAACATTAAAAAAGCCAAATAAAAAATATCATATAAAGCAATTTGTGCGTAAATTGTGTAATCTTAATTGATATCTGTAATATCGAAGCAATGATACTTATTAGGAACCTGTAATTGGTTTCGGAGATCGTTATATCGTTAATTATATAAAAACGATATCTTGATTAAATAACATAGCAAGTATATAAAGCAAACCAACAAAAGCAGGTTCTTTATGTAATTAATGAAGAATTGGTTAGTTCTTTTTATCTGTGGATTAATTATTATTTTCCATGTCTTGCTTACCACCAATATTAATCACATCGTCTACAAGCTACTGTGTTTCAATGGACAGGTTACGACCTTCAAGCTTCAAAAGCAAGGGTGGTTAAAACCACAAGGGTTCGAGTCTTAAGGGATCCCTATTCACTTGTTGCAAACATCAACAAGTTGACTTGGTCCCCCTTTTGATAATGAAGTTAACGACACTTATGACTTTGCGGAAATGGGGTATTATTGGTATGCTCAGGGTACATTTACATAAAAAAATAAGCCTAAGAAAGACGTTGATAAATTGTTTTGTATGCTTAGGCAATTATTTATGTTTGGACTTATTTGAAGTAAATATAAAATTAATGGATTCTTGGGAAATGTTTGTATGTAGGAATTTAGATATTTTTTAAATAAAAATGTACTAATAAGCTAAGAATTGTTTTTTTTATATCATTTCACGGCTTGTCAACAAAATTTCCATTCATTGAACAAATATCGCTATAAGCAATAATGAATATATGACTGTTCTAATTTAATTTTATATTTTACGCATGTACACGCACGTATATAGAAGCGTTATTACATTATTATGTAACATATGATTAGTTTCCTTGAATATATTCTGCGGGTACTAACTTTCAAGGGTCTTTTTTGTTAAGCTATTAAAATCTATAATTTTAATAATTAGATATGAATGTGTATTTATTCGATCATTGTGAAATTGTGTGTCTAATAATGTGTTTCAATATGCGTAAACAATATTTATTTTTATATTATTCTTGGATAATAATGCATACAAATTTAAAATTATATAGAAAAAGTAATGCAATATTTAAATAAATTGCATTAGTAAGATATTACCATTATGTTTAAACGATGCATACTAATTTAATAGTTTGTTTATAAGTTGGAAGTTAATACCAAACGTTACATAACTTAAATACAGATTAATAAAGTACACTATAAATTTGTAATAAAAACATTTACAGTAAACTAATGTGTTTTTTGGTTGATATGAGATCTTCTAAGCCGTTTCTACCTCTATTATTTAAATTCTATTTTCTATATATAAAAGGTTATTTTTTTTTAAGCGAAAAACTTTAAATTAAAATAAAACACAGAAAAATGGTTTTAATATCCATGAAATTGGCTTTATTTGACAGATAATTTTATGGCATTAATGTTTGAATATGATTTCGAGCATGTGACCGCCGCGGCTAGAGCGTACATGGCGTAATCTGGAAGTTCAATTTTCACACTGTTTGCAGTAATTTAAGATGTATTTCGACAATAATGAGTCGAATGTTGGCTTCCAAGTGATCAATTGTTTCTGGTTTATCGGTATAGACATGGGACTTTACATATTCCCTAGAGAAAATAATCTAACGGCGTCAAATTGCACGAACACCCCGTTCCTGTTAATTGGTCACAGATCCATTTCGTGACATTAATCGTTTGTGAAATGTTTCTTTTGCTTGTGGATTATTATTGCTCCAAATGCGACAATTTTGTTTGTTGATATAGCCATTTAACCAAAATTGTGCTTTATCACTGAACAAAATTTTCAAATAAACTTGTAGATTATTAGCAATGTTTTCCTTGGCTCATTTACCAAATGTACGGTGCAAACAATGATCGCGTGGTTTCAATTCCTGTACAAGTTAAATCTTGTAAGCTTGTAAACCAAGATTTTTTTGCAACAGTGGATGAACAAAAGTTTATTTGTTGGGCACGATGACAAATTGACACATTTGGATCATCAATAACACCGCGCTGCACACTGTACGACGTCGTATTGGATGCTTATTATCGTTTATATTAAACGTATTGCAAGAACGATGCACAGTTTTTTGAATTAATTGCTCTGATACACTATTATGAGCACCATACAATGCACGTAATGCCCTATGACTTTCTCAAACTAAACCATGTTTTTCAAAATAAATTTGAACAGTTTGCAAACATTGTTCTGGCGTAAGTTATGAATAAATTGCTAAACCAAACTATCAGCTGTCACAGATAATAGTGTCGCCAATTTTATTGCACAATAAAGTTACAAAAGTAATAAGCATACATAGTACAAAATCAAACATAAATCGGTGTGTTTTGCACAATTGGCTATCGACCATAGTCATTCGGCCAAACTTTCTATATATTTTTCTATTATATTCAAATCTTTGCATTCTTGGTGTACTACATCGTTACATTAGTGGTTATAATAAAGACAAAAGCAATAGACGGACTAGTCTATATCTATAAATTGTATTGTGGCATTTTTAAAAACAAGACAATTTTTATTAGTGTTATTTTAACAATATTTACACCCAGTATGTCCTGGACTTTTGTAACATCTTAAGAAAATACAATGTGCAGCGTATCACCTTCAGGACTTAAAGTAAAATATTGTTCGTAGAATAATAACAAATCAATTTAATGTTTTTGTCAATAGTGAATGCAACTCTTTGTTTATATTTATGAGAATTTTCATTGTTATCAAAAAAATAATATTTATTAAACAAAAAAATGAGATGGTTATTTCACTGACAAAATGATAACTCAATGAAAACAGTGCATTTCCTTGGTAACTATAATATTTTTTGGATATTTATTGTTAGTATATAAAACAAACCAACAAAAACAGGTTTTTTAAGTAATTAATGAAAAATTGTTTTTTTTTTTAATTTTTGGATTCATTATTAAAAACAGTACATTTTTTTGGTAACGCCAAGATATTTCTGGATATCTGTTGCTACTCGGAATACCTTCTCAAATTAGCAAAATCCACACCTAGATTTGCAAATTACACTTCTAGCTTTTAAACAATCTACCTTAGTTTATTGACAAAAATGTCAAATAAATTTATAGTTTATTATCATTTTTAATATATTTTTCATGTAATATTAAATTGAAATATGATAACAATATGTAAATTTAAAATAATTCTTCCAAATTCACCTATCACCTCAAAGATAATTGCTCTCGAGTTCTAATTAGATCTTGCAAATTTTTTTATTTGATAATCATTGTTGGTTATTGGTATACTACCTTTAATAATTTACAACCCAATACATGTAACCAAATATAAATGTCTCTTTGATACATAAAATTGTCTATCAAATTTTAAAGTTAATCTTGCACTGTTGAAAATTGTATAAACAAAATAGGAAAAATCAGAAAACAACCTAAGAAGACGCTAAAAGGCATCTTCTCAGTTTCAAAAATTTATAAAAAAATGTGGATTAAATTAGTTTTGCATACATATTAAACTACTAAGCAAGTTGGGCTTAAATTTGTTTTGTCAAATTTTAATAAGCCCCAGGCAAAATTATGTTTGAATACTAAAAAAAATAATATTTTTAAATTATGATGCAAGATTCTCAAAGATTACGCTATCAGAAAATAATTGAATTCTCAACACTTGAAAAATTCGTTTTTTAATAATTTTATGAGATCTTTTAACATTTTTTTAAGCATTGTAATGATCTTTTAGTTAGTGATAAGTAATTTGTAAAATACAATAGACAACATTGTACAACAAAAAAACTAAATTCAAAAGTTTGACTTAAACTTTATTTGTCGCTCGAACTGGTAGTTTTTGCACCATTTAGGCTCAATTTATTATCATCAAAATTTGAGAAAGTTATTCTTTTTAGTATTTGAACATAATTTTATAATAATATAATATTATTAAGCGTTGTGGCTTAGAAATCACAACCATTCACCGAAAAAGTATCTGATTTTGATGTTTAGTCGTATTACCATACCGTTCACAATGCTCACCGAGCGTTTTTAATGTTTGAGCGTAACATATCTAATTGCCCGTTTTCAAATTATAAAAAAGAATATTTAGATTAGGTGCCATGCTCTATACAATAATGCCATAAGATAGAACCAAATAAATTCTGGAAAAGTAAAACATTAAAATGCTGGCGACTACAGGTTTTAAATGTTTGTTAATAAAGCACTCCTGGACATAGCCCTGGTCTAATGGGCAAGCAACTTGCTATTACCACAGCACTCAGACTAAAGTCGGTGCAAATGTTGACATCGGATCATCGTGGTCACGCCTGAATAATCAATGAATTTAAAGGGGTGCCCAAAAACATAGACCAAAGCAACACCTGCTTTTGGCAACAAATTCTCATACCACATACCCTCTAAAGAGGAATGGATAGAGAAGAAAAGTATACCAGCAAGACACACGCAGGTCTACACAGGCGGCTCACGGAAGGAAGACAAAGTGGGTTGCGAGTTCTCAACCCCAATCTCAGAATCAGCCTATGTCTGCCAGACTACTGCAGCGTTCTACAGGCGGCGGTAACCGCCATAAAAGAGGCAGCAGAGTGGCTGATTGTAAATGAGAACCTTGGTAAACAGATCCACATTTACACTGATAGCCTAGCTGATTTCAAAGCAATTACAAGCGTGTGCAACAACTCAACAGTGGTCTCTGACTGTCGGAGAAAGCTGGCAGCACAGACAAACTTGAGACTTATGTGGGTACCAAGCACAGCGGGATCCCAGGTAACACAGAAGCGGATGAGCTTGCAACAAATGGCACAAGCCTGCACTCAACCAAAGTACTACGAAATATTGGTATTCCATTTGCCTCGTGCAAGGAGACTATAGCCGTCATAACCTCAAATCTAACGGAGCAAAAGTGGAGGGATAAAGACACCTGCGAGGCAAGTATGGCCTCACCGAAACAGGAAAAAAAGCACCAACATCGTCTTTCTAAAAAGAAACGATATCAGACTGGCAGTGAGAGTCATCACAGGACACTGTCCCATTGGCAAACACGCGGAGAGTTTGGGTATAGCAAAGCGGGACTACTGCAGAAGCTGCCTGGACGAGGAAGAAGAGGAGAGTGTTCAGCATTACTTATGCCAATACTCCTCTCTGTCCGCAACACGATTGCTCTTCTTAAGCCGACCTTTCTTTGAAGACCTCTCTGACCTCGCATCACTAGATGCGCAGACTCTCATAAGGTTCATTCACGGCTCAAAATGGTTTGACAAAATCCCCTGAGGAAGGTTGTACTTTTAAGTAGTGTGGTAACACAACGGGCCCATCTGAGGCCTATTTGAGCGTTAGCTGCCACTTAAACCTAACCTAACCTAACTTGATAAAGCATTGTGTTGATACTTTTTTACTCAAGTAATTTATGAGTTTAATAAATTTGCATTGGTTGTCAATAAAATACCCTAAAATTTTACTGCACTTAATTGTAAATTGCTTCTTAGTTTTTGTTACATTTTATCAATAAACTATGCCCCGCATTATCATAAGTAGACATCTAAAAGTTAACAAGTACCAACTTTTTGTTATTTATTCAAAAAATTTGTTCAAACGATCTTTAAATCATTTTTTTTAGTTTTAACAGTTACTACTTACAAGAAGTATTATGAACAAAAAATGTTGTACTGATACAATTTTAACATGAAGAGTTTATAAGTTAAATTGTCCCACATGTATTGCACGTTATTTAGGGTAAACAGAAAAAAAATTCTAAACCAGATTTAAAGAACATTGCCGCTCTTTGAGATTACATCATTCAATTGATAAACTTAAAATCATTCACAACTGTTCTAACGGCAAAAAAACTTGTAAACTAGTACATACAGTTTTTTATTAAAAAAATGTTTACTGGGTTGACGTCGTTTACATATATTGTAAATAGAAGAGGTCCTAGTATAGAACTCCATAGAACACCTCTATTCATAACTATCAAACCAAAATTTTACACTTTTTGTCTACATAATAATACTTGCTGTTAACGTAGCTACAAAACCATTTTAAGTCTCAACCAAACAATTTTGAAAGATGTAAAAATACTTTAAAATATAAATACTTTTTTAATTTATATAATTGCATTCAATGTTGATCTGCCTTCCCGATAATTAAATTGGTTATAATTATATAAATTAGAAATATTATATTTTATAAAATATGTTGCAAATATAGTGGTCTGTAGTTTTTCACTTTCGTTTCAGAACCTTTTTTTAAAACAGGTCGTATTTTTGAAACCTTGAGTTTGTCTGAAAGTGTCCGTTCACCAAATGATTAACCTATAACATTTCTTATGCACAAAACTATTGATTGGTAGGTTTTTACTAATACTGCGCTCAGTTTATCTGATACTGATGACCACACAATAAAACTGAACAACCGTTATTCAATGCAGATTATAAATATCTACGCTTAGACAAGCAGCTTAGACAACAAAAAAGTAAAGCAAATAAATAAAGATAAACAAAAGCAAAACAGTTAGAAAAAAAAACATTACATTAATGATATTTCAACGTCAAATTTGGTAAGACTACAAATAACAACAACGACTCCTAGTATATCAAAAAACATGGTTTCGGCAAAAAGAACAGTAGAGAAGAAATGCTGCAAACTTTTTCGAAAAAGATAATTTGTACTGCTTAAATACTTTTTTTGATAAACCACTAGCCTAGTTTCTTTTATTATTATTATTGCTTAACGCAAATAGACATAAAAGAGACTAGACGATTCGGTGAGAAACAAGATCAACTTTATTCTTGCAAATAACAGATCAATGTGCAAAGAACTTAAACCTTGAACAGGTTTGATACAGGAAGCGGTCACAGTATGGTTTGAGCAAAGATAAGAATAGACCTCAAGCAAAAGACAAACATACTAATAAAAAAACAAGGTTTCCTACATGCAAAAAGTTAGAAACTAACAAGGAAAAGTACCAGCAAAAACTGGCAAAACACTTGCAACTCGCAGAAATGACAAACATGCACATAGAGCAACAAAGAAACATGGTAAAAAGAACTGAAAAGTACAGAATACTGAACAAAAAAATAAAATATCTGCAGAGACATACGATCATACAACACCAACATAATCCAAACAATATTTTAAAACAATGCCACTATAAAAGTTTTTAGATCCAAGTTCTTAACTTAAAAAACAAGAATAACCAAACTTAAGAACAAAAACGAACTAAAAATCTCAGACTTAGAAAAACTACCAAAAATAATTCAATAGTTTTCACTAACCTATACTTGTCAAAAACACCTAACAACAAAACAACATTACCATATAAAGTACAAAATGTGGTGTCAGAGAACATACCAGAAATATCCATGCAAGGAATGAGAGGTGCTCTTAAGAAGTTCAAAAATGGAAAATGTCCAGAAGAAGACCAGATCACAACTGAAATGTTAAAACTGAGTGAAATCAATATGGAAAAAGCAGTGCAAATACTGCTGAACAAATACCTGCCAGAAGGCAAAACCCCAACTTAATGTTGTAACGCAGAAGTGATAATTCTGCTCAACAAAAAAATATAAAAACTTACCGTATAATTAGCCTGCTATCAGCCAGTAGAGCAAGCAGGATTTTGCAACGGGTTTCGCATAACCGACAACCTACAAGCACTATGCAATCTAATTGAAAAAAACCACAAAATATAATGCCCTTATCTACCTAGCGTTTGTCGACTACCATAAAACATTCGATTCGGTTGAAACATGATCAAACCTAAAAGCTATGAGAAATGCAAGTAGACTTAAGATACAACTCCACAATCTAGAACATCTATAAAAAAACTACACTACACGTTAAGAAGGACTCACCACCAACAAAATAAATATAATGAGAAGAGAGAGGAGATACTATTTTACTCAAACTGTTCACCTTATACCTAGAAAACGCTTCTAAACAATTAAAATGGGAACAAAAGAGCGTAAAGGTCGATGAGACAAACTTTGTTTTGCTGACAATATCGTCGTCATCTCAAACAATTCCGATGAACTAAGTGAAATGCTCCAACAATTCAATCAAACGTCAAGAAACACTAGGCTAAAAGTGAACCTATCCAAGACCAAGATTATGAGCCCTAGCAATCCCTACAATATGATAGACAACAATATAATTAAGTGCGTTGAACAATTTACCTACCCTGGTTACACTGTTAAATTCAGACAGCAGAACTTACTTGTTGCGTTGGTTTTACATAGGCAACGTTTGGCAAACTCCGACACAACCTAAAAAATAAAACCATATCTATAAATCTCAACGGCAAAGTCTACAACATGTATGTTCTACCTGTAGCTACATAAAAGTTCAAAATACTGAGCCTCAGAAAAAATAGGTCTAACCGACTAAGAACAACACAAAGAGCAATAGAACACACAATGCGTATAGCCAAGTTAAAATAAATATAGGTGGAGCACGTTGCAAAATAGAACAGTAACAAATGGACGCTTAAAACCACTCAATGACGTTCAAGAACAACAACCAGAAGAAGGTGATTAGACGACATCAAAGCAGCCGCTAGTAGCCGGTGGTATCAATAGGAACAAGATCGACAGACGTGGAAGAGAAACGGACATTCTTATGTCCAGAAGTGAATGAATAAAGGCTAATAAAAAAAATTAATGTTTATTAATTAGAATTACAGTAAAGTCCACAAATCTACTTGAATTTTTTTGTTATGCAAAAAAAAATTATAAGCTTGATAAATCTAACCCACGCGTTATGTTGTCCAATGCTGTTATTACGCATGGTTGTCTTTTCCTCTATGATCCGTTGTTTACTTCTGTTGTTATTGCTTTTAGTTTGTAACGGCGCAAATGCGCGCGTTGATTTAAAACCAGAAAAGAAAGTAAATACGTATTGAATATAAGTAATAGTGTAATTATTGGGAGTATTCTATATTTCCTCCCCAATTGTA
Organism: Tachinus rufipes; assembly: GCA_963932245.1. NCBI lineage: Eukaryota > Metazoa > Arthropoda > Insecta > Coleoptera > Staphylinidae > Tachinus > Tachinus rufipes. Next base: position 42,372,796 of record OZ010745.1, on the reverse strand, counting down.
AAAGAAATAGTAAAGTGGTGCCCTACAACTAAATGTTTGGATCACCAACGACGTCCCGACTTACTCTACAAAGGAAGAGCGAGCCTTACATCACCAGAAGCACGTAAATTCCGGCACGTAGATATAACTTTTTCTATAGCTCCTAAAGTTGTTATTCTCTTGGTTAGAATGTTTTTTCTTCTATCTAATTTTTCTTTTATTTTTTGTTTTATTCTCCGCATAATGATTTTTTTCAACTTTTTCCTGTATTTGGGAGTTGGTTTATCCGCGACTTTTCTCAGCTTTCCTGAGTATCTTTTCTTTATGTTTTTTATATTTGGTCACTTTTTTGTTTTCATAGCTCTCTTTATCTTTTCTATGTCCATCCTTCTTACGTTTCATTTACCTTTCTTGTTTTTTGTTCAGTTTTCCTTTTGTTTGTATTGTATTGTATTGTATACGTTTGAGTAAGTTTTATCACGGTCCAGTCATCCACTATTTTTGCCATTTCCCACGTTGTTATGGTAATGTCAATATGTATTTTTTTTCCTTTGTTGCAAACTGTAAGGTATAACGCTATCATTTTCTTTGAGACTTTTTTTCTCATCTCAGTAATTTTGCGTTGAATTTTCTTTGCTATTCTTTTCATTAAAGCTTTTATTCTCTTTTGATAGTATTCCAGTTCGTAGTTTGAGTTGATATAGCAGCTGCATACTAGTATATTTTCTACTTCAGTTCACTATTGTTGGAGCATACGGCAAAGAAGCAAGATTATCCACAGATTAAATACTACAGGAGAAGTGATAAGCAAAAACTTTTATCTAAATATGTATGTTTTCCGTTGGTAAAAATTAAAATTAAACTTAAAAAATCTTTTGTATTACTTTTGAGACAAAGAGAGAATACTTGATTTACGTGCTTTTAACACAAATTAGATTATAATTAGTGGTGCAAACTAATTATAGCTCCATTATGTTGCTTTAACAAAAAAAAAACAAATATCATTAATAAAATGTCAGCATCCCTACTGGTAACCAAATTACAATGTCTAAAAAATAGACAATCAAATATAGTTTAATAAAAAGCAAAAGTTTAAAATCAATTACTCAAGCCTAATCCAACAACAAAACGATCATCCAAATACAGACAATAGTTTCCGGTTTCACAAACCCTCAACAGTGCATCTTCGTGGTACGGCATTGCTTGATAGTAAAAAATGAATTCAAATAATTGATTTACGTGCTCTTAACACAAGTGTTATGATTTTGGGGTCAGAGTTAAAACCATCAATTCTAACTATAATTTTTCTAATGTCAAGAAAACTATTGATAAAATTTACAGATTTATAATGATAATATACAATAAGCTTGTTTATAAGATTAAGATGTCATGCTTTATTAAATGCTTTAGAAATGTCTAGAGCTAATGCAAGATTTTCTCCATGTTTGACTAAAATAGAATTTTATTTGTGACTAACATTGGTCAGAAGATCTGATGTCAAACGTTTAGATCAAAATCCGTATTAAATATCTGAAATAAAGTTTTTTTTTAAGTACTTGACAACGTAAAAATTAGTAAATTTAAAAAAAAAAATTGACAAATTGGACAATTATGCAATTGATATATAATTTGAAAAATCAGACCTGTTTTTTTTTTTTTGGTATAGGTTAAACATTTGCAATTTTCCAACAGTTCGGGAATGTTTTTCTTTGTATTATAAAGCAAATACTTTAGTCAAAATGGTAGCTAATTTATATGCAAATGTTTAAGAATATGTAGAATTTTATCTATAGCTAATGCCTTTCTAGTATTAAATTTAAAAAGATATATTTTATCATCTCCTTAAATAAACTTAACCCATCATTTTACCACTGGCCGGCACTGCAGAAATAACAAGAGAAAAATTAGATGCAAATTGGTTTTTCAAAAATTGTTTTGATTAGTTTAAAGAGCGGATATTAAAGATTTTGAACTACCTTGCAATGAAGTTATTGTTTTATAGAAATTTTTGTTTTTTTATGGAAAGCTATGTATTTGATAAATGCTTTTTGCTTCTTATTAACCGCCTGTTTTGTCTAAATTAAGTACATGTACATATTTTTAACATAACAGAAAATAGAACAATTTTGTTGATGACTTTTTGAATACTTTTTGTGAGATTTTCTGCTGCAAAATGTGAATTTTGAGAATATAAGCAAAGATTATTAAAATTAAAATGATTAATAAATTGTTTTATTTTTACTATGTTTATCTTAGAATAATCTTAGAAACGTTTTAACAACAGAAGTAGTAAGTGAAAGATCAGAATTCCTAAAGCAACCTTAACAGTAGTTGCTGTAATCTCTGAATTAGTTGAAAATTACAGATCTAATAATTTTAGTTCACCAAAAAATCCATCACAATGAAAATATGTAGGTTGCTGAATAAGTTGAGTAAGATTGTGTGAAGCAGCTAAAATCATAGTTTGTTGTCCGGATAATGTAAAAGATAAGTGACTTAACCATTTAGTATTATGTACATTAAAATCTCCTAATAAAATTACTTCAGCTTTTCTATAATTACCTTAAAGAAGCTTGTCGATACTTTCAGAAAAATCATCAAAAAAATTTAGAGTTGTCTTATTTGAAGAAGTCTATTACAAAAATAGTCTTATCAGAAAGATTCAGTTTAAGAAATATGCTATCATATCCAATGCCCTAAATTTTGTACCTTGTCAGGAAATGAATGTTTAAGATGATAATCGGAACCTACAAGATTAAAGCGATCTGGATCTATATTGTTTACTTTGGTTTCAGTCAAAAAGAAAATATTAATAACTGTCTAGATTTTGATAAGTATAAATATATATACGTGAATATTGTTGTGGTGTAAATACTCTAGTATAAAATGAATAAGCATTTACAATGTCTAAAAATTCCTTTTAAAATGTCTCTTATAACTATAAGTTAAAGTTGTTTCTTTTTTGTATTTTTATACTTGTGTAATTTTAAATACTTTTGCTTGTACAATTCTTGGAAATGGCTTGTATTTTATTGTGCTGGATATGTTTATTATATTGACATTCAAAGTTAATCTAATATGATCTTTAAAATGCTATATAAAATTTGAATATAAAATGATATGTTATTAATAAAACATGCAAATTAATTAATAAACTTTTTTTTTAATTAAATTGTAAAAAAAATATTTATTCTCAATAAAACACGGATATTTTAATATATCTATTATAAATTAGATACTTAAATAGATAACCTGCAAATTTTTTTAATTAATTTTAAATTATTTTTGTATATATAACCCATAAAGATGTTATACATTGATGTGCCATTTATATTTTCTGCTTTACAAGTAAACAAGCAACATTTAAATTTGACACGTTACATGTCATCAGATTGAGCACATATAATGCGGTCTATATAATTTAAATAAAAAGAGGCATATTGTACAATGACAATATAATTTGATTTGTACACATGCAAAAAATATTTATTTATTTTCCTCTCATTGCATTAAAAATACGTTTTCATAAAACTTTCACTATCAGTCCAATGAATAAAATCGCTAATATTGAAAGTTTTGTTTGAAAACCGAGCGAAATTTCTAATGAGCGTTGCGTTGCGTTTCAAGCCGAGTGTTAATTCTGGACACGTGTGAATAAACTTATAATTTAGCAGCATCTTCCTTTTCTTGCCATCTACCTTTGTTCTATTCTCATGTCGGATAAAAAAACATTTTGTTTTCATCCAAAGTTGTTGTTCCGGATGCCAAGTGTATACATATGTATTTTTTTCTCTCGTTTCGATCAAAATACGTTTTAAAAGTCAAGCGGAGATTTTTAAAACCTGTTTTACTACCCTACACATATAAACCAGTGGGGTTTTGTTTCGTTCGTTCATTCGTTGTTTTTTTTTTTTGTTTTAGCGTCCCCAGTTTAGCGAGAAGTCTCAGAGTAGGTAGATTTAATCTTTATATTTGTCAAAAGGTATTTATGTAAGGGGAAATTATATTGCGAATAATTTTATATTTAGTTATGCCAGCCTTTTGGCGGGTTATTTAGTGGAAAGATATAATCCAAAGAAATGTTATATTCAAATTTTTAATGATCTTTGTAATGTAATACAATGTAGAATTAATTCATTAAATGGAGACGTAATTATTTTTATTTTAGCATTAGCTAGGGATAAATTAGAAATACCATTTCATTAAATAACTTTGCTTTATTATTAGTAGCTGATTGATTCGAAGTTAATATTTGCTTCACTTACCTACTAAATAATAAATATCTACTTTTATCTATATGATTAAATTAATAACAGTCATAAACTTTCAATAAGAACCTTTAATTTATATCTTGCTGTTGATCAATTTATAGTTGTAATTTATTAGTTAAAACATATTGACTAGTTTTCATTATTACAATAGACTTATATAACTTTGATTATAACAGTTACCTTTTTTTGATTAATGTTTAAGTATTTTTTAAATAATTAAATTTGTTCCTATCATATAAGCTTGAGTTATTAGAATTCAAAATTTAATTTTTTTAAAGTTTTATATTTGCATCTTTGTGAATTTTATAACAAGCAGGAGTTGTTTATTCTCAATTTGATGACAATCTGCACTTTTTATATATTTGAATTTAATATAATAATTACGTTTATTCAAAAAGAACAAATTTAGAGGTGTTTCTTTAATATATAAATATACAAATTATACATAAGGATTTTTTTGATCGTTTAAAACTTTGATTTATTAAAATATTTTTTGATATATTAGAATCAATTACGAGTATATGTAACGACCAAAACTTGAAATGTTGTAATTAACAGTAATGACCGGCCATTATTATTATAAGCCAACCATTTTGACTCGTATTTTAAATAATAATTAAATGATCAATATTTTAAGTTTAGACTGCCTAATATTAATAATAGCTATTTTGCTAGAGCCAAAATGTAAATATAAGCTATTATTGAATAATAATACTTTGGATATGGAATATAAAATCAAGGCCTTAAAAAGCGAGGTATTATGAGAAAGCATTATTATATAATGCCCGCGAGTAAAGTCTTTGTTTCTATAAAGATTTATTTACATATGCTTTACTTTAATATTTAAAATAAATAAACATTATTAAAACTGTCGCACTATGCGTTATTACAATAACTAAATTAATGTAAACAATAATTCAAACAAAAAATTAATAACTAAAGCTATTACATTTTGGCTTAATTCTGGATTGGTGTGTAGTACCCGCTATTAGTGAGTGGCTCGTGTCTACCTACCTCTGAAGGCTATATTTGATGCCTCATATTTGCAAGCTCCATGGCATCAGAGAAACAAATACCTTTCTTATAAACATAAAAACGCCCTGCTCTTTAGATAACCCAGCAAAAACAAAACCGACAGGTAAGTCAACACTCTGTTTTCAAATCAAATTAGTATGGGTGCGTCCAAGGATGACCTAACTAACCAGTCTGAAACAACAACTACACAAGCCGGTATTTGCAAACACCAAACCTGTGAAACAAAAAACGGAAGAAAACGGGTTTGGCTGCTGCAGGGCAGACAAAACCTTTATTTGGCAAAGCGGACTTTGCTAATTTTTCACAAGTACATTAAAACCGATGCTCCTGACAAAAGAACACTTTTCGAACGGAATGTACAAAAAAAAGGAAACGTTTTATTCCTTTACATTTAAGCCTCTATCTTGACAGCCTAGAAAGAAGGCAAAAGATGCAAGAATAAAATAAAAAATACTCTTAACTATGAAAAAATAAGATAATGATAAGCTATAGAACACTTACACGTAGTACAGCTATGTGTAAGTGTTCTATAGCTTATAGTCAACTTGGTTATCACTCTAGATAAAACTACCAAAAAGCAATCTAAACTCTTAAATAAAGTTCTCACTCAGGAGCTATATATATAATTCTATCTACTTCTGAAAAGGATGCTCTTACCTTTGGAGAATGGTTACAAGTAGGAGAGATAAACGTTTCCAATACCGTCAAAAGAACGTAACGTAATTTAATGTGGCCTGCATCACTGTTGAGCAGCCGTAGACGTTTATTACGTCACGCAGCCAGACTGTAATAGGCATTAGACTAACAAACATAAACATTTTAAACAAAATTCAAGATTGGCATGTGTTGAATCAAACTTGAAAGCTGTTGCCGTTGACTTGTTTTTTTTTTGAGATTTAAAAATCTCGGTCTGCTAGTTAATATCTGAAATAACGTATAAACAATTGGCCTTATATCTCTAAACTATGAAAAAGGGGAAAAGAATTGGGTAAATTACTGATCAGATGTGTTTTTAGGAAACATGGGATAATAAAAATGTACTTACTAACTAATTGGAAATGCATAATAATATTAAAGCAATAAAATTCTTGAAAAGATTATGCGCCTTATCGCAGAGACATACAACATTGAATTAGGACACTAAAGTAATTAACCAACGGAATAAGCGTCTGGCTACCTGCACCAGATGTATTGATGATCCCAACATGCCGGATACCTTAAAAGTATTCTTTTTAATTAATTGGTGATAGTAGTAGCAAAAATTTTTTTGGTTGTTATTTTAGAAGTTTGTTTGGCTGTTTTAACAATGCCCGTTCGAGTAACTCTATCGGTCTCTCGGTGAATTGCTTCTATTTGTCTTAATTGCCATTGTAGAGGAGGATTTGCTTTCTTGATACATACTAAATTGATAAATTGCAAAGCCTTGTGGTTGGAATCGTTAAATTTACTTCTTTATTAACTGCGATCAAAATATTTGATTGACCTTCTTTGCCAAAAATTTGCCAAATTTGTTTTGGTAGATTTGTCATTAATGTTTTAATTAAAAAATGACTTAGAGTTAGTGGCTCAAGATCCTTGGGATCAGATACCGGTGATAATGGCCTTGAGTTTAAACACGCTTCAATTGCTGTTGTCAAGGTGCTTATTTCTTTATAAGTTAATTGTAAGTTTTCAGCTATGCGTTCTAAATGATGCTTGGTGCTTTTAACGGCTACCTCTCAAAAGCCACCTAAATATGGTGACCACGCAGATATGAATTTTCATTTGATGTGTTTATCTGCTAATGCTGTGTTCAACTGATTTGATTCTTGAAAAGTTGTTTTAACTCTTTTTCTGTACCTACAAAGTTTGTCGGAAAAAATCGTCTGAGAAGTTTCCCGACGAGATGCAAATGGTAAATGCTTTTATTGTGAGTCCAGTTACTAATTCTAAAAGGGTGGCGTTTGTTGACAGATATATGAATATTAAAATGTATCTTTTTTGACTCGTTGATGCCCTTGTTCTAAACGGTTTTAATAAAAAAGAACTACAATAGTCAATTCTACAGTGTTGAATTAAACGGGATGGTTAACCCGTGGCCTAAGTAATTAACCATAATATGTTGGGCTGCAAATGAGTTTACTTGACAACATTTCATGCAGTTTTTAATAATCTTTTTGACTGTTGATTTTTGGATATTACTTGGTTTGAAAATTTAATAAAAGTAACTGAGCACTGCCGTGCAATGTCTTCTAATGTTTTAAATGTTGTTAATTGTTTGTCTTTTCAGCACGTAGTAAACACGAAGTTTCTTGTAAAATTTTTCATTTTGAGCTTAATTAAAGTGGTCATTCCATCATGTAGTTTGCTCGCCGAAATTGCATCATGTTTTTGTTGTTCCTTTGGAGGATGTGTTTTTTAGAAAACGTAGAAAGTAGCCAATAATTTTCTGCAGTTTTTTGGTTGATAACCATTTCTCAAATAGCTTATTACATTGCGACAACGCAACTAATAAAGTGTTTGTAATTGTTTTTTGTTTTTGTACATCTTGTTTGTCATGTATATGTTGTATGGGCTGTGGCCAATCTACGCCACTTGTTGCTAAGAACCATTCTACCATTCCATTCCACCACATAGAACAAGTTGACAGCTCTTTTTGGTTTAAACTTCTCGATATGATATCGGCTGGATTGCTAATTGTTGGAACATGGCACCAGTCTTTTACTTTCAATAAAAGATTGGATTTTGCTTGTTTGATTTGCAACAAAAGTTTTGTATGATCTACAACTGGATTGAATTGAACTTAGTACTATAGTAGAATATGCCCAGTAGCAGCTATTTACTTGTGGCATGCCTAATGCTATCTTTGTAGAGTTTATAAGTTGTGCCAGGAGTACTGCTTTACAAAGCTCTAGTCTTGGTATTGTTTGGACCTTTAAAGGAGCAATTTTAGATTCAGAGACAACCAGCCTTACTAAATGCATTTCTTTTTGTAAATGTGATTGCATGTAAACTACTGCATCATATGCTGCTTCTTATGCATTGCAAAATCTATGCAGTTCTACTTTGTTAGATGATGCCACTAGCCCAATGTGTATGTATCTTTATTGGTACGAAAGCATCCTACTTGAACTTTAACTTTTATAATTGTTGCATTATCAATTTTGCCTTTACTGTGATTGGTCTCAAAATACCCTAACATTTCTTTATTAGGTTTAAAAGTTAAGCTAACAACGTACAATCCAGTGCCATTGTAGATATGTTGCAACTAGATTGTGTAGGCTACATTGAGATTGTACCGGTTATAATCCAACCCAGTCTTGTTTTTTGTAGAATAGGACCATTGTGTGTAGATCTCAGTTATCCAATTGATATCAATTCTCAAAATATTGTAGCACTTAAGAGCATATCTATCTTTCCAGGAATATTAAATGTTGAATCTGCAAGTCTTATTTCTTGTGGTATTTTTAACGTTGCTGCGTCTACGTACATTGTAGGTTGATGTTGCGTGATAAATTGTATGACAAAGCATTTTAAATTTTTGCTAAAATCTTATTCTTGATTTGATGCTATTGTAAAATCACTCTGATACATGATGTGTGTCAATAATTTCTCGATGCCATTAAACAAAATCTTTACATTAGTTTGTTGAAGGTTAATTTTTTTGCAAGATGTTGTGTTATAAAATTAGACTGTGATCTCTTGTTCAATAACGCACGGCAGTTATGTGATTGTTCTTGGCTATCGTATATTTTTACTATAGCTATTGCCAATAATGCTAAATGAAAGCTTGGAGTGCTGCTTGTAGTGTATGATGAACTTGGCATCTGTGTGTTGTCCGTTATTTTAGGGACGTTGGACAGAATTGGTATGTGCAACGTAGTGTTTTGTTTTTTGTTGCAACGTTTACAATTCCGAAACTGCAGTTTTTTGCAAAATGGTCAGATGAGAGACAATTGATACAATGATACAAAAACTCGAATATGCCGGTGTCAGAGGTAATGCAAATGAATTACTTGCCTCATCTTTACAAAATCAAGAACAAAAAGTAGTTCTAAATACAGTGAATAAAATATACTAATCTGATATCGGGACACTTAATGTTGGGGTACCTCAAGGAAGCACACTGGAGCCTTTAATTTTTATTATATATATAAATGATATTATTCAGTGTATTATACCACATATAGATAAAGCTAAAATTGTGAATTATGCTGATGATTTTAACATTCACGGTAAAGATATGGATGAAGTATTGCAGATTGGCAATACAATTATTAAGAATACAATGACTTGGTTCAGTGATAACAACCTAATTGTCTGCAAGAGTAAGTCTGCGTGCGTAATATTTAGAACGGATAGATCTAATATTTTGTGTTCAGATAAGTTTACCTTAGATAAAACTGAATTCAATATCATTGAGAACACTTAGTTCCTATGCAAATGTATACTCCCATTTGCAATATGGTATTCTTATATGGGAAGGATCTAATTTAATTGATCTGTTTCATGTACAAAAAGAAGCATTTAGAATTGTTTTTAAAATGAAATGTTTAGATTCATGTCAAAATGTTTTTAGAAATAATAATCTTTTGACAATATATGGAGTTTATTTGTATAAATGTTTCAACTATCTAGCCAACAGTCCTAGTGTATTTGATAAATATAAAATAAGCCACTCTTATAACACCAGGAAAGACGGCTACTACCATTTTCCAAAGCATAGGTTAACATTAACCAAAAAAAACTGCGAATATAGCTGCCACAAGTTTTTTATATGTACAATTGAACCATATGATATAAGCGAATTTTACAATAATGTAAATATATGAGACATTTTTAGATTCTTTGATGATTTGCAACGCTCGAATATGTTTTGTAAATTCATTTACGTGATGACAAATAGATGATGCAGAGTCTTGCTCGACTTTGCTTAAACTGAATAGTTTTGTCAAATGATTTTCAATTGTTAGCTTCTTAATCTCAAATCGGCTTTGAAGTATATCTATTGCTACTTATTAATTTGCCGATGTTGTAGCTAACTAGCTACTTGTCTCTACCTCTTTTTTTTGCACATCATTTAATAGTTCATTTACGTCGTCTATAGGTTTGAAACTATCTCTGAATCCAATCTGTTTCTCTAAATTTCTATTGAATTTTAAGAGATGAATCGTTGGTAATTTGATTGATACTGGAGACTATGATGATGTTGATGTTGTAAGGAGTGACCTTAATGGCGTTTTTTATAATTGTGCGTTTCAATTTGCTGTGTTACTTGGAATAGAGTTTCAACAATTTCCCACTCAATATTTTCGTACTTCATCTTCGTGATATACTTTAACTCGATATTTTTTATTTTGTTTTGAAAGTTCTGGAATTTAGTTCAAGTGTCTTGCAAGTTTACCAATTTACCTTCTATTTCTATAACGTCTGTGTCATTGGTGATGTTTTTCAGAAATTTTGACGTAATTGTCATAACGCGCTTGCATGCGCCACGTTTCTTTATTTAATCTACAAGTGCTAACATTTTGATGCTAGTTTGCAGATGTGGATTGTTCTATCCGATTCTAAGGATAATAAATGTTGAATGAAACTTGATAATTGTTGCCGTTGACTCTGAATTTTCTTGGTTAAGAATTAAAAGGTTTGGTCCGTGATTGACCTCACCTAATAACTTCCTTGAGTGTGACACAAAATAATAAATTGATTGTTTTTGATAATGTTATACATTTAAACCGTGTGTAATACAATGTCAGTTAATAACTGAAATAACGTATAAACATTTAGCTTTATATATCTAAACTATGAGGTAGGTGAGAGGGATTTGGGCAAATTACTGATCAGATGTGCATCTAGGAAATATGGAATAATAAAAATGTACTTAGAAACTATTAGGAAATAAAACAATAAAACAATTTACTTTGTATCTATTACAAATTTAATCTTACAAATACATTACTAGTTTTGGCTGTATCTTCTACAGATGAAAATGAATTTCTTCTGTAGAAGGCTTTAGTAATGCCAAAACTAGTAATGTATTCGTAAGAATAAATTAGTGATAAAAAACATAGTAAATTGTTCTATTATTTCATTAACATAAATTATCACGTAGTGGAGATCACAACCATCAATTATATTAATTGGAAATGCATAATAATATTAAAGCAATAAAAAAATTCCTAAAAAGGTTATGCGCCTTATCACAACATTTGGTCTTAAACATGCATTAATAAATAAAGAGATGTACCAGATGTATTGATGATCCCAACAGCGTGTGTTTACGTCAGCTTCAATGTCAGATTATAGATAATAAAACCAAAAGCTTTACATTTTTAAGTAAATTTGTAATTGTGAATAAAATAAAAAAAATACTTAGGTAAGTTGGATCATAATCTTACAAGGACTTTTGTTTACTTAGGTCGGTCCTTGGCTCCGCCATACTATGGTAGTATTAAAAAACTTGAACAACTCAATAAAGACAATAAAACCTTTCAACAATGTAAAAATGCAATCAGATTGGACATTTTATAAAAACACCTAGAAAGACTATAAATGTCTTATACGTCAACAACAGAGGGAAACTTGAAAATCTTTTTGTAAGAATGTTGAAAATAACTTGGTTGCTATGAAAATGAACTAAAATACTTTTAAAATCCCCATTCCCAGGCTGTACTACTTTGCAAAAAGAATGGTTTAATACTGCAACTCTAATTCTACCAGGAAATGAGCCGCTGCTTATTACCTTGTAGAATAGGTGCTTATAGCGTAGGGTAAAAATTCTTGTCATACAAGACTTCGGGATTATATCGAATTTTTTTAATTTTTTTACAATGAGCCAAAGATATCATTCTGATTCACCTGGCAAACATTTATAAAACATATATTGTTTTTTGCTTTATTTGTAGTGTAGTACAAGGCGTAGTGACTACACCCAAGCAAAATCTGATTGCTCAATACTACCTTTTTTCTCTTGACAACACTCAAAAAACTTACAAAACATTAAGTTGAAAAACGGCAATACTAACCAAGCCGATACACCCAAACCAACATGCATACACACATACATAACTACCCGATTAGTTTTACATCTTGTAGCAGATCAAAATTAGAGGTTGCTACAGGACAAAATGTTTACTCTGGAAGTACTTGTAGACATTGAAGGATCGTTTGACAAAATCACTTTTAATAAAACAAAAACTGCACTTTTAACACCTGGTATTAACCTTACAATCAATGGATAGATAAAACCTATGCTGGGAAAAAGAACTTTAAGAGTTATTGTGAGAGATACGGTAATTGGAAAATTGCCACAAAAGGCTACCCTTATGGAAGTGTGCTATCACCGCTACTATAAAACATAGTAGTAAACAACATTACTAAACAACTCAAGCTTGTGGTTTTTGCACAATTGGCTACGCATATGATATAACAATCCTGTTAAATGGCAAAGTTAAAGAAATATTTTGCAATTTGATGTCTATATTATAATTTTAAATCGATGCAAACACCAGACTTTTTAGAAAACCAATTTTTTTTAATAAATGTTTAATTAAACTTACCAAAACTTTTAAACATCTCATTAACAATGTCAACCGAAGTAAAATACTTGGGTGTCATGTTTGACAATACGCAAATCTAATAACGTTTAATTCAATGATTTATACTTTGACTAAATAAACTTGCAAGAATAAAACAAATTTTACATATTATTTTTAAGATAATAAAAACAATTAAAAAAAAAACTACAAAAAACAAAGTAGAGCAAACAAAAAACATTTTATTTTAAATATGTAGTGTGCTTTGGAATAATATACAAAGTTGATAGTTCATCATAAATTGTTAAGTTTGACACCAGCATATTAAAATAAGGCATCTAAATGCGTTAAAGTCATCCTTGTAGTTGTTTCTATCAAGACTGGCACCAGTATTCGACAAGTTACAAAAAATTTAACGTCACCTCTTCTGTCATTTATTGTGTGTGGAAATAATACTTAGAAACGCCTCCGGTTTATAATAATATATAAAAGACGCATTAGACAAAGTCTTAAGAAAAAAATAAGCTAAATTCAAAATCGATTTTTAGTTATTTATATTCTTTTTGCGTTTTTGCACATCCATTGCCAAAGATCTTCAAATCAAGCTCAGAACTCATAACGTAGAAAATATCCGACCAATAGTTAGGAATAGACTGAATAAAAAGTGATGCCTACTTGAGACCAAGTTTTAACTTTGTACCACATAAGGTATTGTTTACATTTTGTTTGTAAACATATCACAAAACTAGTACTTATCACTAATAAGCTATAATTTTGTTTAACTCGTTGTGATAGTTGACTACGTGTATACCAACGTTTATATAAACGCCATACAAGAAGTGGAATTAGTCTTGATAAAAGAACAAAGTTTGTGTTAATTTTAGGAAGATTAATTGCTGAATAGTATATTAATCTTGTTCTGGAGAAATATGTTATACCAGCCGCTTATGGTATAAAATCAAGTTTTGTGTTTATGTGTACAACGCAAAGCTTTATACTGTGGTCATTACCATGAACTACCTTTAGCATCACGTGACTCAAATTATGGATTGGCCTTTCCTAAGTCCTGATTAAAATCCCATGTAACATTATTGGGATTTGTTAGACAGTCGTGGTTTGAAATGTCCAGATTTACCTGAGACTCTTTAACAGCTAATAAATGCCTTAATCGAAGAATGCAAAAAGACATCTGTCGGTTTATACAAAGCATGCTTCAAAAATGCTAAGCAGTAATTTGTGCTAATGAAAGACACACTTTATTAATAATTAACCAAATCTTTTTAAAAACTTTACGTTATACAGTCGGGATATTTGCTTGCTCCACTTTGTTTATTGAAGTTTCTTTAAAGTATTATTGTTATCTTAAAAGTGATATGTAAAATTTGATTTGTTTTTGCAAATTTATTTGAACAAAACGTGTTTTTGAATTAAACCTTCTTCTAATTATTTTGAGCATATACACTAGCGAGCAAAAAATAGAAGTCACTTTAAAACTATGACTTATTTTTGAATTTTTTTGTTTTAACTTTAAGTTTGCTGTTTTAACTTTATGTTTGCAAATTGTAAACCAAAGTAGGCGTATAATAATTATTTCCTGACAAAAGATATCTACCTGTAAATTAATATCACCGTGTTACAGACTTTTATAAAACACCATCCATTTTGCTATAATTGAAAACCAACATTTAGTTGTAGTTTTTTTACTAACTGTTGGTTTTTTTTGTGAATTTTGCGATTCACACGGTGCATTGTACTTAACAGGTCATAATGCTTTTAAACCCTATTGTTGTGGCAAGAATGACAGCGTCGATTAAAGATGAGCGAAGAAAACGTAAAACTGCAAGGATTGTTGGTAAAAGCCTTTGTGCTGTAAAAAAGGTGTATCCGCGTTACATGAATACTGGTCTGGTAACCAGAAGATCAAAATCTGGGCAAAAAAAAGTCACCACAAACAGAGATGACCGTTTTTTGGTGTCTACAAGTTTGCGGAGTTGAACAGCTTCTGCAGTTTATTTACAAAATCAACTCTATGAAGTTAAAGATGTAAATGTTAGCAAATGGACCAACAGAAGAAGGCTTTGGGTTGCTGGATTGTTTTGAAGAAAGATGGCTACGGTGCACCTTTACAACGCCAACATTGTGTTGCAAAATTGGCTTTTGCCCGAAATCACCAAACATTAAATAATAAAAACTGGAGCAGGATTCTGTTTTTAGATAAATTGCGCTATTGCTTGATTGGATCGGACGTCGGAAAGTGTAGAGAAGACGCGGAAAAAGATACGTTTTAGTTTGTATTGATGAGCGACTTCTTGACAGCTTACAGATACAATATGGACATTTTCAAAGATTGTGTTATGCCCTTCTTGACAACTATGGCCATTTATTCTTCGTCGACTTTAAACGGTCATTAATGCAAGAGGGAATAATAGTCGTTATTAGTATTTTTTATATTTTTTGTTCCATATTAGTCCTAGACTGTAAATTTGTGGTTTTTTTTTAAATACGCAATAAAAATAATTAATATGCTTTACGATTCAATATTGAATTTTTAATTTAGTGTGCAAATTACAGTACAACTGTCTACAATTTGCAAACATAGTTAAATCAAAAAATTCTAAAATTAAGTCATAGCAAAATTACAGAAAAGGCCATATATAACAGACTAATGACACATATAAACAAACATAATATTATAAATAAAAGGCAATACGCATTCCAAAAAAAATCAAACACAATAGGCATAACAACTGATATAATACAACATATAGCACGTAAGTTGGACGAGAAACAATATGTTATACCAATATTTATAGACATGAAAAAAGCTGTTAATACCATCGACAAAAACAAATTGATTAAAAAAATGGAGTTATTAGGATTAAGAAACACAAATTTAAAACTGCTAAAAACATATATTAAAACCAGAACACAACAAACACGAATAAATAACATAATTAGTAAAACAACGGAAGCAGAATATGGGGTACCACAAGGTGGAGTGCTGGCACCAATACTGTATATATTATACATAAATGATATATATATATAATATAAATTTGACTGGTGAAATATATACATATGCTGATAACACATGTATTATATATCACAGAAAAAATAAAGAAACCATAGAGAGAAACATAAATGAAGACGTTACAAAATTAACTAAATGGTGCGACGAAAACATACAAACAATAAATGAAGAAAAAACAACTTATATAGTAATAAGACATAAAAATTTAAATAAATAACATACCAATTACTAGAACAAAACAGACAAAATACTTAAGAATAATATTAACTGAACAACTCACTTGGGATACACATATTAACAAAATATTAAAAGAAAGCGCAGCAACAACGGCGATAAGTATATATCATTCACTATACTTAGCTAAAATTAACTATTTAATAAATATATAGAGAGAAACAACAAAAACAAACATACAAAAAATACAAAGACAACAGAACAAAAGTCTAAAAATAATACTCAAACTACCAAAACAAACAGCAACAAAAGAAATATACAAAATATTTAACGAAACAAAGATAAACAAAAAAATAGAAATAGAAAAATGCAAACTAATATACAAAATTAAAAATAAACAAATTAAAACTAACAAAGAAATCGGACATAACACTAGAAGAAGAAGCAATATACATGTACACACAACAAGGACAGAAAAAGCAAAACAAACAATACTAGGCAATGGCCTAGTCACTTCCAACCAACAGCCTGAAAGTATTATGAAAACAAAGACTTATAAAGAATTCAGAATAAAAATAAAAGAACACTATCTATTAGATCAAAACAAACAAATGAATAAAAATAGATTATACACACAACATCAGTAAGAAATAAGATGAATTGAAACATAAAATGGGCCCCGAATACGAAGTTCTACAGCCATCCATATGGAGACGCTGTAGCTCAGCAAGTAGGGAGAAAAAAACAAAATGAAATATAAAATATAATTTGTAAATATGTAAATATATTATAATAATTTTAAAATGACTTTTATTTTTTGCTTGCCAGTGTATAAAAAAGCAAGTTTTAATATTATACTGCTTTACCACCTATATATTTACATCCTATTTATTATCTGCACTTTTTTCATGGTCTTGAACTGTATCCAAAAGTAGTAAAATATCATTTTTAATTGCATTAGAATTTTATTAAAAAATCAACTAAAATTACATTAAGACAAAAATCGATAATAAAATAATAATTTTTAATTGATTTTGTTGATAATTTTGGGCTTTATATTTATATGAGTAAAATTTTGTAACTTATTTTTGTATACTAAAAAGTAAGGTATATTGACACAGATAGGTAGCTTACTTATTTTTCTACGTAGTATTTCTTTATTATAATGACTTTCCTCCACTCTAAATCGTTGCACAAAGCAATGTTTTAAGCAATTAAGAAGACACGTGCAGTGTAACCAAAATCAAAATCAACACGAATTAAGTCGATGCAATATATACGTTTCTGCCATTAAACATAGAACAATAAACTAGTGAAAACCATTTCACTTGCATCATTTACTTCAACAAAATAATCCAACTCACACAAAGGAACATAAAGATTTTGTGAACCTAATAGCAATCAGCATTAAAACAAACATAAAATTACACACGACCTACTAAGAAATCGACGTTGGCAAGGTTCAACAGGAAGTTTAATGAGCCCTAAGCTCATACTACAACCTTTAATTAAATTAATCTTTACTAAAAAATATATTTATACGACAAGATATATTATAGATTTTATTGTCTATAAATATTATTTATTATCTTAACATGTTTCTTGCATTGCTAAAAGAAAATCGAAAGGTGTGCGTTTAAAAATGGCAAATTTATTATTGCCTGAGTTGTAAACATTGTTACTGTGAAAGTAACGCATGTTTATTAATAAATGTTTTTATAGGATTGTTAGTATTATATAAATAGATTTTATTAAGCTATAATTATTCATTTTTTATTTATTAATTACTAACCTTTTATTGTTGAATAGAATTATGATTTGTTGTCTACATTATAACAGCCATAAATCCTAAGGCGTGTTCAAACAAAATGTAATAAATTTGCAAACTTTTTTTTATCATAATAATTACATTTCTGTACAAGATTGTGACTAAATATTATATTAATCTTTAATTGTATACAATGAACACAATTTCATAATGGTATTTATAATAATATTGAAACTAATAACTTTGAATGAAAGACATTGCTGCTTGAACAATCTCACTAATATATACATCATCATATAGTAAAATTATCTGTCAATGTATTTTACTAGATTAGCTATAAAACTATGTACTAATTAAATTAATGTTTAGCTAATCTGACATGATTCTTCTATATTATTAGGTAAGTATTAAAAAATATCAATATATCCATTCATTTCTTTAATAGTAATATATGTTTTTTTCTACTGTTTACTGTAATATGTTCATTGTGCAACTATTACCACGGAAAAGTATACTATTTCATACGTTTATAATGCACGCAAAAAATGCGGGCGTAGTATGCACAGAGTAATCAAAAAGATTACCTGGCAATATTATAACATTTAATAAATAATGATTTTTTTTGTATACTTTATAAGTATTTACACGTAGTACATTGATTGATAAACTTACACAAAGTTTCCACTAGTCATCATCATCATCATTAATGTTCTGCATTTTGCAGGTCAAACATGACTCTCCTCTAGTTTTTTTTTGGTCCTCCGTCATTTTCTTCATTTTATTGTATCTTTCTCATTTCATTTGTATAAATATTGGGTGATTCATTTGAGATACTTTTTTCAGTAGAAATTTTATGACAGATTATACGTACAACAAGTTAAACAGTCATGGTATTTTTGCTCAGTAATGTTTGACATTTCATCATACAAAGACACGGCATAGCGTCTACAAATTATTGTGTGTTTTGTGCGTTTAGAACATTTTGGCTACATCAACAAGCAATTTCAGTATTTAGGCTAAAAAACGACAAGAAGAGATTCAAAAGCTGCCATTAAATTTAGAGCTTGTTGGTTTATGTTGTGTCTTCAAAAATAAGACCGGCCAAAACGTAACTAGCGTTCGTTATTGCTCTATGATAACAGACTATTTGCTGCCTGCAATAAAATTAAAGTCCGTAATCTTGACAATATTTGGTTTTAACAAAGCTACTTGTCACACAGCCCTTAAAACTATAGATTTATTGCAAAAATAGTTTGGTGAAGAATTAATTTTAAACTTTGGACTGGTGAATTGGCTACCTAGATTATGTGATATCATACCTCTAGACTTTTTCTTTTGAGGCTACGTAAAGTCCACAGTGTATATGGTCTACAATTGAAGAATTGTAACCCAACACTTACTTGCGTAATTTGCTAAATACCACTTGAAGGTTAGAGAGCTAAAATCCCCATATATTTTTTATTTGTTTCTTTTATTTGGATAACTAAACCACGACCTTATAGCTTGAAAACAAACACGGCTTCAGAATAGAAAAAAATTAAATTAAAATAATAATAAAAACAAAAAAGTTGCGAAACCAGGCAATCGTCTACTAATACGCACCGGTTCCATGGATTCTAGAGACAGCATTTATCTAATCAATAATCTTGTTACTGGTAAAACAAACAAAAATGGCAAGCAAGTTAAACGCATTTAAGAAAGGTGGCATGACCAGAAAGCCAAACGTACAAAGTGTAAACACCAATGCGCCAATGGAACAAAAACCAATCAGTGCAAAAGTACAGAACCAACACAAGCAAATAAAAATATAACCAGTATGCTGAAAATATAAAAGAGATTAAGTGTCGAGTAATAATAAAAGTAGCTCAGAAAAAAAAAATGATTATACTAACATGAAAAATAAAGAAAGCAAAATGTGTAGAATGTGTGGATAAACCAATGAAACAATACAACATTTGTTAAAATATGTATTGAAAAAAGAACAAATAAAAAGAAAAAAGATGGAAAAGGAATAGTATAGATGAGAAACATCATTAAAAAAAAAAAATTAAAAATCGTACAGTTTAAAATGTAATTATACAGGGAGTTTATAAATGAATGGAATTATGTAATCACTTTAAATATGCTGCTTTTTTAAAACTGTCCACTATACTACATATGTTTTTATGTTTGCTTGACAGCTGTCAAAGTTGATCTGTCAAAACAAATAGTATAGTGGACAATTTAAAAAAAGCGGCATATTTAAAGTGATTACATAATTCCATTCATTTATAAACTCCCTGTATTATGTTGATTACGTAGTGCAAATGTAGATTGTTACAAATTATGATATGTTAAGTTTTATTGAATAACGTTAGTGAAAGTGCAAAACCTCGTATGTACATTTACACAAATTTTGCAAAGGACGATAAAAACTTCGTATTTCAAGTATAAAAAAGTTTTATCTTTCTGAATTATTATGAATCATAATATGATAATTAGAATAATCTGAGAGATTCTAGGTTTTGTGCACGTATGTATAGAACAACCGCGGTTTGAACGAGATAAAACAATTTTTGACAAAAATGCAAATACGAAGTTTTGTACTTTCACCAACAATGTAGATTTTGTTTTAATGTAAAATTTGTAAATATTTTTCAAGGGCAAATGGCAAGAAAATAAACTATTATTATTATTATTATTACTAATTTGCAAAAAATAGAGGACGCCTAAAAGCACAAAAAAAAACTAAAACTACGCCTCTTGAACGCTCTACGTAAACTTAAAAACAGATAGACAGCACATGATCTGTTATTTATAACAGTGGATAAGAAGAAAATAGGTGTTATGATTAGTGACTCAAATAAAATTATTTCTATTAAACAAAACTGGTATGCAAACTATAGGCATAAGGAACAAAAAGTGTGAATGAAGAGTCCGCAACCGAATACGTATAATTAGCACTTGCGGAAATCATTATGTATTGCTGCTATATATCTCTCAATGTATCTACACCAACTGAAAAGCAGCATCAGGACACAAAAAAAGATTGTATTATGGGGGCAACGCAAAACTAATGGTATGAAATTTTGCAAAACAATGATGTGTTTAGCAGTTTTGACGTCTTACTTTTTTAACAGTTCTGTTTCTTCAAGTTTTTGCCAAAAGATTGGCTTTAGTTTTTCTTTAATTAACTAGTGTTTGCCATTTGGTACACCTTACATTTATTGTGCAAATGAAATAAAGTCTCTTTGTTCTTCAAACATCTGCGGTATAGGAGGTCAGTTTTTGTTCTCATTATGTGCATATGTTTATTCATGCTACAGTGTCCGGTTTTTAGTTATGTAAGTTTTTGTATAATATTTCGACTTAAAACTATCACATTAAACACTAGATGTAAGCAGTCTGTGAACATTGACTTTAAATATTTGTGGTTTATAAATCTTGGGAAATACTAAATTTGAAAATTTATTAATTTAGTACAGTTAAAAAAATCTTTAAAAAAAAAAAGTGTTAGCCACCGGGGTGATTCGGAAGTCACCTAATAAGCCGTTGGTCCCATCAACCCCCTTCATACAAGTCGTAAGACTTCTGGGGCAATGTAAAATAGCTGTAAAACGCGAAATAAAAAAGAAAAAAAAAAGAATGAAACTTGTTAAAACTTTCAGAAAAATTATCAAATAAGTTTGAAGAGAGAATAGTCTTATCGGGAAGATTTAGTTTAAAAAATATGCTTTTATAACCAATGCCTTGAATTTTGTACGTCGTCAGTCTACAATGTGCTTGTTGTTTGTGAATATAGACACGAACACTATGTTGGTCAGCAAATGAACGTTTAAGATGATAATTGGAATCTACTAGTTTAAAGCAATCTGGATTTTTATTGTTTATTTTGGTTTCAGTTAAAAAGAGGATATGGGGTTTCCTATGTTCAAGATGTTACTGAACAGAATTTATTTTTTTTAGACCACAAACATTAGAGAAATTAACTTTTAAGGCACAAACTAAGTGTACGTCAATGTTAGGTTGATTAAATTAGTTAGTGAAACAGAGTGTTTGTTCTGCCAATTTAACCGTATCATAAGCTAGGTTTGATTGGTTTGTCTTGTGGAATAGTTCCACGTGCAATGTTATGGCAGTTGCTGATGACGGTTGGGCAAAAATATGAAAAAAAAAGAAAAAGATAATTAGGATTCGGGTCAGGGAGTTTGGGTACGCAAAGATACTACACTTTAAAAATTGGACCCACATTAACTAACCAATGTAAGCTAACTGTAGCTAAATAGAACTGGCTATCTAAAAATTAAAATTATATATATATATAAAACTAAAGCATTTTCAGGATAGTTAGCATCCTGAAAATGTCAATAACAAAAAAATGTAAATTAGCTGTTTTAAAAATACTACCAACTGCAGCTAAATATAATAAGTTAAAAAAAAAATCATTTAAGTGTCAAAAAATATAACTAATAGCTAGTAAGTGCAAGTAATTGTTTTTAAATTTAAAACTTCTATTTATTTATGTCTGAATAATTTTCCAAGCTTCTAAAAGTTTTCAAAAGTTTCCAAATTTAATATACATCTGTATATTTACCAAATCTATTCCCGTTTCTGGAAAATTCTTAAATTTTTTAAAATGTTTTAAAAGTGAATATCTTAGTAGGCTTTCGTACATTTTACTTCATTTAATTTAGAACATGTTTTAAAAATTGTCAAATAGTTTTAAAATTTATTTAATATATTCTAAAATTTTCAATAAATAAAATGGTTTCTATGAACTTCTCTAAACTGTTAATAAAATCCACGAAATTATTAGTGGATTATTGAATCTAGTACATAATACGTTTTCAAACATGTCTATAAGTTTTAGAAATTGCTATGAAGTCCAAAGAACCTTTTAAATTTATTCTTAAAACGCCAATAAGTTATAATATTCTCAATTTCACAAAATATCAAGAATTATTAAAATTATTAAAACAAATTTTTAGAATCTATCATTAAGTTCTTTCAAGATTTATTAATAAATTTTAGAACCTAATATTAGAGTTAGTTCTAGAAACTAGAAACCGGGGTTTAATCCCTAAAATATGAGTAAATAATAACTTGCTCTTTATTCACGGGGTAATTCGGAAGTCACTTAATAAGACGTTGGTCACATTAAACCCCTTCAAACAAGTCGTAATACTTCTGGAGCAATGTAAAATGCAAAATAAAATATTTAAAAAAACGTGTCCTAAAAACTAGAATTGTGTTTTTTAATAAATTTTAGAAACTATCAAAAAAAGTCAAGACTAGTTGATTAAGTGCTTGTCTTTTAGCACTTGCTTGGCTAGTGTATAGCTAATTTGACTGCTAAGCGTACTGGTGCTAGTGCAATAGCAGATAATTTAGTGTCCCGTTTTGTGAGTACTTGTCATCATTTTTTGTTTGTTTTTGTATAAAAACTGTGTAGCTAATTAGTTTAAAATTTAACCAGAGCATACGTAAATCACCTTAACTGCTACCCAGCGCTTAGTTTTTAGTTTTGTGTAAAAGTCTTAAACTTGCTCTAAAAATTTTGCTTTCTTAGAGTTGATAACTAACCTTGTACAAAATTTTCTCTAAATGTTTCTTTTAGCCTTTTTATGTGTCCATAAAACTGACTAACTAATTATTTCAGTATCCATTTTTTTAAATGTGTTAAACAGTATTTCAGAGCTTTCTCCAGCTCTGGCAAGCTTCATGCTGTACCAAGTGGCCTTGTTGAAGGTATTTTTAACACCGCTTGAGCAGTTTTCTTTATAAGCGGTTCTTATAGAGTTAACAATTGACTCTCATGTGACGTTATAGCTACCCAAATTTATTTAACTAATACTGAACTGAATGTATGTGTGGTCAGACAACAAAAGTTTGTCTGATTTGTACTACTTTGAAGTCAATACTTTGCTACGCGATGCATTTTAGTTGCATTTCTTTATTATTTTAAAGATAAATTTTAATATAAATTTTAAAGTTTCTTACCTTTTATGCGTATGTCATTGCTTCTCCATGCTATGTGGTGAGCGTTTACATTGCACTCAAAAATCAGCGATGCTTTTACCTCTTTACTCGTAAACTGCTAAATTTCTAGTAGTACTATTGTCACTATAGCTGTTACTAAGTTTAAGAAACATTAGTCCCATAATGGCATTAGATTCAATACGTGTTTTGCTATAATACATGTGCGGGAATTGCATGAATTTTGGTAGCATCAAGCATTTGCCCGGAATATTTAATCCCTTATTTTTTTTTAATCCAAAGTTTTTAGTTATGTTTGGCAACATACGTACAATTCATACATGCATACCGTCAAATTTCCTTGGCAACCGACAATAGATCTGGATCTATAGCTTCTTTGATAGCGTTTGCTTCTTCCGGTTTACTGTCTTTTATTTTAAAAACAAGGTCTTAAAGAATATTGTTAAAAAATGCAAGTGCAATCTGCTTTTTTTAGATGTTGTTGAAAAACCCAAAAGTAGTTTTCTTGATTCCTAAAAACACTTGTCCATAAGTAAGACATGTTAGATCCTTTTGAGAAACAGTTTACAGTTGACAACTTTCCAGGTTTTGGAGCAGACGTTTTTTGTACAGTTATTTAAAGTTATTTAAAAAGGTGTTAAGTTTTAATTGTAACCCGTTATCCATGTAATTATCTTTTTTAGATTTGGCAATTCTTTTAGAGTATTGACTTAAACTTTGCTTTTTAAGAGGTTTTTTTTAGTCAATGTGCAGTTCCTTGGTTGGCTTGTCTGTGCACTTGATTTTTAAAAATTCTTTTTTATAAATGCGTTTCTAAAAACTTATTTTTAGTTCATCAATCCTACAAAGATTGTTTGTTTTGATGGTTTTTGCTTTTTAAGAGTTAAAAAAGCAATCCCTTGAGGATGTTTTTGAAAGTTCTTTTTAAAGTCTTTTTGTTTGTTTTGCTGTTTTTTGTCGGTTGTTTAAGCTACACTACCGTACTGTTACTAGACAGGTTTTGCAGTAATTTCTAATGTAGATGGTGCTAAGTGTTAATGTTGCGTTTCTAATGTATTCACTATTATTTGTGCCACCAGTAAGTTTAGCTTAGTGGCATAAGCTTCCTGAGCCTCTTTTTGTTTGCGTCTGGCTGCTTTAGAAAACTTTAACTTTGTGATTGAGTTCTTGCTGAACAATTAATGGTTCTATATTTTTATTTTGTACTTGTTTCTACGAATACGGAAAAGGTAAATGTCATCGTTTGTAGTGCCCCTTTTGACGCGAAAAAATAATCATAATAAGAGTTTACCTATTATCTCAAGAGTATTGTTTGAAACGCTCTTAGCGTTGAAACATAGTTTAGCCTTCAGGTCAATAGAGTTGCTTGCGATCATTCCGTTGAGTTTACTCTCCTCAAGTTTCCACTAAAAAGTTTTTCTAAGTTTCTAATAAAAATAGCTACAAACTGTTTAGGTCTCAGAGCTCATTTGACCTCGGAATCAAGCCAGATACAAATTCAAGAAGTTTTATGACCCAGTTGACTAAACAGAGCTTAATCGGCTCTTTGGTGAAATAAAAAACACAAAGAAGCACAAAAATTATTGAACTAAACCAATTTACGACAAATTAGACCATTTGGAAAAGGTCCACAGAGAAGGGAGACAGTGTCTGCAGCACATGTCTACACTCTGCACAATCAAACATGTATTATTTTCAAAAATTATCACGGTTTTTATATTTCTATAATATGAACAAGTCATTATCAAAAAGTTTTAGCTTTGCCAATGTCTTCTTGCTGGATAATTTATGACTCTACAAAAATTTTTTGTATTTGCTTTTTTTTAATTCTCTATTTGTTCCCACAAATACGGAAAAAGTAAATGTTGCCGTTTGTAGTGTCCTCTTTGACACGGAAAATTAATCATAGAGTATTGTTTGCAACACGCATCTATGTCACAATAGCTTCTAATTTGGATTACTGCTCTAACATAGTTTAGCCTTTAGATTAATAGAGTTGCTTGCAATCACCCTGCTGAGTTTTCTAGCCTCATGCTAGCCTCAAGCTTCCACTAAAAAGTTTTACTAAGTCTCTAATAAAAGTAGCTACAAACCGTTTAGGTCTCAGAGTTCATTTGTTCTCGGAATCAAGCCAGATACAAATTCTAGAGGTTTCATGACCCAGTTGACTAAACCAAGCTTAATCAACTCTTCGGTGAAAGAAAAAACACAATAAAGAAGCACAAACATTATTGAACTACACCAATCTACAACGACAATTTAGACCAAGGGGAAAGAGTTCCCAGAGAAGGAAGACAGTGTATGCAGCATGTGTCTACTCCCCGCACAATCAAACATGAATTATTTTCAAAAATCATCACGGTTTTCATATTTCTATAACATGAACAATTCATTCATCATTCATTTTTTTTTTTTTTAGATGTACTATTTATTATTTAAACTTTGCTTGTCATAGAAAGTTTGCTTTACCTTAAATAAATTTATGGGTTGTTAAATGGAGAGCCAGATATTTAGCTAAACCTTGCTCTTTTCCTGTTGTATACATATGAAATAAAGATATTTTATTATTATTATTATTATTATTATTATTATTATTATTATTTTTTTTTTATTTTTTTTAATTTTTTTTTTTTTTTAATTCACGGCTTTAACCGGTTTCTGCCGGGTTCAATTAAACCAAGGCTGCAGTCATTGGTTTAGGACTTTTCGGACAATATGACACGTGCCCAGAATTACTGCTTTCTGACACTCTAGCAGGTTCGAATAGGTGTTTACTTCAATGTCATTTAGATGTTTAGAAAAGTTTTTCTGTATTAAGCCGTTGACACTTATTATTAGGGGGATAATTACAACTTTGTTAACTTGCCAAATTTTCTTGATTTGGTATGCAAGGTCTTGATATTTGTTAATTTTTTCCTTGTACGTTTTGTCAATGTTTTCATCTCCTGGTACCGCTATGTCAATTAAAGTTACGTATTTTTCTTTTTTGTTAAATAAAACAATATCGGGCCGGTTATGTGCAATTGTTTTGTCAGTAACAATTGGCGTATCCCAATAGATTTTAACGGTTTCATTTTCAGCGTTCCATTTTGGTGTGTATTTGTACCAAGCCATTGTCTCTTGAATAACATTCCATCTTTTGCTGACTGCTTGATGTATAATTTTTGCTACATTATTATGGCGCTGTAAATATTCCGTTGGTGCCAGTTTTGAGCATCCAGATGTTACGTGTTGGATTGATTCGGTTGTGGTTCCACACATTCTACACAGATCTGATGGTATATCTGCTTTTATTATATGTTTTTGGTATGCTCTTGTTGGGACCACTTGATCTTGGATGGCTGTTATTGCTCCTTCAGTTTCCGGGAATAGGTAACCAGACTTAAGGTATATGCAAGACTCGGTTTTATTTACGGCTTGATTTTTTAAGTTTGCATAGAAGCGACCGTGCAATTTCTTTTCCTTCCAGGAATTTTCTAAAACGCCAGCATCCGAATTATTAACTATTTCAAACACGGGATGTGCCCCAATGGACGGCAAACTACGATGGATCGGGTTCTGTGATGTTTCAAAATAATTTTTAAGTTTAAGCAGTTCTTTATTCAAAGCAATTTCTAAATTGACTAAACCTCGTCCACCTTTGTTTCTTGATATATAGAGCCGATTAACAGAAGCCTTGGGGTGGTGCAATCTGTATTTTGTAAGCTGTGTTCGAGTGAATCGGTCAACACTTTGAATAGCGGTTGGTGACCATTTTAATACTCCAAATGTATACGCCAGCGTAGGAATTACCCATGTGTTTATAGCTGTGATTTTGTTTTTAGAGTTTAACTGACTTTTTAAGGTTTTTTGCAGTCTAACTTTGTATGTATTTGTAAATTTATTTTTCATTTCTGTATTGTCAATTTCAGCTGCTTGTTGTATTCCAAGGTATTTGTACGAGTCTTGAAGTGGTGAAATAGTAATACCCGTCAAAAGTGTTGCACCTTCTGTTTGTTGTATTTTTCCACGTTTAATATGTAACATACAGCATTTGTCAAGACCAAATTCCATTCTAATATCACTGCTAAAGCGTGCCACTAGTTCAAGCAGTCCCTGTAGTTGTTTTGGGCTATTAGCGTACAGCTTAAGATCATCCATATAGAAGGAGTGGGCAAGTTGTAAAGCTGGTTGTTTTTGAAGTTGGTAGCCATAAGTGCTTCTTTTTATCATATTGCTTAGTGGATTCAGTGCTAAACAAAACCAGAAAGGGCTCAAACTATCACCCTGAAATATTCCTTGGTTGATTTGTATCCGTTTACTTTGGTTATCGCATTGGCCAGGAATGTGTAGCTGAGTATTCCATGTTGACATAAGGCATTTGAGTAGATTAATGAATGTTGCATTCACTTTGTAAATATCTAAAATTTGTAGAAGCCAAGGATGTGGAACTGAGTCAAATGCCTTTCTGTAATCAATCCACCCCATGGATAAATTGCGTGATTTTGATTTTGCATGACTTGTAACTATAGTGTCTGTTATTAAAAGTTCTTTACATCCTCGAGCCTTCTCACGACATCCCATCTGTTCAGCAGCCAAGATATTATTTGCTGTTACATGCTTTGTGATTTTTTTGCATATAATGCTTGTTAGTATTTTGTAAATAACAGTTAAACACGTAATAGGGCGGTAATTTTTTGGATCGTTCTTATTGTCCCCTTTAGCTAACATGTATGTAATACCCTCAGTTAGAAACTCCGGCGTTAAATCGGGTTTATTAAAGATGAGGTTAAATTGTTCAGAAAGTTTGATATGGCAGCTAGTTAAGTTCTTCCACCAGTAGTTTTGCACTTTGTCTAGTCCTGGTGATTTCCAGTCTCCCATGCGTTTGGTAGCTTCTTGTATATCGTTCTCAGTGATGTTATTAAACGGCATTGGCACTATTGTGTCTGCCGTTTGACGTTCTTGTTCTATCCAGTATGCCTGGTGGTCATGCTGTTTAGGAGAATGATGATTATTATTATTATTATTATTATTATTATTATTATTATTATTATTATTATTATTATTATTATTATTATTATTATTATTATTATTAAATTGAAACGTTCGGTTGGTAGACAATTAACGATAAAAAAATTGAATGGTGGTGGCCGTTACTATGCGATAGTTTATTATAAAATAAATAAAAACACATTCACTATGTACTATATCACAAATATATTAAAAAAACCGTAACACGTTTCAACTTTTTACAAGTTACTTGTTTGTATCAACGTCTGATGATGGTCTTGTAAAAGGTTGAAATATGTTACGGTTTATTAATTATGTTCGTGATATAGTACATAGTAAATGTATATAATTAATTGCTGATTCAAACCAATATGTTTACATAATGTTAAATACCTATTGTAAATAATTAAAAGTAATTTATTATCTCAATATTTAAGACGTTTTCAACAAAACTTCACTATTAAAACTTGTTAGCAATTTGAATAAAATCCGATGTTTTAGCCGGCCCTGATTTCAATTACTTTTTTATGTATATGCCAACTTATGTTCAAAGATCTCTTGATTCAGTATGTAGTATTCAAGTTGTATCAATTGTATAAATAAATAACTTATCTAGAAGTAACCTTGGCATTTTATATGTATGAATTAAATTGTGTTTCCTCACAAGTTATAAACACTTGAATTATTAAATAATTTTTAATAATATTGTAAGTATTACAATCAACAATATTATCTCCAGAAATAATACAGCTGATCTATTTATAACTCAAGCAAATAAGAGGTATTAAAGTCTAGATAAAAATTAAAGTCAAACACAGTAATCTCACTACTTGTTTAATTATTTAATCATGTGACAACTCTCAATATTTCCATCAAAATTTGTATTCAATAAAATCACTATTTTAATGAATAATTTATTACCAGTATATTTACACGCGTATGGACAGACCTTGCCATAGTTACAATAGTTTACATAGCAAAACTTAAAGGACTTCTTTATGCCTTAGTTTGAAATACGCCAGCATCATCGCCATTCATTATTTCGATGACATTTATTTCCGGATGGTGGATAGAATCAAACATGCAAGGAAAAATACAAGGACAAAAAAATATATTATATGGCGAATAAAATATAAAATGTGTATCTCGCGCCAGCATTCATATTAAATTGCCCTTGTATGATGTGTTTTTATCCTGTTTGTAACCTTGCACTTGCCTTTTTTATGATTGCGACGAAATGAATGCGGGAAATGTCACTTCCTAGTTTATAATTCACTGAAAAGTCCACTTAATAAGATAGCGTAATTACCTGACTATTAACATCTGATGTCATTAAGTATATTAATAAAGGAATTTTAGGAAGTACAAGATGCAATTAATTAAAATATTTTATGATAATTGCAGTGTATAGATTGCATTCTTGTTGAATATAATCGCATGATATTCAAATCACATTGATATTTTAATGATAATTATTTTCAATCAACATATACTTTGATTTAATTTACTAAATTATGTGTAGTTAATTGTTAATAAAAAAATATTATATTTTATTGTCTAAGAGTAGCCAAAAATTCTAGAACTTGAAAAAATGACCTTAATATAAATCAATATTTTTTTAGTTAATATTTTAAAAGTATTAGTAGAAGAATAAGTAGCTGGCAGAAACACAAAATTATGCTATAACTTTTAAATACGGAAAGTAAGATATGCTTGATTGTTCGTTTAATTGCAAAAAAAATATTTAAGAACACTTTCGTTCATTTGATTTACTTCTTGTTTATAGTTGGGTAGGAAGTAGTAGAAAACAATGAATTCATTTCCTTTTTTTTTTTCAACAATTATATGGTGCCGTGTCGATGCTTAACTTCCGCAATGATTGTCACATACATGATTTTAAATTTAATGAATGTTGGCATGCTTTTTACTAGATTTATTTTTGTTTTCATATTGCATTAATTGATGTTATTAATTTAATTTAAGTTGTAAAAATAATCTATTTATTACGCTTCCGTTCTATTGTAGATAACTACAAAATCATTTCCACTAGTTAAAAACACAAATAGTTGCAATGAAATTAGATCGTTTTATATCTTTATCAAAATGTAATCTTACTTAAATTAAAAGAAGAATATATAATTGTTAAAAGTTGAAATACAATTTTTTTTATTCTTATGCCTATTTGTGAAAGACTTATAGCAAGAGGCCAATCATTGTTTAGCTTTTAAAATTAAAATTGCTAAGAAAACGTGAAAAAAGGTACATAAATTGTGATTTATGGGTTTCTTAGTTTTTGCAAACTTTTTTGCTTAAACGGAAAGTGAATTTTCTACAATAAAATGATACTTTCAAAAAAATTTCAAATACTACGTTTATTGGAGTTATTTTTTGACTTCAGATTGCACTACCTACATTAGGAAACAATTAATCCTTTCAAGCTACACTTAAAACTGCACACCGGATAAACTGACCATTATAAGATTCTAGTTGTCTCCACGGCATTGACAACGCGCGTCAATTGCAATTTAGGTTTTCTGAGAACATATCCACTTATACTGTATTGTAACTAAACTTTATCAAAACTCAAAAAGAGTCACTAATTTAAATGTTATCTTAAAATTGTCTAGTAGATTTTATTAAATTTTATATAGTTGGTAGGAATGTTATTTGTACGTATTGTTTTTTTATACTTTACGTATCAACATTGTGTTATGTTTTACCAAAATTACCGTATTAGTTTTATAAAAATTCAATTCAAAATATTTAATTGAAGACAAAACTTCTTCAATAAAATTTCCGTAGAGATGGGAGTTGAATGAAGTAGTCTACAAACCAATCAGCGGAATTGCGGCATAAAATGTTAAGAATCTTTATGCACCTAGAAAGATTGATAACGTAGTTCTAGAAAAAACAAACTTATAATAAATATACTAGGTCTAACCGACGTACAATAAACAAGGGTAGGCAAACATAAAAACAAAAAACAGCAAAACATACTATAGAGGAAACTGCAACACAACCCATAGATACGGAGTACCGGCATATTTTAGATAAAAAATTGCAACAAATAGTATCCAGTTTTGTCCCATATTTAAACCGAGTCATACTACTAAAGATGATTTTAAACAAAATGATAAACTTAGTAAACCCATGGCAAAATATAAAGTCCTTATTATTATAAGCAATCTGAATAAAAAAATGCTGATACTAACACATTTTATGAGTTACCTCTACGGCGCCGCGGCGTCTCTACAGGTGAAATACACCATCTAACAGTAAACCAAACATAGTCACAAACCAAGTACATTACATCATACTTCATAAATAATGCAGAAACACAGTAAAAACATTTCTAGAGGCGGACATCTGACCACAATTTGATGATAGCTACGACACATGTAAAACTAAAAACCTTCAACGGCAAATCAGAGAAAACAACGCCATATTTAAAAAGGTTAAAACAGACACAAACAGCAAAATATAGAAACTAAAACAAAAAATAAAAAACACTTTGTATCCCCAAATACCCAAAACAAAACCATAAATCAACATTGGCAAAACCTAAAAAAAAAAAACAACAACAAAAAGAAAGATGGCACAGAAAATACCAGACATGATAAAACTGCGCGGCCAACACAAAAACAAAGATGTGCAGGTTTACAAATGCATAGACAGCGGCATTAAGAAGAAAATAAAAACAGCAAAGATAATATCGGTACATTCGATAACTAATGACAAAATGTTGAAACTGCTCAGCATAAATAATTATAAACTTGCATCACTTTATTACCAAAATACATGTACACGCAGGGTGTAGCAATCTACGCTAAAATTGAAATTGAAATTAAAGATATATCATCAAAATTATGCTCTATTGATAAAGACTTTGAATGATGTGCAATAGTATTTTTGCCAAAATAATTTAAAAACAGGACTTGTTACTATATACCGTTTACCATCGGGCTTTTTCGTTACGTTTATTACAAGTTTATCCAACGCATTAAACAATATATATCATAAATGCAATTACATAATATTATGTGGAGACTTTAATGTTGACCTTTTATGCAAAACCTTAAAATTGAATGTCTTATTGTTTGATTCATTTTAATTAAAAATTACAACAAATAAACCAACACGAATATTTACCAACGTTCACGGAAAAACCAGCAAAACTGGAATAAACTATATAGTAACAAATTTACTAAAAAACATAGTAATAGGAGGGTCTGTTTTAAACGCAAATTTATCTGATCATCAAACGTCACTTATGACTTATGAACAAATAAATTTCATTGATACCATCACATACGTACCGACTAAATAAAAATCGTGAATAAATGACCGCATTACAATAGAATGTAACAAACTAAAAAATATGCACTAAATGTTAAAAAACTGTAGAAGTAAAAATCTGATAAAAGCTTACCATCAACTAAAGAAAACCCACAAAGAAACTGTAAAGATAGCAAAAAAATCATTCTTCGCAAATATAATAAACATTTCTCATAACAAACCTAAACAAATATGGAAAATTGTAAACAGTAAACTTAGTCGGAATATACCCAAACTTGACATAACTTTAAAAAACGACATGAGTCAAATAGTAAATAAGCCAAAAGCTATATCAAACATGTTTGGCCTGTATTTTTCTACAACAGCACAAGAACAGATTCAAAAGGTTTTGGAACAACAACTCAACAATCAATGTTTTTTCATTCAATTGAAATTGAAGTAAGAAATGTAATAGTTTAAAACTTAAATCATCGACAGGGTATGACAACATATCTGTGCTTACTATATTTTTTAATAAATCGGTGTTCTGTGGTTTCCAGTTATAACATCCCAATTGGATCAGTGATTCCATTGTATAAAAAAAATAATGTTTATGATCCAAATAATTACAGGCCCATATCAATGTTAAGTGTTTTTTTTTTATGTTAGAACGTATAATTTGTAATTGTATTATTAGTTATGTAAGTAGGTTTAAATTATTAACAGATTTACAGCATGAATTTATACCACATAGATCAACTGAAACAGCAAGTTTAGTATGTGATGATTTAATTCAAAAAGAAACAGACCAATATAAATACGTAGCTGGTTTATTTTTAGATCTTAGTAAAGCATTTGACAGAATAAACATACCATTTCTCTTAGAAAATTTAAAAAACTTCGGTATTCACAAACTTTTACTAAGTTGAATAGATTCGTATTATAAAAATAGAAAAGTTGTTCTTACAACAAATAACGTAAAGTTTAAAGCATATGATTCAAATTTAAGGGTTGTACAAAAATCAGTACTAGGTCCATGTTTTTGTTTAAATAATTTTCCCTTTTTTTTTATAAAAGTGACTTAATGATTATGTTTGCTGATTACTCTACAATACAGCAGCAACGCTAGAAGACCTAGAAACAAAAATAAAGCAAACCAAGTATGATCTATGATCTAATGTTAAAGTTCAAAGTAAAATCATTATCAAGTCCGAGAAAACTTAAGAACTATAATTGACAGCAAACTTTTATGGAACAAAAATGTTGAATCTATATGTAATAAACTTAACAAGTTTTATTTTGCTATACTAAATATGAAGCAATATTTCAACATAACTTCAGTATTAAATGTGTATTATGCTATGGAGTATTCACATATTTCTTACAGTATAATAGTCTATAGAAAAACAATCAATATAAATAAAACAAAAACGAGTTCAACCAACTTTTGTAAGCTTTACGTTACAGAATATTTGCAAGAAACCATGTTGCTACTTACACCAAAAATGATAAAATCTACTCTCATAATATCGGAACTAAACAGGCATTTTAAGCAGATCCATATAAATCTTCTCTTTATGAAAAATCACTTCAATGCAATGCTTTTATATTTTATAAAAAATTGCCAAACAATATCAAAGAAATATTGAACCAAAAAGTATTCAAGGCTACATTAAAAACCTATCTAGTCAAAAAATGATATACGTGAATTTTAGCAACATTTATGTATTTTTTTTAACTTATGTTTGTTTACAATAAGCATTTTTGTGTACGATTTTTATATTTTATTAAAATGTTGTAAATTAGTTGTACTTAGTGTTAATCACAATTTTATTATAAATGTTTAGCAAATGGACTTATGAGAACAAATACGACTTCTTCAACATGCATAGAAATTAAAAGAAATGTGCAAAAGAACAAAGAAAAATGGCCAGATATACTATTAGACAAAAAGATGGCGCGAGTATATACAAAAACTGTTCAATGACAACCAAACAGTATTGGCACTTTCAGACTCAATTGACTTGAACACGCAATCAGAACCCAAAATCAGGTAAAATATCTAGCCCCGATGAAATTCCAGCTAAACTAATAAAGCTTATAGACAGGCAGCCTGCCAAAAGACTGCCTGACCTTAACGTTTACGGCAATGTCAGAGAATGCTGTACCAGAGAATTATTGCCCTGATGAGTCACACTTTGAAATTTTGTTTAAAAATAATACACAATTGTATCTTTAAAAAACTGGAAGAAAACATCAGCGTTTGCAGATAGGTTTTAGGAGAAGTATAGAAATCAAGGAGACATTACTTGGAATAAACGTACTAAAACAAATATGTTGCGTCGACTTTCATAAAACCTTTAGTAGAATCTAACACAAGTTATTAAAGATACTAAACAAGAAATATATTAACAGCAGAAATATAAGAATAATTTATACCTTCTACCAGCACCTACTGTCAGCTCTGCTATTTAATGTATACAGTAAAAGTATTTAAAAAAAAAAACATTATCAGAAGAAATAAGAAATATCATTATAAACAGCAAAACGATCAACAACATACTTTATGCAGACGGTATTATCATCATAACAAACAATACCGAAAATTTTTAGCTCTCAAAGATATGGCTTAGATATAACATAATAACATAGAAAAAACCAAAGTCATAGCCATTACAAAAAATCCAAATCAAAACAGACCACCTATACAAATTAACACCAAAACTATGAAATGAGTACCCTCTCACAAACACTTATGGACGTGGGTAACAAAAAACAACAAAACACACAAAAAATATTAAAAGTAAAATAGATATACAGCCAGACACGAATAGTGTGGCCCCTATAATAGGCAACTTAGTATACAGAAAAATTATGTTGAATGTGGTTAAACTTATGCCTTTGCTCGTTTTAGCATCTTTCAACAAATGCTAAAACGGGCAAGGCATTAGTTTAACCACATTTAACATAATTTTTGTGTATACTAAGTTGCCTATTATAGAGGCCATACTATTCGTGTCTGGTTGTAGCTCGCTACGGTTTTCACAAAAATGATAAAATTTAATGTATTCGTAATATAAATCTAGAATTTAATAGTGTCACTAATAAAATAGTAATGCACCAAATGAGTAAAACCAAAAAAGTTTTTATTAGAATAAAGAAATAAAAACAAAAATATTTTAGTGAAATAAAGTAGATATAACATTCTTAAAATAATAATCTAAGGAAAAATTAAAAGAAAAATTGAAAGAAGATGAATATCGTGACAGCAGTCAACAAAATCAATCAAAATTAGTTGTTATTTTTTAAAGGTAATTTTGTTGTATTTGTTGTGTCTAGTCAATGTCCTGTATCTTTTGCAAACATTTATTGCTAGCTTTCTTTATACAAAATTTACAATTTGTGTATATTTTTGTCCTGATTTTTATCCCGACTTTCTATACTAGTTTTACGTATATTTTTATGTCCAACACCATAATTGAAGTTTTTCTTTAACCGCTTCAGCATCCAGTCAGAATTATGGTACTGCGTAAGTTATTTCTGTTTCTTGTCAAGAAATTATTTAAAAAAAAAAAATTAAATCTTCATATGCTGGTTTAAAAAATCTTCACTCATAAATTGTTGGCACGTTTTGTTAAATTTTAAAAATATAATTGTAAAAACTTACTGAACTATTGTTTGTTTTTTTGAACAATAAAAATTATATTAGTGGGATACAGCTCGTTATTCTGTTCTGTTTTGAGCCATGTCATATTTTTATAAATGCTTATATCTTCGTCCTTGCTTATCTGTTTTGTACAGTCTAGTCTTGACTTTCCACGTCTTCTTTTCTGTCTTGCGTTCTATAACCAATGGCAAAATTTTGTTGTTTGTGTTTGTAATTTTATTAATTTGTTATATAATTTAAAATGATCTAAAACTATATTCAAAAAACTGTTTATTATATATTTTTATTAATTCTTCTTCTTTCTAATGTAAAGTTTAACATTTTTGTTCTATTTTTTTTTTTTTACTGTTTTTTTATTCTTTCAGCACTTTAACAATATTTAACATTATTTACATTTAGTCTTAGTAATCTTTATTAAGTTATATGAATAGATATGATTTTTTATACTCTGGTTTTTCATTATTTTTGTTATTATCTTCATTGATCAGCTGCGTTTTTGTTTGTTGTTCTTTTCTTGCCATTTTTTTTAACTATTTTACTGTTTTGTTGTTTTTTTTTATTGGTATGCATTTTTACATTTTTATTTGTTTTGGTTTATTGAAAATACTTTACCATAAAACTTTTCATAGTTTATGCGTTGAAATTTTTGATTTTTTATATATATATATATATATAACATTTTTATTGTACAAATAAGTTACAACACTAGTGGATATAATAGATAGAATAAAAAAAAACCTTTTTGTACAAACGGCTATCAACCGTAGTCTTTCCGCCATTGAAATAAAGTAAATTAAATTGTAATCTTAAAAAAAAAAATAATAATATGGTTTGTCAGTTAGTCGATGTCATTAACGAAAGTCAGGATATGTTGGAATAGTGAAAGAGCAGATCTTTTATATTTTGCAATAATCTCTAGATTTCTAAAAATTATTAGATTATCTAAAATCTCCGAGTTGTTAGAATTATTTGCAAATTTGGTTTGAAGTTTTTTTAGTCTTTCGGAGAGTGGGATGAGGTTGTTTTTTTATAAAGTATTTTGTTTGAATGATTATGGAGAGGGTTATTGGGATGTCGGATTTTGGTAATAGTTCGAAAAGATGTCCTTTCTTCTACATAAAGGGAATTGAGAGTTGATTTATTTGAGTTCAGAAATATTATGGATGCGTAGTCAAGGATTGGGCGGCAGATCGTCTTGTATATGTGCGTGGCACATTTAATGTCAATTCCATTGTTTCTATACGTAAGGGATACGAAATGTTTTGCTCGGGATCTGATTTTACATTTAATAGAGTTAGTATGAAACTTGAAACTCAGTTTAGGCTCAAAGTTTACTCCTAGATATTTACAAATATGGGATGGGTTTAAAGATTGTTGGTTCATTTGGATACTTGGTGAATTTTCATGGATTTTGTGGTAAAGGATTAGTAGTTAAGTTTTTTACGGGTTTGCAAAAAGACTCCATTTATTGAACCACAATTTTGTATTATCTAACAAAATTTGCAATTGATCTATGGATTGGTTTAGAGATTTAGTGTGAGAAACCAATGTTGTGTCATCAGCATATTGCAGGATGTAGGAGTAAAACAAGACGGGTTAGAACTATATGTATCAGATCAAAAAATATTATATAAGACAAGAGAGAAGGGAGATTCTTGTGGAACACCTTGTTGTGGAGTGAAAAAATCGGAGTAAGTATTAGTTATGCGAACCTTATGCGTACGATCATATAGAAAACCTACTATTATATTAATTAAATGGTTAGGC
This sequence comes from Tachinus rufipes, assembly GCA_963932245.1. Taxonomy (NCBI): domain Eukaryota; kingdom Metazoa; phylum Arthropoda; class Insecta; order Coleoptera; family Staphylinidae; genus Tachinus; species Tachinus rufipes. The sequence goes on along the minus strand of OZ010745.1, from coordinate 42,334,347 downwards.
ATCTCTAGAATTGATAGCTTAAATAGGAGGCCTCTATGCCAGACAGAGTCAAATGACTTGTTTATATCCATTAACAAGACGTTCTAGTGTCTGCCTTTGAGGTGGGATGTTTGGATGTTGGATGTTGGATGTCAGGATAGTTAATGGGTGGCTTGTTTATCTATTTTTTACAAAACAAAATTGTGTTATGGGTATTTTATTGTAAATAAATTTTAGAAGTTTAATTATTTAATAGTTTACCAAGAACTGGAAATAGTGTGATAGTAATAGGGCGGTAACTAACAGGGTAAGAAAGGTTAGCATCATTTTTAAGGACGCATACAATTGTTCCCATTTTCCATTTATTAGGAAAATATTGGTGAAAAAAACAATAATTGAAAGTTTTTAATATGTAGTTATGAATGTCGTTATTGAACTGTTTTAAAATTTGTCTAGTTAGTAAATCATGTCCTGGTGCTGAATTTTTACCTTTATTTAACAAGTCGTAATAGTCGTCTTTGTGTATTGTTTTGTACAAAGGAGTGTCGTACGTCTGTCTACAAAATATGTCATACCATGTGTTTAATGAATATTGTCAAAATCGTCACAGTTGGAAAAGGTAAATGCGTGGTTAAAGTGTCTTTGAAAAGCATTGGCAATGTCAATGTCAGATAAAAAACTATTCTTGGAAACCGGGTCTGTTATTAAATTTATGTATGATGTCCGTTTGTATTTAGTCAGTTTCTTAATTTCTTGAAAGTAGTTTTTTTCTTTCTTTCATTAACTTTGTTGCAAGCCGTTATGTATTTGTCTTGTCTGGACTGAAAGATTAGGTCTTTTTAATGTTCTGTCATTTGTATTTCTAAATTCACGATATAATTTTATTTTATATTTAATAAGACGCATAATGAATAGGAGAAGAGGGTAGTTATAGTAGGATTTTAATGTTTTAGGGGTATAACGGCGAATAAATGCTGCTAATAGTTTAAAAAATAATGAGATGGTAGTGGGGGATATATTTGAGTGGGATATAGCAAATGAGGAAAGTTCTTGGTTTACTTTTGCTATGTTATACATATTTAGGTTATAAATATACTCGTTAGGAGAATGTTTGAATATCAATACTAAATCTAATTGCCAAATGGTCAGAACAAAGATCAGGAATAACATTGACAGAGTGGATAAGAAGTTTTATACTAGACGAACAGAGGAGAATATCAAAAGTAGTGCTCTCACTATCGTTCATAATAAACGTTGGTGGAGTAGGTATTCTAAAAAAATCAGAGTTTGTTAGGAATTGTTGGAAGTGGCGGGTTTTTCTTAAATTTAAGTTGAAATCATCAACAATAATAAAATGAGGATAGAGAGAAGCTTTTACAAAGATATTATCTTTGATAACAGAGGATGGGTGAATGTAAACAAGGAATATGTGGAGTCTCTCCTGGAGGAAAAGAATTGAGAAATGGATGGAATCATTTAATGCATTATTGATGCTTGGAAAGTTTTTTTTTCTATATATATTTAGGTAGTTTGTAATAGTTATTTTTTGAGCTTTTTTTTTTTCTCATTTAATATCTTGTTTTTGATTTGGCAGTATGTGTTTTTTATTGCAAATTTGTTTTTTTTACGTTACAGAAAATACAAACGTAGATAAGTAGTCATTATTGATAAAGATCTCTATAAAATAGTGTTGAATGCAATTTCTTTATCTATCATCTGACAATAAAAGTGTCAAAACTTGTGATTTTTTTACTACTGCTTAATTGTGACAATGCCGTGTAGATTAACAAGTTTTTTAGTAATAAATTATTGGTATAAAAAATTAATAATTAAAATAAAAACAATGGAATAATGAAGTCATGTAAAGCCCTAACATTGTGGTAAGTATTTTTTATGTACTACCAGAAATTATTACCTGTAACACATTACCATTTGTCTAATGTGTATAAAAATGAATATAATTTATTAATAAATTGTTTTGTGGCACTTTATCAAATGCAAACTGCATTATTAGTTTTTTTAGATCAAAATTATTTTTGTGAACAATAAAAAGGTTAACTGGACCCCGACCCAATTTAAACTTTGCCATTTTTTATTTATATGTAATAGATATAAAATTTATTAAAACTTATGTCTTAGTAGTACTAATTTTATTTTTTTAAGAAAAATTTTTTCTGTTGCAAAAATAACTTTTATTTTTAATTATTTACAATTTCAATTAATTTTAATGAGTTTTTCAAATTACTTTTGAAATTCTGAAGTTATAATGACTACTTTGTTTATTGTAAATAAGCCACCTAAAAAAAAAAATTAAACAAATTATTTGTGCAAATGTATTTGTACCGCGGAATGTACATCCCCTTTGCTGTTGTTGTAAAAAACGACTTATAGACAAGGAGATAACCTCGTTAAAAAACCACAATTTGTCTTGTAAAACTCACTTGTGTGTTTACGTACAATGTGACCTAAAAAACTGAAAATAATAATCCTGATAGTAGATACTTCTGTTTGGAAAAGTGTTAGTTTCAATACATTATTTTAGCCTAATGTTTTGGTAAACGGGAGGTTAACTTTAACACAGTTGTAATCAATCTTGTTATATTTAACTTTAGGGTAAACGCTGTGTTTGCAAAAGTTTTTAATTTGCGCTTGATTGGCAATTGTAATAGTTTCTGATGTAACGTCCCATATGTGGTTGCATAGTGGGTAGGGAGATTAAGCAACATTAATTTGACAAAGTTATTATGGTGGCATCTAAACCTCTAAACTTTTGAGTAAGTAATTTTTATGTGGTTATGAAAGATTTATTATACATTACAATTTAAGACAGTCTACGTTTTTTGCAAAAGTTTTTTATTTGCATTCATAAAACATATATTACGCAATTAATCTTGGCAACTGCATTAGTTTCTGATGTAACGTCCCATACGTGGGTATTTTGAAAAAATAATTAAACAACAAAGTTGACGGAATTTGTTATGGTGGGTTCAAATCTTTGAACTAATCAATTTTGCCCTCCTGCAGACACAAAAATCAATAAAAATAGTAAAAGTTTGTAGGGTATCTCATTGTTTAATGTTTGGAAATTGGTCAAAGTCTAAAAAAAGTAGAAAATATATTGCGATAATAGTTGATCCGCATAAATCTTTAAATCTTTTTATAAAAGTCGTATTATGATATCAGAGCTGTAGCTGTTATACGCCACTGTTGAAAAATATAAACAAGTACAATCTTTGCAAAGCGTGGCGTCGTCGATTGCAAAAATCAAGTAAAAAAAATTGTAAAGTTAAATATTCAACATTTATAATCTTAAGATTTTTGTTTCTGAACAATTCCCAGAACAAACTAAAGTAGCTTAAAACTTGATTTTAATGCTAACTTATTGGACATATTTCAATTGCTATACTTGCAAAATGCAGTAAAAAAACATGGCTTTAATGCATGCACCAATTTATCGTTATAAATAACCATTAATTATAAGCATTTTGCTTATTCTTGTGATTGTCGCAGAAAAAAATAGAAAAAAAATTGCTAAGAATAGAAATACTTTCTTACTTTAATGTTCAATAGAAATGCAAAGCAATTCCGTCTTCCATTTTATTCTTTTGCTGCAGTTATTGAATTACGCACTGTTTACAAATCTGTTACATTTACTGCTATTGCTTTAATTATTCTACAATAAAACTGCAACAGATATAATGCACAATACAAATTTTAAAATTTATTTATGTTTCCTTACATGAAACCAATTTTAAGTTAATATTCTGTTAATCTTTCTGTTTACACTATTTGTTGTAAAAAATGTCAATTTGTTTATTTTATTAAATAACATACGTCCTAAATCTTTGTTTTTAGAAATAAATTTAGTTATTTTTAATTTAGATAACAATACCTACTTTTTTGTAGACAATAAATCATTGTTAGCTTTCTTAAAATTTGTGCTCATATACCGCAGCGTTGTTGGACTGGAAAGTCTGGAAACATCTTTATGATAGTAACCGACCACTTCCCAATATTCATTTATATTTCACCAAACACAAGACTTAAAGAATAAAAGATGCTGATTGCAATATATTTGTTTAAGTTTTTGTTTACAATAACAATGTTTAAACCACTATTAACAAATATGTTTTCTTTACTAAATTCCATCATAGAGGCAACACATGTCTGCATTTCGCTGTTTTCAGAAAAACCTTGCAAAGAGTAGTCCTTAGTAGAATTTTGATTGTAAACAACTAACTCAACAAACGCGTTTATTTTGTCATTAACTTTACAACTAAAAAGAACAAATTAGCTAATTTAAAATACAAATATGTAGCGCAAAAAATGTGCAGGCAAGCTAAAGGAGAATCATGGTCAAAATACGTAGCATTTAAAAGACAAATAATATTCAAAACATTAAAATTAACACTAACTAACTAACACCATCTGTCATGTTCAGTGTTTGTATGAATTTGATTCTGCACTATCTGAAAGGCTCAATAAAGGGTGTCAATTTTATTCAATACACAAGTCGTTTCGTTTAATTTAAACTATCACTTTACAGGATAGTTTAGATTGTTTTTGAGAAAATAGTGAATTCAACTCATCAAATAGAACAAAAAAGTTCTTATAACATGTAGTTTATAGATAAATGATTGTTGAGTAAGTTTGCCATTTGTTGAACAATGTGTTTTTAGTGTAGTACTTGACACAAATTTTCTGCATTAATATCTCAAATACAAAAAAAACTCTTATGATTTTTTTAATTAATACTGAAGTATTTTCAAAAATATTTGTTGTTTTATGCAACTCTAAAATTGACATACAAAAATTTAAAAAAACTATATAAATTTTTAGTTAAAAACAACAAATCAGTATCTATTGTCTTTAACTTTTATAATACATTTATTTAATAGTAAAAAAAAATCTTTTGTAACTATATCCTATTAAAATTTAAACTATTTAAAAATATATGATTTACGACAGAAAGGACTCGCTTTTTTTTCATACTCATATCAGTTCAACAATGTAAAATCTATAATTATTATGTCTATATATAACTATAGAATAAATATGTTTATTAATTACTTCTTCAAAATAGTTTATGCGATTGATGAAATAGTACGTTATGGGCCAATGTGAATGATTATAATTATATGCAATCAAACCTATTTAATAAATAAAATCAAACCCAAACAAGATTAACCGTAACCTTCCCAGAAACACACGTCTATTAATAAATACTACCTGAAGCAAGCTGTCAATCAGATATTAATTTATTCTATTCTATAAATAAACTATAATTTCTTTTCTACAAAAAAAAGTTACATTTTTTTAATTGGTATAATATTGACAACTATGTTAACTTACTGAAAATAATGATGCATGCCGCCTCTCATCATTAAGTATGATGAACATCATATTACAGCAAAGAACATTAATCATCACTCAAATAAATCCTCCCTCTATGAGTTAATAGAGAAATTGCACCATGGCTCAATTATATGTTTTATAAAGTACAGATAATAATTAAATAAAATCAAACTAGCTCAAATTAAGGTTTAATGAACAATTTATAAGTTGTAATTAATTACTTTTGAAATTATTTTTTATGCACGTTGCATATGCTATCTGAGAAGTTTAAAGTACTTTATCATCTATAAATTGCTAATATAGGCAAGTAACGTTTATTACCAAAACTTGAAATATTAGAAAAATTGTGTGATAATACACAAGGTAACCAAAAAAAATTATATTTATTAAATTTTATTTTTTAAAATAATGTAAAAAAAATGAACATTATTTATACAAACTTTGAGACACATTTTATATGACGTTATACAATAAACTAGACAATTTTAAACAAGTATGTTGTTCATATAGTTTGTAGTAAAATAAGACTATGCACGACATGTACACTCTACCTATACACTAGTAACAGACAATTATTTTTGTTTTGTTTTCTGCTGGAGATAGAATGCTTTACGGACGTGGTGTGGGGACTCCTCTTTGTATTTAAAAATGGCAGTACCCATTAAACCACTACTCAAATTAAAACATGTTTAAAGATGCCATTAAATCTGAGGCTTGTCAATCGCAATGGTAGTGTGTTATTCATCTGGTCTAATTTTAATATTAACATTTCTTTGATTCATACACATACTTGACCTGTTTTTGATAGTTCTGATTTTGAACAGTTTTTTATTGTTATTAATTTCTTTATCCTTGTAAGAGTTAAAAAGAGATTTTACATTTTTTTGTTAATAGAAAAAATGTTTTTTTTTATTTTGAAATCTTTGAAGGCTTCTTATCAGATATTTGGAAACGTGCTCATATACGTTTATACCATAAGATCTGATTGATTTGACCATCGCTTTATATAATTGTGATCATCGTCTTTTCGGGTATAAATTTTTTTAAATAATAGAAATTATAAGCTATATGTTTTATCTTGTTTTTATGATAGCCATATGATGCTGCCAGTTTAAGTCCTTGTTAATCATTACCTCTACATATTTTTGATTTGTAACAATTTCTATTTTTTGTTATATTTGCATGTATCCTGTGTTTGAATATTATGAATACATTCATGATTATAGAATATTATATTTTGTTCTGATTCTTTTCTTTTCTGTTTTGAAGATACCATATGAATTAATTTAGTTTTATTTATAATTCTTTGTCATGTGATTATTTTTAAAAACTTTCAAATTTTTGTTGTAGTTTTTTTTGTGATTTTTTTAATATTTTTGGGAAACAACACTGCAGAAGTATTTGCACAGATTGACGCACGTATAACAGATACAGAAGAAGGCCTAAAATGCTGCCTTGGGATACACCTTAGATTATCTTTAACCATTTTTTTAGTAAATTTTACATGAGAAGTTATGTCCTTCAAATCCTTGTTTAACGTATTTTTCTAGAATTTCTAGTAATTTTTGATAATGTAACGTACCTTAGAAAAATCTACAAACTGTATATTATTTAGGATATTTTTTTTTCAATCTAAATTGTTTTAATTAAAGTTTTTCTATGTATTTTCAAAATTAATTGAAAGGCAGCAATCACATTGATCAATAATTTTTGTTGTCGTTTATTTGCCCGATTTGTAAATTAAGCGTAATATAGCTGTTTTAATGGTTTGAGGACAATTTCTTTTATATTGTTTATTTACCAGTTTTGTAATTAGGCTCGTTATAGTGTTTAGCATAGTTATAAAGTCCTTCATTGTTATGCCATTGTGTTCTGCCGGCTTTGCTGTGTTCATTGATTTTATGTTGGTTTTAATGTTTTCCAAAATTGTCTTTGGTATATATAATGATTTTTTTTCGGCGTTTTGCAGTGTTTTATTATGTAACTTCGTATATTTATTTCTTTTGTGGTCTTTGTTGCTGTTTGAGTTCTTCAAAACCGCAATTTTCCTTTCGTTCTTTGTATATTAATGTCAATTCTGTAAGTTGTTTTGAGTTATTTATTTATATGTTCTAGTATTTACTATACGATTTGATTAAAGTTTAATAAATTTAGACCTGTCTACGTAGTTTACTTTATTTTTGTTTTTACTTTCCTTGTTTTTTGCTTCAAATTTTATTGCTCTACTCATTAATTAGTAATCTAAAATTTTTGTGTTTAGTACTGAAGTGATTATATCTTCCAATAAACTCCTGATGTAAATATCTTCTAGACAAGATTGTACTAATTTGCTTTTCTATATTTTTTTTTAGTGTATTTGTCTATTTTCTTCACAATACCATATCTGTACAACATTTTTTTATACTCTACCGTTTATTGAGTTTGTTCGTATATATATATGCTTACATCTTCAATAATATTGATAATAATATTTATTGGTATTAATATGCATATCTGAATAAGTACATGTACTTAAATTCAATACGCCATTCAAACTTATACTAATAAAGTAAAACTTTGTTTATTGTTTTGAAATTAATCCGGGATGACCAGTAGAACCTTTTTGGGGATTATCACTTTGGTGAGAAGGCTCAGTACGTTCAGTGATTCTGAGAACAATGCCAGTCAAAGCAAATATTCCTGGTAAGGCCACCCATGCTGGTAAGGTCAAAGGGAAAAATGGAAGCTAAGATAATCCTCAACCGCAGCATCTCATCATTGGGCGGCTGCAGACAGCCAAATGAGCGGCTGATTTAAAACCTGAAAACAGAACTTGCCAACTCGCAGGGCAAGCGCGGCGTTTTAAATTGCCAAAATCTCCGTACACAACCGTACAAACCTTACCCTAGGTGAGTAGAGGGTTACACTCCAAATCTCACACTGACTCGTCAGTCTGCCCTACGTATTTTAGGGAAGGCAAAAATTTGAAGAAATCTAATACCAACAAAAACCAAAAAAAAAATGTTTATTTATCGCTACCTACAACTTACAAACAATGAGATTCGAAGAACATCTATTAGAACTGGAAAAAAACTGGCTGGCATCAAGTGGGATATCATTGGATTATCCGAAACACAAATACCACATTACGGTCAAGACATGTACTATACTAAAAAAACTCCGATACTGACGACCACTTAGGAGGTGTAGAATTTCTTGTCAACAAGCATACTAAACATAATGTATCCAAATACAACTCTGTGTCCAACCGAGTAATATATATCACAGTAAAACTAAACAAACAATACTTGATGCAAATTATTAACGTATGGCGTAGACTAGCACTTCCAAAGATGAAGAAGTAGAACAAGTATACAAAGATATAACAAGAGCAAAGAAATTGGAAAAACCACACTTTAAAATAGTTATAGGTGACTTTAACGCAAACAATGGAAAGAAGTCTAATACAGACACAGAATATGTTGGGAACTACGGACTAGGAGTAAGAAACAACAGAGGCAAAATATTTGTAAACTTTTTGAAAAAAAAAACCTATACTGCCTAAACAGACAATCCTGTAGAAACAGAAAATTGACTTAATTCTAGCAAATAATTAGAAAATATAAGCCGGTTTGATACAGAAAGCGATCATAGGCTTGTGCAAGCATGTCTGCAAATTGATTTGAAACCGGAAAGAAATAAGCTAATAAAAAACCACAGATTTCCATTCATCGACAAGTTAGAAGCAAGCAAGGAAGAATACCAGAGAGAAGTAGAGAAATACCTAAAATCAACAAATATAATAGATATAAACGTAGATCAGCTGGCCGAGAGAATAAAAACAGGTATCCAAACAACAACAAAGAAAATATGCTCAAGAGCAAAACGTCCAGTAGACCCTAAACTAAGCACAAATACCGTGAAAATAGTAAAAGAAAGAAGACACATGAAAGGTGGAACAGTGGAGTATGATGCACTGAACAGACTAATAAACAGAAAAATACGCCAAAACATACGATGATATAAGACCAAAACAATTCAAACAACAATCGAAAAAACTCTAATATGAAAGTCCTAAGATTAAAACTTTCAACTGGAAGAACACAAATAACCAAGCTCAAGAACAAACAAGGAATTGTGATCTCAAACTTAGAACAAATATCCTAAATAGTCTAAGACTTTTATACTGACTTATATGCATTAAAAACACCAGATAGGAAACCGGCAAAAGGTAGAGTATTGAACATGGGATCAGAAAATAAACCAGAAATATTAGTACAGAAAATTAGATCTGCTCTGAGTAAGATGAAAAAGGACAAATGTTCCGAAGAAGATTGTATTACAGCCAAGATGCTAAAATTAGTTAGAAGCATGGTAGAAAAATTGATACAAACTTTGTTGAATAAAAGCTTGAGAGATAGTTTAATGTCTAAGGAATGGAATAACGTAGAAGTAATTAGACACAACAAACATTGAAAACTATCGTCATATCAGTTTATTATTGCAACTATATAAATATACATAGGGAAAACAAAAATAATGAGTCCAGATAATCCCCACAACTTGCTAGTCGACGTGAAAATTAAATGTGTAGACTATTATACTTACTTTGGTCATGTCATTAAACTTGGAAAAGAGAATCAAATAGCAGAAGTCACAAGACGAATAGGTCTCACGTGAGCGGCGATTGAAAAATTACGATATGTATTAGCAAACAATGATATACCAATAATTCCCAAAAAATATGTTTACAACGCTTGCATACTGCCAGTGGCTACATATGGCTTTGAAACAATGAACCTTACAAAAAGAGCTCAAACCGACTAAGAACAACACAGCGAGCGATGGAACGTTCTATGCTTAGAATCTCGTTAAGGGATCAAATCAGGAACAACATAATCAGAGAAAGATTAAGGGTGACTGACATTATTGAATGAATAGCTCAGCTAAAATGTTGCTAGACAAAACATTGACAGCTGGACAGTCAGAGTAACTCATTGGCGGCCAAGGAAACCAAAAAGGAACAGAGGCAGGACACAAAAGAGATGGTTGGACAATATCAAGTCGGCCATCGGTAGAGACTGGTTTCAAAAAACTCAAGATTGGCAGTTGTGGAAAATATACGAATCTATGTCTAAGAGTGGACGTTAGAAGGTGAATAAAGAAGAAGAAGACCAGTAGAATGTACCACAAGCAGTTTTTATTTAATCTGTTTACCTTCGGTAAACAGATTAAATAAAAACTTATAATCTATCTGATACATAAATAAAATAACCAATTATTATAAAAATATAACTGTCACTCTAACTACGTTTAACAAAATAATAATTTTTTTAAATGCAGTTATGAAGTAAATACCATCCGTACTGTATTCTTTGGCTTTCTATTTCATGCACAAAGCGGCATTTTCACTTTATACTTTTGCTTTGGAAAATAGATCTTCATTCAATTTTAATTCAAGTTACAAAAACAAACTTTAATCATTTAAGCAAGCAAAATAGTTGTCTACAATTTTTTTGTCATATAAAATAGTAATATAACAAAAAATATATATTTGAGCTGGTGAAATAGCTTTTATTAACAAACAGAAATAACACCAGCCTTCAAGTTCAAGGCAAAAAACAAAATGTCAGCATTTGATAAATAAGCAAAAACAACATAAACAGGGCAGTAAACTAATTAGCTCTAGCTAAAAAAACAAAGCTTTGGTTTTTTATAACCGCAAAGTAAAGTTTTTAAAATTAGTTAAAAACATACCAAATATCACATTAAAAACTTCAGTTTTGTAAGTCGCAGTGATGTAAGTACCTGTAAGCAAAGGTCTGCAATGCATAAGAGTCCACAAGTCTAAAGAACACTGCAATGTTTGTTTTAACCTGGCAAGAAAACACTGGGAAAAAAGTTACAATTTTTTTTAAGGTTTTTTAAAAGGGTAAAGTTTAAAAAAGATAAGCTTCTGATTTTACCATACGTTCTACAAGTTTTTGAAGATTGCATTTTAATTAATTTTGCCTTAAATAGTTTTAGCGCAAAAAAGAGTTAGACAAGTACCAGCTGAAGCCCGTGTTGCATCTTAATATTTCAATTATTTTTTGAATTGTTTAAGGAAATCATGTTGTCAATTAAAGTTGTAAAGTGAATGAGCCATGTTTTTTGTAGTGACTTACAAACTGTTTTTTTTTTATTGTAGCTTTCTTGGAAAAATATCAAAAAAAGCAACTGTTTTTTGGTATTTTTACCTAAAAATGCTTATGATTTCAAGCTTTTTGTACCAAAATATGTTAACTAAAAACAGCGTCTTAGTGTGTTTGGCATGTGCACTAAAATGGCGCAGTCGGTAGTAGACAACCCATGTAATGTTTAAGATTAATTGTTGTGTTCCTTAATGAACCCAAAACAATATTTTTCGCAAAGGTTGTTTGAATAATTCTATAAAATCTAGTAGTTTTCAAACTGTTACGTATTATGGTGAGCAAATGAGTAATAATAGAAAAAACTTGTTAATTTGTTTGCTGTTTTTTTTTGGTTCTGTTTATGATTGGCATACTCATGTTAAACCTGTGTAGTTTTTAATCAAATTTAAAGCTTTACAAGAAACCTTGCCACAAACTTGTTAAAACCTTTATTACTATTAAAAAATTGCATTGAATCTATATTTCAAATTCACTTTTTTTTCTATTCAAAGCGCTTTTAAAGAAAATGACGTTCTTTAATAATGCAAACAAAGCTATATTATGCAATTACATAAAACTAAAACTAAGTAAAACATTGAAAACACTTGAGGTTTGTCAGTTTGTCAATAGGTACGTACCATAAAAATTGGGAAGTTTTGTCGGCTTGTCTAAAAATGAGAGGTTTTGAAAATCAATATGAATAAGTCAAAGGAAATATATAAGACATCCCAAAGATGTCTTAATAACAGGCTAACTTCTACATCTCAAAAAGTAGTCTGCTTTACGGATTCTAAGTGAGTTGAAACAATGACTATAGTCAAACGTTTTCACAAAAATTGGAGGCTCTTCGGAAAATCAAAGCTGTATTATTTAAAGCCAAAGTTGTAACCGCAAAGCTTTGATTGTTGAAATTGGCTAGATGTAAGTTCCTAAGATTAAAAGATACACAATTGGCTCAGTTAATTAAGGCATGCCTGACCCAAAAAGAGTAACAAAGGTAAAGACATGGGTGCAAAACAACACCGCAACATGGCAAATGAACATTTCAAAAAATAATTTCAAGGAAGATTTAACACGATCTGGTTAAGGACCACGGCGTTTGAAAGAAGGCAGTTAAAGAACAATAAGGGTAAGTTTAACGTTAAACATTGTGGACATTAATATATATTACTAAAGACCAGTTTTTGTACCACTCAGTGCGTATATTAGTCAAACACAACAAAAATGTCTTTTTTATCCAATAGCTTTGGATTTATAAGATAGTGATAAAGGGGTTAAGCATACCGGGCATGTGGCTGCTAGCAACCGTACATTCATTTATGTTTCAGAGACCTAGTGACAGCCAAGCTGTCACTAGTAAGGAAAGAAACTAGGCAAGAGATAATTTTTGCATTTGGGTACTTCTCGTACGATCAGCAAGAACTACCAGTACCTGAAAAGTTATTGCAGTTCACGAGCAGCGTAGATGACGCAAAGCTGATTTTTGGTTGCAACGTCAACGCTCACCACGAAGCCTAGGAAATAAGGACAAAAACCTAACAAGTAAAAAACTTTCAGACTTTTACTTAAATATAATCTTAATATTATAAACAAAGCCAATGCGCCAACGTTTTGCAACGCGTCGCGTAGGTTATTAACATAACATAAGCAAATTAACTAATTAATAAAACAAGAGAACTGATAAAAAATGAAACGTGTAGAACGAGCTTTTATTGTTTGATCATGCTTACATCCAATTTAACATCAAATCTTAAAAAACGTTCTTTTTGGAATACAGGAACCTGAAAAAAACTAACTAAGGTCTATACAAAAAAAGTAATTAAGTAACTTAAGGTTTATTTAAAACCACCACACACTTTTAACAAAAAATAGACAAACACTGGAAAGTGTTCAACAATGTCTCCATCAAGCTTTAAGCGTTCTAAACATTAGATTTCTGTAGACCAAAGACAGGAAATACACAATCAATCAAGAGTACTCTACAAGATCTTCTGCATAAACACTTCTAGGGTTCTACGCTAATAGAAGTCTAAAATGATGGCCAGGCGCACATGAGTACTGTAATTTAATATGACCAGATAGTTATATACGGTGGTGGTAAGATCAATTATTACAAACTACATACAACAGCCAACAGATTAAGTAAAGTTCAAAGATTATCATGTCAGCTGGTAACTGAAGCAATAAGAACGACGCCTATAACAGTTATAGAAATACTATGTTTGTTACTGCCACTTCACCTGACGGACTTTATGAAAGGTCATTGCATCAGAAACACATTTGATGTGATAATACTACAGCGTAACAAATGAACAAACAATCAAGAAAACTATTTGGTACACAGATAGTGTTAAATATAACAGAATATCACCGGGGCTGAAATTTGCAAACACAAATACTAAGGTACTCAAACTTTGCTACTATTAGACTATACTCTGACAGACCAATAACTATCATGTCATTAAAAAATCATTTCAAATCCCTTGCCTTAGAGCAAAGGTACAAAATCTGCTTTTGGGGTTCTATACAAAACTGGAAATAAAATAATCCGCAGCAGACTCAAAGCGGAACACAGCAACTTACAAAAGCTGTAAAAGATTGGCATACCTAAAAGATTTCTTAATAGAATCATTCTATATAACCAAAACTAAAGTAGTACAAATGAGTCAAATCAGATTGAAAAAACTTATTAGATTTATAACCGGACATTGTTAACAAACAAATGCATATAATAGAAATAAGAATGTATCATTAATGCTGCGGGTGAATGAAAGAAGAAAAAACTTTGTTGCATTTGCTGAGTGAATGCAAAACTTATAAACTGCAACGCATAGCCTCTTTTAGCAAATAAAATCTTATTTTCTCAAAAGACAAAGTTGCTACTAAATAACCAAAGTGTACAACAGAACCAAAGTAACATCTTAGTGCAAAAAGCTTCAAGCAAATCACCTCGTAGTAAGGTGTAGTTTTTAGTTAATAAAAACTGTACTGCGTTTTTTAAAGATTCAGACCTACCAACCTACTCTGCTATAAAAACAACTTAATAAATGCCTTTAAATTTAATTTAACTAAAATCTGTGGTTTGTTGGTTAACAAGCTATTTGGTGTGTCCTACATTGTATGTAAAAAGTGTTTTGAGAATCTTATTGTAACACAATACTTTTGTTGCTTTTTCTCAATCACCTTTTCTGTTGTATACATTTATCTATATTTCTTGTATTTGCTGACAATTTAAAAATTCATAATAATATATCATCTCTTGAAAATTGTCATATTGTACAGAATGACTCTGTTAATAACTGCTGTCTTAAAAATAGTTTACAAACATGTAACCTACAATTATTTTTTTAATAACATAGCACATAAACAAGTCTATTTTTTGGTCAGTTATTGATTATATACACAATAGCATATGTAATCGTGCTACCAATTGAATTAAAATTTGTTGATTTATATATATCATAGCGTTTATTGGATTGTGTAGGTTGAGAAACCTTGTCTAAAACTACGTTCTAGGTGTTTTTTTTTTACTTGTATTTTAGTGTCGACTACTAAGGTCATTAGCTATTTATTTTGTTTTAATAATAATAACCTTAGGTTATAGACTTGAGGAAAACAAAACAATACATTAAAATGGTTAAATAAATTAATAAATTAATAAATACTAAATCTAATATCACAGTTGTTAAAATTTGAAACTAAATTTGAAACTAAATTTGAAACTAAATTTAAAACTTATATCACAGAACCTACTATCACAAATGACAACAAAGTTGTAAAAGACTTTGATGCCAGTACCTATTCATTAACCTAACCTAATATCACAGATGACACTGAACCTGTAAAAAGTTTCGATGCTAGACCCTAAAAACTAAAGTAACTAAACCTAATATCACAACCTAACTTAATATCACAGATGACTTCAAAGCTGTAAAATGCTTCGATGCCAGACCCTAAAAACTAACTAAACCTAATATCACAGATTGCACCGAAGTTGTAAAAGACTACGATGCTTTAAACAACTTAACAACACAAACTAATCAATAAAAATAAATAAATAAATCAACACCAAAATCATTACAAGACAACACAAAAACTTCGTTACATCTGTTTGAGGTGTATTGCGTCTTTCAAAAATTGGACGCACCTTTCTATGGACTCTTCTCTATTTGATAAAATAGACGCAAAGTTGTTAGGGAGCTCGAACCGATTACAATGGGGAAGGTAGGCTCGGCATTCCTCCAAAATGTGCTTCACCGTTAGAGGGTCGTGACATATTTGGCATGCTGGTTGTTCGTCGCCGGTCAGGAGATACAAAAAAGTCAAGTTGGTATGACCTATGCGCAAGCGACATAGAGCAACTTCCTCTCTCCTGTTGAGATCTACCGGCGACTTCCATTGCGTCACGGAAAGCTTGATTTCCTTTAATTTGCTCTCGAAGCCGTTTCATACTTTTTGCTAATCCTCGATAACCTTTGATATGACGTATCCTTTGAGATCATCGGGTCTTACGGGAATGTTGTCGGTAGGATCCGCGTTGGCCGCCTGACGGGCGGTTTTATTGGCCAGTTTGTTGCTTTCAATACCCACATGACCCGGTGTCCAGACAAAGATAGCTATCTGTCCAAACCCGGCCAAGCGGAATATTGAAGTTTGTACGAGCTGGACCAGCGGATCGACCAAGTACATAGACTGTATACTTAGGATAGCACTCAGCAAGTCGGAACATGTGCAAAACATGTAATTCTGCGGTGTACACGGAGGCCTCTTTAGGGAGAGACCATGAATGGGCCGTACCATCTAAAACAAAGGCACTTCCCACTCCCCGATTCGTTTTCGAACCGTCCGTATACAGCCGCGGAGAGTTAGAGTATTTGGCAACAATTTCAAGAAACTTGCTTCTCAAAACGTCAGGGCAAGTTTCTCGTTTGCTCTGGGAGGTCAGATCAAGACGAGCTATAACTCTCGGCATCAGCCAGGGTGGAAACTTGCCAGAACCGACCTCGAATACTATCGGATAGTTAACATTAAGGTTCTCTTCTAGCTCCTGCGCTTGACCGCTTACCGGCCTACTGACGGTAGGCCTGAATCTGTATTTGCGTTGCTGCGTTTTGTTGGCGGTAAATATGAGTCGGTTGTTGTGACCCCTCTTTGCTCGTATTGCCGCGGCGTACGTGAGTACAAAGCGACTACAACAAGCGACTAGAGGAGGTACATCCGACTCGCAGCAAAGACTCGGTGCAGGGGTCGTCTGGTATGCTCCCGTGGCGTATCAAATGCCTGCGTTGCGAACTGCGTCTAGAACTTTCATCCGGGATTTTCTGGCGGATGAGTATACCGCGCAGCCGTAGTCAACCCTGGATAAAACCAGTGCCTTGTACAGCCGCAACAGTACCTCTCTCCGCGCACCCCAGTTGATGTTGGCCAAGCACTTGATCACGTTCAAGGCTTTCTTGCACTTTGTGACCAATTCATTAATATGTGCTCGAAAGAATAAGGTCCTATCGAGCAAACGGACTGTTTCAACGCACGTAATTTTGAAACCCCGCAAAACAAGCGCGGGGTCCCGGTGAGGTCTTCTGAGGCGGCAAAAATGCACGCACGAGGTTTTTGTTGTAGAGAAACATTGTTGACCTTTGGGAAACACCGTTCTCTAGACTTACTGTCTACGAGTTAATAGACAGATTAAATGATCAACGGTACTGTAATTTTGTCTAAAACCCGCCTAATATTAAGCTAAAAAACCGTTACTTTCTAGCATCTACACCAGACGGTTGTTGACCATTTTTTCTAAAATTTTACTGAGACAGCAGGTAAGTGAAATTGGTCTGTAGCTGTTGACGTTGTTTAGATTTTTGCTTGGTTTTAACAACGACAGGATAATGGCCTCTCTCCAACAATCCGGGTAGACGCCGCTTTCCCATATCAAGTTGTAGATTTCCAGCAACCGCTCCGTCACGCGGGATGAAAGCTGCTGGATAACCTGATAAGGTACGTCGTCTGGTCCCGGTGCGGAGGAGGTACCCATACCGGTAATTGCCGTTTTCAACTCTTTTGAGATAAAGAAATAGTTGTAAGGCAAGGAATCCGGGGAAGAGAAATTTAACGGAGTTTCTAATTCTTCTTTTTGACGCAGGAATTCTTAACTATAATTTTGAGAGCTACTGGCAGACGCAAATTGAGTTGCCAATGCGTCTGCAATTTTGGCCGCTTTGGTGAATTTGCGTTCGTCGACAATTAGGATGGAAGCCACAGAGAGCAATTTCTTTTCCGATACTCACCTTTTTCCAAACTTCGCCGACCGAAGTGGTCGGCGTGATTGTCGATACGTAGCTCTCCCATAATCATTGCTTGCTTTCAAGAATTTTGCGGCGTGCAACGGCGCGCTTTTTCTTGAAAGCAATCATGTTTTTAATTGCAATGAGAAAACGATCGCTGCCGTTAAAATCGCCCACCAGGTGATAGGACTGTGGAAGCTGCAATGTAAGTTCTTGTACATCTTCCAGAGTCCAGTCAAACTCCGGAAGATACAGGTTGCATATTGTGGCTTTTATCGGGATGGTAAGCCGGATTGCGATTGCCTGAAGTCTAGTTCTGAGGGTTATTTCCGTAAACGGTAAATTTTCCCTCAGAAAAATAGCGACTTTACTTTTGACTCGGGCACCTGGCAGAACGTCACTTCTTGTGCACGTAAAGCCCCGAAGATTCAAATTTTCTTGGGGTTTGAAGTGCGTTTCCTGTAAGCACACGCAAAAAGGCATGTGCTTTACCAGGATAATTTTCAGGTCACAATAGCTGTGTTTGCAACCGTTGCAGTTCCACTGTACTATCTGTCTCCATAGTTTTAAATAGTTATTAATTAAATAAAATAAATTAAGAAATAAATAACACGTTATAGACGGACAGCTATTAAAATAAGTTAACACAAAACAAATAAAACACCAAAGTTGTAAAAAGACTTTGATGTTTGGACGTAGACAAGGTAAACAATAAAATCTTAAAACTAATATCACAGATTACATCGGAGTTGTAAAAGACTCAGATGCCAGAACCATACAATAAATAAAACTACAAAACTAATATCACAGATGACATTAATGATAAAAAATTCTTTAATGCCAGAACATTAAAATGGATAAAACAATAGAAGTACCTAAATGACACTGCAGTTGTAAAGGACTGCAGTGCCGATACAAAACAACACTTAATTAAAAAACATAATAGAAGGCCTACAGCTGGGAGCGTGATCTGCCCTTTTACCAGCCAGGTTTCCTTCTTCTTCTGCCTCTGTTACTGCCAGTGTCGACAACAGAAAGTTCTGATGCCGAACTGGATTTGTCGTCACCGTTGCTGGAAGAAGAGCCATCCCGCTTCCGTTTACCCGGATCCGACTGATCTTTAACTATTTGTTTTGGCATACCTGCCAAAACAAGTTGGTTTTAAGACCAACCTGAGAATGTGTGGGGGGTGCTTCCCCCACGTTTTTGGTTAAGGAGACTACATTTCTCATCAACCGTTGTTGCACCGGAGGATTTAGTAGAGGCATGTTGGTCTTAATGACCGGTATTGGTAATTTCTTTGCTGCAGGAAGCTGAATCTGTCTGCAGCAATAAGAGGCAGTAAAAGTTTACTTATTAGTTCGATTACGTCCACTGAGCTTTTTAATGCAGTCGTCGCTTTGGCGTATGATATTCCGGCTATTGGTGTAGATACCAATTTACGTGCTTCAAAATACAATAATTTATTCTTGGTCATGATTTCTTTGATAGCGAATTTTTCTTTATATTTCGGACAATTACGTAATTTTGCGGAGTGTTCTCCTTTGCAATTGATACAAGTAATTGGCTGTTGACATTCGCTACCATCATGCAGAGGTTTTACACACGCCCTAATCTGCTCTTTGGAGCAACGAGCAGCTGTGTGTCCAAACCTCTGACATTTGAAGCAACGCATTGGTGCCGGAATATATGCCCTGACTAGAAGGCTATAAAAAGCCCTTTTTACGATGGTAGAAAGTTGTGGACGGTTAAACGTCAGTATATGATTAGGGTTTTTTTTGCGTTTTCCGTCTCGCATGCTAGAGATTCAACGCGCTTCAATTACCCTTTGACCACTCATGTTCTCAACAATTTCTTCCAACGTGCAGATTTTTTAAATCCTTACAGTAAACAATGCCCTTACAGGAGTTTAAAGTTTTATGGGCTGAGATATTCACATTCATTTCTGCAATACGGGTACATTTAAAAAAAATTATAGACTGAGCGGCTCAAACCGTTTCCACAAAAAGGCCATCTCTGACCTTCTTGATAGATTTGGTGTCACCGATCAGTCCATACAATGCTCTACTAATTAAGAAGGGGCTAATTTTGTCAAAGTTGCCCTCTTCTCTAGTAACTAGGATGAACCGAGAGACAGGTCCCGCTTTCTCATCACCGACACTATTTGACAAAATAACTTTGCCAGACTTCTTCCCTTTTGTCGAAGAAGAAGCTGGGAGGTCCAATTTGTCATCGGACGGAAATTGAGTAGCATTATCCATTGGCACAACCCAATTAGTTGCACCAACTTCCGAACAATTAGCTACTGCGCTACCGGAGCATTGTTCTCCCACTCCGGTAGTTGCCAAATCCGTGCTGATTTTGAAGCCCTTGTCAGATTCAACTGACGGCACAGATTGAGGGCGTGATTTATTAATTGACATAATAAAAATTAAGTTGCGTTTTACCTACCGCCAGGTTGGGTAAAAAAAAGAAGAAGGTAAGAGATTGAGACGTAAATGACAGGAAAATAGGGAAAGGTAGCCAGGAATGACTTTGGGTACATTTGGTTTGGCTTCAGCTCATTGACCCATCCGGCATGGGTGGCCCTGCCAAGAGTTTAAACTCCCGCCGGCATAGCTCGAGCAGAAGTTACTCAGCTCCCTCTCTACGACAAGGTAGTACCCACGAGGAGGTCTAGGTGTTGTTGTCTATTTTTCTGTCAAATGTTTGTCAGTCGTAAAAACGTTAACAAAATTGTTATTAATATTGTTATTTCCATCAACCTCTATAGCTATTGACTTATAATTTAATTTTGCTTAAAATTAATAATATCTACAAAGAGCCAATTGTTGATGACTGAGAATCATATTGAGTGTTTGGTTTGTATTACAACCAACTCTAAAAAAATTGAAGCTTCTGACGCACTATTTTTTGTAACCAGATTTTGTTAATGTCTGGGGTTACTATGTACCACAAGTATGTCTCGTTCGGTTGATAATTGTGTGTTTAGCAATTCTAAAATGCTGAACTCAACATATAACAATCTTTTTGATATCATGCTATTAAAAGCTTTGTCTTCTAATTGAAGTAGATGTCAAGATTTAAGAACAGCTTTTTTCAAATCCATTAACAGTGTTTTCCAGTTTTTCAATATTATAAACCAGAAACTGTTGAACGTCTTTCTAGTTGGCCAAAAAGTTATTCCAATGGCTTGGTGGCGTCGCGTTGTCATTTTTCTTATCTGCTTTTGCAAATATTTCCAAACCTTTTGCTAAAAAGATGTATAGCGACCGAACGTTTTTAACACGTGTTCACATAATTTGGCCAGAGAAACCTATACGGACAATTACTAGATCTTGTTTTCAATGTGTAGTTTTTCTGGTATCATGTTTCTACACAATTGTATTGATGCTACATGGACATATGTTAAATCATTTCTAGGTGCACCATCGGATTTTACGTACGTTAAACTATAGATCCGTATGTTTGCGAAGAAAAACAATAAATCTTGAACCATTAAACAAATTAATTAAATATAATATTAGGCAAATTGTAGTTTCATTTCATTTTAAAGTGATCGATTTTTATTATAGTTTTATTTATTCAATCGTCATTGAAAATAAAAACAGGATTATCTATATTAATTGAAAATTTGATTTGATTAATTGTACATTATAGATTTTTAAATTTGAGATTGTTGAATAAATTGCTGAATAGAAGTTTATTGCTTTTATTCTACTTTTCATATATTTTCTTGTCAATTGCAAAAAATGCATATTATATTCGTTATAAAATCATATTACTTTAATATGGAAAATTATATATTACCTTGCCGATACACATTATAACTTTCTTCTGCACTTTGAATTAATGTAATTATATTACAGTTGAAATAATAGCGTATCATTAGGGGCGTTATATCAACTGTAACAAAATAACCCTGCGGATATTCTCGCTTACAATGTAATATTATTAAATGTTAATTTTTAAGATGTTTATTCATCTGGTAGACATAAAAACGCGCCAACGTAACTTTCATGAAATTGTGATTCATGTCCGACCGCAAGTAAATCGTCGATAAATCATTTAGATTAATCATTCGTCCGTTTTTTTTCTGCTTCAATTAGCGCCACAAAAATAACCCAGCCTATTTAACTCATTTTAAGCGCCGTCTTTATGATTCTCGTTGCAACAATCATTCTACTTGCTTACTTTATAAACATAAAAATTCTATCATGTAATAGACAAGTATTTCTAGGTTATTTATCAATGTACAACTATTAATAATAAATTATCCAGTGTTATTACAGCAGGTTTTTCCTTGAATTATTTATATAAAAAATCGGTAATAATAATGCAATTAACAGATCAATCCTGACGCCATCTATTAAAGTAATTAAAACATTTCATTATGATAAAATGAAACATAAAGTGATGATTTATTGGATTGGCACTGTACAATATGATATTAATATAGATCAACGTTCAAAACTATAAAATTTAAAATGTAATACAATAAACAATCTCCAAAAACGTGTATGTAATAGAAACCATATAATTATTTATAACTTTAAAATATATCGTATTGATTAAGTAGTTAGGAAATGCAATAATCATTACCTTGCCTTTTAATATTTAATTATAAGAGGCTATATAGGTTAATTCATATTTTCAATTAATTTTCATTAGACATTTGGTTTGAGAAAATTATGTTGTAATGGAATGAGAAATATGCAAATTGATATTTGATTAATTAAGATTTGTACATATGGAATTATTAATTTCAAGTGTGGTAGTCAAATTATTAATTAGTTGTTTAAACATAGAGGTATATGATTGGAACAATCTATCAACAAAAATAATTGTTTGGTGCTTTAATTTGCATATTTATTAGATATAAGACAACTCAATTCTAAGAAACAAAAACTGTGTGAGCAATAATTTATTTAATAAACCTTGAAAATAATTATAATAAATACATATAAAGTGTGTTACAAAAAATAGTTGTGAGTAAACATTTTTGCAATAAAGTATATAAATAATTTTATATAATGCTTTGATATGAAAAAAAATATAACTAAGTAAGCTAAATATATTTATGGTAAACATTTGAACAAAAATGGCATGCAGATTATGCTGTTGGATAGTGGTTCAAGATTCAATCTAACTTACAAGTATGATCCGCTTTTATTAATTTTTTTATAAAATATTGGCAAAAAGATTTTTTTAATTAGTCAGAAAGTTACTTTTGATTACGTATTCTACTTAATTTCGCGAAATCAGTTACATTTTTGAGCTAACTGTTACAGTAACTCAAAATGTACTATTATTATTATTATTTATTAGACATAAAAACGGTGTTAATTTACTTGATTTAATTTTATGGCAATAGCAATATTTTCAAAACTTGCGATGATAATAAATCTAATAAAAATATCAAAAATCAACATTTCCTAAGTAAGTAAAGAAATTTGTGGATGCTGGCTTAGATCTAAATGTAAAAAACAAGACAAAAATGATGAAAACTGAAAACTTTTTGTAGAATTAGAGCTCTACAAACTGAAATTTTGAAATCATCTATTCAAAAATATTGAAAGAAAACAAAATTAAACCGTGCAAAATTATCAAAAGCATTTAGAAATACTTTAGAATTAGGTGATGAGGCTAATTGAAGTTTTCTGTTTAGGTGTGCAACAAAACTTTAGCAAAAGAGTAATTTTTATCATTTACAATAAATAACAATACTTTTAAATAGTAAGTGTGTGATGCTCTATCACATATCATAGCATTATGGAGCCGTATTTTTATGGGAATTAAAATTATCAGAAGTATTTAAAAATGAAACTTATAAATTACCTCTAAATTAAGTTCAATTATCTACCCGTAAACAACCACACACCGATTCTTTTATAAAAAGGTTATTTTAATAATTAAAAATAAAAAAATACATTAAAACACTTATTTTATTCTTCTCTGACAAGGGAGATGTTGACATTAATTTATTTTGTTTTTGCGGTCATCTTACCTGAAATATTAAGCTTAAAACTACAAACAAGATACATTTATACCCTAAACAAGTTGTTACTTTTATATTTTTCTGTACTGTACTGTAACTGTATGCTCACACTCATTTTATCTTTCGCTTTCAAAAATACTACGATCGCTTATGCACACTTACTAGCATCACAAAAAAATATGCAGTAGAATTTTTTGTTTTGTTAAATTTTACTTAGAATTTTCATTGCTGTTAGAAATAGTAGTTTAGCTTTTCATTATTTTAAATTAACTTGATTTTCTTTTCTAACTTTTTTATTCCATTCAATCTTTTTTGTTCACATTCCTTGCAATAGCAATTTTAGACAAATTGATGCCAGTTACAACAAAACCTAATAAGATCAAATATTCTTTGTGCACATGACAAGATGGTCCTTTTAATCGTTACTTTATTCTTTAACACCGGTTCATAATTAATGGCAAGCATTTTTATCTCAATTAAGCCCAAAACTAAAACTGTAGTATTTTCTTTGTAGTTTTACCTATGGCATTCTCAGCCTATTAGATCAAATTGTGCTTCAGCCACCGTTGTAATGCATTATTAAATGAATGAATAGCCAAAGAGGCAGATAAACCAAAAAACAAGGAATCATTGGCAGTAAACGACTTATACAGTCAATGAGAGCTAAATTTCAATGACGTGACCAGAGTGGGGTTACGTCCAAAGATGGGACAATAACACTGCCGCCCAAAATCTCAAACAGGAAGACTACTACTAGTCACCAACACACACGGCAAGCGCGGTGTTTAACTAGCCAAATAATCAAAATCCCAAACCGCTCAGATGGTTGGGGGAAGCAAAGATTCGACGTAAAGAAACCGAACAACAACACAAAAACCTAAACAAGCCAAAACAAATCTAAAAAAAAGTACATACAATATAAGATCGATGTACAAAGACAATAAGCTGTACAAGCTAGAACACAAGTTATATATCATAAAATATGACATCAGAAGTACGAAGGAAAGAGAACAACTGCATGCAACTGCAAACAGAAAACCTACTATATTACAAGAGAAATGAAGATAACAACTATGGATGTGTTGGATTCCTAGTAAACAAAAAACTAGTACACAACATAACAACATATAGAGGCATATCACCAAGCGTGGCATACCTTATAGTAAAAATAAACACAACCTATCAGATGAAAGTAATTTAAGTGTACGCACTTACAAGTAAGTGCGAATTTGGCAAATGATAGGAAGAAAATTTCCATCGTAATGGGTAACTTTATCGCAAAGCTAGAAAAGAAGACCGATGAAAATGAAGATAAAATAGGACTAAATGGATGTGGTCCTCGTAACCCAAAAGGAGGAAGGCTAGTAGAGTTTCACATCAAATATATGCCATAAATACGATCTTTACAAAAAAAGAATATCGGAGATGGACCTAAATCAGCCCAGATAAAAAAAAAATGAGATCGACCATATCTTAACACAACAATATTCCAAGATGTTACGGTATTAAATCAAGTCTCAACCGGCAGTGACCAAAAAAGTCTAACACCTATAGACCTTTAGCTAATTAGAGAAAACAGAGAGAAATATAGACTCAAGTCCATTCTAGAAAAAGAAAAAAAAAACACTTAGAACAATAGATGATATGGAAGAAATAAACGCAATGCTCACTCAAGCGGTAATAGAAACAGAACAAAAATCCGAAAAGAAAAAATCAAGAAAATAAAACAAAATAAGCAACAATACAAAACAGTTAATGAAACACAGAAAAACATTACTAGAGCAGAAAAAAAGAAACTTTATAGAGTTTGCAAAATTCAACAACACTATAAACAAAATGATAAAGGAAGATGTCAGAAGATTTGAAGATAAAAGAATAGAGAAAATTATTGAAAATAACAAAAGTAAGAAAAACCTAAGACCAACCATAGGACGCAAATAATCGCGCTGAAAGACGGTTAGAAGTACAGAAGTAAGAGACAAGCTAGGAGTAGCCAAAAATAGCTGAAAATTTTTACCAGGAACTGTACAACTCCAAAACCAACCTAAACAAAAAAAACAAGCAAATTTTAAGCAGAAAAATTGAAAACGTTAATTCAGAGGACCTGCCAATCATAGACATATATGAAATTAAGAAGGAACTTATCGCTATGAAAAACAACAAAGCACCTGGAAATAATAAAGTGCTAACAAAAATGCTAAAAGAAAAAAGAAAAATCATGCTAAAGAGACTGAAAAGCATGCTGAAAAAATGCTTGCACACAGGATGCATTCCAAATAACTAGATCAATGCGAACACTATACTACTCCGCAAAAAGGGTGGTAAGCTAAATCTAAAAAACTATAGACCAATTTTACTGTTAGCTACACAAATGATTTATGAAAATAATCACGGGCAGATTTACCAACAAACTTGATGTCTACCAACCAGTTGAACAAAAAGGTTCGGCAAAGAATATAACACGGCGGACCACCTTCTAACAGTGAGAACTCTAATTGAAAAGGCTGAAGAATACCATATTCCGCTCTACATAGCGTTCATCAACTATGAAAAAGCGTTTGATACTGTAGAGCTATAAGCAGTGGAGAAAGCAATGAACAACTGCAGAGTAGACCATCGGTACAGGTAATTGATACACAACATTACAGACACGCCACAATGAAAATAAATCTAACAAACAACTCTGAGTCATTACGTATAGATTGCGGAATAAGACAGGGAGACGTTATATCACTAAAGATTTTTACTCTAGCGCTGAAAAACGTTTTCAAATCTTTCCACTAGGAAGAAAAATGTATAAATATTAACGGAAAAAGACTCAACAACTTAACATTTGCTGACAACATTTTCTTAGTGACAGATAACTGTAAAGACCTTGAAGTAATGATAAATAAACTTGCAAAAGCTTCTGAGAAAATAGCTCTAAAGATGAATATGTCCAAAACAAAAACGATGAACAACACTGATAACGACAGAAATTTAACAGTCAAGAATGAGACGCTTGAACAAGTTTTTCATTACATCTACTTAGGCCAAATAATAAAAATTGACAAAAAAAATCAAACAACGAAGAATGATAGATAAAAAAGATTTTTATGGGTGGCATTTGGAAAACTGAGCTACTTATTAAAAAACAAAAAGATACCCTTATACCTTAAGATCAGAGTCTTCAACTAACGCGTACTGCCAGTAATGACATATAGCGCCAAAACAAGAACTCTAACAAAAAATAACATGTTCAAATTAGTAAAAATCCAAAAAGCAATGAAACGCTCAATGTTGAACATCACTCTTAATGACCGAAAGAGAAACACTTAAATTAGACAAAAAAACAAGGTTATAGATGTTGCAGAACAGGTAGCAAAGCTTAAGTGAAGCTACGCTGGCCACAATGCAAAACACACCGACGATAGATGAAATTGCGTGCTACAGCAGTGGAGACCCTGGCTAGGCAAACGAGGACGTGGACGGTTTATGATGAGATAGGGCAACAAAGAAAACAATTGTCTATGTTTGAAGACCTTTATTTTATTGTTCGGTATATTTTACAAAAACAGCAAAAAGTCCTTGTCATTGGAGCAAAATGCTTTTTCCATAATCAAAACAAAATACCTGGTATTGCTTTAATTAAATGTCTCCCTTTTTTTAAATGATTGTTTAAAGGTGATTTGTTTTGTTCTTTAACTAAGCTATTTTTTTTAAGTAAAGTAATGCTCCGGTGAGACAAATAATGCGCCGGCTTACCTATTTTTTCATTAAGAACCTCCTCTATTATCTTGTCTGTTAACCATTTAGAAAACACTTTATTGTAGTTTTTTTAATAACAATTTTTACCAGTTTTTGGTAAACTCCAACCTCTTTATTGCTATCTGATTGTTTGATAGTTATGATGAATGCCCTTCCAGCTATGGCAATACAACTTTATACCTCTTTTTTTGTGACTGATATGGTGTTATTAAACAGTTTCTCTCCAGCGTCTGTTAATCTAAAAAAAATTGCCAAAGTCGCATTTTTATTAAACTTACTGGTCATCATCATAGTGATACTTCAATTTTCTTTTTGTTCATTAAAACTCAATCTAAAAAAATGTCATTAGCAATCAAATCACAAGGGATATTGACAACCTACTTTTTATTGCGCACTCTCACTATTAAAGTATGTAAAAATATACGCGTTCTTATATAACTTGCTAAATTTGCTTTTACATAATTTTGACTAATATAAGGTAATGATTATCATTGTCATTACTAAAAGCATTCTTTGTGAAATTTAGACATACCAAAACAAAGTGTTCCCTACCACACGTTAATCGGCATTAATAGTCTTTTTAGGCTGATATGCCATACATTTAAAATAACTAATTCTTCCACACGTTATACATGAAACACGTTTACGACAATTTCAATAGGAATGACTGACTTTGACACATTAAAAACAGGAAAAAACGCATTCTTCATTTGATGATGTTCTAATGTCTTTAGAAAAGACCGTTTCTGTTAGCATTTGCTTTCTGATTTGTTAACGCAATTTCAAATTAATATGGTGTAGAAAGGTTAACCACTTTTTTAGAAAAAAATGAATTTTGTAATGTTTTGACAATTTTGGACCTAATATAATCTATTTTTTGACAAAACATTCAATACTTTTTGGCTTATTGATCAGCGGTCTTACAAGAAATAAAATAAATTAAAAAAAAAAATACTATTCAAATTTCAGACACAAGCTTTTAAATAGCCATCGTTATGCGTAATGGCGCAGAAAAAGTTTGTTTAAACGCGCGACGGTTTAATTTGTTAACAAAGTTTAAGAACAACCCCGCTCCATTAAAAAGATTATAAAAAAGAAATCTGGCCAATGTACAGTATATGTCTGGCAAATCCCTATATTGAAAACACCCGGCTAATAATTAATAAATGTTATTACAAAGTTTTTCAACATAGTCATGAAGAAAAAATTAAAAACTTAAGTCTAGATCTTGATCCATGCATTTGATAAAATTAACGTGTACTTACTTAACAAACTACTGGTTTTACTAAATTTACACAATTTGCTTAAAACGTTTACGATACTACAAAGCTGTAAATTGTTAAAAAAAATTGTATTTTTATGTCAAATAAAGTATTATTGTTAATATTTATTTTAAGTTAGTTTAAACATTTTTTAATCAAACATGTGGTCTTTTTCTTGATCTTTTGCCATAATATGGTCTCTATTAGACTAGCCTTTTAGCTCATCTGTCTTCTTGGTTTTTATTTTAATTTGGCTATTGCTTCTTTCACATCTTTCAGTTTAGTTATGCTTCTTATATCTGTGTCACGTTTTTTTTGTATCAGCAATATTCCAAGCATTTTTCTTTCTATAGCTCTTTCTGTTCTTCTAAGCATTTCTATTGACTTTTCTAACAACGTCATAGTTTGTGCGTCATAAGTCATTACTGGTATCACACATTGGTCATATAGACTGCTTTTGAGATGCATTGGTATCTTCTTTTTCTTCTGGTTATTCTTCTGTTTACTGAAGGCGGCCTTCTTCTGTTTACTTTAATGATTTGGTTATTTTTTCCTAATTTTATAATATAGGTGTAGTTGAAGACATTTTCTATTGGTTTGTTCTATATCACTATATTGTGCTTCTTTTTACACATTATTTTGTAATTCATATGTAATTCAACTTAAGCGGTTTTTTTAATTAGTTTTTCTAGCATGTTTCTTAGTTCTTCTAGATTTTCTGCAATCAAATCGGTGTCGTCGGCGTATCTTAAGTTGTTAAACTTACCTCTATTCCTTGTTATCCCTGTGTTTTGTCATTGTAGTTGCTTGGTAATGTCTTCAAGAGCTAATATGAATAATTTCCTCTTTGTCTTATTCCTTTTTGGATTTTTAAAGGTCTTGTTCTATTTTCATTTAACTGTATTATTGTGTTTGCGTTATGGTATATGTATTGTATAATTTCAATATACTTTGCATTAGCCAGAGACTTCATAAGTGCTCAGTGCTCTACAGAGTCAAATGCTTTTTGAAAGTCTATAAATGCCAAGCAATTGTCTAAATTATTCTCATTTATTTTCTTGCTGAGAATTCTTATAGCTAATAGGTGGTATTTTAATTGTCATAATTTTTGTAAAAGTTTTATATACTTGCTATTAGAGAGAGATTGGTCTGTAGTTTTTTAGGTTTGATTTATCTCTTTCTTTTGTATGCCATTGTTATTATAGCACTATTACAGATATTCTTATAAAAGTTATATTCTTTTATCATTTGAGGACAGTTCTTCTCAGATCTTTTGTAAATCTATTTTTCTTCTTTTTGGAAATGGTCTTGCATATAGCACACTTCTGCAATCCATTTATTTCAAAATTAGTAAACCATCAGTTAAAATACAAACATTTATATCAGTTTGTATTATAGACTAATCTTAAAAAAAAATAAAGTGTTCCTATGAGCAAGGTATAATTCCCATATATCCCAATTGACATCAAAATTCTTTATAACTTAATAAAATTAAATCAAAAAACATTAGGTGGTATTTTCCAACTAATGATTTTGTAAAATCTTGTACCACTCTGCTACTCAAGATTTTCTCCACAATATTGCTTACTTTTTAAACATAAATTTTAAATTTGCACATAAACCCTCTAAAATCAACTATTTTCACACTTTATAGTCATGTTTTATCGGTTTATTTAAAATGTATCTTTGTGTGCAGTTGTGCTTTATAAAAAGAATAATTGGCACAACGTTGGCATTAGCTGGGTTTGAGTACTGTCTAAAAAGTCTTATTGTGCTTAGAAAGAAAAGACTGCACTTTAAAAAATGTGTAAAATTAGGTTTGTTCCTTTCTAGATGAATACTGTTATTATTCAAAAAATGTATAAAAGTAACCAAATAAACTTTGATGTTAAGATGGCTGTGCTAATGTAAGGGTCGGGAAGTGTATCATAAAATAACCAGTAACAAAGATTTTTTTTAAGGGAATACATGCAGCGTCACCTTTATATTTTTTTTTTTTTAATAAGTTTAACAAATACGTTCAAAAGAGTTACTGCATCATCAAGTAAGTTAGGCTCTGTTTCTTCTTTGAATATATTTTGTGGTGTGACGTAGAATTAGTCAATTATCCAAAAAACTTTGTTTTTTTATTTTTTTGTTTTAGTGCGTCTAATAAGATTGTTTCATCGTTATCCAAATTTGACTTGTCACTGCTACAACTTGTGTAAATATTTATTTGCTCCTCACAAGACAATTTAGCAAGTTTTCTAAATTGATACCTTCATAATCTGTTTTATTATTTTCCATAACGCCGGTCATTTCAGATATTGATAATCTGAAATGACCGGTTGTAATGTAATGTAATGTTTTTGCCTCATCTTCCTGAAGCATTTCGAACTCTCTAACGCTACTACAAAGTTTTTTTGTCATTTCTAAAATAAAACATATTTTATGTGCAAGTGCTTGATGGTTATTAAAGACCACACACAAATTTACGCATAATGAATATTTTTACATAAAAAATGAAACATTTTTATGTTAACAAGTATCAACTATTACTAAAAGCTTTTTGTATTTTACTTAGTTTGGGCGCCAACGTAATACATTAGGCCACACAACCAACAGGCTGGTAGCGTAAAGAAACCACTAAACCAATACAATTTCAAAATAAAATAATTGGTATGGTATAGACATTAGAACAAATGTCCATTAATACATGACACAAGTGATTAAATATTAATCTTAAAAAACGAAATAATCGTTGGGCTTGTGCATACGCGTCTTACAAAGACGAAAACAAGTTACTTAGAAAATAAAAGTAACTTGCACATTACAGTTAGTACTACTAATACTGCAACATTGAAAAAATAAAATTGAAAAATGTGGTTAAAAAAAAAAAAAAAAAAAAAAAAGAAGTATTTTGAAAATAAATTATAGATCAAGGGAAAAATGAATTGGAAATCAAATAATATCTAGACTATGCAACACTAGAACAGGTAAAACATGTTTGTATAAATGTACACACAGTGTCTCAAGTTTACTAAATGTAACCTGCAACAATGTCGAACAGTCTCTCAAGACAGTCTTGAGAGACTGTTCGACATTGTTGCAGGTTACATTTAGTAAACTTGAGACACTGTGTGTACATTTATACGAACATGTTTTACCTGTTCTAGTGTTGCATAGTCTAGATATTATTTGATTTCCAATTCATTTTTTCCTTGATCTATAATTTATTTTCAAAATACTTCTTTTTTTTTATTTTTTTTTTTTTTTTAATCACATTTTTCAATTTTATTTTTTCAATGTTGCAGTATTAGTAGTACTAACTGTAATGTGCAAGTTACTTTTATTTTCTAAGTAACTTGTTTTCGTCTTTGTAAGACGCGTATGCACAAGCCCAACGATTATTTCGTTTTTTAAGATTAATAGGTATGGTATAGTATGGTATGACACAACCACTAGTCCTTACTGTGTTAAAACTCAACTATGCTTATCTTTTTGTAAAAGTCTTTGCAGGATACATTTCATTTGTAGCGTTATAAAATACTTAAATTGCTTTTCTATTTAGTGTAAGAGGATATGAATAGTATGCACTCTGAACCACTTGTGCATGTGTCTCAGACTGAGTGAAGAAACAGTTTAAATATAATTGTACAATCATTTATTAATTGAATAACTAATTTAATTTAAAAGTTAAATGTTTTTATTGTCTAAAGACAACACAAATATGATAATAATTGAATTAAAAAGTATTTTGATTTATATAAAAAACTTTCTTTCCATTGTAGCCATTAAAATTTGAAATCAAAGATTACACTTTTTTTTGCTGTCACCCTGTATAAGTTTCGGCTAAAAACTGAATTAATGAAATTAAAAGACATTTTTAAATTTAAATGGCTTAAAAAAATCTTGTTTATACTACAATTACAGTTTGACTGCGGCCTTGCATTGAATTAAAATTTTAACAATGACATTGCAAATTTAATGAAAATTTAACAATGGCTTTGCTTTGGCTTATAACAAAACTAACAACTGTTAAATTAAACTTAAAATATGTAAATGAAATAAATATTTTTATTATTATCAGCATACGAATATTTTAAATTGCTGTACTTTGGTAGCAAAAACATAAATAATGTGATGAAAAAGAGAACTGATTTTAAATGGCAATAATTATAACCTAACTGTAATCTATGTAATAAGACGAGTGAATAGGTTCCACGCCATATTCATATAAATCATAGATATTACAAAACAGAGTAAATGTCTGAAATCAAATAAATAATGAAGTCTGAAAATTTACGACCGGTACATATTAAATTAACAAGCCATAAATTCACACTTTCTATACATCCTTGTAAGTTAATTGCATATCTCCCTTAATTTCCATTTAATTACTGATCGGTATCGAGTTGCACGTCACCTTTTTTCATACCTAACACAATCGTTTTGTTTGGATGTTACGTAGTCTCTGTCGAAGACGGCGTGGCGATGTTTAACAATTTTTTATTGACACACGGATTACATGTAAATTAAAATGCATATTTTGTAGTGTTTTATTATGCTTACAAGTCGTTCCCTATTGTGAGCTCGAAACAGGTAGACGCGACATACATAATCCAAACAAAGTTTTATAACATCAGTTTCACTTTCATAAAATACGTCAGGCGAAATCATAACCGGTTATAAATACACCACCATAAATGCTTAATAACAAACACATAAAAAATCCAACATATATTATATACTCTTATGTTAATTGGCTGCCATTATACGTGATGTTACTTATTCATTAATCAAAGGGTTTTATTTTTATAAATGATGTGTGAAATTTGTAATAATTCGTATATTTGTAATAATTGCGCAGAAGGCGATTTAGAAAGGTGTTTAAAACATTGACATTGAACATAAATGTATCGAATGCCGGAATGTAAAATTTATTCATTTCCGCGGAGTTGAAACGTATAGACAAAATGACTTCAATAAATTGCATGAAAGTTATTCCGCCTATTAAAAATCTATTATCGTTATTCCAGATGTAAATAAACAACAATCAATATACGTTTTCTATACGTGATATTAATTAATGTTGTTTAGATCGATTTGTTATTAATTATAAATACAAGGTGTGTGTGAAATAAAATTTTAATGCTTTACGCAGTTATTATACTTCCTTGTTAATATAACGAAATTGTTACCATATTAAGATATCTCTAAAAGGAAAACGGCATTTTCAGAAAACCTTAATACAGCGTGGAATGAAATTATAAATGTTCACTTCCTTAGCCCGCATACATTATAAATAAGAGTTGCAGCATCAGATGAGACTCTTAGTGAGTAATAGAGACAGACTATTCACATTTGACCTCAGCAATGGACACATTTAATATGAAACAATTGGTAACAGCTGTATTATTAATCTACTTAAATTATTTCTACGGAGCGACGTCTTTTTAAATCTCACCAACGTCGCGTCATTTATACAATTTTTCTGTTTATTCTCAAGTGTACACGCCAAAGTATTAATTTCACTTAATTAACTAATCGAGCAAAAGTTTAGAAATGTATCTGAGGAATTAAATGGGTTCGTAATAAAACAAGATACGGTTGAAGTGCAGAAAACGTATACAAATAACAACTTGTTAAATGGAATAATGTAGTTCGTTACGGATTGTTGGTTCTATAGCGTATTTTTATTTTTGCCACATCTGGGCCACCATAATAAACATAAACAAAGATTATAACTTGAAGCATTGCAAATATTTGCAAATGGGAAAATTTACACGCATCTGTGTGTTTTGTTTCGTATAAACCAAGATTGAATTTGTATATTTTATTTATATCACATTTCACTAGCATATTTTCATGGTTACTTGGGTTCTGAAACATACAAAAGAAAATGAAAACAATGAACATAACATTTTGAAACTGGGACAAATTCATAATTATATCTATTTTAAGAATTACGTTTAATATTTTTTTTTATCAAATTATTTAATATATTTTTACAAATACATAAACAAAACGCATAATGTTATTAGTTAATTCACTAAACTCTAACATTTGAAAAATAAATTGTAAAAATTTAATTTGTGATTGATGCAATTTAGAATTTGTGAATAACTTGACTAACAAGAAAATCAGCCAACGGACCATCAAGTTTTTCTGTAATTAATCTCTTATTTATATCACAATGTAGTTCTTTTTAATGGCTACAAGATGGCATCAGAATCACAAAACTTAAACTCATGAACATCATATGTAAGCTTAAATCGATTATAACAATTTAAATTAAAAAAAACTTTAATACTAAATATAATTTCTATCAATCGGTGGTTTTTTTAAAACATAAAAAGTAAATTAAGTAAATGTTAAGAATGTCAAATAAGCATATGTACAGTAAATAAGTAAAGCGATACTAGAGTGTGGTGATTTTCTTCTAAAACGACTATTAAAAAAGTTATAGCCTGTTTTAGCTGAAGCAGCCAAAACAATAAATGATATTCAATACCAGGCGTCCAGATGCAAAAGCCGGTAAGACCACCTATACCTGTTTCGCAGT
The DNA here is from genome assembly GCA_963932245.1 of Tachinus rufipes. NCBI lineage: Eukaryota > Metazoa > Arthropoda > Insecta > Coleoptera > Staphylinidae > Tachinus > Tachinus rufipes. The sequence continues at coordinate 42,299,032 of OZ010745.1, read as the reverse complement.
TCTAGAAAAGGTTTATTCATATTATCAACTAGTTATTCAATAAAAAAAAAATATTTTATACTTTTTACTGTTTGATTTTTTGACGATTGAGCTTTGTGATTAAAACGTAAATAGCTCATTTAGATACAATTTTTTTAATTTATTTTGCACGTGCTGTATTTTGCATCATAACAGTATTTTAATCAAAAAGTTTTTTTTAATTAAAAATATTAAAAGAAATGATATTTAAAATTATATTTTTAAATATGTATTCTCACAATTATCTAATTTGAATAAGTTTTTCTCATTGTATGTGTTGTATTTTTCATGATAAAATATTTTTTGAACTCATAAGATAATACATTTTTAAAATAACATAAGTTTACCAGTTTGCACTATAATGTTTCTCTAATAATTTTCTAATGTTATCTATTTTGTCAGGCTTCAAAGTTAGTCAATCTTTTTAGTTTACATTGCAAATTTGTTGTCTTCTTTTATATAGAGATTGCATTATTTCCATGTTATTTCTGTAAAAGCTTTCACAAAAACGACACTAATGTATTTTAAAAATATAAATCTATTTGTGGTTTAAAACCTAAAATGCCAGCTATCAGTTTTAAAACATTTTTTTAAATTTTGTTCTTTTGTAAAATACTTGGTCTTTTCCACATAATAGTACTAAAGTTTTAATTATATGTATGTACTCTTCCGAACTAGTGAACGTATCTATAGGTAAAACGCATTTCTTAATTTGTTCAAACAGACAATCCACGGAATATATAAGTTGTCAGATAACCAAAATAGTTACATTATTTTAATAAATGCTGTTCTTTGGTGCCATCACACATCAATCGTAGAGTTTTGAAACTGGTTTTCTGCATTTTTAGCGAAAACTATACATTTTGGCCAAAAATATCTATTAAAAGTTATAGAGAGTTATAAAATTTTCATTCGATATCTAGGTCATTTGAATTTTTCTATATTTTTTTGATTTTTTGCGGAAATAAAGTATATATAAGGCCTGTTCTAATATACGATTTGGACAGTTTGCAAACCGTCCAAACTGTGCACACAATCAAATATTTGTCATCCTTATGCAATCTTTTATACACAGTATGTTGCTTGTGTGCATAGTTTGAACGGTTTGCAAACTGTCCAAATCGTATGTTGAAACAGACCTATTTTATTTTTTTGCACTTAAAGCCGAATCGTAAAAAATTACAAAAGATCAAAGTTGTAGAACAAAAAATTTTTGATTAATATTGGCTATTTAGATTTCTCGATAGTGAAAGCATTTTTCGCTGAAGAATGTTGAAAAATGTCGCAAGTTGTGACCTTATGCTGATTTTTTAGATTTTCAACCAAAACTATGCATTTTCTGGAAAAATTATAAGAGATTTTAGAACAAAAAATTTCCGATCGATATAGGTTATTCGATTTTTCCAATAATGCGTGCATTGCTCGCTAGAGCGCGCAAAATTGTGACTTTATTTTCCGCGTCTTCTAGCGGAAAAACAGAAAAAAAATTAAAAAAAATTTAAACTACCTATATCGATTGGAAATTTTTCGCTCTACAACTTTTAATAGAAGTAATTTTTGCCCAAAACGCATTTTGCTAAAAATGCAAAAAATTATTTAAAAACGCAAAAATTGATATAAATATGTCTATTACTCCAAAATAACCCTTTTTCATGCGTGCGCTAGGTGAAAATAGTCTTCAGATAGTTGAAATGGAATCATTTTTATTAGAGCGCATAAATAAATATTCATTTTTATGCATATGCAAACATTTGCTTTTCACTAATGAAGCTCTTCAAGTAAAATTGAATGATTTGACAGTGGTTTTGTAATTTTTAAAAGTGTTTTTTAAGCGTGGTAGTGTCTATCAAAAGAAAAAAATTGCAAAATTTTTGTGATTGTATCAGTTTATCGAACTTCATTAGGAGATTTTAATGTTTTTAAATTTTCTGTTCTGTGCTTTCAACAAAATCAACTTTGTACACAATAGAGTATTTTGATTGGTAATTTTAATATTTTGTTGAACGGCAGTGATTCTAATAGATCCAAACTTATTGACTTTCTTAGTGGGTATAGCTTAATAAGTAATTTTAATTTAGCTTAGATAATAGTATTGATAATCTATGCATACTATTGATACTGGTTTTTCCAACCATCTTCTTCTTCTTCTTCATTAGCCTTAAATCATCTAATGCTGGATATAGACCGCTTGTAGTCTCTTCCATGTTTCCTTATCTTGAGCTTTCCTCATCCACATTATTTCAATTATTTCCGTCAAATTATCTAGCCATCTCATTTGTGGTCTACCTCTACTCTTCTTGGTTTCCCGTTGTCTCCATCTTATTTTATGTGTCCATCTATCTTAAGTCTGTTTTGCTGTATGTCCAACCCATCTCCTTTGAGACTTGCAATGCGTTTTATCACTTTTGTTATTTTTGTTTTATTCAGATTTCGATTTTTCGTATTCCATCTCTTAGAGATACCCCCAGCATAGCACGCTCCATTGCTATTTGCGTGACTCTCAGCTTTTCTGTCACTTTTTTTTGTAATGGCCAGGGTTTCCAGTCCATATGTGAGCACCGGAAGTATGCAGCTGTCATATACCTTCCGTTTCATTCTTTTCGGAATATCTTTATCTCTCAGTATAAAGCTTAGTTAGCCAAAAGCAGCCCATCTTAGTTGAATTCTGCGTGCCAATTCAGCGGTTTGGCGACTTTAGCAGTTTGATGCGCTTGCCCTGCAAGCTGGTGAGTTTTCTTTCGGTCGATCCTCTGAATGCAGACGCCGTATGCAGCCGCCCAATCTGGGTACAGACGCTGTTTTATTATTTTTGGTCCGCCCCGGGTATTTGATTTGGAACTGAATTATTGTTTGAATTTGTTAATAAAACTAAAGCTAAGTTACGACTAAGGTAAACTTAAATCTAATGCAAAAAAAATAAATTCTTATCTGATTGAAAATATTAATTGTCTACTCTAATAGGATATTTATCCAAATCTGGTGTGGATCTTATTATTTTAATGGGTCGTAAAGTAAACAATGCAAACGTCTCAAACTAGTTTAATTTTTGTGAATCAACTTTTATTGATATGAAAGATACAATAAAATTTTTGAAAAAAGTAAATGTTCTGATTGTTATGGAATCACTGTCGCTATGATACAGCAAGTGTCACATTTTTTAACAGTTTTATTTACTAAACTGTTTAATGAATGTATTATTAGTCAAACATTTTCCGACGTTTTACAACTAGCGGATATAAAACTTATTTACAAAAAAGACGACATCATTGACTCTTCAAACGATGGACTTATCAGTCTGTTACTAATTGTTTCTAAAAATGTTGAAACAGAAAACAGCGCGTTTGCCACAAAGAATTGCATTCGAAGTTTGGTTGTTTAGCTACAGGTGTACCACAAGATTAGGTACTTGGTCCAGTGCTATTTTTATCTATATCAATGATCTTCCTCAACACGTTGTTTTTTTTTTGCGGATGATACTATCATCTCATTTAAGCATAAAGACATCAATATAGCTAAGACTAGACATAATGCAGCTATTGCTAAGGCAGAGAAATGGTTTTGCAGTAATCTTTTAACAGTCAACTTTCAGAAATCCATCACTTTTACATTTTCAGTAACAAAATCATTAGGAAACAAAAAACTCATATACTAAATAAAAATTTATTTGTCTGATTATAAACAAAATTTACAGATTTGTTTTTTTTTAGTTTGTACTTGGTTATACATTGTATACATGATCTTAAAATAACGGTCAAATAGTTCTTACAAACAGGTCTGTAAAGATATTATTGGAATTTTTGATTAGGGTTATACAAATGCAATTGCTACTGATAACAAAATCATTAGGAAACAAAAAACTCATATACTAAATAAAAATTTATTTGTCTGATTATAAACAAAATTTACAGATTTGTTTTTTTTTAGTTTGTACTTGGTTATACATTGTATACATGATATTAAAATAACGGTCAAATAGTTCTTACAAACAGGTCTGTAAAGATATTATTGGAATTTTTGATTAGGGTTATACAAATGCAATTGCTACTGATAACATTTTTTTGTTAAAGTTAATGGAGTGCAATAGAAAATGCTGTAGTTGAAAAGAGCACAAAAAAATGTTTGTTGTTCTGAAAAAATAATTTCCGTTTTGCAAGCAGTACGGTAGTAATAACTTTTAGGTTCAAGTTCAAGTTCAAATTTATTGTGTTGTTTAAAAAATACATTTTATTACACTCGTCATAGACAATAATAATATAAAATAACAAAAAAATAAAAAATAAAAATTTTATTACAAATTAGTTAAAAACATTATAATAAATACAATACAGTTACATACATAACATTACTAAACATACAGTCTTAAATTGTCCAATAAAAACTCATCCCAGCTATAACAAGATATTGATATGACATTTTTTACTTTTTGCTTGAAATTTTTATAAAACAAATTTCTAATATGGATTGGTAACAAATTCAAAAACTTTAAACCGTAAAAGCGTGTAGCTGTTTGGGATTTGCAAAGTGGATTTGTTCGGACTCTCAAATCGTTTTTTTGTCTGGTATCATATGCGTGCATTTGATAATTTGCAGAAAAGTAATTTTTGTTTTTGTAAACATATAACAAGCATTCCAATATATAGGGTTTACCAATAAGAGGTTTCATTTTGATATTTAAAAAAAAACGGGTATTTTTTAAGAAAAATCAATAAATGTTTATTTCATTGTGAAGAAGAAGATATGCAATTGAAATTTGAAAACGATATCAGTCAAATGGCCGCCACGGTTACGGTTGCTACAACACATTATTTTCATGAAATTTTCCATAAGTTGTATGTCCTCGATAACTTTACAAATTCCATCTTTATGGTCTTAAATCGATTGTGGAGCATTGGCATAGACCTTATCTTTCACGTGGTCCCAAAGAAAAAAGATCTCGGTAACTAATATACTAATAATCTTCGAGAAATAACATGGTCAGGAAACTTTTCTTGCAAAATTGCAATTGTTTTGTTGCTTGTGTCTTGCTAAAAATAAACGTCGTTCACATCAATATCTTTCAATACCGGTCATAAAAAATCATTAATCATAGTTCGGTAGCGCCATCCATTCACCGTAACAGTTGCACCAGCCTCATTTTTTAAAAAGTAGGGTCCAATCACACCGCTAGCCCCGATTGTGGAGCATTGGCATAGACCTTATCTTTCACGTAGCCTCAAAGAAAAAAGATGTCGGTAACTAATTGTGATCACCTCTTTAAGAAATAACATGGTCAGGAAACTTTTCTTGCAAAATTGCAATTGTTTTGTTGCTTGTGTCTTGCTAAAAATAAACGTCGTTCACATCAATATCTTTCAATACCGGTCATAAAAAATCATTAATCATAGTTCGGTAGCGCCATCCATTCACCGTAACAGTTGCACCAGCCTCATTTTTTAAAAAGTAGGGTCCAATCACACCGCTAGCCCAAAAACCGCACCAAACAGTGACACGTTGAGAATGCAAAGACTTTTCAACAATCATTCTTGGATTTTCTGAGACCTAAATGCAACAATTCTGCTTATTAACGTAGCCTCCAAGATGAAAATGGGTCTCATCACTGAAGATGTTGCGATGAAATGATCCAGAATTTCATCGGTATGATGCATTTGAAGGACCCAATCATCGAAGATACGACGTTTATGGTGATCGATCCGCTTGAGTTCTTGTGTTAACTAAACTTTAAAAGCCTTAAGACTTAAATCTTTATGCAAAATATGGTGTAATGTCGTTTGTGAAATGTCTAATTCTAAAGATCGACGAGGAATCGACAAACCTGGGTTTTATTCAACACTACGGGCTACATCTGCAATATTCTCATGTATTCTTGAGCAATGCACTAGCAACAATTCTTACAGCTTTTCTTTGTAGAGCAAAAAGTCTATGCCGTATTGCAGAATGTCCCCATATTATAAGACCGCATTGCAAATACGGCTGACACAAACCAAAATAAGCAGTTCTCACTGCAGTAGAGTTTATAAAAGCAGCTAGATTGTAAAGTAAGAATACATGCTTATTTAAAATGTTATCTACGTAATTTCCATGTTGATGCCAATTTAACTCTCTATCAAGATAAAAACCTAAAAATTTTGATAAAGTAGTATGCAATAATTTTTTATAATATATGGGTAATTCCATTACTTTTTGACCAATTTGAAAAAGTCGACCTCTTTGATTTTGCTCAAATTTTCAGGGATCAAAATATAGATGAAAAAAATGAGATTCCCAAAACTTTGAACCTTAGAATAATGCCTCTTCAAAATGACAGACATTTTAAGGTCAAAAATTTTACAATAAAACGTCTTTTTTAGCTTATTTTGTATCTCAATTTTTGGGCTTCTGGAAAAAGATAAAAAGGTCCACAATGTCTCAAATTATTTCTTATTACATGTACTTTAAAACCTATATTTTTATGTTTAATATTGTGGCAGTCATTTTGATATATTAAGCTTCAAACATTATTCCAAAAAAAAACCGCAAATTTAGCAAAATCCGTTCTAACTTTGTCAAATCTTTACAAAATTTAATCCACAAGGTCTAGATTTCTTCGTGTTTAATCTCTTTTTAAAGTGATCAAACAAGACTTATAGAATCAATACGTATACACCACTATTTTGATGCAGGAAGTTGCACATATTTTTGCGATCTTCAAAACTTGTAATTTTCAGGTCCCAAAAAAGCGCTCTCACCCTATGTCGATTTTAGTCAAAATTTCAGTAAATACTCTTTGGAGCACAAGAAAAAAGGATATCTATATGAGAAATGGTATATCGGGCATTATCAAGAATTTTTTAATATTCAAAAATTGGCAAAATTGGCAAACCGCACATTTTTGTATCTCAGTTTTTGGGCCTTTAGAAAAAGATAAGAAGGTCCACAATAGCTCAAAATATTTCTTATTACATGTACTTTTAAACCTAAATTTGTCTATTTAATGTTAGGGCAGTCATTTTGATACATCAAGCTTCAAACATTATTCCAAAAAAACCGAAAATTAAGCAAAACTGCAAAATTATGCTTTGTTTAAACCGTTGTAACTTTGTTAAATTTTACAGAAATTTGATCCACAAGGTCCATATTTCTTTGTGTTTAATCATCTTTAAAATGATTACATCAGACTTATAAAATCTATACATATTCACTACTAATTTGATGCAGGAAGTTGCACATGTTTTTGCGATCTTCAAAACTTGTAATTTTTAGGTCTCGAAAAACCGCTGTCACCTTATGTCGATTTCAGTCAAAATTTCAGTAAATACTTTTCAGACCACAAATAAAAGGTTATTTATATGAAAAATGGTATATTGGGCATTATCAAGAATTTTTTTATATTCAAAAATCGTCAAAATTTAGAAAATTTAAATCACTTTTTGTCTATCTTGCTTTGTTTTTGAGATAGTCAACAAATACAAAATATTTAAAAAACTTTTTATTTAGCAAAAAAACACAAACAAAACAACAATACTTTAACAAGTGTGCATTGATGCAAGCTTTTGATACTTGTTAAAACAGTTTTCTTTGGTTCGGTTAGTAAAATTTGATACAAATGCTGATCAACATAGAGAATACGCAAATATCATTTTTGTTTACGGACTCTGTAATGGTAATGCCCTAGCAATTGAGATTTCCTAACAGAAAACAACTTTTTTAACGCGTTTTTGAGTGAAAATGTTCACCCATATTATTATCAAAAATAAAACACCTACAACCAGGCGACGCAGCACAACGACTTGCATTTTCTCAATGGCATTTTGATAATACCCAATATACCATTATTCATATAAATAACCTTTTTTCTTGTAGTCTGAATAGTATTTACTAAAATTTTGACTAAAATAGACATAGGGTGACAGCGTTTTTTCGGGACCTGTAAATTACAAGTTTTGAAAATAGCGAAAACATGTGCAATTTCCTGCATCAAAATAGTGGTAAATATAAATTGATTCTATAAGTCTAGTGTAATTACTTTAAAGAAAGATTGAACACAAAGAAATCTAGACCTCGTGGATCAATTTTCTTTATGATTTGACAAAGTTAGAACGGTTTAAACAAAGCATAATTTAGCAATTTTTAAAAAATTACGGATTTTTTAAAAATAATGTTTAAAGCTTGATATATTAAAATGACTGCCCCAACATTAAATATACAAATATGGGTTTTAAAATACATGCAATAAGGAATATTTTAAGCTAACGTAGACCTTCTTATCTTTTCTCAGAGGCCCAAAAATTGAGATACAAAAATGTGCGGTATGCCGATTTTGACAATTTTTGAATATTAAAAATTTCTTGATAATGCCCGATATACCATTTCTCATATGAATAACCTTTTTTCTTGTGTTCTAAAGAGTATTTACTGAAATTTTAACTAAAATCGACATAGGGTGACAGCGCTTTTTCGGGACCTGAAAATTACAAGTTTTGAAGATCGCAAGAACATGTGCAACTTCCCGTATCAAAACAATGGTGTATACGTATTGATTCTATAAGTATTGTGTGATCAGTTCAAAAAGCGATTAAACACGAGGAAATCTAGACCTTGCGAATCAAATTTTGTTAAGATTTGACAAAGTTAGAACGGTTTAAAGAAAGCAATGTTTTGCGATTTTGCTAAATTTACGGTTTTTTTTGGAATAATGTTTAAAGCTTAATATATCAAAATGACTGCCACGATATTAAACATAATAATATGGCTTTTAAAGTACATGTAATAAGGAATAATTTGAGCTATCGTAGATCTTTTTATCATTTTCTAGAAGCCCAAAAATTGAGATACAAATTAAGCTAAAAATGACGTTTTATTGTAAAATTTATGACCTTCAAATGTGTGTCATTTTAAACAGGCAATATTCTAAGGTCCAAAATTTTGGAAATCTTATTTTTTTCATCTATATTTTGATTCCTGAAAATTTGAGCAAAATCAAAGGGGTCGACTTTTTCAAATTGGTCGAAAAGTAATGGAATTACCCATATATATTAACCATTGATATGGTCTTACTAACATTTAAACAAAGTTTATTTGCCGTAAACCACTCATTAGCATTTACTTCTGCATCTTTAGCCTTTTGTGATGCTGTGATTAGATTTTTATCTTTTACTGATATAGTCGTGTCATCAGCAAAGAGCACGACTTTTTCTTCTTTAATGTGATTTGGAAAATCATTGACGTAGATAAAAAATTGTAAAAGACCTAATATGGAGCCTTGAGGTACCCCGTGCAAAACATCTTGAATATCTGATACTACGTCGTTGATTTTTATACATTGTTTTCTATTAGACATTAATAATCTGCAGCTTAATGGCATAAAGTTGTAAGAATAAAACTTTTGTAACATAATACAGTGCGACACCGAGTCAAATGCTTCACTTAAATCTAAAAAAGTACTCATTGAATAGAAACCTTTTTCAAAATAATCAATTGTTTCTTCTATAAAGTCTAACACAGTTCCTGTTGTAGACATACTTTTACAAAATCTGTATTGACACTTCAAGATAATGTTTTTTTGTTCAAAATATTGAAAAATTTGATTTTTTAACATTTTTTCAAAAACCTTTGCAAATATTGGTAGTAGTGAAATTGGACGAGTTTAGGCAAGTTTTCATCTCCTATAATGTTTTTTTGTTCAAAATATTGAAAAATTTGATTTTTTAACATTTCTTCAAAAACCTTTGCAAATATTGGTAGTAGTGAATTTGGACGAGTTTAGGCAAGTTTTCATCTCCTTTTTTAAATATAGGTATTACCACCATTTTTTAAGTTAAAGTTGCCGGGATGCAGTTGTCATTGCATCCATGATTGATTCCAAAATCGAAAAAATGTTTGTCTTGCACATGATGCAAGAGTAATTCTGCAGAGCTGTCCAATATTATGCTTAAATGTTGTTAATTTTACGTATGCAAAGCGTAGATTCTCAGATTTGTAAAGTTGAGAAAATTTAAAGCACCAAGAGCTGTTGTAAATTACTAAACAAGTAGTCTCTGCTTTACAGCAGTTTAGCAATTTTGTCTAAAAATTATTTGATACCAATTCCAGTTTAAAAGATACCGAACATTTAGCTTTGGAGTAAGATATAATAAAAATGAAATGTTACTTAATGATCTTTTAACAAAGTAAAAATATGTACTGTTTGAATACATTTTTTGAAAAAACCTCAAACCAAAAATGAACAAAAATAACAAATCAAAACATACACAACACAACGGCAGTGTTTAAAACTTGTTTTGATAGTGTTATAAGATTGTGTTGTATTAAACAACAAAATACTCAAAATAGAATTTGCTTTGCTCAAAACATTTGTGCAAAGCTAAGAGTTTAGAGTTATTAAAAATGGAGCTTTACACGATACCACGATACAACACCGTGTTGTTATTATTGAACAACATCTCAAAATTAATGAAAGTTTGGCGGCCACCGTTCGAACATTTTATACAAAATATGGGCAAAATAGTGTTTTAATTTTGTCAACTGTAAAAAGATTAATTGAAAAATTTAGGGAAACTGGATCAGAAGGAAACGCTAAACACAAGCCCTTCAAATGTCAATATTGAAGCAGTGCGTGAGTGTTAGTAAAAATCCCGGAACATCAATTTGGCGTCGTGGAAAAGAATTGCAAATTTCAAAAAGCTCTCTTGTATACTCACAAAAAATATGTGTCTCCATGCATACAAAATTGAATTAACACAACAACAAAAGTATAATAACCACGTACAGCAAAAAAAGTTTGTTGATTGGATTATTAAACATCAACAAGTATATGCTGATTTTTCAAGCAAAATCACCTTAATGGCGTTGCTAATTGTCAAAACTGTCATGTTTGGGGTTCAAAGAACCCACAAGTGATTGTCAAAAAACAAATACATCTACGTGTCACTGTTTGGTACGGACTTTGAGCTGAAGGCAATACCATACTTTTTTGAAATAAACATGATAACACAGTTTTTTTTTGCCAAAATTGGATGATATTGATGTGGCCAATATGTCGTTTTAACAAGACAGTGCCACATGCCATACAGCCATTGAAACAAAACAATTACTCTATGAGACATTGCTTGGTCGTGTATTCGTTTTGGTGATCAGAATTGGAAACCTATTTAAAAATTAAAAACTGTGTTTTTTATTTAATTCAAATCTTGCGTTAATTTTGTGGCACTTTTTATTCAATTTAATTCAATTAAATAAGTTATTGCCAAATGTTTTGTTTAGTTATTATACTATAACATATTTTAAGTTATCAGCAACAGCGTTTTTAATTATTGCCCTAAATTCTAAAAAATAATTAAACTAGAGCCAATTAATGTAAGAGGTAAAATTGAAAATATATCAAATAATACAGGATGTGTAGTGTGTAATATTGCTGCAATTGATTTGCAAAATGTGTTTCTTTAATGTTCAAACAAATATAAACATATTTTTTTATACTTTTACTATATTACAACCGTAAAAAAAATGATTTGACTTCATAAAAATAACATTTATGATAAAAGAAAACAGTTTTTTTGAACTACCACAACATTGTTTTTAACCTATGCCGTTTACTGTAGTTGAAATTAACTATAATCTGATAATTGAACCTCATTTTTTAAATCTTATTATTCACTCAAATGCTCTTTTGCTTCATGGCTTGACACCAAGAACCTCTTTTACCGGTTCTTGGTAAAATTATATAATACAAATCAAATCATTATTTGAAGAAACTAGCCAACCATCTGTTTTATATTCTAATGTAATATCAATTTTAAAGAATAAAAACAAGAATTTGCAATTAGAAAAAAAAAACTGTGAAAAAGATGCCCAACAGTTTTGCGACAATTACCTTCTGACGCAAATGCTGTCAATATATAATATTTTAGTTTTTATATTAATAACAGACTTTATTTGTTTATTCACAACATTTTTTTTTAATATTTAAAGGGGTTTGTTACCATTATTACAAACAAATTACAAAATCTTATTTAATTTAGTATATCAGTATATGTATTGTAGTAGACATGTAATGTATTATAAATTTTCTTAGCTTTCTTAAAACATTTAGTTTTATAAATAATTTTAACAAAATTACCAAAAATTAAAAACTCAAGTTTTTAGAACTAAGTCACAAAAATATACAACAAATCAGCACTAAACAGCATGTTTAAGAAAAAACTGCCGCATACCAAAATATACAATCTTGTATTAGTTATCATGTTGGTTACCATATTGGCTATATTGGATATTATACTGTTACTGGTCGCTTAGAATAGTAATGTTGTTAAATTGTGGAACCAATGGAACCTGACAGATTTCAAAACCACAAAGTTTTTCTGCGGTTTGGTGTTTTTCTTCCGGATATTTTACTTAATATTATCAGGTAAATTGTGTTGTATTGTTCTGGGTGTTGCATCACAAAAGCAAATATTTAAGTTTGTGTGCTAATATTGTATTATTAGTTTTTTTTCTGTTGTCAGACCGTTTAAAACTTTTTATTCCTGACTTTGTCTACCAAACTTGCGCAATATCTTGCAACATTCACATCTCAAATGCTTACAAAGTAGCGTACCCGTCAGCGTCCAGCTCATGTTACAAGGTGTATTTTAAGTTTTAGATTATTATTTTACCACATAATTTTTTAACTTAAAGAAACTGGCTTTGGCTTTTTCAATGCGTTTTTTGATTTATTTGCTCATAACTCAGTTGATGGTTATATTATAACCAAGGTATGTAATGTTTTCTGTTCTCCTAAGTTGTGTACCATATGCTTACTATCATGTACTTAGTTTTTTTTGCATTGCTTTGTAACATTATCAATTATGTGTTGTAATTCTTTGTAGGTACAGGCTATTAGTACGGTATTATCCGCATATCTTAGATTATTAAAATTTAAGTTGTTAATTTTGAACAGGTCAATCTCATCTAGTTCATCTTGTAAGATAAGTTTGAAATATGGATTAAATAATAGAAACAACAAAACACATTTATTTTTACAGTTTCCGGGGTGTTTTGGCCGATCTTAATATCTGCTAGTTGTTGTCAGTACAAGTTTGTAATGATACGCAGGTTTATGTGGTCTATACTTACACATTTTTTAAATTGCCAAAAATATGCAAAACAACTTTTTTACATCCATATTCTATATACAAAAGTGGAATATATTCTCATAACTAACGATTTGTACTTTTTTATTAACATAATTTTGGAGAAATTAGTTCAGTACAGAATTAGCATAAACTCTGTTCCAGTTATAAATGTTAATATTTAATAAAAATAAGAAATCTGCTTAAATTGATACTAAAATATACGCCAGAAGTAGACCTTAAGTTTATTGATATGTATTTGTAAATAACTTAGTATAAAGTATCTATAAGCTTCTCCTCGGTCCTCCGTTTTTTTCTTCAGATTACTGTACTTTTCTTATTTATTTAGAACATTTTGCATTTTGTCATTCTTTCTGATTTGCATTTTTATAACGTTATATATATAGGGTGAGTTGGGAGGAACGGACCAAACTCCAGGAGTGTATTGTACACGTGAAAATAATGTAAAAAAACTTAAATGTGGTTATACAATTTTTGTTTGTTTTCAAGTTATAACGTAATAAAAAAAGTTTATCTAATATGCCACAAAAGGTTTCCAGGGCGTTGGATTGGTTGCGCTGGTCCTATTAGTTGGTCTCCAATATCTTTAAACTTCTTAGCATTCAAAGATAAACTGTACAATGTAAAAGTGGACACTCGAGATGCACTAATTTAACGCATTAGAAATGTTGCAGCGGATCTTAAATAAAGACATAACTCAATCAGGGGAACACCTGTTCCCCTTTGTATACAAAGCAAAAAATGATTAGAAATAAATTTCGGTATTTTTAAACATTTATTATAAGAAGGCTATGATTTCCAAATCGATAATGTAGAAATTTTATCTATTTTAATTACGCTCTAACTTAAAAACAAATAAAAATCGGATAACAACATTTAAGTTTTTTTTTACATTATTTTCAAGTGTACAATGCACTCCTGGAGTTTGACCCGTTCCTCCTAACTCACCCTGTATATCCACAATGGTGAACTTACTTTTCTGTAATACTTGAACTTGAAAATGGTTTTACAATAACTGTTTATTATTAAATAAACAAAAATCTAGCTGCGTATTTTTTTATGCAGACCGATCAAATTCAGCTAGTTAATATCAATTTTAATATTGTAGATCACACTAAATTACTTGATGTAATTGTTGATTTACAATTAAACTGGAATAAACATATAGAACACATTTGTACTAGAATGAGCTCAATGTGTTTTGCTTTAAGATCTCTAGGTAAAACATTGAATTTACATGTACTTTTGTCATTTTACTTTGCTAATGCGTACTCAGTAATGCAATATAGATGAACAAAGATAACGTGCCAACGTTTCGCAACACGTCGCGTAGCGTGGTTATTGACCTAACATTAGCTAATCATAAAGAAAGTAAAGTGATAAAAAAGTAGTATGTGCCGGACAAATTTTCATTGTCTAATCAAGCATACATCCAATTCAATATCAAATCTGATGAAACACTCCTTTTGGAATACAAAAACCCAAGAAAAATTAACTGGGATCTATACAACGAGATACTAGTTAGCCAAATCGGGATCTGCCCAAAGTCAGGAAAAACATTACAAGAACTGGAGACAATGACAAACATATTTCTCAACTCCATCAAAGCCGCTGAAGGAAACTGCCTTAGCACTGCCACGCTTACCTCCAACAAGATTACTTAGTAGAACATGGGGCTAGACAGAGCAAGAACGGTTACTAGAAAACTGTTTAACAAAGCCAAGAAGAACGATGACTGGACCGCATATAGAACCAGTCTCACAGCATATAATAAAGTCATAAAGAAAACCAAAAGAGAAGCTTGGAGGAGATACTGTGAGAACGTTCAATACGCTCCCACATGCTCACGCCTTTAAAAAGCCCTAAGCGAAGACCGAACTGGAAACAATGGTTTCTTGCTGACTAAAAACGGGAAACACACAGAGTCGGTCAAAGGCACTCTGCAGGAGTTGCTGCAGACACAAGTTCCGGGCTCTGTGTTGACGGAATTTCCAAACTAAAAAAACCTAGAAATGCTAAACAAAAAAGCAGACAAAAATAAAAAAAAGTTAAGACCATACTCAATCAGGGCAACTTGAAATGAGGTAAAAGCACATTTGAATCATTCAAGTTGCCAGGAGCCAATGGAATCAATCCTATCATGCTACAGAAAAGATACGCAGTGTTAAAAAAAAAACATCTATGCAAGATTCTCAAAGCAAGCTTAGCACTTTCACAAATACCAAATAGCTGGAGAGCAGTAAAGGTGGAATTTATACCAAAACCGAGATCCATATACTTTATCTAAGTTTTACGTCGAATCAGCTTGACATCTTTTATGCCAAAACTATTAGACAAAATTGTCGACAGACACATAAAAGACAAGATACTAAAGGCCCCATCACTGCATCAAAATCAATATGCCTACCAAACGGGTAAACCCTGCGAGTTAGCTATACACCAATTGGTCAGCAAAAGCGAGAACATTCTACAATGCAAAAAAATTGCTTTGGGTGTTTTTCTAGATATTAAAAGAGCATTTGACAATACTGCTTTCAAGTCCATAGAAAATGCAAACATGGAATAGATCCTCTCGTCCAACAATGGGTCAACTCCATGCTCAAGAAAACCATTTGAGTGCTTTTAGCAACCAAAATGATGGTCGGATGTGCATGGGGATTAACACCTAATATGACAAAATGGTTATACACGATGGTTAAGACGCATTATCACATACGGAGCAATTGTATAGAAAAAAAAAACACTCTTTTGTGTACAGCCAAAAAAATTTACATATTTCAGACGTTAGCATATCTGCTAATAACGTAGGCAATGAGAACAACGCCCACGGCAGCTATAGAAGTTACCGTTATCGTTATCTATAAGTTATCGTTACCGCCACTTTACCCGATGGTAATGACGGAATCCATAAGAATATAAAAAATGTGTTGCATAAACAAAAAACTCTAATAATGGGGTCGGACTATATATCAGTAAAAAAAATTATGTAACAATACCACATCAAAACAAATGGATAAAGAATAAATACCTGAGAACAGTCAAGGTACTATTTGGTACAAAGATGGGTTTAAAGACCAAATGGGTGCCGAGACTAGAATCTTCGAAGACAAACACCAAAGAAAGCAAATTTTGCTATCTTTGGGCAAACATGCCTCATTTTCCAAGCAGAGGTGACTGTCATTGAGTGGTGCGCCAGGGACATAATCGAAAAAGACCTAAAACCGGACAGACTGATAACTATCATGTCAAGCACTCAAGCGGCATTGCAGACCTTGCAATTGCCAGTAATAAAATCCAAACTGCTTATGACCTGCATATACAATCTGAAAGCAGTAGCCACAACCTGCAAAGTTTTCCTGGTATGTATACCAAAAGGCCAAGGGACAAACAAAAACCTTATGGCAAATAAGCTTGCCAAACAAGGAACGATGAGAACATACACTGGACCACAGCCCAATTTTGGGATCCTATACAAGACCGGTAAAGATATAATTTGCAGCAAACTTGAGGCGGAACACAGCAACCTGTAAAAGGGCTGTAAGGGATTGACACATTCAAGAATATTCATAACAGAACCATCGCATAATATTATATTATAATCAGTGGTAACACAAGTGAGTCGCATTAGACTGCGAAGGCTTGCAGGACTAATAACCGGACACTGTGAACTCAACAAGCACTTGCATAGAAAGGAAATATAAAAAGAATACCCCGGATATATTGAAGAAGACTTCAATACACTTACTGATTGAATGCGATGCCTTCAAACATCAACGCGTAGCCATCTTTGGCAAACACAAACCAACAGATATGTTAAAAACAACCTATTGGCTACAGATCTTGGGCTTTATTGAAGAGACACAGCTGATAAAGAAGTAGAACAGCAGAGATGTACAATAGGCCTAATAAGACCGCAGTGCAAGAGGCGCCAGGCAAACCACCTCAATGTAAGGGAAAAAAAAGGTGGGTTTAGTTGTAAAAACCTGACACTACTGAACAGTACAGGCTGCCCAGTGTCTTTTGAAGATTTTTTCATTCATACGCAAAAAAAATGCAATTAGGTATTGTAACTTTGGGAGCATTATCTAAATTAAATAATTTATTTATGATTTTAAAACAAATGATTCAAATAATATACAAAATAAAGTTTTCAGAGGAATATTTAGAACAAACCGTTTATTAATTTTGCATGGTATATATATTCACAATTTTTTTTGTTATATTTAAAAAAATTACAATATTTTCAAGTATTTTGGATTTCACAATTGTGGAACTATAAATACTGGTTTGGATATTGTTTAAATTGACGGAACGTGGTTGTGAGTATAGATGTTTGACTTTCTATAGACTGCCAATTTTAAAAGATTTAACTTATATATAAAAAAAAACAAAGATAAGTTTTAAGATAACAAGCAGACCGACCCGTCACTCGTGATAAGGTTTTCAAAATTGAAGTATATAAAATTATAATGCGCACTACTTGTGAACATATCATATTGAAGAAACTTAGCTAAACATAAGAAAAAAGCATACACTTGCCCTGGAAATAAGATTTGAATAAAAAGTTAAAAATATTGTTTTGATTATTGGTTGCTTAAGAGCAAACGCAAATACATTACTACAAATTTATTTTTTTAAATCTCAACTTGTGTCGCTATAAATTTTAAAAACATTCACTGGCTAAAATGTTATTTCAGAAACTATAACTACAATTCGATCTCACTGCAATAAATTTCGCCATATTTTTTTAATAACTGCATTATTTTTAACTATTGTCGAAGGAAGTAGTAATAATAAGTATAATACTAAAAAATTAATTAAATCATAATATCACACAATAGCATAAAACGTATGCTCTAATTTTCTTATCTTACTCTAGATTTTTTGTAATTTTTGTTGAAAAACAAATCTTGTAGTTAGTTTAATTATTGTGTACATGCACATACTCAAGGACATTTAGTAAACATTTAATTAAATGAAATGTGCGCAACCGACTATTAAATTTAGGATTCTAGACTATCGCTTTTTATCTGTTTGATAAATCTCGTAAATCTTTCGTATGGTTGTTACTTCCCACATTTATATTATGTTTTAGTGCAGATAATAAAATCTATGGCGCCTGGTGATAATTTTCCGTTTATAGACTTCATAAATTTGTTCTATTAGTTATACATATGATTTCATTACACTATTGACAAAAATAATAAAATCAACTTTTGAAAATTTATTATCTAAATTATTTATTCAATGGTCTTGTTTTGTTTTAGTTTTAAATATTATAATGTTTCTTACTTAATATTTTAACAATAAGTGAGAATAATATATAATTGAAGTATAATTTTTAATATATTTGTACTAATGAAGGTATTCTTTTTGTACGCTTAGCGTCGTTAATCACGTTGTAAACTACGTGCAATATATAATTTGCTTAATTGCACCTAGTTTATCAAACACAGATTAATTATCGTTGTACATAAATATTGTGGTGGTTATCAAATGAAAATATTTATTATATAAAGTACGAATATTTACTTTAATTATGCAATTTTTGTCTACCTTGTGCAATGCTGCGTTTACTCATTTTATTATTTATTCTAATGATAAGAAACATTAATCAATTATTTTAAAATATTATTATTGGTTGACTTAAAATTTTCTCTATTCAAATATCATTAAGTTTCCAATTTCCATTGTTTCCTAAAGCTTATCTTGAGTGTAAATCGATTTTATTTGCGTATAATATTATACATTACCTTGTTGTGAAGAGGCGGTGCTCAGCCATTTTTGCACGAGCTGTAACAGCAAGAGTTTAATTTACAGTATTGTAACAAAAACAGCAAATTTGGATAATGAAATGAAAAGGCCAAACATTTGAATTTTTTGTGGATGTGCAACAAAATTGTAGCAAAAAAGTTAATTTTTTATCAGTTCTTTTACAAATGAAGTAGTTGTAACTTAACTTATTACAATTTACAACCAAACAATATTTTTAAAGAGTTAGTGATACGCTATCACGTGTAATGGGATTACTAAACCGTATTTTTTATAGAAACTTAAATGATCAAAAATATACTATTTTGTTATTATACTGTCTTAAATTCTTAAAATAACCATACAAGCCAGCTGAGCCAATAAACAGAAACATAACTAAATCTACACAAAGCAATTTCTGACTACTTTTTGTTGTTATTTTATTATACATTTTACCTTTATAGACTTTTATTTTCAACCGGGTCTCCAATTAATTATGGTTTCTATAGAAAAAAAACAATTTGGCTCCGTTTTGATTATTGAAACTAGATCTATCAATAATAAAGTTTGATGCCCAGTCAACAAAACTAATAAAATTTACACAGTTTGTTAATATAAATATAAAGGTTCTAGCTCATAGCACACTAAAAACTAGCAAGAGCATTGAGTTTTAGAATCAGAATAAATTATCAAACAATGTGTTATTAGGAAGTAATTAGAGTGCGAACTAACATAACAATTCAACATTTAAAATTCATTAACTTTTATTAAGAATTGCTAACAACTATAGAACAGCTTTGAAAGCAAACTAGAAATAATTAAATTGCATAAAGAATATTTGAACAGAAGAAAGATGAATTTCCTTGCGCATATGATATAGTAACTTGAATTATATTTGTTAACTTTGCTTATCTTTAACAATACACGTTTATTCTGTCCAATAAAGAAAGGTAAACTATCAAAAAAAAAGAAAAAAAAACTTATAATGTATGGTTCAATGTTTGGAAACTAAAAAAAAATTAGATAAAATTTTTCAAAAGTAAATTACCTTAAATCTAACAAAAAAAAAACTAAAAAGATTTATTTACAAACCAACCAAAAGAAATACGCTCTTTGAAATTAAGTGTCCTTTAGAACAAAAATGTTCTGCAATAGTATTTCAAGTTTGGTCAGCATCTAGCACGAACTTGTATTTATAATTTTTGTAAAAACTTCTTGTGATAAGAATTGCTTCCGGCTTAAATGATCATTTAAAATTAACGTTTATAAATCTTGATACAGTTTTTCTACTGAAAACTGTTTTCAACTTACAAAACTTGTTAACTGTAGAGTCTAATGTTCTATAAGTGTATTCAACACCCTGTCAGAATCTCTGTTAAAACTGATTAGTATCTTATACTATACTATACCTTGCCTGAACGTTTTGTGTATTGTACAAGGTATGTCGGAAAGAACGGACCAAACTAAAGGAGTGTATTGTATAAGTGAAATTAATATAAAAAACACAAATGTTGTTATCCGGTTTTTATTTGTTTTGATAAGCCTTGGATTAGTTGTAGTAGTTCTACTAGTTGTTCTCCAATATCTTCAAACCTCTTAGCACTAAATTTTTGTTTATGAGACCGGTTCAAAGATGAAGTGTACAAAGTAGAAGTAGACAATGGGGATGTACTAATTCAACGCATTAGAAATGTTTTAAAGTTAATCAAAGACAATTAGGAGAGCAACAGACGCCTTTTGTAGACAAAGCAGAAAATGTTTAGAGGTAAATAATGGTATTTTTAAATATTTATTATTAGAAAGCTATGATTATCAATATGTTATTGTAGTAAAATAATAAAAAATAACATTAAATAGTCTGAACTAGATCGTCGTTCCAGGAGCACCTAAAATTTGAAATCCCAATCAAACAAATCAAGCACAAGCAAAACTTATTCAAAATAATATTTGCCTATATGTTACTGATTGATAGACAATTTTTATAACAAAAACTCATTTTTATGATAAAACAAACAAATTTAAGTATACAAATTTACATTTAATATTATATCAACTAATTAACCTCTAGTGTATATTTTTTAGTATTTAACCTATATTTTGTTTAATCTTTAAACTTATTAAGCAACATCAAATGATAGAAACTTAAGGTCTAACAATATAATAGCATTTAATATTGAAGAATCAAATAAAGAAAGTGTTAATGACCGAATTAATGATGATGTAAAATCTTAAAAAAAAATTGGCAATTATTCTGAGCCAACAAAAATTACACGTTTAGAAAAATTTAAGAAGAACCAACAACACCCAAGACCAATAAAAATGTCTTTTTCATCAAAAGATATAGTTTTAGACATATTAAAAAATAAATCAAAAGATAAATCAATAAACATGAAATATAATTATACTCCGAAACAGAGGGAAGAATGGAAAATTAATCAAGAAGAATTAAAGCAAAAAACTAACAATGGGGAAATTAACTTAAGAATTAAATTTATCAACGGAATTTCTAAAATAATAACCCAACTACAAGAAAAAACAAATTCAAAACAAAAATTCAAGAACTATCTCAAAATGTAAACTGTAGTAATTATGATGTATTAGTTTTAGTTTAGTCTTGGTTATGTGATAATATAGTAGATAAGGAATTAAATTTTAGTAATTATAATATATATCGTTGCGATAGAAGCATACAAACAAAAAATGATGGTGGTGGAATTTTAATAGCAATTACTAAGCGTCTATTGTCTTGTTCAATATCATTAGAAATAGTGCATATAGAACAATTATTTGTAAATGTTAAACTAAATGAGGAACAATTTATATTTGGTAGAGTTTACCTTTCTCCATATTCTGATATTAGTCGATATACGGATCATTGTCAGACCGGTGAATATGTTATTGAGAGATATCCAAATGCAAAAATGATAATGTGTGGGGATTATAGTTTGCTTAATGTATACTGGGAAAATGATGAATTGGGTGTTAATATTAATAGAATGTTCTCTATGAAAGCGGAAACAGTTGTTGAAACATTTAGTTTTATCAATATGTATCAAATGAACATATATCTTAACTACCAAGGACTTTTGCTTGACTTAAATAATTTATGTCATTATATAACATACTTATTTGGTTTGCACCCATTTCTGATACATTGCAGTTTGAAGAATTTATTTATTTATGACTTTAAAAATGCAAATTATTGTGATTTGAATTGTTTTCTGTCCGCCATTCAATGAGATGATATATTTACTAATTTTTCATTGAATAAAATGCTTGAAGAGTTTTACAAATTAATGTATAACATATGTACCTTTAAAAAAAATTTACTCAAGTACGTTTCCTATATGCTTTAATAAAGAATTAATTAATTTAGTTTAGAAAAAAAAGAAAGCGCATACTAAATTTAAACCATCACTAAATAAATCCGATTATTTACGTTTTAAAATATTGAGAACTGAATGCAAAGAAAATAGTACGGTGCTCTACAATAATTACATTGAACAAGTTCAAGAAAACGTAACTCAAAATCAAAATCATTTTGGAACTTTATTAATGAATCTAAAAAAACTAATGAAATCTCATCCAAAATGACCTGGAATGGCATAAATTGTGAAAATAATAAAAACATTGTCAAAAAGTTTGCTGATTTTTTTAGTCAAGTATACGTAGATGATGACGGTGCTTCGGCATTATTCAATTACAAAGACTCAGTACAATCAAGTAAATTTATGACTTCCTAAGAAGAAGTTTTTGATAAAATTATGAGCTTATCAATTTTTTTTTATTCTGGACTTGATAATATTCCTGGATTTTTTTTGGGTAAATTTGTATGCTCTGTAACTAAACCCATATATATTTTATTTAAAGAATCGCATTGCTCAAGTAAATTTCTAGATTGTTGGAAGGAATCATAAATTAAACCAATATTTAAATCAAGAAAACGTGACAATATAGAAAATTATAAAGGAGTATCTAACCAGTCAATTCTACCAAAAATGTTAGATAAAATAGTTACTAAGCAGCTATTTTGGTCATCTAAAAATATAATTATTGACCAACAACACGTTTTTTTTAAGGTCGGTCTACCTTAACAAATCTTTTAGAGTATGCAACATTTATCATAAACGCCTTAGAGAGATGATTACAAGTTGATACAATTTATACCGATTTCTCTAAGGCATTTGATAGGGTAAATCACACAATTATAATTTCTAAATTAGTGGGCTTTGGGTTTAGTAGAGTTCAAATTGCTTGGCTAGAGTCTTTTCTAATCGGAAGAACGCAAAGAGTTAAAATACATAATATCATTTCGGATAAGATTTATGTAAAATCTGGGGTTCCACAGAGATCACATTGTGGATCAATACTTTTTCTACTTTTTATTAATGATATTACAGAATTTTTACAGTTCAACACATTAGTATTTGCAGACGATTTAAAATTATTTAATGTTATATCTGGTGTTGATGATTGTAAAAGTCTGCTAATGTGTGTTGATAAATTAGGTGATTGGTGTAATTTAAACAAACTGCATTTAAATATTAACAAATGTAAATATATTTTATTTAGTAAGACCAATATTAAATATGATTTTCATTTTAATATTTTTGGTGTCCATCTTGAGAGAGTATTTGAAATTAAAGATCTTGGTGTAGTTTTTGACTCCAAATTAACTTTTAAAGGTCACATATCTGCAATATGCAACAAAGCCTCAAAAATGATTGGTTTTATTAATCGTTATTGCAGAGATTTATAAGTTAAGTCTCTAAAAATTCTGTATGTTTCTTTAGTTTGCTCTAATTTAGAATCCTTATTACAAATATTAAATTAATCAATTGAATCGTATACAGAATAAGTTTTTAAAAATTATGGCTTTTAGATCAAATATTACTCTAGATAGTCTTGACTCACTCAAATACCTTTCAATGCGGTAACGCACGGAACTCGAAGTAAAATACTCATTAGAGTTAAATTTTACAGTACAAATTATGGCGTTTATTCACCTTTAAATAGAATGGCAATGTTGGCAAATTCCTTAAATATCAACTGTGGTTTTAATTTAACAGGCACTAAACTTGAACACTTTAAAGCTGAATTAAATTTACTTGATGTTATTGTTGATCAAAGTTGATTGTCCTTTATAGTATTAAATTAATGGCAGATGTAAGCTATTTTAATGTAAGCAAATTATTTTTTATTATTTTTTTTTAATTTTTTGCTTGTTATTTTGTACGTTTTATGTAAAAAGTAAATCCCCAAATAAATAATTATTATTATTAATTATTATTATTACTACCCACTTAGACCCGTTTGCACTATCATAATTAAAGTATAGTTAATATGAATGTTTAATGCATTGCACCGACACATTTAAAGCGTGTTTAAGCATAGTAAGTTTAAAATAGATGACACATAGCAACACAGCATATTACTAGTAATTTTACAAAAACTGTTGGTACGTTTGTCTAATTCTATAGTAAAAACGTGGCAAATGTTGCTTACTAATGGAAAATTAAAAAAAATGTAATGTTTAAAAAATGTTCTTATTGTGTTTGTTTCTAGTAAGTCACCAGGTAATCAACCGCACCGGTGTGAAGTGTGTCCCTGTATTACCTATTTTTCTTAATATTTTTATCACTAGTTAGTGTTTTATTTTATTGGTTTTATTTTATTTCTGCATTGATATCATGTCTACTTGCAAATGCAAAAGCGTTACACAATCTGGCATAACTTGCACTAATTGTGGTATTGTCTTTCACAATAATTGTGCTTTAAAATATAAAAAATGCATTTGTGGCACTTTATTTGATATGGACAATTCAGAATTACCTAGGCTTTACAAAGAAACATCGTATTACATCAAACATTGTTAGAGGAAGTGCAATCTAACAATAAATTATTAACCAAAAAAAATATTTATCTTGAAGAGAAGATTGCCAAAAAAGACAAGATAATTTTAGAATATGCAACTCGTGATGAGCAACAAACCGCTCCTAATATTGCTTTACTAATTAATGTAACGACTCAGTTGTTTGAACCGACTGCTTTTTTATCTTTAGCAAGTTCAGTTGTTAAAACTAAAACTAATTTTAACTAGATAGTTCAACCAAAAGCAAAAGTTATTTTTGGCAGTGGCTCTAATAATGACAAGCTGTAGACATATGTACCTACTGCATACATTCTAGTATCTAAACTAAAACGTGAGAGAAAAAAGTGTAATATAGTTATTACATAAAAGCGCAGTTTCCGTTTGTTGTTGACTTAACTGTAAAGTCTGGAAGTTACAGCGGCTTTAAAGCTGTTAATCCTGCTGATCATGCGCGGTTCATTTTAAGTAAGGAGTTTTGGTTTGTTAATTGCAGTCAAAAGATTTACAAATAATAATCGTGCGCAAAACGTTTCTGCTTCTTCTGCTGAGGATTTTTAGAGCCTGGGTCCAGCCAACAATCTAGACTCTACTGTAGAATTACCAACAGCTTCAAAATCTACTACCAAAACGTTGGGGGCATAAAAACAAAACTTAAGAAACTAATGCTGGCCGTAGCAATTCCCAGTTACGACTTAATAGTGTTTACCAAAACTTAGCTTACCTAGGATAATGGCAATTCTGAGCTTAAACTACGTGGTTACAATTTATTTAGCTGCGATCGTTTTGCATTAACTTGTTCTAAACTATATGATGAGGGTGTATTAATTGCAATTAGATCTTATCTAAAAGGTATATAACTGCACCCCACGTATATCTGTGTCGTATTTAATTAGTGCGATATATTTACCACCAAATTCAGCTATTGATAAATACGCCGATCATTGCTACTCTGTTGAATCATTAGCTGATTTATATAGGTATGTTCCAACATACGATTTGGACAGTTTGCAAACCGTTCAAACTAAGCACACAAACAAATTACTGTGTATAAAATATTGCTTAAGGATGACAAATATTTGTTTGTGTGCACATTTTGGACGGTTTGCAAACTGTCCAAATTGTATGTTGGAATAGACCTTATATATTTTAGTAGAAAACCTATTTTACTGAAAGATTATAATCTACCTGCAGCGTTGTGGATAAATGATGAGTTAGGAATTGGAGTAGTCTGCAATGAAACTTACATTGCATATTTAGTAGCTTATATTCTTTTGTATTTTTAAACTGCATTGAATGCATAACAATATTCAATAGTAAGGGTGTGTTTTTAGACTTGTGTTTTACAAATTATTCTGATGTAAAAGTGGCAATGGCTGTTGATGTTCTGTTAAACCAACACCACTATGCTTATCTGATAGATGTTAAATGTGATATCAACTGATATTTTAAAGTGTAACTATGTTTATAATGATTTTAAATTTGCAGACTTTATCGTTATCAATGGTTTTTTTTTAGTGTTGATTGGTTTTTACTTTTTTATAACTGTAATATTAATGTATGTGTTAATATATTTTATTTTGTTTTGGTTTATGCAATTAATTGTTACGTTGTTAGCAAGAAACTGATTTTACTTACTAAATTGAAAAAAGTTGTTCATAAACGTTTTAAATTTTTAGAACTTCTATCTGATTATAATGAATTTGAATCTATTTGCACTTTATGTAAAAATCCTAGCGCTTGCCTTAAAAACAATATGTTGCACGTACCGAGAGTAATATTCAAACAAATCCAAAGCATTTTTGGAGATTTGTCAACAAAACCAGAAAATCTAATGGCTTTCCGTCTACAATGTATTATGAAGACCTAATCTGCGCTAATGGGGATGATTATGTCAACAAATTTGCAGATTTTTTATCTTCTGTTTACAATTCTGAAGTTCATACAGTTCTAACGTTTGAGTTTTAAAACAACGTAATACATTCAAATTTTTTAATTAGTTTGATTTATGTTTTTAAAAGTATTGAATACTTTCAAAGTAACCTTGGCACTGGCTCAGACGGCATCCCTTCCATGATGTTGAAAGAAAGCATTTATTTCATTTTTACGGCGTTACATCTACTTTTTAATGTTTCTTTAAGCAAATCTAAATTTCTTGATATGTGGAAACAAAGTTACATTATGCTTTTATTTAAATCTAGGGCTAAAAAAGACATAACTAACTATAGAGGTATATGCATTCAATCTGCCATTCCTAAATTATTTGAACAACTTGTAACTGAACAAATACAATAGAAATTAATAAAAAATTGATAAACTGCTTAGTTTTTGTGAGAGTCGTTCCTCACTTACTAACTTATTGTATTAGAAACATTATATTTTAAAGGCTTTTGAATCAAAAGTACAAATTGGTTTTATTTACACCAGTTTTTCAACGGCTTTTGATTGTATGAGCTACAGTATTTTGTTAGCTAAGCTTTATGCTTTAGGTTTTCATCATGCGGTAGTTTTTTGGTTATCTAGCTTTTTGGAAAATTGTACTCAATGTGTAAAAATTTATAACTTTCCTTCACAGCCAATTCCTGTATCTTCAGGTGTTCCACAGGGATCAGATTGCGGTCCAATTTTGTTACTGTTATTTATCAATGATATTTCTTAATGTATTCATTCATCGTCTTTTCTTTTATTTGCTGATGATCTAAAACTATATAGTAAAATGTTATCTGTTAATGATTGCTATCTGTTACAATGGGATTAAAATTTCGTAAATGCTTGGTGTCATAATAATGATCTTTTTCTTAACGTTAACAAATGTTTTTCAATTAGTTTTAATAGAACACTGAACATATTATTATATAAAATTATGATATTAATCATAAACTATTACTTTATTGTTCTTTAGTGCGTTCTCATTTAGAATATGCTCTTGGTGCCTGGTGCCCGTTTTACAAAATTTATATTCAAAGTATTGAACGAATTCAAAATAAGTTTGCTAAATTATTATCTTATAAATCGGGAATTTTAGCGGTTGATTTTAATTGCAATTACATTACATGTTTGTACAATTTGCTACAACTAAAACTTGGTCGCAAAAGAGCTAATCATTTATTATTGCGTGGACTACTGATGTCTGAAGTAGACTGGCTTCTTGCATCTCTACCATTCAGTATTTTTATTAGCAATACCAGGCAGACGCTATTGCTTAGAGAATTTACACATTCTACAAATTACGGGTGCAACAACCCATTTGTTAAGATGTGTAAACTGGCAATTGTTTGCCAAGTCATTTTAATTGGTTTTGTACCAAATCGCAGTTTAGGTCGCAATTAAATCATATTGATTGAATTGTGTACCTAAATTTGTATCTTCATGTTAGAACTATTTGGATCTTAAGTAAATTAATAAATAAATAAACACGAAATTACACTGCACCAGAAAATGCAAAATGTTTAATTTTCAAATTCCTAGTCTGATTTTAGATTTTTATCTCTTTCATAAATTTATTGTATTAAACCAACTTTTATAATTTACACAAATTTGACAAATGTATAAAAATTTACGTTTAAAATTTCTAGGTAAAGTTTTCATTAAGCCAACAATATTGACCGCTTAAGTTTAAGAGTTATAAACTTTCCATTACTATGTGGTGCAATAAAGTAAACCATTCTTAACGTTTTAAAGTCAGTTTAAGATTTAAGTAATGTTAATGCAAACCGGTCTTTGCGCTTTAAAAGCACCGCTTAAATAATAACAAACAAATTGATGTTGGTACAATATTGCACTGTGGAATCATCTGAGTACCTGAGGCAAAATCTAGACTCATCAGTAAATAGGTCAATTTTGAGACATTCTTGTGCATAACCTGTATTCCTCTTCACTTCTCCTTATTCCGCGCACTAACTGCGGTAGTCTCCTTATTGCTCAAGCCTTCTAAAGTTACAAAGATGTTATCTTAAGATGTTGTGCACCTTTATCTGCCTAAGCTAATTTTTCTGATGTAGTCTCTTTTTTGTAAATCAAACCATTTACAGCTTTTTGCTCAATACTTTTTAAAACATCAAAACGCAAACTGCGTAATACTATGACCGTTCAGTTTAAAAAAGAACATTCTTTAACCACTTAGTTTTAATTGAATTTTACGCAAGGAGATCAAATGAGAGGAAAAATATTTGATGCACACACGAACTGGGTTCTCATCTCAAAATATCTAGAAAAGAGCATTGGCAAATTAGCTTCAGTAAAAACGGACTATAAAGAGCCGTCAAACTGTACATTACTCATAATAAAAATATAAAAATACAACAATTTGTGGTAAAAAACATAATTTGTATTTTATTATATTATTATGGATTACCACATAGTAAAGGTCTTAACCATTCTTTGTACGTTACTTAGATTTACAAAATCTCAAAAAAAGCATCTAAAATCTTTTAAAATTTTTTTGCGCACAAAAGACATTGATTTACCAAAGAAAACCAGCCAAACATCAAGGCATCACGACTCTAGAGATCGTAGGTTTCTAAACACATATCATAAGGAAATCAGAACGGCCATAAGATTACACAAAAATCAGTGCTGGCAAAAAACTTTGAAATCAACTACAGAGAATAAAAATCTAATGTAGAAATTCTTCAAAGTCTTATGAAATTAATAAGTCCCCATTCCAGTCATTTATGGCAAAAACTTGGACTTCAATATTCTAACAATGGAAAAGCTTAAACATTTGCTGATAGCTTTAAATTCTAATGCTTCTTTTTATAACAGAATCTTTTGAGACGTCAACAACTCAAAGCTCTAAAGTCTTTTTTGCACAAAACAATAATGTATCTAACCAATATTGCTTATGTGATCTTGCTTACATGGAATTTTCTAAAAACCTGGAAAAGCTTATTAATATCCCAAAACCTGAAAAAGACCAAAAGGCTTTTTCAAAACTATCGGTCAATCTTACATATGTACCTTAAGTACGGTCATAGAAAGAGTAAACTTAAATATAATAAAATAACACGCTGAAATAAGCTCTCTTCTTCCCGCCTATTAACGTAGGTTTTGACGTAAATACTCTGTTGACAGATCACATTTTCAATTTTTTTTTGTCGTCAAAAAAGCTTTTGATAAGGTCTGGCGCAAAACTGTATAGACTCAATTTTTTTCTGCGTTTTATAAAGCTGATAGCTTCATATCTAAAACGCAGAACCATGGTAGTTAAACTCCTAAACCATATTTCTATCTTACGGCAAAAGTACCTCAAGGCTTTATTCTTTTGCATGTGCTATTCAACCTATACGTTGCCAACATGCCATTGAGCTGAATACACGATGTCAAAATAGCATAATGCGCTAATGATATAACACTATTATACAGTTGAAGGTCACCAAAAGTAGTCACCATACAACTTCAAATAGCTACCAGTTTAGGACTAGTTAAACGTACCACACCTCACAAAAACGTCTTGCTCAACAACGTACGTATTCCGTGGTCCAATTTTGTATCTGGGAATCACTTTCCATAAAGATACAAACTGCACGTACAGTCCATCTAAGATAAAGCAAAAAATTGCTCCGGAACATACTCCAGATGTACACGAACATCAACGTTTGCATTTCCCGTCTGGAAAACGGCTGCAAACACTGACCTTGACCTATCAAGGCCTTTCAGAGCCGGGCTGAGAAATAATTTGCAAATCTCGAGAGTCACTCGAACTCTGCTCAGGCCAGACTTGCTGAGCCAAACAAGATAGAATTGTCCTATAGAAGACCGGTAAACCAACTATCATCTTAAACTGGTTTACCCACAACCTCAACTTACTATACTTATTCATCCCCTAAATCTCTAAAAGAAAAATACATGAGCCTTACGGTCTTGAACTCGCAAGTATTCAAAATTTAGTCAGTTGGTGCTTTTCTTTTGAAAGTGAATCCGACACATTGAGTAGTTAGAAAATTTCCCTCTAGTCGGTAGCATTTTAAATTATATTTTAATTGTAAAACAATTAGTTAACTAATCTAAATTTGATTGTAAACAATACTAAATAAAATAAGAGGAACCTGTAAGAATATCAATTCATAAAAAAGTTTTCACACAAAAAATCATTACAAAATTAATCTACTTATGTTAGAGAGTTATATATTAAAATGATCGCAATGAGCCAATCAATGCACATATCAAAATACAAATTTGCTAAATATTATAGATGTGTATTGCCTATAAATATATTGGTTTTTGTGGCGCTCTTCTATCCGTTCTGTTCGCTTTACTCATCGCTCAGCGCAAAATGGCTTCATAAGAGTCAATGTATTAAAAAAATGCTTTTGATCGCTAACAAGCTATATCGATAGCTATAATATAAACTGATATAATTCCAGTGTGATAAGTAAGCAAGTAGCGTTGTATGTTACTAATAATAAACATAAATAACCTTAGAATATTATCAACCGAAATGTCATTCTGGAAAACCGCAACATAAGAAATATTATGTATTTGAATACTTTAGTTATCAAGTTTGCATTGCTAAATAGGTATGTGATATGTATATATTGTATAAATAGTCTATAATCATTTGTGTAAGGAATAATAATAAATAGCAGTACAAAATTATGTAGGATTGGGAAAAACATTATGAAGTAATTTTTGTGTACCATATACCTATCTAAGGTATAAATCTAAATTTGTCAGTATTTAAATGTATATTAACAGAATAATTTATTTTATAGCTACCTATATAATAATTACAGCTATAATTATTTTAATGGCAATTGCAAACGTAATATAAATTTATATCAAAAAATAATGTTCCTATTAATTCATCTAATTATGATTGCCGAAGTAGACTATTGAATCACGTGCAAAAGCAATTAGAAACATCTCGTATTCAAAAAAATGATATTAGTGTTCTAAAAATTATTAACCATGAAGGCTATATATTTTCACGTGCATCTTAATTACATACCATTTTCACATTCGTTGGTTAATTCATTTTTATTCTTTGTAAGTTTAATTTAACTTATGTAACTACTAGAATTCGCAAGAATTTGAGCGTGTAATTTATGCGCAATAGAAAATGTTCCACTTCTTAGAAAATACGGCAGAAATTTTTAAAATGTCTTGATTTTAAAATATCCGCGGCGGTGCATTAAATTTCTACACAGTTGCGCTTTTGTAAGATAATGTCAAAATATATTAATAATTTCTACACTTCAAAGGTATACATTTTTTACAAACCAGTTGTTGCCGCAACTAGAAGCCAATTAAGAAAATTGCAGCTAAACTGTTTAATTCGCATCAATTGTGGTAGGAAAAATACTCAAATAAATTAAATGATTGCAAAATTGTAAATTTGAATAATATATTCGATCAATATTTGTTGAATCAACATCGTATATTTAAAAATGCAATAATCGAAATGTCAAATGTGGTAATTAACAGTTCATTGCGTAAAAGCGGAGAGGACACTTTGAATTTGTAAATTTATGTTGTTAGGTAATTCTCACATAGGACATAACTTTTAGTATATCCAATTAACAAGTATAGATTATTAAGCAATCATCGGTTTTGACTAAATTGTCGATGCCACTATTTGAAATACTTATTATTTCCATTTATCACAACCCGTTCGTCACTGATGCTTCCACGAACAGAACAAACTTTTCAACTAGGTTAAAAGGAAGTAAAATAATACGTTTCATATTTAAATGAATATATAACACTGCCGACTAGTTTTATTATTATAATACGAGGCCTGGTTTAGATTTATCGTTTATTTATTGTTTCAAATTTATTTAGCAAAAAACAGTCTGGCATAAATGAGTAAAAGTAAATAACTGGAGGTACGAACATCTTCGTGCTGAAGGTCGTTTGAAAGTGAGAATAAAACTTTTTTTTACTTTCATTGTGTTTATACATGTAATGTTTCACGCATTTCGTTTTACTAGTGCATAGAATATTTTCAAATTCCTAACTATTGTCCTCTAAATGTCATAAATGTTTATTATAATAGATTTATTTATTTATATCCGCGATTTAATCATTGTTATTGCTGTGAATTTATTTGGATATTTTATGATATTTCTTACGATAATTCGTTTTACTATTTTATAATTCTAGCAGCATTAAAATCACTATTTTGATATTATGCAGGAGTTAAAATAATTTAAATATGTAATTTATTATACCAAAGTCATCGGCGAAATTTGATACTGTCACACAATACTCCAATTTTGCATTGGTGTCGTAAACTAGGCAGAATAAATGTGTTATAGATTTATCTAGATTTGAATTTGGGGATCAAATCAAGTTTAAGAAGCCTAGCATAGTATTTCTAAAACTCGCACTTTTTTCACAAGATACTACCAAGTTTTTTTCCTTTTGCAAATATTTACTAATTCTGCTTAGTTTTTCAAATGTTTTCAAGTACTTCTCAATGTTTTCTCTCAAATAGATTCGCTTATGCAAATTAATTTTAAGATCATCAGTTTTATTTTATTTATTTATCTTATGTCTTTCTATCTTTACAGTGTAAGACCTACATTTTGATTTTACTCAAAGTTCATTTTAAAAATGGTGCTCTATTTTTTTCTGTTGTAGGTTATTTGCTATACCTCTTGTTTCATTATTTTTTTAATAAAATTAGTATAAAATGAATTTCAAATTATACACGAAATAATTTGAAAACGCGGATTGGTCTAAATGGCCGAGACAGGTAAACTGCGGTTACAACTGCTTCAGTTAGAACAGCTAGTAAACAGGAAAAGAAAACGTGGGTAAATAATTTTGGTGAAAAAAATGAATGACTTAACCTAACATAACCTTTACTTGTAATACTTTGCATAAAATTTGGCAGCATATATTATCAATCTATGAGCAAAGTTCTACTCAGAAATTAGACAGCTTAATGGAAAAGTTCATTACAAGTAAGAAAATTCTGTAGATAAGATAACACAAAATTTAAAAAAATGTTTCAGGAACTGAACAATAAATTAAAGAAAAAAGTTAACAATGAGTTGTTACTAATGAACAGGGTAAAATCACCATTACTTTAAGAATATTTTGAGATTGTTTGGAAATCAGTCCTACTGCAAAAAATATCAATCGATAAGGTTACAAAGAAATTCAGATTGATAGAAATGCGGCTATCAGAAAAAAACAAAGTAAATCCACAGCGTTAGTAGCAAAAAGTAAAATTTAAAAAAATACATTTGTAAGAAAATGTTTTATGCAAAAGATGACGTTTGGTATGTACCTAAATTAAACCAAAATCAAAGAGGAAAAACGTTAGAAAAAAGGTTTCTATTTAAAGCAACTTAAATACAAATTTTAAAAAAATATAGAATTAAAGGTCCCCCCGATTAACATAGGTGAAATGCCCTGCATCACAAATACCCAAAATTCGTTATAAATTACTATTCTAGCATAAAACAAAACATGTTTAGTAAAATTTAAAAATTTTAACATTTCTTCCTTTTCCCTAGGGAGCAAAGAAATATATTTTTTTTGTTTTTTTTTTCAACATCAATTAAATGCAAAATTTAAAAAAAAACTTAAAAATAGGGTTTTGGGTGGTCTTTACGTACATTTTTTTTAACCACTCAAACACTGTAAAAAAACCCTAACAAAATTTGGAAGGGTTAAAATTAATTTTAGGTTATCTAAACCTTTGATTGCATGGAATTTTATTTTTTACCTTATAAGTAATTAAAAAATGTACATCCTTAATTTTTTTGCAATTTTTGCGAGTGCCACTATTAAAAATTGATTTTCCACTTTTTTGCCATTTTTACAGTTTTTTTTTCTGTTTTCAAAATACCAAAGTTTTTCTTTCAATTTGTAGTGATTTGACTGCATAAAACACGATTTATCTTTATTTTTACCAAATGAAAAACAAATTATGATTTTTTTCTAAATTTTTAAATGCCAGATTTGTATTCCTGGTCTTAGAATCATCTAGTAAGCAAATTTTGATAAAAATTGGTGAGGGTCAAAAAAAGCACCCTTAAACTTTTTTCCCAATTTCAAGACTTTTTGCACTATAGAAATCAAAACTCAAAAACGGTAAGTAATAGAGACACCGGCCAAATTTCATCATCTTTACGTTTAGTAACGGGGCAATTATATAAAATAAGTCAATTTGAATTGATTTTTTGTCATCTCCAGCACATGACAAGTTTTTATTTGTTTGATAACAATCAATTTTACATGAATTTATATCAAATAAAAAAACTCGACTAAAACAATAAAATTGTAAACCTATTAGAATTAAGTATTTTTATGTTATTAAATATTATTTTTTTTAGACTTTATGTTTA
Source organism: Tachinus rufipes (assembly GCA_963932245.1). NCBI lineage: Eukaryota > Metazoa > Arthropoda > Insecta > Coleoptera > Staphylinidae > Tachinus > Tachinus rufipes. Next base: position 42,263,987 of record OZ010745.1, on the reverse strand, counting down.
TTATTATGTGGTAAAAAATACAATAAATTGTGTTTTCAGCAGTAAACTGACTACAAATTGATGAAAATATTATATCCAAGGTCTAAACCTAATCTTTGTAAAAGTTTTCCAAAGAATCCAAGATTTGGTACATAACAAAAGTTAGAAAAATAGTAAAACATAGCAAAAAAAGTAGAAAAATCAATTTTTAATAGTGGCGCACTACTAGCAAAAATCTCAAAAAATTCATAGATGTAGTTAGTTAGTTAGTTTAGATTTTTGCCGTATCAGCCTAAGAAGACTATTAACGCCGATCATAAATGTAGATTTATCAATTGCTTAAATAAAAAATACAAAATTTTATGCAATCAAAGGTTTACATAACCTAAAATCAATTTCAACCCTTCTGAAAAAAAAAAAACCAAACGATGTAATATTTTTTGGGTTTAATATGACCCGCAAGACTGCGTCGTTATATATCGTTGAAAAGCTCTTGCTAAATCCTATCCAATAAAAAAAGTTGAACCGTTTAGAAATGACAGCCAATAATGTAAATTTCTTGTTTTTTCTTAAAAAGAGAAGTGTTGAGTTTTTTTTTAATTTTAAATTGATAAATGATTATTTTTATATATTTAATTATTCTAAAAATGATGAAATTTGTCCGGTGTCTCTATTACTAACCGATTTTAAGTTTTGATTTTTTTAATGCATAAAGTTTTAAAATTGTGAAAAAAGTTTAGGTGTAATTCTTTAACACTCACCGATTTTGATGAAAATTAGTTTACTGGCTAGTTTTGACGCTAAACACAAATCTGACATTTAAAAATTTAAAAAAAATCTTTCATTTGTTTTTCATCTAGAAATAAATAAGATAAATCGTGTTTTGAGCTATCAAATTACTACAAATTGATGAAAATATTCTACCCAAGGTATCTGATCGATGTAAAATTTTTCGTAGAATCCAAATTTCGATATTTTGAAAGCTATCAATGCTTTGCAGAATCACTAAAGCAAAAAAAAAAAAACTGTAAAAATGACAAAAAAATGGAAAACCCGATTTTTAATAGTGGCGCACCACTCAAAAAAAATCCTAAAAAAACCATGAATGTAGCGTTTTTAATTATTTGTTAAGTAAAAAAATAAAATTTTATGCAATCAAAGATTTAGAAAACCTAAAATCAATTTCATCTCTTTCCAATTTTTTTTAGGAGTTGTTTACAGTTTTGAGAAAATGAAAGAAATTGTATTTCAAGACCACCCAAAACCCTAATTTCTTGATTTTTTTTAGAATTTTATTATTCAATAGGTGTAAAAAAAAAATAATACAAAAAAATGCTATTTTTTGTTTTAGGGAAAGAAAAGGCATGTCAATTTTTTTAAATAAACATGTTTTTTTGATGCCAGAAAAGTAATTTATGAGATATTTTTAATATTTGTGATAGCGGACTTTTCACCTATGTTAACCGGGGACTCTATAAGTGGAAAAAATACTGCCAAAGGGCTGTACATAGTTTAAGAATCATCTTAGACCAAGCGGAAGAAGCAATTCTAGTAAGCTTATCAAAAAGAAGAAATTAAAAGCTTACAGATGTAAATGTAATGTTTATGAACACTAAAACAAACAACACGCAAAAAAATATTAAAAATCTATAAAATTGAAGATGAAAACAAACTATGCCAAAAATATATAGACGGAAAGCAAACAAAGCTACCAGTTCAAGACAGAAAAAAATGACTGAGGCAAGCCAATAGACAATATTAATAAATAAATAAAAATATTTTATGAGCTTTAAGAACAACTTTACAAAGTTTAGAAAAGTTTGTTCTATCAAAGACAAATCTAAAACTGCAGAAAACTTGCAAATGTTTGTTAAAAAAGCAAGCGTTGCGGAAAACACTAACAAAGAATTCTTATCTGATAAAAAACAAAAAAAAATACATAACAACTAATTAAAAAACTTTCTGAAGATAAAGGGGATTTTTATTAGAAAGACAATGCCATATACACTAAAACAAAATGGCGGATTTAAAAAAGAAATTAAACTCTAGTGACAAGTGCAATGATACTTTCCAAAAGCACTGTGAGTTAAAACATACGTTAAAATACAAAAATCATTCTACCAATTGTAATTTAAGAAAAAAGTAACCTAGGTAAGTAACCTAACCTAACCTAATGTACTAAAATATTTTAGTACAACGTGTCATGTACATATACTAAAAGAAAAACAACAGAAACTCAACAAGAACAGCAAACAGGGTCAATTGGTTGTTTACTGTAGAAAATAAAAGTTTTATAATCTGGCTACTCACAAAAAACAAAATAATAAAGTTGTAATATAATACTCAAATCCAAGAGTATGAATACAAAAAACAAAAAAACAACCAAAGTGAGATGGGAGATTGCAGTAAATATTTAAAAGAAAAATATAAACAAATTAAAATTCCATTACAAACAATGCCAAATATCAATACTGAACCAAAAGAAAATGTAGCTCTATGTTTTTAATCAAAAGAATGTGGCTGCAATAAAACAAATTATAAGACTTTCTAAAACTTTAAAAGATTACAAGATGTCTTTTGTAAGTTTAAGTGACATGACTGCGCAATTATAAAATAATGCAATTAAGATAAAACTTGATAATTAGAAATAAAAAGACCAAACAACTGCAAAACTATCAAAATAAGATAGGTTTTTAAGATAAAGTGTGACAAAAATGAAAATGTTTTACAATATAAATGGCTAAAGGATTTCAACGAAAAGAGTAATTTCTCAAAAATAAAATTTATGCACCGGTGGCAAAGATGCCAACCATAGATGTAAAAGGATCATTCATGTATGGAGACATCTAAGAGAAAGTTTACTTAAAACAATCCAAAAGGCTAGAAATTAATAAAGAAGACGTATAGGTTGGAGAGATGCTGTTGGCAGCTGCGCACGTGTTGGCAAAGATTGGTTGGTTTTCTTTATGAATATAGAATAAAATTCTGTTTAGTTTGTTTGTTTGTTTTTGTGGGGTCCGGTAAACAAAACTACCCAAATGGCGCAATCGTGTCAACGACTGTGGTCTAAAGCTAAAGGCACAACAACAACCCCAGAAAAAGTTCTCCGGGTGCAAAAACTTTCGGTCGCCACTAGACAAAGATGCATCATTTTTTGACGTAGATGGTGTGACGTCTATGATGCGGTAAAGATATTCCTCTATTATAATTCTTTATTGATGATAAAACAGTGTGGTTGTTTTGGAGTCATTGGTATTTTTTACGCATCTTCTCTGGTTGCTTTTGCTGTTGCTGTGTTGATCCATTTTAGTTTTATAACTTCCTTCTTGATTTATTTATTTTACTTATCAGAGGTTAGGACTATTATCACTAGGCGGGCAGCGTTATGGGTGCTTGCAATGGTAAGAAACCAAGTGGGAAAAGTATTTACAACAAAGCAACTTGTGTCTGCAAACTTCTATAAGGCCCCAATTGTTTTTTTGTGTTTTTGATTTCAGTAAACTAACAAAATACAATATAACTAAATTTGTCTCAAAAATATTTCTTAATTATTTTTTATGTGGATATTCTTTCAACAATTTTAATTCATGAGAAGTAGAAGGTTAGATACGTTGTGGTCAGCCTCAAAACTCAGATTAATTTAAGGTTATTATTAATTTATTTCAGAACACTGTTTGAGCAGCGCGATAACAGGTTTATTATGAGTTTGTTTCTGAACATTGCTTAAGCAGCACCGATCTCAACAGCATAATTCAATCCGCTCTATACATTTACAAAACACTAAAAATGTTACAATGCTTTAGATGGCAGGCAGCTATATAAAATATTATATTATGTAAGTATTAATATATCATGTCGCCATGCAGTACGTCGCCATTAAGTTTGTAATTCAATCAAACGCACCTACTTTGCACTAAATGTGGAACCAGAAAGACTTTCTTTTTATGCAAAAAATTGTATTTATATTCAGCCGTGTAAAAAAAACTACTCAAATTACTCATTCCGTTAATCTATAAGCGTCCCAAAGATACTATCGATTTGATCTATTTATTGCGCCGCCAGACAAAGTTTACAAACATTTGACAGATAAGTATACACGCGTTAATGACACAACCCCTAATTTTATTTATTCTATCAATTTAGGTTTTAATTAATTACTTTATTATTAATTTACTAATTCCAAAATGGCTACGCACTGACTACCACTACTTCACACAACACATTGCACACACTAGCCGCATTAAACTCCCTCTCAAACTCTTTATTGAGCTGCATTTTTTGGTAGTTTTTTATACCTTTTTTTCTTTAAATCGCATGACAAAATTAAATAAATTAAAGCTTTCATTTTGTTAATCAGTTCATTTTTAGAATTAAAGCTTTTATTTCAAATTAATCAATTAAAACTTTTATAAAGACTAATTTAAAAATAACATCTTGTATTTATGTATGAAAGGATCTTGGGCATCAAGTTTGCTATAACTTTGGTTTGCATTTAGCAATAGCCGATGTACTGTATAAAAAACAACAATCAAAATTTTGTAAAGAAGACAAAAAAATAATTGATAATGTTTACAAAGATATAATAGATAAATCTGTAAAAAACAACATTAATAATTACATAAATACAAACAATTTTGAAGATGTTAACATAATCTGCAAACTAGAAGAAAACATCAAAATTCTAGATCTCACCAAAAAATTTTAAGAAATTATAAAAACCTCAAAAGAATTAAAAGAATGATAAAATTCTCTTTCGTCAAAAACAACATCTTACAAGGATATGTTAATGAACAAGAGGGCGAGACAGTTGATGCTAGATATCAAAACAAGGTGGAATTTGTCGATAAGTATGCTCAAACAATTTCATCAAATAAAAGATCTTACTCGTACATAAAACTTTAGTTAAATTAGAGTAACAAAAAATTTGTAAGGAGAATATATCAATTTGAAAAAAACTGTAATATGTCCTATCACCGCTAGAAACTGCAATAAAGAAATTAAGTAAAAATTCCAAAGTTTTGATCAGTCACAAACAAATCTGAAGTAAAAAATTGTAAAACAAATAAAAAAACGAATAGATAAACGTCAATATAAAGTCCTTATGACATTAATAATCTTCTTAGAAACAAGCAATATTCCACATTTCACTAAATATTTTGATTATACTTTAGAAGCTACTTTGGCAAGAAATTATTTTAAAAGGATGTATTTGGTTGTAACAATATCAGTACTAAACACAATGACGTGGAGGAAGTAGTTGAAGAAATTGCAAGTGAAAATGTGTTTAAAAGTCCAATTGCTGCAAATTTCTTTAGAGCAACAACTGTTGAAGCAAAGCAACGTTATACATGCTGAAAAAAGATTTCATGATTTTAACAAACACAAAAACAGGGACAAAAAATTTAAATATATTATTTAATGCACTTCTTACAATAAAACCAACATCTACTATATTTTTTTAAACTACGCATTTTTTAAAATGAAATAAATTTAAATTATATAATTTTTTTGATTATTTTATAAATGATTAAGATATATAATTAAAATACTTAAATAAAATAAAATAAATCAGTTATAAAAAACCATATATATTTTTTATTCGGATATATTCATTAATGTCGGATAATTGGAGACCCTAATTAAACCTATTCATTTATTTATTAAACTCTATTAAACTAATAACTATTTGTATTTTTAACTACAAAAACATTTGAATCAATAACAATAGTTTTTGAAATGTTGAAAACACATTTTAATTATGTAAGTTATACTGTGTTATTTATGAAAATTAGTAGTCAATTACATTATATTTATCAGCTAGATTATATTGTTAATTTTGTTTAAATTTTCAGATCATTGGAGTACAGTAAAATTATGGAAAAAATAAGTAAATACATTTTAGATTATAAATATATTTTTAGATTGATTAGCCATTAGATTGCATTTGGGGTGAGGGTTATTATGTTTTTCGGATTTCTATTGTACCATTAAAGGAGCAGTTGAAAATTATATGTTTTATGTTTTGGTTCTCTGCGCCGCGGTTGCAGATTCCTCTGAGAAGCTCCACTTATAAAGCATGATTCTGCATTTTCTATGGGTCATTCTGATTCTTTTTAAACTGGTTTATATATGGCGGGGGAGGTCAAACTCGGATGGCTTTGTTGACAGGTTAAGGTGAGCATTTCTACCAAGTTCTAAATTTTTACAGTTTTTTTTCATGTTTGTAGCATATTAAAGTTGTTTTTTAGTAAAGTGAAGAGACGTGTTTTGATTTTAACCTAGATCTGAAAGGTGCTCTACTTTTTTCGTAAATCGGGTGAGATTTTTTTTTATATTTCTTAGTAGATTTTGTAAGACCTGAGTTAATCGTAGGTGAGGCTGCGAAATGTGGTTCAAACTCAGTTTGCTTACATGAGAGCTATTTATTCATACTGGAGAACTGTATTTTGCTACAAAAAAGAACAATGCTATGCCAGCAATTCTAATAATAGCGGCCTAAGCACTTCAGGTAGTCCCTGCTAGTTTTTGTACAATGTTGTTTCTTGTTTGTATTTTAACAGCAGAGTATTCTAGGTGTTTCTTGTAAGTAAGGGTTTTGTCTAAGGTAATCCCTAAATATTTTGGGTGTTGGTTGTCTCGTAGTGTTGTTTTGTTGAAGTTGATTGTGAGGGTAGTGGAGGCAATGTACAGTCACGTGACATGAAGGCCTGTTGAATTTTATATTTTACTAAGTCATCTAATTAATGACATGGTTGACAGTAATTGGGCACCTTCCTCCAAAGTTGTTTTTTATAGAGTTGACAAACGTGCTTGTCATTATCTTTTAGTTTTTTGTTGCTGTCTTTGAACAGCCTCCGGTTTGTCTAACTAAGTTTTTTGTTGCACAAACTCCAATCAAGTTTTTGTTCAGATTTGTGTATACTTGTAAAAATGTTGTAGATAGAGCAATAAAAAAATCGACAAAAAAAATTTAAAAATTCTACATAAAATTTTTTAAAATGCTCCATGTTGGCATGATGAACTTCCAAGCTGCTCAGTCCCAAGCAAAAAGTATGTAGATATCAAATTTGCAAAAAAAAGTTGACTGTTGTATCTCAAAATAAAGACTTCTTTTAAAGAAATGTAACTGAATAAGAAACCAGGCAACACCACCGGGATCTTCCTACAAAACAACAGTTTATGCAATAAGTTTATAAGGGCACTCCACGCAATTTGCGCAAAAAGTAATAATCAAAGTTTTCTGGGACGCTAAAGGGGTTTTCTTATTTATACAGCAAAAAGACTACAATAACAAAAATGTATAAGAGGACAATTAAAAACTTTAAAGCGGGTATACACTATAAAATCCACAATTATGAATACTCTGCTTTTGTAAGAAAACTGCCAAGTGCATGAAGCACGAATTATTCAACTAATAGACAATAAATGCGGTTTTAAGAAATAACAACATATGTCTTAAAATCCCGACTTTGCTCGCTGTGATTATTATCTTTTTTCAAAACTCAAAAAATACTTGTCAAGACTTTAATGAATGACTACTTGCAAAATTATTGTTATTTCTTAAAAGCACAGCATTACCAGAAAAAAGTTTATGTTAATGGTTTTAACTTTGGTCCTGTAACTCCTTGTTTTTATAGCTAGGTTGAAAAACATAAAAAACTCGTAATTTGTAACTTGCTAACACATTCTGCATATTTCTAAAATTTGCTTAAACTTTGCTTCCTCGTTCTCTTCTACACTTAACTAAGCCTACACTCTCGTACACTTAACTAAGCCTAAAAAACATAACTTTTAATTTTTTGTGTTAAGACGGCGGATTGTAGCAAGCGTATGTAGTAAATGAAATAAATGATATAGTAGATACGGTACTGTTTTGTAAAGTATCCTCAACTTATTACTGATTTAATCCATTTTACTAACAAGCCGTCACGTCTTACAGATTGTTGTTTTGAAATTTATAATGTTTAACATAATTATACAGCTTTACAAAAATATAGTGGACTGTGTACGCTAGTCATCTCCATCCTTCAATAAATATCAAACTTAAAAAAATAATTTAATTGCTATTACAATGAAGATATATAAATATAAAGTAACAGCTTTGGTGTTGCAATAAGCAATAATTTATAACTATTTATAAAAATATAATATGCAAAATAAAATATAGTAATAAACAATACTATAATACCGATCAGCAATAAATAATACACAAGGAGGAAGTCAATCTAAAAGAAAATCAGTATAATATTCACCATCCACTGCATTGACATTTAAAAAGATTGCACAAATGTCGTTAACTCAAGTGAACTGAAACCATTCATTCAAGACCATTTGCAAATGTGACCTCGTCAGTGAAAAGTTCTTTTATTTTGCAATTTTAACAAACATTTTTGATAAACACAAACTTTGTATTATTAAAATAATTTGCATTCATAATATTTAAATTTTTATATTTAATTCACATTTGAATAAAAACATTAATTATGTATATTATACATTGTGTAAATTATGGAGTTGAATATGGAAAGGACTATTGACTAAGGTCTTACTGCCCTTGAGTGCGATTAAGATAATAATGTATTACTTTTGTGAAAAATAATATTTAAAAAAATTATATTTCGTACATTAATGTTAACTACTTAAATAAATCAACGTTTGTATAATATTGGATTGTGAAAAGTTATCTCCAATGATTGGATAGTATTAAACAAATAACAACTATTATTTTTACATCAAACTATCATTTAAAAACCATACGTAAAATATCAACAGTTAATCTTTTAAAGATATAATACCCGGTATTTTCTACCACTTCTTAGTTTGCTGTTTTTTATTGTATTGTGACTGCAAGAATAGTAAAATTTAAAAAAAAATACTCGCGTTTGAGCAAGTTAAGCAAGTAAGGGCGACCCATAATCGAAGACATAACAATATTCACCCGACACTATGTGGTAAGTGTTATTCTTTTTCTTTTCTCTCTTGTATCTTGTTTTGCTTTTCAGGTTTATTGCTTTTTCGGGTCAGCACAGGATGGAAGGTTTATAAAAAGACCCAAACAAAGTCCCAAATATGTTGTGAGTGAATTATTATATTTTTTTACTTGCTACCTATTGTATTATATTGTGTTTGTAGTTTTGATATGATTAGCCGAAACCATAGATAAATCTTTTCTAAAAGTACTGGTAAAAAATAAATCTATTATCAAATTATTTGTAGAAATGGGAATGTCACCAAAGCTGCTCTGCTATAAAAATAACAAAATTAAATATTCAAACAATACAAGTAAATATTAACTTTGTTTAAAAAAATATTATTATTGTTTATTACAAAATCTATAATAATGTTTGGTGATTTAAGAACCCGAGCGAGCGCGTTCTTAAAGATTCTGATACATCAATATCAATAAATGGTTATTATAATTATATTTGTTTTATTCAGTACAATACTTTATACTTTAATACATTTCACATAATGTATTTATAACTTTTGGTAGATCAATTGTAAATCACACAAAAGTTGCAAGAGGTTGCAGATAAAACTATCGCGATTAGAAAGAAGCACATGACATATTTATTAAAGTAAAACTCAAATAAAACGTTTGCGGTAATAATGTTTGCGTTATTAATAAAAATAGAGATTTTTATCACAATATTTGGTAAAAACATTTTTCATAAATATTATATGAAAAATCTACTACACATCTTGATCTTATATCCTGACATTAAAATATAAGCAGCATACATAATTTGTTATTAACTTTAAGAATGTGAAAAAAAAATACTGATATAGAAGTTTTTAAGTGCTTACTTTAACAGCTCCACTTCATTTATTTACATTATTTTTGTGATAAATAGAAAAGATTATTTTAATTTGCAGACAAAAAAGTTTAATCAATATATTGATTTTTGTCTACATAGAATTTTATTGAACTTGATACCACTATGTCTTAAGTCTTAATACACGTTTTAAAAGCAATATTTATTATTATTATCAGCAATAAGTTTAATAATGTTTGAGCATATTAATTTTATTACTAACGAAAGGACCGTTCTAAACTTAATTGAAACCATAAGATAATTAATCTTATGGTTATCAATAAATAAATTTAAAACGTAAAAGTTAATAAGTTGAAACTCTACTAATTTTATAATTAAATGTCATTTTTTAATAAACATTTTTATTTAAAAAAATACAAAAAATATAGTACTAAGTTTCTAATTAAGTTTCTTACAACAACAAAGTTCACATCTAAATATGCAGAGAGTTCCATTTACAAATGAACTGTGATGGATTTGCCTATTGTCTCATTGACAGTAGTCTTCAGTAGTCCTAGTTCATTTACAAAGACCTGTTAAGTATCTTTGTCATTAATCAAATAAAAACAATTGATTTAAGTAAATTATATTTACTGCAATACTTGTAGTTTAAATATATTGCTTGATTATATAAATCTATTTTGTTGTAACAATTCACTACATTTTTTTGTTATCTTATGGTTTCAATTATCTAATATATGTAAAATAGTATAAACTTCAAATAATTTAAACTAATTTAGTCACTGTTTGTGGAATAGTTCACTACCGTAACCGCCTTAATACATTTGTGATTTGTGTGAAATTTCAGAAGATCAATTTTCAAATCTCAAATAAAATTGTCGATGCAAACAGTCAATTTTTTAAAATTATTATTTCAATAAACTAAATTAGATCGTATTTTATAGCACAATTATAATTCAACAGTTAGCCGCACCGATATAAAAAGTTTAAACTCAAATAGAATAGTAAAAAATAGGGGTTAACATATTTTTTAAAATATTTTGATAATTTAATATATTACTTTGACTGTTTCTAAAAATAATAAAATTTACCCGAAGTCTCTACTACCAACCGTTCTCAAGTTATGAATTTTTTTGTGCAAAAACTTAATTTGTCGAAAATTTTTATCAGCAATTTAGAGGTGTATTTTTAACCCTTACCAATTTGATGAAAATCATATTTCTGACTATTTTTGATACCAGGAACACAAACTTGGCATTTAAAAATCTGTACAAAAATTTCTTCTTGTTAAAAAAAAAAATTGTCAATTTTGAAAAATCATAAAAAGGGTTGTAGGCAAAAATTTAAAAATTCGATATTACATTCTCTTAAAAAACTCTTCTTCTTTCGAATAAGACTATGCGCAGCTCTCTACGTTAAACTCTTGGGTACTATTCTTTGGCGCAAATAATTTTTTACCCAAATATCGCGTTTTTTCAAATTTTGACAAACCGCCACTGGTTTATTTTTACAAATGTCAAAAAAAATTAAGAATAAAAAAATTTTGTACAAGAATGGGTCTTTCTTATGAGATTAACTACATTTTTTTCCGTGGCCGGGTTAACTAGTAAATAGCAAAAAAACACCAATTTTGGCACGCCACTGCTTAAAAACAAAGGCATCAATCGAAGTGCTTGATAGCCTATGCTTTGCGAACCAATGGGGGTTTTCGATGAACCATTATTCATTTTTCACGTAAAATGAAAATTGGGGGTAGATGATCGGAGCTTCTTTTTCGCGTTTTAAAAAACGCAATTTTTGACTTTAAAGTAAAAAAAAATTGTAACGCCATTGAACAAAAAAAAAAAGGGGTCAGATATAAGAAAGAAGTCAGAAGAATTTTTTTGGTTCTTATCTCACCCTGCTCGGCCTATCGGCCCAAATCGGAATTAGGCGAGGCTTGCCTAATTCCGATTTGGAGCTGTCGCCCCAAATCGGGAGGGATTTTTGTCAACTTGACAGTTAGACTTTTTTGGTAAAAGAAGTAGTAACTCTTAAAATAGAGGTTAAATTTGGTAGACGCTCGGCTTCAAGACTTCGCCTGATCCCGAGTCGGGGCTGACAAAAATCGGCAAAACTGAAATAGTAATATAGTCCGGTAATAATAAATTAATATTATATTATCTAAAAGTGACTAACTTGGCTATTCATATCATTAAAAATAAATCAAACTTTTATTTTTGATTTACGTCATTGGAGTTGGTATACTTTTATCTTCAACCAAGTTGTCTTAAGCCGTTTAAATATAAATACGCAAGTTATATTTTTATTTTATTAAAACCTATGTTAATGTTTAATATGACGGTATATAGAGGATGTTTCCTAACAGGAGACAAAAAATCCCATATTTGTCTATCCTAAGACGTTCACAGCAATTAAGAATCTTAAAACTCAACCTTTATTGTATATTGCATATTGATCTTAGCCTACATGCTGACTTTTTTAGAAAAAATATTTTTAGCAACGAAGTCTATTTCCATCTTATTAGAACAATAGTCGAAAAATCTCTTTATCTCAACCTAACTTTTTCAGAAATTTAAAGGTGTTGCAATTGTTGTAAATGAGGATTACTACCGTAGAATGCTAATTGACTTTTTACGTTCTATCTACTTCTTTCACCAAGTGATTGAATATAACTTTTAGTTGTGCGCACAGCGACGCGTGCATGGTTTAAACCACTTTATTATTACTTTACTAAATTTTTTTCCCATTTAATGGTTTTTTAAGTGAACTAAAAACATAATAATTGACTTAAGGCAAGATTATAAATATTAAAAAAAATGTGGTAAACGTTTGTTCTAGTTTGCAAATCAATTAGTATAGCATCTACCTTGCTAACACTTTATGAATCCATAGAATGTCTTAGATAATGTGGTGTACAGAATCATGGCTTATATTTAAAATTTTATCAATGTTACCAAAGACAACTCAACGATTTTTGACAAATTTAAAAACAAGTTTACTTCCGTAGCAAATGTTTAGCAACTTGGTTTTGAATTTGTTGCTTTATTTATACAATCGCCGGAGCAATAAACATAAATTTTTATATTTTAATTTAATTTAACAATTTTGAGTATTAAAAATAAAGTTTTTTAAAATAATTTTAAATTTTTTTATTATTTTTGTTATAGCATTGTTCAAGCGCTCAAAAAAAAATTCATTTAAAACTTGGCAATATTTTATTATTTAATATTTGTTTAAAAAGTTTTTCAAATATTGTCTGTAAGATAGTAGTACCGAGAAACCCACAATCAATGTAGAAAATGATTATAAGACACAAACACAAAGTATATTTACTATATTTTTTAATAAAAATATCAAAAATCTTTTAGTTTTGCTGTGCAGTTATGTAGAAGTTTGGTTAACATCCCGTTTTTGACACTACAAAATATTTCCTTGCATTGCTTTAGCCAGTGCTAGCAACATTAGTTTTTTCTCTGCTCGAAATGCTAACATACATTACAGTTTTGAGTGGAACTACTGGAAAGATTTGTAATCTACTCCGGACCAGATAAGAGTCTTAGTCGTAAAACTCCACACTTACAAAGCGGGTTATGGAGTCTCTCACTCGCGTATAAACGTTTAAAATAAAGTTTGTTGTGGAACTGTATTCCTTATCAAAAAATCAGCTGACCACTTAAAGGACTGTTGAATTAGAGACAAATTTGATTGCAATTAATGTCCTTGGCTTACACTAAAGTTGATCAGGTGCTAATTAAGCAGTTAGTAACAGCAGATCACAATATTACTTTAGACGGCCACAAAGCATCCAACTTGGCACAGCAGACTATTGAATGCTACACTCAAAGTACTGTTAAAGTATTTTAGGATAAAGGATATACTGTACTAGGGCCATAAATGCCAATCCATCATTATTTTCTGTAGCACCTTAGAGACTTATTTGACAATGCGTTACTCAAATACATCGCAGCTCAAACTTCTGTTTTGGTCATTGACAACCTAAGCTTAGTCTACAGCTTAGTAGTGTTCAATCTCTATAGGAGATGCTAGGAGAGTGTCAAGTCGGTCTACAAAACTAGTTGTTTTTTGTTTTTACATTAGGCTAAAAAAGTTGACAGCACGGTAGTTGATTTTAGTTACATTATCTTGCTAGCAATGGAAAAGTTGGGCCTTGATAGAAAAACTGGAAAGCTCATCTGATCTCAAAATTAAACATACATAAATGACAAAAGTCAAATAACCAAATGAACCAAACCCTAGCTGAATTTAGTATAAATGGCTCAATAGTAAGATAAAAAAGGCAATCAGATAGCACACAAATTAGTGCTATAAATCCGTTCTTGAGTTTTACAACAAGGATAATAATTTTATATGGAGAAAAGCGTAAACCACTTTATTTTATTCACAACAAAAAATATCTCGAGTACACTTTAAAAGGCAAAGCCGAAGCATTTGCTGAACACCAATGCCGGTCTATGACAAAGATTTAGACCTAATTTATGTGAAAAAAGTCTACTAGAAAGTACAGTCCCGTTTACAGCACACTAACATTGTTTTAACTTTTAAATTGGTTTGACTGTTCAGAGTGAGAGATATCATTGCAAATCTCAAACTCAATTTGGTTTTAGCTCCGGATTGTATTCCAAACAAAACTTTGAAAGCATTTTCTTAAAAAACTGTAATGTTTTTTATAAATCTTATTAATGCAATACTAAAAACGTCGCATTTTTATTCTTCATTGAAAAAGTTATTCTTATTCCAAAAGTTAAAAAGAATAGACACTTTTTAAATAATTGCTACCGAATTAGTTTTTAGGTGGTTAAAACTGTAATCTTGGATAGAATTTGGAATCATACGGCGGTTTAAAACTTCTTGTCATAACATCAATTTTCCTTTAGATATGAGCACTTTAAAACCTATCAGGTAACAATGGTAATTGATCAACTAAAAATTGGTGTGACGTTAAAAAAGCCTTTGATAATGTCTGGCTAGAGTAACTCTAACGTCTAAGGTTTAATTAGAGATTATTAAACTAATTATTTCCTATTTAAAAAACACTGTCCCAAAAGATATTTGGGCGTTTCTAATGACCCACAGAAATGTGTGAAAACTAATAAGTAATAAATTTGATAAATCTTCAACAAAAATTCTACAAGATTGCTAAACTTAAGTAGATAATACAATAATTTCATAGCTACGTAGGAAGCATTTTTGTAATCAAAAATTTATAGAACTAAGAAACCACAGTGAATTAAAAAGATAAGCTTAAGAAGATAAAAAGAATAGTAGATACTAAGGACAACATAAACATCAATTTTTGTTTACAACTATCACTTATTTCTTACAAGCAAAATATGTGCAGTAGTTAAAATAAAACGTATGGTTTTGTACTGCCTACATTTTTTACTCACTAAAATACAAATAACAAAATAAAATAAAAAAACTACAATTTAAGTTAATAAAAGTTATTATAAAAATTATAAGTTGAAAGTTAACTTAGTTTTGGAATTAAACTAGTCTATATTTAAACCCAAATCAAGAACAGCAGCGTATATTCTCGTATGACCCAAGCAAATATTTTCCAAAATTACAAAACACTAAACAGTTTCTAACAAATTAAACGTCAAATTTTGTTTTTTGAGATTAACTGTTAATCATACTAACCAAACCAAATATAAATTAACAATAGATACAATTACTTATAAACATCTTTATTTGTATATTGAACAACAACAAGGTAAATTTTGTTGTATAATAAAACCAAAACTCATCACATATTTAACAAGCAATCATTTGTCTAGTAAGTTATCTAAAATTTTCGGTGTGTTTATATATTTATTTATTTATTTATTCAACTGCCTTTCTACCT
Source organism: Tachinus rufipes (assembly GCA_963932245.1). Classification (NCBI taxonomy): domain Eukaryota; kingdom Metazoa; phylum Arthropoda; class Insecta; order Coleoptera; family Staphylinidae; genus Tachinus; species Tachinus rufipes. Next base: position 42,248,363 of record OZ010745.1, on the reverse strand, counting down.
TTTGGTGTAAGGCGTACATTTTATTAATTTCCCAAGTGTTTCCTTTTATTTACTTTCTTGTTACTCTTGTTTTATATATTTTTTTAGTGTTTCTTTCTTTACTCATTCTTCTGATATGTCCATACCATCTCATTTGGCCTTCCGTAATTTTTTCTTTTTAAATTCATCCTGTGTGTTTTGTTCCTTATTTTATCTTTTCTTGATTTGTTTTTGATCCTCCGAAGAAATCTCATCTTCATTGCATTTATTCTATCTATTTGTTTTCCTGTCATTATTTATGTTTTGCTACTATATGTTAACGCTGATCTTATTACTTTTTTAACTTTTTCTGTTTTTGTAGTTTTTGATATTTCTTTTCTGTTGAAGAATGTGTTTTTCAACATATTATATAATTTTGCTGTTTTTCCTATTTTATCATCTATCTTTTTGTCTAATTTTCTGTTGCTTTGTATTATTGTATCCAGGTATCTATAATGTTCAACCTGTTCTATTATTCTTATTTTGTGATTCAGATTTTCTTTTGCAATTATCATAGTCTTTATTTTTTCATAGTTTATTTTAATGTTTATGTTTTTTAGCTGCTCTTCTATTATTTCCATGTTGTGTTGATGCTCTTTTTCTGTCTTTGCAATCACTGTCATATCGTCTGCAAATAGCAATTCTGATGTATGCGTTATTTCTATATTCCAATATCCTATTTTTTGCATTTTCATTTTTTTCTTTAGTTGTTTTATCGCCTTATTTAGTACAATTAAAAAAAGCAATGCGCTTAGCACACATCCTTGCTAAACTCCTTTCTTCGTTTGAATTTCTTTTGATTCCTCGTTGTTCATTCTTATTACGTTTCTGTTTTCTGTGTACATGTTTTTAATTACGTTTATTATTTCCATATATCATCTCTCTTGATACTATCAAATGCTTTTGTGAGGTCAACTAAGCACACGTGCATTACTCGATTCTTTTTTATCATCTTCTCGCTTAGCTTTTTTATTGTAAATATTAGGTCCTGTGTGCTTCTTCCTCTTCTAAATCCACATTGGTTGTTCTCTATTGTCGATTATAATTTGTCTCTCATCCTTTTTTTAGAATTTTTGTAAAAAAATCTTGCTTGATATGCTTTTTAGCGTGTTTATGTAACTTATCCTAAATACAACATAGTCAAAAAACAAGTACCAAATACAATAATTGGATACATTGCTGTTTTTAGATGTTTTATTACTTACAGTGTCAACAACTGCAATTGAAAGTTAAAACACTTGTAACAATGTAAAAATTTAAAAAGACGCAATACGCAAACGTCAAAATTGCCAGAATAATGCCAATTCATATAATAACAATGACTTTTTTCCTGGCACCGCTAAACTTTAAACCGGTTCTGATAGTACTATTGGAGATGAAAGTTTTGATCCAGTATGAATTTTTTTCGACAAGGAAAAGTTACATTGCGATTGAAAGATGAATAGTGCCATATTATCAATTAGTCACTTTAGAGTTAAATGCAAAGAATGACGCAAAATTGGTTAATATACACTTTCTTAAAAATGTAAATTTTAATTTATAGAAAGCGCATTTTATTAGTAAAAATGTGACCGCCAAATAGAAAAATAATATATTATACTATAACTTTAAACATGAATAACTCACAATGGTGTTCTGTCAATTGGATTCTTTTAGATAAGTGTAGTTTATAGGTTGCATAGTTAAATTATTTACACAATCCAAAAATATTGCGTTTAATCTATCTCTTTACTATTAATAAAAAACTGATCTGTTAAATGTAACTCAAAATCAGTTCACATCTCGATTTATAGTGCATAAGACCAAGTTGACTTGGTTCTAAATTTTTTTACAGATGTAATGATTTTTGTCTTTTTTTCAAAATTTTTGGTTAGATGTATAAAAAAATAATTAACTACAAAAAATTTAAAAAAAAAATTGTATTGTTGGGTCTAGTATATGCTAGCGTAAATACTTTTATTAAAATCCTAAAAAAAATATTTCTTTTCTCAATTACTAAAACCCGACATCTGAATATCATTTACAGTTTTATAAAAAAATCTAGTAATCCTAAATTAATACAAACATTTATTATATTATATTATATATTATTGTTTAGTTAATAAACATAAAATTTAATTTAATAAAAAAGTCAATATTGTTTTCAACGATGACAAGCTTATGTAATATTTTGTTAAAATGTTATATGTGTATGTAAACATTTTTATAATTAATTGTATATGTATTTCATTTTTTGAATGAACATGCTATATCTGCTAATCAGTTTCCATATAATAATGTCACCACTGTCCAAAATAGGGAAATGTAACTAACAAATTGCAATAAAAACACGTTTCTATACAAATAAAGCGGTTAAAATTAAAATGATATTATGATGAAAGTTGAATTACCGGTGGACTTCATTTGATTGATACTCACGCATTGCTCACTTTGGTTTAATTAAAGTGTAATTCGTGTTATGGCATATCAATGTATAATGGCAACACAACAATTAGTTTGACCTTTGAAAATCAATTATTGTGAAAATATTGTTTGAAATCTACTGCATCTATTCCTGTATTGTTACGACAATGGATACCCATTAAACATATGGGAGGAAATACATAATTTTCTTTTAGCTAATAAAGTAATTTACTAGTTTTACTCCATACACACATGCAGTCTCAATTATTATATCATACAGTATGTTAAAATTATTTGTATTTTTGCAATTGTCCAACAAGTGGATTCTAATATTTCTTTATAAATATTCTATTTTACATATTATATTTAAAAAGATATTACAATGATAACTACTTTGCAAATAGTTATTTAACAAGTGACGTAAATTGTTTCTTCTATTTAAATAACCACTTAAATTTTTTGCGCAGAAAACCAACAAACTTATTAAATATTCTTTTAATAGTGTCACATGCATCTTGCGTTTTTTCACTTCTAATACATTGACAATGTTTTTGTTTTAATATTACGCTAATTTATAATTTATTGCTAGATGAAGATGTAACATGCAAAAACAAGCAAACAGATTATATTGTTAGCAAAATGTTTGTAACAAATATTAATAATACTTTTATAATACACTATTATAAAATTATTAGCTTTAATGGTAAACTAAAGTTATTTTTTTAGAAATGGCAACAAATGATTTTTTTTTTCAATCTATATGTGAAAATTAAAAAAGCTTTACAAACATTATGGTTTTTATCATAAGATTTTTACGCAGCAATGTTTTGATACAACCGGTTGAATACACTAGGAATGTTGATGCTTTTCCAGTATTAGAGATTACTTTAAAAAAAGCAATACATTCTAAAGATGCGCTGGCTCCATATTTAACTAAACATTTTTCAAACAAAGCTTTCAAACAAACTTGCTGATTGTTTTGGATTTAATTTACCTAGATAATGTACAGTTGATAAATTTCACACCAATACTATCAAGCTCTCTAAAGTGACAAAATCTAAGTAATAAAAATAATGCATAACCTAAAAATTAAAAAGGGCCGAATAGTATAATTACAAAAATACTAAAACATATGTGCGATGTACTAGTTGTAGCAAAAACAAAACTAAAAGAAATATAACTTTCTTTTAGCATAAAGATGGCTACAATTATACTTATATATGTATAAAAAAGAAAGCATAGTATTATAGACAATTATAGACTTATCATTTTTTTTTTGCAGATCTTATGTGCCTTTCCTTCATTTTTTTGATCACGTGTTTCAATAAACAATTTCTCTTTTGATTTTTCAATTTATTATAATTTCACTACCAAAGTACTTATAACTTTAATTTGAAGAAAAAATAGGATGATTAAACTTGACACAGTAAACAAAAAACTCTTATCGAAAAAAAAAAACTGTCAACGTATTTACATAACCTAAAATATAATTAAATAAAAATCAACTTGGTCTTAAACAGGTCAATAAAAAACATGAAATATAACACGAAGATTAATTTTAATTGCAAGGAGGCTTGATTTGTACTCGGAGCCAGGGTTGTGGCTTTAAGAAAACAGATCCAACTTTTAGAAAGTGATGTCCTAACGTGCCCAAACTTTTGTATTTCAGTCCAAAATATTATATTTCTATTTGTTCTAAACGAAAGTTTGCTTAAATCTAGCTTTTAAAGAACGTTTTGCTCCGAAGCCATAATACCTTATTCTTTATAAAATTTACTCCTTAGCCACTTACTATCAGCTAATTCCGACCTGGCGGCAAGGTTAAAACGTAATAGTTTTATCGTGTAGAACAAGTAGCAAAAACCCACGGAGTAAACATCTAACAAGGTCAAACATGGATTATAATATAGAGTTTTCCAATAAGGTTTCATTTTGATATTAAAAAAAAAAAACGGGTGCTTTTTAAAAGAAATCAATAAATGTTTATTTTATTGTAAAGAGGAAGGTATGCCACTAACATTTGAAAACAATATCAGTCAAATGGCCGCCACGGTTACGGTTGCAGTACCACATTTTTTTCAAGAAATTTTCCATGACCAATTTGCACAATTGCGGATGTATGTCCTCGATAACTTCACAAATTTTATCTTTAAGGTCTTGAATTGATTGTGGACCATTAACATAAACTTTATCTTTCACGTGGCCGCAAAAAAAAAATCTAAAAATGTTAAACCACAAGATCACGGTGGCCAATTGAGATCACCTCTTCAAATAAACGTCGTTCACATCAATATCTTCCAATTCCGGCCATACAAAATCATTAAACATAGCTCGGTAGCGCCACCCATTTACCGTAACAGTTGCACCAGCCTCATTTTTGAGAAAGAAGGGTCCAATCATACCGCCAGCCCAAAAACAGCAGCAAACAGTGACTCGTTGAGGATGCAAAGACTTTTCAACAATCATTCTTGGATTTTCTGAGCCCCAAATGCAACAATTCTGTTTATTAACGTAGCTTCCGAGATGAAAATAGGCTTAATCACTGAAGATGATTTTTTGATATAATTCCGTATTATTTTAATGCATTTGAAAGACCCAATCAACGAAGATACAACGTTTATGGTAATCGACCGGCTTGAGTTTTTGTATTAACTGAACTTTAAAAGCCTTAAGACTTAAGTCTTTATGTAAAATACGGTGTAATGTCGTTTGTGGAATGTCTAATTCCAAAGATCGACGAGGAATCGACAAACCCAAGTTTTCTTCAAGACTACAGAGTACATCAGCAATATTCTCATTTGTTCTTGAAAGATGCACACGGTGTCAATTCTTTCCATCACAAACTTGTTCCAACAGCTAAAATTTTTCTACCAGGTTTAGTATTGCCGGCCGAGAAGGTGTTTTACGACGACCAAAAAGTGCTTTAGTTTTGCAACTTGTAACTGAAATTTTTTTACCATTTTTGTAGTAAATTTTAATAATTTTAATGTAGTTTTTACTTAACAAATGTCAAAAGATAATAGCTTCAAAATTGACAGCTGCCCAAAATAACCTGCTGTTTAAAATAAAATTTCTTATTGAACCCTTTACAATTATATTATTGGAACAAAACTTAGTTTGTTCCAAAAACCAATTTAATTAACCAAGCTTTCTTATTTGGATATTTATTGTTTAAAAACAAATTTTGTACATTTTGAACACAGAAATTTGAATAAACAATAAATATCCAGATTGTATTAACCTAGCAGATTTTTATTATCACCTCAAACAGTTGTATGTTGTGTTAGTCAAGAATTGTAATCATACAATTTTTTTTTACAAACCCCAAATAAACAAAACAAAAATTAACGCATGGTACCGCGTATGTACTACTGGCCTGCCGGATTTGTTTGCCTATGGATTTATGACATTTTATGAATAGAATCTTGCACTATTAACCGTTTTAAGCCAAATTTTGATATTTTTTAAAATTATTTCAATTTTTAAATCTTAAAAATGCAATTTACATTTTTAAGATTTGAAGACCAAATTTGAGTGTTTTTTGAAATTCTTTTGTTTTAAAACCGGTTTTTGCTGTTTTTGACATTTTATGAACAGAATTATGCATTTTTTTTAATTTGTAGCCGAATTTTGATGCTTCTTGATAATAAAATAAATTTTATTTTTTATTAATAGAATTTTGCACGTTTCAACTATTTATGGCTGGATTTTGGTTCTATTTGTTATGTTTTTCTTAAATTTTATAAATAGAATCTTATTTTGCTGTTTTAACATTAATTTATAATTTGTTTTTTGCAGTTTTGATGTTTTCTGACAGTATTTAAATTTTATGACCAGATTTTACCATTATTAACGTTTTAAATATAAAATTTTAAACTTTTTAACAGTTTATAAACAGATTATGTTTTTTTCAGCATTATTTTGTAATTTTATTGCCAAAATTTTTCTATTTTTTGGCATTTTATGAGTAAAATTTTACAATTTTTAATAGTTTTATAGCTGGATATTGTTTTTTTCTGACAATATTTTGATCATTCAAAGCTTGATTTTGATATTTTATAAATAGAGTATTATTGTATTTTTTACCGTTTTTAGTTGAATTTTGCTTCATTCTAAAAATATTTTAATTTTTTATGGCCGGATTTTATTATTTTTGCATTAATTAAGTTTTGCATTCTTTAATAGTTTGTGGCTAGACTAAAAAAAAAACAAATTTGTGTTTTTTTCTAAAACCGTAAAAAGGCTTTTTTAATGTTCACAATAAGGCTTAAAAATCTTAGATACGCCACTGCTTACAAAACTTTGGGCAGAACTATATGGAAAACTTTGCTGCCTATTCCAACTACTTATTTGTGCGGAGCAGAATTTTTCTGTTCATAAGTACAGGAATAGACTGTATTCTTAGCATGCAATGTACACATTTTATAAACTAAACACTTCAAATGGGGTTTCTTTGCTCAAAAATATGACACTAATCAATGATGTGATGCTGATGATAATTAAAATATTAATATTACTTCTATAGTAAAACACAATTGTTTTTATTTTTAATTTCTTTTTATCAATATAAATTTTGCATAAAACAAGTAGAATTGTGGGTTTTAAGTATATTTGTACTTTGGGTTGCTGCCAAAAAAATTAAAAACCGCTGGTTTACGCAATCAAAAGTTTTTGAAAAGTCAAGAAATAATACACATGGATTTTTCATTCTTCTCTGTTATGTATTAAGTAAAATAGTTTACGTTTACGTTGTTGTTGTAATTTTTGACAAACCCATACTGATTTGTATTAACAATATGAAATATAAAAAAAAAAAAAAATTAAAATAGCTTTAAAGAAAAACAAAAAGTAGAACATAAAGTACATATTAAATTAAATTTAAATAAAGTAGTAGAAAAGAAATTAAAATTTAATTAAAAGAATAAAAAAAAAATGGTAAAAATAGAAAGTTGTTGGTTAATAGTCATTTGTATGAAGCTAAAAAACTGTTGCATATTTTAAGCTAGAAAAAGTAAAACAAGATCAAATAAGCAAGAAAAAGAGTATGCAAAAAAAAATTGAAACTAATAATAAATTTAGAGTCAAAATGTCAGATAAAAGTTCGTGAAAGAAGTAATCTATTGTTTGTACTGCCTGTTGAAGCTTGCATGCCATGATGGCATTTCTGTTTTGCCCAAGACAACAATCTAACTATAAAACAACTTGTGTGGTTTTATTAAATAGATTTTCAAGAAATTTCTGTATACACGTTGCAATCTCATTGGCGCCCTATTTTCCTTCATATTCAAGCTACACATAACAGCAGCTTTGTTTATTAGCTACAGCTACAGTCAAATTGAATATAGCTAACTAACTATTGTAGAAAATTAATTTTGCATAAAACAACGAACTGTACAAAACCGCTTCAAGATCAAAGTTATCCGATGCATACCTAATAGTTTCTATCTCCCTGTCTTTCTACGTATGTGCATCTCATATTCCGTTATCTTTTCTTCACTCTTGTTCTGTTCAGGTAACATTTTAAAGTGATGTCACCAAAACTGATCATTTTGCAAAATGTGAAAACTTATATTTTTCTTTATAAGCAGTTCTTTATAAAGCGTAAGTAAAATTGTTTTCTTATTGCTTTTAACAGAACTGTCTTGGTAGAGGCTGTACATTTTTTTTTTCTGTTTAGAATAGATTTTAAGTACTTTTTGTTGCTATCTTTTCTGCACCAAGGGTGAGGGCACGGAGAAAAAAATCTATGTGATTGGTTGTAAATTTACAGTTACAGTCATCACAAAGATTTTTACTGGGCGTGTGCTTTTCTCTTCTATTAGGTGAAGTAATACCCGATCTGCTTTGCGTTGACTTTTCTACAACAATTTGTACACATTTTTTTGAAATATCCAGTGTTTTTAAAAAGAAAGATTTGCAAACTACTATGTTTTCTTCTATCCATTTTAAAACAATACTCCTGTAAAAATTTTGTGCGTGAATTTGTTTTCCTGCCTCTTTCCGCATGTAATCTATCTGGCGTTCTACATTTACAATCTTTCAAAAGCTTTTAATTAAACACAATATACTAGAATCTGAAATATTTTTGTGGCATTTATTAGAGCATACGCATTGTTTTTTTATAGTTTGCTGTTTTTTTTCCACAAACCTATTTTGTTGTTCTCTTATACTTCTTTCCGATATTTTTTTTTAGTTTTTATGTTCAGTGCCCATGTATCTTTCTGCCGTTATGATTTTCATGTTCTGAAGAATCATCAGATAAATCGGATTCATGTGGCTGATATAACGGGTCTTTGTCACTACCGTGCCGAGTTTTATCATAAAATGGAACAATATCTAGATTGTTTGTCATTTCTTATGTATTTCCTTACGGTTGAGTCTTCCAAAATTTTTATTAATAAAGTTTCAAATAATTTTTGTTTATATTGTAAACTGGTATTGCTGTCTGAAATATTCATTAAACTTCAGTAAAAATAAAAATACCTTGTAGGTAGGCTACAACAAAACGTAACTTAAAAATAACTAACGTACTTAGTTCATTATCTCCTGATACATTCTTTGATCATTGAAAAGTATAGCGGCTTTGCGAACATTCATGGTACAATATTTGTTTATTCATTGTACACAAATTACACAAACAACAAAAACACAGCAGATTTTTGACAACTACAAACACGTGTTTAGTTATAGGTTAAAACTATTTGAATTGGTAACCAACGAGCGTGCAGACCAATGTAGTGTTTAGACTTAGGGCGTATGCACATACGCCTTTCTGATATGTCGTTCACATGAATATTGGTTTTTACGCCTAAAACAATATTACCAAAACATGGCAATGGAGATCCAGTATTGTACGCCTTTCTGATATGACGTGCAAATAACCAAATCAAGTCTATACGTCCAATGAAACGTGTTTTACAAAAAATGTTTTATACGCCCTTCTGATATGATGCCCTTGATATGTTTTTTTTTTTAATTACAAAGTATAATTACTAAAGTTTGCAGAACAAAAACAAATGCATGTGTTTAATTTTTAGCAAAATAATCACTTGTCAAAAATTGTTTGATGTTAAAAGACACAATTAAATAAAATTTGTATTAGTGCATATTTATTTAGAAATTAATTTATTTTTTATATATGCTGATATTATTTTTATATAAATTTTGCAATAAAAACGAAGGTAATGTTGCAATAAAAATTTCCTAATAAAATCAAAAATTAAAAGTGGACAATTTTCCAGTTATCACTTCACAAGTAACTAAGAAAACAAGAAAACATTTAACTTTAGAATAATGCAATACCAGAACGTACAAAATAATATAATAAAAGCTGTTGAGTTGCTTGTACTGTTAGTCATGTCATGTCAGTTATTAGTCATTTTGACTTAAAATAATGTAGTAATGTAGTTTGCTTATTTATCTTTCATTTATGTGTCTAAAATTAAATGATTTTACAATCATCGAGATTATGTTGCTGAAAATAGGTGCATGTAATGAAAATGCCAATGCGGCTAGAGTATTTAAAGCAAGGTTTTCAAACTAGTAAATTAAATTTTAAAAAATAACAGTCCCGTAAGTTGTTTTTTGTTTTAAATGTTAAACAAGAAAAGTAAGTTTTTGTCATTTTTTAAGTAAATGCCCAAAATATTTCAAGCCAAACTCATTTTAAAACAATACAATTTACAAGTGTTTAAGAAGAAATGGTACTCAGGAACTCACAATTGTGAGTAGGGGCATGGCGCGCCCGAGGTGCCCTAGCTAGACATACACTTTGCTTCCATTACTATTGGGTGTAGTCTTCTCTTACTGTAATCTTTCCTATCGGTCTCCTTTGACTAACTCTTGTTTTCTTCCCCCAATGCTAGGAGTTACTATCTTCTATTTTTTCCTCTTTTCTCTAACTCCTAATCCTACGGTGGTGGACCTTACCCGTGCCAAGAAGATGCATGGCCAGAAGGAGGTCAGTCTGATCCCTAACGAAAGGAAATCTGGCAAAAGGTATAAATTGCTGCCTCTCTCAATGATAGTGAAAACAAGAAAACAAGTACCAAGTGGGTACGAGCAGCAGCTCGGACTTCCACCCTGCGCAAGCAGGCCGTCCAATCGGATCTGGTGTGGGCAACAATCCATTCTCGGAACGAAAGTTCCCCATAAAGTTCACCCGTAAAGAGAGACCCTTGTCCTCTAAGGACGATACAAACAACAGACTAACGCAACCCGGGCCTGGCACTAGCACTGATGCAGAGCTGAATATAGAGGCATCCAGCACAAAAGAGGTGAAACCGTCCGTCAGAGCCTATAGGGATAGAAGGGCAAATTACAAACTCCTAGATAAATTTAAAGGCATCTCGAAGGAAAAGCGGTCTGATTAAGACAAGGCGAAACTCGAGTGGGCCCTTAAAGTAACAAAAGAACATGAGTCAGCGGCAACCCAGGGATCGTCCAAAAGAAAGAATAGGTCGATGGATGAATTTCCGCTCGGTTAGGTCCCTCGCCACAGTCCAACAAAAACCACTCCCAAAACACTCATACAGGGAGGTCATGAAAGATCACCTGGTATGGGCGGTCATGAACAGAGATCACCGAGATAGGAGCATCGCGCCAGCCAAATAGAGACTGGTGAAAGCGGCTTTCTTAGGCAAATACCTAGACATTCTCCAGAAAAATCCAAGCCCAGCTCCTTGCTGCAGAGACGCAAGTTGGCACCAAGGACACATCAAGCTGGTGCTTGTGCAGATCAACGATCGGCGGATCTGTATAAGCAAACCATCGGGGAAGTGGGAGAAGTCAGGCCGGGCGCCCAAATTGAGGCAGTCTCAAGGGACAAGATTCCAAGCAGACCAAAATTGAGAGCCTGGATCCCGACAAAACCCTCTGACCCAAGGACAGTGAGATGTCAGACATGGGGGTCAGCAACATGCTCAGACCACTCCAACTAGGTGAGATAAGCAAAGCAGACGAGAATCTGGCTCTAATCTCTGACACCAAAGACAACAACGTCCAAATGATCGTCAAAGTGCCATACATAAATACCTTTCAGCGATGGTGGAGGTTCTACAATGTAACCTTCACCACTCCAAAGCAGCCTTAGCTGCTCTGCTCCTTCAACTATCAAAGAGAAGAGTCGACATTGCCCTAATCCAAAAACCCTGGGTCGTGGGAACCAAGATCTGTGGGCTGGGCTCTAATAAGTACAGGTTACTGTACGCATTAATCGGAGATAAGCCACGCTTGTGTATCCTGGCAGATAAAAGTATCAACGCTTTTATTATGCCTAACCACAGCAATTGCGACACTGTCACTGTATCAATGGGACTTTTTAACCGTAGGTTATGAATGATCTCAGGATACTTTGTGCAGGAGAAAGAAAGTCCCCTAGAGGGCTTCCATGGCATTATCAATGAAGCCAACCGAGTAGAGACGGACGTGATCATTGGAGCCAATGCCAATGCCCACTACACCATATGGGCAGCTCGGAATAACAGAGGCATGTCTTTACTAGAATTTATACTAACCTCCGACCAAAAAATATGTAATATAGGTAACACTCCCACCTTCACTACAGCCGTGACAGAGGAGGTATTTGACATTACACTCGTTTCCTAACCTTGTAAGCAATTGGAAAGTGTCAAAAGAACACTCCTTTTCTGATCATAGGTATATAGAATTTAAGGTAGACATACAGATACAAACAAAGCCTAGGTTTGTAGACAATCGAAAGACTGACTGGGGTAAGTATTAAACTACCCTATCGGGTCTTCTATCGGAAGAGCCGCCCCCAACACCAAAAACAGAAGATGAGCTAGACAGAACTGTAAAGCAGTTCACATCTGCCTGTAACAAGGCCATACGCACATCATGCAAAGTTGTGAGCAGGAAAGGTAACAGCAAACCACGGTGGTGGACACCGTTAATAAAAAACCTAAGAAAGGAATGCAGAAGGCTGTTCAACGAGGCAAAATACACCAATGAGTGGACTGCCTATAAAAACAGCCTGCGGATTTTCAAAGCCGAGGTCAGGAAGGCCAAAAGGTCATCTTTTGCTTGGCTTTGCAAACAAATAGAAAAAAACCTAAGAAACCAGCCGACTACGAAGAATATTATCTAAGAACCCGGCAATTCATAGCTTCATATAGAAGCAAGATGGAAACTGGACAACTTCATGTACAGAAACGCTAGAGCTACTTATGGATACACACTTTCCAGGCAATAAAATAAGTGTAGTGGACTCCACCATAACTACTCCACCTCGGTATCTGGCTGACAGAATTGTAGGTAAAGACAAGTTAATCTGGAGCATCAAAAACTTCAAACCTTTTAAGTCAACTGGACCTGACGGGATCAGTTCAGTTGAGTTGCAAGAGGCCATTGATATAGTTATACATCCCAACAGTTTGGAGAAAGGTCAAGGCGGTCTTCATCCCAAAAGGAGGAAAGGCTTCACACACCTCCCCCAAAAATTAACTTGCACATGAAGAAGGCACTACACCCTGAAATGAGGTTAAAGACTCAGCACGCATACACAAAGGGGAAACCCGTGAATACGGCACTCCACGCCTTGGTAAACCAGATTGAGAGCTCGATGAGACATAAGGAGTTCACGATGGTTGTCTTACTTGATATAGAAAAGGCATTTAACAACGTGAAGCCTGAAACCATAAAATCAGCCTTAACTGGACTAGCAATAGACAACGCTCTATGTCAACTGATCGGAAAAATGCTCCGTGAAAGGAACAACAGAGCTACAATGGGAGAATCCCACATTAAAAGGATAGTGAGTAGGGAAATCCCACAAGATGGCGTCCTCTTGCCATTTTTTTATAACATCACGCTAAATGAGTTGCTCCTCCAACTTAGAAAATCTGGCTGCAGGGTTGTCGCCTATGCGGATGACGTAGCAATAGCGGCCTCAGGAAAACACTTCAATATAATGTCGCAATTTGAAGGGGCTCTATCGAAACTAGCGCAATGGTGCAAAAAGTGTGGTGTAGATGTCAACTCGGCAAAAACCGAGCTAGTCGTTATCACAAGGAAACACAATATCCCAGAAATCAAGCTTCCAATGTTAAAGGGCACTAAACTGTTGATCAAGGAGAGCGCCAAATACTTAGGTATCATACTAGACCAAAAGTTATCATGGAAGCTCAACATAGATGAAAGAGTACGGAAAGCAACGCTGTTCTCTTGCAAGAGAGCAGGTCTCAACCCCAAAATTACCTTCTGGCTATACAAACAAATTTTCATACCACATACCCTCTAAAAAGGAGTGGATGGAGAAGAAAGGGATACCAGCAGGACACACGCAGGTCTATACAAACGGCTCACGGAGGAAGACAAAATAGGCTGCGGAGTTTTCTCCAACGACCTCAACTTCAGAATCAGCCTACACCTGCCAGACTACTGCATCGTTCTACAGGCGGAGGTAACCGCCATAAAAGAGGCAGCAGAGTGGCTGATGGTAAATGGGAACCCTGGTAAACAGATCCACAATTACACCGATAGCCAAGCTGCTCTCAGGGCAACTACTAGCGTGTGCACCAACTCAACAGTGGTATGTGACTGTTGGAGATTGCTAATCGAGCTGGCAGCACACACAAACTTAAAACTTATGTGGGTACCAAGCCACAGCGGGATCCCAGGTAACACAGAAGAGGATGAGCTTTGCAAAGAATGGCACAAGCCTGCACTCAACCAAAGTATTACAGGATATTAGTATTCCATTTGCCTCGTGCAAGGAGACTATAGCCAAAATAACCTCAAACCTAGCGGAGCAAAGGTGGAGGGATGAAGTCACCTGCGAGGTAATCAGGCAAGTATGGTCTTACCAAAACAGGAAAAGAAGCACCAACATCGTCTCTCTAAAAAGAAACGATATCAGACTGGCAGTGGGAGTCATCACGGAACACTGTCCTATTGGCAAGCACGGTGAGAGACTAGCGGACTAGACTAGACGAGCGGGACTACTGCAGAGGCTGTCTGGACGAGGAGGAAGAGGAGAGTGTTCAGCATTACTTATGCCAATGCCCCTCTTTGTTCGCATCACGATTGCTCTTCTTAGACCAACCTTTCTTTGATGACCTCTCTGACCTCGCATCACTAGATGCGCAGACTCTCATGAGGTTCATTCACGGCTTAAAATGCTAAGGAGGGTTGTACTTTTAAGTACTGTGGTAACACAACAGGCCCATCTGAGGCCTATGTGAGCGTTAGCTGCCACTTAAACTTAACCTAACCTAAGAAGAAATGACCTCTACTTGTTTAGATCTCAAAAAGTACAAGCTCTACATAACGGCGACATGCAGCTACAAGTCAAGTTTTGCCAATGGCCGTTAAACAGTGCTAACAATAATTTACATTTTATTGAAATAATAAATTTACTTTTATAGAAGTTGGTATTTACAATACTCATAATCTAGACATAAAACTCTTATAAAATCCGTAAACGATCATATCAACAAAGATGGTCATTAAACATTTGTTGTAGATTATTAAATAATTGTGCATTTGGTCTACAATTTGACTTAATTGTACGTTTAATTTTTAACAGAAAATGTATCACTACTACTGTTCTATAAAGTTCCGTTAGGAAACAGTATAATTGTATGGTACTAACATGATGGTGCATCGTCACATTATTGTATACAAGTAAAACATTTCCTAAATAAAAACTATCTTAACATTGGAAAAGCTGGACCTACTCCATGGTCTTCTAGATCAAAGGCTCTGAATCTTGTAGATTTTTTCTTTTGAGGCTATTTGAAAGAAAAAGTTTACCATAAACATGTTGTCGGATCATTCATGCAGCGGTTGCGTTAATTGACTAAGCATGTTAAAAAAAGTTCGTGCGCAATGTTAAATCGTGCCAATGCTTGCTTTTAAGTCAAAGACATTTTTTTCTTTATTTCTTAGTTACTCATTTAACAAGTGACAACTGAAATAGTGTTCACTCTTAATTTTTGATTTGCTTTGGGTTACTGAACCAGACTTCAAGAGCACAACCGTCACTTTTAAAACACCTTGTATATAAAAGATAAGACAGTTATAATTTCTCTTTTTAATAATATTAATCTTACTAGAATTTTTTTTATATTACTATTATTTTATTATAAAAGTTTTATTAGTTTTTCACCTAAATTGTATAATTAATTAAGTAAATAAATATCAATGGTTTACTTGAGTAAAAAATTAATGAGCAAAACAACATCTATAAATCTGATTCAAGTACGACAAGTTTATATGAATGAGAACAAAATCATTTATATAAAACAAATTAATACTGATAGTTTACGTTTGTCATTATATAAA
Organism: Tachinus rufipes; assembly: GCA_963932245.1. NCBI lineage: Eukaryota > Metazoa > Arthropoda > Insecta > Coleoptera > Staphylinidae > Tachinus > Tachinus rufipes. The sequence goes on along the minus strand of OZ010745.1, from coordinate 42,232,637 downwards.
TGTTAGTAATCATTAATCAATACATAACCAATAGTCCACAACTAGGCATCGTAATTGATTTTAAAAACAATTTCCTTTCCTTGAAAACATGAAGAAATTTCACACTTTCTATTGTACTCAAGCTCAAGGAACAAACAAATCTTATATAATATATGCAGAAAAAATGTGTTTTTTATCAAATTTAATGTGACAACAATGTAACAATATTTTTACTTTATTACCTACAATATGTAATTATTATTTAACAATTCATTGTGGGAAAATAAAATAAATGATTTAGATCTAAATATGAAACTAATTTAATAAATATTAGAAAAATAATTATAGACTGTTATTAATTTATTAATCAAAACTTATTTCAATACTACGAACAATTAATATAACTTTAATGGTATAATTTTATACTTTTCAAAATAAACTTTATATTACTTTATTTATTTATTTACAATTATTAGTTTTGATAATTAGATATTAATTTCATGTAGATATGAAATGTAATTATCAAAACAGGTTGTAAATAAATTAATAAAATAAAATATACTTAGTTTATTTTGAAAACTTAAAAACAAATATAAATGAATAATATAACAAAGTTTCATAGAGTTAACAAGAAAAATATAGAATATTAATGTTATTCATAGATTTACAATATATAAAATGAATTTTATTGCTATATTAATCGAGTTTAATTTAAGTTATTTACATAAGGATATAATATAATAAAATCTAATATGTATCACAACAAAATAATATAAACTTCACCTAGAATTTTTTTATATAGGAAACAAGTTTGCATCGCCAAAGGTTGCAGACAGTTTTTTTTAATTAGTACGATCAATATTTCCACATTCAAAAAAATTATATAATCGGAACAGGAAGTAATTAAATCATAAGCAATTTCACATTGCATAATTAATTTAGAAAAATTTTAAATAAACTAAATTCTCAGATTACAGAAATACCTCTTAAAAATAAAGCGAAAGTGATCTAATTATAGTTATGATATCAACCAATATGTTTTTTAATAATGTGTAAAATTAAAGCTCTGTTTGCAATTATCAAACCGTATTGTTTCACGAGTGCGTAGTAATTTTATTCTTGTTGGTAAACAAACATTTTTTGCATGTTTTTCTTGGCATTCTTTCAAATACTTTTATGAGTGCATTGGGTTAATCCAAAAATAGTATTCAAAAGAAGAAAATATTCTTAAAATAAATGCGCGAGTATGTTTTAAAATCCTTTATGCTAAAACCTCATTAGTGTATATTCTAATTCTAGCTATCATATTGTTCTATTTATAACAAAATATTTATCAATAGTATGTGATTCCAACTATGAGAACGTTTTTTTTTTTTAATATGCGATGTTGATATATCGTTCCTGTTTGCTGTCAAAAGGTATCGCGCGCTCATACAATTTCCTACTTCCGTTCGCATTCTGATAAATAAAATAATCAGCCATTTATGTATAAATAGAACAAAATGTCAAAATTATAATAAAGAATCTGAGAAAATAAAAACAAATTACTACATACGCATCACGTCGTTATAAATATAAAATACGCGACTATACTTTGTCACTAAACTAAATACTATTATTTGTAAGATAATAGCAGATTGTATGTATGTTTGTTATTGCTCTGCAGCATAACGTATGTACTTTTGTAATACACCATGGAAACCAATTACACTAAACAATTGTAAGGTCAAACAATGTAAAATTGACTTGTCTCGTTTCTTGTCATACGAATATTTAACAAATGGCATAACTGTTCACAAATTATAAACGTTGTAGTATTTAAACGTGAGTAAAATTAATTTATTCAGTCAATTCTGATCACATTTCATTTATCAAAAATAGGAATAAATAACATTATTGTAATATAAAGAAATGTTGAACCATTAATTTTAACAATAGTTTAGTAGTTTATAATTTTCTAGCTAGCAAAGACAATTTTAATTAATTATTCCAACACTATTAATTATACAAAAAAATTAATTAGTTAAATAAATTATAAAAAGTATCATATTAAATATAATTTCAAAATGATAGACTGGTAAATTAGATTTAATTTCTAAATTTATTATTCACAGTTTGATAAAGAATTCAATCCCAAAACTGAAACTCCGCAGTCAAATTACAAAACATAATATTTTTAATGTTTTGCGATTAACGTTTGCTACGTGATTCACAGTTGAGTCACACGCATAAAATAAAATACACTATTTTAAATTTTTTATTTTATACATATTTATATTTATTGTAATATATCGCGTAGTGATTGATAGTTGTGTCACGATAACGCTAATAAGTTTATGATGTTATCGTTGCTTTGAAATTTGTGTCGCAGCACACACAATAATAAAATTGACAATGGCTTCTTCACATATATTTTTTCATATCTGTTTTATATTACCACAGTACGTCTCAGTAGATAAAAACCAAGTTCTTATGTAGTCATTATGGATATTAAACCCCAGACTACACGCATTACATGCAAGCGTTTTGTCATTGAGCTACCTCACTCCTAGTCAGTTTAGATTTTTTGATATATTAAGCTTAAATATACTGTTTATGTTCAAAGTCATAAAATTAATATGCTTTACAATAATGTTGCAACAGCATACACTAAATCTAAAAAAGAAGATTAATCTAATCTATTGTCTTGCAATGAAATAATGATGCACATATAACCTAAAAGTTGACGTTTTGCATTTCACATTTGAGTGCCGCTAGGTATAAACTAACCTTTTTTTATAAAGGAGAAAATCCTTTAACAACCCTTTTGCTCCCTTGTGTAACAGTAGAATCAAGTCGCGGCACTGCTTCTCCTATCACCTGGTCTGTGCTGCTATTGGTTGTGTTCTTGATTTTTTCAGTTTGACTTTTTCTCTCCCTTTCTTATTTCTTGTTTATTATTGTAATAATTATGTTGTGCAATTTTGCTGTTGTCAACCAGGTTCATTCTATTCCAATGCAGCCATGCGCTGTAAGAAACTGTGATGTAAAATAGTACTTGCCGCTTTTAATGCAAAATCTGCTGTATGGGTCAAAGAGGATAAAAGAAGCACAATTTTGGGCAAATGGCTAAGTAAGCTAGATCTGTACAACAACGCTATCTTGCCGCATTTTCTTTTCTGTACTGTTGACTCTCGACTTGTAACACTGTTCCATTGCCAGTTAATGATTTAAAACTATTTCTGCTATTACTTGTACAGCCAGTGTTAATACCGTAAGATAGGCACTGGCAACTCTTATTGCCGCCTTCCTATGCGCTCTATTAAGCAGTGTCATTTATATTTTCCTTGAGCAAACACCTACCATACAAGAGCACCATACAGTATGATGGAGTTTGTCATTGCGCACAGCATCTTTCTGTGTCCTGCCCTTGAAGCTTTTATATTAAGCATTAGTTGACTATTCAAGTTTATACTGAAGATTACACTTATTATTATAATTTATGTTGATTTGACTGTTACTAATTTCTCTCTCAATCTCAGGCTTATTTTTCTTCAGGTATTTTTACTAGTAAATATTACTACTTCCGTCTTATTTTGCTCCAATTTCAGATCTATTTTTTTTTTCAACTCATATACCTATTCTAGCCACAGCCCGTTCTGTATCTTTTGATTGTCTCTCCGTTTGAGTTGCTAAATACTATCGCCAAAAGTCATCTACACAGCTTATCACTGTATTGCTTTTGGGTATTTTTAGTTTCAAAACATCATTGTAGTATATATTCCAGAAGATTGGTCCCAGAACCAAACCTTATGGAACACTTCATGTCATAAACATTTTCTGGCTATCCCCTTTTTGGATTTTTCTATATTGTAAGTAGCTGCAATGTCTTTCTAATTTGTCCAGTTAATTTTATTATGACATGAAAACAGATCTTGTATCACCTTCAGTTAATCTTTGTCAGTTGGTCTAATAAGGCTACGCAATCCCAGCTTCCAGATCACTATTTTATAGCCATTTTGCCATAGATTTTAGTCGATTTTTTTGCAAAGTATAACTGAGGCTGTTCTTTGCATTTTTTATTTTGCCTTTTATCTTGTTTTGTTCTTATGACCCTATCTGACTTTTATGTCTTTTATCCAAATTACGTTAACCGTTTGTTTTTTTCTTAGTTGTCAGACATTGACGCCTTAGGTTTGCAATTTCTTTGTTTCATCAGAACGATGGTTTGTGTTTAAATTTGTGCACTTATTGCTAAAAGATTTTGTTATACGCTTTTACAATGGTTGCTATTAAGTTTTTGGCGTCGTATCTGGGTCAGTATTTTTTACAATCACGCTCAATGGATTCTGTAAACTGATCCGTTTTGCCTTGTTTGAGTGCTATCCATTTTTTTGGAGATTGTTATTTGCTCTTTTCACTGTGATGCTCAAGTGATTGTTTTTGTGATCACTTAAGTTATATTCTTGGCTAACTTGCCAATTTATTATTTTTCTTATTATGTTGCTTAAACACATAGTTATATCTATGTGTAATCTCCTCTTATTTCTTTTGTATGTAGGTGCATTTCTCTAGCTAATCACGTACAGATTCAGCTCACTTAGCCATTTGCTCAAAATTGTGTCTCTTTTATCATCTTTGATCCATATTGTAAATTTTACATTAAAATCTTTGTTTACAAAGCTTTCTATCTCATGTTGCTTCTGCCAGTGTGAACTGGAATTGTTTTAATGTGGATTGGTAGTACGAGGAACACTGCCAAAGTTTGCGAAAAATGTAAAGCAAAACACAAATTACGTTATGTAAATTGCTTCTTAAAATATTTTAAAATAAAATTTATACACTTTTGCATCCGATGGAATCAATCTTCAAAACAATATTGCTCTGAGCGAGGTACCTCCAAAACAAGTGATTTAAATGCTTCAACGGTCTCTTCAGGCGATGATAAACGCTTGCCACGCATTTTATTTTTGATATGTTGAAATAGAAAGAAGTTATTGGGCGATAAATTAGGCGAATATGGACAATGAGTCATTAATTGGATGTTGTTACTGGTCAAAAACTTTACAGTTTGTCGTGCTGTGTGAACGCTTGCATTGTCATGATGAACAATGATTTGCCGGTTTGTGTTGATCCTTCTGATTTTAGGAATAACTTCCAGCAAACAAATTGAAGTATACCAGTCAGCATTAACTGTCCTTCAATCTTCTAATGCAACAGTTACAACATGACCCATTTTCCAAAGAAACACTTCATTCATTCTTTTCGACGCTTTGTGAATGCACCACTTTTGTGGGTTTAGGTTCATTTCAAAACATCCATACAGTCGATTGCTGTTTAGTTTCAGGCTCATATGATTATATCTAAAATTCGTCACCTGTTAAAATGTTATATACCAAATTTGAACGACCCCCTTTGAATTTCTTTAGCATTTCCTTGCACCACTTGACACGTGCCTGTTTTTGTTCTTCTTTCAAATTGTGTGCGATCAACGACTGCAAAGCTTCCTGACATGCAAATGATCATGCAAAATCGTATGTATTTGTTTCGCTGCAATGCCTAAGGATGCTTCTATTTCACTATAGGTCACATGCCAATCTGACAAAATCATTTCACGCACAGCATCAATCTTTTTCACGACAACATAAGTGCATGGACAACCTTTGCAAAAATTGTCATCAAACTTTGGTCTTCTACGCTTGAATTTTGCGAACCATTTGTAAACCATAGTTTAGGATGGTGCTTCATCCCCAAATAACAAACTAAGTTTTTCACACATTGCTGCGGTGTTAAACCGTATCAAAAATCATAAAAAATCATCACTCGGAAGTCACGATTCAAAATTTCCATTTTTCACACAATTATTACTCTCGTTAAAATTTGTAGAAACAAAACCGTCCAGTTTTGAAATTGAACAGTCAACTAAATTATAGGTAAATCACGTCAAATTTTACGAATATGACAGTCGCAGAACGCTGGCAATACAGGCAGTACTTGATTCCGCAAACTTTAGCAGTGCCCCTCGTATTTATATACAGGATGTAGATTAATTAACGGACAAACACTAGGTAACTTTGTGCCAAAAAAAAACAAAAATTTTAATTCCAAAATGCTGAGAAACTCTTTGTTTGGCTTCACGAGGTCCTCAAAGTTTCAATTTTGTCAATACAAATATTGTTTTAATTGCGAATTTTATGTAACTTGGTACATAAAATTTGCTTTCTTTTTTAGTATAATAAAAGTTACAATGTTTATTAAAAATTAATAAGAAGAAAATATTGAAAAATGTGCAATTACTTTCCAAGAATAAATCAAATTTAAATTAAAAATACCCTTGGCAACGTAGCAATTTTTTTAATAAAATTTGAATTATAACGTAGGCTATGCAATGAATGTTAGTTGATATTTCTATTTTATTATGACTTTTACTTTGAATGAATATGCAAATTACGCTGGTGATGCTTGAGAATGTTATGAAATCGATACCGTATAGTGTTTAGAAGTAAACGGTGGCCAATATGAACATTGTAGTTTATAATAAATAATAACATTTGATGTGTGTATTAAGTTGCCTACATTATAGGTTTGAATATAAAAATAGAAATTTTGCTACGTAGCCAAAAGTAACAAAACTTTGAGGATTTTGTGAGGCTAAACGAAGAATTTATCAGCATTTTGAAATTAAGATTTTTTTTTTTTTTGGCACTGTCTACAAAGTTACTTGGCGTTTGTCCGCCAATTAATCTACACCCTGTATATAACATAAATATACTCTTGTGTTTCCGGTCTCTACCTATACAGAACTATTTCCTTCATCTTTCTTTGTGAACTTGCCATTGGTGCGTGGTATGTAGATTGTTTTGTTGCAGTTTTTATCCGAAAGCTACAATCTGTTTTTCATTGCTGTTTTACAGTTTCTTTTCTACCTCTTTTTTGATCTATATAATTTTCAATTTTGGATTTGTTGATATTGAGCAGTATCACAGTTGAATGCTTTTAACACTTCTTATTTATTGCCCTTTATCTTTAGTTGGACATGTCCGTTGGCCGTTTTGGTGACACTATCTGTAGACATTTGCCTACGTCTTGTATTCTTGATTACTTCAACACACAGCTTTTTTCTTCAATGTTTAATAATCAAGGTTTTGTTGAGTTTGCATGTATCTATCTTATCTCTTCCGTCTGTCTGTTTACTATACACCATAATTTCTGTGTTTTTTTTTTAATGTAATCTTCAGCATGTTTTTTATCACTTGACTTTTCTTAGCACAATAGTCTGCACATGCCATTTTTTGTTTGTTTATAATCACTATCTCCTTTATTTGATTAAAAAAACTACTACATTCAATTGTATTATTCCTTTTGTTTTGTCCAACTTCTGTAGTTATGCTACTTATTCACTTTGCTTATTTTTTTCTAACTAGTATCAATTGCGAGTAACTTTTAAGTGCAAATTTGTTGCTCATATTTGTTTGTGTTAGCTTCTCTAGCTTTTTGCCGCTATCGCTCTATATTGTTTTTTTTTATCTTGTTACATAAGAGTTGTTTTTCCCCTATTGTAGTATTCTCCATTTGCGTCTCTATGTCGTGGTTCTTTGGCTCCTTCTGTAACGCCAGGTTTCCACCTGCATAGGCTTGACACTGATTCAAAATTTCTTGTACAAAATCAAGAATAATTTTTTGCCACGCTGTCGAGTTGTTTAACTATTGTTTTTTTATTTTTCTTAGTGCGTTTTTGTTTTCTTTCTGATCTCGGTTATTTTGGCAATCCCATTAACTATCCCAGATAGCAGCGGCTGCTATCTGTGCTCGTGTACTCATCTGCCGCTGCCTTCAGCATACTTGTAGTTTACTCTGAAAGGTCTAATGCTACTTAGAAAACAAACTCAGAGTACATGTTGTTTGAGCATTGTAAGAAAACCATAATATTAAAATACATAAAAAATATTAATACTTGTAGTCTGCTTATTTGTTTTTGGTGTTTTGTTAAATACTTTTTTTGTCTCCTATTAAAGACGCTTCTTACTAAGTGTTTTGTTTTTTGGCGGCGTTTTTGTCTTATCTGTAGATTCTACAGCGGCTGTGACTGGTTTGTGTAAAAAATCCCCGTCTACAAATGCGTCTGTCTCCGCTCCCATACTTTTGTTAGTATTAGTCCGGACCTGGTTATCAGTTTTCTGGATTCCCGTCGGTGATTTGACCATACCTCCTTTTGTTTGTTGTCAAACTTGCGGTTGAAGGTTTCATCTTATGTGTTATTGGTCGCTGTTTTCTTTTTTTTGGAATCTGTGGGGGAGTCTGCTAAAGCAACTCCTTGCCCATCTGAAATATTAACTTCTTTATCTGCAACATTTTAATGATCCAAGTTTAATTGATCCGCCTATTTGTATACCTTCTGGAAAGTTGTTGTCGTCATCTTAGTTCCATGCCGGTTAAAAAATTAAATGAAAAGGAAGTAAAAGATGCTTTGGTTCCCTGACCTCAAGACCTAAAGATGATCAAAAGCAAACCAGATAATTTGACCATAAAATGCCAATAGTTCAAAGTAGTTTCTCTATCTGCCACCTGATGCCGCGTCTGGCAAGGTGTAAATTAACCTAATGTATTTTTTTAACTACCGTGGGATTATACGGATAACATCTACAAATTGTCTACAGAGTTTGCATTTTTTTTTTTCGGATTTCTTTGTTATTGTGTTTGGACCATGGCTCTGTTTCTAGAACATCTTTTGCTTTTAAAACTGCTTTTGCAACACTTGAAACTGCATTCTCTCAGCTTTGGATACTAAGTTCGTTTTTTGCTTGCTCTATTTACAGTAGTAAAAAAACGTGTGTTTGGCATTGTATTAATTTGCAGCAAAGTAAACAAAGTCTAATGTTAAATTAGTTAACGTGGTTCTGTCACAACTTCCGCAGTAAGATATATTATTTGTTTGCAATTTCAAAAAGCGCTGTTGTGCATTCCTTCATACTGAAAATGTTTTAATTATTTTTTATATGAATACTATTAATGTTAAATATTATTATATTTTAGAAAAGTACTTATTATTATTTATCAACTACAATCTAAAAAAAAAGAGATAATTTAGCAATAGTCCAATTTTTTTTATTAAAAAAATTCACAAGTTATTTATAATTTGCCTGGAATAAGAAAGCCGACAACCCTATCAAGAAAAAAAAATAGCAACATACTTGTTTGGCGATGAAACACAATGCCGACAAATATACTAAGAAAAGTTATGAAAAACTAACAAATATGTCCCAAGAGAAATTAAACTACGGTCAAATTTACTATGCAAAAAAGAAAAAAATTATCAAAAAATTGTCAAATAGGTTTAAAGATTAAGAGATTGCTCTAGCATTGTTCTGTACGACAACAACAATAAGAATTTTTTCTCAAAAGATAGTGAAAGTGCTTTTTAGGTGTAAAAAAGAAAGAAATACTAGAAAATAATGTTCAATTTAGAAAAAGGCAAATATGCATTGGAGACAATGAAAGCGGGTTTTTATCGGAAAGGTATTAAGTAAGACAAAAAAGTCGAACAGAGAGTAAAAACAAGGGAGAACAAAAATACGTCTGATATTATTCCTTTTAGGGCTGGCAAAAGTATTGATGTTGATGTTCCGTGCAATAATTAAGATATCGATAAGTAGTACTTAATATTTCTGTTGCATTTACGGCAAACTTGTATGTATAATCAGCTGGGCCTACCACAAGTTGGACACTTGCGCTGGTTTGCAGTACTAGCTAATGGCGACGCTGATAGCACATTCAAAACGCGAAAATAAAGAAAAAAACATGCACAAGTTAGTTTTAATGCATCAAGTTATATGTTAATGTTAAACGTTGTTTTGTATACTAGCAACATAAACAATCTTATTTGCTGACTACACAGAATAACGCATTAAAATTGTCTACAGCTAATATAAAAATAAAATATAAATAAAATGTGCGGTTTGTGTTTGTTTGTGTAAATATTTTGGTACTCAAAATTGACCGTCTAAGCGCATAATTTAGAATTACATCCAAAAGTTTGAGCAAACTGAGTCCGCAACTAACGCCAAAGTACCTCAACATACTCGTAGCAATTGCTCTGTGCAGAATATTGCTATTGTTTGTCAAAGTGTAACAGCAACTGTGGCTTACGTACTCCATTATGCAAGTCATTTTGACTAAGAACTTAAACTTACATTCTTACAATATCCAAGTAACAGAAAATCTAAAACATAGAGATCATTTACAGCGTCGTGTGTCCGACGAGGTGCAGCTACAAGGAAACAGATTTTTGCATAAAACCTTTTTTAGTCATGAGGTGCAATTTTATCTAAGCGGCTACTCAAACAAGCAGAACAGCTATATTTGGGGATTAGAAAATCCAAGAGAATTAATTTTTGAAAAGCATTTGCATTCTCAAAACGTGTCTGTATGGTGTGCCTTGTGAAAAACAATAATGTTATTACGCAGAAAATGTCCAGACCGCGTCATCTTAAGGAAAGGCAACATCTATTAACCGCCGAGATTGTGCTATATTACTTTTGTAAATTTTTTGTGGGTTATTTGAAAAATATGAACTGAAGCGGTCATTTAAATAATGTTATATTATTTTGTGTAATTATAATGAATCAACCTAAAATACTAAATACAAAAATACATATTTTGTAAAATGTTCCTTTCTGTTTATTTACTACATTTATGTAGAAGCGCAAACTAAATCATCCATTATAAACTAGGTAATATACTAACTGCTAATGTAAAATAAATATAAGTATGTTACAATATTGATCGCAACTTTTAAAAAACTGCAACAATTTTAAAAAATATTAGCATGCAGTTTTCTTTTTACAAAAAGTTGCAATTAATTGTGTTTTCTGTTTTATTGAGAGACATGTTAGAATGAACAGAACGTCTTCTTACAGGCTTTTATAAAACATTATCGTTTATGTTATAGTTATAGATTTTAATTAGTTTTAACAAATTGTATCTTATCGAACAAATCTTTTTGTTGGTTTATCAGTTTACTAACCTAAAAACGTTTAATCAGTAATATAATAATCATGATATGCTTGTAAAAAAATATCTAATCTGTTTAAAATCTTTGACATTTGATTGTCTCTTTAAAACGTGTTAAGGTATGAACCTAAAATATAGCATTTAATCTGTTTATTTAACAAGTTTCAAGTTTCACACAACTACATTCTGTGATTAAAGAACGCTTACATTTGGTCAACCACAAAAAGACATCACAACTGCATGGATTCTTACTTCTAGCATGTTGTTATATAAATATGTACCACTGTTTGTAGACCTTTGGTTAATCAAAATCCCAAAATATTTCAGTTTGTTAACATTAGAAACTAAACAGACATTGGAGCAGTTAAAGAAACAAATAAACCAGAAGTTGATAGAAAGAGTTTTGGCAAGTATCTAAAAAGGTAAAAAAATGTTGCAATCTTGGTTATCAGCATGGAATTGTTTATCTTACAGGTTTGAGCCTCAATATGTTTCTTGTACCTCCTTCAGTGGCAAACCTCACTCCTCCGTCCCAACATACAGCAAACCTATGCGACTGATGTATGCTATGACATTGCTTGAAGGTGTTTGCTTTATGATTGCTATGTCAAGCCAGCAATTCCCAAAAAAAACACTCTTGCTTAGAAGAGGGCGTTGCATGTATATAGCACGTGCTCAGTCGTCTCATCTTTTATTTCACAGTCTCTGCCCTTAGTATGCATGTAAGTATGTGTAAATAGGTAAACAGTTGCAAATAGTAGTCGGCCGTTTGAAAGCAAACCTACCTAAGAGCACAAACACCAAACAATTGCTTGCTTGGTAAAAATTGGTTTATTATTTTCAAAAAAATGATTTGCAAGTAACAAATAATATTATATATAAAAATGCTCTCGTTTCTAGCAGTAGTCAAGTTTTGATTGTGTACAAGAAAACTAACTCTAAGACCTAATTCAACAATAAAACATCTAATTTAAAAAAAAAAATTGTTTGAACGCTATTAAACTAGCAACTACAGTACTGCCGTTACAATTTAGACAAAAGTAAATGCAGTACTGTTTCTACGTAGATTGTCGTAGAATAAATAAAGCCGCTAAGGACGCTTTTTGTTGTAAATCTAAAAAATATTTTATATACTAAAAGATACTGATAGTGTAAGTCAGCTAGAACCGCACAAAATTATACTACTAAAATTAATAACATGTTATCAGCAAAATAGTTGGGCTAAAGTTTGTTGATGCAATTAGTTACTTTTGTTGTCCAGCCTTATAACCACAAAATCTATCTACAATACCTACGCCAAAGTAAAAGTTGTTTACAAATTAAATGCTTGAACAAAACACAGAAATAAATAATAATTACTCAAATTCACTTATACACAGTTATTGTTAACATCAAATACAACTTCTCTGTAATTACTTCAACAATAAAAAGTACAATTGACAACGCGTCACATGGTGCAAAAAAATAAACAAAGTATCTCAACAAAATGATACCTCCACAATCCTATCCCACCTGTCAACCCTAAATTATTTGACATCATATCTACAAAAATTAAATTTTAAATAATACAGAACTGCATCTGGTAGACAATTTACAATTTGAAGCACAATCAGCAAACGTACAACTGCCATGTTAAAATACCAATTGTTCTACCGTTTTATTTTTGATACAGTTTGTAGTAGAAGTATTTATAATATCTTAACTTAACAGTGATGACCCAGAGTACATGCATGCATACGGTGTTGTCTCTGCGTCAACAATTTTATTAGCACTAAATAACTTTAAACTACGTACAAGTCAAACTTCGTGTAGACAACTGGAAAAAAAAAATGGTACTTTGTAAACTAACGCTTAAAGAATCAAAAAGATTAGGTACTATTGCATGTCAATTATTGGCTATGTGGCGTTACCAACCTTACAAAGAATATGCTACCATAATCTCAAGCAAGCACTGTTTTGGGTAGAGCAACATATAATCCCGCTTCAAAAAAAGCAAGAAACTTTATACACAATTTACCTTAATCTACTGAAGTAAAAATTAACTGTATTTGAAAATTAATTAGTTTGTAGATAAATTAATAATAACTAAACAACTACTGATTTATTAGATTATAACATAGATTTCATACCTAACATTTTAGCTGCCTTATCAATGTTAACATTTAATGGTTCAAACAATAAAGATAATAATGATAAATTAATAACAATGCCTATCAATAAACAAATTTCAAAAATACAATAATAAACTCTTTGGCATTGTCATTTATATTTCCATCTTTACTGTTTGTACAACTAAATGTTTGTTTTTTGATTTGAGAAATTAGCAACGTTGCCATTACGTTAACTATTGATATCTACATTATAAGCTAATAGTAATATTCATATGGAAGACGTGTATGAAGTGAAAGATTTTGGACAACAAAAAGAGTAAGACAGAACTGTCCATTGAGTCCTACTTTATTTGCAAAACACATAGCAGATGTAGAAAAAAAAATTGAAGTTGGCTCAAGCAAGAGGGGTAGTAGTTGGTAGAGAAAAAGTGTGGTTGCTAGAATATGCAGACGACATGGTAATACTAGCAAAAGAAGCAAAGGAAATGAAAGAGATGATAAAAAGTTTAGAAAAAATTTTAGACAGAAAAGTTTAGAAGTTAATGTAGAAAATATAAAAATTATGGTGTTCAGAAAAAGAAGTGGGAGAAAATAGGTGGAGGATTAGAAATGGAATGGGCAAGGTATTACAAAAGTAAAATCTTTTAAATGTTTGGGATATGTTTATTGTACGAGTAACACCGAGAGCGAAAAAAATCAAATAAAGTAGTAGGACAAGTTTAGGGAATAAGTGAAAAAAAATTTAAATGTATGAGAATAAAAAAGCTTATGTTTGATAGTTTAGTTAAGAGTATGATATTGTATGGGTCAGAAATATGGGGATAGAAAGAACAAAAAAAATTAGAAGCAAAACATGTAAAATATTGGAGATGGGTGCTAGGTTTAAATAGAGAAACTCCAGCATATATTGTGCTAGAGGAAGTCAAAAAAGATAAGTTAAAAGTAGAAGCTGGAAAAAAAGCAATGAAGTTTGAAGAAAGATTGAGACAGAGACACAAATGCAAAATCTTACAAGAATGGATGAAAGAAAAAATGGGAGCAAGAAATGAAAAGCTAGAGGAGATCAGGGAAAATTATTACAATAGAAATGGGTATGCAAACCAATAAATTGATAAAATTAGAGAATCTAGGAGAGAGACATGTTACAAAATTATGGAAAGAGATAGAGTTATACAAAGACAAGAATGGAAAATGCGAGTGAAAGAGTCTAGGTATAACGCAAATTATGAACATATTATAGAAAGTGAATTGCCAATGTACTTAGAGAGCGATAGATATAGTAAAAATAACAAACAAATTATTGCAAGATTTAGTAATGAAGAGCAAGTGACAAGATATTGGATGAAGGAAGATTTGAAAATGTGCAAAATGTGCGGAGAGACTAAGAAAACTATAGAATGAATGAGGGCAGTTAAAAAACAAAGAAAAGAAATAGACACACAGAGAAGAAAATATTCTTAATTGTCTTAATTTTATAAGGATTAAGTTTTATTATTTTGGGAAGTTGTAAATGTATTTGCAAATGTAGTTTTCAAGTCCGAAAAACAAGAAATAAACGTATTATTATTATTAATTTAAATATTAATATCCTATCTGCAATTAAACTTTTTATAGATGCTTTCTACGGGTATCTAAAGTGCCAGTTTAAACTTGAATTAAACAACGCAATCAAATTTTTAACAAAATTAATTTACCCTCAATCACTTCCAATTAAACCTTACTTAATAAAAAGCAAATTATTGCACATGTAAAGCTCTTAAAACATTGTGCTGACCTAGTTGTAAAAAAGTTATTTATGGAACAAAAACTATATCTTGGATTATTGAAAACTAATACGCAAGTAACACTTTCTTTTTCTTTTTCTTGGGGTGCCATATTTTTATTAAACATTAGACAACAATTACCCTAACCCATCTAATTTTACTGGCCGCTGATCTAAATAATTTGATTGATGTGTTTTCTGTCCATTGCCTCAAATTCTTTAGCTATAATATTCTTCTTCAACCAGGTCTTCTTTTTTCCTCTACATTTTCTTGTAACATAACTCATAGTAAAGCATTTTTTTTTTCAATTGTGACATGTTCAAAATAAAATATTTTTTGTATTTTTATAGTAGCTATTACTTTTTTTTGTAAAGCAGCTCTAGCACTTTTTTATTGTTTACATGGTGCATCTATGACATTCTGAGTGTGCAGCGGCAGCATCAGAATTCAAATGTTTCCAGCCGCTTTACAGTGTTCTCTGGCAGGGTCTATGCATCAACTTCATAGCATAATATTGCAATAACACTGCATCAAAAAGTACTGATTTGTAATATAGTGTTTAGTTTTAGGTTATTCAAAACACTTCTCATTTTGTTAAATGTAATTCTTGCTTTTTTAATTTTATTTTTTATTTATGTAGCTTGGTTACATCCTAAGTCAGGTTGCATCCCAAATATGTAATCTTTTTTACCTGTTGTAATTTTTTTATGCAGATAGAAGTCAGCGATTATGTTTTGTTTAGTGATAATTACAAATTTTGTTTTCTTTTTATTATGACTTTTTATTTTTTGTTATTCTATTGATTACTATTTTGCACTTTTTGCTAATAATGTAGAATTATCGGCATAACAAATGTTATTAATGTTTATTCTGTTAACAACAGGTCATTTGTTTTGTTCATTGAGTGCTTCCCTGAATAACGCACCCCTACCTAACTCCTTTTTAGATGTTTATTTAAACCAAGTTATGTTTTCTTTTTTGATTGTTACATTTTAGAGCCAGTTTAAGTTTGCTATTATGAGTCTTACAGGTTTATCTATTCTAATTTCTTCTAGCTTAGCATGTTTGAAGTTATCAAACGTCTTGGAAAAATTTACAAGAACTTGAAAGTTTATTGCTTGTTTTCTACTGTTCGTAATTTTTTCTATATATTCTTTTTATGTATTATTTATAAAAACATTTTTAGAAAATTGCTTATGATACTGATCAAGCGACATTTGTTACATATTTAGCTTGTGTACTTTTATGAATAGATATAAACGTGGAAACTATCCATTTTTTGGGGAATAATCCGTCATCATATAATTTTTACGGGTATTATATTGTATGAGCCATGAAACTTGCCAATCTTTAGCCGCTTTATGGCTTTGATAACTTCTTGTCGAGTGATATACTATATTAATAATGTTGTTTGTTGTTGGTTCCTTTCTTCTTGTGTCTTTAAACATTTTTTTAAATAAATTTTAAAAGTTTTTAGACAAATTGTGGAATCTTAGACTAGTTTGTTTTGATTGTCTGCAAGTAATGTTTTTCTAATTTTTTTTTGACGTTTTATTGTATCTTAGTTTATCTTGGTTTTTTAGTTTAGCCTATCTGTTATTAGATCTAAGATTTTGTTGTTCATCATTTTTTTTGTTTTGTTGTCCTGGAACTTTAAATTATTGATCATTGTTGTTATATTTGCTGTTTTGGTTAATTATATTAAAGTGTTGTTTACTTTTTGTTTTACTTGTTTGGTAATTGTTGTAACTTTTAGTACATTTATGTCTTGACGTTTAGGTACTTGCTGTTTAATAGTTGTTTTCTTGAGTTTTAGTTTAATCCTTGTTAGTAATACATTTTTAAAAAAAGTCGATGTCAGCTAGATATGTTTTTTAGAAGTAATTGAATTCTAGGATTTTTTTGTTTACCATTATAAAGTCAGTTTGGTTCTTGATAATTTTCTCCTAGATCGTGCCATTAATACGGCTTTTAAAGGAGTATTTGGAAGTATTTATTCATACTCATGACCATAGAAGGAGCCTTGCGCAACGGAAATTATAACATTTGAATGTTTATACGCTTTCCTACTCCACAACCCGTCTTGTCAGCGTAGGGTTCCATGACTAAGATTTTTCTATAGTCCGCCATAGCTATCTGGTTTCAGTGTGATCCCACTAATGTGTACATGACTTAATAGATTTACATACAATGTAACAATGAAAATTCTAATTTACTAACAAGTAAAAATAATAAAACGTTATTTTGCGTAGTCAGGGTTACTTCAACCCCAAGGATAAAGCTTGGTTGAATCTGTTTGTTCCAATATTTCTTGATAAAATCAAAAAAATCATAAAAATAAAACTATTTAGAATATGTGTGCTTAGTCTATGACTATCTTCGGGCAACAGACAATTCCATAATTTTTAGAACCGTGCTATTTCTTTTCACAGAAATAAAATTTACGTTCAAATATGTAATAATTGATAGCAAAAAGTTGTTAAGCAAAACCGTTTAAGACCCAGTCTATGATGCTTGGTTTTCAGGCCATCTAATTTTTGTACGTAAACATGATGCAACTCAAAACAATGGTTATAAATTATTAAATAATTCTCAGTTTGTAGTAGCAGAAAGTGCTACTTAAGATGTTAAAATTGTGTGTTTTGTAGAACCCTTTCAAACAATTTAAATTAACTGTGCTTTACAATAAATATAACGCAGTTTCTAACACATTTGTTTAAATTTTTCATGAACATACTACTTAGTATCAAAACTATCGAAAACTTTTTTATGACAAAATATATAAAATTAATTCAAAATTGCAGCTACACATTTATTATTTTTGAAGGTCAATTTAATTACAAAATGGCATTTTTGCCATTGTTGTGTGATAAGTAATGGCATATAAAACCAGATAATTTGACAAAAAACATCTAGACTCAATTGCGTTGCATAGTAATAAAATAATAGCATTTACAAAACTTCCTCTACTCGTGACCACACTGTTCTCTTGTTTTCAAATTTTTAGTGCGGACGGCTTGTTTGCAAAAATCTGAATAATTTAAATTTCTGGTTATTCACACACTAAATAATTTAACTACCTTATTTACAAATTAAATCTCAGTATTATTATTAAAAAATAAGCAATAAATGATTATATGCAATCAAATAAGTAATAGTGTTCTTGCGATATCTTTTTATTCCTATGTAATAATAATTTGTAATGTTGTAGATTTCTGGTAAATATTTAATAAATAATCACTTATGCAATAAATAAGTTATTTATTGAAGAACTTGTACAATTAATCGTTGTTTATAAAAACAATATTATCATTAATAATAACTTCGTGATTCTCATGATTTACTCCATCGAGGATGTATTTTATGAAATCCGATTGTTTATGTTTCTAGTGAAATATTGAGAAAGAAGACATCCGCTACCGTAAGAAACAAATAAATATGAAATTGTATAATCCCAAGAACCATTATAATGTTATACCGGCATTCATATAAATTTTGAAATAACTAATTTGGAATCAATATCAAATTCAGTTGCTCATTTATAATATTAAACAGAATAAAAGTTTTATTATTAAATAAACACCTCCATTTTAAACTGGAACCCCTTATTTGATATGCTATCAAAAACTAACGCTTCATTATCACAGTATGGAAGACATGTTTATTGTATTTCCAGTGATAACGACATAGGGCCATAAGTCTTATTATTTATTTAAGACGCGCTGATAAGCCGGATTTTTATTTGACGTGTCCATAAAGAAATTATTATATCCCAGATTATGATGCCAGAAATAAAAATTTATGTGTGTCCCGTTTACTATATATTCCAATTATATTTAAGTAAGTTTCCATTTATTTATGCGACACTAATCCCGACACGCCCAAGTAATACAATATTTATTATATTAATTTCATCACTTTGCGAATTAGCCAGTTGGTTTTATATAATGTAAACAATTTCCGATACACTATCGACATGGAACGAGCATGTTGGTGTATATTCACGCATACATTATTTGCTTTCGTTAGTCGATCGCTAAATATTTGAAGTTCTGAAAGTCACGGACGTCTAGCAAGCATCTTGCAAACATCACTTTAGAGGGACTGGTTTTTCAAGAGTTTATATATGGTCTGCTTCAAAAAGCCAATAAGAAATTTTACGTCTCTCTCCAACAACACATCCTCGCTGGTTTATGGTGCTGGCGTCTCTTACTTCTTGAGAAAAACTTGTACCGTTTACAAAATTCAGGCAAAGTTACACAAGCAGCCCATTTACACTTTATAAGCGTATTACGGCAATCTTTTATATTTATTTTTTTAGTAGTAGAAATCAGATTTTTTTAGTTTACTTCATCGTAATAAAAAATGTGGTCAGCTTGTCCTAAATAATTTAATTACATTTTATTATATTAAAATGCGACAAATATAACATTATTAATTATAAATTGCAATAAATTATATTAAAACAAGTTATAGAATCTGTCATCTTCATTTTAAAATATATAACAAATGTAGCTTCATGATTCATCATAAATGGTCTATTACTATGAATCAGAATAGCATAATATCATTCAAGCAATTTTATATCATGCCAGTAGCGGACATGGTGGGTAATTACCATATCCAAGTTTTAATAAACATATTATTAAACCAAAGAATATTAAATACATGCATACAATTGAAAATGATTTTACATATTATTAAATTCATAACAATTGATTAAAATTGTTATTTATAATAAATTATCACACTCTATAGAAATGTCAACTAGGTTACTAAAAGCAATTGCATATTATCAACATCCAATTTGATTATTTTAGTTATTACTAAAAATTCTAGTGTTATCTATTTACTATTATAACAGTTTTATGAATTAATAAAAATAAAATCACGTAACAACTGATGTCTTCTTATTTATCGTTACACTTTAAAGATCATATTTACTATTATTATATATATTAAACATTTAATTATTTTGTTATTGTTTAAAGTTTTATTAAAATATTTATGGTTTTAAATAAAATATTCATAATAGAAAAGTACAAATAATAAATATTGTAATAAAGTTGATGAAGTTAACCGTTACTACATAATAATTCTGAAACTCAGTCTTTTGACAAAACTGCAGTCACGATATGACGTAATAAATTGTGATATAAAAACATTGTCATTGTTTTATTTAATTTTCAATAAATATTTGATTAATAATTAATAAATCCTAGATGAGTACAAAAACCACACTCACAGACATAACATTGTTTTAGTATCTTTACATTATGACGATACGGCTATTGTTTGTACTTCATACTTTAAATCTAGGCTGATTTTTATTACAGTACAACTCTGGTCTTATGCTTAGTAACTTATTGGTAGACCCAACCCAGATTATTTATCCTGCAAACCATCATTACCAAGTTGTCTATGTCCAACTTTTATTTCTCTTTGTAGTGTCAGGTTTTTCCTAAACAAAAACCCCATTTCTCTCCTACCATTCTTCAGGTGGTTTGCTTGGTGCCCCTTGCGTTACGGTCCTGCTGGACCCGTTGTACACTTCTGATAGCTTACTCTTTTAGCAGATACGTCTTTTTGATGAAGTTCAGAATGTTGTGTCAAAGGATTACTTTTAGATCTACTTTGGTTAGGTTGTGTTTGCTAAAGAAAGCTGTGTAGTTCATAAGCTTTGCATTTACTCAGCAATTGTAGCGGAGTGTCATTTTTTTCCATACACCCGCGGCATAAGAGATCTATTCCTATTTTCATTTGATGCATATGTTTGTTAAAACTGCTGTGTCCAGTTTTTAGTCCTGTGAGCTTTTGTCTAATTTGACTCATTTGTGTTATTTTGGTATAATAGAATGGTTTTGTTAGAAATATTTAACCTCTTACAGCTTCTCTACAAGTTGTTTTGTTTTGCCTCAAGTTTGTTGCGGATTTTTTTTCCAGTCTCGTATGAGACCCCGAGAGCAGGTTTTTGTCCAGCAAATGTCCCCTTTGCTTCTTCTTTATGATTTGCTATAAAATTTCCTTTTATTTTCTAACCCTTTAATACCCAAACCAGCCAAACTCAAATTGTAGCTATTTTTTCCAGACTGTTTATTGAAGAGATATCAAATTTACATTTTATTACTGGCGATTGCAGTACCTACAATACTGCTTGACGATTTGACATGATAGTTGTTGGTCTGTTTGGTTATAGTTCTCTCAATAAGATCCTTGGTGCATTACCTAACAGCAGCCACTTCCGCCTGGAAAATCAAAGCACAATTGCCCAAGGGTAGTGAAGTTTGCTATTTTTAATCTTTGTCCTTGTAGATTTCAGCCCCGGTGCCATTCTAATCTTTGGCCTCATCTGTGTACCAAATAGTTCACTTAACTGTTCCCAGTTATCTTTTGTTTGTTTATTTATTTTGCTGTGGTGTTATCAAATGTTTTTTTAATGTAAAGACTTTTTATAAAATCCGACTTCATTATTAGAGTTTGTTCTTTATGCAACTAATTATTATACTAGTTTTGTAAGTTTTGAGGTTTACAGTGTGTTCATTTATTTGCAGTTTCTATGCTGCTTGTCTATGGGCGTCGTTTGCATCATCAGATATGCTAATTTTTTAACTTTATCTAGTTTGTTGGCCGTACACTTGAGTGTGGTTTTTCTCGACGCAAGCGCTTACTATGTAATAATAAGCTTTAACACCACCGTATATAGCCATTTTGTCATAATAGGTGTTAGTCCCTATGTGCGACCGACCATAATTTTATTTGCAAATAGCACCCAAATAGCCTTTGTAGTTATATTAGTGAAAGTTTAGCTTGATGTTAAGCGTGAACCTCAAATATTTCACTTTTTTGTCATTGGGAGCGTAGCTCCACACATTCTCAAGTTTTTTAGGACTGTTGTGTTCCGCCGTCTTGTGAACGATACAATCGCCGTTTTGCTAAAGTTCACTAAAACTAAAAACGTTTTCCTTGGCAATGCAGACATTTAAAATTTCTTAAGCAATTTACAACATATCTTTAAGAATAATACTATTGCCAATGTATATAATAATATAAAATAATCTAAAATCCCAAGTTTGAAGTACTTATTGCATTTTAGTTTATAAAAAATAAAAATATTAAATAATACACTCTGATTAAAGAACTCAAGCGATCTAACCAATATCAACTGCAGAGACGCGTAAGCAAAACCTACCATATGCACAAACTAAGATAACTATTTTGGAGACGCAACAGCAATACTTGACACTACTTACACAAGAAAATCCAGCTGATACATTAAGGTTTTAAAAACAAAACTTGTCTAAGAGAAAAATGAAAAAAAATTTTAGTAAATGTTTGATTATTAGCCTATGGGTAATTCCACGATAGTTCGGACAATCGTCCCCACATCAACATCTTCGATTTTGCTTAAATTTTGTACACATGTTTAGGGGTGCCAAAGTACTCTTTTGAATATGATTTTTGAGTATGTTTTGTTTATTTACAGCACAAAAACTGAAAAAAAAAACAAAATATTCCTAAACATTTAAAAAACTGTATTGCACCTAGAGATCTAAAATTTTAGGACTTGACATATTTTAGTACTCCAAACATGTGTACAAAATTCCTTCTATATCAATTGTCAGATTTAAAACAAGTAAACTACGTGTGTACCAGGACCACGGTTTGTCCAAAAGTGACAAAATTGTACCATTAGGTGGAGATAATAACAGACTCAAGTGTTAACTTGATAAAAAATGCTTTTGAATGATAACAATAATGCTATAAAGAAAATTAAAAAAACTTAAAAAACAAATAAACCCATTTTTAAAAAACTTTAAGCAAAAATTGCAATAAAAACATTAGATTCTTGCTGACACAAGTCAAAAAACACAACACAAGTCAGTCAGCAGAAGCTACTGCAAATACACTTTATGGCCTTTACGTTAATAAAAGATCCTAGTTCAAAGGACTTCAAACTGCCAAACAAAAAACTCATACAAAACTGGATTAAAACATTACCATAATTAACCAAAGTATTTAGAATAGAGAATTAACACGTTTTAACTATTTAAGTCGCTAAGAGCTAATGAAATATATCCAATTATGTTACAAATTCAAGATTTTAAAAGTAAATTTAGTACTTTCACACATAGCAAGTAGGTCAAAAGCAGTTAAAGTAGTATTTATACTAAAACTAAGACAACCTACGTATTACCCTAGTTAAATTTTACCAAGTTAAAAAAGTCTGCAAACTGGTTAAACACCAGCTAGTCAACAAGTGCAAAAATATCATCTTTTGCAAGAAAATTGCTCTAAAGGCCCTTTTGGTCAACGGAGCATTTCTTTTTACAACAGCTTCTTTTTACAGAGGTTGATTCATGACTAATTTAACCTTAAATACGGCGGCTCTAAATAGTTCAACCGATGACATGCCAAACCATTTTCTGAGGTTCTTTAACCAGAATATCTTAAGTTATAGTCAACCGTATTTGTTATTGTAAGTTATATGTCCCATGTATTGATTTTTTTTTGTATAGTAATTATAAGTTTGCGTTCTTTATTCATACAATGCAGTCAATGTTCAACTTTCCACCCTATATAACAAAATTGGAAACACATAGCATTGCACTATTTTTAACTTTAGTTGGAGGTTTGTATCGAGCGTGATTACCAGTTTTCTCATTTGTGTGAAAGTCGCTCTAGTTTGTTCGATTTGTGCTAGTATTTTTTTTTTTGTTGTTCCAAGATTTATTAACTTGAGTTTTCAAATGTTTGTTTAATGTTTTGTGTTTTTTTAATTTTTAGTAAAGTCTATAATTTTTTTTATGATGATGCTAAATATATATATGGGTAATTCCATTACTTTTCGACCAATTTGAAAAAGTCAACCTCTTTGATTTTGCTCAAATTTTCAGGGATCAAAATATAGATGAAAAAAATGAGATTTCCAAAATTTTGGACCTTAGAATATTGCCTGTTCAAAATGACACGCATTTGAAGGTCAGAAATTTTACAATAAAACGTAATTTTTAACTTAATTTGTATCTCAATTTTTGAGCTTCTGGAAAATGATAAAAAGGTCTACGATAGCTCAAATTGTTCCTTATTACATGTACTTTAAAACCCATATTATTATGTTTAATATCGTGGCAGTCATTTTGATATATTAAGCTTTAAACATTATTCCAAAAAAACCTGTAAATTTAGCAAAATCGCAAAACTTTGCTTTCTTTAAACCGTTCTAACTTTGTCAAATCTTAACAAAATTTGATTTGCAAGGTCTAGATTTCCTCGTGTTTAATCTCTTTTTGAAGTGATCACACAATACTTATAGCATCAATACGTATACACCATTATTTTGATGCAGGAAGTTGCACATGTTTTCGCGATCTTCAAAACTTGTAATTTTCAGGTCCCGAAAAAGCGCTGTCACCCTATGTCGATTTTAGTCAAAATTTCAGTAAATACTCTTTAGAACACAAGAAAAAAGGTTATTCGAATGAGAAATGGTATATTGGGCATTATCAAGAAATTTTTAATATTCAAAAATTGTCAAAATTGGCAAACCGCACATTTTTGTATCTCAATTTTTGGGCCTCTGGAAAAAGATAAGAAGGTCTACGTTGGCTTAAAAAATTTCTTATTGCATGTACTTTAAAACCCATATTCGTATATTTAATGTTGAGGCAGTCATTTTGAAATATCAAGTTTTAACTATTAATTAAAAAAAAAACGTAAATTTTGAAAAATTGCTAAATTATGCTTTGTTTGAACCGTTCTAACTTTGTCAAATCTTGAAGAAAATTGATCCACGAGGTCTAGATTTCTTTGTGTTCAATCTTTCTTTAAAGTAATTACACTAGACTTATAGAATCAATTTATATTCACCACTATTTTGATGCAGGAAGTAGCACATGTTTTCGCTATTTTCAAAACTTGTAATTTTCAGGTCCCGAAAAAACGCTGTCACCTTATGTTGATTTTAGTCAAAATTTCAGTAAATACTCTTCAGACTACAAGAAAAAAGGTTATTTATATGAAAAATAGTATATTGGGAATTATCAAGAAGCCATTGAGAAAATGCAAGTCGTTGTGCTACGTCGCCTGGTTGTAGGTGTTTTACTTTTGATAATAATATGGGTGAACAT
Source organism: Tachinus rufipes (assembly GCA_963932245.1). Classification (NCBI taxonomy): domain Eukaryota; kingdom Metazoa; phylum Arthropoda; class Insecta; order Coleoptera; family Staphylinidae; genus Tachinus; species Tachinus rufipes. The sequence goes on along the minus strand of OZ010745.1, from coordinate 42,207,668 downwards.
TTTCACTAAAAAACGCGTCAAAAAAGTTGTTTTCTGTCAGGAAATCTCAATTGCTAGGGCATTACCATTACAGAGTCCGTAAACAAAAATGATATTTGCGTATTCTCTATGTTGAACAGCATTTTTATCAAATTTCACTAACCGAACCAAAAAAACTGTTTTAACAAGTATCAAAAGCTTGCATCAATGCACACTTGTTAAAGTAATGTTGTTTTGTTTGTGTTTTTTTGCTAAATCAAAAGTTTTTTAAATATTTTGTATTTGTTGACTATTTCAAAAACAAAGCAAGATAGACAAAAAGTGATTTAGATTTTCTGAATTTTGACGATTTTTGAATATAAAGAAACTCTTGATAATGCCCAATATACCATTTTTCATATAAATAACCTTTTATTTGTGGTCTTAAGAGTATTTACTGAAATTTTGACTGAAATCGACTTAAGGTGACAGCGGTTTTTCGATACCTAAAAATTACAAGTTTTGAAAATCGCAAAAACATGTGCAACTTCCTGCATCAAATTAGTGGTGAATATGTATAGATTTTATAAGTCTTATGTAATCATTTTAAAGATAGATTGAACACAAAGAAATATAGACCTGGTGGATCAAATTTCTTTAAAATTTAACAAAGTTAGAACGGTTTAAACATAGCATAATTTTGCAGTTTTGCTGAATTTACGGTTTTTTTTGGAATAATGTTTGAAGCTTGATGTATCAAAATGACTGCCCTAACATTAAATAGACAAATATGGGTTTTAAAGTACATGTAATAAAAAATATTTTGAGCCATCGTAGACCTTCTTATCTTTTTCTAAAGGCCCAAAAACTGAGATACAAAAATGTGCGGGTTGCCAATTTTGACAATTTTTGAATATTAAAAAAATTTTTATAATGCCCGATATACCATTTCTCATATAGATACTCTTTTTTCTTTTGCTCCAAAGAGTATTTACTGAAATTTTGACTAATATCGACATAGGGTGACAGCGCTTTTTTGGGACCTGAAAATTACAAGTTTTGAAGATCGCGAAAACATGTGCAACTTCCTGCATCAAAATAATGGTGTATACGTATTGATTCTATAAGTATTGTGTGATCACTTCAAAAAGAGATTAAACACGAGGAAATCTAGACCTTGCAAATCAAATTTTGTTAAGATTTGACTAAGTTAGAACGGTTTAAAGAAAGCAAAGTTTTGCGATTTTGCTAAATTTACGGGTTTTTTTGGAATAACGTTTGAAGCTTAATATATCAAAATGACTGCCACGATATTAAACATAAAAATATGGGTTTTGAAATACATGTAATAAGAAATAATTTGAGACATTGTGGACCTTTTTATCTTTTTCCAGAAGCCCAAAAATTGAGATACAAAATAAGCTAAAAAAGACGTTTTATTGTAAAATTTCTGACCTTCAAATGTGTGTCATTTTGAACAGGCATTATTCTAAGGTCCAAAATTTTGGGAATCTCATTTTTTTCATCTATATTTTGATCCCTGAAAATTTGAGCAAAATCAAAGAGGTCGACTTTTTCAAACTGGTCGAAAAGTAATGGAATTACCCATATATATTTTTTTAGCATTTACTTTTTGGATTATTTACCTTAGGCCAATAATAGGATCACCTGCGTTTTAGATGTTATTTGCGTAAGTTTCGTTAATTAAAATACCTGCAGGTTTGCCTTGCGGCGTCTCACAAAAGATAGCCTCTGCGTATATATTAAACAATATTGGTAACAGTATACAGCCCTGTTTAACTTCTCTGAGAATTTTTATTAAATTTGTAAAATGGTTCTCAATTTTCCACTGTCGCGCTTTGGTTCCAATGTAGAGTATTATGCTGATGTCTTAGTAATCAACGTGTAAGTTATGTAGTATTTTTGACAGTTTAACATGTTTTACTTTGTTAAAGGCTTTTGTTATAATCTACAAAGCAATAGATAGATTTTTGTTAACATTTTGGTATTTTAACAAGTAACACGATCACTAAAAAATAAGCTAGATAGGGTTAGATATGCTTATTATTTGTAGATAATAGTCCTGTACACATTTGATAACTTTTGAATAAATTTCAATGGCAACGGAAAGCCAAAGAATAAATCTTTTTGTCAAATCTCAAATTGGAGTATAACACTATACAAAAAGCCTTCATCTTTACTATGATGCTTTGTCTTGGACGGCTTACTACAGATACTTAACAACCTTAAGAGAGTTATAGTTACTACCGCACCGGGAGGTCTTTGACTTCCTAGTCGTTCAAACCGTAGGTTACCCATTACACCACATGTTAGATCCGCTTTTGTTCATGTTCCTAGCCGGTATTTTGAACGCTTCAAACGTAGAGAACTCACCTATAATCCTATATTCACTATTATGACTGAGATGTTCCTTTGTCAGGAAGGCCGTCTTCCAAGCGTGACCCCAAATACTGGGCACGGTGACCGTGGAGACGGTGGGACAAGGACTGTATTCCTTTTCATTTAAGGATCATGCCGCACAATAAATGGTGAACACAATTCTTCTATCTACTAAGGTTACGGCACTGCCCCTGGGAGACCAACGCCATGCAAGTAGGCACCGTCATCCAGAACCAGTAGGGCTCCTGCTCTCCCCCAGTACTCATAACGCCAAAAGTCACGGAGATAAATTGCCTTTTCAGGTGTTACCTTGTACTTCACTAATTCTAGGCGGTACTCCTTTTACCCAAAAATGGGATGGGGCAGCATCTGCACCTACTTTCAGGAGATACGACCTTGAGATACTATAGTATCCCGTGGTGAGCATGCCCTTGCAACACAGTACACAGAATGACAAGATTTTTTGTCAACGTGAGTGTGAGTTGCCTTCGTGAGCCTTAAGGAACACTACTACTCTACATCATTTCCGGGGATGGCGTCCTTTGCCTCTAATCTACACGAGTTTGATGGACGACGCAGAGAATCGGTTTGCCTATTTCCTCGGTTTTAGGTAAACGCCGTGGAGTCAAACGTTTACCCCCAAAATTTGGGACAAAAACCAAATACTTATCTAAAAAATGTTACCACAAAGATCAATCGAGTGCTGTTTGCACACAAAATGATATCGTATGAAGTAAAAACCTATCCTGAAAAGAATGGCAATTAACTATGCAACGCACAGCTTACTTTAGCAAGCACATACAAAATAAAGAAGTTTTTAGAATTCATTTAAAAAAAAAACTAATTAAGAACTAAGACATTGAAATTTTGAAATCATTTTAAATAAGGTCTGTTTAAATTTTAAATCTTTACCAGGAAATAGTAACGTTTCTAATCTTCTATTAACCAAAAAGTGTCCTATGAAAACAATGCAATTTGTTAGGTATTTATTAAGGTCTATGTACGAAGTGAGTTTTCAATTTTATCTACCAATGCAATCGGAACTACATTGTTTTTAGCATTGAAAAAAAAATAACCGTTGGCTTTTTTTAAGGAACGAGACAAAGGTTGGCAGGTTAAGAAGCTAGACAGAAAAAAACTGCAAGATGCTCTGACAGAAAAGGAGTCGTACAGAGAAAAGTTCTTAACAACTGTAACAAAAATCTGAGACAAATTGGTAAAACGCAAAAATTGCTAAACTACGCCGGCTGTACGTAACAAAAAGAAAGGATTATACTAGATATGCCATACGCAATTTACCACACATAAAACTCTATTTATAAAGTATAAAAATTGTAAAAAAAAATGCTAGACGTAATAAAAAAATGTTAAAAGAAAAAATGTAGTCTCTGAAATCTGAAGCGACGGCTACAAAAAAGGCATAAAAATTAAGTTAAGATTCCAGCCAAAACTGACGTCAAAAGTGGTAAATCACTTATTCCCTGCTCAACCAAAAGCATATTTTGATTATGCCACTTGTAGTAGATTGGTCGACTTTGCAATAAGAAACTTCAAGAGACAAAACTAAAACATAACAAATATCCAAGACCTGAAAATCTTTTAGCAAAAATATTGAAAAAGGTAGCTCTGTACAATCCAAATCTGATGCTAAAGATAAATATTTCAACGGTGTGGAAACAGAAGCTATTTGTCTTGCTGAAAAAAGAAAGCAAATCAACGCCCGAGGATCTTAAATATCTTAATCAATCAGTCTGTTGAGCGCAGGATTGGCTTTGCAGACGTCATGATAGTCACAAAAACAAAAGTGAAGAAATACTAATAAACATAGTCAACACTATATATTTGCGTGTGACAAATTGAGAGAACAGGAGGGGTCTAAAATTAGCATTGCAAAAAACCAATCTGACTTAAACTAGCTCATATTCACCTTAACATCTTTGGTACGGTAGTTAAACTGAGCAAGACAGTTAAATACCTAAGTGCGTAGTTTGACACCAAACAAATATTTGCCAAATATGTCAAGAAAACCATTAAAAAAAAGCAGAAAAAAATGGAATCTGCTCTAAGTAGTTTCATGCCCAACGTTGGAAGACCCAGAGCATCAAAAAGAAGGATCTTCGCAAGCTTTGTTTAGTCGCAGTTGCTGTTAAAAGCTTTAAAAAACATTTTATTATTTTAATATCTTCTTATTTGCTCATATTAAAATTAAAAAAAAAACGATTGCTAAAAGTTGGTTTGCAATAATTTAGCAAATACTTGTTTTGTAAACAAATTATAAATTTTACTCACAGCTTACACATACGCAATGCATCTGTTTGAATAGAAACTAATTAGTGTCATAATTTTACTTTAAAAAAATCAAGGTTGCTTGAAAAGTTATTTTTTCCACTAGTAAAGTATTGACTTAAATTATTAGAATATTTAATATGAAGCTTCTGTACACAGTATTGTACTTTTAATAAATCACAACATGGCTGCTATTATACGTTTTAGACTTATTAAAACCGCTTTTATTAATATTTAACCACATTTCTAATTTAATGTTTAAATTTGAATTGAATATGCGTATTTAAATAATTTTAGTTAGTGTTTAAGGGTATTTTAATTTGTCAAAATAGTAATACATACATTTTTTGTAAAAATTAATAAGGAAATTCGAAAATAGTCATAAAAATTTTTACGTTGTTCAATGTTTAAAGACATTATTATTTAGTAACGTTAGTTGTTTTTTAAATCGTTAGTCACAAATGCCAACAAAGGACTTGTTGACTATTATTAGATAAATTGGTTATATTAAATCATTCAACAGAAAACGTTATTTACAATCTAATAAACATGGCAATTATTTGATCATTTAATTAAAATGCATCGGAATAATCCGCTTTGTTATTTTGTGAAATTATTTCCTGATCTTATTTACAAAGTAAACTTATCATATAATGCATATAAGAAAATATAATTATATAAATAAATTTAAATTATGTACACATTTTCGATTATAAAATCAAATTAATAAATATTATTAAAGCTTACTTCTACCGGTCAATAACATGGTTTCAGATAATTCGCATAAAACTATACTTGAAATGGAAAGTACTAATATAATAACCATAATTATTATAGTTATTATATTAACCTTAACATTTATTTTTATATTTTAATGTAAAACAAATTTTAATAAATACCTCATATATAATAATTTAGACTATTAAGTATATTGTTCTGAATTATGCGATTCCGATCAATTAAACAAATTATAACTATATAATATAAAGATGGCTTTGAATAGATAACGAGGCCCGGCTACTTGTTAATATATGAAATAGCTTCTGACCAGTGTTCCCTTTCGAAATCCGGTTATCCCTAATGGTTGTCTTGGAACATCAATTCGCCCTCTGCGTGCAACGAAAACACTTCTTAAAATAATATAATCCAGACACATGGTTTTATAAAGAGTGGAATTGCAAATCGCACAAATATGGGAACTCCGATTTTTTAGTTGTCTTATGAAAATTTTGCCATTTTTGTAGTAACTGTGTATGTGGTGCTACGAGATCCTTGCCGACCAACCGGTTCTGTCGCAAGAGTATTAATGGCGAAATAACATAATTACGCATGTATAAATAACAATATTCAAGGGATACGTTATATGTATGTATAGTTGAGACCCGTTATGGTTGAATGCAATCGTCCCAGTGTAACACACTGTAGCGTATACCACGCATACTAGCAGAAAATAGCCTTAACCTGACATTTTTACTACTTTTTATTCTATTATTACATTCTTAATGGTATATAAATAATTGCATTTGAATATATAAATACAATACGAATGCATGAACCTCTTATATAAGGCATGTCTACTCGCAAAACAAAACCCATAAAAGTTATAAGCGGGAAGTTAACCACAATCATTCTTGTCTAAAAAGGTTAAGATATGCATCGTCGTTTTTTTTTTGTTTTTCAATATGTATCTCAATACAGTCATGCAAAATAAACAATATTCAGAACTATTAATTTATGATTTTCTAATCTAAATATGTGATCAGCAAGGTATAGAGTTAGACTTGCTAATAATAAATATTAATATGCACTGCATGTTTGTTCAATCTTTTAAGATAATACTTAATAATTTGTGTGATTTACGTATTAGTTTTTTAATTTATTTAGCTAATGTTAGTTTTTATTTCTACGAAGCTAATCATCGACACTAGAGATTAAGACTACATCGGTACAGTACACAATACCTACTAAAGCTTTTTTACACAATATCAAAATCAAGAATGTTAAGAAAACTAAAGCTTCTAGGAATTGAAAATAACAGCTATCAACTTATCGGATTCATATCTCTATGGCAGACAACAACAAACTAAGAAGCAACTCAAAAACGTCGGAATACGGACTGCCTAATGAAGAAAAAACCAATTACATGATCTTCACAAATAAACCAAAAACTCTTATTACTTTAAAAATGGGTAATAGCATTATAGAACAAATAAACCAGACAAAATACTTAGAGCTTACATTAACCGATGATCTAAACTGGAAAAATCATAAACAAAAAACTTTTCAAAAAATGCCTCTGTTATTGGAATTTTATACAAAGTCAAAGATTATCTAAGTTCTAACATAAAAAAATTATTTTTAATGCTATTTTTTTATCTAATTTAAGATATTTAACAAGTATTTGGCGAAACACAACACAATATAACCTAAACAAAATGCAAAGACAAAAATAAAGCCATTAAACTAACTTATAACTATTACTATAGAAAAGGCACTAAACAAATTCATAACAATACAATACATCTAAATATCAAATCCTTAATAAAAAATATTTAAAGCAATCTAAATGAAAACTTAAATAAGACAATATATGATTACAACACACGTAGAAAAAGCGACATAAACTTGCAATAAAATAAAACATCTATAAAAAATGCAAGTTTGGTAGTCAGAGAAATCATAAATTACAACAATCTTCCAAACATAATCAAAATTGAAAATAATATAACTGATTTCAAAAAACTATTAAAAAAACACTTTTTAGACAATCAATACGACTAGCAATAGACATAACATTAACAACATAATTTTAAAAAAATCTCTAAATAACAGATTATTAAATAATTTGCTTAGAGTTCAAAAAATATTGAAAAAAAAATACAAATACCAATTGAATAAAAAACGGCAAAATAGAAAAAAAAATTTAGCCCGGGACCGCTTCTGAATTTTACTAAAAGAGCCCAGTAAGTTAAAAAAAAACAAAAACTAACCAGAAAAACAAACTTTTCAAATAAGTTAATCAAATCCAAGATGTAGTTAATTTTAATTTTGTCAATCAACTTTATGTTTTTTACAAATAAAATAAAATAAAGCAAATTACATAAATAAAAACACAGAGAAAAAATATTAGTACAAACATAGAAGCAAATAAAATGGATGCCATAAAGAATAAAAGGCAAAAACTTTGAGAGACATTGACAAGATGAGACAAATTTGCTTACAAAATAATAATAATAAAAATAATAATAACGTTTATTAGTGTATTTACAAGTAAAAAGTGGGCCATCTTTTTGTTTCTACCCATTCATTTTTGCGTCACAATTACATGAGAAAAGTGTGGTTAGATACTTCCGCAGACAGAAGATGCATTGCTTTATTTTGGAGCAACGTTTTAAAATACTGAAAACTTATTTTGAAAATAGATCTCATTTGTCTGCAACAGTGCAAAAATTGCGTACGTTGTTTAGAGGAAATATAACGCCATTGATCAAAGAATTGCAAAAGTTTGTGATAAAAGTGCGTAAAACTAGAACGCTGGTAAATAATACGCGCATCAAGTATACTCATCCAAGACCTTCTGCCAAAATTAAAGGCTGTGGCTCAAAGTGTATGCGAGAACCCAGGAACATTAACTCGTTGCAAAAGTTAGCAATTCAGTATTTGCCAGCCAACCCTAAGGCGGTTTGTTCTCAAAAACCTCGGTATGTTTGCTTACAAAATGCAACTTGTTCGAGAAATTAATATATCCAATCTTGGTGCCCGTTTTTGCTTTGCTGGGCTTTAAACAAATTGAATGTTGACTCAAATTTTAACCAACCAAAACCAAAAATTATTGCAATCTTGGAGATTATGTAAACAAATAAAACTGCAGAATTTGAAGAAAAAAAATAACTAGCCATAGTCGAAAAATCAATGCATCCACTGCAAGTTACTGTTTGGTGCAAATTGTGGTAGCGTTATTAGTTCATTTTTCTTTAAAGACAATGATGGAGTCAACGTTACCTTTACCGGAGATCGTTACAAAGGCATGATCACTGATTTTTTGTGGCCCAAATTAGAGAAACTTGATCTACGGCAGTTCTGGTTTTAACAAGATGTGGCATAATGCATCTCATACTGCACACGCCACGATTAATCTTCTGCGCACCAAATTCAACAACCGCGTTATCAGCCGTTTTGGCAATGTGGACTGGCCACTTTGCAGCTGCAACGCCGCTGAATTTTATTTGTGGGGCGCATTGAAGGGAACAAATGTATGCTGACAATCTACAGACAAAAATACTGTTGGACACAGTGGCGATAATTAGTCCTCAAAAAATAACCTACTGTCGAGCCTACCGCAATACAATATACTTTATATATTAACAAAACCTGTGCTCAAGAAATTTGTTATAATTTATGTATTGTCTCAAAACTTAGTTCACTATTAACTTAAAATATATTAAATACTGAAAGAAGTTTTCTCAATTTTTGTAATAAATATATTTGTTTAGATATTTTAATCAAAACATCTAAAGTGTTTGTCTTATAATATATTTGTATCAATTTAAATCCCAAAAAATTTTACACATTTAGTAGGATATATCTTTAGGTATCTTGCGCATTAAAAATACTAGGTGCATTTGACTGTATCTCAAGCATATTAGTTTTGAGATTTTTTATGTCGTTATTTTAATTTACAATTAGTTTGCCACCTACAAATATAGTCAAATATTAGTGCATATTGTAATAAGAAAGATTACACACTTACATTACAAAATAATGAGCTCTAAGACGGAACCTTGTGGCAGAATAATAATAGTACTTATTTGTTAAATAAGATGGCAACTACATGTTATTTTTTTGTTAAAAGGAATGGATTGGTTGTGATCCACAGTCAAACGACCTGATTAAACAACAAAATAACGCGTATGTTAACTTTTCTTTTCAAAACTATTAATTTTTATTCGATTATTAAAGTTGATTTACATTTTTTTTTTGTTATTTGTATTGTTTGTAAAATTTGCAATAATAATGTTTAAATGTAAAATCTGTGAGTTATCAGTTACTCCTACTGATACAGAGACAATTCAGTGTCAAAATTGTAAATTAGCATTTTATGGCACAAAATGTGCAAATCTAAACAAAACTGTTTGTAAAGCGTTAGTTGAGAATAAAAGTCTAGCTTAGATCTGCAAATCTGTACTGAAACAGAAAATAATTCTAGTGATCAGCTGCATGACGTTATTAATAAAGTGGATGAACATACGTTGTTATTGAACTCTATTCTTAGCATTCTTAATAACAAAAAAAAACGATTCTACAATTGTTTTTTTAAATAATCCTTTTCAATCTGAAGATCTTAATACAGACATTTTAACATACAAAGAAGCTGTAATAACACCCAACAAACCTGATAATATGAACAATAAATTGTCATCATATTTCAGCTCTAGAGTTACTAATAAAATTATTTCTAATTCCGGTCCGGTTAAAGAAATTATTAATAAAAAAGTTGTTCAACAACAGAACAAATTTATTATAGAAAATCGCCATGTTGATGCAGGAGCAAATACAAACAAATTTATATCTGCTGAGAGGCGTCAGTGGATTTACATTGGAAGATGTAGTCTTGATGCATCAGCTGAATCAGTTATGGACTATGTTCAAAATGTTCTAAATATCAACGATGTAAAATGTTTTAAATTTATGAGTAACGAAGATATTTGTTCCTATAAATTAGGAGTTAAAGAATCATTGGTCAAAAGTCTTTTAGAACCTACGCTATGGCATGTTGGGCTTGCTGTTAAAGAATTTTTCCTTTTTTTATTATGATTTAGCCAATATCAAACTAGTCTATGTAGACACTGTTTGAGGTCTTGGTGTATATTTTGACAAAAAGTTGTCTTTTTCTTCTTCTTCTTCTTCTTCTCAGCCTTCAAATGTCCACTTCTGGACGTAGGCCTCTTTCATAGTTTTCCACTCACTTCTGCTCTGGGCTATCTGATACCACTTTCTTCCTGCCACCTCCCTGATATCATCTAGCCACCTCTTCTGTGGTCTCCCGACACTGCGTTTGGTTGCTCTTGGTCTCCACATGGCTATTGTTTTTGTCCACTTACTTGTATCATCTCTGGCAACGTGTCCTGCCCAGCTCCACTTAAATTCCGCTATTCGTTTAATGACGTCTGTTATTCCCGTTCTTCTTCGGATTTCTTCGTTGCGGATTTTGTCTCTTAAGCTTATGCCAAGCATGGCACGCTCCATTGCTCGTTGCGTTGTTCGAAGCTTGTTTGCACTTTGGACTGTGAGGCACATTGTTTCTACTCCGTACGTTGTCACTGGGAGGATGCATTTGTTGTATACTTCTCTTTTTAAGCTGTGTGGGATGTCTCTGTTTTTTAGTATATAACCCAACTTTCCGAATGCAACCCAGCTGTGTTGTACTCGTCTACTAATTTCAGCCGTTTGGTTATCCTTGCCCAGTTTTATCTTATGGCCCAGATATATATATATTCCTCCATTCCTTCTATAATCTGTTCCTCAATATTGACTGCTGTATCGAGTGGGCTCATGATCTTGGTTTTTCCTAAGTTCATCTTTAGACCTACTTTTTTTGACTCTGTATTAAGCTCTTTTAACATATTTTGTAGTTCATCGATATCGCTGCTCATAAGGATTATATCGTCTGCAAAGCGAAGATAGTGTAGGTGTTTGCCGTCGATGTTGACACCTTTGTTTTCCCATTTTAGGTTTTTGAAAACGTCTTCTAAGGCCAGAGTGAATAATTTTGGGGATATTGTATCGCCTTGCCTAACCCCTTTTTCTATTTGGATCTTATTAGTAGCCAAATCTTCGTCTATAGTCACTTGTAACGTAGCGTTTTCGTATATTGATTTTATCAAGTTAGTGTAACGTGAGTCTATTCTTGCATTGTCCATAGCTGTAAATATGGCCCATAATTCAATGGAGTCAAACGCTTTCTCATAGTCCACGAATGCTAGGTGTAGTTTGTTATTGTATTCTACACACTTCTCTATTAAAGATCGAATTGTTTGCAGGCGATCTGTAGTGCTGTAGCCCTTTCTGAACCCGGCTTGTTCTGGGGGTTGGTAGAAGTCTAACTTATTTGTTAGCCTAGATGTTAATATTTTGGTCAGTAGTTTATATAGGTGGGACAGTAGACTAATAGGCCGATAGTTCTCAATTTTACTGATGTCTCCTTTCTTCGGTATTAGGATGACATTCGCGTTTTGCCAGGTTATTGGGATTTTTCCTTCGGCTATGCATTTGTTTAGCAGGATGGTTATGGCTTTTAGTACTGACTTACCTCCCATATTTAGCATTTCGCTAGTTATTCTATCATCCCCTGGGGCTTTTCTCTTTTTCATTTTCTTCAAAGCCGTCTTTACTTCCTCGATGTTGATGTCTGGAATATCTTCCGAGTTTACATTTTGGATTACAGGTGACTCGTTATGGGGGTTGCTAATGTTGGAAGTATAGAGTTTTTTATAGAACTGCTCTATAACGGTCTTTATGTCTTCTTGGTTTCTGATTATTATTCCGTTTTGATCTTTAATTTTAACTATTTTTCCACGCCCCTTTGATAGATTATTCCGCAAAACCTTCATGTTCATATTATCTTCTATAACATTTTTGATCGTTTCTGTGTTGTATGATCTTATATCTTTGCGAATATTTGTGCTTATAGTTCTGTTTAGTTGTTTGTATTTAGTGGATTCTCGGTTCAATAATCTCCTTTGGTCTATTAATTTTAGGGTGCTATTGCTGATTTTGTTGTTCTTAGGTGCTTTTGTTTTTGAGCATACTGTTTTGTTGGCTATGTGGATGTCCATAGTGATCTTATCTGCTAATTCATCTAGCTCCAGTCTATCCAAGTTAGCGGTATCTAATTTAGTAGATAGAATTTTCTCGTATTGTTGTTGATGTTGTTTTAGTTGTTTTTCCATGTCTGTATATGTCTTGCTTTCTATCACTTTTCTTCTTTCGGTCTTAGTATTTATCGCAATCGTTGCTCTGACTAGTCGATGGTCGCTCCCGGTGTTAAATTTGTTTAGCGTGGTGACGTCTTTCACGATATTTTTGTTGTTTGAAAGGATGTAGTCGATCTCGTTTTTGATGTTGCCGTTTGGACTCATCCAAGTCCACCTTCTGTGCTGTGGTTTTCGGAAGAATGTGTTCATACAGTATATATCTTCATTCTGCAGATAATTTAGGAGCATTTCGCCGCGTTCATTTCTATCTCCTGATCCAAAGTTTCCAACTTGTTTTATGTCTTCATCAAGTGTTTTGCCTATCTTTGCATTGAAATCTCCAATAGTTAAAGCGAAATGTACTTTTTCTGATCTACGAGCTAAGGTAATGTCCTTGTAAAATTGTTCTATTTCAGCTACCTCCGCTTTGCTGGTAGGCGCGTAGACTTGGATGACTTGTAGGCTGTATCTTTGTGATAGTTTCAGAACCACATATATTACGCGATTAGATATTGGTACCATTTTGGTTACAAGGTGCTTTAATCGCTTATTGATAAGAATTGCGACGCCGCCGTTGTGTGAATTTTCTTCATTATTATTCTGATATAGCAAATGCCCTGATTTTAAAACTGTACACTTTTCACCTGGTCTTCTGGTTTCACAAAGTCCCGCTATATCCCACTTTATTTTTGACATTTCTTCATCTAACTCTTCTAGTTTTTCTTCTGTTCTCAAAGTCCGTACATTATACGTAGCAATTTTCAGTATTTTCCGATGGCAACCTTTCTGGCTCCAGTGATTGTTCGCACCCCTGATCCGTTCTCCTCTCCGACCGTTGCCTTGGCTGGTAAGTTGCGGCTCGCTGGAGACTCGGGGCCTTTCTTTCGTCTGTGTATTCATGGTATATGAAGGGTATTTTGGCATTTACTCACCACGCTTGCCCTGCGGGTTGGTGAGTTTGTGTAATCCATCTGACTAGGACTGTGCACGCCGCCTTTGTTCCATTTAGAATCGTCCGCCGCCGTACTGTCGATATAACCCACAACTGGCCATATCCAACAAGCAGGACCATCATCTCTATATTGAGACTACTGCCCTTCCTTGTCCCCTTACTTAGTTTAGCCTGCGAGCCGACGCAGTGTACCGTGGTGTGGCCGTTGTTTCCAACTTCATGGCGCCATAAGTAAGAGTTGGAAGCCCACTGGTAACCAATGCCTTAGAACCATCCCATTCTGAGATTTGGCTGTCCTAAGTACAGAGGTGCTATACCTAGCAAGCCCCCTTACACCAGAATTACATTTCCTTAATTCTCGATGGAATGGTTATACCGCCATGACTCGGTCGCCAGAACCTCGTTCGTTATCTAGCAGCGGGCACCGCGTGCAGGAGAGGTTGACATTTGGGTCGGACTTACTTGGTGGTTCTTGCCGTCACCCCTTACCCATCGTCTTTTTCTTACCATATAGAAATTGTTATTTCTAAAGCAAATAAAATGCTTAGTTTTATTAACTGCTTTTCCGTCTGTAAATTGTCATAAATCCAATTCAGTATAATTCAATTGAAAACTTTAACGGCAGGCTACTTGATCTTATTATATGTTCGGAACATTAAGTGCAATACTGAGCAAAGTGAGTTTGTCCTTGTTAAGGAAGATAATCATCATCCGGCTTTGGTATCAACTCTTGAATTTAAAATAAAATTGGAAAGTAAATGTTTCGTTTCTAAATTACCTCGATATAACTTTAAAAAAGCAAATTTTGTTCAATTATATGATTTAATCTTGACAACTAACTGGACTCCAGTCACATTATTAGAAGATCCGGATGTGGCATGCAAAAAATTTTACTCAATATTAAATAGCTTAAATAGCCAGTTTGGTTCTCAAAACAAACAATACACAATGTAAAACGTAAAGGTCATTATCGTAATCTATCTTTAAAACATAATACCCAATTTAATAGAATGCAATTTAGTAGACTCCGAAATACTGTAAAAAGAAATATAAAAGAAAACTTTAACAATTACATTGATGGTGTTGAACAAAACATAGTTAATGACCCTAAAAAACTATGGTCTTATATAAATACTAAAAATAAAAAAAACAAGAATTCCAAGTAAAGTATTTAATAAAAATGAATCCTACGATAGTCCACTAATGATAACTAACGCTTTTGCAAGTCACTTTTATTTAGTATTCTTGAATATATCCAGTGAGTTTGATAATGAAGTACCAAATGTTTGTAACAAAAATATTTTATTATTAAAATTTTTTGAAGAGATTGAAGTAATTGAAGCAGCAAATTTGATAAAACCAACTTTAACTATGGGTCCGGATAGCATCTTTGCGCGTATAGTCAAGGACTGTTGTAATATTTTGGCTAAACCTTTTTGTCACATTTTTAATTTAAGCATTAAGAACAAATCTTTTCCAGTCTGCTGGAAGACAGCAAAAATAACTCCTGTATTTAAATCTGGTACAGTTAATGAAATTAAGAACTACCGTCCTATATCTTTGATATGTAATTTTGCCAAGTTGTTTGAATCAATGATATTCAAAGTTATTTACTGTCACATAAAAAATGATTTAAGTTCTAAGCAGCATGGATTTATTAAAGGTAGATCTACGGTTACTAATCTTTGTACATTTGTTGAAAAAATATCAAATGCTCTTGATAATCGATGTCAGGTTGATGTTATCTATACTGATTTATCAAAAGCATTTGACCAAGTGCAACACAATATTTTGATAAAAAAATTGCATACATTTGGTATAGGGTCTGACATAATATCACTATTGGCATCATACCTAAGCTCAAGAAAAATTTTTGTAGAATATTATGGCATACAATCAAATGTATATATTGCAAGTCCCTCAAGGATCAAATCTAGGCCCATTACTTTTTCTAATGTTTATTAATGATGTTGTAAACTGTATAAACTCAGACTGCTTAATATATGCTGACGATATAAAAATATTCAGAAAAATTTTAACTCATAATGATTGTACTTTATTACAACCTGATTTATTGCGTTTGTGCAAGTGGTGCAATAAAAACTGTCTAAATCTAAACGTAGATAAATGTAAAATTATGTCTTTTTCAAGAAAACTTATTAATATTAACTATGAATATTTTATGGATGAATTCAAATTAGGCAGAGTAGCATTAATCAAGGATTTGGGTGTATTATTTAATCAAAAACTTACTTTTGATGATCATATGAACGCTATCACCAAAGAATGGTATAAACTTTTAAGATTTATCCTGCGAAATACAAAACCGTTTAAAGGTATAGTGGCATTATCAAAGTTCTACAATGCTTTTATACGCAGTAAGTTAGAATATGCATCAATCATTTGGCATCCAGCATATAATACGCATAGTAACAATATTGAAAAAGTACAAAGGAAGTTTTTAAAACATTATACTACAGAAAATATAAAATTTATCCAGTCCAAGGATATTCACAGCAAAATTTTCTAGAAGAATTTAACTATACGTCACTAAACAAAAGAAGAATGATTCACCAAGTACTTTTTGTCCATCAAATTTTACATAATGATGTTACGGACTCAGAGCTATTACACAACTTAAATTTTGTAACACCTCGACTCACCAGCCGATCAAACCACGTTTTTTATACTCCAAGAGCAAACACGTTTCATCGTCAACAATCACCACTAATGTCAATGTGTAACTACGTAAATGTTTATTGTTCTGAAATTGATATATTTCATGTATCTCGTGACGTACTAAAATCATATCTTTTAAATGAAACCAATATTTTATAAATGATTGTTCATCTTTTAACTCTTGCTTAAATTTTATATCTGTTATCTTATTTTATGTTTTATTTTTATCTTATTTTATCTTATTTTATGTTTTATTTTTATTTTATTTTATTATATTTTAAATTTATTTTGTAGTTGTTTAACTATTTTTTTTGTAGAAATTTTATATCTGATTTTTGTCTTTGAGTTTTTAATATTATCCTGTAATTAGTTTTATTTGAACTGTTGGGTAATAAAGAATTATTATTATTATTATTATTATTATTATTATTATTATTATTATTATTATTATTATTATTATTATTATTATTATTATTATTATTATTATTATTATTATTATTATTATTATTATTATTATTATTATTATTATTATTATTATTATTATTATTATTATTATTATTATTATTATTATTATTATTATTATTATTATTATTATTATTATTATTATTATTATTATTATTATTATTATTATTATTATTATTATTATTATTATTATTATTATTATTATTATTATTATTATTATTATTATTATTATTATTATTATTATTATTATTATTATTATTATTATTATTATTATTATTATTATTATTATTATTATTATTATTATTATTATTATTATTATTATTATTATTATTATTATTATTATTATTATTATTATTATTATTATTATTATTATTATTATTATTATTATTATTATTATTATTATTATTATTATTATTATTATTATTATTATTATTATTATTATTATTATTATTATTATTATTATTATTATTATTATTATTATTATTATTATTATTATTATTATTATTATTATTATTATTATTATTATTATTATTATTATTATTATTATTATTATTATTATTATTATTATTATTATTATTATTATTATTATTATTATTATTATTATTATTATTATTATTATTATTATTATTATTATTATTATTATTATTATTATTATTATTATTATTATTATTATTATTATTATTATTATTATTATTATTATTATTATTATTATTATTATTATTATTATTATTATTATTATTATTATTATTATTATTATTATTATTATTATTATTATTATTATTATTATTATTATTATTATTATTATTATTATTATTATTATTATTATTATTATTATTATTATTATTATTATTATTATTATTATTATTATTATTATTATTATTATTATTATTATTATTATTATTATTATTATTATTATTATTATTATTATTATTATTATTATTATTATTATTATTATTATTATTATTATTATTATTATTATTATTATTATTATTATTATTATTATTATTATTATTATTATTATTATTATTATTATTATTATTATTATTATTTCATATTATTAATATTAAACGTATCACAAAGGATTTTACAAACATTCAGAGTCTAATTGTGTTATTTATTACATTAGTTTTGCTCTATTCTGGAGTACTGCTGTGTGATATGGTCACCACACTTTGAAGGTTTGGTAAATAGGCTTGAGTCTGTACAACGCAAATTACTGAAGTATGTAAAATACAAACTGCAATGTCAAAATATAATACTAACGTTACAACAAGTTGGGGTATACGTCAACTTAGTAAATCTTTTAAAAAGGCGAAAATATTATGATATATGTTTTGCTTTTAAAATTTCAATACTTTGATCAATTTATTCGATTGCCTTAAATGCTTTTCTTTAAACGTACCAAGTTATAGAACACGTTATTCTTTACTTTTACACGTTCCGTTCAGTCAAACATCGTATCTCTTATATAGTCCGCTTGTAAGAATTTGTAACATTGTAAACAGATACTGCGACAGTCTTAACTTTGCATCATCTTTAAATCGTTTTAAGATTGATGCTCGTCGTGCCATAGATGCATAACAGTTGTTTTATGTGTTAATCTAGTGTAAGTGAAATTTTAAGTATAGTTTTAAGCTTTGTAAAATGTTTGTATGACGTTAAATAAATATTATTATTATTATTATTATTATTATTATTATTATTATTATTATTATTATTATTATTATTATTATTATTATTATTATCCTCGTATTTCTATCTAGGATTATTTTTTTGTGTCCTTTTGTTGCCAGGTATATTTTAAAAATGTTTTGTTATCCGGTAATCTTGAGATGGCGTATCTATCATTTGGCATTTTTTTAACATTTTTTGTTTCCTTTGCGATTTTATTTGGTATTGTAATTTTAATAAACATTTTTTGGTTTACAATTTTTTTTTCTATTTTTGTGAAATGCATGTTAATATTTTTGTTGCAAAGTTTCTTAGTGCGCTTCATTTGTTTTTATCTATCTATCATGCATTTTTTAATAATTGTTGCTTGATTTATTTTGCTTTCCAGTATATTTTTGCATTCTACTAGAGTATGCATTATTGTGTATTTTTTCAGACTGAATCTTTCTTTTTTTTTTGATATTTTTTTAAAGGCTGTGCTTGGTCAGTGTTTATTGTGTATAATAGCACGTTTTGGGTTTGACATCTACCCATTCCTTTATCTTAGAGATTAGTTAATTTGTTTTTTTTTAATTATTAAAAACTCCACTGTCTCTGTCATTTTTTCATAATCTTTTCTTTTGCTTTTATTTTTGCTTCTTTTTTACTGCATCTAACCTTTACTAGATTTTGATTTTTAACTTTTTTTTACTATTATATCTTTGAGAAGTGTTGCCGCAATTATCTCTACTGCCTTTTGTACGCCCTGCTAATCCTTTGAACTGCTAGTAAATATTTGTTAAATTTTTTAGCAACCTGTGTATTACAGGTTCTCTCTGCAAGAGTCGTAAAAAGCGCGCTTTTTTTTTTTATTGTGCGTATACAGCTTTTTACATCTAGAAGTCATGAACATGTTGGAAGGGGGTTGATGATACTAACGGCTTATAAGGTCACTTCCAAATTACTTTAGTGAATATAAAGCAAGTTATTAATTTAGTCATATTTCGAGGATTGAACCCCAGACTGCTAGCGTGCTACGCAAACGCTCGATAACTGAGTTATCTCACCGTTAGACAGAGAAATAATCTTGTTGAAAAACCCACAGTTTGTCTAAGACACGTCAAATTTATTTGTGAGTTAACTTTTGACATCATTCACACAACAATCTGTAAAACTCACCTGCGTATTTGCCTTACGCAGCCTATTGGCCGGAAAGAAGATCTTGGTAGTTGAGTGATTAGTTACTCATGTTTAGAAGAGTAATAATTCTAACACACTTTAACCCTAGCTTCTGGTAAAACGGGAAGTTAAACTTAACCCACTTTTAATCAATCGGCTTGTTATGTTTAACTTTAGGGTGAGGAATTATTTATGTGGTAATAAATGAAAAGTTTGCACTGTGCTATGGTATAGAGACCGATATTATTCTTTGTATTTGCGGAGTCTTTTATTTACATTTATGAAATTAATATCACTCAATTTACTCTGGCAACTGCATCAGTTTGCAATAAAGTTTTATAGTTTAAGAGTTTCTTTATTTGTTTCTGCGACGTATAATATTTTGATATTAGCTTTCTGGCTTATTTTTTTAGTTTTTTTTTTCTTTGACAAGGTTTTCTTTATTTTTTTTTTAATTGTCCGTTACTATGCGATAGTTCATTTTAAAATAAATAAAACAAATTTACTATGTATAGTGCACCCAAAGATATATCGGCTTTATTACTTTGACTTATTGGATTAGCTCTTTAGTAGTCTTCTTGGGAGTCCAATAAATGAGTAGTTAACAATCTTTTATCTTTTTTTTTCTTTGTCTTCTGCATGTAGCATTTATTTGCTCTTCTTCCCAATTTGTTCAATACTATTTTGTACAATTTTTTCTAAGAAAATCTATAGACAATGATATAGATTTTATCTTTTTTTTCAGGATCCCTTTTTGCTATCCTCGATAGCCTTTTTCAAGATTTTTCTGTCGTTTTTTAATTCTTTTTCCGTCCTTTCTTTTTCTTTTGACTTTTCTCTATGTATGTATTGCTTTTTTCCTGCATTTGTTTATTTCTTTGCATGAGTATGGTCTATTTTATCTTCATTTCCTGTATTATTTTGATTATTTTTTGCAACTCTTATTTTTGTAATCGTTTTTTGTCACTTTTTCTGTATGCAGCTTTTCTTTCTGTTCATTTTTTTACGTTCTATCTACTGTTTCTCGTGTTCTCCTGTTATTCTTTTTCTTTTGTGTTGTATTCTATGATGTTCGTGTAAGCTCATCGATTCTTTCTCTGTTACGATACAGTCAATCACTATTCTTGTCATTTCTCAAGTTGCGTGGTAATGCCAATATGTGATTTTAAACTTCCATTTACAAACGTTGGTTTGTCTCCTTTGCTGCAAATTGTAAAGTTTAACTCCGCCCGGTATTATCTCTTCTAAAATGTTTTATTTCAAATCTTTTTTATAATTTCTCAATCTAGAGGGTAGCTTGCTTAGTTAAAATATTTAGCTAAATGCAAGCTTTGTTTTGAAAAAAAGTATGTAAATGCGTGTTATCCAAGCGTTTTTTGACCCCCACATTATCTTTAACTTAGTACGTCCACGTTGAAAGTCAGATCCGAAGTATGTTTGCGTTTTGGAATGCAAAAGCTGTGAGAACATGGCTTTAGTGAGAGATGGCCTAACAGTTTCTAGTTACTTAGTAGTAAATGTGGATACATGACTTTTTGTTTAAGTCTTACGCTTGTTGTTATGTCCCAGCTGGTTTTGAATATTTATCTAGTAGTAGTGAGTTCTTATAGGTCATAAGTCGCCAAAACACATTAATTTTAAAAATTATTGCACGTTATTACAAATGTGTTTTATGTAACCTGTTTTTTATTCTAATTAAAGTAATAAAAGTACAAAAAAAGTGGTCACTTAAATTAATAGCATATAAGTAATAAGACAAAGTTATTATTAATTAACATATTGTAAATTTTTATATTTTTTTTTAGCTAAATAAGTACACTCTATTTTTTAATTTATTTTGATTCTATTTCCAAACTACAACTAAAAAAACAATTAATATTGAATAATATTTCTAATTAATATATGGTATTAATTATGAAATAATAATAACATTTTTATTTTATTATACCTAAACAAAAACTTAATTATCAAATTTATGAATGACCACATATTTCATTGTTACTATTTGCGGAAATAAGAGCAGCATGCAGATAAAAAAAGTCACAACAAATCTATTATTAAATTAATTTATTTTTATCTTCTTGATCAAAACAATATTTTTATATTTGTCATTCTAAATTTCGTTTGGCACTTTTTCAAACGACGTTGTACTTAAAAATAGATACTCAATTTTATCAATGGAGTTAAAAATAGTTTATAATGTCATAGGATGCAAAGTTTCTATTTTAATACAGATAATTTTTAGATCTATAGTAATTTATTGTTGTAAAAATACTTTTCTAGCAGAGCGTGGTTTCGATCCACGGACCTCTGGGTTATGGGCCAATTCCAATTTAAAAATGTTTATTTACATAAAAATACAAGTTATATACAAAGAGTGATATATCATAATAATTAAGTGTTACAGTAAAGCTCCTAATCCTATAGGATTATCAATACAGTTGAGTAGAATGTTTAACAAAGCATATAGTTACGTGACGTATACATAGGTTTAATATACATCTTTGGGTAATTGAGGGTAGGTAGGGTTATGAAGGAGTTTGCTACAGGAAAAAATACATGTAAAAACCTGCTTGGGCTATTTGCCTTTATTATCACTTAAAGTGGCGTATCAAAAATTGGGAGGTGCTGGTATGTTAATTTGTGTTTAGGGATTATTGGATTGTTGGATCTAATATTCGTGATGTTACAGGTTAGAGGGTTATGAGACAATTGATTCGTGTAAAATTTCTGACCAATCCCATTCATATATTCTGTTATATATGTCATGTTGGCATCTCTGTGTAGATCTGCGATTCTGGTGTACCTATCTTGATTTAAGATGAGTCTCAAGATTTTGTTTTGGTAACGCTGTAGCTTTATTTTGTTCGTCCTGGATGCATGGCACCACACTGGAGCTGCGTAAACTAGAAGAGGTCTGATAACGGAGGTGTAAATTAGCCTTTTATTTTTGGTGTTCATTTTGCTCTTGTTGTTCATGAGCGGGTACAGAGCTCTTAATGAGCCATAGGCTTTACGGAGTGTGTTTTCAATATGCTCCCTGAAGGTAAGGCGAGTATCTAAGGTTACCCCCAGATACTTGACCGAATTTTTAGGTTGAACAACGACACCTTGAATGGTAAGTGGCTGTATAATTTTAGTGTTAGTAAATTTACGGTGAAAGGTAATGGCCTCGGTTTTCGAGGCATTAAGTTTAATTTTCCATTTATTAAAATAATTGATTAAGTAGTCCATATGGATCTGTAACTGTCTGTTTGCTACTATAGCGCTAAATGAATGGGCATATATTGCTGTGTCATCCGCGTACAGTGCGGTATTAGTATTGAAATTGGTTGGAATGTCATTTATAAAAATGTTGAACAGTCTAGGTCCGAGGATCGATCCCTGCGGCACGCCCGCTGTTATGGGTTTTGGTGTTGACAGAGTATCTTTCACTCGGACCTGAAGTGTTCTGTCCTGCAGGTAGTTATGGATAAGTTTGGTTATCCATTGCGGAAATTTGTAATTTATCATTTTATGGACCAGTCCAATCTGCCAAACTTTATCGAAAGCCTTTTCAATGTCCATAGTCACCATCGAAGTGACCTTCTTTTTGTTAAAGTTGAGCAGAATGGGTCCAAGCTGTTGACAGGATTTAGGCTCCGAAAATCTATTAGAGATGAAGCAAGAAGATGAAAGTAATGAGCGCATCAAGCACATAAACAAAATCTTGCAGAATTATAATTGTTTTTTAGTTTTTGCTACCTTAAAAACCACCCTATTTATACAAATTGAAAGTTTTAAAATTTTACTCAGTTATTTCTACTACGACTAATTTAAAGTTTTTGTACTGTAATTTTACGAGCTTAATTTAAACCAGTTTAATAAGTTTCAAATTTTTTGCCAACAAAATGTTTATTGGATTTAACGATATAACAAGAATAAATAAAGAAAGTGATTGGCAATGCCAATATTGCTACTCATTAAAAATATTAAAACTTTATAGGTTATGTGGTGTTTATGATTATACTTTTATATGCTGTGTAATTTTTTTAATTTATTATGTACAGACCGGTTTTGGCTTGGTTATCTTCGGTGTAATTGTGATTAGATATAGTTGATGTTATAATATATTATGAGTCATTTTAAATTACACTGAAGATGGCCTAACAGCCGGTCTGTACATAATAAATAAAAAAAATTACACATTATATAAAAGTATAATCATAAACACCACATAACCTATATAATAAAATATATCTAGTTTATATTTTATATTGGATCAAACTATTATTGAAAATTAAATTGATTTTTAAATCAGTAATATAAGGATATAGCATTTCTAAAAGTTCATGTAAAATTAATATAATGAATCAAATTTGAAATATGTATTTGAAATAAAAAATTATATTAATATTCTAAACAAAATATTTGCAACCAAATATAAAATTTAATATAAATTTACTGAACATAAAATAATCTGTAATTTTATTAATTAAAAAAAAATTGTTTTATAACAAAATATTTAATAAAAAAGATTTCTAGCAGAGCGTAGTTTCGATCTACGGACCTCTGGGTTATGGGCCCAGCACGCTTCCACTGCGCCACTCTGCTCTTGCTTTAAAACAAACTTATGCGTACACAAAACGAGCACTCTCGTTCACATTTGTACGTAGTATAATATATTTAAAAACACATTTTTATAAATAATTTAAAAAGAAATTTATTCAATCAAATTGAACCATATTTATATGCTGATTAATATTTCTATTTTCTTCAGAGATTATTGTTGTAGTATATAAACATAGATAGTAGACATCTCATTTACTTAAGACAATATTGTGAGTCATATATCATTTTAAATTTTAAATTAATGTTTTAAAAAATAACAAATAAAATAACATTAAATTAAAACAAATAATGTGCTAAAAAACTATTATTATAATATAATCCAAAAAAATATTAGCAGAGCGTGGTTTCGATCCACGGACCTCTGGGTTATGGGCCCAGCACGCTTCCACTGCGCCACTCTGCTCTTATATTTTGCTATCACAAGATTTTTTGTCGCCCAAGATATCAATCAAGGACATTTTAAATAACAAATTATCGGAGCATGCACGTGTAAAAATGATTAATGAAAAAATACTTCATGCAATAACCCTTTTCTGTTTTTATTGTACTCGGCTACTATTACATTTACGTGTTATTTTTGAATTGTGAACATTGTAGAAAATATCAATAAGAAATTTTTAATTGTCTACATTGTTATTATTATATCATATTTTTTCATTAAACCACCGTATATAATTTAAAAAATTAAATTATCTTAATTATTATTGATTTTGTGAATCGTTGTCGGCGTACTTATTTAATAACAAATATCCGGTCGAGACAAACAAATATAGTTTGCTGCTTATTACTGTCTTTTTATAACGGGTACTATAAATGACCCTTGTATACCCTTTTCACATGTTTAGCTTGTATACTTTGTATATAATTTGTCTACATTTTTTTTCCAACAACTTTAAAGGTCTTCTTGACATTGGAAATTAGTATTGAATATTATCAGTTTATTTGATGCTACCTTGTGAATATTTAGAATTTGGAATATAAAAATGAATTTTTATTATGAATTTGATTGAAAAAATCAAGAAACTAGCTTTACAACAAATATCAGCAGTTCAATCAATGTTTGTCTAACTCAATCTTAAAAATTAACTAAAAATAATAATATAATAGACTTATTTTTTAAAACATAATCTAAAAATATACTTTAAATATATTTTTTTATATGAAATATTGTTATAAGTTATAAGTAATAAATATAGTTTTATATGCTTTTTGTAGTTTTATTTTTGTACAGACCGGTTTTGGCAGCTAACGTCGGTGTATCATGACTTATAATATATTTTTAAAAGGTTTACAATTTGCATTCGACTGTAAGTGGTACATGGTGGGCGAGAATAGCCGAGGTTTACTATGTAGACAACCAAATATACATTTATTGTAAATATTTAAAAAAAAACCTAGATTATCTTTGACCATAGGCGTAACACAACTTTTGTTTTTGTGGTAATTAATGTAATTATAAACAATTAAAATATATACAAAGTACATAATATACAATGATGAATTATTTTAAAACTTTATTTAAAAAGAAAAAATAACAATTTTATATGTGTACAGAATAATGAATTGAATTATTAAATTATATGTATAATAGTGTTATGAAAAAACAAAAAAATTATTTGTGGCAACGTTAACAATTGTAAATTAACTTTTACATTATTTTTTAATAAACATTAGTCTTACTTAAAAAGTGACAAACGTCTATGAAAATTGACGCTTATTATAATGACTTTTAGAATTATTTTGTTAAGGAAACACAGGTTAAGAAACTGATAAACACTAAAATGACAAAAAATTACCCAGAAATATTTGAAAAACCTCATTCTTTGTTGATCACACTGTAGTAGAAGGTGTTAGTTTAGTTGCATAACTTGGTGATTGATGTTACAGATGTAGATTGTGCAAGGATGTTATACTATATACAGTGTGAACAACAAAAAGTAAGGTTTTTCATTTATTTTTGCAAAAATTTTAGTGGTTTTAGTGTTTTGAACAATAGACATGTGTATGCAATATCAAACTTAACACGCGTCTGTGTAGCATAATTAAGATGCAAGAACATTAACCGCATTGTCAAAACACAGCGTTATGTAACAAAATTATTACAATATTTTAAATAGTATACAACTTTTTACAATTTCAATGGTTTTTACACGGTTAAAATGATTACGAGTTGTTCATATATTTTGCTTTAAAAGTGTTTGTGTTGTCCAGTGTTTGTCATTTTTGCATTATGCATACTTTGTATTGGCAATAAGTTTTTGTTTTTAGAACTGTGCGTAAGTTTCTACCACCGGTCAAGTGATGTTTGGTTTACTGTACTTTTCTTTTTTATAATTTTACTTTGTAGTTGCGTTTTCAGCACTTTGTTGCCATCTGTTTTAAATACGTATTAAACAAATTGAACCCTACATCATAAGTGAAAAACGTAGAAATATCGATTCTAACAAATATTTTTACTGCTAATAATATAAATAATTAATTTGTTAATTTGATACCAACCGCAACAAATGCATATGAAAACAACTTTAGTAGATTTCTATAAAAAAATATAATAATAAAAACGCTATGGGATGTAATGGAATTAACATGCATGTCATTTATCTTTGCTGACTTTTTATAATAACATATATTACTCATACTCATTGCTTTATTGAATCTAATATTTTTTTATCTTTATGAAAAAAGGCAATAGTGGTGGCTGTATTAAAAAATAAAACTCCCAAAGAGTACAAAGATTTACGATCAATAAGTATGTTGTCATATTTTTCAAAGCTTTTAGATAAAGTACTAGATGTAGAACTTAAGAAATATCTAGATGTCAATCATATGTCATCACCAAACCAGTCAGGTTTTAGACCTGGATTTAGCTGTACAACATTAGAGCAACCGATAAAAGTTATGAGGATGTGTTGGTACTATTAGACTACAGTGAAGCCTTTAGCATGATGGATCACAATGTGTTACTAGCACTCCATAACTACATCGGGTAATCAAAACATAGCGTGCAACTTTCTAATAGTTTTCTTTCAAACGTATTTCAATTAGTTTTTTTCAGATCTTACAAAAAGTGTTGCCCAAGGTTTAATTCTAGGCTCCTTACTGTAAATTATATTCAGTTCACTATTTAAAGATACGGTAAAATACTGCGGAACTCATATTTGTTTTTTTTTATGCTAATGACACAATTATGTCAGAATCTGTGCTAAATATAAAACACAAGGATATGAAAATTAACATTGATTTACAGAATATTATTGACGTTTTTACTAAAGACTTTTTAGCAATAAATTAAAAAAATAAAAAAATACACTACAATAAACAAAAAACAGTATTGTAAAAGAAGCAACAATCTTAGGTTTGTTTTAGACACTTTAAGATTTTGGAAGCATAAATCTAAATGCTACCAAAAAGCTTTTTGCAATGTTAAAAATATTCATTATTGTCGTTTAAACAAAAATACTCAAAAAGTTATCATAATTTTGTTGTATTTGAACTACATTCATCTGTACAGCAAACTTGAGTATAGAACAAGTGTTTATAATATAAATAATAAAAAAGGGACATTGTTGTTTATGTTTGCACATAAAACTGAAATAGTTAAAAGATGTTTCTCTTATCGGGCAACAAATGTATATAGCAGCATTACATCTGCAATAAAAGCCATGACAGTTTGATAAACTTAACAGACGCATTCTTTTAGATTATCTTACGGTCTTAAAACTTTATCCATGATTAAAACCTGTATTATTTTAGTAACAAGATTATTTTTTTAATGTAAATTTTCTAGTATAGTTAATTTTTTAAAAAATTCTTTAATTGTTTTTTTTATAATTATAATAAAAAAAGATTATTATTATTATTATTAAAATTAATAATACCATTGGTTCACTACTTCATCAATCTTAAATTAATTAGAAATGTTTCTAATTTACTTTTTTGTTTTATAAACTTTACTTAACGCTTATATTTTTTCTAGTTGTTCTTACTCTACTAATTTTATCTCTTGTCTCTATCTTTTTTAAATTTTAACCATTTTGGTTATATCTTGCTCCAACTTTTTTAAAAGTTACTTTATAATTACTTTCAGCAAAATGATTGTTGTGTGTACTACTAGGCTGATGGTTCTATATTTATTGTACTTTGCACTTTCTTTTTTTTTCACCGGTTTAGTTTATGTTTTCAGAAAGTCTGTTGGTCACTTCTTATTTTCATATACTAGGTGTTTTAACTGAAAGCAACAAAAAAAGTTTAGTTACATTTTTTAATTTCAAACAGAAAATCTAAATATCTTTTTTGTCATCGTTTTCGAGATAATCAAAAAATACCCACTATTTAGAAAACTTTTTATTTGCTGTGGCTTTTTTATTTTTATTATTATTATTTTATTACTGATCAGTAAAAGAGCAAGCAAAAAAAACCATAAATAATAATAATAATTAATAATAATAATTTATTAAAATTTGTAAAACTAAGTACATGGTATAAATCATGTCAACATATACAGTTTAAAAATAAATCATGTTAAAATTTATAAAGTTTGCTAGACAAATTAAAAGGCTTTTAAAAGACAATATTAAAAAAATCACTAATGTCATACAACGTTTCCAGTATCAGTCTTCTTGTTATTACAGATTTAAATAAACTTCGAGGCATTTCTCTTACTTACACGTAGTTGGTTGTACGTTTTAATAGAAAAATATTAATAACTCTTCTGAACTTTATTCAGTCTAACAGTTGATAACATTATGTTGGAGTTAGTTCTAATGTTGTAACTATGAATATATTTTTTGTTTGATTTTATCTAAACGTTGTCTTTGGCGTGTAATAAACAATTTAACACAAATGTGGCTGGAACTGTTAATATATTTAAAATTTTAAAATAAGGACGGGAGCTGGTCAGTTGTGATACTGAAACAATAATTTTAATTGTTAATGGTGAAGTTCCCCATAACAGTTTGCCATAACTTAAAATAGTATGTACATATGCAAAATAGCATGTTCTCGTTACTTTTTGGTTGATATTTTGTGAAATTTTTCTAAGCAAATATAAATTTTTAGTAAGTTTTCATGCTAAGCTTTCTATATAAATTTCCAAAGTAAGCTTTGGTTGCATAAGTATACCTAAAAATGTTACACTCTTCATTTTAAACAAACTGTTGATGGCAAACTGCATATAATCTAATATGTTTTGTAATAAGGTTGTATCATCAGCATACATAAAATTTTTGTCAGATTTTATACTACTGTCCAGGTATTGAACCTTGAAGTATCCCAACACTTACTTTTGTTTTTTTTATCAACTATTGTTAGACACAAGATATTAATCACGGTTTTTTAGATACAATTTCATAAGCATTAGCGTATTGTCTCTTTTTTTTTGTCGACGAATATATTGCGACAAAAACAATCAAAAGTTTTACTTAAATTAATGAACAAAGCATTTACTTTTTCCCAATTTTTAAATGCTGTATAGATATCTTGCACAAGTGAATAAATTGCTGTCATTGTTGATCTTTCCTTTCTGTAGCCATACTGAGCATTAGTTATTTTAGTGTCTTTATAATTGTATAACCTTTTCTTAAAGCAACTTCCCATATTTTATCTAAGACTGATATAATTGAAATAGGTCTACAATTACTACTACCTTTGTTAGTTTCACAATAAATTAATGAGGTGCGCTAATGTACCACATATCTCTAAAGAAATAGCTTTTATTATAACAGAAGTAATATCACAAATATCTGCACATTTAATATTGCTGAAGCAATAATTTCTTTAATTTCTATAAAATGTACAGGTTCTATAAAAAATGATTCATTTGCTCTAGGAAGTGCTTCTGCTAAGAGTTGTAAAGACTTCATAGAATTTGGTGTTGAACCTTCAGTAACAGTATTAACAATATTTGAAAAAGACATTTGGTAGTCATTTAATAATATAATGCTATCTATTTGTTTTTTTTTTTGGTTTTTTTTTGGTTTTCTGTACTATTAATAATGTTCTACATCTGACAAGCCGCGTCAGATGTGGAACATTTATAGCATTAAAAATTGTTGTTTATAATTTCTTTTTGCCTTTTTAATATTACTTCTATAAGCTTTCCTTAAGTCGTTTTCTAGTTTTTTTAACTTCAGCGCAAGTAGTACATTATTCATAAAATTTTAAATCAAATTCCTTAATTTGGATGGAGCGGATGTTAATATAAAAAAAAGTTGTACAATTTTTGTTTTGATTTTGATGATTAGTACAACAGAGATGTTCCATTCGTATTTAGTTTTTTCTTTTAGAATTGAAACAAACTTCATGTTGCAGGCACAGTTACAATCGAAAGCTTTATGTTTAATGTTGACTTGAGTGTCAAATTTTTTATTCATACTACTGCAATTACTGTATAGTGGAATATTTAAGCATTTTTTCCATGACCGCAAAAAACCAATCCATTCTGGACTTTTTTGTGTTACTCAAGGTTTTTTTTATAGTCAAACTGTAACGGTGTGGATTTTCTAATGAATCATCCAGCCGATATGTGTAGTCGTTGGGGAGTTACTAAATAAATATTAAACAATAATTATCATTACTTTTGGTTTGGCCAAAACCAGACAGTAATCCTTCATAAGACAAATTTAAATAAGTTTCAGTTCACTTGCACTAGCATCAAACATTGTCAAACAACACTTAACAATATTTTAAATTAAATGTTATTGTAAACAAACAAACCTGTTTAGTGAGGTTACGTTTGTTTTCCAGACATTGAATAAAACATCAGATAGATACTGTGAGTTTCACGTGTTTAGCTAAGTTATTTGCGATGCGCGGAGTCTTGTGGTATTGTAGAATTCTGTAAATGCGGTTAGTTGGTAGTTCATGCAAAATACATTAGATGGCGCTGCTAGTATATTAAACTTATCGCAGTTTGGTTTTATTGGTCGGTTTAAATTAAGCGCAAGGTGAGCGCATATATTATCAAAGTATACATCAAGGTTTTGATAAAAGTTTGAAAGTTAAAACGTAGAAGATTAATCCTTTCTTTTCTGATCGCAACTTGGTGGAGTAAGTCATGCAGTGTGCTGTGTTTTAATTAAGTGTCTTTTTGTGAGAACCAGCAATTTCCTCATGTTCTGCCAATAATTATTTGAATAATTCTTGTAAAGTACCATTGAATTGTTTACTTGAACCTATATATTCATGGGTATTTAGAATAATGTACTCCACCATGCGGTCAATCAAAAATAGCATAGCATCATCAAAAGCCAGACCATCAAGTAAACTATTAAATAAATATCAAACTCGGTTTAATTGTTTAATTAATTAATTATTAAAACTACATAAAGAAAGATATACAAGTTTTAAATTTTATGTACAGGCTTTTAGAACCTTGTGGTTTGATCCATTTACACATGGTCAAATCAAGAATCTTTAAGTATCGAAGTCATCCTGCTTCCGATTCAATCAAAGCCTTGATGATTACTACTAGTCAATCTGCCAAGAAGCGTAGTGCAGCCCATATTTTTCTTGGAATGCGGAATCAAGAGTTTGCGTTGGACGTTGGAATTCTCAGCTAAGTGGATGTTTGCGTATATTTTTCTTTGTACTTTTGAACATTTAACTTTATCCGTCAATTTATAAATGTTTAATCCATCAGATTAACATTTTTGTGCATCTGAAATTTAATTTAAAAGAGTTATAAACCTAAAAATAACGCCAGGTATAAAATATTAAGTTATATGTTTGTGTATGTCTTTGCTTTACAAAAGCTAATTCTGTTTAAATATTGTACAACTAAGGTTAGCATTAATTATGTTACGAGATGATAAGCTTATCGGCCAAGGTACCAACTAAGTTTAATAAGATTAAGTGATAAATTACTATCACTAACAAATTATTTGTTGTGTTGCGCTGAACCTACTTGTACTGTCTTATTTAAGATTAATATGAATATATATTTCATTAATGGGAACCTTGTGCCTAATTTATAAAACCGATACCTACAACCAATACTTATTTTTATATGTGTCACTTATTGTGACTGGAGCTCATTTATATTTTTTTAATTATTAATTTAGTTTAAGAACTACTCTGCAACAGGAGAGCTGCCTTATTGCAGGAAACGAATATCCAAGGTTTCAATACTTTTATACCTTTATTCTAACATAATTAAACCTATTTGCTTTGTGTTATATTTTAGGTATACAGTTTTTCTTTTTGGATTTTTAACAGATGTTGGTTATTTTTTTGTTTTTACAAAACTTCATCAGTTTTTACTTCTTTTTTTTTAAATTCCATATTTGCCAACCGTTCTTTTTTCAGTTTCTTCTTTTACGCTTGCATTTGAGCTTAACAACACAATATTGCAATATCGTTGACCTTTTAAATGTTGTCTACTTTGTTATACACTTCTGTAACCAGATTATCCACATACTTGTTTATTGGCATGTATACTTGTGTTTAAAGCGTATTTTTAAGTAATGTATTTAATTTTATTGTTATTACTATACAGGGTGTTTCAAAACATGTGTCGGAAAAGAAAGGGTGGGATTGGTTGGCTAATTATAAGAAAAAAAGTTCCCATTAACATGATTCCGCAAACGTGCCGTTTTCAACATACAGGGTGTAATTCTTTTTTATATTTTTGACGATATCTCAAGTGCCGTTTGAGATACAAAACTCAGCTTTTGTACACATTTTAACATTAATATTTGCTACTTTTTAAGCGCTTATTTAATTTTTTTTGTGTGTTATTGACGGATATTTTAGTGCTGCGTGAGGTTTTTATAGCTCTAATTTTTATGACACTTGGAAAAATTGGCATTCTGAAAGAACATTGTGAACCACCAATATTTTGTACACAAAAAAAGTACTCATACTCAAAAACTTTAACGTAAACCGTTTTAGAGAAATACGGAATTTTATGTTGGAAAATATGAAAAAAGTAGCAACATGTTTTGTTGTTGATAAAAACATTTGTTTTTGATCTAGTCGTCAGCGTTCATGCATTTGTTTCATGCATAGTTATTGACAATTGTCGTTTAGTTGTTAAATAATCTTTTTTCAAGAGGAGTCAATATCGCGAAAACTTATTATCTTTATTACTCAATTAATTTGCCCATTCTTAGTATTTTGTTTGCGTGGTGATAGCTAAATGAAAAATTAAAGTGATAGCAAGATGTGCGATATGCATTTTGTTTATAGCGTTGCTGATAGAAATGCAGCAAAAGCTCGTCAAATTTAACATGAAAGATTTCCAAACTGATAGGTACCAAATAAAAGAATATTCATTCGTATTCACAAACGTCTACATTAAACTGGAAGTGTATATAAAAGAGCTGCAGAAAATGAGAGACCTCGCCTACTACCTCCGCAAAATAAAGAAGATGTTCTTCAAGAAATCGAAGACAATCATCAACTAGCACTATAAGAATAGCTTTAAACCTAAACCTTAGTTACGTTACAGTGTGAAGAATAATAAAAAGCCAGTTAATATATCCTTGGTTTCAAAAAATAATTGCGCAAAATCCTCGATACTTTGAACAAGTTTTATTTACGGACAAAGCAAATTTTGCTTACGATGTAATTATGAACTTCCATAATAATCATGTATGGGCCAACAAAAATCCACATGCCATAATGAAAGACCATCATCAGCAAACGTTTTCCATATTTTTTGCCTTTTAGTCTAAATGGTCAATCATATCGTAATTTTCTTGAAAAAGAGCTGCCAAGACTTTTAGAGGACGTTTCGGTTCAATTAAAAAACAAAATGTAGTTCATGCACGATTTTAGTTTATGCGCATTAAATTAACAGTATAGGAACCGTTGGATAGGTCGAGGAGGCCCACCGGCTTAGTTTCCTCGGTCTCCAGATCTAAATGTTTAGATTTTTTTTGTGGGGATACTTAAAAAGTTTAGTTTACACTACATCAGTTAATACTGATGAAGAACTAAGAAATTGCATTATTGCATCCTTCAATACAATACAAAACACTCTAAGCATGTTCGAACGGGTACAACAGTCACTAAGACGTAGGTTGAAAGCCTGCATTACCGTAGGAAGAGGTCATTTAAAAAAAAAAGTGATTTTTTGTGTTTTTTATGTTATTACTTAGTTTTGTAAAATAAAGGTTTTGTGATCATGTTGCTACTTTTTTTTCCGTTCCTGAAATATTGTCAAAAAATTAAAAAAAAAAAAAATTAATTTTGTATCTCAAAAACGGTGCGTTTGCGGAACTATGTTAATAGGAACTTTTTTTTTATAATTAGCCAAGAAATCCCACCCTTTGTTTTGCGATACATGTTTTGAAACACCTTGTATTGCTCACCGCATGCCAAAACTAGAATTGTACATAAAAAAATGCGTTATCTCTTTGTAAATAGTAAAAATGGTAAAAATAGCGTTTTTGTTTGCTAAATCTTACAGACCAAATCAAAATGTGATGATTAGGAATTACTTAATATGTCACAACAACATAAAAATAATTGAATTTAACGGGTGGAACCACACTTAATGAAATTATCGC
Organism: Tachinus rufipes; assembly: GCA_963932245.1. Lineage (NCBI taxonomy): Eukaryota > Metazoa > Arthropoda > Insecta > Coleoptera > Staphylinidae > Tachinus > Tachinus rufipes. The sequence continues at coordinate 42,173,007 of OZ010745.1, read as the reverse complement.
ATGGAAGACTAGATTTAAACAGTCTGTAAACATTGCCCTTTAACATTTGTGGCTTAGAAGTCCTGAAAAATACTGAATTTGGAAGTTTATTTCATGTGTCAATAGTACGGTTAAAAAAATTTCTCGTAAAAGTTTTGGTCTTACATCTCTGAATTGTTAGTGAGTATTTGTTACAATTCCTAGCAAGCTTTGTTCTACCAGTAAATACTTGTCAGGATGGCAATCAATTTTTAATTTTGTTTGAACAATGTTTATGGAAATATGTTTAAAATATTCAAAGATCTGCAACATTACGCCTGTTTTGTAAAGTATCTAAGTCATTAGTCAATTTTGGATTTGCAATTATCCAAAAAGTTCGTTTTTTTAATAAATATTAGAAGAATTAGTGTAGTTTTCTCCCCATACTTAAAAATAAAATTCAATACAAAAACGAATATAAATTTTATATATATGCAAAAGTTGAACAGAAGTAAATAACTTTTTACATCTATCAAGAAATCCTAGTTTTCTAGATACTTTCAAAGTTATGTCAACAACGTGGTCGTTCCAGAAAAGAATATTTGAGATTGTAACCGCTTGAAGACAAATTGTAAAATATTTAGATATAAATTTGTTGGTTAATTTAATATTTGGTACTGATGATATTACAGATTTTAATTTAAAACAGATTTTTAGAGTTAACATTGACTATGTTAAGTTTTAGATATTGTTTTGAGGTTTTTGTTTATAGATGCTACATATTCTAACCTAGCAGATTCAAGACGCTTTTCTTTATTTGTCAATATATACATAAGCTAATCAACAGATGTTATAAAATAAAATTGTATATGCAAAAATTTGCTCTGGAAGCGTTTTTAGATATAAAAAATAATTTTTTATAACAAAAAAAAAAAGTTATCGACACTCAAATTTGATGTTCAACTAACTTCTTGTACTCATCTGGATAAAAATGTCATTCAAGTACTGTTTGCACATGGGAACTAACACTCAATATGACCAATCACCACAAAGCCTTACTATAAAGTATACAAATTACTATTAAGAGTACGGCAATCAAACAGTAGAGAGACGTTAATTTATCCCAAACAAGCGGCACTGCAGTAATAAAATTCAAAGAAGTAATGGATTGCATAACCAGTCTAAAATATTAGCCACAAGCAACAAAGTATTCTAGAATCCTGCTAAGAAAAAAACCACGTACAATGAACTGAACCTAAACCTGCTTTTGGAATTTTATACTTCTTTTTCTTCTTCTTCTTTAGCCTGTATTCGTCCATTCCTGGACATAGGCCTCTTCCAACGACTTCCATGTCGGTCTGTCTTGTGCGGTCTTCATCCAGTTTTTGCCCGCATGTCGCTGAATGTCGTCCCTCCACCTTGCCTGGGGGCGCCCGATGCTTCTTTTTGTTTCCCTTGGCCTCCATTGCATTAGGGTTTTCGTCCATTTGATGTTGTTTCTGGCTACGTGCCCCGCCCACTGCCACTTGAGCCGTGCCACCCGTTCCACGACGTCGCATACCCCCGTTCTTTGTCTAATATCCTCATTCCGGATCCTGTGCCTCAGACTGACTCCCAGCATTGCTCGCTCCATTGCCCTTTGGCAGACTCTAAGACGGTTGGCACTGTTTATTGTAAGAGTGGCTGTTTCGAGCCCGTATGTTGCCACCGGCAAGATGCAGGTATCGTAAACTTTCCTCTTCAGGTTCACTGGGATTTTTGGTTGGCGAAGTATATAGCTGAGTTTACCAAACGCTGCCCAGCTGAGGCCGATTCGTCTAGTAATCTCTGCGGTTTGGTTATTTTTCACGATTTTGATGTTATATCCCAGATATACATATTCTTCGACTAGCTCCAGATTTTGGTTATTGATGGTGACTCTCATGTTAGATGTACTCATGATTTTGGTCTTCTGGAGGTTCATTTTAAGACCAACGGCTTCGTAGGCTACTCTGAGTTCTTGAAGCATTGTCGCAAGTTCAGCCGGGTCACTGCTACAGAGGACAATATCGTCTGCAAAGCGGAGGTGGTTGAGGTATCTTCCGTCTATCCTTATGCCCTTCTGATCCCATGTTAGTATTTTGAATGCGTCTTCCATTGCTAGGGTAAACAATTTAGGTGAAATTGTGTCCCTCTGTCTGACACTTCGCTTTACTTGGACTTTTGCAGTTACCCATTCTTCTTCAATTTTGACGTGCATGGTGGCGTGTTCGTAGATATATCGTATGATGTTAGAATATCTGTAATCTATGCGGGCGTTATCCATCGTCTCCAGCACCGCCCAGGCGATGGATACAAGACTAATAAACAACAAATCCGTAATAAGCTTGACACAGAACAGAACCATTTGTAAAAAAATTGTAAGGAAATGTAAACCCACAAAGCTATTCTTAATTGGCTTATTACACATTATTTAAACTGGCAATGCAAATAAGAAGAACAAAACTGCAAAAATGTACAACTGAACACTGTAGTTTAAACAAACACATGCATAGAATGGGAAACCAAACAAATCGTTTATGCCACAAAAGTCTATAAGACAACAAAACTGCGCTTTATCTGCTAAGGAATGCATTTTTCGGCAAACACAAGCAAAAATGACAGTCTTTTGCCAATAGTTTCTGAATTTTATTTATTAAAGAAATGGAAACACTAGAACAGACGTCAACTTCGGAACGCCAAACGTACTACCTAAAGAAAAAAAAAACAAGGTTGTGTTAAAAAATATCTTTTTTACATTATTTTCAATTTTATTGACTCTTTTGGGTGTACTTAAAATTATACATAAACTCTGCAATAAAGAATATATAAAATAAATAAAGTTGTATTTTTTAATGTTATGCTATCTACTTTAGTTTTGTCATTATATTAGATTGATGCATAATTATCTGCCGGTTTTTGTTTTGTTTAAATTTGGCGTTTAAGTGCATTTTTTATAATATATTTCTTTAATGCGGTTAGTTAATAATAATGCGCATTGTAAACCATACACACATACACCACACTATGATGTACCACTTCGAGAAAGGCTGGAAAGACGCTGAATCATTTTGCAATCTTGACAATATACCAGCTTAGACGACAAGTCAGAAAAGAGTTTTTGGCGGCTGTGGAAGATGACAAAAGTTGCACTACCAAGACACTGGCTGAGACTGAGAAATAAGGCCAATAAGTCTAATATTGTTCGTCATCTCAGAAAACTCGGAAATATATGGAAATTGTCCAAATGTTTCTCTCATGAGTTTTCAAACAACCACAAGGCAAAATACTTAATACATACAAAATTAATTCTTTTAAATTTTGCGAAAATAAGTTTGCTTTAAAAAATAAATAATATAAATGTCATATCATTAGAATAAATCCTTACCTACAATATGCCACTTCATTTTAAATGTAAACATTGAACAATAAAGTAGCATATTCATTAATTAATTTCATCAGAGTAAGAAATTATTAAGAATACAAAAAATATATATTCCTATAAAATCACAGACTTTTTTAAGACTTTGTTAAAAAATGGCATACTAAACAATAATCGATAATAACTAAAGCGGCAATTAAACACAAAATCTTACAAAAATTGATATAAGATTATATCAAGTTGTAACAAAATTATAATATTGCTAGTCGTATAAATCTTTCCACAAACTTAATTATTATTATGTGTTATTATGATTAAACATTATAATTTTCAGCAAATAAGAAACTAAATAAGTAATAAAAGATGCACAAACAACATAATCGTTACTTAAGTATTATCCACTCTAATCTTCACTAATTAGGTACTATTTGTGCTATGAATAAATGCTTGTCTTAAAGTAGATTAAATGTCCATTTATACGGATAGCTTTGATGTATTATATGCAAACCGAATATTGGCGGACGAAAGTCGGACTGGAATAATGACTGATTATCCGTCGATTCTAGGAATACTATCGAGGATAGACTAATTTGTTAATCATGAAACTCATGTGATTATGAAATAGTGAAAACAATAAATAAATATTGACAGTAACAATAAGTAATTCTATAAATAGCCAATACTGTATTAACAATAATTGCTCTCATTTGTGTACTTTTTATTTTATTCGAAAATACTAAGAGCAGAGTGGCGCAGTGGAAGCGTGCTGGGCCCATAACCCAGAGGTCCGTGGATCGAAACCACGCTCTGCTAGAAAACATTTTTATTCAACTATAACTAAAATAAAATCCACGTATCAATTGTTTCTATATGATAAAAATTCATTCGTTAGGTCGTCATAAATCTATTTTTATTTACTTCGGAATGGAATATTACTAACATTTTCAGATTCGGTTAAATGTCTTCAAAATATTAATTCAATTATTTGTTTAATATACGATTGCTCAAAATGTTTTAAATTATTAATTTATATTTTTGGAATGTATACTAAACAACCATTAATGTCATTCATAATTCTGGCTGCCATCAAATATAAACATAAAAATATAAAATATAGATTGCCAAATATTTATAATTAATATTATTATAATCTATTAATATAATATTAAATATTCATAAATATTATTAATATTTCCACACAAAACTAATGTAAACTTAATAACCCAATAAAATTCATTTACTGATAGTAATAGTATTAGAAAATACAAAAAAAACGTGTGATTCAGGTTTTTTTTTAAATATATTAAAGTTAGATTAAAAATGTATATTTAAATCTAATTGTTTTGTTTTTATTACGTGATAAAGTGTTGAATAAAGCTGTCCGCCTATAACTAACAATTAAACTATAATTTAGTTTATTAATTCGATGTTGTGTTAAGTGCATTACTTTTTCGCCGTGTGCTCTTGCCGTGAGTTTCTATAATAGTTTCAAGATTTATGGGGATTTTTATTTGTTTAAGTTTTATTAGGTGGATTATGATGCATTGTTTTAATTTGAACATTTCTGATATGGTAAACAAATTTGTTCTGGTAGACTATTATATTACATACAGGATTTTAATTAATTTTCTTTTCTTTGTATTTTATGCATAAAATATTGATAATATTCTCCAGATGTTCCAAAGAATATAAAAATAAAAAGTATTAATAAAATGTTTTTTAAAAAAGTATTTTTTGTTAAATTTTATTTGTTGCATAATTTATCAATATACAAGGTGTGGCAAAAGTAATGTCATAATGTGAATGTGCCATAATTATTTAAAGCGGCGTCAAATACCATTATGCTATGATATTAATGTTGTAGACAAATATACAATTAGTTGACAATAGTAGTTGTTGTTACTGCTTATTTGACCAATTTCCGGCTTGTTGTTCTAACGCAGCGTGAATTTGGTCATCGTTTCTTTTGTCGTCTTGCACTATGTGAGCAAAAAATTAAGCGTTTGGCTGAGTGTTTCCTGTTTGTTGAGTCTAATTACTTTGCTGTCACCTGGTCTATGCTGCTATTTGTTATGGTTTAAAGACTAACAAAACAATTTAAAAGAAAAGAAAAAAAAAAACATGACTTGGTAAAAAGAACCACACAGAACAGTTTATTAAAGATTTTACTACCCGTTTCAAAAAGACACCTTATATGACAGTTTATCATAGTTTTGTTCAAAAAACTCTACAACACAGTTTAAAGGAGACACATGTTGGCCAAAAAAAAACCCAAAATAAAAACACTAAATATCACCAGCCAGTTTTTTTTTTTTTTTGCTTGTTTGTTAATGGTGTCCCACATCTTCGTTTTTAAACATATGCTGGACAATGTTCCCAATATTTGCCAATCTTTGTCCTGTGCTTAGTATAACAATTTTTTTTTAGTCCATTTTAAGCAATAGACGATGGTTCAAGCGTGTCCACTTCCTGCAGCACATCTAGTTGTTGCTATCCGCAATGGTCTCCTTCTTCAAATAGAATTAGAAACACCCATGTTCCTAACATAGGAACTAGGTTAGAAAATAGAAAATTATTTTGCCGTGTTTTCGGTTTAGCCATGGTTTCACTTTGGGGATAAATGTTTTTGTTCAATTTCTAGTAGGTTTCTTTTTGTCCCACTACTGTTCTTATTTTTTGAGGGTCTCATCTTTAACTGCGCTCCAAGATACCAATAGGTTTTTCACCTACTGTACATTTTTTACTCCAGCAGGTGGATGGTGAGCTACCACTAGTATTGCCCATATAGACACGGTTCTATTGGCGTTTGCAAGTTTTTTTGTGCGTGGTGGTCTTTGTGTATTTGCACTACACTAGTGCCGCGTACAAAAAAATTGAGTTGGTCATCAAGTACATAGCCTTTTTTTGTCCGCCTGTTTTTTTATGATGACTTTGAAGTAAAAACCAAAGACAATTCTCAAGTTTTCATTTTAGCCTTGACGCTTTTCAGAGTGTTATTTCCAACTAGTATTGCCACTTTAGTTTCTATAGTGTATCATTCAAGTTTCTATTTTGGATGCAGCGTATTTGATTTTGTCTTTTTAGGCTGTTTTTTCTTTTTTACATACATACATTGCCAAATCGTCTACGTATTCCACAAGATGAGTTCCCTTCAAGAGTTCCATTCTTAATACACAGTTGTATAGAATGTTCCCGAGAGTTGGCCCGATGACGGAGCTATGTGTACAAACACGACGTACTCTTGTTTTTTGTCAGCCGCTAGTTTTTGTATGGCCTGCATAACGTTTACCGTTTATTGTCTCTCTCAAAACCCAAATTGCATGTTGGCCAGTTCTCTATCTTTTTCAATCTCTTTCAAAAGTTGTTTATTTAATAATTGTTCTAAAAGTTTGTTCATCACGTTTAGGATGCATATTGATCAGTAAGCCTTTGTTTTACCGGACCTGGTTGGTTTTTTTACTAGTTTAAGTTTACCAATTTTTCACTAGAGCAAGAGAGAATACTTTCAACTTTGTCATGTTATTTGTAATTCTGCAGATCACATCTCCCAAAAATTTTGTCAATTGCTTTGGTGAGATGCCGCCATGGTCCGGTGCTTTGCCAAGCTTTAGCCTACTGCCCGCGGCTGTTACTTCCTCTAAAATGCAGCTGAGTATCGCTTTAGGGTCTATCTCTAGTTGTTGCCACACCTCAGGCTTGTAGTTGGGGAATAGTTACTTTTTTTGCTCTTTGTCGCTTAAAGCAGTAATCTCATCTTTCCGGTTACAATTTTGTACCTTGTTTTTTAGACGTCTCTGTCCACTTTCTCGTACAGCTTGCTTTGCTTCTGTTTGCTTTTTGGTTAAACTTGATAGTGTCCGTTTTGTGCATTTCTGCCCCTTTATTTATATTTAGCTCCTTGTGCAAGGCCGTTTGTAAGAGCTTGTTGTGTTTTGTCATGTGTGTCGTCTTTTTCGTTCTCTAGGGCTTTCCTGTTTTTGCCGCAAAAATCCACCAACTGCTACCTGGTGACCGTCACATGAGATTAACTTACTTCTATGCTCTGTTAAACATGGTGCTAGAAAATTATCCAAAATCATAATGAACTTATAATAAAGTTTATTTTCTCTTAACTGATTGACCCTTATTTTTTTGAAGAAAGTATTAATATCAGACAATAGTATTAGTATAGTATTTACATTGAAAACTTAACTGGAGTTGGATTTGGCAAAAGACATGGGTCTCGAACAAAAAGCACTTTTTTTAGGTTTATAATTATAAGTATAGAAGTTTTTAGAGACCTTTTTAGGTTTTATGCTTTAAGACACTCAAAATGTTAGCTGGTATGTGTGCATCGTTACAACAGGTGAGAGTCTGCAACAAAGTATGTGTTTGTAAGGTAATATAAGTTATCAGTCAGTGCATACATTTCCAAGCGTTGTCATATACGTAGTTAAAATGGTGTTTAGCTTGCTTTACTCGTTGTCATCTTACGCAAAGTCAAAGTGTAGCAAATTTATTATAAAATATACCTGCATCTCTAACTACTGATTAAGTTAATTAATTAACGCAATTGTTCTTTCAGAAGTAAAATTGGGCGGTACGTGGGAAACACTTTATTAAGTTGAACAATGCAATCAAAATTTTCACCAAAAATTAATGATTAAAGCAGAAAAACAAATAATAAAAAAAGCCACTATATTTGATGTTTGTGTGCTTGCAGTTACAAATTGACAAAAAGTAAGTTTGAGTTAGCTTGTTTTGTAAAAGTATTTTATAATATGCAGATCCAAAAGATGGTTCATTACAGAATCCGAAAAAAAAATTGTCAAGAGATAATAAGTTTGTAACTTGACCATGGCTATGTAAAAATGCCTAAGCAAAATAATCTACAATCAAAAGCCGTACTGTTTGTTAAAAAAAATAATTTATATGTAGAATTGTTAAAACATTATTCCTTAACCAAATTGTATTTTCAAAGTTCTTAAAAGTTACTAGTTTATTGTTGTTACATCTTCTATCTGAAGCAACAACGATTTTTGGTAAGTTCCAAATTAGAACTAATTAAAGATTAGGCTTATACATTTTTTGTTGTTGAAAGAACTGAGATGATATGAGAAGCGCCTGTCCATACCTGGTTGTTTTATAATTATCTTTATTTAAATTAGTACTGAGGAAGTCAAACTATTTAAGTATAACATTTAAAAAGCTTTTGTTGCTTGCAAAGCACCTGTTAGGTTAGGTTAGGTTAGGTAAGAATAGTAAGTTTTTTGTAAATGTAAAATCAGTTGTTGTGTATGTTTTGTAAACTGTTTTGTTAAAAATATGTTAAAAAAAGAGAAAAAAAAAAAATGTGTGCGCACTCAAGCAGAAACACAAAAAAAGTGGTGTTAAATGTGAAAGCTGATTTCTCATGCAATGCAATCTCGAGGTGGATAAAAATTGTTACTTAAGCAAGATGGGTAAGTGGTTTTTAGTCAGTAAAAATCTGACACTACCTCTCGAGGTGTCTTATGAAAGATTTCTACTTCCTAAGAAAGACAGAAAAAAGAAAGCTCTAAAATACAAAAAAATGTGCATGTTCACCACTGTCGACATTAAAAACGCCTTTGATACGGCTCCGTGGGAAGGGGTGGTACGAGTGCTGAGTGAGTAAAAGACTTATCAACCTAATCCAGAGCTACCTTCATAGAAGAAATGCGACGTGCCACAAAGCTCAATCTAGGGTCTTCTACTGTGGACTATATACTAATTACAACAGCGTATTGGGAGTGGTCATACCAAAGAAAACTACGCTGCTGTGCTTTACGGACAACACCGGCATTATCACAACGGGGGACAGGAAAAGTGAACTGGTCATGGTGACTAACACGGCTGTGGAGAGGATCAAAGCCAAAAATGAAGGGTTAGGGCTGGATATTGCCGCCGAGAAAACCGAAGCAATCAACTTGTACGGTGGCAGATAACTAACAAAGGCGGTAAGAACGGTGGGCAATGCCAATACAACAACAAAGAACGCATTAAAATACCTTGGTGTGTGGTTTGATCGTAACACCAGAATGACCGTCTACATAGGCAAGACTGTAAAAAAAGTGGAAAAAACAATAAAAGCAATAACCACTCTAATGCCCAACATCCAAAAACCTTCATAAAGGAAAAGGAAAATACTGACAAGCGTGGCGCACTCGATAATGCTGTACGGTGCTCAGGTGTGGAGGAAAACTCTGAGATACGGTAAATACAAAACCACGGTATTAAAGCAGCAAAGGAGATTGGTGCTAAGAATAATCGGCGGATACAAAATCATATCTACTAAAGCCATCTTCAAGATTGCCTTGGTCATGCCGATTTATTTACAGGCCAAACTGAAAGAAGAAACAAATCAGCTCACTAAGAGAAAGCAAAAAGCAAAAAGCAACTATGAAATAGAAAGAAATATGGGACCAAGATACCAACTGCGTGGACGACAAAAAAATTAGATTTTGTCGACTATTACCTGTGTCAACTTCTGAGCAGACACAGATGCTTCAGAACGTATCTCAAACAATTCCACCGTACAGATGGCAACAAATGTGCAGCTCGTAAAGTATTGGACAACCCAGAACATACGTTCTACGCCTGCCGCAGATGAGCAGCCGCTAAGGAAAAGGTGCGGAATTGACTCCGGAAAACACTGCTGAGTGCATGCTGTCTGGTAAAGCAATGTGGTTTCGGATTAAAAAAATTGCCAAAAAAGGTGACCTCTGCAAAAAAAGAGAAGGAGAAAGAATGCAAGGTTGAAGTGACAAACTAGGGCGTTGGGGATAACGTCCGGGCGTGTATCCTTAAAGGTATGTTTTGCAATTCCATAGATTCAGAAATTACGCCAAGTGGATAGAGAGTTGAGTAGATGAGAGTTTTACACTCAGGCTGGTAGTATTTCCCCACTACAATAAAAAAAAAAAAAAAAATTATTAAAAAAAAAATTAGGTAAGAGTAAAACAAAAAAAAAAACTTTTGTTGAAACATTTAAATTTGCCGCAAGCAAAAAACCTGTTAGGTAGGTAACAACACAACATATGTACTACGTCACAAACATGTAGGGTTTAACCAGATACAATACTAAAAACATTCGTCTTCAAAAATAACATTTATGTGATGTTATTATCCAAAACGTTCTTAACTCCTGGAAAACTATTCAACATCTTAAACACTTTAAGGTATTTAAGAAACACGTTTGAAGCACATAGACGTGGAACTGAAATCCGTATTAAAAGATTAGTTAAACACTCAAAAACTCCTAAGCCCCCAATTGTTTTTAGCCTGGAACTGATAAACTTGATTTTAGTTTATCAGTTGCCTACAAACAACTAATAACAGCTAACTATACCATAGTTGACGGTCAGCATCCAATCATTGGTGCAAAAAAGTTAAACTCAAATTATTTAATTTGGCAGAGCAAACTAACAAATGCTAAAGGCAAAGAACTTTTTGAATATGATCAGAGCAAGGATATATTATACTTAGGCAGATTTGCTAACCTATTCCAGCTACAGAGTTTCTCTAAAAATGTTTATTAGATCGTATTACTTAACTTTAACTTTTATTTCTGTTTCATTAATTAACAACTTTAACTCTATAGTCCAATAGTTTAGTGAAAGAGAGAGTCAAGTTGGTCTACAAAACCAATTGATTTTTGATTTCTTACATTTTAGAAGAGAGCATTAAAGCACTACCTAATACTCGGACGGCTGAGAAAACAACGCTGTCAAGACAGCAGAGAACTCATCCGTTCTTAAAATTAAATTAGACACAAATGACAAAAGTTTTATAACTCGACCGATCTAATAAATTTAAATTGATTTCATTGTAAAATAAGACAAGCAAAAAAAAAATACAAAATTCAGTGCTGGCAATTCGCTTTTGAGGCTACTGAAAACAATAATCTACTGTAGAAAATAGTTAATGTTTTTTTTTTTAAATTAGCGTACGCCGTTTCTTTTTATTTATAGCAAATTAACCTTTGAGCATACTTAAAAAAGCAAAACTAACATCCTTAAATTCTATTTCACTTTGAAAGTTGAGACAAAGGTTTCTTAGGGTTTAGTTATATTTTTGATGCTTTTCAACTTATATGTTACTAACATACTTTGTTAGTCAGAAGGCGCTTGCCATACTTTTATTGAGTTAATCCGACACATTAAGTTTTTTGAAGATTTGTCAACTACAAAAAATAACTACTTGTTTTGTAAAATAGTATAGCTATATTTTTTATTAGATGTAGAATATTTAAACTAAATAATTTTATTTATCAGTTAACAGTGACGGAGTTAGCATTTTTGGGCCCCAACGCAAAATATTGAAAAGGACCCACTCAGAGACTGTTTTAGAAAAAAAAATTAACTTTTATTTTGTAAGTTTTGGGGAGGCCCTGGTTTTGAATTAAACGTCAGAAGACCCCCTATGCTTGAAGGCCCTCGCGCATTGCAGACCATTGCTTACTGTTAGCTCCGCCCCTGTCAGTTAACTTTTTGGCATACTTTTATCAGAGCTTTTAATGTTTTTATTACATTTGTCATTGTTACAAACACATATACTTTAAAATAAATTTTATTTATTTAATTTAATTTAATTTAATCAATAAGTTATAGACATTTACATCTATTTGAAAATGATATCAAAATTAGTGGCAAATAACTAAATTAAATACTGATTTATTTTCAAAAAGTGTAAAACAAATATAATATAAAATGAATAATATATTTAGTTTATTTTAACAATACAATTAAAATTTAATGTTTTGTATTTAAACATTTTTATAGAATAAATTTATATTATAGATTAATTAAATGTAGTAATACTTTTAGTCACCACTAACATCAAAATTCTAACTATATTTGCGTTTTTATGTTACTTTAATAATTTAAATGTCTTCATTTCATGGCTGATTTAATTTAATGAAGCTTTCTTTATCAATTTTATTCGTTGTTTTTATTTTCTAATATTTATGTCGAAATCTTACAATGCACAATTTTGTGGTTTCTTTTTGATTTCTATTATACCCAATGTGTGTGTTTTTGTTAAATAACCATAATCAATTAATGTTAATATTAAATCTATTTTAATAACCTTAAAAGCTCCTAAAGCATTGATAATACTTACTTCAATTAAATAATTTCAGTTTGATTCAATGAATAAGTATTCTATCTATTATATCAATTTTTATCAGATTCTCAAAAAACTGAATAAGTGTCTAATGTATATAGCAATAGTAATGTGAAATATTCATCTACGTCAAGAGTGTTTACTAAATACATATTGATAAATTCAACGCACTATTAGTTAGTAAAAAAATGAAACAAAAAATATCTTGAAGAGAAAACAATGCTGACCGCAATTTTAATTTAAGGTAATAAAAACGTCCGACCACAATTTCATCTTTAATGTTATAGGGGTTATGGCCATTGTATTCTTTCAGCCGCTTTAAAAATGAAATAGCTTTTATGGATACCCATCCAAAATAGAACCATTAACACCAAAAAAGGTATATAATAACGTAGTAGGATATATTAAGAGAAACCACCCCAAGATAATAACTAAAATGTAATTAAAATTTACTCACGATAACTATTAGATCAATCAATAATTAAAATTTGTTGTTTAAAACCGACGATAATTTTGATATATTTGAAATCTTGAATGGAATACATAAATAATCACCAGAGGTGAAAATAAAATATTTTATTTGAGCATAAAACGAAAATTACTATACACTAAATATAGCGCCGCTTCTGGTGCATTAAAATCTAGGAACAATATAATTTTTATTATTTCTAAGTACCGATAACCGGGGAATTAAAATGTTCCGAGACGTCCATTGATTTATTTATGAACTGTACTTGCTGCTAGCATTGCAATTAAAGTTATTGTTGGCGATACTACGCGTCTGCAGTACTTCCATTGAATTCAAAACCCTTTGGCGTACAAGTATTCATGAGAAATGCCTGGCAGCCACAAAAGATTAAGTCAACTGTGCCATTGATTCTAATTCAAGTATTAACTATATTCCAATTATTTCTAGAAAATCACACACAGATTGATACGGTGTTTATTGGGCCCTATTCCAATGCGCGTTTTATTGCCATTAAATCATCACGTTATGAAACACGACTCACCTTGTACTTGTTTGTGAATTTACTGAAGAGAAAATGAAGATATTTGAATAGTTATGATGTGTATGTAAATTTATATTGTTAATATAGCCCGGAATACTAAGAATATTTTAATTTATGTCTAATTGAGGGTCGGAATAGATTATTTGTTTTGAAAACAATTTACCAATTATTTTATAATTTTAAACACGCAACAAATTAAAAGTGAATTGATTAATTGAAAGCCTACACAATTTAAAGATAATAATGTAATTATGTGGAAGTGGGTTTAATTTATATATAAATAATCGTTAAGTTATTTTTAGTCATTTACAATAATAAACAAGGAGATGTAAAAAATGTTAATTCATGTCAATTATATGCTACTTAGAACTACGTTTACAATATTAGGTTTTAAAAAAATTTCATTATTATTTCTAATTATTTTAAAATTATTATTGATATAGCACAAAGTATTGACAATGAACTATATATATATATATATATATAACTATATATTTGGTGCAGTGTTGTTATAATATAAAATTTACAGCAAAAATACCCTAAACCTGGTATTTTTTGTTGCAAATTTAACATTATGTCTATTCCGCAAACGGACGTCGGAGTTATAACACACTCTGTTTTTACAAAAGTTTTAATAAATCTAATTACTAGATTTTAAAAAAGTATTTTAAAATACATTTATATTAAACATTTCTGAATTGTTTGAAGATAGCTAATATTTAACCTATACCTAAGAAAGGAAACAAGAATAAATCACATTTTTTTTTTAGTATTTTAATTTTCACACACAGTCAAACACTTAAAACAAAATAACTTTAATTGATATACTTGATATAAATTTTCATCAAAATGTTTGACAATACAGGTATATCTTCTGACATATTGTTATTTTAGATTCTGAATTTAAAATTGGAAGGTAAACCGAAGTTAACTGCACGTAGGCCTCATTTGGCTCTTTGTACTTCTTTCAGTAGTGACCTCATTCCGTTGTTTTAGCATTTAACTACTTATGTGGCTGATGTACGCAAGTACAACGCTCCATTAAACTGGCCATGTCAAGCCATCAGCTGCTCAACATAGACTCTCTATTGTATGAGAGGGCTAGTCATGTACATACCACGTGCTAGATCATCTCATCATCAATTTTATACACTATACACGTTGGACTGTCTCCAATACTAATTGTATGCATGTGTTTTCTTAGTTGGTAGTGCCTTATCAAGATCCCAATCATAATTTGCAAGTTCTTTCTGGACAGTGGCAAGTTTTGGCATCATTGCCTCTTTTGCCGGTTTGCAGCCTGGAGTGTCATCTCAACGCCTTCTCAGTGCGTTGAATGTGTGTTGAATTTTAGTAGGTTATTTAACTATTTTAGTGGAAAAGCGGTTCATTAGGGTTAACCCTTTACGCGTTTGATGTTATTTATATAGACTGCTAAAGTAAACATTAGAAAACAACACGGCAACAACTTTACTTCTCTTTATTATGATTACTACTAAGCCTGTGTATTAAAAAAAAAACACAAAACCTGATACGAACCGTGTATGTGAGAAAAAATTCTATTCGTTTTCGGTTGCAATCGAAAAACAAACCAAACCTAATGGAAACTTTGTACGTGTTAAACGAGCCTTAGACAACATCATCTTCTCTATGTTTTTTATTTTCTTATTAATCTTAGTGTTGATTCTTTTCACTTTCTAATCCTTTGTCTCTAATACTTAATAATTTTCTAAAAGATCAAAAATATGACACGATGCAACATATTCGAACTAATGACTGTCGACATACACTTTGGACTTCAAATATCCTCATAAAAAATCCAGAAATCTTGCGAGCCAACATTGTTGTTTTGTAAATTTTTTCTAAAACATCTGCTTCAACGCCTTGCTACAGACTCGTGCAGTTTGACTTGTTGCTTCATCTTGCTAAAACCATAATTTATTTAATTGAAATATGAAACCATAATTCAACCTCTGAAGTTTGAAAGGTACAAAATTTTGAGCATTGTTAAATACCGTTAGGAATTCACAGTAACCGTCCGACCCACTTGTTAAAAAAAAGCCTTAGTATTTAAATGAAAGAGCCGGGGGTTGTTCAGACAACCAGCACCGCATGTTTTGTTTGTTAACAAAACCCAATAAACAATCATTAGTTATATTGGATAGAATTATGCAAAGTCTAATGAGTTGCCAGCAGCATTGAGTAGTGTAAATACAATTAACAATTTTTTTTATCTCTTCAATACCAGACATTGAACCTTCAAAAGATTTATTTACTTATTATTCATCTAATAAAATATCTAACAAAATATTCAAATTTCATGAAGTAGATGAAATCAAAAGCAACTGGAAACGACAAACTGAAAAATTTGCAACCTATCAGCATATTGCCCGTTTTGACAAACAAAGGTAATTGAAAGAATACTTGAAATTTATTTAAAATTATATCTAACAGATAATTCAATTTTTTCTACCAACCAATCTGGTTTTTGTAAAAATTATGGCTGTGCTACAGCACTTACAACTGTATTTAATGATGTACTGAAAGCTAGTGACGGAGATAAATTGACAGCTTTTGCAGTTTTAGATTTTACAAAAGCATTCACTACATTAAATCACAAACTGCTATATGTGTTCCACAAGGAACAATATTAGGCCTTATACTTCATAATATTTATACAGCGTTTATATATAAATTCTTAATACATTCAAACTACCACCTGTATGCAGCGATACCAATATTTATTAGTCGTTCTCAGTAGATCAGTTAGCGCCATCTATAAATATATTTAATGATGATGTGAACAGGTATACTGCTGCTGCTAATAAATACGCAGTTGTAGATAATCCTTCTAAAACAGAATTAATTTTATTTGGTCCTAATAATTAAAAAAAAAAAAAACAAATCAATTTAAACAATATTTCTATAAAAACTGGTGGTACTATAGTAACACCAAAAAGTTGGATCAAATGTTTAGGAGTTACAGTTGACAGTGAGCTCAGAGCTTATATGGCCTTAAAATCTATTTACTGCAATAGAGGTTTTTTGAATAAGGCAAATAAAATTTTACTTTGCAATTCTTTGGTTTTTTCACATTTTAGTTTCTGTGATGTTGTGTATAATACTTTTATCGACTATGCGACAAAGCAAAAAATTCAATAAGTGCAAAACAGTTGTTTGCGCCTTATGAAAAAATGGTCAAATATGCAACAACGACGCACACTACATACAGCTTGTTTTTATCATAAAATACTAATGCTTTAAACTCCGCCGTACTTATATAATAGAATTTCCTTCAGAACTCACGTCCACAATCTTAATATTAGGTTAAAAAGCACATTAACTTCACCTTTGAGGAACACAGAGTATTATAAGAAATCATTTTCTTATGATATAACTAGATTGTACCTTATACTTAATAAAATAACAGTTCTTTTTCTAAGTGGATTTAAAGTAAAACTTAAACTACATATGTCTTGTTGTCTTTTATTTTTATAAATGTAATTCTTATGTATATGGGCAATTCCACGTGAAGTGAGCAGTCCATTTCACGCGACCTTCTCTGATTTAGCTCAAATTTTGTACACTTATTTGAGTACCTAAAATATGACTTCGTGCCAAATTTCAAACCTCTAGGTCACATAGTTTGCCTCGTAGAGCCAATTAAATTTTAAGGCAATTTTTAAGATCAACATTTAACTTTATTTATCTTAATTGCATTTCAGCCTGAAATTTTTTTAAAATAGTCATAACCGATGGGAAATTTCTCAAGGAATCGAATGCAGCGGTCAGATTTTTGTTATCTTGTTCCGTACGCGCAGAAAACGCAAAAAAAATTTTTAAAAAAATCATTTCTCAAAGTTGCCACCAATTAAGACTCCAAATTTTGGCAAAAGGCAGCTAAAAGTATGTACTTTAAAATGCTTAAATAAAATTTTCCTACGCTAGAGGTAGTTTTTGCTCTAAAGCCTCTTGAACGCACAAAACCATTTTTTAATCAAAATTTTTGATATTAGACTGGTTTTTAAATTTTTTTGTGTAATTTTTTTGTGATTCCTCAGAAAGTTATTTTTATACAAAAAAAGTATGCCATGAGCAATTTCAAACCTTAAGATTCAAAAGAACATGTGTTGCATTATCATTGAGTTTTTAAAATTAATATACTTAATAAGTATTATTAGCTTCCAGATTTGAGTCAGATGCATACTCTAGGTCCCCAAAAAAGCAAATGAATACTTGCTAATTAGGTTCCACATGAAACTTCACATCAATATACTCTGTATATGTATTTTTTAAATTACAATATTTTTATTAAATTTTAAATTTTGAACATAAAATTAGACTCGTATACTAAAATTATTAGAATTTAATAAGGCTTAGACCCATAATTTTTTTTAATTTAAAAAACTTTTAAAATGACGTATTGTACATATTTTTTTTTATTTTGTGCAAATGGCTCATCTAATTACTAAGTAAATGATTGTTTGTATACTTTATTTTACGTTTGTATCCATTGATTTGAGTAGTTTGTAAACCGTCCAAACTGTGCACACAAACAAATATTAATCATACTTCATATGAATATACACAGTAATTTGTTTGTGTGCATAGTTTGAACGGTTTGCAAACTGTCCAAATTGTATGTTGAAACAGACCTAATGCACTAAAAAAGAAAAAATTGCCTGGTCTCTAATAATTTATATTGTAGTGTTTATTTTGGGTAAAAATGCTTCTTTTTTTTTTCAATCTTTATCTATCCATTCTTGAATGTAAGCCTCTTCTAAATTTCTCTATGTCTCCTTGTCTTGGGCAGTTTGAATCCAGTTTTTTCCTGCGACTTTCTAAGTGTCGTTCCTCCACTTTCTCGGGTATCTTCCTACGCTTCTTTTTGTACCACTTGGGTGCCATAGCGTCAATCTATTTGTCTATTCGGTATGGTCCTGCCTTGCTACATGGCCAGCTCATCTCCATTTTAGTTGTGCAATTTTTTTAAAAACGTTGGTTACCTGGCTTCTTCTTTGGATTTCCTCGTTTTTGATTTGGTATTTAATGCTGATTTTCAACATGTCTCTCTTCATTGCTTGTTGGGTAGTTTGTAGTTTATTTGCTGTTTTGCTTGTTATTGCCATGGTCTCAAGGCCGTACGTGAGCACTGGTAGAATACACGTTTTGTAAACTTTTGTTTTAGGTTGATATAAAATTTGCTTGATTCAAGTACAGATCCCATTTTTCCAAACGCCGCCCAGCATTGAGAAATCCTCTTCGCTATTTTGGTATTTTGTTTTTTTTGCCTGCTTGGGTTTTATGGCTTATATAGGTAGATGTATTTGTCTACAGTCTCAAGCATTTTGTTTTTGATGGTCACTTGAGTGTTTTTGGAAGTCATTATTTTTGTTTTATTAAGATTTATCTGTAGTCCTATTTTTATCGATGCTTGTTGGAGTTTTTCTAGCATGGTTTTTAGTTCATCGGTTGAGCTACTAATAATAACAATATTGTCTGCAAACCTGAAGTTGCTGAGGTACGACCCGTCAATTTTAATTCTTTTTTGGTTCCTGTTTATGCTCTCAAACACCTCCGTCTTGGTATCTTCATCAATTTTAATGTGTATAGATGCATTTTTGTAAATATACTTAATAAGGTTTGAGTAATCAATTCTTGCGTTGTCAAAAGATTTCAGAATTGTTCACTTTTCTATGGAGTCGAATGCTTTTTGGTAGTCGACAAAAGCGATGTGTAATGGTATATTATAATCATTGGTTTTCTCTATGAGTTTTCTCAGTGTCTGCAGGTGATTGATAGTACTAAATCCCTTTCAAAATCCAGCTCCTTATTTTTGTTATTTTTGTCTTTCCTAAGGATAATTTTAATCTTAGAGCCTTTATATTTTTGTTGTCTTTGATAGTATCAGTTAAAAGTTTTGTCCAGTGGTCTCTTATGTCTTTCCGCATGTTCCTACTTATGTCTTTGTTAAGTTTTTTTATAGTTTTCTAAAAAATAAAATTAGAGAAAGGTATCTGTGTTATTAATTAAAAAAAAAACCACTAATGCTTTTTTGAACTTTTTTATTTTTAAATTATTTGAAAAAATTGCTTTGACCATACTTGCTTAGGTTTTAAATAAGAATAAAAAATTATTGTTGTTGTTCTTACGTCAACAAACATTTTTTTTGCAATATTAAAAACAAAAGAAGTATTATTTTATAAAAGGTTTAAGAAAAAAGCCGTCAATAACAACAACATCTTTTTGTTCCGTTTAGTCACTTTCTATTTTTTGTTTTAAATATTTCAGAAAAACCGATTTGTTTTTTTTTACAAATACTTGGTCAATCTTCTTTTTCTTCGTCGTCAGCCATTTACTGTCCACTCCTGGACATAAGCCTCTTCTAGCTTTTTCCATTTGTCTCTGTCTTGTGCTTTCCGAATCCACTCCTTGGCTGCTACTAGTATGACATTGTCAATCCATCTTTTTTGGAGTCTTTTTGAGCACCTTTTAGTTTTCCTTGAGAGCCAGGTTGATATTTTCTTTGTCCATCAATAGTTGTGCTGTCTTGCGACGTGCCCTACCCATTGCCATTTAAGTTTTGCTACGCGTGTCATAATGTCTGTAACTTTTGTTCGTCGTCTGATCTCGTCGTTGCGTATTTTGTCCCTCAATGTGATTCCTAACATTGCTTTCTCCATTGCTCTTTGTGTTGTTTTGTTTTTAGTTTATTTGTGCTCTTCTTTGTTAGTGCTAATGTCTCAACGCCATTAGTGTCTACTGGTAAAATGCATGCTTCATATACATTTCTTTTTAGGTTGTTTGGAGTGTTCGGGTCTTTTATTATGTATTTTAGGATCCCAAAAGCTGACTTGGTCAATATAGCACAATAATAAAGAAACAGGAGTCAAAAAGTAAGTAAAGACTTTTTTAATTTTGATGTTTTGTTTAAGAAAAAGTCCAAAAAAAAACAATTAAATAAGTCTTTTTTCCTGCGCGTTTCTTGGACATTTCCAACAATAATATTTTTTTGTTTTTTTACTCCGTAAAAGTATAAATTTATTTTTTTAAATTGTTTTTTAAATAATGCTTATCTGCAGCACACTTTGCAATGTAATTTTAACGTAGATTGGACCAGATTGACTCAACTTTAATCAAACACTTGCAAATAGAATCAGATATTGCTTTTTTTATTATTTAAATCTGTTCTAAAAGGGTTAAGATTTTTATTAATTCTATCAATGTATTTTTGAAAATAATGAGTAAATTTTGTATCCAATTGGACCTTAAATCTGCTGTTGTAACTTTGTTTCAGTCTGTTTTTTTCTAAGACATGTGAAATTATTGTTGAATGAATACTGTGGCTTTTGCATCAGCATTAACAAGAGTTTGTACTATTTATTACTTAAGTTGATTTATTAGCAGCGTCGACATTAATCGTACGCTCTAAAGTCAAGTCAATCGGCTGCCTGCAGAACAGGTTTGCATTTCTTTTTTAAGTTATAATTTTAATTTGAGATAAGTTTCATTAACTTATAAGAAATTATAGTAATATATCACCAACCACCAAAAATAATTAAGTTGGTTAAAAACAAAAAATAAATTTAAAACTTTTGGCAATACCTATTCGAAATCAGCTGTTTGAATACTATTTTTAAGAAGTAAATAGTGATTAATGCAATTAATATAAATGATGTAGTATCAAGCTGTCACTTTTCGCTTTTTCTTCGGTAATATCAAGGTATAATGAACGTATTGTTTTATTCTCTTGATAATATTTCTTTGAAACTGATTTTAAATTTATTGGCTTCAAAAAACTGTTGAAAATGTAAGATTTAAAATGCTAACACAATCATAAGATGCAGTCTTTTGTTAAAGTGTATTTTAGTAAAAAATGCATTTACTAAGCCTTTTGTTAACAGTCCTCTAGGTAAGATAATGTTTGATAAGCCACAATTATCGATGAATTCATAGCATGGAATGAACATATCTATATTAAAATATTGTCAATTTTTGGCGTTTCACTTGTTTAAATATCATAGTCACTTTTATATAAATTTTCTTGCATTATTTGATTTTTTTTGGCTTTAGACCTTTCCAATACAACCGATGCGCAATGTGTTAATTGTTAACTATGAAACTTTCTGCTTTGGTAAATTATTTTCATAAATTAAACTTATGCCAATATTTTGACGCATTTTAATAATATCCATTCTGTAAATTTAAAGGTTGGCTTTCGTAAATTTTTACAAATCACACCGAGGCCGATCTAGCATCGGCCTCGGTGTGATTTGTAAAAAAAATAAAAATGCTATTATTTCTATCAAAATGTTTGCGCACGTTGTTCTGCTAGATGTACAACAGTCACATTAGTCAATATTAAGTGAGCTGTCTTTTAAAAAAAAAAATCTACGATGCCACAGTGCTGGGAACGCAAATGCTATTGTAACAAGAGATCAAGAAGATATACGTTTTGAACAAAAACCCGCATTTCAGCGTCTTCCCTTAACCAAGTTGCTCAACATGGACAGCCAGATTTGTTTTTTTTTTTTATAGAATTGTAGAATAGATTATCAAGTGACAAATTTTCACAAAGGCAAAAATAAAGACAATAATATTGCATTTCGGCAATTTTCAAACTACCGCCAGATTTATTTGTTCATTTCATAACTCTACCAGACTTGTTTTTAACTATATTTTATAGTAATGTCAATTTGTAAAATAATTTTTAAACATGTACCAATAAGAGGAACTTATCTGAGAAATTGATCTGATTTTCCGATCAGCAAGTTTATTATAACACTCCAGCCAGACTTACTTCTCTCTATCGGAGATAAGCCAGATTGATTTTTTTTGTAAGTTTTAGTATCACTACAGTAAAAATAAGTACCAAGAAAATCACTATCTCTTGGACTAATAAATAGTAAGAAGTCTACATTATCAATCGCCGCTGTTTTTTTGTAAATATGATGTTTGAGATCACGCCATAAATAATATTTAAGTCAACAACAACAAGTCAGTACTAATACACCTTTCAATACTTTTTACAAATTATTTTTAACTAATAATAACTTAGATACAGTGTAGTACGCATCATGCTTTTGAAAATTGATTGCAAAAACTTCATAAATTAGATCTTTTCCTACCGCAGTTAAATATAATTTGGGTCTTGATAGAGTTCAATGTTGTAACACTTTTTAATTGATGACTATTATATTTTTTGATCAAACTAGTAAATAAAATTATTTAAAAACTTAACATAATTTAATTCCTTAATGATCTTACATATCTATCTTTATGTTATGATATAGAATTTTATCAAACATTATTACATTTGCAAGAGTGCGGCACCGTATCATTCATTAGGGATCTTAGAAGTGCAAAGACAATTTATTCAAAAGAAATACATTTCCAATATTTCCATATATGTCCGATTAACACTGTTATGTACAAATGCTAAAAACATCTTAAATGCAAAATTATATAATTTTATTAGTTAAAATATGAACTAATAGTTGTTATAAATTCCTGAAGCTCATAAAACCAAAGCTAATTACATTTTACTAAAATAATATTTACATAAAATGAAAACATCCTTATTTGCCAGTATTTTTTATAAGGCTGTCTTTAGACCTTAAACGGCGCCAAGTGCATTGAGCTATAACAACATTGTAATATATTAACCATTATTTGCACTTGCAACTAGTAGTAAATCTAATATATTGCAACAGGTAGTAAAGTTGTAAAATGCCTGTTAGGCCATTCATATATTAAGTTATAATTCAAACGAGATAAGCCAGCTTTCAGAATTGCATAATATACTATAATTTTAATATAAAGAAAGAGAAATACAAATTACATTTTATGCTCGGAGACATTTCATCATCTAAGAAACAAAATTTAAATTTGAATAGAGAAGTTGCATTTTTTATTAATATTAGTATATGACAAATAAAAAATGTAAGAATAAAATGTATAATTTATATTATAAATTACTGATAACTATCTTAGTGACATTATATAATTTGTAAAACCTGAATGTGACGTAATCGATTAATAAAAGCGCTTCTTTAAATACTATATATATATATATATATATATAGCAATTTTATACATATTTAATAAATAGTTTTAAGAATATTTTAGTAATCTTTAAAATAAATTATTGCAAAAGTTTTATTTAACAATGTGCTTCAAATAGGTCTAACGATTTCCACATACAAAAACAAACTTAATAGTATCAAAATAGATAAATTAGTTTTTTAAATTAAATAATAAACTTTTAGAACTTATTTCATATTATTCTATTTAACTTATTTCCTGGTTTGATTGGAATTGTTTAATTATGTAGATAACAGCATATTACAAGGCTACGAAGATATTTTCAAAAATGTATATTATTCTATTATCGTAATTTATGTGTCTATATTCATTTAATAGTTAGTTCTTATCATTATTATATTGTTTTGATTTATATGAAAATTTTCCAGACTTCTTGGAAAGTGTTGATTATATGCATAAAATGATTATATTATTCTTGTATTGTATCTGCTACCAGTAATAATTTTGAAGTATATATTTTAGTATGTAATTATTTATATACTTATATTGTATGTACAAGCGATTGGCCATTTATACAAGATATTATATGTATACGTAATACATATTGTGTTGTATTTAGATGCTAAATTTGGCCAAAATGTAGAAACACAACGTGTTCTGAAGGTACTTAGAACGCGTTCTGGGTAAATTTGTCAATACCCAAACTGTAGTTCAATAATATTATTTAATAATATATAATTATATATCTAACTCGTCAATTAGTTAAAAAAACTAATAATTACTTACTCCTATACTATAAATTGCAGGCAATTAGATGATTTGATTGATTTTATTTACAAAACGTTTATTATTTATAACTTCACTTGTTGCATAATTACGATGCCACAGTGCAAAAGAAACCAGTCTTTCGTTTGATTATTTATAATACATAAACATTGTTTATAGTTACGGGTACATAATTGCATATTTATACAAAACTTTGTTTTTCAATTTACTCTTGTGATTCATATAGTTCTTGGAAATAAGAACTCATGATAAACATATGTAGTAATGTATATAGTAGGCGTTAAAAAACAACAATAACAACATAACAAATAATAAAAATTTGAACAATATTTAAAAATATATAACAATCAAAAGTATCAATAAATGTAATAATTTATTTTTAATGAATTTTGTCTCATTCATCTAGATTCTTAAATAATGAAATCAAATTATGTTAGTGTAAGGATTTCAAATTTTTTTTTTATATTTATCTGGAAGTAACCTAAAGTATTACACTTCTATGAGCATATATTAAGTGCGTTCAAAAACTGCTTATATTTGTACAGACAAGCACTCACTTAAGACCGATACTTATAACGACTCAAAATTGTTAAAAAATTGTCAACAAAACCGAAAACTCCATTAATCTGTATAGAAAACCAAAAATCTTTTGGTCAACATCACGTCTATTTATAAGCACTAGTGATTATGCTAAAAATAAATTCCAAGAAAGGTCAACATTTATTGTTATGAATATAAATAGTATTTTGTTTTGCTTACTTATTTTTGCACATATATCGGCTATAGGTTGAGTTTTATTAATTTTATGTGCTCATCAGAAAATAAATAAATGTAGTTAGCAAAATTGTGTTTCAATCACAACACCAAAACTAGTGAATTAAAAATAAAAAAAAAACAACAATAAAAAGTACATAAGCATTAATAATTAATAAAACCCAATCTATAAATAATATACACTTTCAAACAACATCTTTCAAGTAATAATCATAACAAAACTTTTAAAATGTTTATAACTATTGTAAAACATAAAGAAACAAATGTTCAACCTATAACTAACAAGTCTAATTCTTCAAATTATGGACCATTTACATTATCATCCAATATGCCAAAAAAAATTAAAAAATATATTAAATTTTACATTGTCAAGATTTTAGAACAAACATTTTTTATTTTAGATACTCAATATAGATTTTAATCAAAACATTTGACAACAGATGTTCTGACTTGTAAGTGTAATGTAAGTCACAAATAGAATTCTGTTTTACACAAACATGGAGGAGATCTTACAGTAGCTCTAGCAATTTGTAAAACTTTTGATGGGGTATGGCATCTTAATCTTAATCGTATTAATAGTTTTCTTGACAATAGAAAAATTATTGATAGAATTGGTGGTTTTAACTCTGACCTCAAAATTATAAATGCTGGTGATCCTCAAAGTCCTGCTCTTTTGTCAACTTTATTTTTAATTTACATTAATGATTCAAATAACTAAAAGTTTTATTTATAGTTTTGCAGATAATAGCACCTTTCATACTTCATATTTTCCAAAGACCATATCAACAAATATGGCAGAACGTTTTGAATCTCTTAGGTTAGAATCTATAGCATCTATAAAAAAAGACTTCAAAACAATATCTAAATGGGGCAGTTCCAACATAATCATTTTAACTCTAAAGAAACTCAACTGTTTTAAAGTCAAAATCTGAGGTATTAGTACCAAATATTAACAACTAAACAACAAATTTATATCTAAATCTTCTTCAATTTGTCTTCTAGAAGTTACAATCTCACATAACCTTTTTTGAAACGACTATGTTTAACAACAGCTTTAAAAGTATCTATAAAATTAGGATTTAATAATAGATGTATAAAGTTTTTTACTTGTGCTCAACTTTTGCATATGTATAAAACCCATACCTGTTCTTGTATTAAATATTGTTCTCAAGTATGAGCAGGAACAAATAAAAACTACACTATCGCTTCTAAGCTTTCTTCAAAAACGAGCTGTTTAGATCATTACCGATCCAAAATTGACTAATAACTTAGATATTTTACAGCACAGGCGTAATGTTGCATAACTTTGCATTTTTTGTAGATATTTCAATTTTGGACATTCAAACAAAATAAAAGAGCTATTGCCATCCAAACAAATATTTACTTGTAAGACAAGGCTAGCTAAGTATTTTAAGAAATTTTCACTGACTGTTCAGAGATATAAGACCAAAACTTTTAATAGAAACTTTTTACCGTACTATTGACACATGAAATAAACTTTCAAATCCAGTATTTCCCAAGAATTATAAGCCACAAATGTTTAAGATCAATGTTCACAGACTGTTAAAATCTAGTCTTTAATTTGATAGTTTCAGCGAGTGTGGTTCTTTTCGTTAAAATTCAAAAATATTTTTATGTTGTAACATATTAAATAATTCCTAAATATCACAATTTAAATAAAAAAAAAAAAAAAATAATAATAATACGTCTTGTACAGTTAACTTGATCTATAAACATTACAGTTCACACAGTAACAAAAACATTTTTTTATAAAAATCAAGGTAATTGAAATTTGGTTGTTGCAACATAGTGTGAAGAGTTTGTTGGTTAGGAAAGATGTACTTTAGATAAAATTCTTTGTTGTGAAAATAGCATAATTTTTACATTACAGCTTAAAGTATCAAAGTAGAATATGTTTTCAATAAACATTAAAAAAAGAAAGAAAAATCCTTCTAATTTAAAAGATAAAGTACAGCTTGTTATAAAAAAAAATTGAAGAAAATTAGAGTAAGCTGTATAAACTTTTGCTTTATTAATCTTATTTTTCATGCAATCAAAATTATTTTTAGCATTAACAACAAAAGGTTAAAATACCGCATACCTTTACGCAAATATCAAAAAAAAGGCAAAATATGTCAAAGGCTGAGAGACTTGAGAATACATACCCAACCTGCGTCAAATCATATAAAAAACATGGCAAATCAACAAACCCTTTCTAATGTGTTTTCTAGACTACTCAACAGCCATTGACATCTTAAAATGAAAAAAAAAACTAGAGACAATTATAAAGAAAATATAATTAGCCAGCTACTTAATATTTCTTATCTAAAGACTGTATCTAAGTAGCAACGCATCAGTACGTCTAGAAAAACATCTATCATATTTATGCAAAATTAACAAAAGTACTAAGCATGGATACATTATATCATCTATTCTCTTTAACATATATAGAAGGCTATTGGTAGAATATCAATAATCTGGAATACGCAAACAACACCGTCTTACTGGCCAAAACAACATAAGAACTAAAAGAACTACTTGAGCTAAAAAGCAACAACTATGGACTAACCATCAACTATCTGAAAAAAAAAAAATAGCCAAACACCAAACAACTAGTGAAATATCAAGTAGTACACCAGTATACAGGGTGTTTAAAAAAGAATGTAAAATATTTAAGGGGGTGGTAGTACAAACCACAACAAACAGAAATCTTAATAAACATGGGTTGTCATAGCAACGGTTTTGGAGATATGAAACATTACTTTTTTTTTTCTCCATTTTTATTTTGCAAAAACGTGCATTTTCTCATCATAGTTGGCTGAGATTTTGTGAAATAAATATTCAATATTTAACAGTTGTTGTTAGTGCACAAGCTTTCATTGCAATGGGTGATTATGACCATGATGAGAACTGTTAATAAGCAATCAATCCAACAATCCCTGATGACAAGAGATTAACCCAAGCAACGGAGGTATCAATAGCAATAGTTTTATCTGCTGCGTGTTTCTTTAACTTGAGATTGGATGCAAGAACTAATGTTATCTAGAATCACATGTAACAATCGTTGTTCGATAGATTATACAAGATTAAACAAGTACCGTGCTTTGGTCGATAAATTTATACAAGTTTAATTATGTAAAGTCCTTTGTTCGATAATATGTATAAGAGTTTAATAATTTTTCGTTCTTTGTTTGATAGATTTATACAAACCAAACCATGTACTGCTTAATGTTCGATTAATTTGCAACGTACAATAAAATTTTGGTTCTAGGACCAGTCAAGTCAATTAACTTACCAAACTCTTTCTTTTTTTTGTGTTTTTAATTTGCCATTTCAAGAGTTTATTGTTTTACCTTGATGACCCAAATTACAATCAATAAAACATCACCTAATACTAGGAAATCAGAAACCGAAAGTAAATATTATCAAGTTAATTTTTGCTTAATATAATATAATAGAACCATGACCTACATTGTTTGAGCTTGCCGACCTGTTATATACAATAACTCTAGCAGTAAATAACCTCGTCGAAAACAATTAAAATTAAATAAAAAAAAGGTTTATCTAATGCAGAACTAGCCGACATGCATTTCATGTATAATCGTGCTAATGGGATTGCCACTAAAGCGCGACGTCTTTATGTAGAAGCTTATCCAAATTGCTAGACTCCTTCACATTGTATGTTTAAAAAAATTTACCAAAAATTGAGAGATACTAGGTTAACTTTAAAAACAGTGCTATCTGTCCGGCAAACCATGGTTGGTGAAAAATGGTGAAAATTTTTCAATCACAGTTCGCAAAACTATAGCACTTTTTGGTCGTCGTAAAGCACCTTCTTGGCCTGCAATAGTAAACCTAGTAGAAAAATTTGCTCGCTCAAGAACACATGAGAATATTGCTGATGTAGCCCGTAGTGTTGAAGAAAACCCAGGTTTGTCGATTCCTTGTCGATATTTGGAATTAGACATTCCACAAACAACATTACACCGTATTTTGCATAAAGACTTAAATCTTAAGGCTTTTAAAGTTTAGTTAACACAAAAACTCAAGCCGGTCAATCACCATATACGTCGTATTTTTGATGATTGGGGTCAAATGCATCAAATGATCGGAAATTTTATCAAAAAATCATCTTCAGTGATGAGGCCCATTTTCACCACGGAGGCTACGTTAATAAGCAGAATTGTCGCAGTTGGGGCTCAAAAAATACTTGAATGATTGTTGAAAAGTCTTGTCACTGTTTGGTGCGGTTTTTGGACTAGCGGTGTGATTGGACCCTACTTTTTTGAAAATGAGACTGGCGCAACTGTAACGGTGAATGGATGGCGCTACCAAGCTATGATTAATGATTTTTTATAGCCGGAGTTGAAAGATATTGATGTGGACGACGTTTATTTTTAGCAAGACGGCGCTACGTGCCACACAAACAACGAAACAATCGCAATTTTGAAAGATAAGTTTTCTGACCGTGTTATTTCTTAAAGAAGTGATCACAATTGGCTACCGAGATCTTGTGATTTAACACATTTAGACTTTTTTCTTTAAGGCCACGTGAAAGATAAGGTCTATGCCAATGCCCCACAATTGATTTAAAACCTTAAAGATGGAATTCGTGAAGTTACCGAAGACATACAGCCGCAAATGTGCAAATTGGTCATGGAAAGTTTTATGAAAAGAATGTGGTACTGTAACCGTAACCGTGGCGGCCATTTGACTGATATTGTTTTTAAATGTTAATTGATTTCTCTTAAAAATACCCGTTTTTTTATATCAAAATTAAACCTCTTATTGGAATATATATGCTATTTTCCTACTCATGGTATCTTTTCTCTTCCCTATCTTATTTAAAAACACTATGTTAATGGAATAATATAAAAAACAGATAAACACAAAAACGTTTACGAAATAAGCGAGGGATACTCTAGTTAAGGCCGAGAACAGTGGTAATAAGGTCTTTGCCCGATTGTCATCAAGCAACTGCCATAAAACTATATTAGTTGCTTGGTCTATTATATATGAAGCCCAGTCTACCGTAAATTTTAGAGCAAAAAGACAAACCGCTTACCAAATCCAACATGGTTTATGATACGATTAAATTGGTGGAACAAGATCTCTCTTGTTCTACTAACCAATTAAATCAACTAAACATTGAATCTGCACATAGTTATTAATATATTCTGTGCCATTAGCATACAGTTGTATATAATTTTGTCAATACATATTATACTATATTACCAATCACTCAATTAACTCAACTATAAGGTATACTTTAATATCAATGTGTTTATAACTGCTTCTTATTAGTGTAATGTGCCTTGCATGCAACCTCTTGGCTTAACCAGCCAGTGTAAGTTTGACAATCTTTTGCAGTTATTGTCCAACCCCAAAGTCTCAACTGCCAGTGCACAGCATGCTTTTGGCTGTTAGTATAAAGCCTTATATGTAACAGTTTAAAGCAGAAAGGTTTTACTGCCAGGTACAGTGTTATTAGACAATCTCAAGGTTTTAACTGCTAGTGTCTGAAAAACAATCTTTTACAGCTTTCCAAGCATGTTACAGCTGTCAAGTACTTCGATGACCTCACTGCCAATGTACTTTATATTACACCTCTAAAACCCTTTTGGTCAGTCTGTAAATAACTTCTGACTAATGAATTACTCCAATAATAGCTTTCTTAGCTATTGTGTAATTAAATCTCTTTCTAATAAAACAATAAAACGATTTACTATGTTTTTAATCACAAATTCATTTTTTACAAATACATTACTAGTTTTGGTTTTGTAGTTTACTAGAACTACAACTTGCATACAACCATAACGCCAATGTAAGCGTAAGAATATTTTGTAGTTGTTGTGCAATTTTAAGTCTTTAAATACCAGTGGACAACATTTTTTTAACAACTATTATTTGTATCACTTTCAAAAGGTTTAGCAAGTACGATTAGATATGGCTGAGCAGAATAAAAAAATAATGAAAAGTGACAAAAAATCCAAACCAATGAGAGGGTTTTAGACATAGTACGAATGTCCTTCAGACAAAGATATTGTGCCTGTTTGGAAATGGAATGAGGACACTTCGAACATCTTCTATAACTTCTTTGTAACAATATATAAAAATAATGATCCATATCTCTAAAGCCGCTGATATGACAACCCATGTTTATTAAGACTTTTTTGTTTGTTGTGGTATGTACTACCACCCCTTAAATATTTTGCTTTTTTTTAACACCTTGTCTATACTTTGGGGCACTATTAACTAACAAAGAAGGTAATTTAGCCAAAATTAGACGGTTATGCAACTCAACAAAAACAGTAGTAATCTACAAAAACACGAACAGACAGTAGCATAACAATATACACAAAAAATTTAAGATCATAAAGACTTTAGTGTTTCAGGTACTGTCATATGGCTTAGACAATAAAAGCACAAAACATAAAAACTATAAATGCGTTAAAAATTTAGTGCTGGAAAAAATGCTGCAGATTTTTTGGGCCCCAAAAAAGGCAAACCAATCCCTAAAATATGTTGGATACATTTTAAAACAATGATAACAACTTTGATAAATATTTTTAACTGTTATAGGCTCTAATAAATTTCTATTGGAAAGTCAATAGATAAAATGCATATTAGTCAGCTCTGCGTTTGTATCACGATTTATATTATACGATTACCGCAATAAAAAATACAAGTCGTGTTTTTGAACTAATTTGGCAGTAAGAATATTGCACGCATGCATCATGGCTATTAATGAGTTTTTTAACGGTTTTTAAATTTTGAAAACAATAAAGTATTGCTTTTTGAAATTTTTTTTAACAAATCTTCTTTACTAACAATATGAACGGTTATTTTAACAAAATCATTTTTTATATATATATATATTATTATTATTTTATCTAAAAATTTGCCACGCATCCTGATGTGATAACCGTTTATATTGTTAACTAGCAAAATTTGTTAAAATGATTAATGACAATATGCATAAAGAATAGCCCCGATTGTGTTTATAAGCACTAATTTATTTATTGAAATTTGTTCTGTTTAGTTCTGCAAAGCGGTAGTCATACAAAGCTTACAACAAGATTTCTAAAACAAAATGTGGTTACACAATACAAGTTGCTGACCTGACAGTGGACAGCTACTGCGAGAGACGAGTAAAAACAAAAAAATGTTACTGTAACTTGGACGCTAGGTACCAACTTCCACTTGACAGTAACTCGTGATGATGCAAGTAGCTGCACTGAAGTAACTGACTAGGACAGCTCAGATGCTAGCTTGCACTGTGTATCCAACCCTTAAGTCACTTTACTTTTTGATTACTAACCAGTAGTTTGAACTGAAGAAAAAAATCAAATTAAATTAAATTAAATTATTGCTTTCTATTCGAATAACTACAGCATCCGTTTCAAAAACAACCCAAACTTCAAAGTTCTCATAAATACGACTTTAATGTCCTGCAATAATTGGAAAAATGTATAACCAAAAGTGAAGGTTGCGTTTGTTGAAACTCAGCCGGATTGTCTATTGCAAATACTAATTGGTTATCAAAATAGATTCCCGCTTTTTCTGGATTAGTAACAAGAAATTGTATATATTTAAAGATGTATTAGTGTACTACAATAAAACCTTGCAATAGAGAATTTTTTATATAGTTCTTAGCTATAGTATCTGATACGATTGCTTTATTAAGCAACAACATTCAATCGGCATGTTACGATTAAAGATGACTGTAAGTTAATACAAAATTTGTAGTGCCACTGATTTTATTTAAAATTACAAAAGTAAGGTAGAAAGCTTTTTTATTCATCAACAAATTTGTTTTAGATCTTGATCAATTGCTTGTCTTAATTATACTATTCTGAATATCATTTGATTATTTCCAATTTTTATTTGAAACCTCTAAACACTGACAGTTATTTGTCTGCTTTTATATGCAGATTCTTAACATATAAAAAAATAAAAGAAGTATTTTTAATTTAAAAATGAAATATATTGTTATTTCAGTATAAAATCACATTTTAGACACGACTAAAGAGAATTTGACCTTGTTGATAGTTCTACTGCAATAGTAACTCTTTGCTTTAAAAGCATTCTGTTCTTCTGTAAACACCATTGTACACATAAGTTAAACTCACATTTCTTTTCAATTCACAGATTGCATGCTAGATTATTTAAAATTTAGACAATAATTCACATTTTACGTTTTATTATATTAAATTAACTTTAAAATTGATCAACAGTCTTAATGCATGCATTGTGTTTGTTTGTAGACTATCTTAAGCTTTTGATACACTTCATTAATTATAAGAAAATTCTAAATAGATTGGAGAACTACGGCATAAAAACCAATTTAAAAATTGACTTAAAGACTGTCTCAACAACCAAACAAAATAATCATTGCTTCAAGGCAGCATCTTATGCCCCATTTGTAAATCAAACGACGTGGGCTTGTGATTGTGATAAAACATGTAAGCACTGGTTCTACGCGAATAACACATTTATAGTGTCAATTCACCAAAACTCAACTACTAGGTTTTAGAAAACTTACAACAAGGCACAATTTTAAAAATAGACAAATGGCCGCTCCACATCAAAGATAAAAAAAACTATTTTTTTTTATTTTAATTTATCGCAATTCCCAATGCATTCCCATGACTCTTACACCAGCAAAATGTAACTGTGCTAAAAAAATAATAGTTAAATATAAAAAATACCTGGACATTTAATAAATCTAGACATCTGTTTTGCAACTTATATTACTTTTATTTTTTAATTCTTAAACAAACAATGACAAAGATCTATAAAGCAATGGTTAATTATATAATTGTAAAACTGCAACGCTTCCAATCTTTTAAGAATTTACAAAACTACGTGCCAAGACACCTTTTTTGCCAACAAAAAAACTCAGTTGATTTGTACAAAGATGGAAAAATCTACAATATCTTTTTTTTTCATAATCAGAAATGTTTTATTAACTTTCAAAACGAGAATAATTGGTTGAAAGTTAATCACTAACATAGAAAATAGGAAACGAGAAGATATGTTGTAGAAACTTTTAACAACAGATACAAAATAATAATAATAATATCAATAATAATACTGCATTTATTTCAGAACTTGTTACACTAAATACATAAATATTAAATGATAACAAAAAAGAAATTTGTCAAAATAAACAAAAAATACAATTACACAATAACAGCACATGTATAAAATAAAGTACAATTAAAACAAAATAGACAATATAGTAACTTAAACTAAAAATGTGTTTAAACTGTATTTTTCTTTCTCTAGTATGAATTTATAAATTTTACGTTTGAACTCTATAAATGAATTTAGTATTTTCAATTCATTTCGCAATATATTAAAATATTTTATACTTGCATATCTAACACCTTTTTCAATCATTGTCAGACGGTGCTTTGGGAGATTATAAAAACTGTATCTAGTATATCTTCTGTAAACGACGTATTTATGATGTAAGTAATAGGTTTCACAACAACATAAATGCATTTTTTTATAATAAATGTTGGAATATCATCATCACCTGAACTTCTTGTATTTTTTAAGCTTTACTACTACTATACTGTTTAAGTTGGGTGGTGATTTAGTGGGTAGCGCTTCTTTTGAATAAGAAGAAAAGTTCTAACATTACGTCCGTAAAGCAATTTCATTTTCAGCAAAAAGCAAAAATAAATGTGTTACGCCTATGAATTCCGTGTAGAATTTGTTTTTTTTATATTTACGAGCTGTAAATACACGTATTATTGAGATAAACCTTACAAATCACGGCCAAAGAGTAACAATCCTGGGATATACGGAGTAAAGGATGACGCACCAGTAAATATAAAGGACAGCTAAACGACAAAATTATAAAGATAGGAAATATGAGAGAAGTCATCGTACTGGGAAACTTGAATTCTAGGACAGGAAAAAGAAACAACAATAAAGTAGTGGGCAAATATGAGAAGATACTGAAAATGACAATGGAACACGACTAATTGCGACTTGTGAGCAGAACATCTTAAAAATATTAAATGGATTTTACAAACATCACAACGTTCACAAGTACACGTAGACACAAACAACTCAAAATTTAAAGTCAATAATTGACTATACCATTGTCAGACAGAATACAAAATTGAAAATACTAGACGTCAAAGCATGTAGAGGACCATCATGTGGCAGTGACCACTACTTACTAAAAACAAAAATTGTCATCTTCATTAGAATAGAAAATAAACAAATAGAAGAAGAGCAAAATAAAAATATAAATATAATTTGGATAGTCTGGAACACAAAAGTGTGAAGAGACTATATCAAACACGACTAGACAAAAAGCTAAAAATAAATAACTTTAATTATACGGAAATGCTCTATAAATATATAAAAGAACAAATACATGCAGCGGCAAACGAAGCCCTAGGGAAGTATGAGGAAAACCAGCAAAGACAAAAACCATATTGGTGGGATAAAGAAATTAAAATTCAAATAGTAAACAAACGAAAAACATACCAGAAGTATTTAACAACTAAAAAAGATAGTAAGGAAGAGTATCACACAAAAGAAAAATGAATCATGGGAAAGAAAGTGTAATCAAATTACCACATATTTGGGAGGCAGAAGGAGCACGGAAAGTTGGAAAGTAATTAACGGTTTACGTAAAGAAAACAAGACAGGCTTAATGCCAATAACGACTGAAAAATGGGAAAGACACTTTAAAACCCTATTGACAGAGCATCAAACGGAATTTATTAATAACAAAGAAAACGATCAAAAAATAAATATAATATCATCTCCTATTAGGATAAGTTTAAACGAAGTTAAGAAAGTATGCAAGTCTCTAAAAAATAGGAAAGCTCCAGGACCGGGAAATATCCCGGCCGAACTATTAAAATGCGGAACAGATAAACTATACTTACAAATAACAAAGCTATGCCAAATCGATAATATCAACGATCTATAAAAAAGGAGACAGAAACAACTGCGATAATTATACAGGGATATTGGTCACTAGCACGATAAGCAGGGTATACGGTAAAATCTTGAAAAGTAAGATCGAACAAGAGTATACAGACCTGGAGGCAAAAGAACAGGCAGAATTTAGAGCAGGGAGATCTACAGTAGACTATCTATACTGTTTAACCCAAATTATAAAGAAAAAAAGTGCAAGAAACCAGGAAATACACTTAGCATACGTCGATCTAAAAAAAGCTTACGACAATATTCCATCTACTAAACTATGGGCAGCATTAGAGCAAACAAATATTATAAATGGGCTTATTCAAGCAGTTAAAAGATTATACAAAAACAACGTATCAAAAACAAAAATAAAGCATAAAATATCTAAGGGATTTACATCTACGAAGGGTTTAAAACAAGAATGCTGCATATCTCCTACCCTCTTTAAAATATATATAGAACAAGCGCTTAAAGTATGGAAGAAAAAATGTTACGGAATGGGAATCCCCCTTAATAATAATAAAACAATATATACAATGTGTTTTGCTGATGGCCAGATTGTACTAGCCCAAGACCATAAAGACATCAATTACATGACACGCAAACTCATTGAAGAATACAAAAAATGGGGCTTAGAAGTAAATATCAAAAAAACTGAATGTATGTGTATTGGCGGAAAGTAAGAAGACATTGTATTAGAAAACGAAGACAAAATAAAACACTGTAAAAAGTATAAGTATCTGGGACAAAAAATAATATAAGATGGAACATTGGACAAAGCAATTAGGGAGAGAAACATTCAAGGAAAAAAAGCAATAGGCATGTTGAATGGAATACTATGGGATTAGAATATATCAAAAGAAAACAAACGACGCATATACAATACTATATTAAAAAGCATAATGACATTCGGAAGTAAAGTATGGCAAATAAAAAATCTTGTATATACTGTATGGCTCAATCATCTTCAACAACATTGCCCTACCAACAAGCTACAATCTTTGCTTCTTTTCATAATCTTACTTAACTTACTTATCAACCCACTTTTTTTTCTGTTGTATTTCGTAATAAACAAAAAAAAAACAGAAGCTACTTAGAAAATTCCAATAACTCTTCTCTAATACTTCTTTTAAATTTTTTGTATATAACAACCAAACCTAAACTATAAGCCATCTATCGTTATTTTAAGATAAATATAAAATTTAAACATTTTTTTAATTTATATTGATTAAGATGTCTAATACTTATAATTTGAAATCTACATATCAGAAAATCTTACTCTTTCAGTTTCCGCTTAAACTAAGATAGCACCTTAAGCTCGATTCAAATCAATATTGTGTTTTTCAATTAAAAAAATGTCAGTTCAAGTTGGTTTAAACTTAAATAATTATGTATTATGCTTTGAGTGCAGAAAAAAAAACATTTAAATTTAAAATAAATGTTGTTGAACTCACTTAAACATTGGATTAAGTTATGATTGAAATACTGGCCTAAACTATTAAAAAATCATCAATTGTTTTATTATTAAGTTAAAACAATTAAAAAATATCACATTACAACTTTAAATATATTGGTCACAAATAAAATGTTGAACAAACATAGAAAAAAACTTGTAGTAGCTTTTAATGTCTAACTTGATAGTCTATAATTTTATCAAAATCCAAAAAACTTTCTTGTAACTGTTTAACTTTACAAAATATATCCGCCGCAATTTTTTTTTTAATGAGGACAAATAAAAAAAATATGGGAGGGCCAGATTTGGCCCGCGGGCCATAGTTTGCCGACCCTAGGTCGATAGCATTCAGATCTTATCAACAAACTTTATTGTACAGATCTTAATAACAAATCTGTAAATCTTATCAATAGAATTTTTCATACTTTAGAAAAACTGTATAACAAATATGGAAGAGCGCATTAAAATATTAAAGTCAGACAGATTCTTAAAAAAATTTCTTCAGTAAACAAAGATCTTAAAACCTAACCTGACTGCAGTTCTTAAATTTAATATATAACTTTAGAAAATTTATTTTTTTACTGTTTCAAACAAGTGGTTTATACAAGTAACCAAACGAGCAACCAAAAGAAAAAGTCATGAACAGTAATTTCATTTGTATTAATTAATTAGAATAAATAAAATAAAAGGGTTGTTGAATCGGCAATAACTTTCAAGCATTTTTTTAAACCTTGATTTACTTTATCCACTGAGAAAGTATCCCACAGAAAAGGTTTACTTTGCATTTTAATAATTAACTTTTATCTATTAATAATTAATAGTCACATCTTATTGTGCTAACAATAATTTGATATTACACTATGGGTTGCTAGCAACTAGTGATTAGGTGGTATTATGCTCTATATAACTTAATACATTTTGTTGATGTTGCAACCAGTCTGGTTACACTACCAGCGACTACCAGTCAGATTGATTTAACTTCATTTTAGTTAGTTAGTGGCGCAAGAAGCCGACATCACGAGGTTTGCTCCATATAATTACACACCGTCACCACTTGTTACGCCAGTCTAGTATCCCAGTGAGGTATGGATCTAACCATAATTTACCAATACTAGAGATTTAAGATAAAAATTTACATTTTCAATCAGCTTTAATAATTTGATTAATTTAATAACTTTCTAAAAATTATAATTAGCAGACTTTAACTGTCTGCATTCTAGAATAAATAAAATAAGTTTTTGTTTTTGTAGATTTTGCGGTTTGATTAAAAACGGTTTTGGAAGTTAGCTTTGAGCAGGACTCGCTTGCTACGCTTAAATCTAAGCAGTAAAACAGTACGTTTTCTGACTGTAACTTTTATTTGATGTCTCAAAAATGCAAGTGTTTCTAAGATAATATAATTTAAAATGCGCATCATATAATGAGTTTGATTGAAAACAGCGCAAGCAAAGCATCGACAATTATGAGAAAACGCCTAAAATGTGTTCAACAGTTATCATTCTATTTGTACTGCAAAAACGGCGCCGGCTGATGAAATTATTTTAGATAAGCTTCCGATAAAGTAAATAGACATTGTAAACTTTAAGATTATAGACAAATTGCCATAATTATATAATAAACACAAAAGGTCGACTACAGCCATATAAACAAAGTGAATTTGTTGTCTTGTCTTAAAATATGTTTTATTAATTAGATTAATAAAATAAAGTTTTTAGTGCTTATAAACCCGTTCTTTAATATTTTAATTATAAAATATATTTAAAATATAACAATATTTAGAAAGAAGCACACCTCATGGCATTTGTAAAGTTGATATTATGTATGCATTTTATTTTGTAATTTAGATCTTGTCAATAAAATTTGTTAAGTATATGCATTACAAATAATAAGTAAATATAAATTAAAAAGAAACGATCATTGATTATGTAATTTATGTAAATCTACGCACTTCTTAACACAGCGTTTTCGATTTCAATTACATCCTAATATAAACAATCACATAAGTTGCTATTTCCTATTTCGGCTTGATATTTGATTACTGAAACGATAATATAACGTATTTTATCTTTGTTCCATGTAAGCAGCCCATTTGCAGTTAATATTGTAATACCAGAATTATTTATCTGCAGTCATTCAACAAAAAAGTAATATTAATAACTCGTATTCTGGCGCCAGAATTCGCATTACCGTTAATACAAACAATATTATATGTACAGTAAATATAATTAATTATACAAAATAATAAATAGCAATATTATACTGCTAAAAATGAATATAGTATATATATAATAATATTTTATTATAAAATAAACGAATCTGATACTCTCTCCCCTATAATATGTTTTTTTTAATAATACAAAATTAATTACAACAAAAAACAAAAATAGGGGACCCAAACTACCTAGTTAGAGTGGCACCACTTTTTTACAGCCGAAAACTAGTTTTCAAGAGATACCGGCACTTGCCAGGCAGGGGTTGTTATATATAAAAAAAGCCCCAGGACCTTGGAACCCACTCTATAATAGCGCTTGATCCTTCAGAATGTTAAAGACTTTTTTATAATATGCTTTCAGGGTAGATTACCAATAAATTCATGACTTTTTTCTTTAATGCGGCATATAAAATGTCTCCAAATAACTAATAAGATTCTATCAATTATCTTAAGCCCTTAATGGAATTTATTTGAATAATATTAGAAGTGTTTTTGCATAGTTTAAATATACACGTTTGAAGAATTAAAATAATAAATTATGAAAAATGTGTTAGGTGGTCTATAAATTTTAGAGGATAATTTTATTGCCATGGGCTATTTTTTTAAGTCTTTATCCATTAATCTTATTTTATAGCTGATGATGACTGTGTGCAAGGCAAATTTAAAAGTAATTTAAAAGAGTATGAAAAAATAATTACTACTTAATTAAATAATTGCTATTAGTAACTTTTGCATCAATAAATGTATTATACTAAGAAGTAATTAAAATTGTTGTAAACGGTGTTTCAACTAACTGATTTAAATCTTTGGTAATTTTTTATACAGTGGCTTCTTAAACATTTAAAAAGAAGTTGAATTACTTTAGGCATATGATTTAAAAATTCATTTTGCGATTGATTGTTGAGCGCTGTACGCTTTAATAAATTTTAACATTTATTATTATATTTGCCTTACAGTTAAAATATACAAAACTTAAAAAAAAATAATAAGTGAAGGCACATTTAAAAATATTTTCCCTAATTTATTGCTTTGCAATTGACAGTCATGTACGTGTATGACCAGCAGTATGAATGTAGCTTCAAACATTAGTTTGTCAAGTTTGTGAGTCTGTCGCTTTTTTGAGTCACAGTATGTACTTTAACAACAGTTGTATCAAGGAAGACATCCTATAAAAGATTACATATTTAATTGTTGCTTTGCAATTAATAATCCCTTAGTTTGTGTATTGCAACTGACAGTTAAATCATAAACTTACATGTGTTTGGCTTTTTTTTATTGATTTGCAATTACTAATTGTGTCATGGTATGGCCTCTTAAAAAAAGTTGCTTTACGATTGATAGTTGTATTAAAATTTTTAATATAAATTTAATAACTGCATTTAATAATAGTAATAATAAAGCAGTACTTAAAATATAAAAATGTAAAAAATTAGTAATTGGCGTTGTGTATTAACTAATAGTTTTTAAATATTTTTAAATAACAACTAATTTTAACAATATTAATTGACGATTTTATTTACTTATACAGTTTTTAAACTGTTATTATAACTTTCAATGTATTGTTCAATTTTGAGAACATACTGACCTTAAAGTCCTAAGCAGGTTTAATTGTCACTTTATATCTGTCAGTTTATTGACTAATTTCTAGTCAGATTAAATGATTGGCATTTAGTTTTTTTTTTTAATAATTTGTGAATATTGACATTTATTATACTAGTTAAAAAAAATATCTAATATAAAAACAAAGTATTATTCACTTATAAACGTTGCATTATAAGTGAAT
This sequence comes from Tachinus rufipes, assembly GCA_963932245.1. Taxonomy (NCBI): domain Eukaryota; kingdom Metazoa; phylum Arthropoda; class Insecta; order Coleoptera; family Staphylinidae; genus Tachinus; species Tachinus rufipes. Next base: position 42,131,505 of record OZ010745.1, on the reverse strand, counting down.
AACAAGTATTAAAACGAAACTGCATACTATTAGAAATGCCATACATTTATGTCTTAAAAATTGTGTAAATCGGCAAAAAATATCCCGGTGCGGACATAGGATCAGAACACAACCCACTTAGCAAATATAAAAACACAACTAAAGAAGATACATAAAACACAATAAAATACGAAGCAAAAATAAATAAACAGATTACTCCAGCAATGATATAAAAACAATGACGGAAAGTTAATTTTAGACAAAGAATAACTGGCGTATATCTGGAAAAAAGACATCAAAGATATCTTTTTAAACAGACTAAACATATATTAAATCTTGACCTGTAAACCATCTGACGAACTAAACCACGAAAAGCAGGCGGACCCGACTAAATACACATTGAATAGATCAAAGTCATCAATAAATACAATAAAGACATTCTGGTGCTAATGTTTAACCATATATACAAGAAAGTACTTATCTCAAAAAACCAAACGCAATTTAGTTTTAGAAGACAAGAACGTCTACATATGTTTTGTCGACTACAGAAGAGCATTCCATTCAGAACAAGTCAAATATTAAAAAAATACAGACATACTAACCAACATACTCATAGATGCAAACAAACTAAACATTATCAAAAACTTCAACTGGGAACAAAAATTATTGATACAACTAAAAGACGGCAGAAGAAGTGTGATGCAATGATGTATCCTGTTCTCTTTACTTTTCAATATTTATTTAAAACATATATTTGAAAAAGTTCTGGAAAACGCAGAAGATAGAATAAAGATCAATGGTCACCTTGTAAATAACATTTGTTAAGCAGAGTAATCAAAGGATGCAAAAAAATAGTATTTGACATCAATAAAAAAAAAAAAAAAAAAATTGTAATTAGTATAGACAAAAATATAAAGGTAAACTTTTTATAAAAAAAAAGTAGCAGGTACAGAAGATGAAATACCTTAAAACTTGTCTAACACAAGAACTTGATAAAGACACAAAATGTATCACTAAAACAGAGTTAACAAGATGTACATTTATATAAGTTAAAAAAAAAATCTGCTGCAGAGACGTGTTTAAATGTTACATATACTCACTACTATTATTATATGGCACTAAAGCAGGGGTAGCCAACCTAAATAATCTTGCGGGCCACTTTGAAAATGCATCATTACTCCGCGAGCCGCATGTAAAATTATATATCTATAAATTAGATTTAGGGCCGTAATATCCAACTCCTAATAAAGCACCTAATAAACTATTAGCTGAATAACCTAACTTTTTTTAAATTTTAAATTGATTTAATTTTGTTACACCTCTAAGCAATTAATAAATTATATGCTTAATGTTTTTATTTGTTATAAATGTAAATGTTAAACATATATTTAATTGGCTGTCCATAGGTTTTAATAAAATAAATAAAATTAAAAGTTAGGTTATTCAGCTAATAGTTTATCAGGTGCTTTATTAGGAGTTAGATATTACAGGCCTTAGACTCACTATAGACATTCTTTTGAAGTGAAAAATTGAAACATAGAATATAGTTTAATTATTCTGCAAACTCTTAAGCCCTATACTCTTTGCAACATTAATAGACAAGGCTATAAAAAAAAGAAAAAAAGAGCTACAGACACAAGGATAGGATACAGAAAACTGAAACAAATTGGTATTCAAATCTGTTTGCAGATGACATAATATTAATAACAGACAAAGAAGAAAAACTACAACAAAACAAAAAAATACACAAAACAAAACTTAAAAAATAGGCATGAAAATAAACACAAGTAAAACAAAGACATTAAACAAGTAAAATATTACAACTACCTTTGTACAATAATAGAAGAAACAGAGAATATAGACATGGAAATAGATGCAAAAACTGGAAGAAGAAGAAAAATATTCAATGCACTCAAAAGATAATTCTTGGTTAAGAAAGAAATAACGAAGACAATAAAAACAGAAATAGTAAGACCAACCCTAATATACTCAAGCAAATTTTGGACAACAACAGAAAAAAATAAAACTAATGCAATGGAGATGAGATTTCTTATAAAAATTAAAGGAATAACAAGAAAAGATAAAGTGAAAAGCTCTGAAGTAAGAAGTGAACTAAAAATGAAACATATAGAAACAGTAATAGAAGAGAGACAGCTATAAATGCTAGGACACATACACAGACTGAATAAAACAAGAATAACAAATAAAACACATGAATTGAGAATACAGGGCAAAACAAAGAGCTGGTCTGAAGAGGTCCACAAAGCAGCAAAAAATAGAGGAATAGAGTAAACAAGCTTGGGTATTAAGGACTACGGATACATAATAATACTATTCTGCAAAATCATAACTGTAAATTCATAAATAAAACAAGCAATACATGTCATATGCGCAAGAATATTATTATAAAATCAAAATTAATTTTTTCTCATAATTTTTACAGTTAATTTTTGAATATATGGATGCACAAATAAAGTACTTTTTAAATAAATTAGTTTTTACTACTTTGGCCATTATAAAATAAATATATTTTGTAAAAGTGTTATAAATCTTGGGGGCCGCAAAAATGTTCAAAGCGGGCCGTGGGTTGGCCACCCGTGCACTAAAGCATAGACTTTAAAAATAGCTCAGACGCATAAGAACTAAAAGAAAAATTTTAAAGATAGTAAAGACCAAGAAAACATTATACTTGAGGCATGTCATGAGAAACAAGATATTAGCATTAATACAACTAATAATGCAGGAAAAAAAAAAAAACCAGTAGACAAGAGACAACTACTTACAGCTTTCCAGTTATTCCACAACGTTAGAACAAAGATAAATTTGCCAAAAATAGAAAGTCAACCGTAAAGAAAAAAGAAATGTTATACAAAAAAAAAAATCAATAAAATGACAAATGTAAAAACATCTTGAGTTCCGAAGTAGGAAAAGGCAAGGAATGTCTGGCCGTGGGTAAATTAGGACTAAGAACTAAAAATGTACAATTCTGTGAAGAAGAACAACTAATATTAACAAATACCTTTTACAATCTACCCAAACGCCAACTGTACACGTGGAAAGGATCTGTAGATGCACCGGAAAGGATTGTAATAAATCAAACTGATTATATATGCATAAATAAAAGATATAGAAATTTGATTACATCTGTAAAGACGTACCCCGGCGCAAACGTACCTTCGGATTACAATTTTTTAGCAGCAAAAATAAAACTCTGTTTTAAAAAACAATAAAAAGTGATAGAAAAAAACGTGTAGGGAACAGACTAACTAGACGAACAAACGAAACCCGAAGCAAAATAACCCAAAAAATCTATAGACAGTATCCTAAAAAATATTAAAAAACAAACAAGAAAATAAACTAGCTAAACGAAACTAAACGTGTCAAAACCATGGATGACGACAGAAATCTTGAAGGTGATGGAAAAAGAAAAAGTTATTAAACAACAACAACAACAAAAATGAATACAATAACATGCAAAGAGTAATTAGAAAGAAAATCAGAGAAACCAAAACCACATGGCACAAACAAAAATGTACAGAAATCAAAAATTATAAAAGAAAATATGACCTATTTAATTTACACAAAAAACTGAAAATAGTAGCCGGCTTAAACCGAACGACAAATACAAACATAATAAAAGATCGAAATGGAAACAAAATATTTAACATTGAAAAGCAACTGGTAAGATAGACTGAATATACTGCAAAACTCTATGAAGACAGTAAAACAGAAATCTAAAACATAAATTCTACAAATAGTCTTCAAATTATAAAAAAAAATAAGTAGAACGTGCTATAAAAACTACCAAGAATGGGAAAGCAACTAAGCCAGACAAAGTATATGGAAAAATACTTACTGGATTAAATCGACCTTTGTACTACTTCCAAAAAAAAAAAAGAGTAAAGCAACAAAATGTAGCAAATATAGAACAATTGGCTTAATAAGTTATGAATTAAAAATATTCTTGAAAATATTGCATGGCAGAATATACAACAAACTAGACAAAAAAATTGGTAACACACAATTTGGTAGCCTTGGGATACGCAAAGCATTATTTGCAATTCAAATACTAGAACAAAAATGCAGAAATGTGAACCATGATGTCAATATGTGTGCGATAGATTTTGAAAAAGCTTTTGATCGGGTTTGTCACATCATAATTTTAGAATTATTAAAAGACACCTCAATTGACGAGATAGATATTCATCATCACAAACTGTATTGGCAACAACAATTGACGGTACGTCTAAACCAACAACTATCGGGCAAAAAAGGCATCAAAAGAGGAGTGCGGCAGCGATGCATGTTGTCACCGATACTATTCAACTTATATGCGGAAGAAATGTTCAATAAAGATAAAGATGCAAAGAAGGTATTATTATAAATAAAAAGCTAGTTAACAACATTAAATATGCTGACGACACGTATTGCTGACAAGCACAAGTGAACAATTCCAGTCGCTTATCGATCGATTAGTAAACATGCAGATAATACGAACTGAAGCTGAATACAAAAAAACCCAAATATCTAGTCATTACATATTCAAAAATTGCAAACATATGACATAGGAGATTCATTACTTAAATGGTTAAAGTACATACCTTTGCTCTAGAACACAGTACGTTAAAATAAATGGTCATACTTCACATACTTTGAATGTTACTTCAGAAATTCTTCAGGGTTTAAATTTAAGACTACTATTATTTTCAATATTTATCAACGATTTGTCAAATATAATAAGCTGTCCATACTTACTCTTTGCTGACAATTTAAAAATATTTTTAAGAATTAAGGAAACACATGATTGGATTAATATTCAAGATAATTTAACTTTAATTTAAAACTGGTGCATTACTAATGACATGGAATTAAACATTAAAAAATGTCACTTTATGCGGTTTACACAAATTAAAATATAAATAGACTTTGATTGCACTATTAATAGCATAAATTTGTGCTAAGCAAATTTCAGTTAAGACCTAAGTGTAATATTAGATACAAAACTCTCATACTCTGTGTAAGTTACATAGATCATGTTATCAATAAAGCTAACAAAATGATAGGGTTTCTAAAACAATGCACAGTTTGTAATTTTATACAATTCATTAGTTAGATTTCACCTTGGATATTGCTGCTTAGTATGGTCACTATTATATGCAACTTAAATGAACAGATTAAAATCTGTAAGAGCAAACTTGCAAAAGTATTATCTAATAAGCTATATTACCAAGGAATTCATTTAACAATCATGTATCTACACGAGTCTTACATCACTTCAAAGTTGCAGGAACGCTATGGACTTGGCATTCTGTTTCAAACTATTAAATGGTATTATTAGTTTGGAGCAATTGCTGAGTTTGTTTGACATTAACGTACCTTCTAGATCACTACGATCATATAATTTTCTACATCAAAACCTCTATAGAACAACGTACGGTATGCATAATTTCATTTCTCGCATTTCTAAAAATGTTAATAAAGTCGCACAATTAATTCATTTTACCGGAGTATTATATGTTACATTCAATGCTCAATGCTGAAACGTGGTTTAATCTACACCAGTTATATATTTTTGTTGTTTTAATATTAATTTAATTCTGTTTTGATTTTATTCTTATTAATACTTTTTTTATGTATACTTTTATATGTTTTTTTGTTTAATCTGTATACTATATTATTCTTGTAAATGCTGAAGCGTTAATAAATTTTATTATTATTAGCAAAAACTATAACGTACGACACAATGACATAGTAGTACAGAAAGACAAATTAGAGCGCGTGAATAAACTAAAATACCTAGGCACAATTATTAACAATAAATGAGACCCAAGTTAAGAAATCAAAGCCAGAATCTCACAAGCAAGAGCAAATTTCTTAAAACTCAAAAACGTTCTGTGCAGCCACAACTTAAACCTAGAATTGCGCTTGAGAATGATGCAATGCTACATCTTCTCGGTTCTACTATACGGGGCAGAAGATTAAACGCTAACGGAAACATTAATCACAAAGTTAAACGCGTTTGAAATGTGGATGTATAGACGAGTTCTGAGGATCAGCTGGGTACAAAAAGTTACAAATAAAGCTGTCTTCCATAAAATTTACAAAACCTCGAGATTTCAAATCATAAAACGAGTATTTTGGACACGTACTAAAACACCCAAAAAATTACAAAGTGCTTCATCTAATAATCCAGAGTAAAATAATAAGAAAAAGAAACGTTGGACATCCTACAACATTATGGCTAAGAAATCTTCGCCAATAGTTTGGGAAAACATCAGCGTAGCGGTAAACAAAACGATCATAGTCAATATGACAGCTAAACTGAAAGTCAACGATTGAGATTAGTCATGACACATAAAGAACAACATCTTATGTTTATTGTTTTAATAATCAATGATTAATAGTTGTTAAGTTTTACGATTTATATAATAAATGTTGTTATTAAAAAATTTAATCAACAAAATTTTAGCTCTTAGAAAAATATTTAAAAAAATTAACTGTTCATTTACAATTAAAATTTATGTTTTAACAATATTTTAACTGTTTATGTTACAAGCTGCATTCAGAAGATAGTGGTAATGAGTCAGTTAGCAAATATAAATCGAGTTAGATTGGTATAATAGAGATTGTAACAGTAAATCAAAGTTTGATAAAGCACTAATAGATTAATAAAGAATAATAAAATGACAAAAGATTAAAGTAAAAAATAAATTATATAGACCAGTTGACTAAACGAAGAAATGGATATTTTATGTAAAAACCATAAAACTAATAGTATACTGTCACGTGCATTTGAAATACTGCTCAAAATAATTGATAAAAAAACAACAAAAACAACAAAGATAGACTAAACCATACACCAATTTAGATTTAAAAGTCAAAGTTGCCGGCGGGTGCCCACAGGAAGACGTATTCTCACCCCTACTGTATTGCTTAGTCATAGACGAATTACTACAAATACATGCAAAAAGTTTGAAGCAACAGTGTCAGACATGACACAGAGTGCGCTAAATACTGTATAATGATGGTACAAACAGGAGGGGTTATCAGTAAACTCAAGCAAAACAACGATTGTAAAGTTCACAAGACTGCAAAACACTACAGACTTAAAAAACCTGAGAATGTATAGAACCAAACTACCAATGTCAAAAGAAATAAAACAAAAGCCATTCTGGTGCTTTTTGCCACGAAAATAATGGTCGGACGTACATAGGGATTAACACCTAGTATGACCAAACGGTTATACACGGTAGTGGTAAGACCCATGAATACATACGGAACGCTTGTATGGAAAGAAAAAACCATTCTCAAGTGCACAGCCAAAAAACTAGACAAAGCTCAGAGGCTAGCATGTCTGCTAATTACTGGAGCAATGAAAACGAAGCTCACAGCAGCTATAGAAGTACTACTATTATTACCGTCACTTTACCTTATGGTAAAGACAGAAGCAAGACAAGTAGCATACAGACTGCAAATAAACAATTACAATGTAAACCTTGAGACCTACAGACCTAATTTAACAAAGGTGTTGCTTGAAAAAGAAATACTAACAATGAGATCGGACTTTATGAAAAACCACTGCATCAGCAAAAATATTGACGTGATAATACCATACCAAAACAAATGGATAAAGAACAGATATTTAGGAACGGCCAAAAGAACTATCTGGTACACAGATGGGACCAAAAACCAAAAAAGCACCGAGGTTGGAATTTACAAGAACAAACACCAAGAAAAGCAAACTTTGCTACCTCTGGGTAAATATGCCTTGACGTTTCAGTCAGAGGTGGCTGCCATTGAGTGGTGCGCCAAAGACATGATTGAGAATAGACTAGAACTTGACAGACTAATAACCATTATATCAAACAGTCAAGCGGCATTGCAGGTCCTGCAGGACCATTGTATGATACCAAAACAATGGTAATACAAATGAGTTGTATTAGACTCCGAAGACTCTCAGAACTGATAACCGGACAATGTAAACTTAACAAACACTTGTATAGAATGGGAATAAGAACGGGCCCTCTATGCCGCGGTTGTATAGAAGAAGATGAGACTCTAATACACTTGCTAAATGAATGCATAGCTTACAAACAGCAACGTATAGCTATTTTTGGCAAACACAACATAAACGAAGATTTGCTAAATGCAACCAACTAGGTAAAGGTGCTGGATTTTATCAATGAGACGAAGCTGCTTGAGGAGTAAAACAAAAGAGGTGTACAATAGGTTCAATAGAGCCGCAGTGCAAGGGGCACGAGCTGTTCAGTGTCTTTTGAAGGTTTTTCCCTTTCTACGTAAAAAAAATTTAAATTTAATAAAAAAACAAATTCTAGCAGTAAAAAAAAAGAAAAGAAAAGCAACATAAATAAGTTGTTAAAAAAATTATAAGGTATATTTTAATAAAATGTTTTTAACAGAAACCAAAACAAACTATAAAAATAAAAATTTTTTTTTTTATTATTAAAAAGAAGAATAAAAAAACAAGAGTAAGAAAGAAAGTTAGAGAAAGATGTATATTATCTGCTACTATTCAAAATATATATAGAAAATACAATAAATTTATATCAAACATTAGAATAAGTTAAAAACAAGTATTAAATGTATACAAATTAACAAATAGTTATAATATAGAAACAAAGGCATGAGTGCGACTACAGTCAACATATTTTTTGTGTATATTAAGTTGCCTATCATACTGGCCAAACTATTTGTGTTTAGCTGTAATATATGTGATTAATTACTTAATGTTACAACCGTCAATTTTTTAATTTTTTTTTGAAAAATAACTGCGTCTATGTTTTATTAAATGTTTTAATTGTCATATAATACACCTAGTAATTACAGCCAGGCACGAATAGTGTGGCCTCTATAATAGGTAACTTAGTATACACAAAAATTATGTTAAATGTGGTTAAACTTATGCCTTTGCCCGTTTTAGCATCTTTCAATCGCAGAACAACGTCGCCCATGGAATGTTTAAAATGTAAACGCAAATATAAAATGCTAAAACGGGCAAAGGTATTAGTTTAACCACATTTAACATAATTTTTGTGTATACTAAGTTACCTATTATAGAGAATATGTATACTAAGTTGCCTATTATAAAGGCCACTCTATTCGTGTCTGGCTGTAATTATTAATAAATAATAGACTAAATCGCACACTAAAAAACACTTTCTAATTCTATTACTGTTGTCAATACAATTTATTGTCTGTCACCTAAACATTTTATATGTTTATTTGAAGAATTTGTTTGTATAAAATAATAAATGTATTATATGTTCAATTTTTTTATTCAGTATCAGGTTGATTGCATAAAAGCAATGTTTTGCTTTCTCTAAATGATTTAATTTGTTTACCATATAACCTGTTGCAGTATAAATAAGAATATTTACAAAAGGTAATTTAAATAACAAAACAAAAAATAAAACTTAAAATAATAGAATAATTTGCAACATTTCTTAACGTGGTTAATTATAGCTCAGTTATAGTTCTTTTTTTATCAAAATAATCAATTATGGTTCCACCACAAACTACTAAAAAATGTAAACAAAAACATTTACAACAGATTTTTGAACGCGGAACTTATTTGGTTTAAAAAATTAGACTACTTTTACTTTATAGATTACAGCTTTGTTCGGTTTAAAAAAATAAACATGTTTGCTTCTGCTCAAAAATCTATCAGTTGATGCATAATTATTCGACAATGTTAAGTTTTTCTCATTTTTATAAAACAAATCAGTTAGCTTGAATGATTTTGTTGTTGTCTGAAAACTAATAAAAAACATATTTGGACAATTGCTACATTTTGCTAAGTTTTTTAAGATAGTAAACAATATTAGACTAATTTTTAAGTTTTCAGCTAGTGTACTAGTATGTAACTTTTGTCTTCTTATACAGCCGCCGTAAAAGCTTGGTCATCAAAATTTAAAAAAATCAACTCTTTCTTGACTTGTCATCTAAACTAGTATCAGATTCTTAAAGCAAACAAATTACTCTTGACATGCTTTTTTGTTAATTGTTTTTTTGCTAAGAAGATTGTTTAGATAGAGAAATGACTCAGCCCTTTTCAATGGTGCAGCATAATGTAGGCTGTGTATGTATGGTTTTCAATGCCCATTTTAATTAACTAACCGCATTAGAGTATTAATTAAATTACAAAAATGCGGTTTTTCGCTACATTAACAGCCTTTGTTTTTGTTAGGTTTTGCTTTGTTAGCAGTTAGGTGGTGACATTTTATTGTTTATTTTTGGTAGCAACGCATACCGCTACAAATGTAGCACTCAGTGTCTGCCTTCCTGAACGGTTTTAGAGTTAGTTATTTTCATTGTTTATACTGATTAATGTATTATTTTCAATTCCAATAAGGTTATTCAAGCATAGAACAACAGAGTTTTATGGATTTGTATAAAAAACCCTTTAAAATTATAGTTATTTAAATATTTTATAGCTGTAGTACATACATAGACTATAAAAGTCTTGAAAGTATATAAAACAAAGTGCATTGACATTGGGGCCATTACTACTTCACCGCTGTCTCAAGTTAACAGAATGTGCTGGACATGATAGAAGAAGATCCAAGTAGTTCTAAGCAAAAAATTGCCAATACTTTGAATGTAAGTCATTAGACAGTTTGAAAGAGCAATTTGTTGTATCCATACCACATTTATTGTGTTCAAGCACTACTACTTGCTGATCCTCCTTCACGTATTGCGTTATGTCAATGGCTTTTGCAATTATTAGTTCAAATTCTTCAGTTCTTGACACATTCTTTTCACCAATAAAGCCAGTTTCTTAAGAAATGCAGATAAAAATCCGCATCATGTACATATGTGAAGATTTTTTTCAACATCAGTTTTTCATAAATCATTGGGTTGGAATTGTGGAAGACTGTATAATTGGACCAGTATTACTACCAGAAAGACTTACACTGGAACACATACATACACCTCACTTTCTGGATGATGTACTATTGGCACCACATTTTGGTTGCTCGTGATTATTTAACAGCATCATGCGGAGATTGCTGGATTGGTCAAAGTGAGCTACACGCATGACCTGCTTGATCTTCAGACTTAAACCCCGTGGATTAAATAATCCATGGGGCTATCTGAAGTCAATAGTTTACGCTACTCCAGAGAAGAATTTAGACGACTTGCAAAATCAGATATTTGCTGGGTGTAACTTAATTAGAAACAACCTTGGTGTCTTTGAAAGAGTTTGGCACTCGATGACGAGAAGTTTGAATGTTTGTATTCAGGCTTAAAGAAGTTATTTTGAACATTTATTGGAGATTCAAGAACTTTACATGTACTTTTTGATAATAAAATGTTGTAACTGTCGCAAATTTTGTTAATCCTGTATCTTCGAAACAAAAAGGTTTTTCAAAAATCATTATAGGACAAATTATTAGAATAGGCCAACAAATAACGGTGAGATGGCTCAGTTATAGAGCGTTAGCGTAGCACGCTAACAGTCCGGGGTTCGATCCCCGAATATGACTAAAATAATAACTTTGCTCTTTATCCACCGGGGTGATTCGGAAGTCACCTAATAAGCCGTAAGTCCCATCAACCCCCTTCATACAAGTCGTAAGACTTTTGGGGCAATGTAAAATTGCTGTTAAACGCAAAATAAAGAAGAAGAATAACTCTTTGAATTTTTGCCGCATATTTACTTATCACCCTGCATACTGACAACAAAAATAATTTTAACTCCAAACTCATCAAATATGTAAATGATAGATACATAGATAAATTTTATTTATTTCATAAAGATTGCAAAATACAAAAAAAAAAAAAAACAATAAATATGAAACAAGCCAAAAAAAAGCAATACTAAAAATACAGTTACTGAATTACAAAAACAGTTTTAATACATTTTAAAAATATCATTTTATAAAATAAACATTCATTTAGTACAATTATAAACTTATGACTAGATTTAATAGAAAATTTTAATTTTATCAAAATATTCTGTAAGAGAGTAAGGTTCGATGGTTAAAAGTAATTTCTTAATTTCTGTTTTGAATTTATTTTTTGTTTGAATATTTTGTAATCTTGTAGACAGAGCGTTAAAAAGTTTCATTAATGTATAATGAACATTTTTTTCTAAAATACTTAGACGATGCGTGGGATTTACATAAATATTTTTACGAGTATTATACAGGTGACTAGAAATACAATTTTTAAACTTATCCTTATTATTAAAATTAAACATTAAACATTCAAATACATATAAGGCATATACAGTTAAAATATTATGTTGTGTAAATAGATTACGACAATTCTGGTTGTATGCCATGTTATTGACTGTACGTAAAGCTTTCTTTTGTACAACAAAGATTTTATTTAAAAAAGTTGAACCTCCATAAAAAACAATACCAAAACGCATCAAAGATTCAAAACAAGAATGATACACAATTATTAAAATGTCCTTATTTAAATGTGATCGAAGCACTTGAAACATAAATATCACATTACTCAACTTTCCAACAAGGTCATCAATATGAAGAAGCCCATTTCAAACATTCATCTATCTTTATGCCAAGACACGTGGCATTGCATGATGTTTTTAAAAATGTGTTATTGCAATTAAAATAATTAATATGATCTCCTCTGTAATGATCTGTCTTAAATTGAACGCATTGTGTTTTATTTATGTTAAGTAATAACTTATTAGCTAGAAGCCATTCCTCAAGTTTTGGAAAATATGTAGACGCTTCTGCTGTAATACTGTTCAAGTCGTTTCCAACATAAACAATGTTTGTATCATCTGCGAAACAGACTATTTTATGTTTTGTGTCATCTAAAATACTTGGTAAATCATTTATGTATAAATGCATAAGAACTTTAACGCAGTTAACATAAAACACTATTGACTAAACTGTCTACCAAATCTACGTTACAAATATTATTATAAGCTACAATTTTTTTAAAAATTAAAACGTCTATTCATTACAAACTATTTTAGTTTTTGAATACAATATTCCCATCCTTGCATAGTGTGTGAATAGTTTTGCATAATATAATCCGTTTAACCACTAGATTAGCAAAGCAATAAAAGTTATTTGTAGCATTTGATAACTTTGCAAGTTAAAACATGATTTCAATAACATTTCAAATAACTATTTTTTTTCTGTCGCAAACTTAGTGACGTACAGCACTTCCATGTAGAAACAAGCTAATGAAGCAAGAAGCTAAGTTAAAATAAACGTAGGCGTTGTTGAAATTGCTGAAGGCTGCACAAATTTGATTACTTTAAAAGCTCAAAAGAGAATAAACACCATATTTTTAGTAATTCAAAGTGCGGTGTTTATCAAGAATAAATACAAACTTTAAGTAATAAAAAAAATTATTTAATCATACAGTCGCTTTTACAATCTCCAGTTAAAGCATAGTTAAGGTTTGGAGAAAGATAAACTGGGAATAACTTATCCGGTGCTCGGAGCAGTAGTTATACCTAGTTTAACGCTCATAACCTCGTAAGCGCCGTACATATGTTATATTTGTAAAAACTAATAAGAAAAAAAGATTTGTTGCACCAATTTTTGTTTCTTCTTGTCACTATCTGATTTAAACACATTTACGTTTTGTAAAGAAGACAATCCAAATTTACTTAATAAATAACTTACGTCAATATTGACGTTCCAATAGGTTATCTAGAGATAAACTGCATTGCGTGTTAAACCAGGTATAAATATCGAATAGTTTATCCGACGATTGTAAAAGCGGCCTCATAGTAGAACGCTGCAGAGACGATTCTTTACTGTTTGAAAAGTAGTTCTAAAGAGTTATTCGGGTAAATATTATAATACGTGATTGAATTACTAGGTAATTTGAAGAGTAGGACCAACGAATATGAATGCATATAGATTCGACTTATTCAAGCTACGCTACTGTTGAAACAATTTATTAAAATAATTCAATTTTTTAGACATACAAAGAATATTAAAATTATAAAACTAACTGCGTTGTTTTGAAATATTTTGTTCCTACCTTTCTGAAATAGTTTACGATTAATTCAATCTTCTAATCAAAAACTAATATTAAACTTAATGAATGAATTAATTGCACCGTTAATAATAATTAGCACAAGTATTTATAAGTAACACCAGGATCATTATTAAGCCAACAATAAGTGTAATTAATATGCAGTACGTTTAAGGAAAATGTGAAATCCATAGTTAATAACCCATTGATTATTATTGATGGTTGCCCTTTCTTGGGTGTGCCTTTTATAGGTCAAATAAATATTGACTCTTATACAACAAACTTTTGATATTTTTTGCTCCGTCTTCATTCACTGCTGAAATTTGTAATAGGAAGAGGAATACATTACACATCGTGAAGGTATAAATGTACTATAGATCAAATTAATGAAAAGTAAACAGCGAGAGCAAATGAAAGGTGAATAAGGAAGTTAGTGTGTTGCCAAGTGAACATTTATCAACATAAACATTTAAATTAAAATAAATTTATATACATGAGAGCGATTTCACTCTGTATATCATTAGTAGTTGGTATTTTCATATCCTTGCGCACTACCGACGCTGCATAATAAACAATAATTAATGCTTTTTTAATGTATAGATTTGGTTTATATGATATTTTGTAAACATGCGTAAGTGTATGCAAATTTATCTACAATACAAATTAGTTGTATTTTATAGAGAAACTTATATTTTATATTAATGATTTATAATATCTTAGTTCAAGTATTAAACACACATAATATTGATTCAAGAAGACCTTGTCAGCAGCCTTTTTGTGTAATATTTATATATTAAATAAAACTTTAATTGTATTTACATAACCAGTCATGTTTGAATACTATTATTAATAATTCACAGAGAACAAAAAATAAAGTTTGGATTATCTGGTTGAAATGTTTGAAATATATATGTTACAACATAGATTTTTAAATAAACTCATACACTTCTTTCTAGGTGCACAACACATTTTACAATCATATGTGATATCTAAGGTTTCTACATGTAGATAGATCTTAGACGTCCACAGGGGCCCATAAGCATAGTCTATATAATTTAAAAATCATAGCAGCAAATGAACAAAATACATTTTAAATATAAATGTACTCAGCTAATCAACGATTAACAAAACAGAAAAAATTGGCTAGAATAATACAACTATAACAACTCTTCAATCAACAAATATACAACTAAGATAATATAGTTTATAAAGAACGACCAACAACAATTTAATATATTTAGATGTATTGCTAAGTACAATGCAGACACTAGAGACATTCAAGCTAATAAAATTGATAAATGCTATGCATGTTTCTTATATTGTATGTAAGATACTATTCAATTTTATAGCACATTTTTGTTACATTTAATAATAAGATTTAAGTAAATACAAATTAAACAAAATCTATTAATAAAATAGTTACAACTACAAAAATAGTCCTTGTTTGGTCATCAAAAGTTAAGCAGGCTGAGTTTTGTATTTAATAAAAAAAAGTGTGAAAAAAGATGTTGATTTGTCACAAAAGTATTGATTATTATTTTCTTTAGTAGTTCGAAAGATACAACACTAAATTTATTAAATAAATGTTAATCTTGTAATAAAGATTATTAATTATAACATAATAATACATGAATAATTTATTGTACTATTATACAAAATATAAAACCAAAAAAAAAAAGAAGATACATAATTAAAATATATTTATGAAGAATATTACCTGTTTGTGATTTATGAAAGAATATAAAACTTTTGAAAAGAATAAGATTGCTCCAACATTGATGATTTCTTGGTAGCTGTTTTTTCGTGTTTGGAGAGAAAGAAAAAAAAATTTGGCTCTCATCAATAAGAGAGATCAACTGGAGTTTTATTATTATATTTTGCAATTAAGTCCAGTAAAGTTCGATAACCCTAAAAAAATCACACATCTTTTAGATGTGATACAAGTTAATGTGATTTTTTTAAAACATTAGATTTATATAATCTTTCAGATTACATTTTGTTAGAACTTTCTTTAAGATTATTAGTTTCCAAAATGAGAAAAAAACTTTGAATCTCAACATTTAGATAATAAGATTTCTTTTTTTTTTAATTTGTAGTTTTTTTAACCAAGCAGACAATTGTCACTGACTTGGTTTTGAAAAATTCTTCAGTTCTAACAAAACCTATTTTTTTATTTTTATTCAACAGAACATTCAAAAAAAGTTCACATGAGAGTCAAAAAGATTAAATCTAAAGCATTTTTT
Organism: Tachinus rufipes; assembly: GCA_963932245.1. NCBI lineage: Eukaryota > Metazoa > Arthropoda > Insecta > Coleoptera > Staphylinidae > Tachinus > Tachinus rufipes. The sequence continues at coordinate 42,115,288 of OZ010745.1, read as the reverse complement.
TTAAGTGCCATTTGTGTAAGACCAAATATAGATTAATAAATTGTCTTGTGTTCCAGGTACAAAATAGCCAAAGCCACGTTGTTTTGCTTGTTTAGGTGCTCATCATTTTTCAAGATGCATTTTAAATTTTTCTTGCAAAACTTGTGGTCAAAAAGATTACAACATCTTGTTACATTTTGACCGCACATTTACTAAGGTATCACATCCTGTAGTAAACATGAACAAAGAACCTGTTAACGAATTTCCTTTAAACTCTGTGTCTTTGAACTCTGTGAGTCTTTAATAGTTCATAATCGCTCTTTTAGAAACTGCGCAAGCAAAAATCTGCAGCCTAGATGAATTTTGGTTAAACTGTCGTTTGATAATTAATTCAGGCAGTCAAGTGAATTTTATAACTCAACAATTAGTTTAGAAACTTAAGCTTTCAAGAAAAAAATGTTTTTATTCATTGAATAAAGTAGAAGTCAGTCTTTGGTGGGTTCACCCGAAGGAGAAGTAAGCTGTCATTGACGCACTAAGTTTAACAGTTTATTAACAGTTGGTTTACCCACTGTTTCTATTTCTGACAAAATTAAAAGTCAATTTTCAAATTTATCTTCTGCAGATCCTTATTTTTATGTAATGTTGCCAGTAGATATTTTATTGAGAGTGGAAGCTGTTTTGAATATAACTCCACTTTGTCCAGCACATATTAAAGGATATCCGAATGCTATTTAAACTTATTTAGGTTAGATACTGTTGAGGTTGTAAATAATGAGATTGACAACAAACCAAACATAACAAATTCTATGTATGTTCACTTAGAATTCATGTCGCCTGAACTGGCCCCGACCGTTGAATTGTCTGATTCTGTCAAGCACGCAAATTCAATCAATTACACATCTAGTTTGGATAAAGAAGAGTACGTCTTTAAGAACTCGTCTTGTTTCAACAAGGAATCTGACATAAACTTCACATTTTTGCATGCAAAAAAGTATGTCTTTAAGGACTCGTCTTGTTAACAAGGCTTCTGATTTCATCTTCACATCCATTTTCGATGCAGATGAGTACGTCTTTAATGTTTCAAAAAAGTCGTTGACATCAATGTTAGTTTGTTGCCTTTGGAAAACTCATCTTGTGTTAATGTAGTCTCTAATACATCTTCTTTTCTTACTTATGAATCTAACAAGCATTGTACATTTTTTTTACTTCCGGACGAAGTTATTAGAACTAAATTGGACTTGAATTCTTTGGTCATAGATCAAGAATTTGTTTGTCTTTTTCTTCTTGAACAAATTATTTGTGTTTTTTGTAGATGGAGGAATTATCTCTAGTTTTTTTTTGTATCACAAAAAAAATTCTGTGTAAAGATTATTTTTAAAAACTGTTTTTAGAGATAAAAATGGTTGCTACATTACTCGTTTACCTTTTAAAGCAAATGTCCGTCTTAATTTAGGTACCAATAGAGAATATGCGTTGAAACGTTTTAATCAATTGGAAGCTCGTTTTAAACAAAATAAACTTAAAAAAAAAAAATATTCCAAAAACATACAAAATTACATTGTCAAGGTTATTTAGTGCTTACAAAACAACCTGTTTTGTATATTTTGACGCATCACAAAATTAAAAAAAAGTCGTTTGGTGTGGCTGTCAGAGTACTTTTTAATCCTGCAGAGAAAGATTCTAACGGTATCTCTTTAAATAATACTCTTTCCTCTAGTAGACATTTTCAAACAGAAATTGGTCAAATATTTACACGTTTCAGATTTTATCAAGTGGCTTTAAATTGTGATATTTGTCAGATGTGTAGTAACTCAAGTTTAATCAAAGAAGATTGTGTTTTCCAACATATCTTTTGACGTTTTAATTCTAGCAGTTCCATTAAGGAATTCAAACATAATAAAAGTATTTCGAGTTTACGTGAAGGTTTATAAAATAATAAAATAAAACAATTTTGTATTCCTTACTTCACAGATTTATTTTTAATGCTACATATATATATATATATATATATTTTCTAAGTGGATAACGGGATGATAAGTCGATGTGTTGAATGGAAAATTTTATTTAAAAAACAAACATAGCTGAACTATTTTTTAATAAAATGCGACGTTTCGCCAATGTTTATTGGCATCCTCAGGCCTACAAAATTACAGGTTTAATAATAACTAATAGCTAAACGGACAGACATTACAATTAAAAAGAAACGTGACTTACAAGTATTGTAGAAAAGCTACGGAGGCGGTGGTGAGCTTAATGCTCATGCTCCACATTGTTGACACAAAATTGTTAAGTTATATAAAAAAGGATATCTCCTGTAGATATGATTGTATTTCACCCATCGGTTAAATTGTTCATCATTGCGGTATTGTCACAGCCAGACTTGGAATTTGTTTATCAGTGTTAAAGCTATTAGTTGTTATTTGTGGCTGTAATAATGCACAGCTGCATTTCAAATTAGCAGGTTAAAGGTAGATGCTAATGCACCATCTTAACCGCGTGGAGAGTGGAAGGTTATGTAATGAGTGAAATTCTTGGCTACCGCTAGAGGGAGGTTGTTAATCACCTGAAGTAAGCAGTATAAAACATAGGCGTAGGTACAATGTTCCTAATAAGTGAGATACAATCATATTTACAGGTAAAAAAAAAAAAATACAACAATTTATACATCATTTATGATAAAATGCAAATGGCGCAAAAAAACCAAATATAGTAAGATAAAAACAAGACAAGATAATTGTGGTAAATTATCTGAGAAAGATTGCTTTATACACAGTTATTTGACACTACAAGTAATAAGAATTATTGCTATGTAAAACAAATAGGTTATTAAGCCATAACCAAAACAAAGCGACATTAAGTCAAGAGGAGCAAACAAAGACGAGCAAAAAAGGCATAAAATGAATTTAAGTTAGTTAAGTTAGGTCGAAGGGTTGTGAGAATTGTAAGATAGCAACAAGGTGTAGATATTACTAAGACCGGTTATATCTTTCTTAAAATTTAAGACATCGTTGTTAGATTGGATATGACACATTTCTAGAAAGTTTCTTTTAAATTGGTTGGGTTCCTGTTCAAGGATAGAGGTGTCGGAGTATTCGGGTAGGTGTCCGGTGGTGCTGTAGTGAATGCTCAAGCCGGTGATGTTAGGCTTAAGTTTAGCATCACTTTTGTGTAGTGCCAGTCTCTTGCTCAGTTTCTGTGAGGTCTGGCCTATGTACACCTTGTTGCAATCCTTACAAGGAATTTTGTAGATGATGTTAAACTGGGAAAAGGTGGGTGGGTTCCCAGTTTAACATCATCTACAAAATTCCTTGTAAGGATTGCAACAAGGTGTACATAGGCCAGACCTCACAGAAACTGAGCAAGAGACTGGCACTACACAAAAGTGATGCTAAACTTAAGCCTAACATCACCGGCTTGAGCATTCACTACAGCACCACCGGACACCTACCCGAATACTCCGACACCTCTATCCTTGAACAGGAACCCAACCAATTTAAAAGAAACTTTCTAGAAATGTGTCATATCCAATCTAACAACGATGTCTTAAATTTTAAGAAAGATATAACCGGTCTTAGTAATATCTACACCTTGTTGCTATCTTACAATTCTCACAACCCTTCGACCTAACTTAACTAACTTAAATTCATTTTATGCCTTTTTTGCTCGTCTTTGTTTGCTCCTCTTGACTTAATGTCGCTTTGTTTTGGTTATGGCTTAATAACCTATTTGTTTTACATAGCAATAATTCTTATTACTTGTAGTGTCAAATAACTGTGTATAAAGCAATCTTTCTCAGATAATTTACCACAATTATCTTGTCTTGTTTTTATCTTACTATATTTGGTTTTTTTGCGCCATTTGCATTTTATCATAAATGATGTATAAATTGTTGTATTTTTTTTTTACCTGTAAATATGATTGTATCTCACTTATTAGGAATATTGTACCTACGCCTATGTTTTATACTGCTTACTTCAGGTGATTAACAACCTCCCTCTAGCGGTAGCCAAGAATTTCACTCATTACATAACCTTCCACTCTCCACGCGGTTAAGATGGTGCATTAGCATCTACCTTTAACCTGCTAATTTGAAATGCAGCTGTGCATTATTACAGCCACAAATAACAACTAATAGCTTTAACACTGATAAACAAATTCCAAGTCTGGCTGTGACAATACCGCAATGATGAACAATTTAACCGATGGGTGAAATACAATCATATCTACAGGAGATATCCTTCTTTATATAACTTAACAATTTTGTGTCAACAATGTGGAGCATGAGCATTAAGCTCACCACCGCCTCCGTAGCTTTTCTACAATACTTGTAAGTCACGTTTCTTTTTAATTGTAATGTCTGTCCGTTTAGCTATTAGTTATTATTAAACCTGTAATTTTGTAGGCCTGAGGATGCCAATAAACATTGGCGAAACGTCGCATTTTATTAAAAAATAGTTCAGCTATGTTTGTTTTTTAAATAAAATTTTCCATTCAACACATCGACTTATCATCCCGTTATCCACTTAGAAAATAAATACTAGAAGTCGTGATCAATCAAACTATATATATATTGTTTACAATGTAAACATTAGTAGCTATTGATAATGTTTACATTGTAAATGAAATATATATATATATATAGCATTAAAAATAAATCTGTGAAGTAAGGAATACAAAATTGTTTTATTTTATTATTGAATTCAAACATACTAGAGTAATTTTTAGGGCTACATCTACTCCTTATTTACTGCAAAAGTCCATTTTTCAGTTAGTTAAAGATGTAGAAATTTTTTTTCTTTTAGCAGCGGTAGCTTTGAAAAATAGAATTTATGTCGAAGACAAATTATGGGGAGCTTGTAATGAGGATGAAGCTTTGGAACTAAAAATTCAATTGATAGGTCTTCTGCATTGCAGAGAGTTTGAATTGGCAAAATGGGCCAGTTCACATCGTTCTTTTATAGAATCTGAAAAGGTAGTTCTAAAATCTGGAACTGTCTCTAATTTGATAAAGTATTGAGAATTTTTTGGGATACTTTCCGGGATGCATTCTATTAAGTATATAATAAAATAAGATAACAAAATTTTTTTAAAGCGAGATATTTGAATTCTTTTGTTTTTTTTATTAAAGGTTTAATTACAACAGCTTTGGTTGTTAAAAGGTAAATGGGATAATCCGTTGTCAGAAAATATTTTAAATGTCTGGACAGAAAATATAAATAAAATAACTGATTTGAAAGAAATTTGAACACCACGATGCATTATTCTAAAGGTTTTTTTAATCTTTGTTTGATTGGTTTTTCGGATGTAGTATTTGTAGAATGGAAACTGTAATTTACCTGCGGATTGAAACTATTGATTTTGTTGAAGTTAATATTGTGTGGCTTCTCTTAAAACTTAGACGGTACCCCGTTTGGAATTAAGAGCTGCATGGTTGTTATCTAAATTGTTTCTTTTGGTTTCTGTCATTTTTGAGCGTTTTTCAATGGAAGATCGGTTTTTGCATGAATCCATATTCATCCTTATCGGTTGAAAAGCTTTTTGCAAATTGTGTTGCACAGATTCATGAATTGAATCCAAAAGCAATTTGGAGACACGTTCCAGGAGTTTAAAATCTAGCAAATCCAGCTAGTCAAAGTCTGTTTGTTTCTGAACTTATTAAATGTTTACTTTGGTGAAAAAGTCCAGATTTTATTTAGGAACCAATGATGAGTTTAACAAAATATCTTTTTTTTTTTAAATAGCAACAAATCATTGCATTTTTATTGCGTTTTATTAAAATTTCACAAAAAAAATTTGTAAAGAATAACGTTGTCCAATTAATAGTTCATCATAAATATAAAAATGCAATAAAAGTAATAGTAAAATTAACTCAAAAGACATTGTTCATTTCAAAACATTATAGAAGTTTGACTCCGTTTTTCAGTTCTGAGAGTTTTGTCATGATGGGGGTCAAATCAACCGATCTCAATTAGCACATTTAAATTGATATCTTTAAGTAGACCATTTTCATATCATTTTAGAACATAGTGGCCCGAAATTGATTTATTCTTTACTTTTTCGTAGTTATTTGATTCTGGAAACACGAAGTTTAATTTGTCAACGCACTTTTTAATGTTTAACGTGTTATTGTTTAAAGGTAAAGCCCATTTAACCAATTATTGCAAAGTTGTCAACATATCAAATAGAACCGGCAAAGACTTTTAGTCATGTTGGTATTGATTATGCAGGTTCTTTTTTTATTAGAGCATCACTTCTTAGATGTAATAAATTAATGAAATGTTATATGGAGTTGTTTGTTTGTATGGTAACTACAACAATACATCTAGAATGTGTGACCAGTCTTTCATCCAAGGCATGTTTGAGAGCTTTGGATAGATTTTCAAGCCCAAGAAGTTTACCATTGAAATTTTTTCTGATCGGGGTAGTAATTTTCGTAGAGTAGCAAAGGAACTCAAAGAATTGTTTAGTATTATGTCTGTTAATAATGGAGTTTTGGCTGATCATATTGCAGTTCGAGAAATTGAATTGAAATTTCAACCTCCTTGTGCTCCTAATTTTAGAGGAATTTAAGAGGCTGAAATAAAATCATTGAAATATCATTTTCAAAGAGTAATTGGACAAAAGCTTTTATGTTATGAAGAATTTAACACCATAATTATTAAAGTTGAAGCTATCTTCAATTTGCGACTTTAGTGTGAAATCTCAAGTAATCCTGAAGATGGGTGTGATTACTTATTTTCTAGACATTTTATAGTGGGAAGTTTTATTATGTCAAGATTAGAAGAGAACTTATTAGATGTTAATATAAATCTGGTCAAACGATGGAAATTGTCTTATTATTTATTGCAATCCTTTTGAAAACGTTGGAGTCGTGAGTATATTTATACTCAGATTTTGCGTTCTAATGTTAAAACAAGTCATTATTTACTTAAAAAGGTAATTTGGTGTTTTGGTTCAGTCCTGGTTTGCCACTTTCAGAATAGCCAAAGGGACGGATTATTGATTTGTTTCCGGGCGCGGATGGTGTAACACAAGTGGTAAAAATCAAATCTACTACTTGCGACTTTATTAGACCGGTTAACAAAATCTATATGTTACAGTTGCCAGACAAGATATGTTTGGTCACCCAACGGTAAGTTGGCCAAATTTTGTATTTAAAAAGAAAGTGTGAAAATAGAATGTTGATCCGTCACAAAAGTATTAATTATTATTTTTTTTAGTAATTTGAAAGACGTCAAATTTATTATATACATTTTAATCTTGTAATAAAAATTATTAATTATAACATAATGATACATACATAATTTATAGTGCTATTTATACAAAATATAAACCCAGAAGAAAAAGAAGATACATAATTAATATATATTTATGAAGAATATTACCTGTTTGTGAAGAAAATAATTTTTTTGAAGAAAATAAGATTACTCCAACATTGATGATTTCTTAGTAGCTGTTTTTTGTGTTTGAAGACAAAAAAGATTTATCAAGATTTATACATCAAAAATATATAACAAAAAAATACAGTCCATTGTCTTATCTAAGCATGCATAACAAATAAGCTTAGAAGATAGAAAAGCTTGCTGCCTATCTAAGGGAGAACAAGCCAACATGTTTAGTTTATCAAAACTTATTGTAGTTTGCTTTTCGTTTTTATATGCATTTTAAAATGCTAAGTTTTACAGCAATCTACGTCTTGAGGATAATGAACCAATTTTTATTATTATAGCCGTTTTTCTTAAGTTTAAATCTAGAGAGGATATATTGTTTCAATGACAATCGTTAGGTACCTAGTAGCAATTGTTTATAATAATTTCTTGGAAACGTAGGCGCTAGTAGCCGTACGAAAACTCAAAAATGTTTGTATCGCTTTAAATTGCAACGTTTGTTGAATAGATCACGTGCAGTTGAAATTACGTGATAGTGTTACACGTTTTCAGAAATTATGAGAAAAAAATTTGAATCAGTTACTTACAGACTAATCACGACTAGATACTTCTACAAGCTACTTGTTTATAGATGCTATCTAGAGAGTGGGTTTTTTGATGTCCGACAGCAAATCTTTCATATAAAAGTTGATGAACCAGCAGAAAACTTCTACAAGTAGCTGCATCTGCTCAAGAATATTTTGGTAAGGTATTTTAAGTGATCCGTAGATGCCAATCTGTTGTCAATTACATTTTCCATACCCGTTAGGCAGCGGTTCCCAACCTTTTATCATTAGCGTACCCCGTGATATGTCATTTCTCTAGTCTAGTACTCCCTTATTAAAGAAATTTGATAAGTAATTGCTTTAAATTAAAATATGGCATCGGCCATGTTGCCACCGGTTTTCTTTTTTCTCGCTTTTTATTATGAAAATAAGCTGGATATTCATATTTGTTGATAAAAGTAAATTTGAAATATTAACAAGTACAATTTACTTTATTTAATTTGTGATACATAACATATTATTTTTTTTGTCATTTATAACTAAATTTTTCTGTGCCCCTAAACAACCTATGGCGTACCCCCAGGGGTGCGCGTACCCCAGGTTGGGAGCCGCTGCTGTTAGGTCAGTAACAATACTATCTTTTACCAAAAGCACAAATATGTTCAGTTCAATTTGATACAAAGTTACGCAATACCAATAAAAGATTTTGCTGTGTTCAAAAAAATCTTTAGACACTGGGCCCGTATTGTCCAGTTGTGTCAGATTTTTACTGACTAAAAACACCACCGTTTTTCTTGTTTTTAAGTAGTTACGTTTTTTTAATAAAGTTTATAAACTTTTGCTAAAAGATTGCCTTAAGCTTTTATTAGTTTGCTTGTGTCTCAAAAAATACATGCGTTTCTGTATGTCTGCCTTGCAGTGTATTCCTGTTAGGAATAGCCTCTGTTTCAAATTTTCTACAGATTATTTGTTTACTGGTATAAAAGTAAAATTAAAAGATTTATCGCATCAAAAGTTTTTGTATTGATCAATTGCCTATATAAGAGCACATGCTAACAACCATACTGTCAGGGGCAGCTACAAAAATGGTGCTGTAGATGTACGGCATCTTTGTTCGCATTTAACATATTAGAAATTATTTGATCATTTATAAATATTTGTTTAAGTCTTTGAAATTTTTCTTTTTGTTTGTTGTTGTTTCTAACATTTTTGAAAATAACTTACTGTTTTTGACATTTTCGTATCACTTTGTGTGATGTTTTTAGAATTTTTTTTAATAATTAAACATTTGTTAGATACTTTTTGATACCAGTTTGGCACATGAGAAAGCAACCAGCTACTGGCAGCAAAATATCTAAACGGCTTTCATTAGCAACCTCTAACAATAACCAGGAGGATAACAAAAACGCAAAAAAAAATTCTGTACAAGTACAAACGCTCATAGTTTGCTTAAAAGGATAATAGGCAAGGTTATAACACTGGAAGAAAACGTAATCAATAAACACAAACAAGTTACTAAAAAGTATTTTAGCAGGCTAACAGGATATACCAAAAAAAAAACAATTACCGTTAGTGAATTGTTATTGTAAACAAACAAGACACATAACCAACAAAAATATTATCAAAAAACCGCAGGCTAGAAACCGTTATGGAAAACGGTAATATTGAGCTGGGAAATGTAATATAGAGCGTGTACACCAACGGTATTTACACCAAAGAATTAAAATATAGAGCCCAACCCCCAACAATGAGTTTACAAAAATATACCAAAAAAAAACAAAGATGTGGCAACCCAAGCAGAAACCTCAAGGCGGGATACACGCGAAAAGTACTCAAACATATAAGCAGAAGATTTGATCACCTGACAGCCCTATATAAGATAAAAATAAGATACTTCTACTATAGTTTCCTAAAAAAAAGCAAGACAATAAAACAAATAAAAGTGTAGGCACAAAAATATTACCTTGACCAAAATAAATAAAGTGAAAAACAACATCATCAAATAAAAAAAAAAAGTACTGTAGTAGATTTGTCTTTTGCAAAACACTCACTACCAATATAAGTGATATGGCAAAACACGAGCTTAGAGCGTCGTCTATTAAGCCTAATACACACTAGTAGACGTGTTGCTCAATTTTGATCTCTGAGACGTGTCTTAGGTTGTCTACGTAGACATGTCTATAGATCAATTCTTGTCTACAGGGCTGTGGCAAAACTAAAAATTGCAGGTCAAAAGTCTCCTGATCGGAATGGAAGACCGCATGTAACGTTAAACATGTTGCGCAACATTTTGACAGTGTGGACGTCATTCGGCGTCTAGAAGCAAGACACGTCTCAGTCTGTTTCCAACTACCGAGTGGTGTAGTTCAGCTGTTTTCAGTTATTTTTCAAAGTTTTACAGTTTTTTTGAAAACATATGAGTAATTGAAAATTACCATCTTCTTAATTGTGAGATGTTACAAATTCCGACCATAAAAACCGAGTAAAAAAAGTGGCCATAAAATCTCTGGCTGCAAAGCACATTGTGACAGAAGCAAAAATTAAAAAAAAACTATAAATTAAAAACATCATTCAAGCGGAAGCTAAAAAAATGTTCTCTATGGTAGACTGCAAAGATGAGACTGAAAAATTCCCATTGTGGTGTGGACGCTAGAATGATGTCTCTAGACGGTCTATGGGCAAATCACGCAACATGGTCTACTAGTGTGTCTTTAACTTTAATAAAAAACAGAAACCTCAAATTAGCAAAAAAAAACAACAAAGATGATATTAAGTATACATTTCTTAATATCCACAAAAGAACGCCCAAAAATCATCTATGGTGTATTAGTAAAGTGAAAAACATTCACAGATGCTACAGATGCGATTGAGTTGGCTACGTGCATAGAAATGCTTTAAAGTGCTATCTGTGCAATGAGACAAAACAGAAACAATGGGCTGTGCTGCATCTATTTTAATCGTAAAAACGTAGAAAAAGAAGGAGGTAGATAAGCAAAAACAAAATTTGAATAACTGTCAAGAATGAAAACGCTGCGGTCTACGTACTACGCTAAAAGATGACAGGTAAAGGTAGAAGTTTTGTTTGAGTTAAAGCAAATTAAATAAAAATAAATTTTTGCTACGTATTGCCAATAATTACTACTCTAAGTATTTTGAAAAGTATTTATATGAACCAGACCGTGATATTAGAAAAGACAATACGCCAACTATAGTATGTGATAATTTTAACAAGTTGTTCTAAAGATACACTTAGCAAATGGGTAGGTAGAGTTGATTTACATGTTTCAAACAAACGCAATAAGCATTCGTATAAAAAACACATAAAGACTTTGTGTATAGACATTAATTTGTAAGAGATGATAATTAAAAGTCAATTAATAAAAGGTCAGCAATATTTTTGTAAAAACTTTCAAAAAAAGCAGTAATTCTTTCAGAAAAATACTCTAGATATTTAGCTAAGAACAAGTAACTCAGTTTTTAAAAATACAACAGAATAGCACTACAAATGCAATTATTAGAAACAGACTATACGTCAACCATAGTAAGAGGTAATTTGTTAAAACAAATTGTCCAAAAACTATACTAAAGTTGGTTTACATGTTTCAAACAAACGCAACAGGCATACGTATAAAAAACACATAAAAACTTTGTGTATAAACATCAATTTTTCAAAGGGTTAGTGAATCAGTCAATTAATGAAAGGTAAGCAATATTTATGTAAAAAATCGCCAAAAAAAGCAAAACAGTAACTCCTGTTAAACGCTACATTTTTAGCTCAGAACAAGTAGCCCGCTTTTTAAAAGTACAAACAGAGCGCACCACAAATGCAATATAAGTGATCCAATAAAAATTATTAGGAACAGACAGAAAATCTTTGTAAAATAAAATCAATATGAAAAAAATTGTTTTTTTAGCGAAACAAGTAAAAAACAGTAAGTACAAAAAAGCCAAACAAAGTTCAAACAAACCTACCCATTGCACAAATCAGACCTTAAAAGTGCAATAAAAGCTTCCAAGAAAAGCAACTAAAACTAAAACATGTGGGAAAATAGCTATTAAATAGTCATCGGCAAACTTGGATTTTGCAGACTCATAATGATCTCAGACAGTAAACTACACAAATACAGAAAAACTGTTTTTCTATGTAGACCGGTTCCTAGTTATCAAGTCTCTTGCAGAATGTAATGCGGATACACTGTTTGCTTTTTTTGCCAGAGTGATTACTAAAATCAAATTTGCAGACAAATAAAAAGTAGCCAAGTTCACATTTTTGAGAAACAAAAAAAACTTTTTGCCATTGACAATAAAATTGTGTCTCACAAACTCAATTGAAAAGTTATTTGAATTAGTTTTAAACGGTAAACTTACTAAAAGTAAGTAGGCTATTCAACCAATAGTATGGTTTTAGAACAATGTAGTTAACCGCAAACGTCATTCAAAAAATTAAAACAACGTCTAAGAGGCAAAGAAGAAGAAAATTACGGTCATTCTGACGTCAATAATGCATTTAGTTAAGTCCCGTAAATATGCGTTGTTATAGGAAACTCTAAAAAACTTTAATATTGGGCCCACATTATGGAAACAACCAAAATGGCGGAGAAGGCAACAAACGCGCTCAGCAAAGTTATGTCAAATTTTGGGAAACCAGAACAAGCAACAAAAAAGCACGCTTTACGGTGCACTAATCTAGTATGATTGCAGAACAGAATAAAACAAATACACAAATGTGCTTGCAAAGGCGCAGTAAAAAGCATTTTTAAAACTAGTTTTTGTTTGTAAAATGACAGAGCAACATGTGCAATTCAAGTAGTGGTAATTCCAAAACATTTAGTGGCAAAAAAAAGTCGTATACCCAGAGTGCAAACAAGGCCAAGCACAAAAATAAAATTAGAAATGACAATTTAACAAAATTAGCAAAAAAGACTAGACTACCTAGAAACACAAATGAATGAAGCAAAAACTAATTAAAAAAGTTACATTTTGGTTATTAAGAAAACACGAAGAACTGAGTTACCATGTAATTTAATTTTAAGGGAGCACAGATGTTTTGGGTGTATGAACCTGCCACCAAGTGATAAAAGCATGTACTGAGGAGAAGAGGACACAACAAAGCACATCATCTGACGGCGTACTGTATGCAGATATGATGTCTAAAATGGAGAAATAGAAACGAGTTGTGACTAAGGGTAAGAGATCGACGGTAACTTAACGGGGGCTCATAACATACATCCGGTTATGGGTGTGTAAATAAAACATAAGCCTGAGTAGCAAAAAAGTTTTACTGGCCGCGGATGCACCAAGACATAGCTTGCTATGTTTCAAATTACAAAGTTTGCGCACAACATAAGGCAGATAATCAACGTCTGACCGGTCTTATGGCAACTCTAGTGGCACTTGTAAGACCTTGGCAGATTATTTCTACTAACCTAATGGGCTCACTGTCTTGTTCCAGTCATGGCAATACGCACATATTAGTGATGTAAAAGATAAAAGGCTAACAGCAAAAGCGCCTATAAAAATTAAAGAAAAAACTTCAACTAAACAACATTACCAAAACTAGGCTAGGAAGCAACACAAAATAAAAATTTATCAAAAACATATTCTGGGATATTTTGAGGAAAAATGAAGTAGATAAAAAAAGCGCAAAGACAAATAAATAAAAGAATGAGCTAGTATAAAAAAGGTCTTTACCCGGTAGGCGTTTTGTAAATTGCTTCAATCAAAAAAATCTATTATTAAAATATGAATTTATAACTGTAGATATTAGTATAAATGCAACAATAAATTAGTTAGTTTCAAAAAAATGTATTGTAACTTTTTATCTAAGAAATCTTTACCCAACCTAGATGTAGGTTAACAAATCTATAGAAAATCTATAAGCATAGAATAATCCAAAAGTTCAGCAAAAAAATCTTATTAGAATTTTTGTGAGCATATTTAAATACTATTAAAATATCACTCAGATGTTTAAAAACACATTTGCAGTTCTTTTGTTAGTGATATTAATTCATCATCTTCATCATCATCATTTCTCGGCCGTTTCTTGTCCACTGCTAAACATAGGCCTCCTCTAAGTGTTTCTACTGGTTTCTGTCTTGAGCGGTATTGATCCAGTTTCCCGCTATCCGTTTCACGTCGTCGCTCCATCTAGTGGGTGGTCTTCCTCTGCTTCTCTTATCTTCTCTAGGTCGCCATTCTAGAATTCGTTTTGTCCATCGGTTGTCTTTAGTGCGAGCTATGTGTCCAGCCCATCTCCACTTGGTTTTTGTGATACTCAATAATGTCTGTAACTTGTGTTCTGTGTCTAATAGTTGTGTTTGGCACTCTGTCTCTTTTAGTGATTCCCAGTATAGCTCTTTCCATTGCTCTTTGCGCTACTTGGAGTTTGTTTATTGAGCGCTTCGTTAGGGTCAGAGTTTCCGCCCCGTATGTCATTACTGGGAGCACACACTGGTCGTTTCCGTTTCAGGCATATAGGAAGTGGGTTTGATCTATTTCTCCTTCGTCAGTCCCTAGGTTTGCACTGGCCACCAGGTTTGTCATAAATTGTGTTTTGTGGTGGTTAATATTCAGTCTTACTTTTGCTGCCGCTTGCATTAGGTCTTATTAATTAATATATAATATATAAACGAATATCTATCTATGTGTATAAACAAACATTTATACAATCTGATACAAATTGTCGTTTAAATGTGGGTTAATCATTCATTTACATTTTGAAAATTAAAATAAGTTTATAGAGCCTAAGAGTTAGCAAAACAAACCTTTTCTGCGAGTTTTCCGAACCAGTGCTTTATTTGTAAAATTGTTTTCCGCTGATCCGTCCTAACTCAAAAACCAAATTTAGTTACACATATCGATCATTTAAGCTTAATTTATCATTACGTTTTGCAAGAGTTAGATCAGGTTAGATAAGGTTAAAATTATATTATAATTAATACAACAATAAAAACTATGCCAATATTGTTAAAACAAATTGTGAATTTTAATATTGAATACAATTTATAACAAGCACTTAAAAATAATAAAACATTAATATCTATAGTTATTATCAGTACACATATGCTTAGGGAATAATTTAGTAGTTTAATCAAACTTTAAAAATATTTAACGTTTTTAATGTTTAAATGTTGTTTTTGCACGTTTACAACAGTCACAGTTATTAATTTTGCAATAAAATCAATTTGAATCCTCATGCAGGCATATTACAAAGGAACGAATGTTGTATGCCATTTCACATGTTTAAGCGACACACTATAATGTAATAAACTGCTTCATTTTTTGTCGCCTACTCATAACTACGCGTACGTGCATACATTGGTCTTGCAGAACAATTTCTTCAATCATGTAGCAATTGCCAGTTTGTAATTCTATGCAATAAATAATAGAAACAATACTCGCAAGCATTTAATACGCATGTCAATTCACACAAATAATATCTAATGTTAAATAAAAAACACAAAAAAGCGATGATTGAAGTTTCAATGATATTTATTAACTGTTTGTATAGATTTTCTTTTTGCTACATACATCAATATGATTGAAGTCAATTTGTTAAATTGTTCTATAAATTATTTAATATAAAACTTTCTACATCCATATTTAGATAAATTACGCAAGTACTAAAATAAAACAAAGCTGCATATTGACCTACAAATGCTGATGAATGAGAATCATCAAAAACTTTTTGCATTTAAAATATTATGTTATAAAATACCTTTACCATTTAACTTGAATAATTTATTTAAAAAATAATTGATAATAAAATAAATTTGGATCTTTATTGTGGATTACATATAAGTTTTATTGTCTATATCGACGCAAGTTTGAGTGAAGATTTTTTGAAAAGTTTTGACTGTATTTTTTTAATTAACAAAATAACTTTTACTTCAACTGTCTCATTTCATAATAAAGTGAATTATAGCAGCAAATTAGTAATTATTCATCAACTGCTACACGCTTTAATCATATTTAGTAAAAACTGGTGTATTCTGTTATTGTTGTTCTTATTTGTAATTTAATGTCATCAACATTTATGTTAAACAATTAGGTGTATTTAAAATGATGACGAAAATATTGATGTTTTATAAACTTGTTGAGAAAACTATATTTTTAAATGCTTTTTAACTATACTAGCATCTACTAGCCATTTGTGGTTTTCCAGTTTCTACAAACGTTCGGCAAATGCAAACGTTTTTGGGACTAGTTAATTTTGAATTTTGAGAAGAAATTCTTTACCACCAGTTTGTTCAGCGTTTACTTCAAAAAGAAAACTAATAAAACTTAGAACATGACCAGGAAATCGTGTTATTGTATGTAAAACGTAAACTTTCTGAAATAGTTTTCTTATATCATCCAAACTCAAATTTATTCTATTATGTTCAGTGCGATGCTGGTAACGTCGGTGTCGGTGCTATTCTTTTTAGACAACCAATAAAGACAAACTGGTAGTAAGCTACTTCAGTCGTCTCCTGTTAGACCAAGAACTTTGCTATTTGTCTCCGAAAAAGAAATAGTTAGCGGTTGTCTCTAGTATGAAGCGATATCGGATGTTCTGATTACAAAAACGTTTTACGGTACTCACTGACTACCGTGCAATAGTATATTTAAATAATTGCCGTTTATTGTTGGCGTTGCAAAATTATAATTTTGTAGTGAAATACCTTCTTGGTAAAAGTAATTTTATTTTGGACGTACTTTCCCGTTATCCGTCGTTGCAAAATTTTTACTTCTTTTCTATTGACCGCTCCCTTGTTAGCGCGTCTTCCCGCGGCACAATCTTTAGATGTGCGGCAGAGCGAGACATGTATAACAGATAGAAATCGGTTCTAAACCAACCAGTTGTTTCTTTTTTAGCAAAAATTTGCTATTCATTTGACATGATAAAGTTATTACCTTTCTCTTGTGTATTGTGTATTTGTATGTGTACAAGTTTTGGTGCGCCATTTGTCGTGATTTATGGTAATTAGAAATATTTCAATCTTTGCTGTTATCTTACTTGTTTTGGTAAACTTGTTTGGTCTTCTGCTCCGATCTACAAATGGTGAGACAGAAAAAAAACACTTAAAAATTAAGATACGAGGCAAAAACTTATACAAGGGAATAAATATAGCAAGAGCAGATTGCGTGTCAGAGCGAACCTTTTTTAATGTAAACGCTTTGGCATTTAAACGCAAAGTAACCTCACACACAGTTTGAACTTTTCCAGATATAAAACTACATATAAAAACTAAAAAAAGTTTGTGTTTTTTGTCACGTTTACCCATTAATTAAACTGGTGATGTGTATTATTTTTCTCTGAATCAATTGGCAAGGTACTATAGTTTAAAAATAGATTTACATTTGCTAAACTTGGTAAAACGTAACTAGGTCTTAGAGTCTTGTTAATTGCCATCAAAGTTGAATATAGTTACTTTTTTTTTTATTTGAGCTTATTCAAATTACAGATTTTCTTTGAATCTTTTATTCAACTTTTATAAAACCATTGAGTAGCAACCATTAAAATACTTCTGACTTGCATGCAGTGGTGTAACAAAATGTTTTCTCTAATTTTATGGAATTGGCAACACAGCTAAATAATAACTTTGAATCAAGTAATATTAAACTATTATGTCAATTTGATATTATTTTTGCTGTTGTCAAAATAGTTATTAACAATTTTATTAATATGGTTGTATAAATAAAAGAAGAAAAATGTACCAAATATTATACATGCTGCTGTTATCAACAATCGCTTCCAATGGATATGATTTACTTGCACATGAACACGGCTTATCGAAACCCAAATCAGTAAACTACTTACATCACTTGGGTAATCAAGAATTTGAAAACAACGATAATCAAAGCTGTCCACTTACAAAACCATTAATATTTAAAGTCCATAGACCAAAAATAGTTCTTGCAGTATTTACCCAAAGAAAAGTTATAAATAACAGCGAATCTAATCAGATTCAACCATATTATATTGATCCATTGCAAAGATTTATGCAATTAATTTTTTCAAATTTTCTACACGATTCAACCCAATCATCTGGTTTTAAAAAACAAGAAAATTATATTTCTTCAATGACTAAAACTAAGAAGAATAGCAATGATTCTAATTATTTAAATACACTTGAAGAATATAAAAACATTAAAGGAAGCAGTAAACTAGAAGCTTTATCTTCAATTAATGCACAGTTATATAAAGCAAATCAAAAAAATAAAATAAACTTGTTAGTTTTGAAAACATTAAATAATGTAAACATAACTATTTCACCAAAAAAGAAATTATCCATTAATAATGGTATTGATAAAAAAACCATTGCATCTCTTAATTCGGATTTATTGCAAAATATTCATAACCCAGAAAAAAATCGGTATAGAAGGCATGAACTAAAAAAAGTTGATTTTTATAAAACAGAAAATGTTAATGATTCAGATTACTTTGACTATTTTAAACCTAGTCATACAAAACAAGAAAATGCGCGTTTTCGCGGCATTAATTATAAAAATAAAGAATGGAGAAAAGCTAAACCACCACCTAAGCCTAAACCAACAAACAAACCTACACAAACAACGCCAGCTACAGAAACAACGACAGCTGAACAAACAACTAATAATATAAACAATACAATCGACGATTATGAAGAAGTTGTATTGGTGACAAAAGAAGGAGGAAATGAAGAGTATGATGATAATTTATATGGGCCATATGCAACTAGATATACACACGGATCAGCATATCTTCTAACAGTAACACTTCCATTGTTTATAGTATTTGGGTTGCTTATTATTGGATTGTGTTATTGTGTCAGATCACGTGGATACTGTAACCGGCTTTTTCTTAAAGATCCAGCTTTGACTTTGAACTTGAACCAAACAACAGTTGTGGTAGAAACTACTGAACAAAAAGTATAGTATTGTATATAGTATAATTGTATTATTTATAATCAATTTATTATATACTCATCATTGAAAACTAAGGTTTACATTCTTCTGATTTGATTTTAAAAGCAAAAACATATTTGTTTTTTTTTTTTACTTTCCAGGTGGTATAAATATGACAATTATATTTTTCTGTTTACGCTAGACAATTTTAGGTGTTTCTATTTTTTATTTTTGTTATTGGTTATAAATATAAATATTTTACTAGATGAGATAAAAATAAATTATATTTGTCTATAATAATTTTATCATAGACCTATAATATTTCTAAATGCTTTAATGTCACAAATTTAATCAATTTTAATCTATCTACAAAAAATAACACTATTCTTCTGTTTTTGGAATTGGCAGTTAAATGTTTCTGGCAAAACAAAACTTTTTCCCAAAATGTCATGTTGGTGGATTTATTGATTGTATCTTTAACACTAGTTTGAGTTGAACCTGTTTAACAGTTAATAACAAACTTAAAAATACAGTTTTAAATATTTAAATGAGCTTTATATAATATAATTTATTACTCAGTATTTATATAAAAATTAATCATATTAATTTTAAATTATAATATATACTTATATTATATTATATACTTTAAAACAAAATAATTAAAAATTACATTTTTTTTAAATAGCATCTATTTCTGTTTATCATTATTTACTTCTGATTTCTTTTGTTCAAAAAACGTTCTTACTTTTTTAAGCTACTACTTGTTAGTGCCAAGAATACGACATCATCAGCGTATGCTAGCAAACCCAATTTTTTTGCAGACATTTCTGTTGTAACCTTTTAGTTACTCTAAACTTTTTACTTTTACATTTACTCACTTTTATACGCTGCCTCGATAAAGAGGATAAAAATCCTTTCTCATTTTTGTCCTAACTCTTTATTCACTACATATTTTAACGCCATAAAATCTCTCACTTTTTTTGGCTTTTACGCCTTACTTTATGTAAGTTTTGTTGAATTACAACACTGTTATTTTTCATACACTTGCTCTGAGTATTATTGGATTGGATTAGATTGATTATTGGATATAGGCGGCCTCCATCTATGCACGTAATACTGGCAACTTAATTTCAACCTACATTTTTAAGTGGATTTGGAACCACTGGATCAGAGAGGGTTTTTAGCCGTGAAACCCCATGCTGGTAAGGCGGGTTGGAAAGTTGGAGAGCGTATAAACATGTAAAAAGTGTATCACGGTATGTAGGAATTAAACCCACGATCTTCGGTGCAGCAATCGGATGGCTAGACTACTACGCCACGCTCTTTAGATTGGATAGATTATAACATATAAATGAATTTTATAATGGCATATATAGAAGAACAAATTTACATTAATTTTTAATATTGTGTTTTTATGAGTAAAATTTACTTTTCTATAAGTTAATTTTTTTGTGGTTTGAGAAAAAGCATTTTTTGTTAAAAAGAGAAAACTTCAGTTAATAGAAATTTTTTTATTTATAGACATTTCATCTAAACATTCTTCAACATATTTATTTACTTTTTTATAATAAGTTCAACATCTTTATTAACTTCAGTAGTCACAAGCATGTTGAAAAAGTAGTATTAAATAGATAGAACGTAAATCTTACATATCTTATTTTTTTATTGCTGTAAATGGTTCTTTGTAAAGCAAGTCTGAAACTATATTCTGCAGCTCAGATGGTTTTCCGTTCTCACCATCCAATGTTTATTGCATGGAAAACAAATATAGTCATTTTTTAATGTTTTCTGTACAACTACCAAAAGGAGTAAGCACAAAAATATTAAAGCTTACAGACCTCTTAAATTGTATGGTTAAAGTAAAACAAAAAAAAAAGGTGGCGGCATTGCTCAGTGTTCTCTGCATTGGCTCAACCATATTGTGACTCATTTACTAACATAATGGCCGCTCAATCTAATAATAATAAAAACGCTACATCAGCGCCAAGGTCTGTGCAGGCCTCAATTCAGACTTTCCAAACCTCAAGTTTTTGCAAATTTTCAGCTGCGGTCAAAATGGGCAAAATAAAAGAGTGCATTTTCAACCACGACATTGACGTCAAACCAGTGTGTGAGTCGAATCACAGACATGCGCTGAAAACTTCAAAAATTGTTACGTATTTCGGAACGTCCCAATTGAATTGGCGGCATGGGACAGTGATCTTTGAAAAAAAATTGCTGAACTATTTTGAAGTGAACATTCTTGACACTTTTACTTTGAAATCAAATGCAATCATTGCAAAAGTGACGAGGCCGGGCACCTTTAAACTCGCATCTAAATACATCAACCCAGCTAACTTTATTAAAACGGCAAATTTTCAACTTTTTTTCTTACTATAATTGTTTCAATTTTAACCTCAGCCTGGAACAGCGTCAGATCCAACGTCAAAAGTCAAAGTCATCAAAGAGACGTATTTGGCGTAGCAACACTCAAGGGTGTCAACTCGCAAATTAAGATTAGAACAATCAATGCCTTAAACTCCAACAACAACTCAGTATTACTGTAATTCTATAGAAAGAAATCAAATAAGAGAGGAGGAAGATTTGTTTCGCACACGGATTGGACTCACTTCTCAAAATACCTGGATGAAAGCATAAAAAAACCAGCACCAGTAAAAACAGTTGCAGACATTGAAAAAGCTGTCAAACAGTTAACAAAACTTATTTACAGAATCACAAAAAAGTTTTTAAAACCCATCAGGTTTACGCTGATAACCCTTTAAGATTATCCTGCTCACAAAAAGTATTATTTTGCAGAAAAAATGCTGCCAATCATCAACGTCAAAGACATTGCAACCATAGAGATCGTAAGACCTTAAATGATCTTTATAAAGAAGTCAGAATGTTCATAAGATTGCACAAAAATGAGTGGTGCCAAAAAACTTTGGAATCAACTACAGAAAATAAAAATCTAATGTGAAAAGTTTCAAAAACCTTACATAAACAGGCTTCAATGCTCTATCAAAAAAAAACCAAAGCGTTTGCTTTTTCTTTATGACAGACGACACTGATCTAGAGTCAAAAACGTCTACCGAGAAACCACTGACAACACACCGCTAAACAGCGTTTGTCTTTCTTAAACCATAAAAATTATTAAAGCTCAATCTTTGCCAGGCCCTGACAGAATTTCTAACAAAGTACTGAAATCCTTCTTTTACAATATAATAACGGCTTTAACCAACGTTGCAAATGCGATCCTATGCACAAAGCACTTTCCAAAAACTTGGAAAATCTTGCTTGTAATCAACATCCTAAAACCTGGAAAAGACCAAAAGTTTTTTCTAAAGACTATCGTTCAATCAATCTTCTATGCTCATAGAAGAATTAATTTTAGTAATAATTTAAAAACAAAAAGAAGTAAACTCTTTTCCACCAACCCATCAACATGAGTTTCTTTGTAAATACTCTGTTGACAATAAGTTGAACCATGTGACGGATCACAAAATGTTTAACTGAGGTCTTCTACCTGGCATAAAAATTTACAACTAAAACTGTACAGATTCAAATTTCCTCTGCGTTTTATAAAGCTGATAATTTTATATCTAAAACGCAAAATTATGGCTGTTAAACACCTAAGCTATATTTCTACCACTCGGCATATCACAGCAGAAATTTCTCAAAGCTTGCTAGAAAAGCGAAGATGTTCTCTTCTTACGGCAACGCACCACATAGTAGCCACGTATCTGACAATTACCTTTAATAAAATATTTACGTAACAATTGTTCATTTTAGATTAATCCAAATTATCAAAAAAAAATGCCCGTTCTAATGTTCAGGCAAAACAACAAAATGTCGCTCCGGAACAAAATCCGGATGTACACAACTATTATCAGACAAATTAAGTTTGCTTCCCTAATTTGGAGAACGGCTGCAAACACTCACCTCGATCGTCTCGAGTCATTAAAAGTAAGATTTTAAAAACCCCATGGTACATCAGAAACAAAAACATTTGTAATGACCTAGGTATCCTTCCGCTGCGGCAATATTTTGAGGCCTTAACCAAGAAATATTTTGCAAATATCGCGGTTTACACAAACTGTGATTGGGCTAAACTTTGAACCAGGCAAGAATAAATACTATTATAAGAAACCGGTCAACTAACTACAAACTTAAATTGAGTTCACCCACAACCTCATCCCACTGCCTATAAGCCATTCTATCTTTAATAATTCTATTAATAATCTCCCAAAGTAAGGTACATCATCTATACAATCTCAAACTTATAAGTATCTCAAAAACTAAGAGGCGTATAGTAGATAGATAATTTAAGTCATTAAAAGTTTTTTATTCTAACTAAAGTTAAAGTTAAAAGTTTTTTATTCTAACTAGAGAAGAGCAATACTGAGCAAAAAAATAAATACCGGTTTTTTGGTATTTTTACCGGAATTAATACCGGTGTTGTTAAATTTAAAAAAAAAGTATAATTCATTAATACATATATTAAGTACGTTCCTTTTGACAGTAAAGTAAACCAAAATTCTTACTTAACCTACAAATATAATTTTTTTTTATCAAAATTCACTTGTTGTCATTGGTTATAATTTTACACATTTTAAAATTATTTAAAAATATATAAAATTGAAACTAATCACAACAAGTAAATATTAATTTAAAAAAAAAACAAATATTTGTAGGTTAAGTAAGTATTTTGGTTTACATCAAAAGGAACGTGACTATTATATGGTATATTAGTAATTATAAATATGTTAAAGTAAAAGTCAAACCAAATTAAAGAAAATAACTTTGGATTTTTTTAACGTATAACAATAGTTTAAAATCAATTACTCAAACCCAGTCCAACTTCAAAACATCCAACCAAAACTCATCAGTGCAAGCTCACCCTAGATTTTACTACAACTTCTTTTGTTTTCTTTCTTCGTTCTCCTTCTCTAGAAGCTCATGAATGTATCCTTCTATTATCTTCCATTCTTATTGGCCCTTCAGCATTACTTCCACGGAGTTGTCGGGGGTTAGCTCTATTTCAATCTTTGTACGAATGCTTTCTTTTGCGCTGCTCTATCTGCAACATTCGAAAAATGTGTGCTGTAGGGTGTTCTTTTTGTTGCAGAACATGCATTGGTTGCTCTGTTCAATTTTGAACCTTTTCAGGTATGCCATGTAGCATCCGTGTCCGCTCAGGTATTAGGTTGTGTAGTAGTTCACATTGCTGCGCTTTCTACTAATCCAGCCTTCCAGGTTTTTGATTAGCCGCTTGGTCCAGGTTGCTTTGCTCCATGCTGTCTGCCATTTGTCTAATACTTTTTTGATACTAGCCTTCTCTTCCTTGCTTTTCTTGTGTGTTCTCATTCGCTGTTCCACTATGTATTCAATGGGCATGACGCCTGCTATCACCCTTATAGCTTCAGTGGATATAGTGCGATATCCGCTGGCTATGCGTAGTGACATCGTTCTTTGTTGTGTGTCGAGTAGCTTACGATGATTTGCTAGCCTCATTGTTTCTCCCAATATGGGTGCGCCATATAACATGATTGAATAGGCCACTGTGTAATTCTGGGCATGAGTCTTGTGAGTGCTGTGACTGATTTCTCAGATTTTATTGCTGTTTGCCTAACGTGTTCCCTCATCGTCATGTTGTGGTCTATCCATACTCCGAAATACTTTATGGCTTGCATTTGCTTATTTTTGCATTTGAGTAAGACCTGCTTCAGTTTCCTTCCCCCATATAGGATGACCACTTCTGTCTTGTTTTCTTCAATCTCTAGTTTAAGTTCTTCTATTCTTTTCTTAATTAGTCGGATCGCGTAGTTTGGAAGATCGATTAGGTCTCTTGCTTCTTTGGCCCATACTACGATTGCCGTGTCATCAGCAAAGCATACAGTTTTCATTCCTACCAGTAGTTTTATTTCGAGAATGTAGTTGTAGTAAAGTATCCACAGAAATGGTCCCAGCACGGAACCCAGCAGTATACCACAGCTTAGCATTATTTGCCCGTTTTTTCCCACGTTTAACTTCCTGTTTTTGAGGTAGCTGCTTATCACTCTTTTTAAATGCTTTTTAAACTTTTTTCTCTTGAGTATTTCCAGGAATTCCTTCCAGGGTACTTGGTTAAATGCGTTTTTAATGTCAATGGTTGTTAATAGACAATACCTCCTGTTTTTTGTTGCATAGCTTTTGGTCTCTTTGGTTGCCCTCTTGACCTGTTCTATGGCATCTACCGCCGATTTTCTTTTTATGAAGCCATACTGGTTGCTAGAGATCTTTCCCTCCATTTCTTTCCTTAACCTTCCCGCTATTAGCTGCTCGTAGAGCTTGGCCATAGAGTTAATCATACATAGTAGTCTGTACTTCGTCTTCGCTTCTCCTGCTTTCCTGGCTTTCTCTATCAGGACCATTTTTGCTTTCTTCTATTTGTCTGGGAATCTTCCTTGTTTGTACTCGTAGTTAATAATTCCGAGTATCAGTTCTGTATCAGTTTTGGCGATGCTCTTTATGATTTTGGTGGGGATGTTATCCGGCCAGGGCGCTTTGTTGTCTTTCATCTTTTTTAGGGCGTCTTCCAGCTCCTCTTTAGTGAATGAGTCTGTTGTTTCTATCTCTATATTCTCATTCCTATAAAGATGGTGCGTGGGGAATAGTTCTTTCGCTATTATATCGAGTTCTTTGGACCACCAGTATATCGCGCTATTTGTTTTAGATTTGCCTTTTTTGTCAAATGTTTCATCCATGGCGTTCTTGATAGACAACATTAGATTTCTTGTGTCTTTTGTGTTCATCATTGCTGCTTCTTTGGCATTTGTAAATGCAGGTATAAGTTCAGCCTTGACCTTCCATCCTTTCCTTTTGGTGTTATTCCCGCATTTTCTTGGTGTGTTGCCTTCAAAGTAGATGTTCCCGTGCAGGCTCAGGTTCTTTTCCCCTGATACTCGCCAGTTTTGTATCTTTGCGCATGTTTCTCCTGTACATAGGGTGAGATCTATGTACGATTTGCTTGCTTTTCTGATGAATGTTGGCTCCTTTCCGTCGTTTATAAGAACAAGGTTTCTCTTTGCCACCCAGTTTTTAAGCATCATTCTTTTGTTGTCGCCCCTTGTGCTACCCCACAGTGTAGCCTTAGAATTAAAGTCCTCCGATATGATAATGTGCTCGTTGTGCATCTTTATGCTTTCTCCAAGTTTGTGTATGCATGCTTCGTACTCTTTAATGGTCATAGTTATATGCAGCTGCTACTGGTAGCAGCTGCATATAACTATGTTTTCTACTTTGGCCCAGGCAAAGCCTTTGCCGCTTCTTTCCCATTTTGTTGTGATCAAGTATTTGTTATATACTCTGATAGCCAATATCTTGTTTTGGTTCACTATCCATGGGCCCCTTACACTGGTATTAGATTATACCTTGGGGATGTGTTAATTAGGTAATTAGTAGTATACTATGTATTGATATAGTTATTGAGATTCTGGCATAACAATTAGTCTTGTGCTAGAGTGATATATATTTATTAATTGAACAGAATGTATTAATAATTGTGTGCAGGTTCAATTTATAGAAAAGTACACGAAAACATTACCGAAATATTACAAGAAGACGAGATGGACCGGTTCAGCACGAATGGATTGCAATGCGGCGGAGTGGGAGTCGATTGCGGGACGAAGGAAAGAGGATCAGCAACGTCGGCGCAGTGAAAAGATGCGGTTGCATGGTTTGACAGCAATAAATTGTTTTATAAATTATTGATAATTAATAGGGATACGACGTTCAAGCACGGTGTGGTGGTTGAGAGGTTCAACGTGCGTTGCGTCAGTTATATAAAAAAAAAATAATTTGTATAACCTTGAACATCAATGTGCTACAAGCTATTTATGGTATATAATACGAAAGTAAAGCAAAATACAAATTACGTTATGTAAATTGCTTTATTGCTTTTCAAAATTTTCTCCTTTAAAATCTATACACTTTTGCATCCGATGAAACCAATCTTCAAAACAATTTTGCTACTCTGAGCGAGGTACCTCCAAAACAAGTGATTTAAATGCTTCAACGGCTTCTTCTTCTATGTCAAAATAAGAAGTTATTAGTCAATAAATCAGGCAAATATAGGCAATGAGTCATTAATTGGATGTAGTTACTGGTCAAAAACTCTACAGTTTGTTGTGCTGTGTGAGCGCTTGCATTGTCATGATAAACAATGATTTGACGGTTAATGTTGTTTTTTTCTGATTTCAGCGATAACTTCCGGCAAACAAATTAAAGTCAGCCAGCATTAAGCGTTATTCGATCCTCTAATGCAACAGTTGCAACATGACCCGTTTCTTCGAAAAAACAAGCAATTATTCTTTTCAAAACGCTTCGTGAACGCACCACTTTTGTGGGTTTAGGTTAATTTTGAAACACCCATACAGTCAATTGCTGTTTAGTTTCAGGCTCATATGAATATATCCAAGATTTGTCACCTGTTACAATGTTATATACCAAACTTGAACGACCCTCTTCGAGTTTCTTTAGCATTTCCTTGCACCACTTGACACGTGCCTGTTTTTGTTCTTCTTACAAATTGTGAGGAATCCAACGACTGCAAAGCTTCCTGTAATGCAAATAATCGTGCAAAATCGTATGTATTTGTTTTTCTGCAATGCCTAAATATGCCTCTATCTTACTTTAGGTCACATGCTGATCTGACAAAATTATTTTACCTTCTCAAAGATCGTCATCAAACGTTGGTTTTCCACGATTGAATTTTGCGAATCATTTGTAAACCATAGTTTTGGATGGTGCTTCATCCCCAAATAACGAATTAAGTTTTTCCACACCTTGCTGCGTTCTTAAACACAGAATTATTACTCTTGTTAAATTTTGTTGAAACAAAACCGAGGAGTTTAAAATTGAACTGTCAACTGAATTATAGGTGAAAACCGTCAAATTTTACAAATATGACAATTGCAGAACGCTGGCAATACAGGCAGTACTTGATTCCGCAAACTTTAGCTGTGTTTCTCGTATAAACATAATTGTCTCCTCAAAGCGATTAGTAATGAAGTAATTTAATGAGATAATTTAAAGCCATGTCGTAAAGACACTATATCTATGGGCATACTTTACCATTATTTTGCACGACTAATTAATAAAATTGATGGACTAGGGTTAGTTTTTTATTGCTTAGTTATCTATTATCAAAATATTAAATCTTATAATGCTGATATATTAACAGCTTTAACTAATCGAATTGAAAAGGTTGCTTTTTTAATATAAAAGATATTGAATATTAAATTATGAAAGATGAAATTTACTGAATTACAAAACAAAATAAAGTCATTTCTAGAATAATTAACCAATATTTTAGTTTCATTTTTTGGTGATAATATATTATGTTAAAAAACAAATATGATCCAATGTTTTGTCACTAGTCTGGATTTTATTTTAGTGCTGATCTGAAAAGCGGCTAAACTTTGCACGGAATCCCGGTTTTCGGGATCCCGGTATTGCCTTCCCTAATTCTAACCTACAAAAAAAATTGTTGATCTGAATACTATAACACAAGTCTTTACTTTTATCACAAACTTTATAACATTTATTTAACTAGAAGAAGGCGCTTTATAACTAATTGGTTAAACAAGTCAATTCTTCCAGTACTGATACGATTATCAAGTGTCCGCACAAAATAGGCTCTATCAAATTACGAGTTGGAAAACGCTGTACAGTCGAATTTTAGAGAATTACTAAAAATATTGTTTTTCAAAAGCATTGCGTAACATAATAGTAAATTTTTTTTTTAAATACTGCTTTAATAAAAAAAGTTGAAGTTCTACTAAAATAAACTTCTCTAGTTTTAATTAGCAACCAACATCTATGCAACTTATGCGGTAAATATTATTATACAAATAAAATAAAGCCATGACTGAACAAAATATTAGTTTTTATTAATAAAATAGCAAAGAATTCGAAATGATGCAAAACATTTTGTAGAAACGAATAATATTAGATTTTGAACAGGAAAAAAAATTAATTTTGTGTTGAATATATACTACTGATCAGAACAGCAATACTTAAAAAAATATATTTGTATTCAATCTTAGACATCACTGACATACACAGAAATAATTATTCATTTGTGCTATACATCAAGATAGAACAACACATCACATTGTATTATTCCAGTTGCCACTTTATTTTATCATCATTCTGTATTAAATACGACTACAAAGAAAGTAGCGTCCATCATTAATTTGTCACGGTACTAAGTATATCATACTTAAGCGAGTTGACATATTAATATTAATCAGAATAATATGTATTTTTAATTAAAATCTCCCTTGTACATAAATCGTTTCGATTGTCCCTGTTGCTTATTAAACATGATTTATAATGTTAAATTCGATACAATTCATTTTTATTTCTTCATTGAGTTTCCCTTCTACTTTTTTTATTATTAATCTGTGAGTTGTCTCAGTTTTATTAATAAGCCTGGTGGAGGGAACAGAAGGAGGTTGCCGGGTGAGCGAGTCAGTAGGAACACAAGTGATTTAAATGAGCATTATTCGCCGGTTCATTCAATACGGTGCTTCGCTTGATTATTTGATTGTTGATATTCAAGGTTAAGGTTTTTAAAATATTCCACTCGACGAGTATAAATGATCTAAGCGGCCATAAATTACTTTAAACTATTTGGTTTTGATTTAAAATGCCGTCTTTTTTTATTTCGTAGTTGTTAACATTTTGCTATAATGTCGTTATATTAATTCGATTTTTTATTTGAGTGGATTAGGTTGCAAATTTCTCAATAAGAATCTTCGCATTAAGTAAGTTTATTCTACCAATGTTTTTAGGAAAATACATTCTTTATTATATATATTTTTTTAATACTTTATTTGAAATTCAATTAATAAAAAGTGTTATTCTGAAGATACGTTTGTTCTAATATTCATAAACAAGTTTGTTTGAATGTATGCATATTTGTTAATTATAATTTTAGTTCGACAACAAACTGAATGTGGGTTATATTGTATCCCTAGTATTATTCCTTTTATAATCAAATTAATGTTTGGTTTCTTCAAGATTAGTATTTGCATTAGCATAGTAGTACTATTCGTCATTTACTTTTTAGTATTTAGTGTAATGCTAAAACATGTGTTTTTGTTGTAAACAAGACAAGCTGTACTATGCGAACCCACGAATGAAAAAAATATTTTTCAAGAATTCTATTTGAGCATAATATTTCATAATACTACTTCAGCAACCAAGACTTCAATTGCTTCAGTTAATTTTTTATCACTGTTTTTACTTATCTTCTTATTTTCTAATAAGCAGTTTAGTTTTTTATTAGAAAAATTTGAAAATAATCAAGTCAATAAATGCTTTTTACTATCTTAATATAAAATAGTTTTTTATATAGGTATATAATTATTATTTTATCTAGAGATTTGCACGCCTCTTGATGTGATAACCGTTTATATTGTTAGCAAACAATATTTGTTAAAATAACATAGAAAATAGTCTCAAATATAATATTAAATTTAAGTAATTAAAACCATTCTGTGAAATAAATTTTATAAATGTAAATGTCATTATCAAAGAATAAAGATTATTTTTTTTATTAAATTAGGACAGATAACTCACACATGCTGTAAATTTAAGACAAAGTAAACAAAAATTGGCTTTACGATATTTGAGAAATTTTGCTGATTGTAAACACATTTGTAGCGTCTAAACTAAAAATTATAGCTATGACCATTTTGATTTATAAAATAAAATTAGGAACGCTGCAACTGAAATGTTTAAAAATTTTAAGCATGAGATTAATCTGCAAAGTAAAATTTAAATGTATCCGAGCAATAAAGCTGAAAATAAGAAAGCTCTTTGCAAAACGGAAAAGGACACAGCGGTTATTGTAAGTCCAGAATTTGCAAAAGACGACAAAGAGACAAAGGAACTAGTCAAAAGATATCTCGACGCCAAGACCCTGATAAATCATGAGCAAGAAGGATAAATTTAATATGTCTAAACAAGCATAGAAATAATAGTAAAGAAAAAGAAAAAAACAAAAAGTACAAATTTGTTATGTGTGTGTATGTTATTCTGAATATGAATATCTGTTTATTACATTATCAAAACTAAAAAATGAAATGCAGTACATAACTCTCAAGTTATGAAACTTCCAAATAGTAAGAACTCCAACCCAAATCATCTTCGGAAATACTTATAATGCATTTTCCAAGCAACAGAAATAGAAGTAAATATTCTAACAAAAAAAGAAGAAAAGGAAATAACATAACAGTGTCGCACATGGTAGTTAAAGGTCTTAAACGAAATACTTATGCGTAGGAAAATGACAACAAAAATAAAAAAATTAAACAAATCTTTTTGCCAAAAAAAGCAACATTAAAAAACAATCCATTGAATACTGATATGCTTACTAAATTCTATAAGCAAGCTGTACAAGATTATGCTAAGAAAACAACTAATTACAGAAATTGAGACCAATAATAAGACTACACAAGAATTAATATAGGTTTTGAAGAGGCAGTTCTATCTAAACAATCAAAAAGCTGTAAACAAGATAAACAAAGACTGATGCCTTTTGTGCTGCTAGACGTACAAAACGCATTTAACATAGAAAATTAATAAACGAAGTATCCAAGTATATAAAAAATAGGAAGATAAGTTTTAATAAAATAAAAGAAGTTTTTGAACCTATATTATGAAATCTATTATCTATTAGGTACCAGTAATGAGAAATGCCACAATTAGTTTTGCAACTAACCAATACTATTAAAAACATAACAAAGAAGACGTAAATACATGTACAAATACATGTTTATATAAAATAAGCAGTTTTTATTTATATAAAAACTAACTTGCTTAGCTCCACAAAAAACGAAAACACAATCTTGGAGACACAGATATTAAACCATCAAAGTTGGTTAGATATCTTGTGTACATGTAAAAGAGACTGTTATTGCAGTGTTGTCAAAACTACTACCTAATACGGAAGATTCAACTAGTGCAAAGCGGAAAATCTTATGCTTAGTAGCACACAGTATTTTATTATATAAAGCGCCGATTTGGTGCAAGGTAATAAAGACAAAAAAATATATAAGAATTTGTTAAAAATGCTGCAAATAGCCTCCGTGTACCGAACAATATCTACACCAATATACACCAAAACTCAAACCTAAACAAAAAAATCTGATAAACAAATGACAAGAAAGTTAATCAGCAAATAACGCAAAAGACCAATGCTTCAAAAGGCTCATTCCAAATATTAAAGAATAAACAGAACGCAAACACAAAAATCTAGATTTCTTTCTAACACATGTGCTCACTAGATAGGTTCTTAAAAGAAATTGTGCAATTTTTGTGTGTGCACTTTCAGAAAATAATCTTTATGCAAAAAAAGTAAGCCATACCAAATTTCAGCCCTAAAAATTTAAAAAAACACGTGTTGCACTACCTTAGAATTTTTAAAATTAATATACTTAATAAAAATCATATCTTCCAGATTTGAGTCAGATGCATACCCTGGGACCTCAAAAAAGCAATTGAATTCTTGCTAATTAGGTTTTATTTGAAATTTTACATCAATTTACTCTGTTTAATTCTTTTTTTTTAAATTAACATATTTTTATTATATTTTAAATTTTGAACATAAAACTAGAAAAATTATTAGAGTTTGAGATTTAAGTCTATATATTTTTTTTTAATTTAGAAAACATTTAATATACGTATTATTGTATTTTTTTTCATTTTGTCAAATTTGTAGCATTCGAATAATGTTTTTGTAAGTAAAATATGATGTTTATTTTTAAAACTTCAAAAGCAGTGCGACACGTGTTCTTTTGATTTTTAAGGGCTGAAATTTGACATGAGTTACTTTTTTTTCCATAAAGATCATTTTCTGAAGGTGCACACTCAAAGAAATTTTACAAAAAGAACTAAGAACCAGTCTAGTGCTCACACAACACGAATTGTTTAGAAGGTATACCAAAACATCACCAAAAAAACCGTGTGCATACTGCGGAGAAGAAGACAGTCCAGAACATGTGATTTTTATCTGTCATAAAAAAAAGTACATTGTACGTTGTAACAAGCATAAGTTTTAAAAGAAAATTACATGTATAAAATTCACGTATATCATACAAACATTTATTGACTAGATATGTTTTTAATGTAGTTTTGAATACTTTTTGGTTTGATAATTCTTTAATATTATTTGGCAATTTGTTATAAAATATAACAGCATTGTAATAAAGTGGTTTTCCGTAAAGAGAAGATTTATGTGGATTTGGTCAAAATGCCTTTTTATTTCTGGTATTATGAGAGTGGATTTCATCATATTTGGTGTAAGTAGCAAAATGGTTTTTTGCATGTGTTATTAGTTTACAAATATTAATTGCCGGTTCTGTTAATTGTGAATATTTTGTAAAGTAAGGTTTACAAGAGTCGGTTGAACTTATCCCAAACATAAGTCTTATTACCCGTTTTTTAATGAATAAAAACTCTATTTATATTGTTTACTTTTCCATATACCATTATATTGTAAGAAATATGTGAATATACTCCGTAATACACATTTAATAATGAAGTTATTTTGAGATATTGCTTCATCTTTATTATAGCAAAATAAAATTTGTTAAGTTTATTACATAAAAGTTTGATTAGTTCCAAAGCATTTAGTTTTTTCGGACCTGACAATGGTTTTACCTTCAACATTAGCAATCATTCTTAGAACTTTGCAGTTGTAAAATTAGATAGTTACCGTTTTTCTGGGTTTAATATAAGCCTATTTATTTTGCACCAATTTGCAAAATCTGATCTAAGTCTTCTAGCGTTGCTGCTCACGCAAATACTGTTTATAATATTTGCGTAATATGATTTTTTTGCTTTCTCTACAGTTTCTTTGTGAATCTTCTTTTGTTGTTGATAAGCTTTTTTAATTTTTTTTAGCTCCGCAGTTATTTATTATCCAGTGCATATTTTTTAACTCGTTACTTTCTATTATAATCCGTTTATTCATCCACGATTTTTTTATTTAATTGGTACGTATGTAATGGTACCAATGAAGTGCATTCGTTTATTATACTTTCAAATATATTTAAAAAATATTCAAACAACTTATTAATGTTTCTAGTTTCTATTAATTGTATTCAATTAATAACCAATTTTAACATGATAAAATCTTATGTTCGTCAATATGCCTTCGTGGTAATAGCTTATCTTTTTATTTAATTGTTTTTATGTTTGATTTTAAAGTAATAACTGACGCTTTATTATCAGATAAATTTGGGTTTAAAACAGACCTTCCTATTACAATGTTTTCTGGTAAATTTGTTACTATATAGTTTATTGCAGTTTTGCTGTTTTTTTCCTGAACGTTGGTAAATTGTGTTGGTTTAGTTGTTGTAACCAAAGCAGTCTCGATGGTGAACGGTATATAGTAACAAGCAGGGGTTTGAAGTCGTTACAAAATTGAATCGACTCCGACTCCAACTCTTTAATTTTTTTGATTCGACTAGGACTCCGACTCAATATCCTAAAATTGTGCAAAATAGTGCGTGAACTGTTACTGCGTTGCCACCAACACAAGTTAGTGTGAAGCAATTATTTTCAGCTTTAAAACTAATAAAATCGGATTTAACAGCAACCTTAAAAGAAGATATTTTAGAAGCAATTTTATTTTTGCAAACAAACATTTTTTTTTTTTTTTTAAATTACCTTATTAAAAGCATTATAAATATGTATAATTTTTTTGTATATTATTTTTTAGTTTTTGTATTATTAAAGAGTCGGAGTCGAATTAGTTACAGTCGACTCTGACTCCGACTCATCAAATATTGGCAGACTCCACGACTCCAGACTCCGACTCCAACTCCGACTCCACACCACTGGTAACAAGTCTCGTTTTTAAATTATTTTGCCAAAATACTATTGCACATTATTCAAAATCTTTATCAATACAGCTTGAATTTGATGATAATATATCTTCAATTTCAATTTCAATTTTAGCGTAGATTGCTACAATCCCGCGTGTAAATGTATTTTGGCAATAAAATGATGCAAGTTTATAATTATTTATGCTGAGCAGTTTTAACATTTTGTCTTTAGTTAACGAATGTTCCGATAAACATAAAAAATCGTGATTTTTGATTTTAGTAAATACTTGTGTTGTAAATGGTTGTGCAGATCATGGAAGAATGCAAGTCTGCCAAGAACAACGTTAAAAAAATTGAGGCAAACTAAACTAAGAAAGAAGGAAACACATAGATGGTAAAGAATAAGTTTTTCTGTCAATATATCAGAAACAGCAAAACAGCACAAGAAAACAAGAAAAGCAAAGTGGGAACATAAAGCCAAAAAGACGGTTTGTGGTAGGCACAAACCCAAAGCATTTAAAGACCTGATAATATTTTTACTTTTATTTTGACTTAGATAACAAGTATTTTTGGATATTGCTTTTAAAATTTAAATTACTTAAAAAAATAAACAATTATATACTTGTATTTAACATTTTTGACACTTTTAATTTGAAAATTAAATAACTAAGAGTATACAGACCGCTACTTTGATTTTCAGTATTGTAGTGAAAACAGCTACTTTGGCGTCATTCCTATTTTTACATATAATTTCATAATCAATTTATTTTTTTACCAGTTTAGTAGTTTCAAGTTTTAAAATTCTATAATAAACAATGAAATTTTTAAATTGCAAAAACCAATTTTGAAAAATAGTTATGCTAAGCACTTTAAAAGTTCATTGACACTCAAAACATTTAATTTAAATTCATTTTTGGTCATTTTACAAATAACGTGACAATTACACTTGATAAACATTTAAAATATTTGTTTTTTTTTTTTTTCAAATCACCTAGCACTAATATAGTCAAAAAGCTACCATGTTACCAAGTGTAAAATTGATTTAATACCAAATCAAACTAAACTATACTATAAATTGAAAAAAAAATGTATTTTGCGCATATCACCAAAGCACAAGGTCAAGCGGACAGAAACAAATAAATTATTAACCATAAATTGCTGTCTGACGCTAAACTAGAGCAAATAAAATCAAACGCTTAAACTTTACTACCTACCACAGAACAAGTTAAATATATATTTAATGCTATATAAAAAAATTTTACCTGATGCAAGAACACCCAGAAGCAAATCTTATACAAAAATTATTGAGAGTATGAGTCACATACTCCAAGATTACATAACGTAGTGTTTTTTAAACAACAGATATGACATAATCTACTATGTCATTTGTAACTGACTCCAAAACTACTATCAAACAAAGATACAAAAACTAACAACACTTTATATTACCGTGAAAGATTAGAAACAACAAAAATTAAAAATAATAATAATATGTTTATGATAATTATTTATTATGCAAGAAATCTACACTAGCAAACTTTGGTTTAAAATGCAAGAAATGCCAACAAAATATTTGCTTTAGTAAACTTTTTGATAATAGTGATGCAGAGTTGTTTGTATTATTATCTTCATATTATTATTATTTTGATTGTACAATTATGTCAACCCAAAGCAAAACACAGTTTTCAAACCGTTTAAACTGTGCACACAAAAAAATATTTGTCATTTTTATGCAATCTTTTATACACAGTAATTTGTTTGTGTGCATAGTTTGAACGGTTTGCAAACTGTCCATATCGTATATTGGAACAGACCTTATACTAACTATAATAATATGGTTGACTGGTTGTGGCAATATCCAATGACAAGGGTAAGTAGTTGTGGATATATTGCTTGTTTGCTTGTTTTGTGCTTTATACGGACTTCTTAAAAAGGTTTGATGAGACCAACAGCTTAGTAAGTGACTTTCAAACCACCCTAGTGGATAAAAAGCAAGTTATTATTTCAGTCATATTTCAAGGATCAAACACCAGACTGCTTGCATGATATGCAAAGGCTTTACCATTGAGTTATATTATACACTGTTAAGTAAAAAATAAAGGTCACTTTAAAATTGTGACTTAATTTTGTAATTTTTTGTTTTAACCTTATGTTAGCAAATTGTAAACAACTGTACTGTATTTTGTTGAATTGTAAAGCCTATTTATTGTTTTTATTGCATATTTTGAAAATATCACAAATTTACAGTTCAGACAAAGTTTGAATTTTTGTTTCTAGGACTAATATGGAACAAAAAATATGTAAACAAAACTTATCACTAATAACAAGTATTACCACCTCTTGCATTAATGACTGCTTGAAGTCGACAAAAAACACTTTTAATTAAATTCAGGATCACATTTTGGTCGATATTATCTCATTCCTGCAATAGCAACTGTCTTAGCTCCTGAGGAGTTCTTGGAACAAGTGTATGTTTTTGGATAAACTGTCAGAGAGCCATTCTCTATAAAGACCAACTCTTTGCGTGCTTTGGTAGAAATTCCCGCCCAAACCATAACCGACCCACCGCCAAGTAGAAGTCGCTCATTAATACAAACTGAAGCGTATTTTTCTCCGCGTTTTCTCCACACTTTTCGACGTCCGTCTAATCCATTGAAGCAAAAGCGCCACTCATCTGAAAACAGTACCCTGCTCCAGTCTTAATTATTCCATGCCCGGTGATTTCGGGCAAAAGCCAATTTTGCAACACAATGTCGGCAATGTAAAGGTAGACCTGTAACCATCTTTTTACAAGACAATTCAGCAGCCCAAAGCGTTCTCCTAACGGTCCATTCACTATCTTTACATCTCTAACTTCATAGAGTTGATTTTGTAGATAAACTGCAGAAGCTGTTCTATTCAGCAAATTTGTGGACACCAAAAAGCGGTCATCTCTGTTCATGGTGACTTGTTTTTGCCCGGATTCTGATCTCTTGGTTATTAGGCCACTATTTAAGTAACGCTGATACATCTTTTGTACAGCACAAAGGCTTTTACCAACAATCTTTGCAGTTTCACGTTTTCCTTGCCCATCTTCAATCAACGCTATAATTATGTGTTGTACAGTACACCATGTGAAAGACTAGTTTTGCAGAGAAAAATCAACATTAAGTAAAAAACCACAACAAAATGTAGGTTTTCAATTAGAGCAAAATAGATGCTGTTTCATAAAAGTCTTTAATACAGTGATAATAACTGACAGATAAATAACATTTGTCAAGAAATGAATTATTAAACAATTACTTTTGTTTACAATTTGCAAACATAAAGTTAAAACAGTAAACATAAAGTTAAAACAAAAAATTCCAAAAATAAGTCATTATTTTAAAGTGACTTTTTTTTGCTCGCCAGTGTATTATATTATATTATAAAGTTATTAATTAAAGCTTACTTACTTGTGATTTGTTCCTACTCTACAATTATGTTTAATATCTTTTTTTTTTTTTCAACTTCTTTTTAGTCTGTGGACTGCGTTACAAAACACAACTTAACTGTTTTCATAAAATAATTATGCAAATAGCTTAAAACGTAAATAACTTCTATTTAGAAAAGAAAAAAGTACTAACAGCAACCACGTGGTTCTTAAAAAACTTTATCATAAACATTGTTTGGTATTTTTCGAATATATTGTTCTAAAATGGTATGTAGTAAATTTTAATAACCGTTATCCCAAATGACACATTTAAAATGAAGAAAAAAATCACAATCCTGATGCATAAATGTAAATTATCTTTATTTATTGTTTTTTTTTTAATTGTAATATTTGCTTAACTAGTTATTTGTTGTTATAGACGTTGTTGATAGAAGCAGACACACATGTGTAGTAAATAATTGTTTACAAAATATAACTTGAATCACACACTAATGTGACTAGGCAAATACAATATAATTAAACCGATAAATTATTTAGAATTTACAAATTAAAATAAAAAATAATATTGATATTTGACATTTCATTATTTTATCTCTGACAATTTATTTTTTTTATTTGTTAGATAAAATTTTAAAACTTTACTCTCAAGATGCTATATTATTTTCAATAATTAATATTACATTCAAAATTAGATTAAGATTTTTATTCTTGTCTCATTATCAAAACACGATTCTGTAAAAAACTGTATATAATGCCATATTATTTTCTTGATCTGTAAAATGCACTTACAAAATACGCATCGTAATATATTATTATTTACAAATAAATAGTTGAGCATATAAAGCGTTTAGCTTAATATGCAAGTGTATTTTATTAACGTTTTCAATAGTAACCAAGGTAAATAAAGTTTATTATTCACATACTAACGATGATTTAGTATAAATTTGTTATTAATTGAACAACAAAACAATCAGTTATTTAATATTTAAATTATTTATAAAATGATATTTGTCAAATAAACTAAACCTAATTAAATAATAATAATAAACTCTTTAAAATTAATATCTTTTCCATAATGATAATAGAGTTGTAAAATAAACAAAACCAGACGTAAATAATACGAGTTGCTTAAACAGCACTGAGAACTCTAAATGCGATACAAAGAAAGTTTTGCTTACGTCTTAAATGTAATTGAGACTGAACAAATCAGCATATCTTTTGTTTTATTTGCGTTTTTATAAATGTAGTATTATACCTATATAATAAACAAACATGTCTCCAACAATTTTTATACATTATTTTTAACAAATAAATATGAGATGATTTTGAACAAATTAAATAACGATCTGTTATAAATTTCTAAAAACTTCTAAAAAGTTTTAAAAAACTTTAAGTAAACGTAATTTAATTGAAGTTTCTAAGATATATATTTTGAAAATGTGTTTATTTTGTGTAAACTTGTGTTATTTGATGATAACAATGCACATCTTGTAATAACTGTGTAAACTGAAACACTGTTAACAAGCCTTTTGCTGTACAAAAGAAGTATAAATAAAAATACTACTTTTGATCTACTAGGACCTAGTGACCTAGTCGATAGCTTGCCGCCTAATGCTTTTATGATAAATCGCCGATGCTTTAAGTCTGAGCGTCCCTGCTTTAGACTATCATACTTTTTACAAAAAAAATTGTTAAACATTAACTGCAATTTTATAGTGACATTGCATTTCTTTTATATAATGCATTTTGTAAAACAACAAGTAACAATTTTGTTAAAAATAAACTTGTAATTTGCA
Source organism: Tachinus rufipes (assembly GCA_963932245.1). Taxonomy (NCBI): domain Eukaryota; kingdom Metazoa; phylum Arthropoda; class Insecta; order Coleoptera; family Staphylinidae; genus Tachinus; species Tachinus rufipes. The sequence goes on along the minus strand of OZ010745.1, from coordinate 42,075,436 downwards.
ATGGTTTTATTTTATCTCTTCAATATCTGTTAGTACGTAAGGAACTGACTGAATAAAGGTAGCTTTTATAAAAAAGTTATTCAAATCACGCTGCGTTATAGAAACTTATCATTACAAATAAGTACAAAAAATGTCACATCTTACCATGGAAACAAAGTCGACATTTATAGGCCAAAAGAAATTCGGCAAAGAAAGAAAATAAAAAATAAATAAATGGAGGGTTACAATGTAAGAAAAGCCAACAACAAACCTACAAAAGAACTGGTGAAGAATAAACATAGGACTTGTAAGATGCAGTAATAGCAAACGAGAGAAAATGCTACAAATGTTAGATGAAAGGACATGTAGCGGCGGAATGCAATGAGAAGATAGGACATTGTTATGTATAAAAATCGGAAAGAAGGATCACCAGGTTGTCAAATGCAAGAACAAAGAATACTGCATAGAATGCAAAACGATAGCACACCGAACGAGAAAAAAAGAATCTGGCAAAAAAACGTAAAAAATAAGAAAAAAATAGAGAACAACGATTCCGATAACCGGAGACAACACAAGAAGCAGATAATAAATCAAAAGAATTTATACCAACAAATATAAAAAGAAAAAAAGAAGCCTACAATATATTGATAGCAACAACGGAGAGAGAGAGAGAGAGAGAGAGAGAGAGAGGAAATAGTAATAGTGAGTGAATCAAATAAACAAACTAAGTGATAAGTGGAAGAGACAAAGAAACAGATGCGGCTATTTTAGTTAGGAGAAAGTGTTAGAATAAGGTGGATTTATAGGTAATAATAAAAGAGAGAAGAGTATGGTCTAAAATAGAAAGTATAATAATATACAGCTGTTATATCAACCTAAACTGCAAACTAGAATACCACCGGAAGTAGACAGAAAAATTAAAAAAGTAGTTTATGAAAACAAAAAAGCTACAAAACTACAATAGAAAGAGAAATATCAACACAAACTCCGCAAGATGGGAAAGGAAATATAATAAAAATTTAATCAACGCATTCCTAAAAGAAAAAACTTTTACAAGATTAATAGAAGCCACCCTAGTACTTATTGAAATGAAAGAAAATCAACGTCACTCAGACTAATATTTTAACCAACACATTAATTAAACAGTAGATAAAAAAAATAGAATAAAAAAATGAGCAATATGGAGATTAACCAACAAAAGATCAACTTTAGAAACTATAAAAAAAGCAAACAGCAAAACGCAAAGATAAAGACAACACTGCGCCATAATAGCGTTGGAAAAGTGCCCAAAGGCTCAACAATAGAACAAAAACTGGGTTAGTTAGTTTATATTTTGTTACTCCAAATAGACGACCTAGCACTAGTAGGTAAAGACATAGACATAAAAGTATTAAAAGAATGACTAAAGCTGGCAATAGATAGAATACAAATATAGATGAGAAAGAAGGGTTTAAAATTAGTAACACAAAAAACAGAGAAAACATGACTAATTAAAAAACAGATAATATTCAACAAATCTTAATAACTATAGGCCAATTATGTTAATGTCATGTTCTAAAATATTCAAAAGTGTAATGGCAATTAGACTTACTGTTTTTTTAGTAAAAATAACTGGTTTAGTCAATACCAACATAACTTTATATAAGGTAAAACTATAAATATTGCTATACAAATTAATTTAATAATAGAATATATCAAAAGTAGTTAAATGGCTTTTAGTATATTCTTTGACCTGTCGAAAGCATTTGACTGCATTGATTACAATATTTTGCTATTAAAATTAGAAAACTATGGTATAAGAGTAGTAGCTCTATAGTGGTTTAAATTGTACTTAACTAACCAAACACAAACAGTTCAATTGCAAACAGAATCAAGAATTGATTGCTCGATAACTTTAAATTCTACAATTTGTGTACCACAGGGCAGTGTTCTAAAGTTTTTTGCTATTCTATGTGTTTATAAATGACTTATTTTCTATACTGATAAATAGTAATTTTATTAATATTGACATTGTTAACTATGCTCATGACTTAATCTTAATTATTAGATCAACTAATTTTATAGAATTAATATCTAATGCATCTTATGCAATACTTTTAGTTTGCTAAAATCAGTTTGTTTTTAAATGAAAGTAAAACTCTGTGCATATTATTTAAAATCAACAATTTATTAAACATTTTATCAGAAATAATAATATCTATTAAAAAAAAAATGATTTTACTGTGTCTACAAAACTAATATAGAGAAAATTATGCAGAAAAGTATTTCAACAACATAATTTTATAACATTTAATGCATTATTCGTAAAGAATGCATTTTGTTTTGTTTTTTGAAAAAAATTTACGATCAAACCTATATGTTTCCTAGGCATAATTTATCATTTTTTTAATAAAGTGCCAAATATCTGATTTAAATTTAATAATAAGTTTTTATCTGCTATAAAAAAACATTGTAGAAAAAAAAATTGTAAATTATTATGTACCATTGATCCATATTCTTTGGTGGAATATATTTTGCACAAAATATAGTTTATATGTATTGTATACAAGGTGTTCAAACAAGAATAAAAAATATTTAAGGAGATAGTAGTACAAACCTCAACAAACAAAAAAAGTTTTAATAAACATGGATTGTCCTAGCAACAATTTCGGAGATATGAAATTATTTATTTTTATATATTTTTACAAAGAACAGAGTTATAGAAGTGTTTTCTTTCCATTTTCAAACAGGCACAACATCTTTGTCTGAAGGACATTTGTACACTTTCTAAAACTCCCTTATTGGCTCGGATTTCTAGTAGTTTTTATTAATTTTCAATTGCAGCTCCTCGAGGCTATTTACAAGAGTAACATACACTAATGATTTCAAATATCTCCAAAGAAAAAATTAAGAAGGTTTAAATCAGGCAATTTGCTGAACATAAAACTGGTCCGCCTCTTCCTACCCACCTATGTAAAAAAGTTTGGTCTAAATGCTCTCTAACGGCAATCGAAAAATGAGCTAGAGCACCATCATGCTAAAATCAAATCTGTTGCCTGTGGGCCAAAAGAATGTCATCCAAAAGATCGTACATTGTGTTCTGCAGAAAGTTGGGGTAAGCAACGCCTGTTAATAGGTTTGGTAAAACAACAGGACCTAAAAACCTGTCGCCTACAATACCCATTTAAATGTTTAATGAAAAACGTCTCTGGTGTCTACATTCAATTACAGCATAGGGATTTTCGTCGGCCCAACGATGTGCATTATAAAAATTAACATCTCCATTTCGTGTGAACTTGGCTTAATCAGTAAAAAGAATTTTGGCAAGAAACTGCGGGTTTTTAGCATCCTTGCGTAGAATCTAGCGACAAAAAACCAAACGTGCCTGATGATCAGTTAAATTTAAAGCCTGTACTTGTTGTACATGGTATGGATAGAGCAGCTGCTCGTGGAGAGTTCTCCAAACAAAAGTAGCACCAATTCTTACCTCGGCTGATATTCTCCGCACACTCGTCCCTGGATTATGCTCTATCCGTGATATAATTTCTTATTCTGTTCTATGAGTAGATACCGACCTTAGTCTGCCAAAAAGATAGCACTGTTTTTAAAGTGAACCGGTATCTCTCAATCTCTGGTGAATTCTTTCAAACATACAATGTGAAATCTGGCAATTTGGATAAGCTTCTACATAAAAACGTCGCAATTTAGTGGCAATAACATTAGCACGACCATACATAAAATGCATGTCGGCTAGTTCTACATTAGAGTAATCAGCTATAGCAATGAAAACTTGTGCACTAACAACAATTGTCAAATACTGAATGTTTATTTCACAAAACATCAGCCAACTATGATAAGAAAATGCACAATTTTGCAAAATAAAAAATAAAGAAAAAAGAATAATAAAAAAACCGTTGCTACGACAACCCATGTTTTTAGGCTAATATGCCATAAATCTAAACTATCTAACTGACAACCCATGTTTGTTAAGACTTTTTTGTTTGTTTTTGTTTGTACTACCACCCCCTTAAATATATATATTTTTTTTAACACTATGTATATTAAGTTAGACATTGTTTTATATTAATTGTACGCTTTATGTATTTGCAACTTTGTATAAAATAAAGAATGTTTATTATTATTTATATAGATAACTATAAGAAACAAAAATTAAATACTTCGGAGTGGCAATCGATGCAAAGAATGTAAGAAAAAAAAAAGAAGGGGTCATGGAAAAGAGGTGCAAAAAAGAAGCCAATAGCAACGACAGTGAGAAACAAATAAGATGATGAAAAATAAGTTAGAAATAAAAAACTAGTAAAGAAACCAGTAAACCAATAAAAAGAAACCAATTTTAAAAGTAAAAAACAGTAGAATAAAGGAAGAACAGTCAAAAAAAAGAGTAAACTAATCCCGAAGATAAAAAATGTGTAGAGAATAAACTCGAGACGTATTTATACAATACACATACTGACTGGACACAGGTCTTGCAAAAAAATTAAAAAAAGATTGAAGAAAAAAAAAGATGTATATTTTGTCGGGAAGAAACACACAATAATGCAGAACACACTAGCTTGATACGAGGTGTGAGAGAAAAAACTGGAAAGTATATTAGTAAGCAAAGTAGATCATTAGCAAATTTCTGAAAAATGAAATAGATGGCGCTAAGAAACCTTGCCACGAGAGTAGTAAAAAGAAATATAAGAAGTTTGAAAACAAAAAAATATATAAAAACAATTAATAGAAGCAAGCATGCAAAATAAAAACCACAAAAGACCAAAAAATTAATAAGAAAGGGTAGAACAATTATGCATAACAAAAAATAAAAAGACTCCAAGAAGTAGTACAATTAATCAAACTGCACAAACTATTCATAAAAGAGAAAAGATACAACAAAGCAAACGTAAACAAAGACCTGAACAAAACTAAGAACTCATCTCAAGAAAAACCAAAAGTACAGAGCGTATACCATCTAGAATTGCTATATTAAAAAAATCAATATTATTTTACTAGTAGTTAGAATAACAAACCATAGAAAACTTAAAATTTACTTTAAAGATACAATAGTCAATCAAAACAACTTTTACAAAAAAGTATCAACTTAGATACAGTAAACATTAGTTAGAAGTTAGAAAATATATGATACATTTTTTAAGGTAGAATGTTAAATAATGTCTTTTTTTATAAAATTTCTTAAAAACTTTGTGCGTATTGCTTTATAAAACAACGTAGCTAGATGTTAATTTTTGTGCTAATTGTATTGTTTTCAAAAGTCTGTATCATAAAGTGCCGTCTGTAAGGTGCAATAATAGACTACTCTCAGTCAATAAAAGCAAGTTATTTTTAGCGACAAATTGAAACTTTGTTTGTATGCCCACAATGGTCGTAAAATGCGGTTAGAAAACAAGGAAATTTGCAGTTTGATGTAACAATCGGAAATAAATCCCGTCTAGTGTTTATTGCAAAAACATTAAACGCATATCGCTACATTAACAGGTTCTACAACTAACATTAATGCTCTATCTAAGAAAATTGAAAACCCTTACTTTTCAACAGGATAATGCAAAGCTAGGATTACTATGGAATTTCTGCAACTAGCTAACATTGATTTACTTTTATAGTTTTTTTGTTTTCTTGACCAATCACGTATTGAACAAGTGTGGGATACAATAGGTAAAAGACATTTTCAACTACTCCAATCATTTTACCTAATATTCGGATGCATACTCAGCAAGCTTAGAATTTAATTTCTCATGCTGATAATGGCAATTTGATTTCTGGCATGTCTAGGCAAGTTGCTGAATGCTCTAAAAATTGTAGTAGAGGGGCAAATTATTATTGAAATTAAAAAAAACTTATCATAATTTTTTTATGACATTTTAATAATTTCTAAGTGATATTATCATAAAAATTAACCACAGATTCTTAGTTTTTTTTTACATTTGGCGGCCAGTGTATCTATACAAATTAGTGTCGTTAAGTTAACAGGACTCTAACTTATTTATTGTTAAAAAATATTCTGAAAATTAAACCTTTAACGTATATGATGTTCTAATTCTCTAATTCTGATTGTAAGAAAATCAAGAACTATATACTTGAAAATATTTGTTGACAAAGATAAAACTAATTCTAAGTATGAAATCCGAGGGGAATGAGATGACAATGATTATGATACTTTCATCTTAGGTTTGTAAAACTTCAAAATTAAATTAAATTAGATAAACATCAAGATGAATCAGTACTTAGGCAAAACAATTAGAAGTTGAGTATCCGTAGAGCCCGTGCGACAAACCTCCAGAACAAGATCAATGTGCAACATTATAAAGTAAATTTGTGCTAAAAAAATTAATTATAGAAAAAATAACAACAAAAAAAAATGTTATGATCCTAAAAATATTAATTTAAACAAACTTACCCAAATTGTAAAAATTACGTCGTAAAGTCGCAGGTTTAAACATTATTTGGTTGTATTTATATTATTAAATTTCAACATTAAATAATTTGTTTTTAATTCACTGTACAAATATGCATTTATAGTGGATCTATCATAAAAGTAAAATGATCTAATTTAGGTGAATTTCACCACTCATATTCGGATTTAAGTAAGCACACACCACTTCAACCTATAATTTATCTAACATTTATATTTTAGTAGTATAAGTCTCGTTGGCTTAAAAAAAAGTATCTTTTAAAAATGTCACTTATTAAATGTTCGATATGCGAGCAAAGATTTGCAAATCAAACGCTTTCTTTATTATTATCGTTGGTACACATTCACAGCTCTCTTCAAGATCAATAATCAAATGCAAATATATGTTACAAACACTGCTTTGCTATTATAGTTGTTCTCATCGATAATTACGGCTTCAATATAAATTCAACCTTTTTTAATTTCTTAAGAGAGAAAGCAAAAATGTTAATAATATTTATTTAACGATTTACCAAATTAATAACAAACAATATGTATAACTACAAAAATTTAATTTACAAATGTATAAAACATGCTACGGTAACTTTAGGGATCTTTCATCTGTTATATTGTGCTACTTGTAAATCATATAATGTCCACACATGCACACTATTAATGATCTAGAATTATGAATGAATCATCCATAATAAATTGCAAGTAATACAGACATTCAATAAAAAATATTATAAGAATGAATTATTTATAAAAATTCTTTTTTGCGTTTCTTTTTAGTGTTTTCATTTTCTGAATGATAGCCTTGAAATGGCGCACATAATAGAATATATTAGACAGGTTTTTAGTATAATAACTACTTATACTTGCCTGGAGTCAATTTTGTAATTTTTTTATTATTCTATGCATGGTTAATAAAATATTATTATAGGGGTAATTTTCATTATCTATTTAAATTAATAAATTAACTATTTTAGCAACTTTAATTATACTTGATAAATTGCATAATATATTTTTCATTAATAATGTTAAACAGAGAAGAGGTTATCGTTAGAAATGAGTGTCATTCATTTAAAGTTGTACAATTTATGTGACGTAAATGATAATTTTATTGATAATATTATTCTTAGTACTTTGTACTTGTAATCGATCTTTCTATTTTATCTAAAATTGTGAATCCAATGCGTCACGTTAAAATTTTCCACTGTTGATATTTATTGATAGGAACCATTACAGTTTAATTACACTTTTTTATTTGTTGCGTGGTTTAGTGTCGGTGTAAATGCTACGTAATTTTATTTCTAGTCGTTTAAAATAGCTTTAAATTAACTAAAATGGCATAGCCAAAGGTCAAGTTGTTAACAATATTACCCGCACATAATTGTTTATTTGTTGTTTTGCTAATTGCATAACAATTTTATAGACCCCGGAAATGTAATTCATTTTCATAATATACTTTTAAATTGATGTGTCTTGCTCCAATTGTCTTAAGTATCATTGATTTTATTAGCTATAATTATAATAGTTTATGTTGTAACAGTTCTGGCACTAGAAATTTATTTTATTTGAAAAAATATGCTTGTGTGTTTTACAGGGCAGCAAACTAATACATGTTGGTCATTTTACTTTGATCCATTTAGCGAACCGTCAGATTCTTTCAGTTCTAATTAAATCGTTTATTTATACGAAAATGACATAGTCAGTATGATAAAATTGCAATAACAAATGTATGCCGCCATAGTAATATTTGTGTTATCTGTACTAATTTGTGTTGTCTAAAGCACGCTGCGTATTATAAATAAAGTTACATTAAAGAACCTAAAAGTTAATACAGACATTACTAAAATAAATTCACACACTCTGAGCTTGCTTTATTTTTTCTACAATGTCAATCAGGGACTTGTCTCAGTATACAATAAAAAATAAAACTTATATAAATCAAACATTGAGATGGGTGAAAATGAAATATGATTCTATAGTATTTGTTTCTGATTATTGCACAGTTTAAAATATTAATATCCTAACCTCAAATGTGATTCTATTCATTCATTCTGTGTCTGAAATGAAGGTGTTCAAGAGTCCTGCATAAACTGCGCAATAACAAATTTACATAATAAAAATTCAAAATAACGCATTTAAATGTATCAAATATATACAAGATTAACAGGTATAAATAATTAAGTTTTTTATTTTTATGTTTTTCTGTTTTCTTTGCATCTGCAGTCTTCTCTTACTTTATTAGGTTTTTTTTTTGGTTTCTTAGCATTGTTCTATGTAGTCATCTGCATTGCTACGTGTCTAGAGTATTTTTTTGACTTGCAATATGCTTTATGGCATCTGATCTTTGTCATCTCTCAAGTCTTATCATCTCCTTCCATTGATCGTTACGTTAGGTTCATTCTTGACTGTTGGTACTTATTAACATTATTCCGTCCGCAAATGTGAGGTGCTTTATATATACATATTAAGACCTTTCTCGTCCTAAAAGAATATTTTAAAAACTTTCTAGGGTAATTCCACGATAGTTCGGACAATCGGCCCCACATCGATATCTCCGATTTTGCTCAAATTCTGTAAACATGTTTGGGGTACCAAAATATAACAATTCCAAAAATTTTAGATCTTTAGATGCTATCCAGTGTAAATGGCCGCCATTTTATTTTTTTTTTAAATATTTTGTCTTCTTTTAGTTTTTGTGCTGTAAATAAGCAAAAAATAGTAAAAAATCATATTCAAGGATGGATGGATGTATCTTATAGGAATTGTTCCGTAGAACACGAAACCTCCCTCGATTTTCCGAAATTTTCCGCGCAAAATGGTAAAATTACTGTTTTATCAAACATTTGATATCTTTGATCCCACTACACCTGGAGACTTAAAATTTGATAATGATACTTCTGAAGCATATTACTTTTGATCCCAAAAATTTAAAAAAACTGGATATGCTTGCCCTAGGTAAAATATAACACATAATTGCTAAAAATAGATTACTTTTTAAGGGATTTCTCTCGGATTTTCCGTAATTTCAATAATTTTGAGCAAAATCGGAGATATGTCCAAACTATCGTGAAATTGCTTTCTATTGACAATGTAAATAATTTTGACAGAATATTTTTTTAGTCTTAACTCTTTGTCAATTTTGATGTAAAGATTTGTTTAGATATGTATTTTTTATAATTGCAGAGTAACTTCTAACATTATTTATTGCAGAAAAATAGGCTCAGAAGCTCATGATATCAAAAGCTTTATTGTAATTTATAAAATAAATTATATTTTAATAATTTACTCTACCTTATTGAAATTATTTGCAGAGTTAAAAAAAGTATGTTTAATCCTTGCTTACAAATATAATAATTTATAATATTATTATGATCAAAAAGATATAAGATTAATCTGAAAATAGTAAGAGATCGACCGTCACATGACTCATACGGTTACGGGGTTAAATTTCTTCCATCTTAGAATCTTGTACAAGTTTGTTATTGTTTTGCGTCATACCTGCTTACACAAAGAACAGGTTGTTTATACCTACTCATCCAAAGTGTGGATTAAATTAAAAATTAAATTTAATTTGTGTTACACAAAGTGATGCCGCAACTTGACTGCTTAGTTCTTCTTGGTTTATTTATAAAAAGTCATGGCATAAAATGGTTAATCCAGTCTATGATTTACATTAATAGTTTTTTTAGGCTGATATGTCCAAAACGTAAAAGTAACAATCTATGGTGTAACCTTAGGTGTTGTCCGTGTGATGTCTGTTTTAGTCCCAATACTTTAATGATTATTGCAAAAAAAAAAAATATTTATAGCAATAAGAAATGTAGCAAATGTGATAGGCTTTAACTTGATACCCTAGAGCAGAGGTCGGTAAACTATGACCCGCGAGCTAAATCTGGCCCGCCATATGTTTTTAATATGGTTCGCAAATTCCTCATTTCCAAAAAAATTGCAACAAATATATTTTCTAAAATTAAACTACAGTTATAACAACGTTTTTTTAGATTTTGATGCAATCACAAAAAACACATTTTTTTATTTAAAACTTAAATTTTTTTTGATCTGGCCTGTTTTATCCCTGCCCTAGAGGGTAACTGCTGCCTCTATCTTCAAGTTGCAATTTAATTAACCGTTTTAACTTCTTGCGGCATTTTCTAGAGAAAAGCAACAATCAGAGGTCTTGCACAAATCTTAGAACAATAAACCTATTTTTAGGCTTCAACATCAGCGCAAATCCGTTACTAGCCACTACCTCCGACAAAGCTAAACCGCTACAATTGGCGCCCAACGTAAGGCAACTTAGAGTAAAGGCGCTTTGAGCCCACGGACTAATCTCCACAAAAAACGCTCAATACCTAAGCTTCTTCAAAGAAACAAACGGAATTTTTACCAAAAATTTAACCGTTTTGTTCCACTCTACCGGAATAATTTTCAGACGCTCCTACCAACTAGAAAACGTTTCCAAAAATTAATAACTACCAAATTGTACATCACGATTCAAACCATTAACTAACTTTTAATTAAAAAGAAATATATTACAAAGGTTTTGCTACTGCAAGGGAAAACTCTCACAACAAACAAAAATGTACTATACAGGGTGTCCGGAAAATACGTGTACAACGTTTGACGACAGACTCCTGACGTCAAAATAGGTCGATCTAAGCCGACTTAGTTATATCCAAAATTGTCTTGTTTAGCCGGTAGAGGGCGTCAAAAAAAACAAAAGTATAACAAAGTTGAAAGTATCTATTGTAAGAAACTAAGTAAAACAAAAACATTACTTAAGCAAATGTGTAAAATGACCGCCATCTTGCTGAATACACTTATTAACACTCTTTAAAAAATGATATTGGACCCTATCTAATGTCTCGGGATTATTAAAATGGTTGCCTGCATTTAAAATCCGCTGCAATAAATCATCGTGTGTGTTTACCGGAGTCTTGTAAACTTCTGTTTTAATAGCGCCCCACAAAAAGAAGTCACACATATTTATTTCAGGAGAACGTGGTGGCCATTTTACTGGTGCATCATTGCCTCTTCCAATCCATCGGTTGGGATATTGATGATGTAAGTTTTGCCGAACGGCAACGGAAAAATGGGGCGGGGCACCATCATGCATATACCACATTTCCCTCCGAAGTAAAAGGGGCAAATTCTCCAGAAGAATTGGTAATGTGTCTTGCAAAAAATTTAAATAAATATTTCCATCTAACCTGTCTGGAATAACAATGGGACCAATAAGGTAGTGATCAATAATACCTGCCCAAATATTAATTTTAAATTGATGCTGATGATGTGCAACTTTAATGGCATGTGGATTTTCATCGGAATAAATATGTTCGTTGTGCAGATTGGTTACCCCAGATCTTGTAAAGCATGCCTCGTCAGTAAACATAATTTTTCTACAAAAATTTGGAACAAGGATTCTTTTGTTTCTAATAAATTGACAAAATGTAAGCCGCATGGGGGGATCAGTCGGTAAAAGTTCCTGGACTTTTTGTATGTGGTAAGGATGTAACAACTGTTCTCTTAAAACCTCATTGACAATCGTTTTAGGAACATTTAACTCACGTTCAAAGAGACGGGTACTGGTACTTGGTTCTTCTTCAACTCTTTCCAGAATCATCTCTTCTGTTTCCACAGTTCGAGTTGTTCGCATACGACCCCTGCCTTCAAACTTTTTCTCAAAACTGCCCGTTTCCCGAAGATGACGCTCAATATTGGCAAATGTTTGGTGGTTTGGTATTCGACGGTTAGGAAACCTCTCCATGTAAACCCTAACACTCTGACGCCCATTTCTTTGACAAAACCCGTATACCAGGAGCATGTCAACTTTCTGAGAGTTTGTATAATTTTCCATTTTTAATGGTAAAATGAACTTGTAATTCAAGAATGTTGATTTTATACTTGAATAAATTTCATAGACTGGTGACAATTTGTCAATAATTAGCAACAAGGTCACTTAAAAAATTATTGTTACAGGTAATTTCTTTTTAATATTTACAAATTTTTGACGCCCTCTACCGGCTAAACGAGACAATTTTGGATATAACTAAGTCGGCTTAGATCGACCTATTTTGACGTCAGGAGTCTGTCGTCAAACGTTGTACACGTATTTTCCGGACACCCTGTATAAGTTGTACTATCTATACCCAACAACAGAAACAATCCAAAACCGAATCTACAAATGCTCAATTTGATTACCTAGACAACTTAGGAATAATACACAGCAGCAAACCTAAACTTAGTTGAAGTCAGCCAATATCATTAGCTTACATTACTTTAATTATAGACGCCAATCTGAAATCTTATCGGACTGCACCAAGATGACATTAGCTTGTTTAACACTCAAGTACTCACGTCTAGAAATAACCACGTTTCCCTAACCGGCAAACGTCAAAACAAAGACCAAGACAGAATCAAGCATCAAGAATCAACACTGACTATACAATAAAAGGGGACCCAGAATAACGTAGTCACAACAAACCCCACTGCGTTGACGGCATCTTAGCACATAAAGCTAAATCGGTCTGAGATCACGCTATAGACAAGATGTCTCACGTATCAACGTCGACTGTTTTGTCATCTCACCTGGTGCTTTCCAGAAGACTTAGTGCACACTCCCAATACTATTAGGCTAAAAATCAATTACAATAAGCTGCATACAGTAGCAACCTTAATTTTTATCATTAAAGTCAACCATCCAGCACAGTAATTGCAACGTATCCTGGCCATGCGTTTCATATCCATAACCGGACTATAATAGCCAGTTTGATTCACTGCACAATTGGATGTAGGACAATACTATAACTACTCCTAAACAGGAAAAACAATCAAAAAGTCTACAACTACAAGTCAAAATATTTGTCAGCATGCAGACGGCTGTAAACCATGTCAGTTCTGCACCATATCTACCCTAAGTAACATAAACTATTTTACACTATATAAATTACACTAATGAGCAAATAATAGAATTAAAAACTTAGCAAACGCACAGACGGTGATTATTGTTTTGCAAAAGAGTTATAAAAATGCAACGGCACTCAGAGACTCCAATCTCTACTGCATATACAGATTAGCCTTCAATGCCAAAAACTACTTGCATGATGCTGTAAATATACCTTGCCACCCTAAAGAAAATTGCAAAAATAGAAGCAGCAAAAATAAAATTCTGAAAATTCCGGATCAATTTGCAATTTGCTCCACAGATGCAATCAAGTTTATAGGCAAAGCAAAAAGTATATGAGCAAAGTAGAATGACGTAATATAGATAACCCGAAAAAAATAACACAAAATTTATTTATTTTTGAACAAGCAAGAGCATTGGTGACCAAGATAACTATAGGAAGAAGAAAAAAAGATTAAACTGCGACCATGGATTACACAGGATATACTCAAAGAAATGAAAAAGAGAGATGTCCTTTTTAAGAGATAGAAATTTTTTATAGACAAAAATGGTTATCATGGGACCGCCAAACAAAAAAAAATACGCGTACAAGGAAATAAGAAACAAAGTGACAAATTACATCAGAAAATCGAAACAGGAATATTATTCAGCGTTATTCTACAAATACAAAAATAATATAAAAAAAAACATACAATACCATTAAGTCCTAGAAAGAAAAAAAGACCAAAACCAAAACATTGTCGATAACTTTTCCGCTATTCTATCTGACCAGATTCAACAAATAAAACACGATTGTGATAAAAAATTCTTATCATATGGAAAAAATATTCTACAAAGTTCAACAGATCTAACAACAAAAACAAAAGTTAAAAAAATTATAATGACACTCAACAAAGATAAAGCTCCCGACATCGATAACAAGTCAACCAATATTATCAAAAACAAAATTGAAAGCTTTTGTCTACCAATAACTACCATGATAAACAGATTCATTATGAAAGAAAAAGTAAAAAACCACTGGTGATGTTGCTTTTGTCAAAAAAACTCAATATCAAATGTCATTTGTCACTAATATACACAGAGAAGGGGAACGTACTAGTATCTTGATAATCAACAATTGGGCAAGTTACAATCATTTGTTAAAACACTGTGGCCCGCCGCAATGTTGCTTCTGTTCAAAAACACGAAAGATCAAATGTTATATAATAGGAGGAGGAATGTACTAATTTCTTGATAACTAACGTTCAGTCGGGTGGACGGGACACTATAAATATAATTTTGCCTAATTGTTGCGACCAGCAAATTTTTTAATAACTAACACTTAAGTGAGCAAAAACACTATAAACATAGTTACGCATAATTGCGTAAAAGAAGCTGTAGTAAAACCAATTTATAAAAATAAAAGCCAAAAATTTCTACAAAAATTATAGGCCAATATTCCTGCTTACCTGTATAGACAAAATTATACAAAACGACATAAAAACTAAATTGCTGGATTACTTAAAAGCCTAAAACATTTTGGATAAAAACCAATATGGCTTTGTGAAAAGAAGAGGAACGTGTGTTTTGCTTGAAGTTTTTTCAAAAAAAGTTATAGCACAACTGAACAAAACTTATTTTGTGTTTTCATTCATTTTACCAAGACCTTTGACACCATCGGCCATGGCTAACTTATTAACACATTAAGAGAATATAGCATCCAAGGACAGGTACTGGACTGGTTTACAAGCTATCTAACCGGAAGAAAATATAAAGTCAACATAGGTAAATGCCGCAGTAGCTGTAACAAAGTGGATGTAAGTGTCCCTCAAAGAAGTGTCCTTGTACCGCTACTTTATATACTATACTTGAATGATATCAAACACTGTTTTAAAAATTGTAAATATCTAATGTACGTTGATAATACGGTCATAGTGTCCACACATAGAGATCCAAATGTAGCCATAGAAAGATTAAGTGCAGATTTTAGAAGTTTTTAAATGTAAGCTCCTGACAAAAAACTAATCATTAACCTCGTCATTAACCAAACAAAAACAAAACTCGTGCACATCTAATCGCCGCATAATAAAGAAATGACGAACCTTAAACTGAATTATCACTCACACAACTGCTTGATCGCCGATTTATATGGAAAGAACATACTACGGCATTAAACCATAAACTGCAACATTTTGCAAAATGATTTTATCATTTGAAACAATTCCTGTTAATATTTGTACTGCAAACAATCTACACAGCCTTGATGGAATCTAGCATCATCTACGGCATAACGGTATGAGGACATGCGTTTCATTATCTAATAGAATCACTTCAAGAAGAATACTTAACAACATAAATCCCAATTATATAAAATCCTTGCAAGTGGGAACTCTTTTCAAATATAAACTAACTCTAAAATATTAGTTTAAAGTAAATATCTTTAACACAAAACGACATAGATATGACTAGAAGAGAAAGAAACAACTACATAGAAGTTATAATGAGCACCAATAAATACGGAGATAGATTAGAAGTCAGAACCATTTCCAGTCTATTTAACAACATGCCAGAACAGTGCAAAAACGCAACAACAAAGAATACCGCAAAAACAACTCTAAAAAATATCTTTTTTAACCAAGACTATAATAAGATGTAAAACTTTTAAACCTTAATTATTATCACCCAATCATTGTAATTATAGCAAGAGATTAAGAACAAATAAACAAACAAAATAGAATAATAATAATATACCCTACTGACAAGCCTCCAGGCTTAGTGGTAAGATACTAACAATAAACTTGCAATCTCAGACCTTTTACCACTACAATACTGTTATTTTTACAAAGCTTCAAACTATCTGAGGAGTGCTTTAGTGGGTAGAACATCTTTTGAAGAAGAGAAAGTGAATCCCACACGGCATCTATCAAAAGATTCCACCACCAGGCAAAAAACAAAATGCACCACCAGACCACCTAACTGACGAATTATGTCCTAGATATGTATGTTGCACTACGCTTACAACTTAACCGACGTAGATGCAGTAGAATACAATGCGACTGAAGAGTTATATTTGGAAGTAACAGCAACAGAAAATGCAGTTTGCATTGTCAAAAACGGAAGTTGCTTTACAGCTGATATCACTTTACTGAAAGTGCCAAAGGCAAAAACATCGGACGTGAATAAAGAAAAAGATTGTCAGCTTACTAAAAGCTAGACACAACAAGTGACACCCCGACTGGACCCTTATTGTTGGTAGACAAACTTGCTGATAGTTAGTGAAATAGACAGAAGTATTGAAAAAATACAAAAAAAGACAACACAACACCTAGTGTTAAATATTACACTAGACTGCCACCCTTGCAACCGTTTTTACTTTCTGACACAATTAAAAAAAAAAAAAAACAAGAGCCAGAAGCACCACATTAATTCCTACAGTCTCAAACCAAGCTAGGACGTAACGGACAATACAAGTGCATACAAAAAATGGCTGTTTTTCTCTCACTCTGAAAGATATATCTAATTTTGACTCTTTTTCCGTTTCTTTTGTTTATGCAAACGCGCACAAACTGAGTGCAGATGCATTTTTTAGTAATACTTATGTTTTTTAACATTTAAAAAAATGGGGGCAACATATTAGACCGCTGGATCAAAAGTCTCATTTTTTTTTTCCAAAAAACTGTCTGCTCTACTGGATAATATAGATCTATGCATTTGTTTAATTTGCCTTTACCCAGTTTTAGCTTTTTGGCGATTAATTTAACTTTTCTTTTTTTTTTTATTTGTCTAACGACAAGTTTTATGTTAGATGATGTAATTTTTAATTAGTCGGTTGATTTTGTATTCAGGATGGTCTTGGATGGGTTGCCGTGGCTGAGTTGGTTGATGTATAGAGTTTTTTTTTGTAAAATTTCCTATTTTTGGTTGCAACTTTTGGCCTATTAGATAGAATATTTTCTTGTTATATTTTCATTTTTAAAATGTCTTGTTTTTCTTTTGAGAACATTGATTCTAAGAATTTAATGTTTTTGTTGTGATAGTTTGGAGGATTTTATTGGTTTTATATGTTCATAAATCGTTATGTATTTGTTTTACAAGATTGTTTATAGATTTGTACTTTTTTTTATTCAGTTATAAATTAATTTCAGTGTTTTTTATGTTTCTTTTTGGTTTTGTATTTTAGGCTAAAAACCTTTTTTGTTGCTGTTTAAATATCTTTTGTTATTTGTTCTGCAATTTGGTCTATATCTACCTTTTGTAATTCTATTAGTGCTATTAGTTTTTTATTTAGATTTTTCTGATATTTTTCTTGTTGTAGTAATAGACCATAAAATTATTTTTGATAAACATCTTTGTTTTTGTAGTTTTTGTATTTATCTTAATCGACTTTTTGTATGTTGATGCACATTTGTAATACATTTTGTAATTAACCTTTTATACTTCATTTTATACTATATCAATAAATATGATTCTGTCTTAAAATTTCTAGGCTAGAATAAGGAGCTTTAATAAACAAAGACGTTGCATTAATATCTGATTGGGGTACTTCTAACTTGGTCAATTTCGACTTTAAAAAACTCAACTTCTTTCCGTCATCACTATCAAATAATAAACTAAAGTTTTCTAAATCTTTTCTAGAACGATCATATCTTCAAAAGTATTTAGAAAACTAAGATTTATTAATGATGTAAACAGTTTTTAAATCCTGTGTTTTGCATATACATATTTAAAACTTACATACGTCCTTGTTTTTAACATAGCTTACAAATATGAGAAAGACTGTCTGAAAGCCGACCATACATGGAAAGATGCAAAGCAGCAAGTGGGGAGAGAAAAAAAAAAAAAAAAAAAAAAAAAATTACACAATCTTTCTTTGATTTGTTCGGTTGATTCAATATGATAAATTTAGTGTTACAGTCATATTATGAACACATTATTGTTTTAATTTATAACAATTGAAACCCCTTCAATTCTAATTAGGGTAAATAAAGTTTGGACTTTTCTGCGGTCTGGGCCTTTGAGACTAAAACTTCTTCATATATTATCAAAAACATGCACATCTCTAATAAAATATTTTGTGCATAATAGACTATTGATGATATTTCATTTTAATATATGTACATCATTGGTACAACATAAAAAAAAACAATAAGAAGTTTGTAATACAAACTAATAATTTAAATTTTAAAAGTTTGTTAGTTAAAAGAAAATAAACAAAAATATTTGTGTAGACAATTAACTACTGCTAATAAAGATAATTATAAACATATAAACATAAACTTAAGATATTAAGTAATATTCAATTACTACAAATCGTTAAATACAAACTTAATTTTTAAAAATTTCGAAAATATAAACTAATATAATTTAAAAAGAATGTATCCATGTTAGATGATTATTTTAATTAAATCACACCTATTTACTGTATTTATTTTGATTAAAAATAATATGTATTATATTACTTTTGGTATATTATATTTGATACGAAATAATCTCTTGTAATATATACTTTCATCAGCAAGTGCCAATTCAGCGACTAGTTTCGTATTTTAAAAAAATAATAATAATTTTAAATTGCTGGCACTCCTGTAAAACGAAACCGAAGCCTTACTATACAACTTTTGTTTTCACGAAACACACTCATCATCATATTGTTTACGAAGCAGGAATATAATGTCGGAAATCGTTCCGCAAATATATATATTTTAAAGGCCAAGGTTACACTCCACACAGCGAGACGTCACGTATGATTTCGCGAATATTCTTGATCAAGACGAATGTTAGTGAGACAAGTTTTTCAAACACACACATAGAGAATTTTTTCTTGCTCCAACATCACGCCGATTTGTATGGAAATTAAACGATCGTAAATTAAAGATCACGAGAGAGTAAAAAAATACATTGGTGGGAGTCTTGAAGATGGATATTATTAGATTGTTAAACGTTGTCAGGCCTTACTAATTCTATTTATTAATCATAAATATGATTAACTTTCATGTAATTTGAATTGTGTGTATTATATTTTTGCATAGATGTCATTCAAAATTATATTGAATACTTAAATATATATATTTTATGACATTTCAGTAAAGCATTAATTAATTGCCATTTTTTAGTTAAAATATATTATAGTCATAAATATGTCCAAAAGAATATGTAGTAAATATGATTTATAGAATTGATATAAAATAAACATAATAGACAAAAACTTTTCAAGAACCAGTCAATGATTTTTTAATTAACTGTTGTTTATAATATTTACATTTGATTTATTTATTCATACAATTTTTATTTCTAAATATAGATCACAAATATTAAATTAAAAACCATTTATTATTTATGTAGTGTATTAATATAAGAGTTCAATAAAATAATTTATAATTTTCAATCATTTATTAATCATGCTTGATAAATATTGAATTAACAAACAAAATAATTTCATCATCCATTCTCTGAAGTATCATAGAGTCACTGATTACAGTATGAACTAAAGAACTGATATTAATTTAAGTAAATCTGTACTAAATATTGATGGTGCAGTATTTATATTTAGGTAAAGTTGATTCTCACTAGAGCGGCATTAGCAGCGTGTGTTTGGACGTAGGTATACCTAGAGCGTCACAAAGCAGCGGATTGCAGTAAGAATTGTTATTATTAATCAATATCTATATGATCACTGAAATTTGACTGAAGAAAGATTACTTTTGAGTTGTGTATTGCGTAAGGCCAGTTTGAGTACACGAAAATCTTAAAATCCATTGTATATGTAGTGGCAAAGTCTTTGAAAAGAAAATCTCTTGTATCTTTGTTTGTTTCATGTAGCAATAAATTCAAAATATTTATTATATTGTTAGTCGTTAAGTAGTGTCTTTGCGTGTGCCGCGTTGTTAGTACTATTGTACAGTTTTAATCTTATTTGATAGTATGGATATTTTTGAATATTAATTTTTATTATTATATAGCAAAAATTCTTTGCAGATGATTGGTGGAAGACATAATTGAATAGGTTGATAATTACTCTGCAGTTTTGAAGTTATTTAATTAAAATTTCTAGATGTTTTAGATGTTCTAAATACGATTCCAACAATATGTTATTTATATTGGCATTATAGGGAAATTTTCTGAGCCCTTTGTTGATAAATCTTAAACGTTTAAACATCATTCAGGAACTAAGAGTCATATAAAGAAATATGCTATCTTAGCAATGTCTTTGTTTGTAACTAGTATTTGATTAATTGCTTTGTGTCCTGGTTTTTCGGTGAATTGCTTTACCTTCTAGTGGTAGTGACACGAGCAAGAGTATACTGGCACACAAACAAAAGTTGCTAATATTAAGCCGGGAATACACATGCCATGAAATTTGGGAAGTAGCTTGCATGCTCAAAAATGGCACGTGCCAATTAATGGCACAGTTAAAATAAATGTGCAAGTAAAATTAAATAATAATAAAATATGCAAAATTTAATTCCTGTGAAAACTAAATTCTAAATAACTCTGAAATTTTTAGCTACTGGTGATTATGTATCTCTAGAAGCATTGTATAGAGTAGGAAAATTTAATATTTCACAGTTTGTTCCAATGGTTTGTGGTAAAATAGCTACTGCATTAAAAAACTTTAGTAACAGTAAGTAAAAAATTTATTTTTTTATTTAAGTACAAAATTAAATACATAGATTAGACTTAAAAAATACTAGATAAATTTAAGAAGTTTTCCAAGTATTTGCCAACGAACCTGTAATTTGTTCTGTATTTACTGAGTTAAGTTCAGCAAATTTTAGTTGATATGATATGTTGGCAGACAGCTCAGAGACAAAAGTACGAGAATACGAAGTGGAAAGAGGTTGAGAATACGAATTCGAATGCTGAGAATACAGAGTGGAAAGTTGATAATACAAAGTGGAAATTGGCACACTTTGGTATAACAGTTGACACCTTTTTTGGGACAATAATATTAAAATTTTTGGGCGGCAATACTTTGAGCTAAATAATAGAACTCATCTTCAATAAATCTTGGATTATTAATTGCAGTGGTAATATTTTTCAAACGTTGTAGTGCAGTTAAGCTATCATGATGAAGATCTGCATGTCTTTTTCTGTTTTTTTTTTTTTTAATCTTTTGATTGAGATTGTTTATTTAAATTTAATGGTGATAGTGGTATTTTGAAGACTACAGTAATTGTTTGAGATGATTCCTCTGGCTGTTCCAGTGCTTCACTTGTTTCAGAAGACTGTGGTTGCTCAAGTGCTTCAGTACTTGTTTCATTAGATGACTGTACCTAGAACACAAACAAAAACATACGTATTCTAAGTTTGTATTATCAGTAGGTATTTTGTTTTTTAGATCTTTAGGAAACAAGAATGGACGTAGATAAAACATGGCTTTTGATATTGATGGAAAACATATCAACTTAATTGCTCCCAACTACAGTTCAAATTATTTTAATTACAAATGAAACAATAGTATAATACTTCTTGAATTGATAGATAATGATTATTATTTTTTCTATTTTTATATAGGATGCAACGGAAGAGCATCAGATATAGGATTATTCAAAAAGTCAAGCTTAAGACAATCACTGGAGAGTAACATCTTTGATATTCCTGACCATTCTTTAATAGTAAAAGATACAGCTTTTCCGTTAAAAAAATATCTCATGAAACCATCTGGAACAATGCCAACTCAGAAAGAAAAAGTTTTTAACTATCGGTTATCAAGAGCTACGCAAATTGTCAAAAGGCTTTTGGCATCCTTGTTTTAAGATTTAGAATTTTAGAAGCTACTATAGCACTTTTACCAGAAAAAGTTGATCTTATCGTATTAGCTGCATGTTCTTTACACAATTGGTTGAGAAAAACTACTTATACGTATATCACCCAAAGATGTGTAGATTATAAAAACATTCAAGTAAGTAATATTATTGAAGGTTTATCGCAACATTAAATTAATAGTGAATTGCAAAGTTTACCAGCATCGCGTAATAATAATCATTTATCTAAAGAAGCAATATTTGTTCAAAATACTTATGGCTGATCTTTTCCTTACAACAGAAACATTGCCCTAGCAAGATTGTACAGTTTAAATATTATATTTTAAGTGAATAAAACTTTTCTGTATTTCTACTACCCTAGCCAAAAAATATTGGCAAAATATTAACAATTTATAATTAAACGTTTTATATTAATATGGTCGTATATAACCCAATAATCAATTTATAATTAATAAAAATAATAATAATAACGACATTAATAATGATTTAAATATATACATATTTATATAATGGGTGATTCATTTAAAAGTACTTTTTTCAGTAGGAGTTTTATGTTAGATAAAGCTTTAGTTGAGTCAAACTGTTATGTTATTTTTGTTCAGTAATGTTTAACATTTCATCATAAAAAGAATTAGCCCGTCACGGCGTTTAGAAATTATTCAGCTGTATTACAAAAATCAGCGCTCTATGAGGAAAGTGTTTTGTACGCTTAGAGCAACTTACGGTTTACATAATCTGCATACAGAACGCACAATTCGCTAAACTATTAAAAAAATTAAAACTCAATATTCATCATCTAATAATACGTAACCAACTAGACCACATCCAGCACGTAATAAAGAAAATATAACGGCGGTAGCTGAGAGTGTGTATTCTCAACAGTTTGTTTTGGCGTTTGGAACAACTTGGCGTATTTTACATAAGAATCGTAATTTAAAACCATACAAAATATAACTTATGCAAGAATTAAAGCCGGCTGACTTTCCAAATCGTCACCGTTTTAGGCTTTGGGCTATTGAAAAGTTTCAAAAAAGTCTACTGTTTTTGTCCAAAATTTTGTTCAGCGATGAGGCCCATTTCTGGCTTATGGTTACGTCAATAGGCAAAATTGATGTATTTAAGCTAAAAAGCAACCAGAAAATATTTAAGAGCTGCTATTACATTCAAACAAAACAACGGTTTGGTGTGGTTTATGGACTGGTGCAACATTTCTTTAAAAATAAGGCTGGCCAGAATGTAACTGTGAATGGCGCCCGTTACCGCACAATGATGAATTTGCTGCGCTACTTGCTACATAGCCCGCAAAACCATGGCTTTATTGCGACAACGATTCGGTGAACAGTTAATATCACTTCTCGGACCTGTAAATTGGCCGCCTAGATCATGTAATAAAGCACTTCTAGATTTTATCTTTTGGGTCTACGTATAGTCCAAAGTCTACATGGATAAGCCGACTGCAATTGAAGAATTGGAGACTAACATCACTTCTCATTTGTTAAATACCACTAAAAATGCTTGAACGCGTCAACAAAAATTGGAACTTCTAAATAGACCATGTTGCCCGTAGTTACAGCAACCATTTGAAAAAAATAAATCTTTAAAAATTATTTGTCTAAAATCGTTCATTTGTATGATCAAAACGATTACCCAATAAAAATATTTTTTTTGTTTTTTTTTTTAATTTTTAAGTACTTTTATATGGATCCTCCTTTATATATATATATAAAAAATAGTAAGTACTTCTGTATAGGTTAAACTTCTATACTCAAAAGTATCATTTAAAAAATCTATTTTTTCAAACCACTTTAAACTGGGTTTATAAACATTATTTGTTACGGCTGCTAAGTTTTTGGATTTTTAATTTTGAATTATATTTATTTCCTGATGGTAAGTACTCCTCAAATCTATTATTTTATTTTTTATACCCGTAACCGTCAAATTATACTCATTAATTTCTTTTCAAATTTTTTTGTTAGCTTTGTCACGGGCTATTTTATTTTTAAATAAATTGCTTAAATTTCAAAAACAAATTTATATAAATTAATAAACTTAATAGTTTTTTCATCTCCCCATCGAATCATTTTGAAGTTTGTCAGCTACTGTCTACTAGCATGCCAATATCTGTCGTGCGCGTTCATACATGCCTTATGGCATGCTATTGGCCGTCCCCCACCACCTTACTTGCACATTGCATGCCAATTGTTTTAATTTTGTGCAATTGACTTGCATGCCAGCTAGAGGCATGCCATTTAATAAAATACACGTGCTAGTAGCTGACATGTGCAAGTAGCTGGTACAAAACTGTGCAAGTAACTGGCATGTGTATTCCCGGTTTTATTAGTAATACTGGCTTGTTTGGAGTAATGCAAACTTGCTCGACACAATAGGACTGAGCAATAGTTGTATTTGTGGTATATTGGCTAAATTTGCCAACATCAGACTGTATGAGAGCTAGTGTACTCTATTAATACTACAAAAAATACAGGTAACCAAAGCGATGGTAGGCAGCTAAAGTCAAAAGAACAGGGCCCGCCTGATAACGTTTTGGCAAAGACATAGACTATTAGTACTTAGAATGTAAATATTCCTTATTTGGCAAGAAACATTAATTGTTGAATAAAATAAATAAACAAAAATATATTTTATGTGTGAATGCAACAAAGAAGAAAGAGTAAGATGTGAGTACTATTGATAAAGATAGTCTAGCTTTGTGGTCAGGTGTAGATGATTGTATGAGTAGTTGTCAAGGTGTAAGCATAATTCTAAACTTTTCTACCAAGCAACATGTAAAAAAAAAAAATTGGTTTCGTCTAAAATCTTATGGATATAAAAATTGGCATCCGTAGAATTTTTCAAGTAGGAGCATATGTGCATGTCAATGATGAAGGAGTTTTTGCAACATCTGAATGAAATTTTAATTGCTAATAAACCTGGGAATGGCTATTGTATTGAAAGATTTAAATGGTTTGTTGGGTACCCAAGGGGTTAAATTAATAATAAAAATAGCTGCCGTAGAGTCTAAAACTACCAGTCTATAAAGGCAATAAAGATGATTAAATAGATAACGCACAAAGTTAACAACGGCGCCTATTGGAACTGTAGTTTTTATGTTTTTGTCAAATTTATGTAAAAATGCATTTAAAAGAGTCTTACTCTGGAAAAACGTTATCAAAGATGATATCTCTCCATATCTGCTAAGGATGATTATGAGATCTTTAGAAATAGAATGTTTTTGGTTGAAAACGCACACAAAGAATAAATAACTTGTGGTGTTCAGAACTTAAAGTAGAATCACTTTATTGAAATTTTCATTATAATAAAATACTGACACTGAATATTCTAAAAAATATACCTGTTGAGATGTGCTAACAACCTGGAATTGTAGCCAAATCAAAAACAGGAGAGTGACTCAAAGTTAATATTGACACACAACCAAAAAAGTCCACTTGTAGATCAATATAAGTATTACTCATCTGAAGAAAACCAAAATTACAACAACAGAGGTAAGTGCAACATTTGACCACAACATAAGAATATCAAATCACGTCATGCAAGTAGCAAACACAGCAAAAAAACAGCATTAAAGCACTGAAGCGTATTATAGTCAACATCATGGTACGCGTGTAAGGAAAAAATGGGTACAAATGATGTGGGTTTTTTAATCTGCATCCAATAAATATAGAAATATACTTGCCAGAATGCAAAGGTCTTACACGTCTATAATGCGTACAAAAGTAACCATTAAAAAGCACACCGTTTATAATATTTCTATTAGAAAAATTAGTTAAGGTACATGAAAGAGAAAACAAAAAAAAGTTAAGGCTAATATAACAAATAAATGGCAAAAGAGATAAGAGAAAGACACAGTTACGACGCAAATGACTAAAAATTTAATAGGTAACAAAAAAATTAAAAAAAAAAACGATTATTTTTTACGCAGATTTTGGCCGGACGTAGGTGCTTTATGCAATATTAATTCAAAATTTGATAAATTTTGGTACTGCAAGCAAATAGGCAAAATGGACTACATTCTTTTTATTTGCAATGTGTGGAAAAAAGAAAAAAACAAAAGCCAAATGGGAATTGGATACCCATCTTACATCTGCAAATTTTGTTATGCTGCAAAACTAAAATAGAGCATAGTAAACAAACTTATTTATAACATCATAAGAAAGAAAAAAAGTTGTGATAACATTATTGATCTCAATGTGTATTTTATTATATACACCCCAAGATATTCTAGGTATATGTGTGACTAATTTTAGACTGTGTAAAGTACCTCAATTAAGTCAGAATTTAGACTGATGATCTTTAATTCTTATAAACTTATACAACTATTTGTCAAGCTTGGTATATCTGGTACAAATAGGTAAATATAACTAGCAAAACAACAGTTTTAGCTAAACAAAAACCTAAAATTACATTAAATTGTGTTGAGTAAAACTTACTCCAATATGACAAGCAATATCTTTGCGGGCAATAGATCTTACAGATGTAATTTCACTAAAAGAATTCAATATTTTATTAAAAACAAATACGTACCATAAATTTTTTTCTTACGCAAAAGATTGTAGATTAGAAGACAAATACCTTGTCTAAACTTAAAAACAATAACACATAACAATATCCTAGCAAAAATTTTGGTTTTGAAACTTTAGATTCAGTTTCGGACTTTTAGCCGTTATAATCGCTGATTTCAGATTATATCTTCAGATGATATTAGTAAAGCAGTCATTTTATTTGACTTTAACGCTATAATTTTTTTGTCTCCACTATTTGTCTCCATCGTTTTCTATTTTTTTTAAGTTAAATGTAGCTTGTGTGACAGCGCTATTGGTAATTTATTTTATTTGATTGATTCATTTCAAAAACAATTTACAGTTAGCTTTTAAAAGTTGTCATTATTCCGTCTTAAAATGTGTCCTTAGACTTAGACTAATTTATAAAAACCAAGCTTTTATGATTTTGCAAAAAATGAATCAAACAATCATCATTTACCATTTCTAGAGACTGAATATCTTTTCTATCTGTAAAAACGGTTACTGCATTTGCTTAATTACTTTACAGGAATTTTCCGAGACAATTGTTGGGATAGATTTTTCGAGAATCTCGAATAAAGGTGAATTAGCGTAGCAAGATGGTACGCTAATTCACCCTACTAACAACATTAATCTATTCTTCAATAGGGTTGAATCTTGGTTATTTTCCATTTTCAGTCTGAGTTAAATTTTCTTTGTTGAGGTGTGCTTTCTTTCTTGCAGAAAATTAACATTCTGTAAAAAAAAACAAAACACTTACACTTTCCCACTGCTTGGTGTTTTTCTTTTTTCCATTTGGTTAGCTGAATTTATAAACAATCCACTTTTTCCAATCATTATGTAGTTACTTTTTATAAAATCCAACATCACTTCGATCTGCTCCGGTGTCGCACTATTTGGTGTAAATTTTAAATGTATTTGTGGTTGTTTACCTTATCAAATTACGCATGCGCTAGGGTGTTCAAATTATAAGCAAATTATGTTTTCAATGAGCATAAAATTAGTCACTTTGTAGTTTGATTTTTTATGAAATCTTTAATTTTTGGATGTAACAGTTTATTAACTGATTGATTGATTTAAAAAAAAATTGTTTGTTCAAAGTTTATTAAAAGTAATGAAAATGAACAATTTCAATTTGATATGCTAAGTAATTATAATAAACAAGTTTACTTTCATATGCTTTTATTAAAACAAAAAAAAAGTTTAAAGACTTCAATAGCGAGTATTTCCTCTTCTGGCAGTGATAACAGCTTGCAAACGACGAGGCATGCTTTGGATCGGATTTTGAATTACATTCTGCAGAAGATTGTCTCATTCCTGACCAGTAAGTTGCAAAGCTCTTTAGAACTTCTGGGGGCTAGCACATTTCTCCGTAAACGTTTTCCCATCTCATTGCAAACATGCTCAATTGGATTTAAAACTAGACTGCAATCCGAGCAGTGTGGGGCCGTGCGTTATCATGCATAAATGTTGCGTTGTCACCAAGAATAACCATGAACGGTAAAACATGGTCTGTCAGATACCTATGCGCAGTCAACGTCCCATTCTCGATAAAGACTAAACCCGTGCGAGTGTCAAAAAATATGCCTCTCCATGCCATAACTGATCCTCCACCAAATGGAAGTCGCTCGACAATACATGCTTAAGCATATCTCTCGCCTTGTCGTCGCCACACTTTTACACGTCTATCTGAGCCCGTAAGACAGAGTCGCAATTTATCAAAAAACAATACGCAACTCCAATCCGCTATTGTCCAAGCCAAGTGTTCTTGTGCAAAATTCAACCTTGCAATCCGGTGCTCACGAAAAAGCGGCGGTCCAGTTTCTCACTTTTTGCAGATGATTTCAAAGGGAACTGTCGTAACCGCACCGCCAAAGCTCTAGAAACGAGAAAGCGGTCATCTCTAGCAGTTATAGTGTTGCTTTGCCCTGAACCAGGTCTTTGAGTGAGCAGACCAGTGTCTTGGTACCGCCGCCATACTCGTTGCACACTCGAAAGACTTACATCAACGTTTCTCGCAGTTTTGTGCTGACCGCGGCCGTCTTCTAAACCATTGCAAAACACTATCAATTACAAAAATGCACAAACAATTTGCAACAGACAGATATCATTACAAAAACAAAAACTATGCTTGTTTGTTTCAACAAAACCATATGAAAGTAAACTCGATCAGTTTCATTACTTAGCACATCAAATTGAAATTGTTCGTTTTCATTACTTTTAATAAACTTTAAACAACCAAAACTTTTTTTTATTCTAGCAATCAGTTAGTTAACTGTTACAACAAAAAAAAAACGCCTATTTTTATGCTTGGCAGTGTATTTTTTAGATTTAGCCAACGACTATTTATTATTAAATATGCTAAAAAAATGGGTTATATGTCAAAAACAAAAGAAATTATTGATCTAGCAAATGCTTATTTTGAAGGGCTAGACAAGTTTTATCATTTAAAACAGATAATAGAAAAGCTTTTAGCCAAATAATTAAGTGCAGGTGATTACATTGAAAATTAAAAACTATGCTGAAAAAAGTTATTTAATTCATTTTTACCACACATATTACTCTGCACTCTTTGGTTAGTTGTGCAACAGAGTAAATTTATTAAAAAAGCCTAGCAAAGCCTAGATACAATAATAGTTATATATGCAATATAAAATTTGATGTTTATAAATCTTCAATTGTATTTTGAAACTTTTTGTTCTAAACTTGGTTTTTTCTTTTAATTTTTTTTAATAAAATTAAAAATAAAGACTAATTAAATTATATAAGTTTAACGGTGCGTTTTTATTAGCTTTAATTAACTTTAAGTTAAATTTATAGGCTTCAGTAAACCATTTGGTCAACATATGTACTAAAGGCCTATAAAATATAATTTTATGTTGTTATTATAAACGTTACTAGAACTTTCAAAAACAAATAAGTATAAGTCATTGAGTATTTTCACATAAACTTCTACTGTAGTTAATTATTAGTTAGATTATTTTTGCGTTGATATACAAAAATGTTCTGTTACATGACAATGGCATTTCTACTTGAAATAATCATTACAAGTTCTTGGCTTGTCAGTACCTAAATGTACCTTCAAAAGATAAAAATACTTAATTAGACACCAATCATCGTTATGAATATTAATTGGTAACCATATGCAAATCCGCTTTTCCTTCTTTCACTTCATTCATTAATAGCATAATAATTATATATCTTCAATGTTAACTAAAATAAGCTTGTGCATTGGCACTTGCTATATTCATCCGTTAACAAACATCAAATTTTAATTATATTCCCATTTAAAGCGACAAACATTCACATTTGACATTTAGAGAAGATATCAACTATTCATCGATTATATCTAGAAACTTAATTGGAATCCCGACTATTTTCGTATACGATTACACAATTATATGACTATTTTATTAACTTTGCTTAAAATCAATATAAAATTTAATTATTATTGCAAACAACAATAAACAAATTTAATTGAAGAATTAATTAATCTTTTATTAATTGTATTGACAGTCATATTATGTAATGAAAGTAGTAAATTTAATAAACAATAATTATTTATTAAAGTGATGCAGCCTAATAAATTAATTATAAATATTTGATGAGTTTATATAAGACCTAATTTATTAGAACAATAAAACGCGCATAATGATTTTTATAGACATCATTTTTTAGTCGATTACGCAATGGCTCAATTTGTTATTTTTATATAAAGCGTCGAATGTGAAAGGTTTTAATAGCATTATATCGGTTGTTGCTTCCACAGGAAGCACATATAAATGATTCATAATTAACTTTTGCACGTAACTTTTTCTAACAGGTGAAAGTGCAATTATGTATTTTTCACTAATACCGAATTCACTATGACATTATTTAATAACATTAGTCGTTAAACTACAGCTTGTCTTATGTTTAATTAGCTCTTGATTTTATCGCCTGCTTTTCCCGGAATAGTCGTCATAGGTCAGGATCTTTGAGTTTTTAATTTTTCATAATACTCAATCGGTCTCTTATTTGACCACCAATTACATAACGTACAGTAGTTCTCAAAATTTACTAAACGTGACAAGTGAAAAAATAATCACTTTTACAACTTTCACTTAATTTATAGTCAAGTTGTTGATGTTAAAAAATGTTTGGTAACTTAATGCAATATAATCTTCGCATTATATCAATAAATTACGCAAAGTGGTCGACCTTAAACTTTTTTATTCATAGTGCGTGTATATTAATTATTTTTACATGTATTTATTTACATTGATTTGAAAGAGTCGATCCAATCAGAAAAATTGTAAAGTGTATCATAGACACTTTTAAATAATATTTTAGTAACGTGCTCTTTATACATGCATGTCATCCTTATAAAAATATAGTGCCATTATATGTGTATAATATTAATTTATGTTAACTAATTATATATACTTTCCATTAAATATAAACAAACTGATATATTAGCTTAACTTTTTAACTAATAATGAAAAAGAACATTAATCATAATATGTATGGTATGTACGATTATAAATTTTGAACATTAATATCAAATTCGGTATTTCTATAAAACCATACATACGCAATTAATAAATTTATATAACGATTTATTAACAGTATATATCAACACACAGCACAACTTGTTTGAGAGTAATAAATTTAATTATAAATAAAACAGTGTTGGTTTTTTCTAATATTAATGTAATAATTAATTATAAATTAAAAAAATGTTACGTAGTTTATTAATATTAATAATCTTTCAAGTAGCACCATAAAAACCAAAAGTATTGTTGGTATACTCCGAGAGAATATAATAAATATTATCAAACACTGAAGATCATTCTTAGCAAATCCACTGATAAAACTAATTAAACATAAATTAAATAGTCTGCCTGTCTTATAAAACTGCCATATTTTAATATTTGATAGAAAGGATACATAGTTTTATGACTAGTAAATGATACGTAGCTATTTAATGTGACAATTCTGATTTTCCCATCTGTCCCAGGATATGCTACGCACAGTTACTATGACTCTTTGTCACTAAAGTGGTGGCACGTTATATTCCTTAATTAGTATTAAATTGCTATATTTTAATTGAACTTTATTGTTTCTTTCGACACTGTAAAGTTAAAAATTGCACTAAAACAGATAAAGAATTGGTAGGCTCCAAGCAAAGATCGGTTTAGAACAAAACTGGCCACCCTTCTTAGCAGATGTTTGGAGAAGGAAAAAGTCCCGATGCTGCCGATGTAATAATTCTCTTCGAAAATAGTGACCAAACAAACATCAAAGTTTCTTACTAATATTATAACCTACCGCCTCAACAAAAAGTTTAATTTTTACCAGCCCGTAGATATATAGTAAAATAGCAATCCAACAACTTAATTCATTTAGAAAATTTAACTTTTGAGCATAAATGTAAGTTCAAATCAGTTTTATCTGTTAAAATGCTTGAGTTAATTAATCCTAATGGATCAAATATTTAGGCAATGTGTAGTACAATGCTTCGTATTGTCAATTTCATAAATTTGGAAATATTTTTTAGTTCAAACTGAAACTCATATATAAACCCTTATTGAATGCCAAATGCGTTAAATTCAAAACATAACTTATTTATAACCAATTCAATAGTTTACAATAAGCAATCTTCAAATAATTATTAAAATAACATGTAGCAAAAACGTTACACATAAATCAAAAGTAATAAATTCATCAATTTTACACTAAAAATTCTCCAAGTGACATTTCAAGTTGTGACAACACCAACAACAAAAATAACAATACTGACATCTGTTCATACACTTACAATTATGAATATACTAAAATTTGGCCAGACTTTCTTTTATTAAACATTTAAATATATCTCTTGATCTACCTTGGCTAACTTTATATTTCTGCTGTGGCGTATTGTACAATCTACAACCACAAAACAATAAAAACACCTTTCTGGCTTAATAACTACTATTTTTCTTTTAAACGCAGTGATCCCCACTATCGACGATTTAGAACAATATTGACTTTTAGTTCTGACAAGTACCCTGTCGCACTTGTTGTTTTGTTGTGTTAGGTAATATTTTAGACAAATTAATAATCATTACCGCCGATCTGTTTCCAAACCATGGTATTATTTTTGCCAAAAAATATACATATATATTTATGTTGACTTTTGGTAACGGCTGCAGGACTGTTTCTCTTCACCTAATAGTTTAGAGTGCACTCTGATGGATTAAAAGAAAACAAAACTAGTAGAGGAGTAGTCAACTCAAACAGCGTAGACATCTTGAATGCAAAAAAACGCCTCAAATTTCACTAACTTTTTTCGAGTATTTGGCAATGACAATAAACATTGTCTCTAATTCCAGACACTCTCTCTTGTTTTACCATAATCATAGGTATAAACGCAAAGTAAATCTCCCGGTCTATCTAACACATTACTTCAGAAAAGAACTAAACACTAACTGAACTAAATTAGCTAGCTTAACAGCGTATATCACCTTACGGTAATGAATTTCAGAAGTATGTTTTATTTGGTTTGACCCGTATTCAATTAATCATTTTCTTGCGGTTCTTATCCGTTCCGGACATTGGCAACCATCCTAGCTATTATCACTTTATTCACTGCTGCTCTGAATAATTCGGTTGTTGTCTTGGCAAAACAGGTTCTTAAGTTCTTCAGCTACAAAATTCTTCTTCTTCTTAGCACTTTTCCTTGTAAAATGACCTGCAACAGATGATATCTGTTTTCGTTTCTCATAATATGGCCTAGGTATTCAAGCATTCTTATTTTTACAGTGGTTAGTACTTCTTTTTTCTTTTTCATTCTACGAAGAAATTTGATATTTGTGACCCGGTTTGTCCATGGCATCCTCAACATTTTTCGATAAAGCCACATCTCGAATGCTTCTAATTCTTTGCTTGTAACTTCCGTTTATGTCCAAGTTTTAACCCCATAAAATAAAACAGAGAACACGTAACATTGCAGGAATTATATTTTAATTTGTATAGTCAAGTTGTGATTTTTAAACATAGAACTTATTCTATTAAAAACAGCCTTAGCCTTTTTGATGCGGATCTTTACCTCATGCAACTGGTACCACTGATCATTTATTGTGGTACCGAGATAGACATATTTCTGTACTCTTTCAATAGGTTAGTGGTTAATTAATACTTTACATCTTGTAATATTGTTTTTGCTGATGGCTATTTGTTTTGTTTTGTTAATATTAATATCCAGTCTTTGTTTTTGACTGTTTTCTGTCACTTTATCCATTAGTAGCTGTAGATTTTCCTGATTGTCTGCAAACATCACAGTCTCGTCTGCGTAGCGGATGTTATTTAACATTTCTCCGTTTAACGCAATTCCTTTGTCTATGTCTTCTAGGCCTCTCTAAAAATGTATTCCGAGTAAATATTGAACAACAACGGAGACAATATACACCTTTGTCTCACTCCACGTAGAATCTTCGTCTCTTCCGTGTTTTCTTCGTCCAGTCTTACAAAAGCAGTTTGGTTCCAGTAAAGATTTATGACTATTCTTAGATTTTTTTTTTGTCTAGACCAATGTCTTGTAACATTTGTATTATTCTATGATATTTAACCCTGTCAAAGGCTTTCTGGTAGTAAATGAAACATGCATCGATGTTACAATTCATATCTCTACATCTTTGGAATAGCACTTGGATGCTGAAGATGGTTTTTCGTGTGCCCACTGCATTCCTGAAACCAAACTGTGTGAGTGAAACTTGTTTCTCACATATTTTATATATTCATTGGTAGATGATCTTGAGGAATATTTTAAGTGGCTCATGAGGCTTGTTGTTCTGTAATCACTACACGACCTAGCTTCTGTTTTTTTGAGCAAAATGATAAATTCCGATTGTAGCTATTTGTTGGGAATTGTACCCAAGTTGTATATATTGTTGAACAGTGATGTTAGCCATTTCACATTTTTTTTTTTCATCAAAAAACTTTTATTCTCTGTACGTCATATCTCTTATTATTTTTCTTTTGCATTTTTTTCATTATTGCTCTAAAAACGCATACTACAGGATTATGGTCAAATTGTATGTCAGTTACTGAGTAAGTCTTTGCTGATATGCATCTGTTTCTATATCTTTTGTTTACAAGAATATAATCAATCTGGTTTCTTTTTCTATTTTTATGTAATTCTTTTGGTGATACCCACGTATATAACCTTCTTAGTGTGTGTGTAAAAAATGTATTTGTTACTATATATTAGAGGTCCGCAGATTTGGCCTAGCCCGGCCCAAAACCCGGCCCGGCTCAGCCCGTCCGGATTTAGGGCCGGGCTGGGCTTTGTATTTTGGGCCGGGTCGGGCTTTGGGCCGGGCTGGGCTTTGCATTTTGGGCCGGGTCGGGCTTTGGGCCGGGCCGGACTTTTGTATTTTGTGCTGGGCTTTGGACCGGGCAGGGTTTTTGTATTTTGGGCTAGGCTTCGGGCCGAGCCGGGCTTTTGTATTTTGGGCCGGGCCGGGCCTGGTTTTTTTTTCTATTTTCATGTAATTTTTTTAGTAATACCCACGTATATAACCTTCTTAGTAGAAGTGTAAAAAATGTATTTGTTACTAAGTATATATTTTTGTTTTTCTGCAAACATGCTCAGCATATCTCCTCTTTTATTCGGTCCCAGCTTTTATTATTATATATTTTGTTTTGTTTTTTTATTATCCCATTGCATGTTGTGCAAATTGCAGAACATGGTTTTATGAGTTTTATTTATTATTAGTTTTCAATTTTATTCACTTTTTGTTTTATTTTTTAGTTCTTTTTTAAATTTTTTTATATTCACTTTACTTTTTATATTATGATGCAAGTTATTATAATATATAGTACCTTTTGTTAATAAACTATTGTTTACTTTATTTGTTCTATTTTTTATTAGATGTATGTCACTTCTACGCCTGGTGTTTATTTAGTGTACTTGCTTATTTATTTGCATATTTATGTTGCTTTTAATCATTTTGTGTTGTATTAGATGGATTATTGTGCTTTGGCTTATTTTTATCATTTCTGAGACTGTAAATATATTTCTGTTTTTGTATAGGCTGCTTGTTTCTGTTCTTCTATTTAAATTATATATTTTTTTTTATTAATTTGTTCTGTTGTCTTTGTGTTTTGTTTATGTTATATGCTGTGGTGTTACCCCAAACATTTATGACATAGTTAACTTTTGATGCAAACAATGAGTAGTATATACTTCTCAGTTGTTTTTCCGGAAGATGTTTCCGAGCTCGATATATTGCGCCTATGGTGAATGCATTGCTTTTGCATAGTTCATCTATATGTTCATTCCATTTCAGATCTTTGTTAATTAGTATTCCTAAATATTTAGTTTGTGGCACTTGTAGTATAATTTTGTTTTTCTATTTTTATTTGTAGATCTGGTTTAATTTTGTTTTTCTGAGAGAAAATAATGTAATTGTTTTTTTTTGGCATTTATTGTTAAAAGATTGTAGTTAAACCATGTATCCAATGCCATCAAATCTTGATTAGTATTTTTTTTCAATTTCCGGTTCATTGCTTTCTTTATAAAGAATGCAAGTATCGTCCGCGTACATATATAGTGTGCCTTTTATTTGAACTTCTTTGATGTCGTTAATATATAGATTGTATAGAGTTAGAGCTAAAACCTCCTCCTTGCGGTATTTCGTATTCTGATGTGGTTTTTTTGCTATATATTTTATCAATTTTTGTTTGCTGCTGTCGGTTTATTATGTTGGATTTAAATAAAGCATAGCTCTGTTTACGGATTCCCATACAGTTTAATTTTTTTTATCATTTTTTTTTAGATATTGTATCAAATGCTTTCTTTAAATCAATGTTGCTACCGCGTACATCCCTTTGTCTAATATTGTTTTTATTTTATGTACAATATCCGTTACAGCTGATGTTGTGCTCGAGTGTTGTTAGAATGAGTATTGGTGTTTGCTTATTAAGTGATGTTCTTCTATGTGCTTTGTCAGTCTTTTGTGTATTACTTTTTCTACAATTTTTGAAAACGTTGATATAGCGCTATTGGTCTGTAATTTTCAGGTAATGTTCTATCCCCGTTTTTAAAAATAAGTATAATTACATTATTTTTAGTTTGTCTGGAAAAACACCTTTCACACTTTTCGAGCCCGAAGGCACCTATAGATTTGACTTGTGTTCCTTTTCCCACTTTTGCGTTGAAATCTCCCATTATTATTGTTATTTCTTGTTTTGGGAATTTTCTTAGTATATGTATAATCTGAGAGTAGAATTTATTTACTTCTTCATCGCTGTGTTCTATTGTTAGGGCATATACTTGAATAATGTTTATTTGTTCAAAAAAACTTGTTTGTCTACAATAATCCCTACTCCATATTTCTTTTGGTCATTTGTTCTATCTGAGTAATATATTCTCTGTTTCTTGATATCAGAATATCCTGAGTTTACCCAGCACATTTCACTAGTTTCCATTATACTAATTTTTATCCTTTCCATTTTCTGTATAGCATTATTGATTTTTCCTGGTTGTGCCATAGTTCTGACATTCCAAGTGCCTATTTTGGTCTCGGTACTATTTGTATCTTCTCTATCATATCTTTGGTTAAATGTGTCTCCCCTCCCCCCATTTTCACTACCCTTTACACCCCTACGGTAGTGATCTGTATCAACTGTAATTTGAGCATTTTTATAGTTTTTAAAAAAATAAAACAAAACAAAAACCACACCAAACAGTAACTTGTCAGAGATAAAAAAAGTTTCTCGACTATTGTTCTAGCATTTATAGAACTTTTGATGAAGCAATTCTGTTTCTTGACAAACCCATTAAAATGGAAATTGCGATGAAAGAATTTAAAAACGCAGTTAGTAGACTTTTTCATTCAGAAAATGAATCTATCTATTATTATTCTTGTGTGTGTCACCAAAGTTTTGTAGTTTAAATACTTAATTTTATCTAATTCTAATTATGAGAGTATCGACATTTATAGCAGTCCTAGACCAAAACTAATTATTAGAAAAAGTAGATTTTTGTACACCATTCAGTTTAAAATTATTTGATTTTTTTAGTATTTTTATTTAGTTGTTAAACATTGAGTCAAAAAATTGTATTAATTGTCATGATTACACATCTAAGTATACATTTTTCTAAAATTTTGCAAAGTTTGTGGTATTTGTAGTCGGTATAAATCACTTTTTTGCAAAATTTTGAGCCAAATGTTCAAATTACTGATGTAAAACTCCCTGTTCAAACTCAAGGTCAGCTCAAAATATTCCCGCTGTTGTTATCAGTATTGCAGAAAACCTAGGTTTGTCTATCCTAAGACGTTTACAGCAATTAAGAATCATAGTTTAACCTTAATCGCATTTACAGCTGACGCAGAAACTAAAACCGGCTGATCATTAACAACGCCAAACTTTTGCTTTTTAGGTGCTGAAAATGCAGGCAGGAAAAACTTTTTTAGAAAAACTATATTTAGTGACAAAACCTATTTCTATCTTAGTGGGTTTATCAATAGACAACACTCTGCATCTGGGATTCCATAAATCCTAGAACAATAGTCAAAAAACTTCTTTATCCCCAACAAGTTACTGTTTGGTGGGGTTTTTGGGTCGGCAAAGCAATAGAATATTATTTTTATGAGAACGGATCGCTACCGTAGAATGCTGACTTTTATCAGTCTGTATTGGATAATTTGGGCGTAGACAATTTTTATTTTTAGCAGAATGGTGCTACGAGCTACATAAGTTGTAAAACAATTGCAGTGCTGCACGAGAGAATTTTTTTGGGCGTATTATTTTGCAAAACATAAATTAGATCGCCAGATCGTGCAGTTACCCTTTTGAGATAGAGTTCAGGTGAGCATTTATTTACTGAATATCATTTTAAATAAATAATCGCAGAGATTGTACTTTAAATTTAAATTAAAAGAATAAATAAATGTTTTTTTATAATTAAAAGTTACTATTGAAAAATCTTTTATATGTAGAAATATGATAATAATTGACTACTAAATTTATTAAGAGACTAAAAAAAATCGTTGCATTAATTACTAATGAAAGAACAAAATGGCAATGCTAGATTTATATAAGATAGAGCAAACTAACTAGAAATAAAAACAAAAGGACTGTAAATATATTAAATTCTGCTGATGCTAGATTAAATGTATTTGAATAATCTGTTTTTTTTTTTAATATTATTATGGAAGATATACGTAGGACAAACAGTGAAAAGCTTCAACAAATAATAAACACAAAAACCACACCCAACAGAAAACCCAAAAATATATATACACTATCTATTTATAAGATACATTTAGTGTTCAATTTAAATTATTACATTAATGTAATAATAATTTTTCTTTTTTATAGAGGTGCATTTCTATTAATAACTAAAAAATTTCTCAAATCTAAAGATACAGGTAGTTAACAAAAAGTACAATGATATTACATATTAATTATCAACCAATATAATTTTGAAATAACTATTATTCTAATTGCCATTCCAAGTATTGTGTTGTAAATCCCATGAATACACCTATCTAAAAAACAAAATTGAAGGACGTTTTATTTTTTAACATTGAGTAATA
Source organism: Tachinus rufipes (assembly GCA_963932245.1). Lineage (NCBI taxonomy): Eukaryota > Metazoa > Arthropoda > Insecta > Coleoptera > Staphylinidae > Tachinus > Tachinus rufipes. The sequence continues at coordinate 42,036,302 of OZ010745.1, read as the reverse complement.
ATAAGGTTAATCTAGAACTAGAATCAATTAAAACAAATTTTATATAACAGGGAATTCTAAATGATCAGAAAAAGTAAATAAATTACCCTGACTTAATATTTAATACTAAGTACTAATTTGTTTAATGCTTTATTAAATTATAATTGAATCTTATTCGAATATTGTTTATTATATCTACTTTAACTTTAATTTTAGTATATATCTAAAATAGTATTTTTGCATTTTTTAAATTATTGAGTTAGACATTATATATCCGCTGCAATTGAATAAATTAAATTAAAATGTGTTGATTTATGATAATAAATAATTACAATATTTGCATCAAAATAGCAATTTTTAAATTAAAAATCAATACCTTTTGAATAAAACAATAATTTCATTAATAATACCACTTAAACGTTAGATAATTAAATACTATGATTCTCAAATAATAAAACTCTCAGTTTCGTTTTAACTACATTACAATAACTTTGCATATATTATACCAACATAAGCAAACATTTAGAATTCGTCGAAGTTTAACAAGGTGAGTAAAAAAGTACGTTGCATATCAAATTATGCTAACGTATAAATATTACGCTACCGTAAAGATTGTAATGTATATAAAGATGATTTCATACAATTAATACAAGGTGACCTTTCTTACATGTTTCTATTCTATATTTATATTGATTTACATCCATACATAATAATAGGGATAAAAAAATAATGTTACTAATTTCTAAAACAAGTTAGCATGTATAAACAGTGGAAAAATTCCTTACATAATATTTAAATTTAGCTTAATTGCAATATAATTCTAAAAATTAATCAATAGATAAACGTTTATTTTTTTATAATAAATAACAATACTAGGTAAAACCCAAATTAATAAGTTTTGTTGCACTTATACCATTTTGTAAACAATAATTAATAGTTACACTGATTACAATTTGCATTTATAGTTTTACAAAACGTACCTTTCTTGTGGAGCAGGCCGAATGGAATTCCGCACTTGACATTTATAACGTAACGCAATTTATAATTTAATTGGTTTATTATTAGAACAATGGCAAATTAATATAAAATCTGTACAGATAATGTAATAAAAACCACGACGCGTACTGCATTCGGGAAGAGGTTAATTACTACTACAGTCAAAGGTGTTCTAGGTCATAGGAATGACCTAAATAGTTTTTGTAACTTTAATTGCTTAATACGATTGATTTACTTATTTACTTTGATTGTTAAATTGCCTTGTTTTTGAATATCCAATGTAAAAATCTATCCACATTTCATCTTTAATGACCTTTAGACTGTTAAGTCCACGTTAGATAAAGTTGAGTGCAAATACGTCAAATATTTTTATAGAACTTCAAAAATTAAAATAAATATGTTTATTATGCTGGCTGGAATGTTTATATTCAGTTAAGTATAAATGCATTTTTTTTTTGTTATTGTTATTATACAGTAATGCAGAAAAAAAAATTATCAGTAAAAAAATTCAAACAAGGAAGATGACCTTTCTAAAGAAGATTGTAGAGATTTATGGCTCAACTGCAGATGCGGAACTGAAATTGAAGCTCAAAACGTAAATCAGTTAAATAAAATATAATTTAGTCTTGGATTATCTTATAATTTACATTTCTAATATGTATAAAAAATCTAATTATAAATTTTATTTACAATTATTGACTATTTTCTTCAAATTGCATAAAGTATTTATAGCATCGACATATATGTTTTGTAAACAATTTTACTAAGCAATGTGAAAACAAGCTTCAGTAATTTGAGAAAAATATTGATAAACGGAAATTTTTAATATCAATTATTGAGTAATCAGAATTAATTATTACAATGTTTTCTTGTAGATATAATTATTTTCACTTCCGGTAACAACTTACGATTACAGTATTTATTTTTAGAACTTACGACTATTCTAATCTGGCTATTTGAGCAGTACAACAATATTCAGTAATCTACAGGATTAAATGTATTACTATATACCTACAACAATTTTTATATATTGTTTTAAAACTATATAATAATATGTATTTTTTATACATTTACTGACTGTCAAATTGCTGTATGGCACAAAAATGATTAAATATAATATTATTGCTAATTAGCATAGCCTGTAGAGATAAAATAAACTTAATAATTTGATATAAACTTTTCAGCAAAAAATCAACGTAAGATAATTAAAAAACATATTTTTGTTTATAACTTTAGTTTTTTTTTTATTTGTCTCAATAACTTAGATAAGATGAATAAAAATATTTTATAAAAAAATTACTAAATAAATTTTTAAAAATTGTAATACAAGTGTAGAAAAGCCTTTATTGACAAACGAGTATGAGACTTTATCAACTTTATTTTTACTGTTTGTATTTTTAGTTAATAAAATATATGCCTACAAACAATTCAAATAATAATTAATTTTTAAATTAAGAAAATGCTTTTTTAAAAACAGAATACTATAAAGTGACAAACTAATTTAAATATGCAGCAACATTTTTATGTACTATTTCACTACATTGCTAATAATTGGACGTAGTAAGATGTTGGCTTTAGCAATTAAACCTTTAGAATAACTTAAGGTTTTTTCTCTGTCTGTTCGTTCTTGTCAATCTAATCTAATTTAGCACCAGTTTGAGGTGGGCTGGTTAATGACTCATTGTTTTATTGCCTTTTTTTTGTTTTTTGTTCACATTTTGCTTCTTTCTTCATTTTTTTTTCTGTAGCTTTTATGTTGTGTGTTTGCTTTTAGTTTTTGTGTTTCTATATTCTTCCGTTGCTAAACTTCTCAATTTTATTTCTTAGTATACTTTTTGCAAAGTTTATAAGCTGCTTCTATTCATTTTTATCTCTCGGGCGTTTCTTAATTATTGTTGCTTTGTTCACTTTGCTTTTCCGTATATTTTTAAATTTTTTTCTAACGGTTTGCATTTGTCTAATGTGTGTTCTGTATTATTGTGTATATCTTCTAAATAAAATAGACATTTTTTCTTCTATAATCGGTCTCGGGTTTTTCTGTGCATATTGTTTTATCTCCGGGATTAGTTCTTTCGTAAATTTCTATCGTTTTATTGTCTTTTTTTCTGGCACTTATCTTTGCTTGTTTTACCAATTCTTTTTTTTACTAGTTTTCTTTCACTTATATTACTTTCTATAGGCCTTGCCTTAACACGTTTACACTCGTAACTTCTTTTATTTTATTTCATTTTTTTGCTTCATGGCTTCTTCCCATGTTTTTGCGGTGTATAACATTTTGCTTCTTGATGCCATTGCTATTAGCCTTTTTATCCTAGACCTACCTTGTTTGGCATAAGTTTACTTAGCTTTTTCTTAATTTTTGCTTGCTTAACTTGTTTGTTCCATATCGTTGATTTGAGTGTCACTCTGAGATATTTGATTTTCTTTCCTATGGTTATCACCTAATCTCCTACTTGTATCTAATCTGTTCTTCTAGTAGTCCACTTAGTCTATAGTCATGCCGCTCCTGTTTTTGTGTTGCTAGTTTAAACCTTAACTTTGTATCCATTTCTCTATTATATCTATTTCCAGCTCTATTTTTTTTAAAACGTCTATGTCTATACCTATTAGTGCTACGTCGTCTGCAAATGCCGCTTTTTGGCAGCTCATTATAAATTAAGTTTCACAGTTTTGATCTTAGTGTTCAGCCCTGGTGTACCCCTCTAATCAGTTTTAAAAGATTTAAATCTTCTTTTCTTAATTACTAAGTTTCTATTCTGTAAGTAGCTTCATATTATCTTAATAGTTTTTCTTTTCTTTGTTTTACCGGTTTAAACAATTATTTAAATTATTATTTCTCCTTCTTTTACGTAGACTCCTTTAGTTCTTCCTTCCAATTTCTACATCACTATTTTGTATGCTTTTCCGCAGGAATCCTTTTCTATAGGTTTTAACATTTTTTCCTGCTATATCTGGTTGCATTTTTTAAGGTTTTGCTGACTCCCGTTATGTTTCCTATCGTTTTGCGTTCTGTGTTCATGTATTCGGTTACTTGGCGTCCCTTTTTTCCGCATTTTATGCATAGCAATACCCTATCTTCTTTTTTGCAATCCGCCGCTACATATCTTTTTATCCAACATTTGTATAATTTTCTCTTGTTTACTGTTACTTTTTCTCCTCTGCATCTTATGAGTCTTATGTTAACTATTTCTGTATGGATACTACCGTTCTATGCTCATTTTCTTCTAACAGTTTTTCTCTGTTGGTCTTGGGCTAATATCTTTGATCATGATCAGTTCTCCATGGGTGTGATGTTGACTTGTTTTTAAATTGCACACTCCATCCTATTTTTAAATTTTTTTTTTAATTTTTTCTCTAGCTTATTTGGCAAATACTGCACATAAAGTGTGTGTTAATTATTATTTCTAGGTAGTTTACATTAACTATCTACGCATTACACGTAAAACCCGCAAACAGCAGTTTAAGCCACATAAACAGACGTACATTAGCAATTTGTTTTTAATCTATAGAATCAAAGTTATTATACATTTTTTGGCATTTTGCATCATGCAGGTTAACTAAACAACTCAATTGACCAATTTAACTTTCTTTTGTTATCAAAAATGTTTTTTTGCTTTTGAAAAATTATTTAGTTAGTTGCACTGATGATCTTAATATCACTTTTTAATAGTAGTCTATTTGGTAAATTTGTTTTTCTTGCAAATAACAATTGGTGGCTGGTTATCACAGTAGAATCCATAAACACAGCAGATAATTTGCGCGTTTTTTTAACAGTAGGTTTAGGTTGACTGTATAAATACATCAATAGCATCTGCCGAGATTGAAAAATGTTGTGAGAATTAATTTTTATCTTACTTGCTTTGGATTTGCAGTTGCTCCTCCTTGAGTGGGTTTGCTTAAAAATGACTCTCTAAAGTGGTGGTATGAATAAGCAAAGAAGACTTTTAATTTAGCTTGGAATAGTAGGTTTTATTGACTATATGAAGACGTTATGGCATCTGCTTGGATTAGAAAATGTTGTCGGGATTGCATTAAAATGATCTTCTGAGGCACTGACTGTATGAATGCAATGAAGTTTTGTCTGTTACATATTATATTTTTTTAGTTAAAAAGTTTTGTTAGAAACTATGTCACACAAATTTTAAAATAATGATAATCAACTATAATAGCAAGTTAACAATATTAGTTTGCAAATAAAATGCATTTATATTTGCAAGAAAGACTCGCTGGCTGTCAAATACTGATTTTGATATCCAATATGACTTGTAAATGCTTTCAAACGATCTTTAAATAAACTGCAACTATTGCAAATAAAGATCAAATCAATAGAAACTATAAAAATAGTTATAACGTGTTCTTTAGTATGTAACAAAAATTTAAAAAAATTGAAATTAAAGTTCTGCATAATATGCATGCAAAATTTGATGTTACTGCAGTTTTATTTTGGTCAAATTAGATATGAGAAAATGCAATCATATAAAAAGGGCTATAAACTAATTTGTGTTTTAAAACTACCAATTTCAACATCTACTGTAATTGGATGTTATCAAGCTGGATTCAGACAACCGGTTCAAAAATATTCTACTTATGAAATCATAACATAATAAAGAAACTAATTCTAACTGTTATCTTTACAAAAAGTTAAAGTAAAGTTGTGTTGGGAAATTTTTTAAAATTGATAAGTAATAATTATATTAGATAATACTGCTGAGCCATTACCATTAACGCTATGTCCGTATTGCGGAAATGAATTACATAAAAGTGAATTGTAATATTTAAAAAAATAATATTGTTTTAACTAATTTTTTATGTTTAAAAAACTTTAACCTTGAGTAATCTTTAATTACTAAATAATTTGATCTAATTGTACGTTGTTGCTCAATGTATCTGATAAAACACTTAGGTAAGTAGAATCAAATAAAAAACAAAGTAAGGATCTGCCTTATTACCCTTCTAATTTTAAGTAGTTTATCCCGCAAGAAAAACGTTTTTCTTTTCTATTGTACAATATTGTTTACATGATGACATCGTAAGTAAACATTTTTAACAGTTTAATTTAAAATTATATGTGGTAAAATGCTAAAAAATGTGCACGTTGCTAAACATTTTTTTTTTTAACAAGCGTCGTCACAGGTAGCAAATAGCAACATGCTTCCAGATATAAAAGTTAATTTTAAAATAAAATAAGATTATCTAAACTACAATGCGTTATAATTATGAGTGGTAGGAGGACCAACAAGTATAGCGTCTAATTTAAAATGACCGTAAAATGAGTACGTTTTTCCAAACAACATTGCAAAACTGTGGCAACACTTTAAGTTCCGTGGATTATCAAAAAGATTACCGATGACCTCTTAACAAAGAAAACTTATCACCCACCACGCTGGTGATTAAACGCCAAATACCTCCGTATATAAGGTGACAAACTTTAAACAAAACATTAAAATACCCGAAGTGAAAAAGTATAAAATAACACAACCCAACATTGACCAGCCGGTTTGCTTCAAAAATTCTGGAAGAGAAAAAAAATCGACATCAAGACAACGAAAAGCACAACAGAACCAAACCAGACTGCTTAGAGCAACGTATAACTCCAGATCATCACTGCTTAGCAACAAAAAGATAAAAGAAAAACTCGATAATATTAGATGGAATATAGTGGGCATATCAAAATTAAAGAGGAAAAACAACTAATACGGTTTTCTTCCAAAAATACTTTTCCGTCGGCTTCCTAATAAATAAACAAGTTGCACCACTTATTACTACCTACATAAGCATCTACTACAAAGTGGCCTATATGGTGGTTAATATTAATGCCAAAGCTACTATGAAGATTGTCCAGGTATGCGCTATACAATAATAATATTAAAATTAACTTAAACAAAACTAAAGTAGGCACCTACCAACCCAACACTAGAAATTAAAAAAAAAACATACTATACAGCTTCCTAGAACAACAACAGTTGTAAGCTATAAATATCTACTTTAGCAAAAAGCCCAAAGAAAATAATAATCATGGATTAGCCCAAATGATAACATTAAAAACAGAATAAATTTCATACTTTCTTCTAAAAAAATATCGTAAATGATGTAACGGTCACTGCGTACCAATTTTATTTTTGCTTTTTATCAATGATCTTTCTGACTCTATTAGTTCATCATCATTTCTATCATTTGCAGATAATTTAAAAATTTATAGAAGTATTTTATCTATCAATGATTGTAATCTTTTACAACAAGATTTAGACTTTGTTAATGCTTAGTGTCTTATTAATAACTTTTTGTTTAATGTTAATAAATGTTTTGCAATCTGTTTTAATAGAACGCTAAACAAAATATTCTACGATTATATTATCGATAACAAGGTGCTACGCCAAATGACACAAATTAAAGACTTAGGTGTAATTTTTAATTTTATACTTATGTTTATTAAGCATATCAGTTACATGTGTAACCGTGCTATCAAAATGCTGAGGTTTGTGTATAGGATGTTAGCTGATCTTTCTCCAAGTACTCTTAAACTGCTTTACTGTGCTTTGATACATTTTGTCAGTCTGGTGCCCTTTCTATAAAATTCATAATCAAAATATTGAACGTGTTCAAAACAATTTTTTGTCTTCAAGATTTAGTATATTGTCGATTAATTTTGATCGCAATTACATAGCATACAATTTAAGGTCACTAAAACTTCGGCGCAAGAGATCAGATCTTTTATTCTGCGTATACTAGTGATGTTTGACTGTCCTGAATTACTTGTATCTCTTCCATTCTACATTCCTATTAGTAAACGACGTACCAGGTAGTCGTCATTATTTAGAGAATTTACACATTCTACTAAAATTATGGATTTCACAGCTCCATTGGTAGAATTTGTAGATTTGCAATTGTTTACTAACAATTTTTTTTTTTTTTTTGTTTTAAATTTATGTATAAGATTCAATTAAATCATATTGAATAAATGTTATGTATTTTATATTATATTATGTTTTTTATGTCAATCTTTTCCTTTTGTTTTTTATATAGATTATTTTATATATGTATTATATTGTTTATAATCATTGTATTTTTATGTAGATTTAAATGATTTTACTTATACCGTAAATAAAGAATTATTATGTCGGCTTGGAAAAACTACCAGAAACTGACAAACGGGAAATTCTAGCTGAGCTCAGGTAAGCAAAAAACAATAAAGCCGTTAGAAATAACGGCTTCCTAGTAAAAATACTAAATATAAAATATGTTAATACCCCTACTTAATAAATCAAAAAAGATAATATAGTGGCAAAAAGCTATCACTATACACACACCAGTAACTACCGACCAATTAAAATGCTATTAAAAACCTACAAGATATTCTCTACAATAGTTACCAAAAAGCTTATAAATAAACTTGACTACTATAAACCCAAAGAGCAACCAAGTTTTTAGAAAGAATTTAGTACATATAATCACTTAATCCTAAAAACACTTCTTGAAAAAGCCACAGAATAGATGGTACAAATTATATATATTATCTTTAGAGCTGTAGGCAATTCAACAATTTAACAATTCCTACATAACACAGACAAAATTACAGGTATATAACTGCTCCATAATACCTACAAAGAAACCACAATCAACATTAAACTAAAAAGAGTTAAAACCAATTCCAATTGAAAGAAGTGTAAGACTAGAAGATACTATTTTCCCTGACACTATAAATAACCAATATGAACAATATCTTTAAAAAAATGCAATAGAAAAATAAAGATCAACGGAAAAAAGTTAAACCACTTGAGATTTTCCGACAATGTAATTATATTTGCCGATTCGGTAAAAGACCTACAGCAAATGCTTAAAGACCTACTCACAAAGTCACTGGCAGTAAGACTTAAAATAAACGCAAACAAGACACAGGTGATAACTAACCAACCTGCGGCAGTACAAATACCAGTGAAAAACATTCTGCGATAAGTATAAATTCCTGGACCAAAACATAAAACCGAACAAAAAAAAACCAAAAGAGTAAAATTAGAATAGACAACCTTCAAAAAATTGAGCTTTTTTTGAAAAGCAGGAAGGTACCAAAACATCTGAAAATCAAAGTGTATAACAAATGTGTTCTAGCAGAGCTTACAAATGATGCACACACATAAACTCTCACCAAGAAAAGTATAAAGAAGTTAGTAAAAGGCAATGAAAAGACGCATGTATAACATATCTCTTAAAAACCGAAAGAGTAGATACAATAGAAAACCAACAAACGCACAAACCGTTCTAAAATTTAAATGGTAATTTGCAGTACACAACGGACAATAGATAAACAAAGATAAACGCTAGAAAAACATCATACAGTGACCATGGCTGGGTAAAAAACCGCAAATAAGATAGAGAAACAATATAAAAAGATTTGCAAAATTCAATTAAAAATCGAAAAAAGAGATATAAAAAAGCTTATGTCCTACAATGGATAGACCTAAGTTTATACCAAGTAAACCAAAACATTTTCCAATTGTCATGTAGATCTAAAACTTAATTAAAAAATGCTAATACTAACTAACATTACATATATTTCTATACATTTGTAATTTTTCATATAAATAATACATTTTCTTTATCTTATAATATTTATTTTCTTTAGTATATTACTCATATTTTTCTTATTATTAATTAAGAATCACAATAAAATTACCAACTTAAACCTTAATTTTTATATAAAAAATATATACAAGCAAGTACAGTTAACTTTTGACACCCTAAAGCCTAAGAATCAAAAGATGAAAGTTACTAATATACATTGGTATTTAGTAATGCTGGTGATGCATACAATATTTTATATTTAACACAAACAAATAATAATTTTATGTTTATTTAACTTATGATTATTGAAAAACTAAGCGTAGCAACTTTGATGTTAAATACGCTGTTCATCTATAATAATAAAGTTATAAATGATGTAAACGTACTTTTAACGAGTTTTAAACATTTTTAATTAATTTGTTTTATACTAAAACTAAAATTAGTAATAAGGAAATGTTACAAAATACAAGCAAACCCCATCAAATACATAGCCATAGTTCACTTGTATTCAACATTAGTTTATCTAGTAACATATGCGTTTTATATGCTGGAGTTGTTTTATGATTGGCTGCATATCATAACATGCTATGCAAAGTAATTATTTCAATGATTTGAGATATGGTTATTTCAATGGTTTGAGATATGATTATTTCAATGGTTTAAAATATACCTCCTTTCAAAAGTTAGCTATCAAAATAGCAATTCTTGTTTTCAACACAGCTGCAAGAAAGATATCTGTTGATGCTTAGTCAAACCAATTGCGCAAATCTTCAAGCTACAATCTCTGTCTTTCTCTGTCAACTAATTGATTCCCTAGATTTTTCTTTTAATGATTGCCTAGAGTATTTCATATCTTCTTCCTCTCATCATGTGCCTAAGGTAGTTAGTTTTAATTTCTTTACTGTAAATAGTAGTTCTTTCGGCTTATTTATGAGAGTCAGTACTTCGGCGTTTGTTAATTTTTTAATTATTTTAGGCAATTCACGGTGGTGCAGTAAGACTATAGGTTTATCAAAACAGGTTGTATTCGTATTACTACTAAAGTTTTTGATAAATTAATTAATTTGCTCTCGAAATATTAAAAGTTTTGCAGTATTGTCTACACTTTTTCCAGAAAAAAATTGTTTTTACCTGTTACTTGAATGGCTAATACTAATTTAAAAAATATAAAATACAAAATAACATGTTTCTTGTTTAGTTTAATTAAATTTTATATATTTATAATGTTAACTATATTAATTAATTAATCATGTTTTAATTAAACAATAATGTTCTTTATGTGGGTGATTCATAGCAAACATGTTGTAATTAATAATTGTGTTAACTAATATATTTGCATATACTTTTCAGTTATGAATAGATACGCCTACATCATAAATTATAGCAGTAATTGATTAAAATTTGATTACCTTACATAATAATAATTGAAGTATTATTAAAAAAAATAAAATAATTAACAAACTTTGTTTATTTTTTTTTTACATCCTACGTCATACAAGTATTTGTTATTGTACTAAATATCGTCAGTTATTATGAAACTTTAATATATTTTTTAGTGAAGTGAATGACACTTTCATTTTTGTTGCTCTTTTGATAATGACAAATGGGATAACGACTATCAAGAGAAACGAAATTTAACGAAAGTAATTGCTAATGTGTACTTATTATATTTAATATGAGTTATAATCAGTCTTTTCAAAATAATTAAGGACACACTTATTATTATTTAATATTCTAAATGTATTTATACCCAAAAAGTAGTTCGTGTTATAAATAAATATTGTGTGCTTTATATTATTAAAGCTGATTTAAATTACAATAGAATAATATTCTCATAACATACTACCAATTTATATATAATCACTGCCAAGGTTATATATTTGCATAAAATAAATATTTCAACATTAATTTAAGAAAAAATTATTTTGCGGAAGAGAGAGTCGGATTGGATGGAAGTGGTCGATTTGTTTTCGTATTTCTTGCATTGATGATGATGACGAAATGGAAATGATTAGGCAGTAACATTATTGGGCAACTTTCGTAAATTTATTGTACTTTATATTATTTGGTAACGCCGGTTTTATTTATAAAAATTCAATATAATATTTGGCAATGTGGAAGTGAAAGAAAGAATTTGATTGCGCATTGTTTTCTTATTGGATAATTTACTAACAAAAGAAAATTAGTTAAATCTCTAATATAAAAAAAAAACAAGCGTGTCTGTGGTTTACAAATATTTTTAATTTACTAGAAAGATTGAAAACTATTGTAATGAAACAAAATTATTTTATATTATAATTATATATTATTTAATTATTCAATGTAATGTTAATATAAATATAAAATAAAAAACCACTATTTTTTTTAGAGGCGGCAAACTTTAAATTGGCAACACTCTTATCTGTGACAGCTGATTTGACAGTTTTCGGTTGATTTGAGGTTAGTTTGGTTGGGCAATTTATCATGAATAAACTCACGCCGGAGCAACGTTTGATAATTGTTCAAATTTATTTTGAAAAACATGGTTCTGTTCAATCAACTCATCGGGTTGTATGGTGCTCAAAATCGTCCATCAGAGCAATTAATTCGAGAAACTGTGCATTGTTTTTGCTATACGTTTAATCTAAACGATAATACGCATCCAGTACGATGTCGTACAATGCGCACACAAGAAGCAATTGATAGTGTACTGCGTAGTGTTAATGATGATCCAAATGTGTCGATTCGTCATCGTGCTCAACAATTAAATGTGTGTCCATCTACTTTATAAAAAAAATTGCAAAAAGATCTTGGTTTACAAGCTTACAAGATTCAACTTGTACAGGAATTGGATCCACGCGATCATCGTTTGCGCCGTACATTTGGAAAATTAGCCGAGGAAAACATTGATCCACAATTTTATTTGAAAATTTTGTTCATCGATGATGCACGCTTTTGGTTAAATAGCTATGTCAGCAAATAAAAAACAAGCCATTGTCAAAACACAGTTACATCCAGAAAAAATTACCGTTTGGTTCGCTTTATAGACCGGTGGAATCATTGGTCCGGTCCATAAGTCTTCAAAAATAGTCATAATCAAAACGTTACAGTCAACGGTGAGCGGTACAAAGACATGTTTGCCAACTTTTTTGTGCTTCAGCAAGACCACACAGCGCGCGACATAATTAATTTACTGAAAGAAAAATTTCCTCGTTCGTGCGATTTGATGCCATTATATTATTTTCTTTGAGAATATGTAAATTCCCATATCTACACCAATAAACCAGAAACAATTGAGCACTTGGAAACCAACTTTTGACGCATTATTGCCAAAATACAGCCTGAATTACTGCAAACAGTGTGTGAAAATTGGATTTCCAGATTACGCCATGTACGCTCCAGCCTCGGCGGTCACATAGCTTAAGCCATATTTAACATTAATGCCATAAAAATATCTGTTAAATAAAGCCATTATCATGGATATTAAAAACATTTTTCTGTGTATTGTTTCAATTTAAAACTCTCTGCCTATAAAAAAAAACACCTTTTATTATGTCCGTAAAATTTGCGTTACCCGCTCAACGGGCGGCTTTATCGGCTCGTTGCTCTTGATACCCACATGACCCGTTGTCCAGACAAATATAACTCTTTGTCCAAACTCGGCGAAGCAAAATATTAAAATTTGTACGAGTTGGGTCAGCGGATCGACCAAGTACTTAGACTTTATACTCAAGATGGCACTCAGCAAATCGAAACAAAAAAGTGAACAAGCTGTGAGATGACGTTTAACAGTTTAGCAGAGTCTTATGCAATGCATATAATTCTGCAATGTATACAAAAGTGTCTTTGGAGATAGACCATAAAAAATTTTACCGCAGAGATTCTGGATATTCAGCAACAATTTCAACAAATTTGCTCAGAAAGACGGCAATTTCCTTGTTTGCTCTAAGAGTTCAGATCGATACAAATTTTTATCCCTGGCATAAGCGAAAGTAAAAACTCGCTATAACTGACCTCAAATATTTTTGAATATTTTACATTGAGACCTTCCTCCAGCTCTTGCGCTCAAACGCACATTAGTCTGTATTTGCGTTGCTGAGTTTTGTTAAAGGTAAATATGAGTCGGTTGTTGTAATCCCTTTTTGCTCGCATTGCCACGGCGTATGCGACTACAAAACAACTGCGGCAAGCGGCTACAGGGGGTATATCCAACTTGCTGCAAAAACTTGGTGCAAGACTCGTCCAAAACGCTCCCATGTCGTATCTGTAACCTGCATTGTGGATTGCGCCTAGGGCTTTCAACCAGGATTTTTTGACGAATAAGTATACCGTGCAGCCTTAGTCAACCCTGGATAAAACCAAGGCCTTGTACAACAGCAACAACTCCTCTCTTCGCGCACCTCAGTTGATGTTAGTCAAGCACTTGATTACAACCAAGATTTTTTTACACATTGTGACTAACTTATTAATGTGCCCAAAAAAAAAGTCTAATCAAGTATGAACCCTTTGAAACTCCAAGACAAAGCGCGGGTCGATGAAGTCTTCTAAAGTGGCAAAAATGCTTGCACAAGGTTTACCTTGTAGAGAAGCAAATGCAATGCAACCGCAATAATTGGCTATTGGTAATAAAACTGTTGCCAACTAGCTTGCTTCAAAATAATTCAGTTTGTTTTTTGTGATGATTTCTTTAATAGCAAACTCTTCTTTGTATTTCGGATAGTTACAATATCTTGCGGAGTGTTCTCTTCCGCACGTAACTCGCTACCTTAATCACACACGCAAATCTACTCCTTAGCGCAATGAGCAGCTGTGCGTCCAAACTTCTGATATTTGAAATATAGCATTGATGCAAAATATATGAGCCAACCTCAAAGTTGTAAAAACTCATTTCACTGTGGACAATTAAATGTTAAAATATGGTTAAGGGTTTCTTGCGTTTGTCGTCTCGCATACTAGAATCACTTATATTTTTTTTTACATGTTAAGTAACGTTTATTTAAAAAATTCAAAATGCTTTTGCATGTATTTAAAGTTAAATGCTCAAAGATTTTCACGTTAATAACTGCAAACATACACTTCTTCCCTTTTGCCGAGGAAGAAGCTGGGAAGTTCAATTTGTCGTCGGACGGTGACCGGGTAGCCATATCTAATGGCACAATCCAATTACTTGCACCAGCTTCCAAACAATTAGTCCCTGAACTATCGCAGCATTGTTCTCTAACTTCGGTAGTGGACTGAACCGTGCTGATTTTAAAGCTGCTGTAAGATTTAACTGCCGGATGCCGGATTGAGGGAAAGATTTAACATAATAAAAAAAATGCATTTTACCAACTACCAGGTAGGAAAAGAAAGAAAAATAAGGTTTTGGGGTAAAAATGTAAATGACAAAAAAATAGAAAAGTTTGACTTCTGCTCATTGACCTATCCGGCATAAATGGCCCTACAACAAGTTTCAACTCCCGCGGCTTAAGCAAAAATTACTCAACACAAAGTAGTACCTACAAAGACATATTATTGAAAAAATTGAGATTTACTTAATTATTTGTTTGCTTGCCTCTACCAAAATTTTTGATTTGGTCGTAAAATACGGGACAAGCCAATGATTAAGCGGCCCAAGAACCAAAAAGTGTTTTGCGATATTTGATATCTGTAAATCACAGTTTTACGTCATAGCCTAAAAATTGACAAAAGTGGCAAATTATAATCAATTTCCTAAAACACTATTTTTATTTGTGACAAGCAAACAAATATTGTAAAATCAACAATTTAGAAACCCAAGTGTCAAAATAGTATATAGTGGGCCAAAAGTAGACTTTAACAGCCCGACGCTTTTAGCAGCACAAACAAGCAAAGCGAGTGAGGGTTTCTAAAGCAAAGAGCTGCTAAAGCCTATTGGCACAAATTACACTCAATATTTTTTCGGCACCCCCAATTAAAAACATTGTTTTCAATGTAAATTATAATCTATCACTACACAGATTTGAAAGTATGACGTCATTACATAAAATTGTGATTCACAGCCAATTAAATACCGCAAATAGTTTAGAGACACAATTGAAAAGATGCTTTCGGTAGAAGCAGGCAAAAAATGATTTGTGCTATTTGAGTGTGAATCACAATTTCACTTATGAAATATTGAGCGTATGTATGTAATGCTTTAGCAACTTTTAGCTTTTAACAGCCCTCACTCGCTTTGCTCCTTCGGAAAATATATTAGGCTATTATTGCAAGCAACCTGATATTCACATTTCCGTTCCGTGTACAGTAAAACATGTTTATAAATACCACGGCCAACGGCATCTGAAAAAAACGCTCGGAATAACCGAATCTTAAATGCAAAATGTAAAGTTTCAACGTGTAAAAATAATTCTAATATTTCATTATATAAATTGATTCTTATAATGAACGCAGTGTTAGTAATATTATGTAAAGTATGTATAATTTACTTCACAATTTATTAAAAACTATATCTTGTTTGTTAGTTCCTAATCTTATTATTAGCAAAAACTTCGATAAAACACCTATAAATTTATGATACGGCTATGTGTATGTGTATTGTTTTAATAAATGTCGCAGTTATAAAGCAGTGGAATTATTAACGTACGTTTACAACATTAAATAGAACAATATCACTTATTATGTTTGAAAACTATATTGCGGTACAATGAAATATTATTTACAAAGTTTTTAACAACAACTTTACAATTCATTTTTAAAATTTAATAAATAATAGATGGTTAAAAACTTTGAGTTTTTATATTATTATATTGTATGTCACTGAAAACTTTATTCTGAGCAAACTGATTTAAAAATAAGTTAAATAAGTTGTGAGTTCTAATTGAAGTTTTATACCACTTAAAATTCTTTAAACCATCACCAAGAAAATATTTATGATAACGCTAAGATCTGCAACATTATGTCAATGTATCTAAGTTATTAATTAGTTAATTTCATTCTTTACAAAATATTATTAATTTTGATTAATTTTTAAATATCAATACAGTCTGCAGACATTCGTAAAATTTTAAAAACTAAGTACGGTGTTGAACGGTTAAATGTCGAAAACGTTGCAGTTAGGGCTTAAAATTCAGCTGGTGAGTTCCGTCGTGCAGCCAGGCACCAAACTGCTAATAAGTTTAGATTTTTTTAAATTTCAAAATGATATATATATATTTAGTAATTACTTTTTGTTAGTTAAAACGAGCAATATATACACAACCAAGATTTTTTTAGCTTTATTTGATCCATCTTTAAACATAAGCCTCTCCGATACTTTTCCAGTTTTGTCTGTTTTGTGATTCTTTTATCGTTTCGATGCTAAGCCTGTTGTCTTCTTGATGTCGCCGTTGCCTTTCCCACATCTTTAAGTTTAGTTATGCTCCTTCTGTGTTGCGTTTTTTCCTTTTCCAAAGTTATTCGTGTTCTGAGCATTTATATTGACATTTCTGAACACGTCAATGTTTGGGCCCCATACTGGTAGCACACATTGATCATATAGAAAGATTCTACAATGCATTGGTATCTTTTTGTTCTTCAGGTTAATTTTCTGTTTACTGAAGGCGGCTTACGCCAATCTGCTTCTTTTGTTTACTTCAATGATATGGTTTTCTTTTCCTAATTTTATGGTATGCGCTAAATAGGATTAGTTTGAAACATTTTCTATTGTTTTACTCTGTTTTACTATATTTTGTTCCTAATTACACATAACTTTCGTTTTTTTGTAATTTATATGTAACAAAACTGAAAAAGCTTTTGCTTAGTTCTTCTAGCATGTTTCTTAGTTATTCTGAGTTTTCTGCAATCAGAACAATGCCATCGGCGTACCTTAAGTTATTAAACTTACTTCCGTTAACCCTTTGTTCTGTTTTTGTAGTTGCTTGAAAATGTCTTCAAAGGTCAATGTGAGTAATTTAGGGAATATATTGTATAATTCCAATATATCGACTATCTGCTTTTGCATTGGCCAGTGATTTCACAATTGCTCAGTGCTCCCACAAAATTAAAGGCTTTTCGGAAGTATATAAACGCGAATCAAGTGTCTAAATTGTACTCATTTTTTCGCTGAAAAATTCTTATAGCTGATAGGTGGTCTGAAGTGCTATGCTTTATTCTGTATCCTGCCTGTTTGGTTAATATTCTTCTAGCATCTTTGTCATTCTGGATGTGATAATAGGGAGATCAGTCTGTAGTTTTTTAGGTTTGACTTATCTTCTTTTTTGTATATCATTGTTATTGTTGTTTTAGTTTTTGTAGTAGTATTTCCGCTCCGTTTTTGAGCATTTCTGCCAATATGCCTTCTTCTTCCACTGCTTTTCACATATTGTATTGCATAATTTATTTTTGCATTGTCAATCTTTGGAAGGTCTTCTGATCTTAAATTTAGTATATTAAATATTTTTTGCGTGCTTCTTCCCTTTTTGGCAATTTTGTGTTGTACAAATCGTCGTAGAAATCTGCTACTTTAATCATTTTGCAATTTTATTCTTTAATTTCATTATCTTCTTTGTCTTTCACTGTTATTATTTGCTTTCGGAGGCTAGATTTCATTTTATACGTTTAGTTTTTGTAACAACTTTTCTACCTTGTTTTCATTGTGTATTTTTCTTGCTTTTTTCGTGCAAGTCTGTATTTATCGTATTGTTTTTCTTTGAAAAGCTTCTTTTTCTCTTCTATTTTTTTTTTCTCGTCTCTGCACACAATCTGTCTTGTGTACTTTGTTATCTTTTAGCAACTTTTTTTATGCTACAATTATTGCTGTTGTTAGTGATTCGCTTATAGTATTTAAGTCTTCTGCCGCAGCCTTTTTGTCTAAGTTTTCTATTTCCTCACGTAGGTAATCTTGGCACTTAGTTTAGTTTTTCCCGATCTATTTTGTGTTTAGCTGATTTCTGTATTTTCATCTTATTAAATTTCCTATTAATTCTTATATTGCTCGTAGTAGTCTTTAATCGCAGTAGTTTAGTGATGTAATACTCGTTCTTCTTCTTATAACGCCATTACTCGCTATGAGTGTGTCGGCACTCCTTTTGAATGTTTGTGGTGTGCGATAATAGTTCCACACAAACATACGGACCTAAGGGTTTACTAAGCAAATACTTTGCTGGTTTGCCATTGCCTTTCAAAGTTCTTTAAATTTGCTGAAAGAATTCAAAATAACTTTTGAGTTGTCACATATTGTTAAAGGAAGAAAAATTGTAAGAAACTAAATTTTTTACCCCCAAAATCAAGGCCAATTTTCTTCAAATATGTTGATGTTGGAGAAAAGTTATAGAGCAAAGTTACGTAGAAATAATTTTTAAACTATTTTGATATTGGAACTGTCAATATTGCAGAAAACTACTTTTGGAGCATATTTTAAGAAAAAGTTAAAAATTTGGCTGGAATATGTCTTAAATTTGAATCTTGTTTTGATTAAAATATGAGTTGAATTTACAAGTCTGTCTCAACAATATTTGCAATATCAAACCCCGGCTTTATGATCCTAAAATATATTTGAAATATTAAAATATGATCTTACAATGTCGGTTCAATCTGGCTTATAAAAAAAAATGTCAAAATCAAGCTATGGAATGACTGTTCTGTAAAAAAATAGCTCGAGTATGTCTTACTCATCAAAATTTGATTTTTTTCCAACATATGATTTTAGTGGTATTTTATGACAGTTTAAAAACGTTTTTTGTTGTATGAGACATTTCAGTAACAATTGTGACAATTCAAAAACATTTTAGTGATATTTTTGACAGATAAATTTCTTTAAATAAAACAATTATTCTTTCATATAAAACGTTTTTAAAAAACATTTCTGCATATAAATCCACTTATTGGTATTGTATAAATAATCAATTTTACCTCCAAATTAAAGAGTAAGAAGTGATATCCAATCTTTTGATGACTGACACTTGGGTGGGTAGGCGTGAACTTGTCTTCAAACTACTTACTCGTCCGAGAGTTTGTTATCAAGAAATTGGAAGTTTTCTCTCTTTGCAAGAGTTAAAAAACTCTTTGTTCAAAAAGGAGGAAGCCATATACAATCTCTTGATGACCAACACTTGAGTGGGATACATATATACACATATTATGATTACCATTGAATAGTTTAAACTGGAGTGCCCACCTACACGTCCGAGTATTTGTTATTAAAGAATTGAAAATGTCTCTTCTTTGCAAGTGTTAGTAGTCTTTTAGTTAGAGGAGGAAATGATGTTTATCAAAAAATTAAAAGTTTCTCCTCTCTGCAAGCGTTAGAAGTTCTTTAGTCAGAGTAAAGAATAATGAATCCAATTTCTTGATGACTAACGCTTGGGTGGATGAATTGATTGGTCCCTCTAGATCATGCTATCAAGTTGTTTGAACTGGAGTGCCCACTCAGCCGCTCGAGTGTTTGTAATCAAAGAATTTTTTAGTCAGAGTAAGGAATTATGAATCTAATCACTTGATGACCAACGCTTTGGTGAGTGGCTGGTTACTGCAGATTATGATTACTAATGAGTAGATTGAACTGGAGTGCCCACTCATTTGCTCAAGTGTTTGTTATCAGCCGATTGGAAGTTTTTTTTTTCTGCAAGTGTTTTAGAAGTTTTTTGGTCAGAGGAGGTGGTACCTAATCTTTTGATGACCAACACTTGGGTGTGTGGGATCCAGATCATGTTTACTATTGAGTAGTTTGAACTATAGTGGAAGCTCATTCACCTAAGAGTTTCTTAATAATAAATAGAAAGATTCTTTTCTTGCAACTGTTAGAAGTCTCTGTGTTAAAAATGGGGTTTTGCAATTTTATGAGTACAAATTTGCACTTTTTAAAAGTTTGTGGTTGGATTTTGCTATTTTTGACATTATATGAATAGATTTTGCACTTTTCTAACAGTTATAGTCAGATTTTAGTATTTATTATTTATTTTTTAGGTATAGCCGCTGCCGGGAATTGAACCCGGGCTGCCTTCCACAAAAGTCTTCGCATTGGACCATTGTACTACGATCGCCTCAATAATATTCGTTACAATGCTTTTATTATTTGATAGGAAGTAGTCTATTTTGTTCTTTGTTTTCCTGTCCGGGCTTAGCCAGGTCCACTTTTGTTGTTATTTCTTTCGTTTCTATTGTCATAACTGTAGCTGCTTACAAACTCTTCATTGTTTTCTAGTCTTTTCCTCCGTTTTGTATTAAAATCTGTTTAATGTATAATTTTTAACTTACATTGATTACTAATTTGTAACCATACTGTTGCTATTCTGTCTGAGATTTCCCTTTAAATTTTATAATATTTGATACCAGTGTTTTATGTATTACAAACTCGACCCCATTGTCTAAACCTCTGTAGTATAGGGTGTGTACTGTTTGGCTGATGGCCAGTTTTTCTACTTTCCTTCACGTTTTTGTTTCACTTAAACCGATAACGTCCCATTTTGTTAGTGTCAGTTCATCTTCCAAGTTCAAAGAGCTAAAAGTCGCTCAATAGCGTTCTGCAATTTAACGTCTCAATTTTTAGTTTGGTAATCTTGTTTCGTTAGTGTCTAGTATATCTTTTGCAAATTTTTGCACCGCCCCCCCCCCCCCACATAATCCTTGAAGCAGACCTTTTTAAAACTGTAGAGTTTTCCTACCTGGGGTAAAGGCCCGGTTACACAGTATGAGCTAGCATCCGAGCTGCCATAGTCAGTTACTGCAGTGCAGCTTCTCACTCGCATCATCACGAGTTACTGTCATGTGCAAGTCGGTACCTAGCATCCGAGTTACAGTAACATTTTTTGTTTTTACTCTCCTCTCGTAGTAGCTGTCCACTGTCAGGTTAGCAACTCGTATTGTGTAACCAGGCCATAATTGTCATTTTTGTTTTAAATTTGCCATATTTGTATGTTATTGTTTTAAGGCCTCCTTCTTTTGCTGGCCCTGTGCATGTTGATAAGTATTCTTTCAGCCGCTTGTTAACAACGCTGTTTGCAGCCGCTCATCTTGAGTCAGACTCTGCCTTTTCACCATGTCTGGATACTCTTACTTGGTTTAGCTTGTGGGCCTACACAGTGTCCCAGGGTGTCGCGCTGTAAACCATCAAATGAGAGCAGGGTGTCTCGTGAGGACCAGTTACTTCAAACCTCAATGGGCGATTGACGCTTCATAAATGGTGCTACCTATCCGACACAACCCCATACACTCAAGAAGTAAATAAAATTAATTAGATAAAGCAGAATAATAAAAAGATAAAGAGCACCAGAGGTACGTAAAACCCAAAACAAAGCAGAGACAGAAAACATTTTTCGCATGCGGCAAACATAGAAACATAGACAACGCAACATACATTCAACAGAGTGAGAATAAACAATAATTACAAATAATAATAACGACTAGAGAAGAAAGGAAGTCAAACAGAAATAACAGTCAATTGATATAAATAAGAGAAGCCTTAGAAAAGCTAGTTGACAAAAGCAAAATTAAATCACCTATCAAAGAAAGAAGAAAAAAGAAAAAAAAACATAATGAAATAATGAAAGAAATAAAACAAATTAAGAAAAAACAAAAGAAAATTGAAATAATTCAATAGAAAACATAAAGATAGAAACTGAAAAGACACTAATAGAACTGAAGAATAAAAGAACAAAAACTAAAAGTAAAAATAAAAATAAAAAAGCTAAGAAAATAGGTAAAAGAAACATGCGCCATCGTTACAGAGAACTTTACAGATAAAATGAAAATATTAAGGAATAAAAACAAAAACTATGAGGATAAAAGGCAAAAGTAAAAATATAATAACAGAAACTTTGAAAATAGAAAAAGCGCTTGGCATATACAACATAACACCAAAATTGATAAAATAGAATATGGATAAGGAAGGTAGAAAAAAGCTCACAGAACTACATGACGTACTAAATTACCAGCAGAATAAACATAGAAATAATACTACCCATATTCAAGAAAGAAAACAAAAAAAACTGTAATAATTATACGGAAATAACAATCAGCAACGTACCAAAAAAAATCTAGCAAGAATTATAGAAAAATAATGAGACAAGATTTAAGATACAATAGTAAACACATGTAAATTCAGAAGAGGTAGAAGGTACCTAAAACCTCATTTTTATATTAAAACAAATGTTAAATAAGAAAAGTAATATCCATATCTGCTAAATTGACCTAGAGAAGGAATTTGACCGGGTAAAAAAACAAAAAGTTATAGAACTATAAAAATCCATGTATAAAGAAAACGTAAACATCGTTAGAACAAATGACTCTAAAAATAAGACATTGAAACATAGAAGCAACGCAGGTTACGGAAATGCTGTTCGCTGATGATATGGCAATAATGGCAGAAACAAAGGAAGACTTACAATACAACATCAACATAATAGAAATTAACAGAAATAAACATAAAAATTAAAATAGACAAATATAAAACAATGATAATATCACGAGAAAACAAAACCTATAGAATAGCACTACACAGAAAAATAATAAACAGGTAGAATGCTTCAAATACTTTGAGATAATAATTTAAAAAAAAAGATATACAAGACACCCTCTTATTGGGGTACTTCATATAAAACAAAAAGCAAAAAATAAGCTAAACCCCCGTATACACAGCACTCTCAAAAAAACAGTATCCGAATCTCTAACAAAATACAAAAAAATAAAAACAGTGGAAACTCAGAAGCAAAAAACGGCTGAAGAAGCTTACAAAAGAAGCTTGAGGCAACAATTAAGAAACACGAGCTACTAAAGAAAAAAAAAACCTCAAAAAATAGAAGACATCTGATAATCTTAGAATGATGGACAAAAGAAGAAAAATTAAAGGGAAAGACCAGGGCAGGTGTACTGATCTACAAAGATAAATAAGAAACAGCGTACAAAAAGCTAAAGAAGAAGAAATGAAAGCCAAGTGTCTTGAAATAGAAAACGCATGATCTGTTCAATGTGCACCGCAAAATAAAGGAAGCTGCAAGCACATATAAGAAGAAGCAAAACGGTAGATTGATAGACGTGTAGGTATTTAGTTGTTTACCAAATGGTACCCATAATTAAATTTCCATTTAATTCTTTAGTAAAAGATTACATTTTATAAATTACATCATAAAAAATGATGTTAAAGAGAATATTCAAAATGGTGTGTGGATTTACATAATAGTTATTTGTTTTACTAGGCATAAAAGCACAAGATTTAATGCCGCGGCTGGTGTTTCATAGCCGAGCGTAGCGAAACCAGCCATAGCATTAAATATGCTTTTCTGACGTGTGAAACATATAATTTTTTCTTCAAATTTGTTCCAATTCCACGCAAAATCGACTTTTTCATATTTAAATTGCGCTTCATTATCAATTATTTATTATTTCTTAATGTCATTGTCAATTTTAATAACCAGTTTGATTTAAATTATTACTTGGAAGGTTGCCTAGCAATGAACTTTTTCTGCCTACTTTTTCTGCCTAGGCAGTAAAAGTGGACTTTTTCTGCCTAGGCATTAAAAGTACAACTTCTAAGCCTGCCAAGTGTCATTAAAAGGGCGCTTTTAATGTCATTTAAAAAAAAAATAATTATATTATTTTTTCATTATAAATAATGTTACCATAACTACAAATTGTATGGCTTGCTTAATTAATTAACATTAATATAAAATAATATTAACAAATAAAAAAAATATAAATACTAAAACACGCTACACTACTCCCCCCAAAATGTAAAAAACTAAAAAAAAAATATTATTAACCACTAAAATAAACACAATGGTTAAATGAAACTGTCTTTTTAGCTTTGTAAAATTTTGTAACGGGCACAGCAGTAATGGGTTTTAATATAGATTTAAGAAATTAAATTGTTGACAATTCTAAATAAGCTGGTTTCAATCGATCAATTGAAACCGAGTCTTGCTAGTCATTAAATTGAACTATAAAAAATTTCGACGTTCTAGAAATAACTAAAAAAGGTCCGAAAAAAGTTGGTTCCTAAGACTTTTTAACATGGCCATTTCGAATAAAATCATGCAAACATCTTGTTAAATCAGGGTTTACGAAAAAATTTCGTTTAGTAAAACTTGTTTGGCAAGGTAGCAGTAAGTTCATGGTTTCTTTTAGTTTCGTTAAAAATAACGGTAAATTTGAATCTGTTGGTACAATGTGATCAGTATACTTCAGATAATGACCAGGCAAGTTCAAAGTAGTACCATAAACAAATTCTGCAGGCGTTTCATTTAATGGATTTTTAACAATTGATCTAAAGCTTAATAGAATTAAAGGTAACGAATCAACCCAATTAGGTGTTAATTTTGACATTTTATTAGATAATTTAATTTGTCTATTAAGCCTTTCAGTTAATCCGTTACATTGTGGATGATATGAAGTAGTAGATTTATGATCAAAACCTATTAATTTTCTAAATTCATTCCAAAAGTTTGAGTAAAATTGCTTTCCACGATCTGCTACTACAGCTTTTTTAACTCCAAAACGGGAAACCCAAATACTCAAAAATGCTTTAGCAGCACTGAAAACAGTAATATCTTTTAAAGGAATAGCTTCAGGCCATCTCGTAAAACGATCAATATAGATCATGAGGATATCCGTTACAATTAGGTAAAGGTCTTACAAAATCGATATGAATAATTTTGATTTAGAAAAATCAAAATTCTGAATTGGACTTTTAGTGTGTCTATGAGTTTTGTTTTTTTGGCAATCAATACAAGATTTCACGATATTTGCAATGTCAGTTTTCATATTTGGCCAAACATAGTTCATAGATACAAGTTTTTGTGTTGAATTAATTCCAGGATGTAATAAAAAATGTAATTTGTTAATAATTGTTTTACGTAATGATTTTGGAATAAAAGTACGTACCATGTTATAAGAACCATCGCAAATAATGGACTGCGAGAAATTTGGTAATTGTCGTGGTTCCAGAATAAAATTCGTATTGTTAGAATTTAGTAGGTTTTGTAACTCTTCATCAAAAAGCTGCAATTTGCTCAATTGACTCAAAGAATCAACTATTTCATTTATCTCAACTCTTGATAAAGCATCTGCCACTTTATTCGAGGATCCTTTAATATAACGGATGTCTGAAGTGAATTGAGAAATAAAAGCTAAATTTCTCATTTCTCGTAACGAGTATTGAGTAGAATTTTGTTTTAAAACTGAGATCAATGGTTTATGATCTGTTAAAATAAAAAATTCTTGCCCCTCTACCAGGTAACGAAATTTCTTGACGGCTAAAAAAATTACCAATAATTCTCTACCAAAAGTACTATATTTTCTTTCTGTTTTAGAGAAAGTTTTTAAAAAATAAGATATTGGCTGTTGATTACCATCAACAGATATTTGTTGTAAAACTGCTGCCGCTGCAAAATCTGAAGCATCAACCATTATGCTAATCTCAGATTTATCATCAGGAAAAACCAAAATTGAACGTTGACCTAATATTTGTTTAATCTTAACAAACGCATCAGTGGTTGATTGCGTCCAAGGTAGATCTTTAGAGTCTTTGTTAACTGTTGCAAAATCATTAAGTGGTGTGAGAATACTCGCACCTGATTTTAAAAAACGATGATAAAAATTGACCATTCCAAGAAAACGTAACAAGGAACGATGCGTTGTTGGTTGAGGATAATTTAGTATTGCCTTAATTTTATCTTGTGCAGGTATAATACCTGATGATGAAATTGTATGACCTAAAAAAGTAATTTCCTCAACTCCAAATTTACACTTATCAGGATTAATTTTAATACCATTACTATCTAAACGTTCAAAGATTTGTTTCAAATGCATAAGGTGTTCCTCCTGGTTTTTGCTAAAGATTAAAATGTCATCTATGTGTGCAAAACAGTTTAGATCTCTAAGAGTATTATCAATAAATCTTTGAAATGTTTGAGCAGCATTTCTTAAACCAAAACCCATCCTTAAATATTCAAATAGACCAAAAGGGGTTATTATTGCTGTCTTTGAAATATCTTTTGGATCTATTGGGATTTGATGATATGCTTTAATAAGGTCAATTTTAGAAAAAAAATTACAATTAAAACAATTGTTTGTAAAATCCTGAATATGTGGTATCGGATAACGATCAGGTTTAGTAATTTTGTTTAAAGCCATATAATCTCCACAAGGACGCCAAGAACCATCTGACTTTGGCACCATATGTAAAGGTGAAGACCAATTGCTGTTAGATGTTCTTACAAAACCAAGGTCTAATAATTTTTGAAATTCCAATTTTGCCGTTTAATTTTCTCTTGAGAAAGGCGTCTAGGTCTAAAAAATATAGGTGATCCTTCAGTTTTAATGCAAT
Source organism: Tachinus rufipes (assembly GCA_963932245.1). Classification (NCBI taxonomy): domain Eukaryota; kingdom Metazoa; phylum Arthropoda; class Insecta; order Coleoptera; family Staphylinidae; genus Tachinus; species Tachinus rufipes. Next base: position 42,009,532 of record OZ010745.1, on the reverse strand, counting down.
GAGTTACATTGTGTTTAACTTTAACATTTAATTGTAATGGTAGAGTTAAATTTGGAAAAAGTTTTAATAATTTGTTGTATGAGTCTAAATTTCTGTTTAATAAAATTAGAGAAATTTTAGAAATATTTGCTGAAACACCATTGCAAGAGCTGAAAGATTTAGAATCTATCAACCTATTATTATTTAAATCAACTATCAAATGATAGTGTTTTAAGCAATCCGCACCAATAATTGAATTTTCTATTTTTGCTAAGATAAAACGCCAAGACAAGATTTTATTTAACCCTAAGTTGATTTTAACAGTCCGATATCCATATGTTTGGATATGTGTACTATTCGCCGCTAAAAGAGTCATTGGATTTAATTTTAATTTTGACAAATTTTTGAAAGCCAAAATACTAACTGCTGCACTTGTGTCGATTAAAAATTTATGTCTAGTATCTTTATCAAAAAGTTAAAACAAACGACTAGGTAAAACCTCCAATAAAGCAGTCGCAACTTCAATTGGAATAACGGGTTTTTTCTTTAAAAGAACATGGTTGAAATGGTACCAACAAAAGTCTGAATTTTTATTATTATGTTTATTCAAATCTGATCTTGTTCTTGAAGGAGAACGAGACCTTAGAGCGGTTGTAACAATTTTTGTTAAGTCATTAACTTGTTGCTCCAATTTTAAAATCTGCAACCGCAATGAATTTTGTTCATCCTCTTTCAAAATTGAATTTACAGAATTTATTACTGAAATTTCAACATTTTTATCAGCTAATTTGGCTAAGTCCGCTAGCAAAAGATTATCGGACGTCATAAGAACTTTCCTTACATCAGTCGGCAACCTTTGTAAAAAAAGTTCTTTTAAAATATTATCGTCCAGCTTCTTAGCACCGAGAAGTTTCATCAACTTACAAAGAAACTGTGATGGTGTCTTATCACCAATTTCTTCGTCAGTCAAGAGTTGTTTCAACGTTCGTTGCTCTGAAATTGAGGTCCTTAAAATTAATTCGGACTTGAGTTTCTCAGATGGAAACTCTAAAGGAGGCTTAATTATTAAATCACGTATTTCCACAGCAACCTCCGGAGCTAAGGTAGACACGACTAACTCAAATTTTGTCTTTTCAGACAAAACTCGTTGCCGAGAAAAAATTGTTTCTAATTGTGAAAACCACAATTCTGAATCTGCAGCCCAAAATTGCGGTATTTTGAAATTCACTGCTTGAACGGCCACAGGTTCAACCTCGTCTGATTCATTAACCATTGTGTTTATGGTTAATGATCAAAATTTAATAATAATTGGGAAAATAGGTAGTAGTGCAGCGCGGTACTATATATAATAATATAATAATAATATGTTAATAAATTACCAACATATAAAAAGATATATAATAAAATACTAATATGTCCTTTGACATACATCAATAAAAATTCATAATTCTACAGCTTATTATAATTCATTCAAAACCTGTATCCTCTTGATGGTTCAGCTTCCAGGGTTCTGCTTGTAAATAATTCCATTCTGCTTATCCGTCTTCTTGTAAATACTAAAATCACTCAGTTCTTCCGCTTCTTCGGGCTCGTCTGGATCTTTTATGCCGGAGTCCGTTCGTCGGGGTCACCAATTTTGTAGGTATTTAGTTGTTTACCAAATGGTAGCCATAATTAAATTTCCATTTAATTCTTTAGTAAGAGGTTACATTTTATAAATTACATCATAAAAAATGATGTTAAAGAGAATATCCAAAATGGTGTGTGGATTTACATAAAAATAATTATATTATTTTTTCATTATAAATAATGTTACCATAACTACAAATTTTATAGTTTGCTTAATTAATTAACATTAATATAAAATAATATTAACATATAAAAAAATATAAATACTAAAACACGCTACAGACGCAACCAAAAATGAGATTAGAGAGATAAAAAAAACTATCAACCTGGGAAAAATATATTAAAAAGTTATTCAAAGACAATTGCTCAGAACATCACGGCATGAATAACACGGATATCGGACCTCATATTACGAAGGAAGAAGTTTAAAAAGCTATAGACACAGCAAAGACTGGAAAGGCAGTAGGTCCAGATAAAATACCAACAGAGATGCTGAAATTATTTAGCAAAGATGGTATAAACACTTTTACCCGCCTATATAATGTGGTGTATGATACGAGAGAAATACCCACAGATTGGCTTCACTCCACTTTTGTCACTATTCTAAAAAACCAACAGCAAAACAATGCAAAGAGTATCGGACCATTAGTATAGTCATACACTCAAGATATTTCTTAAAATTATACTTAATAGAATATACCAACAATGTGAAGCACACATCGAGAAAACACAGTTTGGGTTCCGCAACGCCGTAGATACCAGGGAAACACTTTTTGCATTAAACGTTCTGATTCAACAATGTAGAGACGTCAACTGCGATGTATTGACTTCAACAAAGGTTTTGACAGGGTAAAACACAAAGAACTGATCAGGATACTTAGGAAAACGGGAGTTGACGACAAAAACATTTGCATTATAACAAAACTATACTGGCAACAAACAGCAAAAGTAAGAGTAGAAGACCATAAAACAAAGAAAATAAAAATATGTAGAGATGTGCGGCAGGGGTGTGTGCTCTCGCCTACGCTTTTTAATATATACTGGGAAAAAAATTTCAAAGAAGCACTGGATGGAGTAGAGGAGAGAATCAGAGTCAACGGTGAATTCCATCAGATATGAAAACGACTCCGTCATAATGGCCAGTAGTGCCAAAGGACTCCAATTTATAATGGAAAAGATCAAATCTACTAACGAGATGCTCGGAATCTGTTTAAATATAATAAAGACCAAATGCATGGTAGTCACTAAAAATAATCCACTACCGGTAAACCTGACCCTTGACAACATACCTATCGAACAGGTTGACAAATACCCCTACCTAGGCACCTGTATAAACCAACAGTGGGACTATTCCAAAAAAGTAAAATGCAGAATCGAGAAAGCAAGAGCTGCATTCACACAAATGTGTAAAATGTTTACCAGTTCAGATATGACTCTGCAGACTAGAAGATTTCGAGTTGTAGATGTACAGACGTATACTGAAGATTACATGGATGGATCGAGTGACAATTGAAGAGGTTCTTTAAAGAGTTGGAAAGGATCTTGAAATAATAATCAACGTGAAAGCCAAAAAACTAAAATACCTTGGACATATTATAAAACACAAAAAAAGATAGAAAGGAAGAATAAAATACTCCTACTTATTCTGGAAGAAAGGTGCTGAAAAAAAGAGGTCCAAGAAGGAGAAGAATATCTTGGCTTAATAATCTGCGCCAGTGGTTTGGAGTGACCTCAATCCAACTATTTAGAAGATCCGTCAAAAAAGTAAAGATAGCCGTGATGATTGCCAATATCGACAGCAAATAAAGCACGGAAAGATGAAGATAAATTACAGTTTTTAGTTTTATGATAAGAATTTATAACCTTGTATACAGCTTTTGATATATTACTGCTAATTTTATTATTTGCAAAAACTTTTGCTTGTTTTATTGCGTTTTTGTATTTTTGCTGAAACATTACGTTTTTTCAATCATGCCGGATCATTAGAACGATTACAAGTATACTCTTGTATATTCTCAGATCCTGCAAAAATTTTAATTACTTTTGGAAGGAATTCCTGATTAACGCATGATATCAAATGGGAAGTTTAAAAAAATAAATAATTATAAAAATAAACAAGAGATTGGGAAAAACAAGGAAAATATTTAACATGATATCAAATAAGTTATTTAGAAAAAAAACGATTAACGTAAAAACAGATATAGTAAAAAAGGTAATAAGACCATCAATAAAGTACTCCAGCAAAATCATAGACATTATCAAAAAAACATAAAACGAGAATAAATGCAACAGAAATGAGATTCGTAAGAAAGATTGTAAATAAAACAAAAAAAGACAAAATAAAGAACAAAACATAGATATAACTTACAGATAGAACCCATAATAAAAAAAATCAAAAAAGTATTTAAAACAAAAGAAACAAGATAATCCGAAAAAGACCGAGAAAAACTAGAGTAACAATGTAAAAGAAGAAGTGAAGACAAAGAGAATACCATGGGAATTGATGAAACAAATATAACAAAGGACACAAAAAAAAATCGAGAGAACTATATCAAATAAAATATTATTAAAACAAAAGTGGAATAGTTTATAACTAAATTTAAAAAAAATCAGTTTTTAAATTTAAAAAAATTAAAATTTGACACTAAAGAAGTTAAATATTAGTTATTTTCACACGCAACTTTTCAATTACGACCATTTTTAAAAATAATTCCAAACAAACTAAAAAATACATGTTGCCATTTAAAAAACTAAAGTTGGTTTTCATTGCAAGTATACTAAAAATAAAAAGATACATGTGTGTATCTGCCTTAATAGTACTCAAGTTTTTGAATCATTCAAATCCATTAAAAAGTTGTTCAGCCGTACGTTTTTTGTCTAACGCTCTGTATAATAAAATAGTAAATATTTACTAAAACGGAGATAAATTCGATCAGGGTCGTATGTAGAAGTAAACTAAAACCTAAAAACTAGTAGAAAATAACAATTTTAAACCATTTCGTAAAGGGTGTTTGAACCCCCACACCCCCTTAGGCATACGGCCGTGAATCCAATCCTTAAAATAATAGGTACACAAATTGCATAAGAATGTAAGCTTCTGAGAAAATTGTATGTACACAATTAACAACATTCTAGTCAAAGTTTGATTTTATGCAATTATTGTTTCATTACAAGAAAACGTGCAAATAATGATAATTATATTATATAAATTGTGCAACAAAAACATTAAAAAAGTCAGTTTCGCCCGGTTGCTCAGAGTACTAATTTTGAGTACTGATCTTACAAATAGCAATATAAAAACAATAAAATTCACAAATAATCTCCGTGATTGATGTAAAACCATCAAATAAAAAACAAAAAATTAAGTATTATGTGAGAAGATATATATAAGTAGAGAATATTGAATTTAATGAAATAAATAAACTACCGGTTAAGCATACTAATCGTTAACTATAACCGCACTAGGTCATCATTCAAGTAATAAGTAGAGGAAGATGAATTAATGAAGAAAACATTACACAATGTTTAGTCAAATAAGGTGGTAATATAATATTTGCATGTAATAAATTTTATATTTTTTACTAATTATTCTCATCCCATCTAGGCGAATTTTTAAACATTCTTTGTTTGAGATTAATTTGAAATATGAAAATAATAGCATACATATATTACTCACTCACTTTCGATTGATATATAAGTAGAATTAGTATTATATGTATACTAAATATATAAAAAAATAGAAATAATTAAAATAAACTATAACAAAAATATGAATTTGTACGTATGCGAGATGGAAAAATTTCGCCTTAGTCCATTGACTACACTCGTATCGTATGTGCGCTCAGTGAATAACTGAAATAATACACTGTGAAACCGGCTTGCTTAATAATAAAAGACAACGTTGTAACTGAGATTAAGGAATGGTCTGCGCAACAGGTGGCAACGTGGCAAGTACTACGCATCTTCGACGCATGTGACTAGGAAAACACGGACAGACGAGAGAGAACGTAATAAATAAAAACCAATAAAAGCGAGGGAAACGGCTGACATTACTGCTACGAGTGCTACGTAACGCACTGCTCACTCACATACACACACTAACACTACGCGCCCGCCAATAAAAATTAATTGAGAGTTGTTTCGTATTATTCGCCCATGCATCGGAATCATCGGGCATCACCTTCTCTAACTGCATAATCATTGCTTTTAACCCGGCTCGTTCGCAATTTGTCTTCCTCGTTTATTAGTATTATTGCGAAATTATGCGTTCCCGTTCGTGCGTTGATATGAATGCGAGCGAATTTTTTTAATGCAATTCTATTTTTATTGGAATAATTACGATTTCATTAAGCGCCATTAACTTGCACTTAGTTAATAACAAAGCGGTACTAATTGTAGGAGCGTGCTCGACCGTTTTATTGCTGGAAAATACCGAAATATTAATTTATAATTATGGATGTGTGGTATTTTCCAAATCACCATTTTCTCAATAAGTAATTAGCAAATAATACAATGTACATATATAATAGTGAATGTATAAACAAAACAATAATTATTTTCAGTATTTCCTACTATTTTATTAAGTTCTGCAATAAAATGGTAATTACGATCATAATCAACAATTCATAAAGAAACATTTTCTTATTAATAATAAATTTGTTTATTATTTAAATTCCTATGAATTCATCAAATTATTGCAATTTTTTACGCTTTATTGCATTGTGGGAATAACAATATTTTGACTATGTATGATTATTTATAATTCCAATAATTAATTTGTTCAAAAACAATAATAAATATTTATTTTGCAATAAATTTGTTTTAATATTATTTTCCAACTGGTTCTAAGAGATATATAAAAATAATTGCATTTAATCTTTACCGTTAACTCCGAAGGGTCTTCAGTAGACTGCCGAAGACCCGGTTTAATAACTCTGTAGATTATTACCATTTACCAATTAATATATTCAATACCGTTATTACATCGCTATTGAACACAATTAAATAAATTTAAACTTAGATCCGTTTATAAATTACTTGTTGAACGAGTCCTGTTAATTAGATGTCACTGGAAACCAAAGAATGATCTAATTAAAATTTGAATTTATTGAAATTTACTACTAATTAATTGTCGACAGGTGATTTTTAAGAAAGTCTAATTATCGGATATATCTAATGTACTTGAAGCTAAATAAATTTAGATAATTACAAAAAAAGGTTAAAAACTTGTTGAATCAAATCTTATTTAATTATTTTGATATATTTCGATTTTACGGAATTTGTTATTTATATTCAATTTTAATCCAAAATGGTTATTAAGTAATTTAATAAAAAAGTACACATGTAAGTAAGGTCATACCAAAAGCAGCCGGAACATATTAGTCTGTCTCGCAGACTGAAAATTTAAATTCGTGTTATTCTGCTCTACGATTGATTCACTGAATCCAACTCATTGATAATTTTACATTTTAGACTGTTATAACATAATTAGTCACATTAAAAATGTAAAGTCATATTTTAATTAATTTTTGGTTGTATTCGTATGAATCGATATGATTTTTTATAACTTAAAAAGTGTTGAACATAATAAATTATTTTTAAATTTTATGACGTTTTAATTAAAGATGTAAATATTTTTATTAGTTTAATTTTTATTCCAAATATTTAAAGAGAACGTTCCTAATGAGATTTGAACTGAACCTCTCTGATAATAATAATAATTTAATAATTTTACGAAAGTCAAGATGACTAATATGCATTTTATGTATAGACTTTGCCAATAAGAATTCGTGAGAGGCTGTACTGTACAGTACAAATTTTTTCAACTGTCAGATTTCCGATAAAAAACTTCTAAAAAACTCATTAGCGTTTTTATATACAGGGTGTTAGACAAAAATCGTACGGCTGAATAACTCCGTTGTTTTTTAACCGATTTATTTGATTCAAAAACCATTTTAAATGGATTTATGAGTATTATAAAGGCAGATACACACATATTTGTTTTTATTTTTAGTATAGTTGCTATGGCAACCAACTTTGTTTTTTTGAATAGCAACATACATTTTTTATTTTATTTATTAAATCTTTATGCAATTTTTAATACAACTATGTAAAATAATAATATACTTTTTAAATAAAAATTTTTGATAAACTTAAAAAAACATATTATTTGTTTTTTTTATTTCTTCTTCTTCATGTGCCGTTTCCATTCCGGAAGTTGGCTATCATCATTACTACTTTGATTTTGGAAACTGCCGCCCTAAACAGATCAGCTTACGTGACCTTAAACCATTTTCTTACATTACTAAGCCAAGACATTCTTCTCGCTCCGATAGATCTTTTTCCACAATTTTTTCCTTAGATTATGAGTCAGAGAATCTCATATTTCGGACCTCTCATGATGTGGCCGAAATATTGCAGTTTTCTTTTTTTTACTTCCAGTAGGATTTCTCTGTCTTTCTCCATTCTTCTCAGAACCTCCACGTTGGTTGCATGTTCTGTCCATGATATTCTCAACATCCTACGGTAGGCCCACATCTCAAAGGCTTCTAATTTCCTCTCACAATACACGTTGAGGGTCCAAGCTTCCACACCATATAAAAGGACTGGGAATACGTAACATTTGAGCATCCAAGTTCTGAGTTCCAGGCTCAAGTCGCGACTACAGAGCAGTTTTTTAATCTTTACAAAGGATGCACGGGCTTTCTCAATGCAAATCCTTATTTCTGCGCAGTAGTCCACGGCGTTGTCGACGTTTGTTCCTAGATAGTTATACCTCTCGACTCTTTTCAGCCTTTTGCCTTCCACATACAGATGTTCATTTGGTGCTTCAGTTTTGGTGACAATCATGTATTTGGTCTTTTTAACATTGAGTGTTAGCCCATATTCTTGACTAACTGTGACGGCGTGATTCAGCATTTTTTGAAGATCTTGCATGTTTTTTTATTTAAAATGATCGTAATTGAATAGTTGGCTTTAAAAATAATGAATGTTAATTTTTTTGAGTGTTTTTATGTTATTATGCATAAAATTTAAGAATGATTGTTGAAAAGTCTTTGCATCCTCAACGTGTCACTGTTTGGTGAGGTTTTTGGGCTGAAGGTGTGATTGGACCCTACTTTTTTGGAAATGAGACTGGTGCAACTGTTACGGTGAATGGATGGCGCTACCGAGCTATAATTAATAATTTTTTATGGCCGGAATTAGAAGATATTGATGTGAACAACGTTTATTTTCAGCAAGACTTCGTTACGTGCCACACAAGCAACAAAACAATTGCAATTTAGCAAGAAAAGTTTTCTGGCCGTGTTATTTCTCAAAGAAGTAATCACAATTGGCCACCGAGATTTGTGATTTAACATCTTTAGACTTTTTCTTTGGGGCCACGTCAAAGATAAAGTCTATGCCAATGCTCCCACAGTTGATTCAAGACTTTAAAGCTGAAATTTGTGAAGTTATTGAGAACATACAGCCGCATATGTGCAAATTCGTCATGCAATTGTTGCCGTGGCGGCCATTTGACTGATATCGTTATCAAATGTTAATGGCATACCTTCTTTTTTACAATGAAATAAACATTTATTGATTCTTAAAAAATACCGGTTTTTTTTTTAATATCAAAATGAAACCTTTTATTAAAAAACTCTATATATAGAAATGTTGTACTACATATGTTTCTGCGATCTGACAACAAAGAAATATTTCAAGTAGTCGATTATAACCACAAGATCAATAAAATAAGTACTTAAAATTTACATAAAAGGGTTACTAGATAATTGATGCGTACTTAAATTTGTTGCAAATCAACGCATAGTATAACACATTCAATAAATCTAAGTATGTACATTTTTTAGTTGATTGTATTAGAAATTCCAGCAAACTGATAACGCAGTTGTATTTATATGGTTAAAACAAATGAGTTGATAGTCAAATAATACTTCAAGATTCTTCATTTTATATTGTCGCTTTAAAAAAGTAGAATTAATCATACATTTTAAAAAAGGCTTGTTTGCTACACACCAATGGTCTATAAAGTTATCATTTCAACAATTAGTAGCTTTATATGATTTCAAACTATTAGCATATGCCAAAAGAGGACATGATAATGGTGTAATAAATTGTCTATAAACAGAACAAATAGTAAAGGCTTTAGACTCAAATCTTGAGATACACTAGAACTACATATAAAACTGTACGAATATTGTAAGAAGTGATATTTTAGTCATGTTCGGAGATTTAAACCAGAATATTAGTTTTACTAACAAGATAAAAGGAGAAAAACTTAAAAATGTTAATACCTGATGTATAATAGCACATTTTTTGTTGTTAGGAAATACTCCAGTTGAAGCGACAAGCGGTTTTGAATAACCAGTGTTACAATCTTTGATCAAAAAACTAGAAATGCAGTAGACACCAGAAGTTAATGCATTAAAAAACGTTTGGCACTGGCAATAACATAATCTTTACTAATAAGTAGGATGTACAACAATAGTGCATTAGACTGCAAACCTGAAATAGAGAAACTTTTTGTAAATAAATTTTAGAAAATATGTCAGCAAAAGTATCTACTTTACTTTGTTGAGAACAAAATTTTGACTTACCAGGAATTCAAGTATTAGAGTTTTTAAGACGTATATATTTTTAATTTATTTTTTTGGTTGCTTTTAACATTAGTCTAAATTTTTTGTACGTTTGTGTTGTAGGCTATTTTAGTAATAAAAACGATTTCTATTTAAGATAATAATGCATCTTAATAACCCAAAGAAAACTAAATGATGTTTATCTTTGTGGACTAAAGAAAAAAATTAAGCTGTACATCAAGATTATAATCAAAACTACACAAAATTAAAACCAATAACCTATTATTGTAGTTTCTAATAATGTTATGTTGAAATTGATTTTATAAATTCATAAAACTAAGAATAAAAGACCAATTTGGCTCATTTAAAACAAGCTTATTATTGAAAAAAAAAGTAAAAGACTTCTTTTTTTTCAATTTTTTATTATGAGAAGGTAAGTTGGAAAAATCTGGAAAATTAGATAACTGGTAAACATGTGATTTCAACAAGTTTGTCAGTCAATAAGGTCATTTCTGATAGTTTTTAATTTTTAATTTTGAAAGTATTACTATACTTTTTTTTTTTAAACTTTTATCATTTAAAAGTCTTTCAAAGATAAAAATCTTAAAATACTCTAATAAATAAATTTGTGCCGCATGTTTAGTAAACACCATGTATATACACACTTTTTTATGCTTATTAGCACATAGCATTGGGTTTTTATGGCTAACAACCAAATTATTTGTATTTTTTTAGTTTTATAAAGTATTGAATTTTAGTAAATATTGTAATTAGTTAAATTAATGTTTGCTGTTACTTTATTCAAGTTTAAAGTTCACAAATATTTAAACTGTTTCAACCTCTCAACGGATTACTAAATTTAAATACTTAGGAGTATGGTTGCACAAGAAATGGGACTCTGATAAAGAAATAAAATGCTGAATAGAAACAGCGCGGAGGGTTTTTATGAAATACAAACAAGTGCTGACCAACAGTTAATTTGACCTAAACTTGAGAATACGTTTTATACAGTGTTACGTATGGTCAGTACTACTGTATGGCATAGAGGCGTGAACGGTAAAAGTTACTACCATGAACAAGCTAGAGACATTTGAAATGTGCCCCTTTTGCCACTTACTGAAAATCTCGTGGATGGATAGATTAACGAACGAGGAGGTAGCTCAAATACATAAAGACCGTGAACTGCTAAAAAATACAAAACAAAGAAAAACAGCATACTTTGGACACATTATGCGCAATCCTAAGCACAACATTTTACAACTAATTGTACAGGGCAAGATGGAAGGCAAAAGAGGATTAGGTCAAAAACAAAAGTCGTGGCTGCGTAATGTTAGAGATTAGACTGGCCTAAAGACAGTTCAAGATTTTTTTTAAACAGAAAAAAACCGGGACAAAATGTAACATGTGATCGCAAACATTTATTAGTGGATACGCACCGGAAAAAAAAGAACCTCTTAACACAACTCAGAAAGCCCAGATATCAACCACAAGTCTTAATTATAGTTACTACTTTTAGTGTAAAGCATCAGTCTTGGGTTTATTTCACTTATAAGATTGTTTTATTTGAGTATTTTATTGAGAGGCATTTCCCGACTATTTTACAATCGAGGATGTTAATGATCAAATTGTCATGTCAAACTTGCAATACGGCATTAAAAGTTTTACGTTAAAATATCTGTAAAACCTTGAAATTAAAGTAATGCTTAAACGTATTATTAACCAATACCATAGATGTCAAAGGCTGACTTATTTGGCAAATAAGTGCAACGGCTTTCACGTTTACATCAAATGCACAAAATTTCACTCTACAGACCAGTGTTCAAGGAAGAAAGGTAAAGAAGAACTCACTTTTTTAAGTGTGCTCTATGCCGGAGAGCCCACACTGCCAGCTTTAAAGAGTGCATAAATAAGTATCAGCTAGAACTGCTAATAACAACAAAGACAAATTTTTAGATCAGCTAACATTAGGCACGAGTAAGGACAAAAGCAATCTCTCTGTCTAAAAAAAAAACCTTTTGCACAGGCAGCAGGTTCTAGCACTCAACCTTCATTATTTGATTTAAAAAAAAAATACTGGCAATTATAAGCAAACGTTCGCTAAAATCTTGTGCCAAGAAAGAAGGTTTTAAGAAATTGCCTTTAGTCACTTAGTATAGTAGTTTTATAATGGCTGACACACCTATTAAATACATTCTGCTTTGTATATGCTTTTAGAACGGCAACGGCATAAATTAGTCTTCTGTCAACTCTAAGAAATGTGACCAAATTATTAAAATGGCTTCAGGTATGAGTTTTCTACAATCAACAACTTACCAACTAACAAAGATGATTAATCAAATCAAAACTGGATTTAATTTAGAACAAGCTACTGGCGTCATATTTTTTGATGTTATAAAAGCTTTTGATAAAGTTTGGCACTAAAGTTTACTTTTAAAACTCCAACATCTCAGGTTTAATCCAAAATTAATAAAATTTATTGTTTTCTATCAAAAAAAAAGGACAATAAAGCTGTTTGGGCTCGTGTTAGCTTTTTGCAGAATCGAGGCAAGAGTTTCTCAGAGTTCAGTATTATCTCCGACGTTTTTCAACATCAAACACACCATACATCACGCCTGGTGTTAAATTTGCATAGTACGCTGACGATACGGCACTGATGTACTCTTTTAAAAAGTCATCACAGTAAGACTTTAAGCGGCTTGTACAGTTCTTGAAACTGGCTTAAGATACTGGGAAATAAAAATCAACTCTAAGAAAAGCAAAATTGTTAATTTTTAAAAAGATTTTTTTTACTGTAAAGTATCTAGAAATATAGTAAAATATAAGATTAACTTTTAGATTGCACATAGACTTATTGGGTAAAGCCAAAATGACGAGCATTTTATTAACTCTATTGCTACGCAAGGACAAGAACATGAATACTAGCATCTAGTTGCGTTTATTTAGTTTAATCATTTGCCTAATACTGTTATTTATTAATCTTGCTGGCAACAAGGACAACAAGGAAGAAGTAAAGTGGTTTATAACTGGAACTACGTTCTACAGTCACTTTCTACTTCAAACCCGGTAGAGCACCAAACTGGTAACCACAGTAAATATGTCGCTGGCTGGAGTTGTTCTTTTAACATCTTTTCCATTGGGCCCACCAAAATCAACCTCACCACGTCTAAACCAGATTTTGTATCTTTATTTGTACAGAAGCTAGCTTCTACACTCTTAGTAACATTTTGTACGGACATTGTGAATAGCTTTAAACTGTTTTACCTTGTACAACTTAAAAATCACCAGATTTTTTTGAGGACCGCATTTGTCGAAAGTGAATGTGTAGTGATAGAGATCTTTGTGAGCGTGTCTGTAAAAAAAACACATTGAGTAAATGCGTCCGTAAGATTACATTCTGACTCAGTGCGTACGTAGTGTGAGCGAGCACTCTGTGTGAGTGCGTATGCGATTTTAATTTGTTTAAAGAATGTCAACGTTACAAACACCACTGGACTTCTCCACCGAGAGCTAACGCGCATTTGGACTTTCGGAATTCTACCGGCCGCTTTTACCATCTGTTGCGGAAAGACGCCGGTAACAATGCCAACAGTATGATGCTAGTTTTAAGTTAGTAATTTTTTTATACGCTATTTTTCTTGAATACAGAACAGTCTGCAACAAATTTGTTTTTTGTAACTCTTGGTGTTAATATATAAATTTATGGCTTATTGCGTTGTAGAACGGTTACAGGTCGATATTGGCGGTTGTTGATAATATTGTTACTGACCATGATTGTGAGCGCGTTTTACTAATTTTAATTTGACAAAGATTTTATTTTAGTTTAGATAGCATTGTATGTGAAGTAATGGTAACCCGGTCCGCCGCCCATTTTTGCGAATCAATTATTTTTTGTATTTTATTTATATACTATCTGGGAAATTGTATTTATTCTCTCGAACAAATAGAAATTAAAATTAATTAGTATTAGCAAAATAATATATGTATTTATCTTAACATTAAGCAGTGTCAATATGTCAAATGAGTTGGTGTGAAATTCCTCACCAAGTTGTCATAATTTAATAGTAAATATATTATTACTTATAAGCAAGAATTTTCTTGACTAAATTAGGGGTTATCTGCACCACTTCTATAATCAATTTGTTCTATTTCCTGACTTTTCGCTGTGTCTATATTATTTGTTTCTGTCCATTTGATTCCATTCCTTGGGATTCTAACCCAGAATTTAAACAGCAATTACTTATTAATTTTATTTTTTTGTTATATAATTAATTATCTTCAATTGAACATGTTCTAGGATTTTATTTTTTTTAATTGTAACTTGCCGCCTTCAGTTTACTTAACCGTTAAAAAGTTCCAAAGTTGCTACGTGTCTATTATATAAAATTGCAGACAACGTACTATTAAGTAGAGACGTAGACATAAGAGTATTAAAAAAAAAGAGACTAAAGCTGGCAATATGTATAAAACAGATATAAATAGAGAAGTAAGTAAGTATGGGTTTAAACTTAACAACAAATGCCATCTCTGTTTTTTATGTTGTTAATTTTAAACTCTTACTTACTTCTTATTTATATCTCTATCGTATTTATTGCTTTTACCAACTAAGAGAACTCAAGTAATTAAGCATAGAAAAGAAAATAATTAAATACCTTGGAGTGTCACTTGAAGCAAATGATGGAATGAATAGGTTAAGAAAACGGTCAAGTTAACAAAAGAAATAGAGAGAAAGCTCAGTAGACTCTGCCAAATAAGGAAGGTCTAGGAGAAGAAACTAAAAATCCAAAATATAACAACAAAGAGAAACAAAATATTATACGTCACAGAATCATAGAAAAAAGTTACAAAGACAAAAAAAACAAAATAAAATTAGTAGAGCTACAAGAACCAACTTGTTATGGGTCAACAGTGTCTATAGAACGATGTTACTAAAGGCAGTAGCGGTGATTGCGGCAACACTTTTGCTGATATGATGGTAAATGAGAAGCTAAAAATAAAAAAACTACCAAATGAAAGGACCAGTAAAAAAAGCAAAGATATCAACGAGAGAGAAGACAATGAAAAGATGGCAGAGACAGCAAAAAAAATAAGTGATAGACTTATCTCAGAAATTAAAAAAAAAATGTTAGAAAATAAACACAAGACGTGCTGTTATACAAACACAAATACTGACCAAACACAGAAAAATTATTGAAGAAAAGAAAAAGAAGAAAAAAGAAAAAACAAATTAACAGAAATAACAAGGCAAATGTCAAAGTTGACGGATAACGCAACTTTTGTAATGGTCAGAATATAACCAGCAACAAAAATATAGTCTCTTTGGTCAGTGAGATGCTAGGTACACTGATGATGGGTGCATACCCTAAAACACAAGTGTATGTGTCTCTTACTGGATGATGAGGCAATTTACTTGAAGCTGAAGCTGAAGCCAACACCATACTTCGTTAAAAAAAGCTGACGTCAATGATATAGCGCAATGTTTATCATGCGAGTTCAGTTATAGTCTTTATTTACCGGGATGATTTAGAAACCATCGGTCTCATCAACCCTCATAAAGTTGTAGGTTTTTTTACGCACAACAATTTTAAAAAATTACCTAAACAGATTGTTACTGTTAAATTTTTTCTTCCACACAGAACGGTGTGTTTTGAAATACCATATTCAATTTATTGCATCACCAAAAAAAAAAAAAGTTGACGTACGTTTTTTACTTTACGTGAAAATGTTACTGAGCCGATTGGTGCGTTCATGAAGAGGGAAGCAGACCATTATATTTGTAGCGATCTTTGTTGCTTCTAGAAATAAACAATAAAATGTCACCTTACCGCTACTAATTTGCAAAGCAAAATCAATTAGAATCAAACCGCTACAAATGTAGCAGAGACTGTTACAAGTGTAACGGAGACAGCTACAAATGTAGTAGCCTTCCTGGACGCTCCAGATATAAAATAACCGTACAAAACAAAATAAATTAAAAAAAAACATATGTAAAAACACTTGATCTCAAACTATGTGCCAATGCAATGTTAAGAATTGAATTTTTAATTTTTTTAGTATTATAGTAAGTAAAAACATATTTTAGGAGACTCTACTGCAAAAAAGAAAACATATATCACTTGAAGTAGCTGTTAATAATATTAATTATGTAAATAATTGCGCATTTTACTGTGTGTAATATTTTAAGAAGATTCCATTAGAATCAAAACTAGTCGTAACATAATTATTCAATGCTAATAGATAATAAATTAGTACTTGGTATTTGAAAGAATATTGACCGTGACAAAAACTTATTAATTGTTACATTTAATTATAACAATGATTTATCATATAGCAACAGTCAACAACAATTATTTTAATAATAAGTTATAGTCATAATATCAATTTATAATACATATTTAAACTGATAAACAGTTTCAAGATGTAATTGCAATTTTAAAAATTTTTAACAAGTCATGATAAAATTGCGTTTGTCTATTATTAGAACTAAATTAATTTAAATTGTGTAACACGTAAAAAGTTAATTCATTCAATAAATTGACTATTTGTAAATTTATTCTTATTTGCAAGTCAATTGTGTGATGCAATCACATTGATCGAATACCACATCTCATTACTGGCAAATTTCATTAATAATGAACTCTCATTTGGTTAATTTTCAATTAATACCCAACTATTCTTGGTTCGCGAATAAATTGTTGTAGTGTAAACTTGTCCAAAGTCCTTAGTTTCACCCCACAATTTATGTTTACTGTCGACCAGACGTGCAATGGATATGAATGAATACGCCGCTGCCGGTTGCGAACGTGTCCCACTGTAAACACTTGTAGATATTTTAAGTTAAGCGGAATATAGTTTTGATAACAATGCAGTCGAGAAGATAAGGCATGTTTTTATGAGCCGATTCGATACTGCTTACTGTGCACACTTGTGGCTCTGTAGTAAATGTTTAAAGGTTTGACATGGGGTAAATTTATCTTTTAGGAAATCTTTTTTTTTTATGAGGGTGGCTAGTAGACCCTTTTGCCCTCAAGGGACCGTTTCGAATTAAGTGTGTTCTGATTTTTCTTTTCTTCAGAAAACGCGACCGTTTTTATGCTTGAGTGACCATTTTCGACACATAAAACCATATTGTTATTTCTTCTATATGATTGGATATATTGAAAAGATTTCAAAATTAATGTTGGTTGAATTTAGTCCACACTAATTCTATAATTTTTCAATAAATCTATATAGAAAAAATTACTTCCGCGTCTACCATACTTAAATTATTAAAAACAATATGTGCAAGTAACATATTTTAAAATTGATAAATTTGCATAACAATGAGTTTTCAAACTAGTCTATAAATTATTCGATATGTAGCAATGTAACTTTAATCCAAACAAAAACAAAATTTGATATTTTATGTTTTAATTTGATTTTGTTTGTGAAATATTATATACCAAATTATGTCTTATCAAAGGTTCCACTGCAAAGGCATTGGATTTTAATTAATACTATCAGTATAGATTTGTGAAATATTTAAATACAACGTTAATTTAATATAACAATGTATTTGTAATAGTAATATTATCTATGTAAATCTGACTGAATTAATTGATTATTGTGTCACTTCATGTTATTAAAACAAATTAAATTGTCAAAATAATGCTTGTGCTGGCGATCATAAGTTACAACAAAAAGACCAATTCTATCTTTCAAATAAAAAAAAGGCAGAATGTTTAAGATATTATTGTTATTTTACACCGTACTTTCCCTAACTTCAAAAAAGGTTGATAAGATTACCTCAACTTTGTAGGTGACTTTCACTGATGGATGAAAGAAAACATCGTTTAAATTAGTCATGATTCCGAGAATTAAATATACAATATAACAACAGTTTTAATGAAATGTGATATTTTCAAGCTTTAATAATTTAGTTCTTTATAAAAAAATAACACTTATATAAAAGAAACTTTTGGTTTTGGTTTTTACATTTTTAACTTAAAACTTATTGAAATAGTACATTAAAAGACATTATTACACTGTAAGTCTGTAACATACTGTATGACAATCTTTTTGTATGGAATAAAGCTTATGTTCAATCTAAGAGGTTATGAAACCAGCAATCCCAAATAAATAGTAAGTGTAATTGAAAGCATTTAACTCAACGCTGCATAGAAACCATGTCTTTTAGCATGTTGGGTATTTATTGTTGAAATTTACATGGTGCTGGATGGTTAAAAAACATTAACCGGTGCAAAAACAACTGCAGATAAGATTGCTCAGACACAGTCAAAGTTAATTTTGACTAGAATTAGTTAATTATGAAAAAAATGAATCGACGACACAAGGTGTGTGTATGGGATAAGTTAAAATTAATGTTTTGCTGACAAGTTTTACAAGACGGATAAAATAATACCGTCTATTAATAAACGCGTTTGGGAAATTGTGACTCCATAGAAAACTACGTTAGTTCTTTACTATTGGCTGGTTTACCTAATAAATTTAGTCTAATGATTATGGCTATTGAACACAAAGCCTGCTTTCTCATAATGGAGCCCAGGTATGTACAAAACGTTTTTTACGACCTCTAATACAAACATAAAGAGTAATAGACAAACTAACAAATTTACTGACATTTTTAGTTTCAAAAATTTACATAATACTAAAAAAGTTTATAAATTTACAGTTTTTTGCTTACAATCTAGTTAGTTCTAGTTTATTAAAAAGTTTTAACTTTAAAATTAAGTTAACTTTGTCAGTTTTAGTAAATTAAAAATAATAAATTTAATTTCAAAATTACAAACCATTTTCAAAATTTCACAATATATCAATAAAGTTAATAAATTTAATATTGGCCAACATAACATTTTAGTTAATTAGAAAGTTTAAATTTATAACTTTTTAATTAAGTCAAATATGTCAGTTTTAATAAATTAAAAAAAAGTGCATATTTTAAACTGTTTTCTAAATATCTTTATATGAATGAAATTGGGTTTAAGTATAGTATATAATCTACAACGTTTAATACCGTTAGGTGTTAAAGTGTAACCACAGAGAAGACATGTGTATGTTTAGATACCTATATGAGGTAACAGATGTATTTCAAAGTCCGGTTATAAAATAGTAATGTTGAATAATAAAATTTAGTTTAAAAATGTCAAAATTTGGCTTGAAATTGCTAAAGTTTGGCTTCAAATTAATCCGGAAAATATTATAAACACAAAAATTAATTAAATCCAGAAAAATTTAGTTTAATTTTTTAAAACTCATTGATCAGCTGGGGCTTAATGTTCAAATAATTTTGCTATATGCTACTGACTTGTTGGATGCAGTTTGTGCATATAAAACATTTGTTTTTGGGGTTAAACTTTCTATTGTGTTTTAAAGTAAAATATTTGTTCTTTGACATTTTCATCTTGTATCATTAAACAGTCGATCGCCAGCAGCCAAGACGACCTATTCACATCGAAAGCGAACACTTTACCACATTGAAGAAAACGAATTTGCAGCCCGGATAAATGCAATTTTTGTTGCAATAAAAGCAAAGCAAAATTGACGACGGATGACTTGGTTGTGTTTAATTACCAATCAAAGTCAATTTTTTTGCCGCTACTGAAGCAGCAGCTGTCGATTACCAATCTGCAGGAACAGAAAAGAGATTGCCAAATAAAGAACAAACGAGGCAAATTACAAACCAGAGATAGGTCTCACTTTATGTTCAGCTCTAGGTCTAGTGTTTTCATTAGGACCTTAGAAAGCCAGCTGGTAGAGCTGCAAAAGCAGCTAGTATTGATGGTAAAGAACTTTGAAATAAAATTTGGGGCCCGTACCGCTACCAAAGCCACGCAGGCCCCCACCATTGCGGCTATGGTAGCCGCCCTTAACAACGCCGTCACTGTAAAAAATAAAGCAGTCCGCCTTTGCTGAAAAACTAGGGGGCAAAGCCGCTCTTTGTAAAAAGAGTTGCAAAAATAAAAACAAGAACAAAAAAAACCTATTTACATCTGTAACCAACGCCGCCTCCGTCACCGCTTTACAAGCGGAAAACAAGGAAATAAAAATGCTAGCTCTAAACTCACGACCGTCCCAGCCAAAAACGTTTTTTGAGCTTTTAGCGATAAGAAAATTGCTATTATATTTTTGAGAATTACTTACGAAGGCATACGCATGTTTTCGGTTACCAACGCTGATTACGCGAAAGCAACCGCCTATCTAAATTCTTTGAACGCGGATTTTCACACGTGGGCAAAGGCCAATGAACGCTACCTTAAAGTAGTAATTAAGTTCCTTTTTGAATTTCTTACAACCTTTTGGATTTTCCTCACAAACGTCCATCATATGAGAACAAATTCATTCGTTTTTACATGATTTTGTCCCACTTTGCAAAAGGAGCTAAATACGCAGAAATAATAGACTTGATTGAGCTCTTGAGCTTAAAGGTTGCGCTAGAATGTAAAAAACGCAGCGGTGGCATTTCTCATTGCCAGAAATGCCAAAGGCACGGGCATATTGTTAAAAGATGTTTTATTGATTGCAACTGCGCTGAACGTCACCAGTCGGCGGCATGCCCCAAAAATACACTGGCCAGATGCGCCTGCACTTTGTTGATTTCAAGAATTGCAAGGTATACATTAAATTGTTGGCCTCGCAAGGCAAAAAACTCAGACCGGCAACCAAACCCACGCCGGTTCAGGTCTCGTTTGCTTTTTAGTCTGCAGGTTTCTATAAACTTACAGCAACAACAACAACAAACAAATTGTTTTCAAATGCTGTTGCTCTTTCAACACAGCCTTAGTGTGGCCTTAAACAAAAATATAGCTGCCATTTTGAGAAAAATTAATGAATCTTAAATAAAACTTATGGCAAACCTTCTCACCTCGTTAAATAAATAATACACCCTATATATTATGTCAGGTTTGCTTCTGGAATGCTAACAGCATTACATATAAAGTGGGTAAAGTGAAAGAGTTATTCATCAACCAGAACCTTGACATTATGCTGATAACCAAGTTGCTCTACAAACCCAACCAAACGAAAGACTCTCAAATACTTTTACGTATTTGGAAACGTCAGTAGTAACCGCAAAGCGTAGAACACTGATCTTTGCAAAGAGATTGGTGGACCACTCTAAAGTGAATACCGCTGACACGATCTAGCTTGAATCAAATACGATAATAACTAATGTGTCTAGGTTATGCACATTTAAGATTAAATCGGCATATATCAAACCTCCAAATTGCATTGAAACAGCAATGGAATGCCCAATAATCTCCTCCCCACAATGATTGATGGCAATTTCAACTCCAAGTACCCGGCGTAGAACAACTTAAGAACTAACGTCAAAGGTCAAGCATTGTTTGACTATGTTGAGCAAAAGAAATTACAAGTAGTTGGTCTAGACAAACTTACCCACTACAGCAATGCGGGCTTCCAAGGGGACGTTCTAGAAATAGCAATACTAAAGAACGTTAATCTTAAATAATAACTTTAGCTCCGATCAGAACCCATTAATACTGAAGCTTTTGTACGGATTGGATTTTACAATTACATTTAGCCACGAAAAGGCTTCTAAGATCTATCAGGTCCGTGTCAATAACTTACTTGGTCTATCGCGCAAACAAAGATATGGATCCGCAGCAAAAATGCCGCTAAGCATTAATGGCAGAGGCATTGCAACCGCAGAAATAAAAAAAAATTGAATTTGTTTCTCGGCAAAGTATACCAGCCTTAAGCTCCAATGCTCTTCTTCATATACTGAAGATGCGGATATAAAACACGTTAAACTACCACCACCGGAAAATCAGAAACATCTTGCAAACCGCCGACGGCGACGCGCCGCTGGAAAGCGTACAATTTTTTCGAATCAGAGAATTTATTAAAAGATTAAAAACACGGACTGCTCTTGCCTCCAATAATAAAACAAATAAGGTTTTTACATTGTTCTCGCATATAGCAATAGTAGCGTTCACCAACAATGCTAATACAATTTTTTAATTTGAGTACTTTCTTACAAAACGGAAAGACTCACTGGTGATAAATATCCAAAACCTGAAAAAACCTAAAAGTATTTCCAAAACTATTAGCTTTTTATGCATCTTCAGCAAAGTTTTAGAGAGGATGGTCTTAGACAGACTTCAAGACTACACAGAAGCTAGCAATATTTTCGCCCCTTTCCCACCAACATAGGTTTAGCTGTCCATCAACTAAACTGCGTGACAGACCTTACAAGTGAAGAATTTTTTTAGACTGAAGAAGATCACGGGGATGGTTTTTTTTTTGACGTTAAAAAAGCTTTTGACAAGGTTTGTCTTAAAACACTTTTTTACAAACTGTATAGAGACAATTTTTCTCTGCGTTTTGTAAGGCTGATAGTTTCAAATTAAATTACAGAACTCTGGCAGTAAAGCTCAAAAAAGCACATATTTACTTCACGGCAGAATAGATACCATGGTCTCATTCTGCCAAGTATTTGGCAATTACCTTTGACAAGGGACTTACGTATAAATTGTACGTGCAAAAATGCCGATAAAAATTAATGGCAGAAGCATTGCAACTCCAAAAATCAAAAGATCTTGAATTTGCTCTTTGGCATAGTATACCATAAAGTTGCACAAAAATGAGTGCCGGCAAAATAGCTAAGAATTGACTACAGACAATGCCAATCTAATGTAAAAAATCTTTAAGGTTTTACAAAACAGAAGTTCCCATTCTAGTCATTCATGGCAAAATGGATTTTAATACACTATCAAAGAAAAGACCAAAGCATTTGCCACAGCCTCAATCTCCAAAGCTCTTCCTCATATACTGAAGATGCGGATATAAAACACGTTAAACTACCATCACCGAAAAATTAGAAACATCTTGCAAACCGCCGAGGGCAACGCACCGCTAGAAAGTGTATGATTTTTTCAAATCAGAGAATTTAATTTAAAGATTAAAAACACGGACTGCTCCTGGTTCTAATAATAAAATAAATAAGGTTTTTAAATTGTTCTTGCATTAAGCAATAGTAGCGTTTACTAACAATGCTAATGCATTTCTTTAAATTGAGTACTTTCCTACAAAACGAAAAGACTCACTGGTGATAAATATCTAAAACTTGAAAAAAACTAAAAGTTTTTCCAAAACTATTAGCTTTTTATGCATCTTCAGCAAAGTTTTAGAGAGGATGGTCTTAGACAGACTTCAAGACTTTACAGAAGCTCTGTACAGTATAATCTCCCCCTCCTCCCTTTCTACCAACATAGGTTTAGCTGTCTATCAACTAAACTGCGCGACAGACCTTACAAGTAAAGAACTTTTTTAGATTGAAGAAGATCACGGGGATGGTTTTTTTTACGTTAAAAAAGCTTTTGACAAGGTTTGTCTTAAAACACTTTTTTACAAACTGTATAGAGACAATTTTTCTCTGCTTTTTGTAAGGTTGATAACTTCAAATTAAATTGCAGAACTCTAGCAGTAAAACTCAAAAAGCACATATTTACTTCACGGCAGAATAGATACCATGGTCTTATTCTGCCAAGTATTTGGCCATTACTTTTGACAAGGGACTTACGTATAAATTGTACGTGCAAAAATGTTGATAAACATTAATGGCAAAAGCATTGCAACTCCAAAAATCAAAAGATCTTGAATTTGCTCCACGGCAAAGTATACCATAAAGTTGCACAAAAATTTGTGCCGGCATAATAGCTTAAAATTGACTACAGAAGATGCCAATCTAATGTAGAAGATCTCCAAAACTTTACAAAACAGGAGTTCTCATTTTAGTCATTCATGGCAAAAACGGGTTTTAATACACTATCAAAGAAAATGTCAAAGCATTTGCTAACACAGCTTCAAGCTCTTCCTTATATACTAAAAATGCGAATGTAAAGCACGTTGAACCAGCACCACCGGAAAATCAGAAACATCTTGCAAACCGCTGACAACGACGCGCTGCGGGAAAGCGTCTAATTTTTTTGAATCAGAGAAATCTTTAAATATTTAAAACACGGACTGCTCCTGATTCCAATTATATTACAAATATGGTTTTTAAATTGTTCTTGCAAAAAGCAATAATGGCGTTTACCAACAACGTTAATGCAATTCTTTAAACTGAGCATTTTTCTATAAAATGGAAAGACTCACTAAATATTCAAAACTTGGAAAACTGTTTTTCCAAAACTAGAGACCTTCTATGCACTTTAAGCAAGGTCCTAGAGAGGGTAGATTTAGATAGACTCAAGACTTAAGAGTACACAAAAGCTAACCATCTTCTCTCCCCCTTTCTACTAACATGAGTTTAGATAAAAGCAATCAGCTGTCCATCAACTAAACTGCGTGACGGACCTTATAAATGAAGGACTTTTTTAGACTAAAGAAAATTACGAGGATAGTTTTTTTGCGTTAAAAAAGCTTTTGACAAGGTTTGGCACAAGAAACTTTTCTATAAACTGTACAGAGATAACTTTCTTCTGCGTCTTGTAAGACTGATAGCTTCAAACTGAACTGTAGAGTTCTGGCAGTAAAACTGAAAAAGCACGTATTTACTTCACGGCTCAATAAATACCATGGTTCCATGCTGCCAAGTATTTGGCAATTACCTTTGACAAGAGACTTAAGTATAAATTGTACGTGCAGGCTATTTTTGATAAAGCCAGAATGGCAAAAACTCTTTATGTTTTAATGATGCGTCGAAACAATGGCGCTCCAGGACAAAATCCGGTTTTACACATTATCATCAGACGCTTATGCTTACTTACTCATCTAATATGGGAAACGGCTTTAAGTTTGTCACCTCAAAGTCAAGGTTTTACAAAGTAGTAGATTTAGGATGCTCTTTGGAGTTCTATGGTTTGTACAAAACAGGAAAATTTGGGTAGACTTTGGGATTTAGATAATCTTACAAATCATCCTAATTTTGATCTTGTTTGACTTGCCAAGCCAGACAAGGAAAATTTCTTCTACAAACGACCGGAACATCTAGTAACCAAATTTTAACCAAAAGTGGGTAACACCACATTTTCTCCTAGGCTAAAATTTTATCCATCTCCTAAATTTCAATCTCCAAACGGAAACTACATGAGACGTAATATCTTGAACTTCCAGGCTCTCACAGTTGAGTGGGGTTTAGTTGGTAGACGTTCCTTTAAAAACAAATCTGACACTAATAAAAATTTTCTACCCACGCCATAAAAAAAATTGTATGATTAGTTTCTGTTTAAAAATTGGACAGTTTTTTTACTTTGATCTTCTGAGCATTTTTGCAATAAAAGAGACTAACTTTATTAAAGTTGCTTTCTTTTATTGATAAAATAGGTACCGAGGCACTGAGTTCCATCAACACATTGCTTGTTTGCAAACTTGCGGTGATCGGGTAGCTGTTGGTGCAGCTCCTTTAGCTACATACACCAACTTCCAAACAATTAGTCTCACCGCTACCGGAGCATTACATTACTATGTTAACATGTTTTAGTGCTTCTACACTGACAGATCGTTAGTCTAAAAAAGGTAATATGTAGACTGATAAAGTGAAGATGTGTGGATCTGAACTTTGAACCGCACTACCATTAAAAAATCATACAATTAATAAATTGTAGGCATCTCATATGTAAGAGATATAAAATAGCAGACGCAAAAACCATGCATATACCATGGACGTTTCTGGAACTCCCAAGAAGTTGTGTAATGAAATCATTGGTTTATCATGATCTGCATAAATAAACTTTCTCCATGCATACGTTATTAGCATTAACTACATAGGTTAACTTAGTGAAATTATTGTTATAAAGAACCTAATAAGGCATATGTACAGAGAAAATAGTTTCATCTTTCCAGTCACATAAAATTCAACTTAAACAATCAAAAAAATGTCAATAAAAAAAAAAACTAATTTTCTTTTTTTGTATTTGTCAAAAATATGAAATATTTTTTATTATTTTAATTTATAGTGCATTATATTTAATTTCATTATACTTGTATGGTATACGCATACAATAAACATATAATAAAAAAATATAATATCGGTATTGTGCAATTCGGAAATTGACCATTTAAAATTGGTCAACGGTTATTACAGTAATGAATCGGTAATAAAATCACAACAAAATGAAAGTGCAATTTTCTACTTGGCGGGATAAATTGTTTCGAAATTCCATTCTTCTTATTATTATTATATTTTTCATAAATTTTATTTAATCTACACGAAACAATAATTACACAAACGTTCAAAATAGGTAATATTTAAAGGTTTTTATAATTTGTTTTAAAATACGAAGGTTGAGAGCGTGTTGGAAATATCAAATCAAATGCCATGAAATAATCACCGCCGCAGTACGCATTGAAAGTACGTAATGTCATTACATTATCTGGAAAAATTAAAAACAGTATGCAAACGTGACTTCTGTTAACTATTTATTTGAAACAACTATTTTAGGATCAAATGTGTTGCAGGAACTGATAAAAGTCATCCTGTAACAATATGTTATTATTCTAGACCACTTGATAACAATATCTAAATTATGATAACGAGTTATTTATGTGGATTTATTTTATTATTTAATTAGTGCATATAACATAATTGTAGTTATATTATAGATACGTTAATTGTAATTAACGTATAAATAGTATTGAACAATAATTTGGTTTTTATAAATGACCCCATTTGGAGGTAATGAACTAGCTGACAGTAATGAATTTTTAAATGATAAGTAATTATTTGTTTGCTTTATGTTACGATATTTTTAAAATAAATCACTGGTAATTAGATTTTATAAATCGATCAGCCTATTTAAAGCAAAATCTAATATTACGTAATAGCTCAATAAATTAGAAGCAGTTAAACCTGTCAAATTAGTAATAAAAACACAAAGAAACGTCAAATAAAATCAATCAAATTTCCTAGTAACCATTATTAAATATTCAGATTTAAACAGAAAAAATGTATTGTTACATATTGTAAATATTGTCTCCTATTTTGTGTAACTAAGTGTATGATAAAAAAGAATAATCTTAAAGATTAATATGTATAAATATTACAATGTAAACACTGTTGTAGAATAAATTATTTCCGTTACAGTTTGTTTCTTATCATTTGTTGACACTGCAAACATTGTGGAAATAAGGGTGGAATCGATAACCCTTATTTCAGTACCCTCGACAACAAAACTATCATATGCTAGTAAATAGTCGTTAGATCTAACATATTTGGTTAAAAATGTATAATATTTCAGTTGAAATGTGTTCAAACATTTTATTTTTACAGCAATATATTATTGATAATAATTGTCTAGTAAAAAGTGAAGAATTTAGTAATAATAGAAAATAAAAACGTATAAATAAAAATTTAGTTTATAAAAATATTATTAATAATAAAATTAAAAGTAGTTTAGTTCACAATTGTTGCGATTATTTGACAATGCCTTTTAGGTCACTTAATATGCATAATCAAATAATTATTGAATGTTTAATAAACAAATCAAGGTTATTGCAAATGCCTTTGTCATTACTATGTGCGGAATATATTTAAAATCAAAACAAAATAAGCTTATTAATACTGTAAAAGATTTTTACAACTGTATAAACTTTTTATTCAAAAAACTCACTTATTTTATTATCAATTAAAATTCAATTAGTAAAAACTTTATTGAAGTAAGTTAAAAACAAGTATGTTGTTTTTTGATGTAGTTTTCATTAATAGCTCGTATGCACTTTTACCGTTTTAAAAGTGCTTGCATACCCAAAGAAAAAAAATGTTTTAGTTGTGTGCACGGTTAAGTAAATAGCCATGTATTTCCTACAAAAAAATCCGAATGCTAAACCTCGACCTTTAAAAAACCAAGTAATGTTGTAATATCTGAACCTGCATAAGGTTTAAATTTCTTTTCAGACCACGTTGTTGTTGCAAAAATCTGCGAAGACATTGCCGTTTTGTTTCATAATTTCAACGGAATGGACAAAACTATTAAAACGGAGAGTAAAACAGGTCTCTTTCGATATTGCTGAAAGAGAAGTAATTACTACCAAAATAGTAACAAATGCACCAAGTGGTCGCAAAAAAAATCAACAAAAAAAACCAAAGGTTTACCGAGGAAAACTTTGTTCTTAGATTTATTTATTTTATTTATTTTATTGTTTTTATTTATATTTTTGATTTTTAATTCTTGAATTGTTTCTGTGATAACACATTTAAGTTTTATTTATTTTAAAGTTTTGTTTTTAGTATTAAAGTATTTTACAACTCCAATGTCATCTGTGATATTAGTTTTAAGCTGTATTTATTGTATTATTCTAACATCAAAATCTTAGTTTTAGGTTCTACTTATTTTATTGTTTTGGCATCAGCTGTTTTATTTATTACTCTCATTCCTGTAATTTTATTTTTTAGTTTTAGATATTTTTTTTACAACTCCAATGTTGTGTGATTTATGTTATTTATTTTTTATTTATTATTTATTGCAGACACCACTAATGTGAGCTTAAGATGATTTTGGTAAGCCACATGCCTTTCTGTGTATATTTTCAAAAAACGCATTTTAAACCCCAAAAAAATATTAATCTTTGTCTACAAAGTCATAAATTTGTCAAGTCAGAGGTGGTGTTGCTATTTTTCTAAGAGAAAATTTTCAATTTTAGAAATTACTCTCAAATCCAGACTCTAAGCTACAGCAATTTATATTTTTATCTCTAATAGAAGCCACAATCTTCAGTTTGATTGTACTCTAGAAAACATACCTACAAGATTTGGTTGCACAACTTGCGTCACTATATCATTTTAATGCTTACAATTCTCTTTAAGGTTTTTATTGCAAAGATACGCAAGGTCGGTTAGTAAAAAGTTTTTTGACTAAAACAATGCAGTTCTTCTCAATGTAGGTTTTTTAAGACGTTTTAGTGCCATAAAATTGATTTAACATTTTTCTCCTCGTTGTACCACAGATCTGTGGTAGCATGTTTTTGATAATTAGATGATTTTTCCCAAAGATGGTTGTATGATGACTGGCAAGGTTTTCAAGCCAGTTTGGTCTTACCCTCTTTAAGCAGTGCACATGTTGAGAAAGTTTTAGAAGGTTTTACTGTTTGTTTTGTTAAAGCAGCAAATGTGTCTATCTCAAAGTTTAGCAGTCAGCTTGCTGGTTTTTCAGATTCGTAGTGGAACAAAAAAATAAATATAGCTGTAGAGCAAAACAGATTTTAGAAATTTTTGACGCAAAAAAATGTAATTGCTTCCAAAAAATTTCTGTTGCTTGACGCATAACTCTTGCAAACAAACAATTATTGGGAAAGTTACTAAACACTCCCATTGATGAGGTGTAAAAGAAAGTTGGTGCGGTAGCTAAGAAAAGTACTGTCTTAAAGTTGACAACCAGGACGTAATTGTAAACGTACTGGTTGATTAATTTAAATCTATAAGTTGCTTTCTAAACTACTTTAAATGATGCTAACAGCTATTAACCAATCATTCTGACTTTTTTTTCTGTTTTAGGAAAGTGTTGAAAAAAGTAATCAACAACCGTTTGGTAAAAATCCTAGAAACCTTATCCACTAAAAGCGGGGTTTAAAAAGTACCACAGTACGGTTAACTAATTAGTATAGTTAAAGAATTTTCATAAATGATTCTGAAAAAAAAAACGTACGATATGACCTGGAGATATAGAATGTTTCAAAAGCTGCGCGAAAACGGTGTTCTGCAAGAGTTGACAATTTGCGTCACTCTCTTTGCTATAGCGGTCAAAGATATTGTAGCTTTGATAGTTATACCGGTTAAAAAGTGATTCAATGTTTTAGTAGTTTATATGGCAAAATATACTATTCCCACACATTAACTTTAGACAACTATAGATAAAATAAACCTGGTCAAGAGGTATTTGCAAAAAAAGATTTTTTTAATTCAGTTTTAAGCTCTGGTTCTATTTAGAATTATCTACGGTTGTACTGTATATTCATCCGCATAAAATTTTTGTTTAAAGTGATACACCTCTATTTTACTTTATAGATTATGAAAAAGCTTTTGACAATGTTCAACACTACCAATCAGTAACTTTTTTTAAACAAAAAATATATTGACATAGAAAATTTGTCGTAGTAAGAGTTGATGGTAAAACAACAAAAAAATATTAGTATTCATAAAGACGTTTATACTATTACAATTGCTATTTAATCTATACTCTAAGGCAATATTTAAAATAGCAATACCTGCAGAAGAACAAACAGGTCTGGTTGTTAACAAACGGCAATTCAATAAAATTAAATATACAAATATAAAAAACTTACAAAAAATGGTTCAACAAACTAACGCTAGTAACTCACAGGTTTAAAAATGGAACTAATATTGAGAATGGTAAGATGCTATGTGTTTTCTATATTAAGACTATACCGACTGTTACCTTGATTTGTAGTATTTCAACAAAAACTTTTTCTGGAAATATTGTAGTAATTTAAAAAATATATTGAAAACATTGGAGACTAGTTTAGTTAGACTTTAAATAAACTTTTTTGCCTGCTTCTACCGGAAACATATGTTTCTGCTTTTTGCTTTTAACAGCCCTCACTTGCTTTGCTCTTTTAAACTCCTAAAAGCCGCGGGCTGCTAAAGCCGATTTTTAGCCCGTGATATACTATATACTATTTTTGCCTGCTTCTACCAAAACTATCTGTTTTGGCCCTAAAATGCTGGCTAAAAAATTTTGAGTCTAAAAAACTTTTACGGTATTAGATTGGTTGTAAATTACGGTTTCACATGACGTCATACCTTAAAATCTGACAGCAGTGACAAATTATAACTTTGAAATTTCTTGAAACAATGTTTTTATTTGGGGCAAGCAAAAAATTATTGAGTGTAACTTGTATTGCTTCGCTCCTTTGTGCTGCTAAAAGCCGCTGGTTGCTAAAACCAATTTTTAGCCCTTTATACACTATATACTATTTCAAAACAACAAAAGTAAAAAATTGTTTTGTTTAATGCTAACATACGAGTTAGAAATGGCACATAAAAAAAAAATTGTTAATACTTGAATGTCTGATACATTTTGAATTTTGTTAAACATCTTAGTTATTTTCTGATATTGCTTAGGTTGCAGCATTAGGCCAAACTTGTTGTACAACCTGTAAAATCAGTTTTTAATAGTATATTAAATATCAAGAGCAAGAAAGCAATGTCTGCAGTACGTCGATGTTTGGCCAAACAAGCAAAGCTTTTTTGCCAGCGGAACTTAGGACTATTTTTTACATGCCCATCGTAAATATGTATAAAAAACATTATATAATAAATAACAAAATAAAAAACCATTTTTTTTAAATTAGTTCTAGTTTTTTTTTTTCAAAAAAATTATTTTTTAAGTTTTTTTTTTCGAATCAAACAAAATAAAAAACAAACTTTTTTTTTTAAATTAAAAAGAAAATATTTTTTTAGCGATCTGCAAGCTGATTTTATAAAGTTCTAATATGGTTTTACTTCTCTAGGCTTAAAAATACACTTTTTGATCTAAAATAAAACTTTACAATTTATATTTGATAAACTAATTTTCTACAGTTGTGCTGTCGCTGATAATAAATGTTGTTAAAAACTTAGATGTATAAACGCACGTCCTTAGCTTACTATCATTAGCAGCATTTTCAAATATATTTTTATCAAGTTTAAGTCAATTTATCATTTATTGGTAAATTTTAAAGAATTTGTAGTTTTTACTTTTTACGGCTTCGTCCGGGTTGTTTATTAATTATTTTTTTTATTATAGTATTATAATGTTTGCGTTGTAGATACTGCAAAAAACACTGCAAAATTGTCAAAATATCAAAAAAAAAAACGTCCGTCATCATTTATATTGAGAGATAAAAGTGCTTGAATGCAATTTTTTGTAGTATAATTTTCCAAAATATATTTTACTTTTTTGTTAAATTTTAACAAATTGCAGTCATCAAAATAAACAGTTTAGCTAATTGATCAAACTATGATAACTTTAAAAGTATATTGGCAGTGACATTATTAAAGTACTGTTGTACATGGTTGGCTGTAAATGATTTTTATTCACACACTGGCAGTTTAGACCTTGTGGTTGTGTGATAACACTGTCTGGCAGTAAAGCCTTATACCTAACAGTCAAAAGCATATTGTACATTGTCTGTTGAGGTCTTAGGGTTGCACAATAACTGCAAAATTATTAATCTTACACAAACCAGTTGGACCTTAAGGTTGTATGCAGCGCACATTTGTAAGGAACAGTTGTAAACAACAACTTTGGTATTGTGTTGTTAATTAAGTAGTGATTCTAGCATCACCTATTAGTTTATGCTAAAGAAAGTTTGAGTTTATTAATTTCACAGAATATATTGATAATTGTGTGCAAGTTCATAGTATAAAGAAACGCGGCGCGCAAACAATGGAGGATTGTAACGGTGACTCGTTGATGCCAAAGGTTGCAAAAGGTCAGCCTAACTTAAGGGCAGCGCAGTAGGGAAAAGAAACTGGAGCAAGACAAAGAAAAAAGTTTTAGTACTTTTTCCGCAGTGTAGTGATGCTGTTGGATGATTTGGCGCCAAATGACTGTTTGGCAACAAGCCGTTAAAATAGTAAACTATAATTCAATTAATTAATAACCGCACGGTGTGGTGGATGAGAAATTTATTGTTTGTTGCATCAGTTATATAAAAAGCAAATAACTTAGCCTAATCAATAAAAAAATAAAATCAGGCCTAACATGTTGGCTGTTGACCTTTTAAATGAGAGTTTTACGCTTATAAAAGATGTTTCAAACTAAATTCCAAATAAAATTTTTGCGTTGTTTCTTTGATCGTTTGTCGTTTATTTTTATTCTGATTTGTAAATTTTGCAAACTATATAGCACAATTTTATGATTAAAATCATGCTATTAATCTACAAACTAAATTTGTCGTATTATCAATAAAAAATGTCAGCCAAAACCAATGTGGTAATTTACAATAAGACATAATTTACAATAAACTTTAAAAATGTTTTTAAAAGGTCGAACAAATTTGTTAATGTGTCTAACTTTTACAAACTGAATCCAATAATGCAAAAAGTTTTGCAAAATAAATTTAAATAGATGTAAATCTATAATTTCTTAACTATTTCTTTTTTCTCAAGTAAGTTTAACTTAACTTTTTTATCATCTTTACATTTTAAGTAATTAGATATTTCTTATTTTAAACAGACGCATAGTATTTATTCTATCAATATAGGTATTTCAGCATTTTACGTTATTTTGTAATGTAGCCAATTTATCTACAGAGAAACGTATAGAATTTTTGGGTATGTTTAAAAGGTATAAACATTTCAATAATATTCATTTTTGGTTACTACTAGCTGACCGATAGGTTTTTAACATATATTTTTAAAAAGATCACGTTAGTTAATCAGTGCCGTAGTTTTCTAGATATTTTCTATATCAACAACATTGTGGTACCAGAGAATTATGTAAGATTATAATCCCTAGAAGACAAATTGACAAATATTTAGATATGATTTTGTTGTTCAGTTTAATATTTGGTACTGATGATACCTTGAATTTTGAGTTAAAATTGACTAAGTTAAGCGTTCAGATATTGTTTCAAGGTTTTTGTTTATAGATGTTACAGATTTTAAACTAGACATTGCAAGACGCTTTGTTATATTTGTCTATATGGTCTTTGGGTTTACAGCTAAAACATTCATTTTAACTATATATTTTTATTTTTAAGAAAGCTATTGATAAGACTTACTGATTTGAGATTAAGACTTAGTTTGTTAATTAATTAATTAGGATTAGAATGATATACGCTATCAAATGCTTTGAAAATGGCTTGAGCTATTGCACAATTTTATACATGTGTGTCTAATGTAGATTTTTATTTGTGACTACCATATATCAAAAAATCTGTTTCAAAACGTTTGACCAAAAGTTAAAGTTATTTTGTTATAAGGACTCTATAGAATAAAACCAAAATAACTTTGCATAGTAAATTTATTCATTTAGAAACAACAATAAAATTCCGTAAGTTGTCACTTTAAAAAATGCTTGTTGATTAAATCAATCTGGATATTTGTTGTTTAAGATCAAAATGTTGCTCAACAAAATTGCAATTTTTTTAGACTACAAATATTAATTATTTTAATTTTTAAACCATTATTTTAGATCAATGTTTGGTTGATTAAATTGGTTTGTAAAACAGACAGGTTACATTTTGCTAATTTAATTGTATTATAAGCCATGTTTGACGTTGTGGGTAGTTTTTCTTGTAGATTAGTGCCACTTGCATAGAAGAAAGCTCAAAATTTTGTGGGTACACAAAGTGACAAATAATAAGAAGCAAATGCACATTGTAAGCCTCTCTAACATCAAATGTAACAAAAAACAGTTACTTTGAAGAAGTCTTAAGAGAGTAGAAGTACCTTTAACTCTTACTCATACTAAAAGTGAAAATTGAAAGCCGGCACTAAGCAAAAGTCTTGGCTAGTAAACATTTGCAAATGAATTAAGATCTAAAGCGCAAAACAACTTTTTAGGTTAGCAGATGACTGAACTCAGGAAAACCTTAAAATACTTACACAAAAAAGATAATGCTAGTCTCGTTGTACATACCGACAACAACAAACTGACAAACAAAACAGAAAACACGGAGTTCCGTAAAGAAAAAGACAACAACAGAGATACTCTCATAATAAAACCGAAGCAGAAAAATACATACTCAGACATAATGCGGAACATAAAAGCAAACGTTAATAAAATAGCTTCAACAGAACTAAGAAAGACAACATTATGTTAAAAATTAAAGATAGCAATACAGAAAAAAGAAATACATTTAGGAAAACAATATGCAGTTAACTAGACAGTATGGCATAAGTGGTGGCTTAGCAGCAGGAACAAACCTTAATGCTGATGGATCTGGATCTAACAACAACAACAGCAGAAATGAAGAAGGCTGTAGACAAGGTGCTAGCAGAAAAGAGCTTACAAATAACCAAAAACTGCATTAGAGTAGCAAAAATACAAGCAAGGTGGATAGCGTTCCTTACAATCCCAAAAAAACAGCAGAATACCTGATAAGTAAGAAAAGAATAGGGGATGGGTTTTCTCGATATAAGACAAGTTAGATCATTACCCAGATAAAGTGTTAGAAATGCAGGAAAGTAAGACACGAGGCAAATGCATGCAAAGCAAAAGAAACGGGCAACACCTGCCACGAGTGCGGCAAACAAAAATTAGTAGATGAGCTGCGAGCAAAGAGCGCGCGTTCACAAACTCAATAACACTAAGAATCCTACAAACTAACCTGAACAAAGATAAAAAAACGATAGGCTTGATTAAACATACTTGCTGCACCAAAGATATCAACCTGACGCTTATCTCTGAGCTAAACAAGATTATAGCAAAATCGAACAATGATTAATTGACAGCAACAAAGATACTGCAATATATATACCATACTAAAAGGTATTTAAATCTAGAAAAAGCTTATTCTTTGTGTGGGTTGAAATAAATCAGAACAGATGTACTCTTACTACATATTGCCAAACTCTAACTTGGCACAGTTTAAAAAATTACTTCACAAATTGGCGACTTCAATGCTAAATCACGTTTCTGCTGTTTAGCGAAGGAGAACAAGCGCAGTAATGTGTTACGTGAATGGCTGGGCTAGATCATCTAAGCGTGGTGAACAGAGGCAACAAACTCACCTACGAGAAGTCTGGTAAAACATCCTGCATATATATCACCTTGTGCTCTAAAAGTCTGGTGAATAAAATTAACGGCTGAGACCACAATAATATCTATGTGGAATTTGTAGATTAATATTTAGTTCAAATCTCTCCGGAAAAAAACAAGAAAAGCTAGTTTTTTTGCACCGAACAAAGCATAGCAGTTATCAAATCTCGTTAAACAGAGATTGGAGACTAAAACAAACTGCAGTACCAGTGATGTGATGAGTTCTATTGTTAAAACATGCAATGAAACGTTTTGGAGGAAAAGCGTTAGATCAAGCAAAAAACCGGTTTTTAAAAGAAACGATAAGATCTCGAAAACCAGAAAAAAATGCGTAGCAGCCAAAAGAAGGCTTAGAAAACTAAATTACCAAAGACAAGTCTCACATAGTGAAGCTCAAACTTACCTATAACGATCACAAAAGTAGTTTAAAGCATTCAATAAAAGCTGCTAAGAAAGCTGCCTGACGCGTTTTATGTAAAAAAGTTGAAGAAGATTTGTAGTAAAAGACTACAAAATATGACTGGTTGCAGCCCAATCTTGCTTACGGATTAAGAACAAATAAAAATGGCTAAGAGTTGTTTCTGCCCCAAAAAGAAGCAAGTTGGAGTAAGAAGACTATTCAAATCGACCAGTTCAGGAAAGCGGGCAGTAAATTAAAAGCAAAAAAGGCTGCTGGCCCTGACGGTATTCCCCCAAAAGTAGCTAAACAAAACACGGAGTTATTGTCTACGTTTACAAACTGATCAAAGACGGCACTTTTTCAGGCAAGTGGAAAGCCAAGTTAACTCTTCTGAAAAAACCAAAAAAAAAAAAAAACAGTAAACAATCCGTCGGGGTATAGACCACTGTGCTTCATAAACACAATGGGAATGATAAACAACAGGCTAGTAGAAGAATTTTAATATCCTGCAGAACAGAAGAATCCTAGTAGGCAACAATCTCTGCTTTGGCATGACCTGTGGTGTACCACTGGCTTTAGTTATAAGACCGACTCTGTAAAACATATATTACGACAATGTATTTCAAATAAAACTACCAGAAAAAGTGCTTCCAATAGGGTATGCAGACAACTCAGCGTTGCTAGTATGCAAAACTCTAAAAGATATAGTAGGTAATGCAGAATTTGCTGTTGACAGAATAGAAGAATAACTAGAGCAAAAAGTACTACAATTTGAGCAACAAAAGATGGAAGCGCTGATAGTAGCTGGAAATGCCACAAATTAGATCACGTTGAATGTGGGTCACAAAATTATCAAAAGCCAGTAGACCTTAAAGTATCTAAACATCACAATAGGAAAAAAATCAACTTAAGACCCTACATTGTGAAATCATCAAGGAAGGCGGAAAGGTTAATGAATGCACTCAGCAGACTTATGCCAAACCTGGGCAAGGGGCAAAAACAAGCAGCAGAAATACGATGTGCTTCGTAGTGTATTTCATAATGCTGTAAGGGGCACCTATATGGTACGACAATACTCGGGGAAAAAAAGTACAAACAACTGCTTATATCGGACTGTGTCGACACGTGCAAATCAGGTAATTTCGGGCGTAATCCCGATGCACTTGTTTTCCAAGGAGATATCCTATACGCTTAGAGCCAGTAAAAAGAAAGCAAAGACCGCAGCAACGAAAAATACCTTAGCAGCATGGAAAAAAGAGTAGAGCAAACTTGGTGGAACAGGTGAATAAACCAGAAGGTTAAATAACAACATTAAACTATGGCTAAGCCGTAAACACGGTGAAGTGTTTATCTACGTTACACAGTTCCTGACAGACCATGGCTGTTTTGGGACATTTTTTTTTTAAAAGGCAATCTTATTGTTAGCTAGGTGACATACGGAGCAGTGGTTTTTAGTCTGTAAGCGTCTGCCGGGTGAATAGCAACCCAGAATCCGACACAACGGCTTTTAAAGATTTTCCTCTCCTCCACAAAAAAAAAGTTAGTAGATGACTGGCACTTATTTGTCAAAGTGATTGTTAACGTCAAGGAGACCGGGCAAGACACATGCAAAAAGGAAATATAGTCATCATATTGTAGTATTTTAGCGTTTTATATTTTCCGTCAGGTCAGAATTAGTAGTTATATAATTAGAAAATAAATTTGATAAAAAATTGTATTATGGTCCTTGTTCATGTACGTAGAATGAATAGATTAAATACGAATAAGATATTTTAAACTTAAAATAAAATAGTTTAGGCATGCAAAGACAACATGTTTTAACAGCTGGATGTGTTCATTTGAAACTAGAATTGCGGCCTTGAGTGACAGATCTATCCACTGCAAGTACGTCACAAAAAATGCATACTTTTTTGTAGTTATCTTTTACGTTTTCTTGTAGAGGTGGCAAGTTAGTGATATAGTTATTAAGAGATGGTAACTAAAATGTTGCGTGTTTTTAAGATTAAATGACTAGAAACAAAACAGCTGATGAATTGCTATAGGATTTTCTTAGGTTACTAATTTTTTTAATCAGTACTTATATTTTTATTGTATTTTTTAGTTTTTTTGCTAATTATTTGATAATAATTATTTTGATACAAAAAATGTTGTCTTGTATATCAAATTATATTAAAAGTTAAAGTTATTATACTAGGATTATTGTTGTTGTAAATTTCATCAGATTTCTATATTCTAGCCTTAATTATTTAGTTAGTACAAACCATGTCAGTTTGCCTTGTTTGACTACGGCATAACAAGATAGCAAAGGACTAATTAGATTTTTTTGTGGCTGAGTATTGCACAATTCTGTGTACAGCAGTCCTGTCTGACTGTGCTTTATAAGTGACGTTTTTGAGAGGTCATTAGAATGTCTGCATTACTCGGTAGCATTTATGAAACACAATTGTCTATGCTTGTCGCTGTGTTTGTTGGATTGAGTATAAACAAATTGATAATTTATTTCATAATGAATCAAAATTATTTAAAACTTGTAAAACGCAACATTAATATTTAAGTGTACTATAAAGTCACAGTCATTTGTCATTATTAAAAACAATATTGATTAATGGTACAAATTGATTGTTGTTCTTACATAAATAATATAATTGATTTTTTTTAATTGATTTTACATATACTTTAGATTTTAAAAATGTTAAAACTTTTATTTAATATTTTTAATTTTTTTTTATGTATTAAAAATATATTTGTTTGTTATATGCTTTAAAATAATAATAATAACAATTTAAATATTCTTTTTTAGATATTTTAGTTGAAATGGAAAGTATATTATACAGCAGCAACAAGTACCGTTGGTATTACGACTATTGTATCTATAGTAGAAAATATTCTAATAGTAGAATTTCCAATACAAAACATTACAACTTCTAGTACTGATAAGATTTCGTAAAGTGGCTGGAATGAATGATTATCCCTGAACAGGATAAGTACTATCCTATTTGTTTTCTAGTCCACAGCAGTAGATAATTAATACTCTTCGCACATTAACGTATTTCTCGTATCGTTTTACGGAGGCACAAATGTGCGCTATTAATCCTAAAGTCGCTTTGTTGCAGTATCTTAAATTATCATTATTTGTAACATAAATTATTTTCTTGCTACGTTCATTTTAAATATCAGATTACTTCAAAGATGCTTGCAAGTATGTTGATTTTAAATTACCTTAATGCGCACTTGTGTAATTAATTTTGATAACAATTTAATATATTGTTTGAAGAATTAAAAAAGATGATGTTTCACGTAATAAAATTTATTTTAAACAAAATATACCAATTTTGAATAAATTAAAAAAAATACTTTTGTTAATATTTACACAAATTTAGAATAAGATAAAATCTTGCAATAAACACAAATTCATCAAATAATTTATTTCAACAGAAATATTAAACTAAATTAGTTATACATTTATCTGCGATTTATATAATTTGATTCATTCACTGATTTATATTAACAATAATCTTTTAAAAAGCAAAATTGATAAATTATTACTTGGATTGATTTATTATTTTATAGTTAGTATCCTAAGGCAAAGATATAATCAATTTTAATTTGCATAATTTAAAACAATCTAAAATGTTTGTTTGACTATTTTGCTATTATAAACTTTTGAGTTACTAATATGTTTTTGTAAACACACCTATTTTTTAGTATCTAATTATAATATTGCATATTTATTAGATTAAGAAAAAGTAATCTCATTCACAGAGTTTTTGGCCAGGCGGTGAGATAGGTACTTAAAAATGTTCTAGTCAAGTTGAAATTTGTAATGTATTTTAGAGATAAAAAAAGATAGTAAATTTTTTTATTATTTTATACTGATGATATATTGCGTAGTAGAAGTCACAATAATCAAATACATATTTTGTTGTTTAAAATTTTTAATGTACATAATTGTATGTCAGATTGCAATAATTAAGCTAAATTTAGTTTCTAATCTTACTTTACAAAATTGCACTGGTGGTTTGCAGTAGCTCAAACAAATAAGAAAAGAAATATGTATTTATTGGCATACTATTATATAGTATAAGCCTCTGAATCTAGCATTCATAACCAGGATTTTTAAGGTCTCAATTGCATCACTTTCGTTTTTTATTTGGTGTTATTTCTGGCGTTCCTGTTTCTGGTGATTTAATATAACGTCCATTATTGTCAACATTTTATATGTTGCCACTGGTATCATACACATATTATATACAGGGAGTTTATAAATGAATGGGATTATGCAATCACTTTATCACTAAACTATTTGTTTTGACAGATCAACTTTGACAGCTGTCAAGCAAACATATGAAAACATATGTAGTATAGTGGACGATTTTAAAAAGGCGGCATATTTAAAGTGATTACATAATCCCGATTATTTATAAACTCCCTGTACTTGATAGGTATTTTCGAGCTTTTTACAATATATTTTAGTTTATTAAAACTGTTAGACCAACTCTTCTATTGATTTCAGTTGTCTAATTTTTATTTCCTATCATTATTTTGTATGTTTGTTTACAAACCTACCGCTTGTTTTTTTTTTTTTAGTTTGTTCAACATTTTAGTAATTTTGTTAGCAACACTTTTTTAAATTACGTTTATTCAATTAAAAATAAATTTAATTAAAAAAAAATTCATAGTCTACACAAAAAAATCATTTTCAACCAAACTGACCAGGCTTGTTTTGAGTTTGTTGAGAAGTTGCAAGTGGTAGTAAGAAATTTATGTTGTCATGACAAAGCTAACCCAATAAAAGTAAATGTTATAAACTACCGAGTAATAGATGCATCTCAAACAAACAGCTTTATTTCCATACTCTACACCGACTTAACATTTTGATTCGTTTTTTACTTTACATCTTTTCTATTATTTAGTTTGTAATCAAATTTTGAGACAGATTTAACATGAAAGAAGCCAAAAGGCGTTACAAAATGTTGGATCTTTATCATATTTTAACTAGTTTTGCTTCTTTCCTCTTAAACCATCGACTTTTTAGTTGGGACTTACAGTATAAATCTAAAAAGTCGATTAATAGTTAAGAAAAAGCCGAAAAAACCCATCAAGTATAAAAATAAATGCGTTTTTCTTTATTTTTATAATTTTACAAAAATAACTTTGACATATCATAGTTTAATCCTTTATAAATGTACTGGTAAAAAATAAATTGATTACCAAATTATTTGTAGAAGCAGCGATGAAGCCAAAATCAACAAATCAAGGTAGCTGTCAGTATGGTCTTAACGGTGGCTATACTAGTGATTGCAGGTATGAAAATTGCTTCAACCTACCTTGTGCATAAGTTCATGCATTTTAAAGCGTATTTGTTTTTGTCCCGTGTTGTTTTATAAAGCCGAATGTAATCCATAGCTATCCGCTTCTATGGTTATCTGGCTGGGTTCAAATGCAAGGTGGCTCTTGGTTGGGCACCTCCTGGTTTTGCATTAGATTACACATCTTCAAACAAATGTTCGCACGTTCTTGTATATTTTTGGACAGTGGTATGACAGTAAGATGGTACGCCTGAGTGTCCGGCTGATGCATGATGTTGTCCAAAAACAACTTGTTGGGTTGCTGGAGGTACCACTAATTAGTTCCGGCTATCAGAAGTTTGGTTTAATTTTTCAATTTTTCTGAGCCATTTGATAGTTCATTGAGGTCACATTTTAATAATTAGCACCTGGTCTTCAAAGCTCGAGTTTGTAGGCACTTTTGTTGTGCGCGCCTTGTTGAATCTGCTAGCTTTTCGGTCATCAAGATTAAAATTTGATAAAAGTTAAGATAATATGGTCGAGCTAAATACTTGTACAAGATTTTTATTAATGTTCTTGTCAACATGTTTATAGAAATAGATGGTCATCATCCTACCAGCGACTTCAAAGTTTTGACTGCTAATATTGCTCATCAAATAAATTATAATTTGTCGTCCATGGATTTCTGC
This sequence comes from Tachinus rufipes, assembly GCA_963932245.1. NCBI lineage: Eukaryota > Metazoa > Arthropoda > Insecta > Coleoptera > Staphylinidae > Tachinus > Tachinus rufipes. Next base: position 41,967,307 of record OZ010745.1, on the reverse strand, counting down.
AGCTATACCAACGCCAGTTTGCCCGCTCTTTAAGTAGGTTTTTTACTTATTGATAGCACAGACTACTGCCATGCAGTCTAGCTTGTTAAAATAGTATTTCCTTTGGCAGTCTGTCAATTCTAAACTTGCATATAAAATTTATTGGCGTCTCAGTCTTTCTTCTTAATATAATAATGAGCTCATTCCGGAGTTACACGCATTGGTTTCTAACACGTAGTGTAGGCCGGAGCGTGCAATTTCAGTGTCAAAGTTTTAACATTTTTAAAGGTTTTCCTCTTCCTGTGACTATTCCAAGAGTTTCTTGATGCTTTGTACCTACATTAGAGGTTTGGATACAAAATTAGGAGTGTATTAAAGTATTTCAGTAGCCAGGTGCATAGTCCTATAAATCTTTGGGTTTGATTTTTTTTTGTAGGTTCGAGGTTTTCAAATTAGTTTCAAGTGGTCTTTCATAAGTTATTTTTTTCTGGCCGTGATCATATGGCTTACTTCTTCTTATCCAAATGCACAATTTGTTAGATTGCAATTTTGGCAAGCACTCTCGACAATAAGTTTTAAAAAGTTGCCTGAGAGTTTTTCAATCCAAAAGACATTACCTAGAACTAGTAGGTTCTAACATCCGGTGCGACAATCGTATTTAAATGTTTGCATGTCTTTTTTATTAGTATCTGCCTTTATCTTGAGTGCAGGTCCATTTTGGTAAAAACGCCTGTGGCGCTAAAACCATTTAACATTTCTTGGATACGTGGCAGCTCGTTTTGTCTTAAATTACTTTGTTTACTTTGCAAAACTTGTAGCAGAATCTTGCCTTATCTTCTTTTTATTTGTACTAATACTACTGGTAAGCAGTAGTTGATTGTCTTGGGATCTATTATGCTTGTTGTTAATTGCTTCTCTACCTGTTCAAATATTATTACTTTCTCTTGGGTATTATAGGTGTACCAGGTGTGTTACGCTTGAATTAAATGTTATTGGTTACGGTCTGAGTAGTTGTTAACGTTTGGTCTTTGGTGAAGATAGCATTAAATTCTTAGATAATGTTGCGCAGCTTCTGATTTTTTGGGCAGTCTTTGGTCGATTCTGATAGGGTTGCTTACTGGTTTATTTGTTAAATAGTGTTTTTTTAGCATGCTAACATGGTGTCTTCTGCCAAACTAAATGCAGCGGCGTGCATAATCCAGATTGGTTTCATTATATTTCAGTCACAAGTGGCATAATATTAGGTTTTTACCAATTGCAGAGTGATCAACATACAAGGTTTGTGTTTCATTTGCTGTGGTCTTGCAATTGTGAGATAATTTTAATTTGATAATTTTTTTTACTCGCCCCGAGTCATACGAGCTTCTACAATTTTTTCATAGATGTATACTTTAATCCTGGAAAATTGCATCGTTGGCCTAATCATTCCTATACTTGATGGCTTGTTGGCATTGCTGATGTTGAAGTTTTTGACTTTACTCTTGATGCTTTTCCTTCTTTCAATATTCTTTTTGACTTTATTTGCTCGGTTGACCAGATTCTCTAGTGTGTGGCATTTTAGAATGTCAAAAGATTGTTGAAGTTTTGTTGCGTTTGTCATTGTTACTTCTTTATTATGTAAATAGATCCTCTGGTAGAGTGTACCTTTTTTTGTTTTAACTTAATGTTTGCAAATTGTAAACGAAAATGGACGTTTAATAATTTTCTGACAAATGTTATCTATTTTTCAGTTATTATTACCGTGTTACAGTCATATATGAAACAGCATCCATTTTGTTCAAATTGAAAACTTACATTTTGTTGTGTTTTTTTACTTAATGTTTATTTTTTTCTACAAAACTTGTCATTTACACGGTACTGTCATGCTTTTAAGCATTATACACGACGAACAAAGATGACAGTTTATCTACCAAATCAACTCCATAAAGATGTAAATGTTAGTGAATAAACCGTTAAGAAAAGGCTATGGACTGCTGGATTGTCTTGTAAAGGATAGCTACAGGTCTACCTTCACAACGCCGACATTGTGTTGCAAGATTGGCTTTTGCTCAAAATCATCCGGCATAGAATAATGAGGACTGGAGAAGGGTACTGTTTTTAGATGAGTTACGCTTTTGCCTTAATAGATTAGACGGACGTCGGAAAGTATAGAAAAGACGCGAAGAAAGATGCGCTTCAGTTTGTATTGATGAACTACTTCCATTTGGCGGTAGGTTGGTTATAGTTTGAGCAGAAATTTCTACCGAAGCACGCACAGAGTTGGTCTTTATAGAGAATAGCTTACAGATACATTATGAAAGTTTTCAAAAATTATGTTATGCCCTTCATGACAACTATTGGCGAGTGCGCCATTTTTATACAAGATAATGCTAAACCTCACGTAGCCAGAGTTTATCTGGATGAAATGGGAATTTTGAGCTTTGATTGGCCAGTTTTCAGTCCAAACATAAATCTCATAGAACATGACTGGGATGAGTCGGTACGACGTAACAAAAAGCATACACCTGCTCCAAGAACTACTCAAGAGCTAAGACAGTTGCTATTGCAGGAATGGAATAATATTGACCAAAACATGATTTGTAATTTAATTCAAAGTGTTTCTCGTCGACTTTAAGCAGTCATTTTTGCAAGAAGGGGTAATACTCGTTATTAGTGATTAGCTCTCTTCATATTTTTTGTTCCATATTAGTCCTAGGAACAAAAATTCGAACTTCGTCTGAACTGTAAGTTGATATGTGATATTTCCAAAATACGTAATAAAAACAATAAATATGCTTTACAATTCAACATTGAATTTTTATTTTAGTGTGCAAAATACAGTACAATTGCTTACTATTTGCTAACATAAGGTTTAAATATTTTTGTAGTTTCTAAAAATATAATATTTTTTTTACATTTGCTTCAAAATTGTTTTAAATATAATATATCTATTTTAATAATTTGATTCAATCTAATAAATACGGTTTCAATCAATAATTAATAATGAAATTATTTTTTTGTGTGTTTTATTTACATTATTACGTACAATGTATATGTTTTATAATATATTCAAAAATATTTTAACTCGTTAAGTTTTACTGGGATAAAATAAATAAATAAAAATAAATATCACCATTGTAATCTCAACAAAATTATAAAATTGCTTAAAAATATTTATCGGTACAGAATTAAATATAATTTTGTTGTTATTAATTCAAAATTACCCAAACTGCAATTATAAAAGATAATTTTAATTGTTTATTTCAAAATAATTTCATTTGAACAACGTCGACAAACAATACACAGTAATTTAAGATAATAGGTAGCAATTATAATATTTTTATTGTATAAATACTAAAAATAAATTCTGATATAAGAAATATCAAATTTCTTCGCACTGCTATATGTTATGAAACTATTCAATATAATAATATCAATTGCAACCTGATAATCTCGTTAACAATATTCTGGACGTTATCGTATTGATTCAACGCTTGTAAAATCTTTTATTATACCACCCATATGAGTTAATCTAGTTCCATTTTAATGTTCTAACGTATGAAAAACATGACCATATAAAGGTCATTCGATAAACGAATAATTGACTTATTTTAAATTACATTATTTCTCAGTGTTCTTATATGCAATAATAAAACACATTCAGCAGCAATTTACTTAACGGAATAAGAAAAAAATAAAATTATTCACATTTACCTCCCGCATCGATAACTCACATGCAATTCATGCAATTTGTTCTGTGCTATAGGAAAATAACGTGACGTCACATAACAAAGATTTGTTGTATAGAATAATGAGGTGTACTCATGCACAATCTCCCCTTATACATTTATTAGCACGTTAAACATAAATACGACTACTTATAAATCATATTTCGTAAGTATTTTATTTTAAGGTGTGCCTTATATAGATGAACGTCGTCTCCCATCAACAATTCATTAGTTGATTAATAATTCCGAATGCGAAAACATTCGCGGATAATATTATTCGGGGATATTCCGATATAAATAAGCAACCAACTCACCATTATGTTTTTATTTATAAACTGTTTGTATAATAATTTATGTTCTTATTTGTGTATTGTACAATTATAATATATTCATTGTATGAGTTAAATGTAAAATTATATTTTAAATTTATTGATACAATACATTGTATACAATTATTGATATGATATTTATACTTATTTAGAAATAATCAATGATTGTGAATGACTTTACTTTATAAATGGCAAACAAGACTCAAAGACAAAGGTTTTTTTATTTCTGAAATAATTTATTTGACGCTTCTGAAAAATTAGTGGTTCTCGCAAAATATGGTACAAAATTTGACTCGGCGGTAACTCGCACTATCGGATTGGTTTAAAATAGGACCTGCTTCCTCATTAAACTCATCTGCCAAGCCTTCCTAATGTTTTGAGAATGTTATTACAGTACCGTTAAGCTGACCTACGGAATTTAATTTTGGGCAGCATAAAAATTGTTTATTTTGACAAACGTTTTGTGCGACGCTATTTTTTCCTATAAAGGAAAAGCAATAGCTAATCAAACGCAACGCTCTTCTTCCTTTGAAGATCGTAACATTGCCGTGGTTATGGGGCTTGCGTGTTTTTCCTTGGACGTGGTCAGTGGGTCCGGTCGGGAAGAAAACTTCCTCGTATCGAATAACAAGCTGCTAAGCAATCAAGGGCAAAGTTGCAGACTAATTACGATCACTCAGCAACGTAGTAGTCGCGCTTAGGGTCTGTGGTATGACTACCCACGTGTTTGTGCAGTGCGTGGAAACCCGTAAAAAAAGATGAAGAGGTCCTGGTAGCTTGAGTCACCCTATAGATTGTTTGTTTCTATAGGGTTGGCAACAATCTACTTCAATCGGCTGCGTTGTCCAGTCAGATGGCCGACAAGGTGAGTCCTTGGAAGTGAAGGGGTATGTAGCGGGCCGCACACTTATTGGTTTGGTGTTTGTCACTTGTTTATATACAAACCACCTTTGGCCAAGGTTACCAGAGCCCCCTGGTAACCTTGGCAATCTAATGTAAACGTCAAATTTGCAAGCTCCTTTAAAAAGTGATTAAGGAAAATCTGCTAAGTTATATGTTTAGCAAACCCAACATTAAAAGCAATGGAAACAAAGGTGATTGATGTACCCGGACAAACCAAAATGGAGATACACTACTGTCCCCAAAGCTGACTGATGACGCAACACATTAAAGTTATACAATGCAACTTGCATTACTGTCGAGCGACCGTAGCAACACTATTCCAGAAACTAAAGCTGATGCAGGACAGAATATCCCTAATACAAGAACCATAAATTATTCAAACCAAGGTTTGCGGATTGGGCAAACTAAGTAAGAAGATGTTTTCAAACCCAACTAACGGTAAGTTAAAGACGTGTATATACATACCCAAGCACATAACAGCGTTTTTTATGCTACAGCTTTTCGACAGTAACCTAACAACCGTCAGGATCAGCTTGGCAAACAAACGAAAGCCAGACACCATTGTGACGTCGGCGTACCTTGCGCACGACATACCACCTCCAACAACACAACTAGAGGACTACTGTACGAGAGGAAATGTTGACCTCATAGTTGGATGTAACGCCAACCCCCATCATATTGTCTGGGGAAGTAAAGACACAAATAGCAATGGTAAGCAACTTCACAATTTTATTATCAGTATTAACCTAAAAATAATAAATTGAGGCGTTGAACTAACGTTTGTTACGTCTCGGAGCCAGACTGTGATAGATATCACACTAGTAACTCTTAGCAATTCAAGCAAAACCTACAACTGGCACGTATCTACGTCGGTCTCAATGTCAGATCACACGTGTATAAAATTTAATGTAAAACATGAACAAAAAAACAATAATATCAAAACCCAAGGCTGACCGATAAGGCTGCTTTTTGAGACCATACCATACTTTGGTGATGTAAGGAACTTGACCGGCTTAAGGAGCCTGCACGGAGACCTTACAACAGAACAAAAAACTCAAAAAAACAATCAGACTAGACGTTATACAAAAATGCCTAGAACGATTATAAAAGACGCATACGTCAACGTCTACGGGAACCTTGAAGACCTTTTTGTAAAGATGTTAAAAACACCTCAATTGCTACAAGGCAGAAAAAATCTTATCCAAAAACTTCCATCTGCAACTGGGTTTCCTGAAACGCATTGACGGCTCATACGCACCCAATCTATTGGAAGCAACAAAGATACTTCTTGAAACAGGCTGTACCGCTTCAGCACAAGTCTGGTCCAAGGAAGACTGGGTAGCTGCTTGTCAGCTTGTTGAAAAGGTGCGTATAGCATGGGCAATTAAAAATTTACATTTAAAGCGGATTAGATAGAGTTTTTCCTGCTTTTCTACAATGGGGCAAAGATATTATACTAACTCACCTAGCAAAAATCTATAAAGCATGTAAAAGTCGTATTTATACCAAAACCAGAGCATAACGATTACACCCTTGGAAACTCCTATCGCCCAATCAGCTTTACGTATTTTCTCCTAAAGACATTAAAACGATTGTGCAAAAAATCAATTTGGAAAACGCTCACCAAATTGAAAGATCATTAAGAGACAAAATGTCTACTTTGGGCATGTTTATAGATATTGAAGGCGCTTTCAATAAAATTACTTGAAAAAAAAATAGAAGTTGCTCTTGCACAACATAGTGTAAACCTCACAATTTGTATATAAATAAAACACATGTTGATGAATAGAGCCGCTACTGTTAATGTCCAGGGGATTTAACGGTGAAGAAAGTTGTTGCTAAAGGTTGTTCTCCGGCAGGTGTATTATCTCTACTACTATGGAATATACTAGTCGACAACCTTATACGGCCACTCAATGATCATGGTTTCTATACAATTGGTTATGCAGATAACATACTAATCTTACTAAACGGTAAATTCAAAAACATCTGCAACTTGCTACAAGAGGCTTTAAGAATAATCGAAAATTAGTGCAAAAACCAGGCTCTTACGGTCAACCCTTTAAAAACCCAACTGGTTTTTTTACACAAAAAAAATAAAAATGTAAACTTACCAAAACTTCCACTACCGCTATCAACCAAGGTAAATAATCTTGGGGTAGTTTTTGACAATCATCTCACATCTAAATATGAGATGCAAAAAAGTTTATGTCTTTTTAGCAATGCAGGCTAGCTGTGAGGAAAACATGGGGACTGTTTCTAAAGATAATGTTATGGTTGTACACAGCCGCCATAAGACCTATGCCAAAAACTAGACAAAAAACGTCTGCAAGCAAACTAAATCAGTTCCAACAAATGGCATGCCTAAGTATAACAGCTTTGCGTTTGAAAGCAGCTGGACTTTGGCACATTGCAGGGAAGGCTAGCAAACACCGTACTCTCCTGGAAAAGACTGTTAAGAAAACACTGTTAGGAGCGCAAACAGATAATTTGTTACCTTTCTCTGTGTTTTAAAGACTCTACAACGTGCAAAACTTGGATTTTAAAATATCTTTACTACTAGGAGCGCATACGACTATCTTTCAAACAGATGTAGTTGAGATAACCTTTGGAGTTATAGAACACTATACCGCAAAATATCTGGAAAAAAATGTCCAAATCCTAACGGATAGTAAAGCTTTAAACATGCCTAGAATCACATTGAAGCGAATTTTTGAATGTCATTGTACCCTTACTTTAGCAGCTTGTGGAAATAGCATCGAGCTGCTCTGGATAAAAAGACATTCCAACAAAGTAAATAACATTGAGGCAGACCTGAATCTTAATTGTTTTAACACTTAAAAGCATAAATAACCTACTAGAAATTAACACACACTGACGGCATTGGGATGACATACCGGGCTGCAAACAGGCTAAGAAAGCAATATCTGCTCCAAACGCTAAGACAGCTAATTACTACTTGCGACTGTTCAGAAAGAACTTGCAAATTATGACAAAAATCTTGACAGGACAGTGTAAACTAAACAAACACATGTACACGATTAGAGTATTGGAGACAATCCAACGTGTAGAGGATGTGAAATGCCTCGCATACAATATAAAGTCTATGCTGGGGAGCTGCTGACTTGACATGGCTAGTGTAAGATAGACTTCTCTAAGCGTTGTACTTGCATACATTAGCCACATAGAGTAGTTAGACAACGGAGTAAGATCACTACTGGAGGAGGTACAAAAAAACCAATGAGGCCTTCGTGCAGTATATATTAGTTTACCCTCCAACTTTCAATCCAGAATCTTGGTGTTACTAAATAAACTATATTATATAACAATAGAATAACTTTGGTAAGATGTATGCTCTACATAATAAGATATATATTAATATCATCATCAGTTTTTTCTTCTTTTCACAGGTGTTGTTGTGTGTTGCACAATAAAGTATATCATTTTTTATTAAAATACCCTAACCTCGATTGTGCTATATATGTTTTATTAAATTTAACTTTCAAAACATTAGTAGTGATAAACAATTGGTATTGCATCACTACCAAACCCGTTAATTAAAAGAATGAAGACGCTGTAGATATTGACAAGGCCTAGTTGCTTTAAATTGCAAAATTCTAAACATTTGTAGTAGGGTGTTGGCCCCAACAAATAGCCTTTGAAAATGACTAGCGCACGGCAATACCTTTTGGTTTTCTTCTCTGCGTTAGTCTTGCTGTTAGTTTGTTTATGTTGTTTTTGTCATTGTCACTAATGTGGTACTAATTTGAAGAGGGTTGGTTTTGGCATTGCAAAATTCCCACAGTTTGCTGCGGCAACACATGCTGCCCCGGTCTTTTTTTTTTCTATAATCTTTTTTTCTGTCCTACTTCCTACCCTAACATCCATCTTTCCTTTTTCCTATTCTTGCGTTATTCTGTCTAAATATTTGCTTTGTCTTAAGTATCTTTTTAGTTTTTTTTTTATTTTTATTAACTTTTTCTTCTTCGTATCATCTTTCTTTCAAATATGTTTTGTGTAGTTTCAATAAATGTATTCCCTTTGGTAGTTTTAGATTTGTAAGTTTTACTTTTAGTGAGATTCTAGAATCTCCTTTTGGAATTAGTTTTTTGTGTCTTTTAAATTTTATTAAGTAATAATTTATTTGACTGAATAATACTTTTTTAATAGTTGCTAAGATTTTGCCTAAGAATCCGTAATGAATTGAGATCTAGATATCCAAGCAAAATTTAAGTACAAATAAAATTTGAATATAAAAATCTACAAAAATGCAGATATTAGAATGCGCGTTTGCAAACAACATGGTAATTTTATCAAAAAAAAAAATGAAAAGAAAGTACAAAATGTGATAAAAACCTAAAATAAAACACTAACAAAAAATATAATAAAATTAAACAAAAATGAAACAAAGGTAATGGTAATGATAATAGACATGGTAATTAAAAAACAAAATTGAATAAAAGAATAGACAAATTATACTACAAAATACACAACACATTTTTAGGAAATAAAAAAGTTGAACGGATTACAGTCATTAATTTGTACGCCACGTCATCCGCAAATGCCGTTATTGTCATTTCTTCCGGCAGCCGTATCCAGAGTAGCTTATTATAGACTAGATTCCACAGTTTAAGTCCAAGTGGAAATCCCTGTAGTACTTCTCTGGTCAGTGAACTACAAGCTTATAAACTGAAATACTTATATAAAAGGAATAATTAAAAACTCAATTTAAAAAACAAATCTAATTACAACTTTTGCTGGATTGCATAGAACCGATGGGAACACTTAGATAAAGCAAAAACTATAAAACCTTAAAAACATGATTAGTTAAAAATACACAAAAAACAAAAATGACCAAGAAAAATGTGAAATAATACAATATACAATACGAATATACAATGAAATCATGTTTAGAAAGACTATCCAGCTTTTATGAATTTAAATATATGCTTTTGTTTGCAATCAATCATATCAAATAACTCTAAAAATAGGCAGTTAGATTCATTGCCAATCAATCATATAATATTTTATATACAAAAAATGATTATTTAAGTCAGCATCTTGCTATTTGTGCTTGCTTGCTTAATAATTATCATTTAACTCGTCAACAACATTGACGGTATTTGTAGTAATTTCTTAAACAAAAACTAATACCCATCTACAAAGTTAAGACAAAAAAAGCAACTACTATAGTTTTTTTTTACAACTTTTGAGATGCTTTAACTACAGTTTTGTCGCTTAGAGACTATAATATAATAAATTAAAAAAAAAAAACAAATTTACTAGACCATGGTTGAGAGGTTATTCTACATATTTTTCATCTCAATTTCTAAAAGCATCTTTTTGACGATGACGCAGCTTTATGAGCCAGTTAGGTCATTTATATCTTTACTTCTAGTAGTATTGATATGTGTTAAAGCATTAAAAAATATAATTTATTGGACACGCTTTAAACTTTGTCAACCAGATATTTTATTATATTATTCATTATATTTATTATATTTTGAAAGATAAAATAAAATTTAACTAAATTAGAACATCTTCTATAGTCATTATAGTCATATTCTAATCTAACTAAAAATTGATAATAAATTGCCATATATAATTATATCTGACTTAAATTTTAACTTCAGTGAAACATTTAAAATTTCTTAATAAATTGATAAACGTGAAGTGTACTTTTGAGTGTGCTTAATAATAACCTGTTTGATAAAAATTAATTGAATCTACTCACCCTCAAATTCAAATTATTTACTTTAAAACGTATTTGAAGTAGTATAACTTTTTGTTTTATTTTAGTTTTATACCTATTTAAGAAGTAAACTAGAGTATTTAGTAGCAAATAGATTTACTTTATATAAAGGTGACAAATGTATATTAAAGATTAATGGCTATTAATAAAAAGTGTAATTTATATTTTAACTGAAAACTCATTTAATATGCTCTACGTTAATTCAGTTTCTACGAATGTTTCGAATATTGTCATAATAAATTTATTTTACTTATCTTCAATATAAACAAATAGACTTTACAAATATCCTCATAGCTCTGGTATCGTCAGCAAATCAGATTATATACATAATCAATTTATGAAAGTAAATATTTTTCAAATCAATATGTCAATATTAACAGATGAAACTAATCTAATTAAATTTGTGGTAGAAATATCAGAAATATTTAATACAGTTTAAAAAAATATTATTAGATGGAACAAAATTATATAAACTTTTCTTATAACCTGAGTATAATGAAATAGTTTGGAAGTTTATATTTTATAAAATATTACATTCATATTGAAAGATACATATTTATTATTTCTTACTAATTATCAAATTATAATAACTGATTATTCTTTATTATTGAGAGAGTTTATACTCACAATTAGTTTGATCAAATAATATGAATAATTATTTATAGTTAAGAGTTGGTCTAGAAATATCATTCCAAATAAGCATTTTTTTCAAAACATTAAAGATTATGTAACCATAACCAAATTCAACACATATTTCTGTAACTAACTAAAAAGTTAATCTTGCTTGGTGCAGATTCATGTAAGTCAATCAGTTACCATGTGTCTAATCTTATCAACTGTTTTCTGTAAATTTAAATTTTAAAATATTATATTTTATTTTGTTTTCTTAACGAAATGGAAGTGTTTGGACCCCTTCAACATTCATTAATAAAGGTTTGAGTTTTTCGTATTAAAGTCAAAGTAAACCTAAACATTATCCAATTTTCTTCATCAATTCAACAAAAGCTTGTAATAACATGGCAAGAGCATTCTAAATTTTAGTTTGACTTTATCGTTCACTAACTAGTGAGTCTTTTACTTTTTTTTATGAAGTTATTGTGCTTGGCCAAAGATTTATATGACAACATACATTTTCAAATTGTTCTGAGTTGTATAAAAGTTTCTTTTTTTTTAAATTCTGTTTTACAAACAATAATCATTTTGAATATTTTTTTTAGGCTTGGTATTTTAATGTATAATATATCATTAATACATATTTTAATTTTAATATTTGATATGAATTATTATATGAATTGCTGTTTTGTAAATCAGAACAAAAAATATAAAAACACATAATTAAAAACATGTTGAATTTAATAAAATGGTGCTAAGCGTTCAGCAATTATACGATCCATGCTATTAATCAGCATCAGTATGCGCGTTTTATGCTGATTCTCAACTTGTGTATTTGCTGACCCACCCATTGAAAAGATTATTATTATTCTACCATTCTCATAAAGAAATTTTTCAATGTATATTTTAAAACGGACCCATTAACTAAAGCGTTTAAAATGGTTAACCCATTAATTTTATATTATTGCTTTGTTAGTTTTTACAAACACATTGCACTTACTAATTAAATTACCCTTCTTTAATTAAAAAAGTAATTAAAATAAGTATATAAACCGACCACATTCCTTATTACGCCTTCAGTAATTAGTTGAAATTAAATTAAATCACCCAGAAATTACAAACATTTATTAAGATACATATAAATTAATTTTTTATATTAAATAATATTAAAATCATTCATAGACAACCTAGTTTCTTCTTCACTCTTTAATTAATCCTTGAACTAAAATACAAATAACAATAATATCATCGGTCGGAACGCTAGTAAAATAAATCATGTTCAATAAATTGTGCAACTAACTAAAAACATGTTGGATTGAACTTAACCTTCAGCTTCGGCTTTTTTACACAATCAACAAAGTGTGAAATTAATAGTTTTTGAAGATCTTAATAATTTATGACATAAATACTTTCATAATACATTTACTCCCATTGAATTCTAATAAATTGATTAAGTATTTCCTAATAATTATTAACATGCTAATTGACTTGCAATTCACACTTAAATGGTAAATTATAACAAATTGAATTATAGTCATAACGGCGTTATCAATATTAATTTAGTATCAATGGTTTCGATTATATAATTTTACGCTTTATATTTTAATCAATGTAATTTGTATTATTTTTTTCAATATAATATTTTCCTATTAATTTCTGCATGGCCAATGATGCGGACGGAACACCCCCGGTAGACTTTCTAAGCTGTGCAAAAATGAATGGTATTACTTTTCGTTATTAATCATCGTGTAATTTTAGTTGAGAATATACGTTCAGAATGAGAGATTTTATACAACTAATTATACATTGTGGCGTATCTTGTGTATTTTATTTGTTATCAATGTTATTGTACATATGAATGGTTCTTTTTAATTGAATCACTTGTTATTTGTTAAAATCGATTATGTATAAATATAGAAGTCTACAACGTAGATCTATTAAACCGCAAGGCAGTAAGTCAACAATCTTATCAATATGCTTAGAAGTATATACTTCCTTGTTATTAAGTTCAATCATTTTATACCCAATTAATAATATAATGTTTGGTAAATAGCAAGTCAAATGCGCTGATATTGAAAAAAGTAGTACCTAACCATAACAATGGAAAAAGTAGTGTGTTATTGTAAAAAGGTGTGTACTGAATTGAAATAACCTTATAAAACACACATAAATTTAAAATATATTGTTAATATGTTTATTAAAGTTTATATTTTCATATAATATAACATCTGCTAAACAATATTGAAACACGCTTGCTAAAATTTAAATCAAATGAATTGATTTTAAATCACTTCATCAGAATGTTTGTTACACGTTTTTTTTTGTTAAAGTTTGTATCTCTACTATACCATGTTGAAATCCACTTGCTAAAATTTAAATCAAGTTTATTGATCCACCACTTTATCAGAATATTTAAGTCTGATTAAAAATTAGTTTGGTGAAAACAATTAAAGATTAATAATCTTTAATGACAGATAAATGTATTAAAAAAGATGTTACACCAAGTTGGTAAAAAAAGGTTTTAATTTGAGTTTTCTCTCTTGTTTTAGCATTTATGCAGTTATATGCTAAGTGTTAAATAGTTATAGAATTGCTCTTACTTCTTCTGATCTATCTCTGTATTTATTATTGAATAAAATTTCTTCTAAATGGTGTTGACTATGACTTCTTGTGTGATTTGCATTTTGTGGTGTATTAAATTTATCAGTTTTATCTCATGTTAGTATCTATATTAAAAAAGAAATTGATTTCTACTAAGTATATCTGTGTCAAAGTTAATAACTATTTTTTTTATGCGTCTATATTTAGGTTTTTTGAATTCTTTATTTAGTTTTTTTAAATAATAAATTCATGAAGAGTAAGAGTTTTTGTTCCTTAATATTTGGTAATCATTCTCAAAGTTTTGGATTAGCAAGCACTGAGAGTTTTAAAATATGTCTTTGCAACCGTTCTTCATACTGGTGCAGCATAAGATAGTTGGGCTCTGATTGTCAATTTATAGAGCGTCATTTTAGTTTTAGTTGCATCTTTTTATAACGTAGAAGTGATGCCAAACTTATCATTGTGACTTTGGTTTTGTCTTTAACTTTATTAACATTAGCGATTAGTGATTTGTTCAATGTTACTCTTAAGTAGTTTGCTTGAGTATCCCAAGGTATTGGTGTGCTATCCAGGATAATGTTTTGGTAAGGGGTTATTTAAATTGTTTTTTAGTGAAAGGCCTGTTTTTTAAACGGGTCGATTTTAACTTCCCACTTTTCAGTCCATTTGGTGATAGTGTCTGCGGCTTTTTATAGGTGTTTTGTAATAAATTTTGGTAAACTGGCTCTATGAGTTATTGCCGTATCGTCCGCAAATTGAGCAAGGATGGTTTCGTTAGTCACATCCGGGATGTTTCCAACATAGATGTTATATAGGGCAGGTAATAGAGTTGAGTCTTGAAGAACACCGGTTGTCATTGGTTTAACTGAAGAAAGCGTGTTTGTAATTTTGACTTGAAAACTGCCATTTAAGAAGTTTTTAATCATTTTGCCCAGGTAGTGTGGGTATTTTAGATCGATATAAGTTGGCTATCAAACCATCATAGTCTTCTACAAAGCAATTAGCCTTTTTTAATGTAGTGTGTGCTAAATCATTTTGACCGTGGATGGTGGGGATGGTATTATGCTTTTTCATTAGACATTTCGAAAGATAAGTTTCAGATTTTAGGTATTTTGTCATCTGTTTGTTGAAAAAAGTTGTCTCACTGTTTGTACTTAAATAGTTTGATTTCTTTTTTTACTCTGTTTTTAATTTGTTTGTCGTGAGCAGTTTTGGTTTGTTGGAATTTTTGTCTGGCTGTGTTTTTCTTATGAGACGTTTTAAATATGGAATAAGTCCAAAAGAGTCCTAGTCGTTATATCTTATGATATTACTAGTAGCTTTATCTTGTGCAGTTTGTATGGAAGAAGTTAGGTTTTCAACAGGTGCGTCTGTGTGAAGCAAATTTTTGAAAGTGGGCCAAAATCATTTTTAACAAACAGATGAAACTTTTTCCAGTTAGTTCTTTTTTTAGTTTTGTCCAGTTTTCCTACAGAAGTTCCAAGTGTTGTTAGTAAGACAGGAAGGTGGTCTGAATCTATTTCGTTGTATACTACTGAAGTGGTGACATTGTGTATGCCTTTTGACAAAGCAATCACAAATATTCGTTCTTGCAAATAACTTCGAAAGAAAATATTCAGAGATTAAAAACTGCTTTATCAAAAGAAAATTGGTCTTGTACATACAACTCTAATAGTGTTAACAAGAAATAGGAGATATTTATAAATATTCTAAAATACAATTTAGATTTAACAATGCCTGTTTTAAAAAGATTAATAACAAATAATAAACCTAAACAGATAGAAACTCCTCAACTTATTAGTTGCAAGAAAGAACTCGAACTACTATGTATTCTTAGACAATATATGCCAAATTGAGAAGATTTGTATATCAAAAAGGAAACAGAGTATAGGAATCTACTATCCAAAGAAAAAAAAGTTTATTTTAGTAACACTATTAAAAATTCCGACAACAAATCACGAACGGTATGGAAAATGGTAAAAAACAGCATCAACAACAAAAAATATAACTCTAACATAGTTTCGAATATTCCATCGGCAGAAGAGTTTAACCAATATTTTACAAACTGCATCTCAAACCTATTAGAAAACTTTACAGAGCAGCAATCGGATAACTATGACTGCAAAGTACCATACCACAATAAAGAATTTCACCCTAATCTCACAACCAATACCGAAATTATAAATGTCGTTAAAAATTTAAAAAACTCTAAATCTACAGGAAACGATGGATTCTCTAGCAATATATTAAAACAAATAATAGATTCTATTGTAACACCGCTCTGTCATTTAATAAATGAATCGATTAAATTAGGAATCTACCCTGAAAAGTTAAAAGTAGCAATGGTTATACCGCTATTTAAAAAAGGAACAAAAACCGATCCTTCAAGCTATCGACCAATATGTCTCTTACCAACGTTATCAAAAGTCATTGAAAAAATTATGTTTGAAAGACTTTATAACTTTATGCACGATAACAAGTTATGGAATCCAAACCAACATGGTTTTATGAAGAAGAAAAACACTGATACAGCTATTTTTTATTTTACCCAGCAAGTTTTAAATAGCTTAGAAAATAAACATGTGCCATGTGGAATATTTGTCGATCTAACAAAGGCGTTTGACAGCATTAACCATTCAGTATTATTAAAAAAACTAAGACACTATGGAGTACGAGGAACATCTCTTAATTGGATAGAAAACTATCTCAAAAACAGATACCAAAAGGTAATAGTGAGAAAAGAAGTCAACCTTGAAGAATCTACATTAACAGCAATAAACGTCGGAGCTCCGCAAGGAAGCATACTGGCTCCCCTATTATTTGCAATTTATATAAATGAACTGCCATCACTATTTCAAAGAAACAATGTGCAAATAATTAATTACGCAAACGACACTACCTTTCTAACTAACAGCAACAATTTAGAAAATTATATTCAGGATGCAAATATATGCCTGACAGCAGCAGATAACTGGTTTATAGAAAATTTATTAATACTTAATGCAGAAAAAACAAATGTAATGTTTTTTAAAACTACCAAAGCTACAATAACGACAAATGACATCACACTTATAGGACAAAATATAACATGTACCTCATGCACAAAGTTTCTGGGAATTCAAGTCAACGATACCTTAAACTGAAGCGATCACATTACTTACCTAAATGCAAAATTAAACACCGCATGTTATGGTCTTCGAGTTCTATCAAAAGAAGCTAACTCTGATGCACTTAAAATCATATACTATGCTAATATATACTCTTTACTACAATATGGCATAATTTTCTGAGGAGGATGTCCGGGCACAAAAAAACATTTTTGTGACCCAAAAAAGAGCTCTTCGAATAATTACAAACAAAAAATACAATGATTCATGTCGTGGAGTTTTTAAACAACAAAATATTTTAACAGTATTTGGATTGTATATATACCGCTGTCTATTATTTTTAAACAACCACCCATCTCTTTTTGCAGATTATTTAAACAAAGAAACTAGTTACAATTTAAGAAAACAATCTTTAATGCAAATACCCGGTCACCGTCTAAAAAAATTTGAAGATGGTACACTTTATACGTGTATCAAATTTTACAACAACCTGCCAGAAGCAATCAGGAAAAAAGCAGATAACAAAAAAGAATTTAAAAATGAAATTTTACAATATCTTGTAGAACTGGAACCCTATTCGGTTAAAGACTACATAAATTAAATTATTAAACACTTTTTGACGTCTTCAAACACAATGTGATGTACATCTATTTTTATATGTATATGTAACTTGTTCGTTTTGAAATAAATATTATTATTATTATTATTATTATTATTATTATTATTATTATTATTAATGTCAAGTATGTCGGGCGGGTGACCTACGTGGCTATAGTACGTTGGTGCAGTTGGACAGTGCATGGATAAGATGTTATTATCTATAAATTTGATTAGAATCCTGCTTTTTAATTGTGGCGCGGCAGTCCCATGCCACGTGTTTGGAGTTGAGCTCACCCTCAATAAGTGTGAAAATATTGTCAAGTTGTAAGACTTCTGGGGCAATGTAAAATAGCTGTAAAACGCGCAATAAAAAAGAAAAAAAAAATTTTTTTTAATCATTTTCATTTAGTAGTTTTATTTGTAGTTGATATACTAATTTTTTTTAAATTCTTTCTATAGGGGGAAAGTTGATAATTACCCCGGTCGCTTCCAGGTTAGTAAAGTTTAAAGTTTTAATTTCTAAATGGTCTATTGTTCTCTTGATAAGTATAGCTTGATTAACTCTGTCGTGTCTGTATATATTAAAGTTAGGAAATTTTAGGTGGTCTCTGGGTCTTAACTCAATTTTAGATAATAGCATTATATCAATATCGTAGTCCGAAATAATAAGTTGTTTGGGATATTTGGCATTGCCGTTTTTATTCCAGTGTTCTATTGATGTAATATTATTTTGTACTTTTATTATTGGTTTTGATTTTTAAGAAGAACGGTTAGATCAGTTTCAGTAAATTTTGATAGTTGATGCTACTATTGATGGCATTAGTGAGTTTGGATTTAAGATTAGATTTTAATTTTATGGGCGGTGTTGGTTGTTGTTGTGGCTGCACAGCTTTTGCGTATGATGTAAGTTGTAGGCGTGGCATAAAGGTTATGTATCTTTTGTAACTTTTTTTGAAGGTTGCATTTTAGGTTATATTTTTGATTTCATCTTTTGGTAGATTGGACATCCTTTATAGGATGCGGGGTGATTACCTCTGCAGTTTGCTCAAAGAGTTTTCTCCTTGTATGCAGAGGTAAGATGGCATTGTGCTGATGATTGGTTTTTGGCGCATCTAACACACGCCCAGTCGTTAGTGCACATTGATGCAGCATGTTTATAGGCTTTACTGCAATGACAATAAGCCGGTTTACTAGACTTAAACTTTCCTCTGTAGAGCAACAAAAGTTATTGAAATTTAACACTGGTGACTTAATAATTAAATTGGAAGATAAGACCCTAGAGATTGTCTTACAATGAAAGAGTACAATTTAAGAAAATTGTCAATAAAATGTTACAAGAGGAAATTATTTGTCCAAGTAAATTTTTGTATGCAAATCCGATTATACTTGTTAAGAAAAAAATGAGGAAATGCGACTGTGTATAGACTATAAAGACTTAAATAAACGTATGAAAAAGGTATGTTATCCATTGCCATTAAGCTCTGACCAAATTGACGCTCTGCGTAACGCAAAATATTTTACGCTACTAGATAAAAAAGCAGGATTTCACCAAGTGCCAGTTAACGAAGCATCAAAGCACATAACTGCGTTTGTCACACCGGATAGACATTTTGAGTTTAATTGCAAGCCATTTGAGTTCTTAAATGCACCAGCCACTTATCAAAAAGCAATTGATCGTGCTTTAGCCAACCTTAAGGGCTCTATTGCGTTTGTTTATTTGGATGATGTGTTGATTATTTCCGGGTCTATTATAGAAGGATTTATTAATTTAGAAAAAAATGATGACAAATGTCGTTTCTTTGAAAAACAAACTAAATATTTGGGAGTCATAATAAATAATGGTAAAATAACATGCAGTCTACCAAACCACTTAAACATGTTAAGGGCGTCCGTCAATTAATGGGTTTGACTAGTTACTTCCGTAAGTACATCTGTATTTTTGCGTTCATAGCTGCACCTATCACATCACTGTTACTGAAAGACGCAGAATTCAACTGGTCACCTCAATGCAAGAAAGTTTGTCTGGAATTAACTGAAAAGATAGTGAACCAACCTATTTTAAATTTTTTTAACCCAGATCTTCATATAGATCTACATAATGATGCCAGTAGTGTTGAGTTGGGCGCAGCATTGATGCAGCGCAAAAATGGATTACTGCGCCCAGTTGCGTATTTTAGTAAAAAACAACTACTGTTGAAGCAATATATCACTCCTATGATTTGGAAACTCTAGCCATTGTTGAAGCAACGCAACACTTTAGAGTGTACTTATATAGAATCCAGTTCATTTTAATGACTGATTGTAATTTTGTGAGAGCAACTGCGTTAAAAAAGGAATTAAATCTACGAGTTGCACGCTGGTGGATCAGACTTTAAGACTTGACTACTCTATCCAATATAAAGGTGGAACTAAAATGGTAAATTACTTGAGCTAAAATCCGGTGTTAATGGTTCATTGTAGTGCAGAAGAGAACAAGCAACCAACTACGATAATCGAATTTCAGTTACAAACACCTGGTGGGAAACTTTGTTATTGTTGTTTTGTATCTGTAGCAACCAGGTTACATCCGATGCGATTATTTTATGACAAAGCTTCTCATATTGGATGGGACAAAAGGATTAGAAAGATTCGTAAAACTTTATTTTGGCCAAAAATGGAAAAATGTTTCAAAAAGTTTGTTTAAAATTGCCGTCCTTGTGCAATTGGTAAATCACACACTGGAAGAAAGGCCGGATATATGTAAATTGGTATTAAAGCTCATAAACCATTTTATACATGGCACATTAATAATGCGGGGTTTTTGAAAAGATTTCAGGGTATGGCGCAAACCCTAGTATTAATAGATCAATTTTCAAAAGTATTGCAAATTCCTACCAATTTTTAGTAAAAAAAAACGCTGATTCAATTGTTGCACTACAGGCATTATTTGATGAAATGGGAAAACCACTTCAAATCGTTGTTGATCAAGCTGCTTCATTCAGAGGTTAGCAATTTAAAGTATTTTGCAAAGATAATTACGAAGAATTGCATTTAAAAGCAACAGGAATGCCAAGAGGAAACGGCCAGGTTGAAAGAGAGATGCAAACAAATTCAATTTAATGCGTGTTACACTTTCTGCACAAGATGAAAGTAAATGGATTGAGGTTTTCAAAGGTGTTGAGGAAAATTTGAATAAAACAATAAGATGTATAGTACAAGCTCACATTTGCCTGCAACAGAAAATTTTCTGACTGGAGTCGATACGATAAACTCCATCATTGACTATGATGCTCTAATCAAGAAAGCCAATGAGCGTATGGCTGGTAGTCATCTAGTTTAAAAGAAAAAGTTTGATGGTGCTTGTTATAAAGCAATTCTGTTTCAAACAGAAGATTTGGTTCTTGTTGCGGATTTCCAAGTAGCCGGAAAAGGAAAACTACGACCAAAATATTTGTGGCCATAAGTTGTTAAAGCAGTAATGCCAAATGAAAGATATGCCCTTCAAAGAGTTGGAACACATTGTACTACAGTAGCTGCACATAAACAGTTGCGTCTATGGCCGTTAGCTGACAATAACATTAGTGAGTATATTCTAATATAGTTTTTGAGGAAACAAACTGTTAAAAACCTGTATAATTATTAGTTGATATTCTAATGGCCTCTGAGTTCCTGATGAAAGAAGCTATTAAGAATCTGTATAATCGTTAGTTCATATTCTAATGGCCTCTGAGTTCCTGATGAAACAAGCTATTGAGAATCTGTATAATTTGTGTTTAATATTCTAATGGCCTCTGAGTTCCTGATGAAACAAGCTATTGAGAATCTGTATAATCGTTAGTTCATATTTTAATGGCTTCTGAGTTCCTGATGAAACAAGCTATTAAGAATCTGAATAGTTAATAATTGTCAATTGTTGTTCAAAAAGTTTTTTGAAAAAAAAAATGTATTATTTTATTATTATTTTTTTGGTCAAGCAGGTTCGAGGACGAACCAAGGTCAGGAAGGCTGTGTTAGCAATTATTAATGCGTTGCCCTTAGTCAATTTGTGGAGTGCTGCGCCACAATTATATTTTTTTTGTCAGTAAGCCGTGATTGTTTGTTATGTTATAATTCGAATTGTCATTTGTAATAAAAATAAATTGAGTTGAATTTGAAAAAGTTATTTTATTTATTATTTATTCTTAAATATATAAAGTAAAAATGTTTTTACATCTATTAAAAAATCCTAGTTTTCAAGATACTTACGAAGCTATGTCGACAACATGATTGTTCCAAAAAAGATTATGTAAAATTGTAATTTAGAAAACAAATTTAAAAAGATTTAGATATGGATTTGTTGTTTAGTTTAACATTTGGTACTGATGATACCTTCGATTTAGATTTTAAAACAGTAAAAAGTTAAGTTTTATTATAGTTAAAATTTACCATGTTAAGAGTGCCCCATTCAGATATTGTTTTAAAGTCTTTGTTTATAGATGCTACAGTTTCTAACCTTGAAATTTCAAGACGCTCTGTCATTTGTCGATATGGTTTTTAAAAAGTATAAAGTATAAAGGGTGCTATCATCTGCAAAACTATGAATAAAACTTTTAGTTATTTGAAAAAGTTTATTAATGTAAATCAAAAATAAAGTTGGAGAAAGAGCAGAACTTTGAGGAACACCAGTATTTTTAATGTTGGGGTCATAGTTAAAACCATCAATTCTAATTCAAATTTTTTTATTGTTAAGAAAACTATTGATAAAATTTACAGTTTTTTTTAAGACTTATACAATGGAGCTTGTTGACAAAATTAAGATGCTATACCTAACGCTTTCAAAATGTCTAGAGTTACTGGAACATTTTCTTCTTGTTTGTTTAAAGTAGAATTTCATTTGTGACTAACACAAGTCAGAAGATCTGTTTTAAACAAAATCCATATTTAGTATCTGAGATAAAGTTTATTTGTTCTAAGAACTTGACAATGTAAAAATTAATATGTTTTTTAACATTTTTGACATATTTGTCAATAGTTTAAAGAATCAGACTTGTCTTTTTTTTTAGGAAAAAGTTGAACATTTGCAGTTTTCCAACAATTTGAAAATGTTCAATTTTTTTGTAATAAGGCAAATATTTTGGTCAAAATGAGAGATAATTTATTTGCAAATGTTTTAAGAATGATAGATGAAATTTCATCTATACCTGATGCCTTTCTAGTATTTAATTTCAGAAGATATCTTTGGACAAGTCTAAAATAAATTGGACCTATTATTTTTCTAGCCGGTATTAAAGGTACAGCAATGAGAGAATTTATAATAGTAAAATGAGATGCAAATTGAATTTGCAAATATATCTGTTTTTTTTTGGATTAGTAACTAGATTGTTTTGATCATTTCGAAGAGGGAGTATTGAAAATTTATACTACTTTGCAATGAATTTATTGTTTTGTAATTTTTTTTGTTGTTTATAGAAAGCTGAGAGTTTTTGATTAGCTATGTTTCTGTCAATTCTATCTTTTTTAGATTGAATTAGATTGTCTCAATAATTACAAGCTAACTTAAAAAAAACGAAACTAATTTTTTGATGACATTTTGAATAGTTTTTGTGAGATTTTCTGCTGCAATATGTAGATTATTAGAGTATAAACAATGAGTATCAACATCAAAATTAATAAGAATGTTTTTTTTTATTTTTACTATGTTTATCTTAGAATAATGATAGATGAGGCGCGGTTGAAGTTTGGTAGTAATAAGAAGAAAAGTTTTAACAACAGAAGTAAAAAGTGAACAATCAGAATTTCCTAAATCAGTCTCAACATTAGTTGTTTTAATTTCTAGAAATGTTGAAAGATACAAATCTAATAATCTTGGTTCACCAAGAAGTCCATTACGAGGAAAGTATGTGGGTGTTGAATAAGTTGGGTAAGGTTATGAGAAGCATCAAAAATCATATTTTGTTGTTCGGATAGTGTTGTAGAAGATGAGTGGCTAACCATTCGGTATTATGCACATTAGAATCTTCTAACAAAATGAATACAAACTCCGCCTGCATAGTCATTGGGTGGATTGAGTAGCTCAATGACTATGCTGCTGGTCCTAAGCCCGGATAAAAGAGGAAGGTTCCAGGGTCAGGGTATCATCCTACTCTGGGTAAAAAGAAATCACACGCTCACAGAAACGGACACTTGCCTCGGAATAGAACCACGACAACTTACGCAAAAAAACGGACAACAAATTAGAGAAAGAAGGATGCTGCGTGTTGCCACTTAGAATGTGAGATCATACAAGAACTAAGATCAAAAAGTTTTAAAAGAACTAACAAGACTACAAGAACTACAAGAAACAAAGATGAAAGAAATACAAAGAATATATTGTAGTCTACAGTGAAGTTTAAAAACACGAAAGAGCTATGGCAACCAGCATAAAATACCAAAATTGTATAAAGAAATGCAACTTCATCAGCTTATGTATTATAATTGCCACACTAAAGTCAGATGACCAAATAATATATGTACAATCAATATATGCACCATAAGATAACAGACCGCAGCTTCTAAGAGACTTGTTTTTTGATCAACTTCAAATTACAATAGACTCAATACCAAGTGACCAACCCATGATTTCACTGGAGGACTTTATGCACAAGTTGGCAACGGACCAGTCCCAGGAATTAAACAAAGGTTCAACGAGAATGTGCTGAATGATAACGGGAAACTAATGATAAACCTGTGTGCTTACAATGAGTTGCGTATCAATAATACTTTTTTCGACATAAAATCGCAGTATACATTTACATTTATTTTGCAAACACCAGAAGCCACACTTCAACTATGGACTACATTGTGACAATTTTACCACATTCAAATACTAAAAATCAGTACGCTTAACTCGGCAAATATATGAAGCGACTATAACCTTCTACTCGGAATTAGAATTAAAATTAGAATACCAAAGCAATCAAAACCGGAGATATCAGCACTGAAAATCAATATTGAACTGCTATGGGACCCTACGATAAAAGACCTATACAAAAATAGACTACAACAAAAAATTGGAGAAAACCCGATTTTAAATATTAATGACATCAATCTAGCATGGAAAACAATTAAAAACAATATCAAGAATTCTGCAAAGGAAGCACTTGGCGAACGAACTGTTAAAGTGAGCCAAGTAAAAAACCAGAAAACATTATGGTTCCGCCCGGAAATCAAGGAACAGTGTAAAGAAAAAAGAAAGACCTACCTAAAATACTACACTCTGCAAACAAGTTAGAAAAAAAAAACAAACGAATTAGTTAGAAAGATCAATTGTGAACACTGGGAAATGTTATCTAAATTTCTAGAGGATAATTTGTACGGGCTTCAGAAGCAGATATGGCAATTCATAAGATCGCAGAAAAAAAAGGTCAATAAACTCCTAGAACCAATCCACATAAAAAAGAAAAAGTGGATCAGATGTCTAACCGATCTGTATAAAATGGCAAACACAACAGTCAAACCTAACACACCAGAAATAGCTATTAACAAAAATGCCACAATCAGTACATCCAACATAGAAAATGCACTACAGAAACTAAGAAATAGGAAAAGACTTACAAAGACTAATAGAGGAATTAACAACTTTAATACAGAAAAGTATATATTAACACAAAATCCTAGATGAATGGCACCAGCACTACTGTCTTAATGTTCAAAAAAGGGGACAAAAAAATTCCAACAAATTATAGAAAAATAAACCTTTTAAACACTGCCCTAAAACTAACTAACTAAGGTAATTACCACCAAAATTAACAGTCTTACATGGTTGACGGATAAATAACAGGGATTTAGATCGGGAAGATCTTGCACTGACGACGTGTTTGTTTTGAGACAAATAACAGAGAAATCGATCGAGTACAACAGGCCAGCGTTTGTATGTTTTGTTGATTTAACTAGAGCATTTGACCGTGTCCAGCTAAAAGACGTTATCTTTTACAACAGGCAAATCCCTTACAACCTTATCAAAACTATAGAGAACATATTAACAAACAATTAAATACGAGCACAAATAGAAGAAGACTTTCTGAGCTTTACTCTTTTCAATTTAATAATAGAAGAAATTATTCAAAATGTCCGAGAACAAAAGAGATATAAAATGGGGGATGCAGAAATCAAAATATTGTGCTATGCGGACAATGCCGCTCTTATTGCAGAAAATGAAGATGACTTACAAAGGTTATTACACTCATTCAACCTAACAGCCAAGTCTTTAAACATGGAAATATCATCGACCAAAACAAAGTGCTTAACAACATCAAAAACCCCACAAGTATCGAACTTTCCGGCTTCGGTGATATTGAAGCAGAGGTGAGAGACCAAACAACAAAAGCAATTAGAATAGCAGGCTGCTTGAATACAATATGGTGGAATAAAAGTATAGGAACGGACACTAAATCTAGGATCTATAAAACCAAGGTGAAGCCGGTAATGACATACCGCAAAACCAAGCCAAAAACAGCAAAAACCAAAAAATTCCTAGAAACAGCTGAAATAAAAATACTCCGCAGAATAACTGGAAAGACACTGTTAGATAGAGAAAGAAGCAAGTCTATCAGAACAACATGTAAGGTCAAAAACATTAACGACTAAGTTACAGACAGGAAGAAGGAATGGAACAAACACATTAGCAGGATATATGACCCCAGACTCGTGAAAATTACTTGAGACGTCGAACGCCTCAGAAAACGATGGTGCGACAGCCTCATGCAAGTGGCCGATGATTAAACAGGCGACTCGCATCATAATTAGTTTGAAGAAGTTTTAAAAGTTTTTCTCTTATCAAGAGGCCGCATTAGATAAACATCTACTTTTTTATTAATTTTAGTAGACCGTGGTTTGACCAGAAAATATGTATTAATTATTACAATACTAAAAGAATCATCAACTTGTATTTCAATAACTTTTGTAATAAAAGTGAATGACAAATATTTCACAACAATATTTTAGATTACTTTGGAAATACTCTACATATACCACAAAAAAAAATTATTGCAGAGAAATAAGCCAAATTATTAAAACAAAATTAATTTAATCTGAGTCGAACCAGAAGAAAAAATTTCAGAAACAACGAATAAAATATTTAGATTAAGCAATTGTTGCGACCGTAGCACAATGGTCTAGTGCGAAGACTGTTGTGCAGGCAGCCTGGGTTCGATTCCCGGCAGCGGCAATATCTAATTTGTCGAATATATTTCGATGCGGTCGTCTCCTTTGCAAGGCAATGGCAAACCAGCAAAGTATTTGCCTAGTAAACCCCTCTAGTGGTGTGGTTCGGATTCCACTTTAAACTGTAGGTCCCGTATGTTTGTGTGGAACTATTATCGCGCACCACAAACATACGTGAGGGGTGCCGACGCTCGTAGCGAGTATGGCACTATAAGAAGAAGAAGAATTAATAATGCAAATATGAATTAAAAACAACAACAAAAAAATCATAAAAGCATTTTCTACTTGATTCATAGATATACTAAACCTATTATTATATTTTTGTTTTTGTAGATTGTAGAGCAGTTATAAACTTATTTATACAGACAAGACAATCAATTATAATGACAAAAATATTCTAAATTATGTTTGATTAAATTATATAGATAATTTTATTGATATAAAGTTTAATATACTTTAAGTACTTTAGTACGTGTATTGTTATATATTTTTCATCATACATGTTTATATACTTTTTCATTTATCAGACCATTTATTATTAATACTCACGATCACACAAGCATTTCATCCATGGCCAAGGCTAATTTAATATTCTTATCGTGTTTTTAATTTCAGACACGTTTCTGGAATATCTTTATTTTATCATATATTTCTGATACACCCAACATCCGGCTACTACACAAATGTAACATTCAAATTGGTGTATTTATTTGATATCGTAATATTCCAAGAAAAAAATGTGTACGCCATTTTCTAAAACAGCGATCGTTAAAGAGACGTCAGTGCGAAGGCGTCGCGGCGCTTTTCGTCATTGGAGCGTATACTTCCGCCAATGAAAATAAGAGAAGTCGCTAATCATATCGGCCAATGCCCTTTGAACGTATTTATTTTAAAACATGACATTATCTTAAGAGTGTATACAAAACAACATATCGTATGACTTTGATAGTCTTTATAAAATGCGATAAAAGTGGTGCACGATACGGACGACACGACTGAATTACAAACACGGATTTTAATCTCGTAGATCGTCGCTGTAAATGTTGCATCAGTTTTAATTTTTGTTCTGTTGGGGTAATATTTATATGTCACTAAAATGTAATCAAGTCATGTGATAACATTAAGAGATTATTCGTATGTTTTTTAAAACCTTGAAACAAATCAAATATTAATATATAATTAAATCTTGTATGGACCATTAAACATGTTGAAATATTAATTTCGTAATAATATTAAGCAAAATTATGTTTATTAAAATTCCTAACATATTATATTTATAAACTTAATTGAATTATCTGTTATTCTTAAGGAAAGAAAATGCTTACAAAACTTGTAATTGCTATTTATAATAACATTATATTTAATATACGTTTTTCTATATAAGTCAAGCTGTGATAATATTTAATGAGTTGAATGCATGTTGCAAAACTTAATGCTTGTAATTTCTCTACCATGGGACATTGTCTTTAATAACAGGCCATCGAATATCAATCCTTTCATTAGATTTAATTATCGGCGAATACTTGTCCTCGACACGATATTCCAACCATATATAAATAAAAAATAACTGTGGTTACAATTAATTACAGATAATTTACTCATCAACCCCAATGAATCAGCGGATGAGTAAATACATTTGAAATACATCCACGCTTTATTATATTTTAATGAATCTTGTTTTGATTTATACTTAATTAAGGAAATGTTAAAAAAAAGTGATGCAAACCACGTGTGGGATGTATTGACCCTCCAGCCATACGAAAATTAATTAATTGCCTTTGTTGTTGTACACTGTTGTTTTTTTTTTTTCTATATTTGATTCACGCTTCATTAATGTACACGAAAATTAATGTACTCGAGCAATGCAATTTTAAATGTTAATAATCACGTAATCTATGGAATAAATTTGCAACACAGTATGAAAACGAAATTAATCTAAACGAAAAGAAATGGGCTTTCATTCTCATCGTGGATTTACATTTCATTAAATATATATAGTTCATGGAGACTGCAAACATTGTAAATAACAATGCGCTTTTCTAAAGTGTATAAGAAAGTAATCATACGGCGATTTTCATGACATTGTCAAAGGAATTGTGTGCTAAAGATCATTATAAAAATTGTGAGAAGCAAAAACAAATCCATCAAGATCGCGCGCGGCATCTGTAATCGTTTTTTTTTCTCTACATAAAAGAATTGCTATGCAGAGTTTATCCAATTTATTCGAGTAGATTACGGCTGGAGCATTTAATGGAATTAAAAGATGCATTGTATGTCCTTGTTATTGTTTGCGCTATATTTTATTTGCAATACAATGGGTGAATCTATACTCTATAGTTTATGGAACTACAAGGTTTATATTTAAAGAGTTATATATCAATAATATAATAACCTAATTTATATTATAGTTGAAGAATTACAATAACTGATTATTCTAGAAATACTTCAAACCTGATATTTTATAACTTAATTAATTGATCTATTGTGCAAGAATTTTATCGGTAGAAATCATTTTAATATTATTAATCTCGGCATTATTTGCTATTTTTGGTATGAACGGATAATAATTTACAGAAAAAAACAAAGTCACTGAATAGTTATAATATTGAGCACCTTTGTTAATAAAAATTACAATTAACATAATATTTATTTTGTTTTGTTTTTGTTAACAAAAACTTACATTAAATAGTTTTCTATTGTATTCTATTTTTATTATTATTTAATTTATATTTATTTAAACTATTAACTATACTTTCAACTTATAATCATTATTATCACGTTTTAATCATATGCAAATGCAAACATCTTAATTTTTATTTTTTATTTGTATTCTTTATAATTAACATTTTTTAAAAAGCTTAGTAGTCTTTTTTTGACGGAAACTAAATTAAAAGATCCAAGTGGCTTTGATCTAATAGATTCCGATTATCATCTTAATCACTCATTTGCTGGCCAACAGGGTGTTGCGACAAATTAAATCTTTCCGATAAGACTATTTTTGTAATTAGCAAGTACTGTTCTCTAAATAGGACAACTCCTAACTTTTTTGATAAACTTTCTGAATGTATTTCAAGTTAATCATAGAAAAGCTGAAATAATTTTGTTAGGAGATTTTTAATGTACATAATACTAAATGGTTATGCCACTGATCGTCTACAACACTATCCGGACAAATGATGATTTTTGCTGCTTTTATAATCTTACTCAATATATTCAGCAACCCACATATTTTTCTCATGATAAACTTCTTGGTGAACCAAGATTATTAGATTTGTATCTTTCAACTATTCCAGAGATTACAACAACTAATGTTGAGGCTGCTTCAGAAAATTTTGATCATTCACTTATTACTCATTGCTTATATTCTAATGATCCACATATTAAAGCAGAAAATCACGCAAAAACTATTGAAAATGTTTTTAAAATATTTGTGCCGTTCTCTGTTATTAAACCAAAACAAAAATACTTGTTTTTAATTCAGACAAAACAGGCAGTAAATAAAAAGCAAAAACCATTTAAGCAACAACCAGTAATCGTTCCGAACAGACTAAAAAATATTATAAGTTAGCTCGTAATTATTGTGACAATCTAATACAATCTGAAAAAGATAGGATTGACAGAAACATAGTTAATCAAATTTCCCAGTTTTTTATAAACATCAAAAAAACTATAAAACAATAAATCCATTGCAAGGTAGTACAAAATCTTTAATACTCCTTTTCAAAATGATTAAAACATTAAAAGAACCTGGTTACTGATCCAAAAGAAAAAGCAGATAATTTTGCAAACTAATTTGCATCTAACTCTAACTATTAAAAATAATGAATCCAATTCATTTTAGGCAACAAATTGTCAAAAGATATCTTTTTAAATTAAATACTAGAAAGGCATCAAGTATAGATAAAATTTTATCATTCTTAAAACATTTGCAAATAAATTAGCTCTTACTTTGACCACAATATTTGCTTTGTTGCACAAATATGAAACATTCCCAAATTGTTGGAAAGTTGCAAATGTTCAACCTATTCTTGAAAAGACAGACAAGTTTACCTAATTCTTTAAATTATAGACCAATTGCTTTATTGTCTTATTTTGCAAAAAAAAAATGATAAATATATTAATTTTTACATTGTCAAGTTTTTAGAACAAACTAGCTTTTTCTCAGATACCTAATATGGATTTTGATCAAAAAATTTGACAACAGACCTGCTGACTTATGTTAGCCACAAATGGAATTCTACTTTAGACAAACAAAGAAAAAATTTTGCAGAAACTTTAGACATTTTGAAAGAGTTTGATACAGTATGGCATACTAATCTTAGATCTTGATAAAAAAAACAGTAAATCCCACCAATAAAAAATAAAAAATTTTTTAATTTATATAAATGAACTTTTTCAAATAACTAAAAGTCCTATTCATAGTTTTGCAGATGATAGCATCTTTCATACTTCATATTTTCCAAAAACCAAATCGACAAATATAGCAGAGCGTTTTGAAATTTCTAGGTTAAAATTGGTAGCATCTATAAACTAAGATTTCAACCAATATCTGAATGGTGCATTCCCAACATGGTTAATTTTAAATTAAAAAAAAACTCAACTTTTTACAGTTTCAAAATCCAAATCCAAAATATCATCAGTGCCAAATATTAAACTAAACAACAAATCTATATCTAAATCTTCTTTAATTTGTCTTCAAAAGTGTTTAGAAAACTAGAATTTCCTAATAGATGTAAAAAGATTAGTTTTTTTCTAATCAACTTTTGCATATACATGGTTTCTATAAATATCTGGGATTATGTAATCACTTTAAATATGACGCCTTTTTAAAATTTGCAGCCAATCATTTACTTTGTTTTGACAGTTCAGTTTTTACTGTGTTTACGCACAGCGAACAATTTTACTAGAGCGGCAAAAACGTACATAATCCCAAACTTTTATAATGATCCTAAATATATAAAACTTATATTTGTTCTTGTATTGAATATTGTTCCTAAGTATAGGGAAGCGCATCGGAAACATCTCTAATTTAAAATTGACTACTGACTTAGATACTTTACAACACAGGCGTAATGTTGCAGATCTTTGCATTTTCTATCGATATTTTAATAGACATTGTTTAAACAAAATACAAGACATTTTACTATCTAAACAAATATTTACTTAAAGTACATGGCTTGCTAAAAATTTTAACAAACGTTCACTGACAGTTCACAGATGTTAAACCAAAACTTAAAAAAAAATCTTTAGCAGTACTATTGACATATAGTATAAACTTCCAAATTTAATATTTTCTGAGACTTATAAGCCAATTCAAAGTCAATGTTAACAGACTTCTTAAATCTAGTTTTCAATGTGATAGTTTTACTTGTTGAATTCAAAGATGCTTTTATGTTGTTGTTAAAAAAAGTAGGTATTTGAAAAATATCTTAATATTATGTTATGACAATCATTATAAGGTTTATTTCTAAACTTGTAAATATGATCCGTAAATAGATGATTTATTAAATTTGTTAATCCTAAAAGATGAAGAAGGAGAATATACATACATATTTAAAAGCCATGGAACAATCAGTAATTGACTGCGTAATGGTAAATGAAGAAGCTTGGCATGAGATATACAAATTTAATATTGAAGAAAAAGTGGAGTATCGGACCGTTAGAGAAGTGTATATAAATGGAACAAAAAAAAAGGAAAAGAAATAATAACAAAAACAGAATATTTATATAAAAAACCTTTTAAAGAGAAAAATGTAGAACATAAAATGACAGAATTAGAAAACATAATTGCAGAAGCAAAAACAGGAAAACAGATTTAAAAAAGCAAATGGTGAAACACTCAGTAAGAGAAACTACAAAAATACTCCAAAGTTGGAGAAATAACAAGGCAACTGATTAAACAACAATATCAGAGTGCGCAAATAATATACAAAAAAAAATGCAATAATTAAGACAACGTACATGAAAAAGTTAATATAAAATAAGTACGTTTAAAGGAAAAAGCATGGAACTACTTAAAGAAAGAAAAATAAGCAAAAAAAAAAGAAAACAAACTTATAATAGAAGACTGGAAGATACACTTTTTAAAACTTTATGAAGGAACGGACCAAAAAACCGATTGACAACCAATGACAGCAAATAGAAGAAAATAAAAAGACTAAAAATCAAAATGCGCCAGGTGTGGATACAAAACAAAATAAAGCATGGATGCATGATACGGATTAAAAGCCTAAGTGAGATAATAAATGAAATATG
This sequence comes from Tachinus rufipes, assembly GCA_963932245.1. Taxonomy (NCBI): domain Eukaryota; kingdom Metazoa; phylum Arthropoda; class Insecta; order Coleoptera; family Staphylinidae; genus Tachinus; species Tachinus rufipes. The sequence continues at coordinate 41,934,303 of OZ010745.1, read as the reverse complement.
AAAAGGAAAACAATTTTTTAGTCATTAGTGAGTAGATCTTATGTGTTCGACACAAAAAAAAGAAATAAAGAATTCTCAAATTAAAAAAAAAAAACAGTTGTATAACGTTACTACAGCATACAAGAACTGCGTCATAGTACTAGAAAAAAAAAACTAAATAAAAAAACTAGAAATCAATAGGATATTAAACAAACAGCAAACTTTAGAAAAGAAAGAAAGACTTTGCATAAAGTATACTATAGTATACCCAAAGATATAGTGTCTTTACGACATGGGCTTGAATTAGCTCAGCGGATTACTTTATTACTAATCGCCTTTGAGATACAGTTATATTTATTATTAATATTTCAAAAGTGGCTAAAAAAGAAGATGAAAAAAAAATACAAAAAAAAATTATGGGTACATGCAAAATTTGTTTTAACAAAAAAAGAAAAATAGTGGAGATAGTAGTAGTGAGGCAATAGAAAAATTGAACATCAATCAAAGTTTGTAGAAAGAAATTATGATGAGAGATATACAAGTACAAGAAAATAACGGATAAATAAATTTAGGTACAATGCAATTTATGTGCATATTATAGCTGATGCACTACCAAAGTACCTATAAAATGTTATAAAAAAATTTAAAAAAAATTGATTGCAAGATTCAAATGTGAAAATAAAGAAGAAATGACCGTATTTTGGGATAGACAAAGAAAAGAAAATGTATAAGATGTGTGGAGAAGCTAGCAAAAACAAAGAACACATTTTGAAAGAATACAATGAAATGGGAAAAAAGCAAATAAACAAAAGATGAGGTACTGAAAAAGATAGAAGAGAAATTAAAAATTAAAAAATAAAATAAAACAAAACTGATAAATAATTAACTTAACGCAGGGTTTAAGGTTATTATGGTTATATATACACTGGCCAGCAAAATTAACGCACCACTAGTGCATAATATTGATCAAATAATTTTATGTCTTAATTAAAAATTTTTTTTCTAACTTAATATGGGTATTAACAAAAGACAAAATTCCAAAAGAATATAAGAAAAAAAATTTAAAAAAAACAAAAAAATTCAATAAATTAAAAAATTATTAACCGGTATTTCTTTCTCTATTTTAAATAACAGCACGGCAGTGTTTATTCATGCTTCAAATTACGGGCTTTAACTCGTTTTTATCCAAATTATTCCATATTTGGACAATATCTCCAATAAGCCCATTCAAAGTGTCAGGAGGGTTAGGAAGTTCTTGAAAACGGCGGTAGATCATATCCATATTTTCAATTCCAACCTTATTAAAATAATTTTGCACAATCTGAGCAACATGCGGTCTAGCATTACCTTGCTGAAACAAAAAATTCTCGCCAATGTAAGTGTTAAATGGTATCAAATGTTTTTACAGAATCTCCCTTATGTACCTGTCTGCTGTTAAACTACCATTATTAATAACCACTAAGTCAGTACGAGCAGTTAAAGAGATTTCTCCCCAAAACATAACTGACCCTCCACCAAATAATCTAGTGTTTTAGAAGTTACATTGGGCATATCTTTCATTTGGTCTTTGATAAACTTTTATAAGTCTATCTGAGTTGCAGAGACAAAATCTTTCATCTGACCAAAAAACTTTTTCTCAATCTTTATTAGACCAATTGATGTACTCTTGCAAAATTTAACCTTGCTCTACAATGCTCTGAGGTCAAAGCTGGTCTTTGCGCTGGGATTCTTGGTCTCAGATCAGATTCAGCTAGGCGTCGACGAACAGTATCAATTGAAATTTTGAGTCCATCTGCTTCCTGTAGCTGTGTCTGCAGCAATCTTCCTGTCACAAACCGTTGTCTTAAAACAGAGACTCTTAAAAAACGGTCTTGAACTTGCGTAGTTATGCAATGTCTGCCTTGACCAGGTGTTCTTAAGTGCTGATCTGTTTCTGTGAACGTTTGATCATACGGGAAACGGATGTATGCGATACACCAAATCTCTGTCCAATTCTTTAGAAGCTCCATCCCACTTCTAGTATAATGACTGCCCGAGCACACTTTTTGGCGATCGAATTTCTAGATTGGCGTTCCATAATAAACACTTTACTTCACTGTACCTCACAAATGTAAATTTACAGTGCAAATGATAAATTTTAGCAACAAAACCTAGAGGTAAGTTAATTCAACTTTTTACTGAATTCTAACAAAATAAAGATGAGATAAACAAACTTTGATAAAAAAAACCAACTGTATAAATTTAGAATGTGTGTATTACTGCAGTTTAAAATAAAAATAAATATTTTCATTTTTATATGAATTTCCAAAAATAATTTGAAATAGTTTAGCGGTGCGCTAATTTTGCTGTTCAGTGTATAATATTAGTATTAAATTAAGTTACATAGTAAATGTTATGTTGTATGATTTTTAAAGCCAAAAAGCCAAAAATGAACATTTTAGGTTAAATTTAGCACACTAAGGTATTAAAAATTTATTCAAATTACCTAATCTAAAATATTCATTTTATTTATAATAAAATATTCTACTATATAATTTATAAAACATATTAAGTAGAATATTTTATTATAAATATAATAAAGTTTTTCCACAAAATTAATAAAGAATATATTAATTAATCTAAAATATTTAAAAAGTGTGCATAAATCAAATAAATAAATAAAAAAATAAACGTTTATTAAAACTCTAATTCAACCATAATAAAATTGGTACTACCCGGTGAGTTGTACTAAGTGCAACCTAGTCGGAATTTTCAACATTATAATTATGCACTTTTAGTAAAGACTTTTTAATAATGATCTTACATATTGTAAAAGGTTTTCCAATAAGAAGTTTCATTTTGAATAGCAGGTTATTTGGGCAGCTGTCAATTTTGAAGCTATTATCTTTGACATTTGACAAGTAAAAACTACGCCATTATTACAAATAGAACAATACACGCTTCAACAAAGCGTTAAAATTATTAAAATTCACTACAAAAATGGTGAAAATTTTTCAGTCACAGTTGGCAAAACAGTAGTACTTTTTGGTCGTTGTAAAAAAGCACCTTCTTGGCTTCAAGTTTGGATGTGAAGAATCGAAACCGTGTGCATCGCTCAAGAACACATGAGAATATTGCTGATGTAACCCGTAGTGTCAAAGAAATCTTAGGTTTGTCGATTTCTTTTCGATCTTTGGAATTAGACACTCCACAAACGACATTACACCGTATTTTGCACAAAGACTTAAATCTTAAGACTTTTAAAGTTCTGTTAACACAAGAACTTAGGCCGGTTGATCACTATAAATGTCGTGTTACGTTGATTGGGCTCTTCAAATACATAAAAATAATCCGGAATTTTATCAAAAAACCATCTTTAGTGATGAGGCCTATTTTCACGTTAATAAGCAGAATTGTCGCATTTGGGGCTCAGAAAATCCAAGAATGATTGTTGAAAAGTCTTTGCATCTTCAAAGTGTCACTGTTTGGTGCAGTTTTTGGGCTGGCAGAGTGATTTGACCCTACTTTTTTAAAAATAAGGATGTTACAACTGTTACGGTAAATAGATGGCGCTACCAAGCTATTATTAATGATTTTTTATGACCGGTATTGAAAGATATTTATGTGGACGACGTTTATTTTTAGCAAGACGGCGCTACGTGCCACATAAGCAACAAAATCACAGTTTTGCAAGAAAAGTTTCCTAACCGTGTTATTTCTCAAAGAAGTGATCACAATTAGCCACCAAGATTTTGTGATTTAACACATTTAGACTTTTTTGTTTTAAGCCACGTGAAAGATAAGGCCTATGCCAATGCTCCACAATCAATTCAAGACCTTAAAGATAGAATTCGTGAAGTTATTAAGGACATACAGTCGCAAATGTGCAAATTGGTCATGGAAAATTTTATGAAAAGAATGTGGTACTGCAACCGTAACCGTAGCGGCCATTATTTGACTGATATTGTTTTCAAATGTTAATGGCATACCTTCCTCTTTACAATGAAATAAGTATTTATTGATTTCTCTTAAAAAATACCCGTTTTTTTTTTATATCAAAATAAAACTTCGTATTGGAAAACCATATATATATATAAATTATGCTAATTTTAAAATTGGTTACTTAGTTATGTGTACGCTATAATAATATTGGAAATAAATTAACAAAAAAAAATTGACGGGCATCATAATAAACTTAACGTCACATTGACCAGGGTTCCTGAAGCAGTAGCAATGGTTTTAGAAAATTATTTTTTAACAACGCAGTTTAGTAAATTACAGAATTAGCAAGCTAAAAGAAGCACTTCAACACATTTTTTAATAGATATTGGCACTGGTCTATGCGTGTTTTCTTGTTTTTTTGCTTGAAATAAAAATGAAAAAAAACTGAACAAAATACTACTGAACAACTAAAAACAGTAACAGTTAAAACATTAAGCATCAAAACAACTGTAAGATTAATAAACAATGGAAAAACATCAAAGACATTCAAAGATATTGTACAAATGTGTTCAAAAAGTAATGACAAAAGTCTAAACATGCAATATAAAGAAACATAAATTAAACATTGACAATTTACAAGACAAAAGAATTACACAAACATTCAGTAATTACGTAACATAATATGAACTGAAAGCTTTACTACCTTGTGTAAAAAACCCTATTTCTATTTAAAGATTAGTGCACATTTTTGGAATTAACTTTTGGTTTTATTACAAATAATAGGCCCGGACGGGTTATAAGTTCTTCTTTTTATTATTTGATGTTAGATCTAATTCTTGATTTTTTCTTTGTTTTGAACCGTTATGATTATTTTCTTAATGTAGCTGTGCAATTTGCTCGAGTTTCTTCTTGTTTTTATCAATATTTAAATAATGTTTTTTTAATATAATTTTGTCTATTTTTAATTCAAAATTAATCTTTTTTTTTGTCATCTTGTACAATAAAAAAATATGTACCGTAGTGTTTTTACAGTTATTGCAGAGTTAATAATCTGCTAGCCCATTTATAATTCTATTTTGATTTTCTTGTCTTTTTGTTTTATTCTGTATGCCACTTTAAAATTATTTATTATAACGTTTTATTAGCATTATTAACGCAATTATTAGTACTGCTTCCGTCAACACTGTCATATAGCTACTTGTAATATTAATGCCAACTTTTTTCTGCTTTTCTATAATTGTAATCGGTTTTTTAAACTATACTTCGAGGTATCATAATTTATAATTTTTTTTTTCTTTGTGCAAAATTACAGTTTCAGTTTTGAATTTTGTTGTATTTTGCTATCTGTAGTTTTTTCATTTTATATTTTATCAAGAGTAGCATTTTATGACTACTGTAATTAGTAAGCAAAATTTTTTTTTTTTTTAATTTGATTGTAGCATTGGCAATTAATGTCAACACTTTGCTTATTACGCTAAAAATAGAACAATCTTTTATAAAACCATATGCACACTTTCTTTTCAGTTTTTGACTTTTAATTGCAATCATGAGTCCAAACACTTTTTTTAGTTCTTTTTCTTTAATTGGTTTTTTTATTAACACTAACTTGTCTTTTTTAATTTGATTAAAAAATTGCTTTTTTAATTCCTGGTTTATTACTTTCAGAAAAATCTCTGATAAGTGATTTATTGTTTCTATTACTACTTTAGCCAAAATATTATCTAGTCCAGGCGTCTTGTTTGACTTAGTTTAACTTAGCTTACTACTTGTGAAGGCTTCCATGTTAGCCAATTTAATACGCATAGTTTTTCTTAGGATGGCTTGGAAAGAGCTTTCTTGCTACATTTTTCTGTTGCATTGCATATTTGTCAGTATAATCATTGTTTAAAAAATTAATTTTGTGGCTACTATTTTTAACTTAATCCCTATACATCTTGGTCCACTTTAAACTATAAGTATTTTTAGCTCTTGGCATCCACTATTGCATATTTAAATATATATCTTTGTTTTCCTTTCTTTTACTACTAAAGTTTGGATTTTATTTTTTTCTGTTATAAAATGGTTGAACTATTTGGATTTAATTTTTAATGTTTTTGAATACACCACTACAAATAAGCAATAGAACAATTTGAATCACAACTGTTTTAGATAATAAAACTACTTAATCGATATTTCACCGACTTTTATAGACTACAATCAAATAGCACAAAAACAATCAATAACTTGGCATTTTGCTATTAGTTATTCTAGACCTAGCATAAAAACAGAATTTGTAATAACTCTGCTAAAACATATGCAAAATTTAGGTTTGTTTAATGGGTCCTATTTAATAAAAACTCATGTTTGTTTTTAAAAACCTAGCCAAAACCAAACAAATTTTTTTGCTAGCTTCTACTAAAACCGTATGTTGGCCTTATAACGTGCGCTGAAACAACAATTTCATTAACTGTAACTCAAGATTTTACATGTAATACTCTAAAATCTGACATTAGTAACAAATTATAATAACTTTTAAACTTTTTTCAAGAATTGCAACTTAGTATTTTATAATTTTAATTACTGGAAGTACTATGGCAATTATATAGTTTAGAAAGTAAGATCAAAAAGAAAAAAATTATTAAAATTCACATACATAGTTATTACTATTGAAGAATTTATTACAAAAAACAATGATATAAAAATTATTTTTACTCTCAGGAAGGTGATAAATACTCTTAATTTTTAGGATTGCATTTAGTAGCGTTTAGCTATTTACAACACTTTATTTATTACTCAAAATATCTATGAATCTAACCACTTAATATTCAATCTACTATAAAGTCACATCTCAATGCTTCTATACACTTTTAGTCTCTCATCTTTATAATTATTCTATTATAAAATTATTTAATTGTGTTTCTACTTCTTTTATTTGTTTATTTTGCATACTGTTTACTATTGAATACGTCTCTAATTATTACAATTTTAAGTTTAAAGTAATACTAAAATAAGAAAACTGAGCCATCTAATATAACTAATAATTATTAATGAATACTGAATAAACAACACAAAGTACGCAGTAGTTATGATGTTATTTCATTTCCTATAACAAGTCAACAAGTAATTGACATAAAAAATATATTATCATAAATGTATGTTAAAAATGTATTTCATTTTATATTCTTTTCAGTTATATATTTGAAATATTCGTAAAATTTATTAAATACGTAGTAACAAATGAAACATGCAATAATATTATTTTTATAATCATAATAATGTAGGTGTTTGTTTATATTTTTGTAATAATATTATTGTTTGTGCAAAAATCAATCAACCTACAATGTTTTTAGGTTTCAATTTTTTTTAAACTATAATTAAACAGTATTGCAGTTTTTACTTCAAATAATTTATTGATAAAAATATACATATTATACATGGTGTTTTAAAAAGGTAATAATATTTACAATATAATAATGATAAAGGTATATAAACATGTCATAATGGCGTTATATTATTATTATAGATACAAGGTTTAAACAAATAATATTACTTTTTGCATATATTTTTGGATAAAAATGTGATATACTACCCGCCAAAAGTAAATAAGCACTAAGAACCAGAACCACAATTTTTATCAAAATGTTAGATTAATTGTAAATTATTCACACTAAAAATGAACCAAATTTAAACAAGAAATTCAGATAAGTTTTTGATCAAATTACCTTGGAAAATAAAAGTTAAAAAAGCTATTTTTTTCTAGATTAACAGTGCATTAACATTACTAATTTATTGTGCAAATTAGTTGTTTAATTCTTTATTTAAATCAAAATACGCCCCAAGTTTGTCAGCTGATGTTTGTCAATTTACAAATTGGCTGAAGTGTTAGTACGATAGCTTAATGTTAGCGTAGATGGATTGAGGGACAGGAAAAACGGCTAAAATTATGACTTAGATAGACTTTATTAGCACTTAAACGCTTGGATAGGTTGCCTCAAAAAACAGCCTTGTCGGTAAACTACAAGTATAAGTAATTTAATATTCTAAAAGTATTCCAATAAATTATTGTATTTTAAAATTAATAGACTGGCACGTTACGTACTGTTACTACTTACTCCAACGTTTTAACGTTCTATTGAAATAAAATTAATTGAAACGGCTAAAGTTGAGCAAGAAATTTCTTCAAATTTTAAATTTGTTGTTAATTCAAAACAAAAGTACTTGTTTTTAATTAAGACAAAACAAGCAGTTTTTACAAAGCAAAAATCATTTAGCAAAATTAGTAATCTGGAACAGTTAAACAAACTTAAATTATAAAAAGCTCATAAACGTTGTGACACTTTAATACATTTTGAAAAAGATAGGATTGGCAGAAACAAAGCTAATAGAATTTTTTAACTGTTAACAAACATTTCAGATATTAATTCAAAGAAAAAAGCAGTTATGTTTGCAAACCAATTTGCATCTAACTCTACTATTATAAACTTTTTTATTGTTGTACATACAACGTCACGTTAAAAGATATTTTTTAAAATTAAATAAATAAAAAACATAAATAACATTTTACCTACTATTCTTAGAACATTTGCACATAAATTAGCTCCAACTCTGTCTAAAAAATTGCCTTATCAAACAATAAAAAATCTCAAGTTGTTGAAAAATATGATCTTATTAAAAACACTCACAATCACAAATCTGTGAGGTTTATCAAAAGCTGTCTTGAAAACAAAACATTTATAGTTAAAATTGATTGTTTTAATATTTAATCCTGAAATCACAAATGCTGGTGTTCTTCAAAGTTTTGCTCTTTTGCGGACTTTTGTTTTTGGTTTATAATAATAAATATATATACAAACCAAAGGTCTTATTTGTGGTTTTACAAATGATAGCACTCTTTATACTTTCTAAAAACTAGTTTTTTATTTTAAAAATATTAGTATAAATTTTAGAGGTTTTCTGATTTATATTCGTTTTGAAAACAAATAAACAATAATAAGCAAGTTTTTTTATTCTCTTATAGACTAAAAAATGTATATTATGTATGAAATTGCACATTACAATGAGGCCATTTACTTTGAATTTTTTTTTTTTATAATTTTTGTGTTAAAATTTTGAACCAAATTGCATTTATGATTCTAAATTGTATGACAAAAATGTTCCTGTAACATAGCTTGATGCAAAGTATCGCACAAAAAAAAAGATAACATATTTAATGGCCAAATACTAAGTTTATTGCTTTTCTTTTTAAGGCTAATTGTTTATTTAAGGATTTAAAGTAAGTCTATCATTAAATAGTACATTGTTGTATGAATGGTTTAAGACTATTCCGACCACTACCTTGATTTGTAGTATGGGTTTTCCCATAAACGTCTCATTTTAATTATAAAAGAAACATTTATTTATTTCTAAGTAATACAGATTTTTTTATTTAAATTAAAAAAGTACAAACTCTGCGATTACTTGTAGAAAATATCTACCTAGACTTTGTTTGCAAAATGTACAAACTCTACAATTACTTGTAGAAAATGTCTAACTAGACTCTGTTTGCAAAAGATGATTCTTTTGAGAAAGTTTTGCCAGACATTTTTGCACAACTGCGGCTCTATCTGACAAATAACAGTTTGAATATTGTCTTTGAGAGTTAGAATTGTTTGCAAAGCATTAGCGTAAATTTTTTTTTTATGTAATCCCAAAGAAAAAATTTAGCAGAGTTACATCGCACAATCTGGAGGTCAAATTTATGAGCGAGTTTTGTAAAATAATGTTCCCAAGTTTTTTGTGCAGCACTGCAATTAATTCACGGTTTATGTACAAACCGCCATCCTGCTAAAAATAAAAATTTTCAATGTCCAAACTGTTCAAAATAGGCTCAAATAAAGTCAGTGGTATTTACGGTTGCAGCACCTTTGTAGTTCTCATAAAAGTAAGGTCCTATGACTTTGCTGACCCAAAAAGTAGCTCAATAGAGATAAAAAAGTTTCTTGGTTATTGTTCTGGGATTTTTAAAACCACAGATGCGGCAGTTCTGCCTGTTACCAAACCCACTAAGATGGAGATGAGCTTTGTCGCTAAAGTTAATTTTTTAAAAAAAAAATCTTACATTTCCAGCACTCAAGGAAACGTAAGTTTGACGTTGTTTATAATCAATTCTTGCATTAGCTGCACTTTATAAGTATGTAGGCTAAGATCTTTATGCAGTATGCACTAAAAGCTAGACTGTGAGATTTTTATTTGCTGTAAACGTTTTGGGATAGACAAACCTAAGTTTCTGCAATATTGTTAGCGATAGCGGCAATGTTTTAGATTGATTTGCCAGTTAACACGGAACTACGCTACGCTACGCCTGTGTTTTGTTTGAAGAACTTACTATTAAAATTTTGTCACAAAGGTAAGGGTTAATATTTATTTTTTTAAATAAGTTTTAAACTAACACAATGCATTCATTTGAAGAAATGTTGTAAAACATACTACTGATATCAAAGGAAAATAATTTAAAAAAGTTTGGAATTTTAAAATTTTTATATTGTTAGCAAGTTAACTACACTAAATTTTTAAGAAATATGTGTATATTTTTTGATTAACTTATTATATTTAATTTCTAACTCATGAGTAGGGCTGTTAATGTATGATACCACGTGGCGTATTAAGCATCTGATTTGTGGTTTTTTATAAAACCGTATAGTTTTGGTGTTAATGGATTACTAATGATTTCAGTTCAATTATTTAGAAAAAGTTATAAAAGTTTACTACTGGAAAGAAGATCGGAGTTTGATTAAAATTTTCTAGTCTGAACGTAATGTTATAGGATTTTTACCGTTAACAAGTTGCTACACTTTTGACTGATATTTAGATTTACTAAAGTCTATTGCATTTGATTTGTCAGCTTTTGTAAAAGTAAGGTTATAGATTTTAATTATAAGTCAAAGTGACCTAATGGTAGTTATTCTGAATTAAAAAAAAACGGCATCAGGTGGTTTATTATACTGAAGTAAAGCTCTGATTCAACAATAAGTGTTTTTATAGCGTTGCTGTTATCTACATGTAAAAACAAAACATCTGACATATTAATAGTTCAAACTGTGAAAATGCAAGTGCTAATGTTATCTGGCCGTATTCTATGTTATTGGGCTTTAAAAGCAGAAAGTTTTCTATTTTAAACAAAATATTTTTTTATGAATTAATTAACTAATACTGAATCTAACACAATCATCAAAAATGCCAATATGTAAGAGGTGGAGTGAATAAATTAATTCCGAATGTAATACCTTTATATTTTTGGTATAAACTCTTAAGTTTTTTTTTTAGCTAGAATTGTTCCGAAAACGCAAACGCTGCATTGAAAGAGTACAGATGTTAATATACTTTGGAGCAATCTTTTGGCGGAGACACGTACTGTTGAACCATATGTTTTGTGATGTTATATAGTATTTTTTTTTTAGTTTTATATATGTTTTGGCCTGAACCGCTATACTGACGGATTTTAAAATTTGAATGGTACAAAATATTCCACCTCTGTACATTTTATGTTTTACTGTTGTATATATGCTTTGTAATTTTTTTTTATATTCATACTTGTTTGTATCATTGTTCGATTATTTTAATTTTATAAATAAAATTATTCTTACAAAAATTTCTAAAAACTTATCTTAGAATTAAAATATGTAAAAATATACAGATTTGATTTGAAAAAAAATAAAAAAAAATTTACAAAAATTTTATATTAAAATAAACATCATCTATATTAAAAATAAATTTAAACAATAGCTTGTTAATACCAAAAAACTTTTGTTTGAAAAAAATATCTTCAACGGTTGGAGAATTATTTAGGTAATCCGGTAATTTTGACTAACACTGTATACGTAGATTCTTAAAACATATTAATTATTAATTTTATTGCACTATACTAACACATCATTGTTGCTTATAATATCCAATTGTTGCATCACTTGATTGAATCAGATTTCTATATGCCAATTTAAAAATAATGAAAAGATAATCCCTCGATGGCACTGCTTGATTATGCCATTATACAATAATACCAATGAAGATTGTTTTACAGAAGAATTGTATTCATTTTTAATAGCCGCTCAACTCACGTTTGTTATTACATAATATTTTTTGCAACTTCTCAGAAAGCTATTCAAATTCCCGAAATAATATCTTCATTATAGCACGAACAATAATTGTTTTGCCTTACATTATAATAATTACCGGAAGGCAGGGACTATTATAATTATTACACACTAGAATGACTTTGAATTTTGAATCTACTGAACTATATTCGTTATTGTAAACAGTATGGTAACAAAAAATGTAGGTAATTAAGCTATACAATATTCAGCCCTATTTATAACGCTTAATTATACATCAGGTTTTAAATTATAAATTTATATAGGTCATGTTTTTGATCTTTTGAAATTTTGATAATATATTTTTTTAATGTTTTATAATAAAGGCTTAAAAATATCGATAACCCTTGATAGCAAAGTTGAAAAGACTATCTGAGTATATTTATAATATAATAAGGAATAAACAAGTCATTCATTGCATTTTAATTGGATCTGATTTAATTTATAATAATTACGTTTGTTGATAATGCGTTAAGAAATTTGGTTTACTTAAAATTTTAAAAATATTATTCATTATTTTTAAATCTGAAATGGAAGATTCCATGATGGCTTATGATTCTTGTTTATTTCCATAACCGATCCGTTGCAAATCATTAAGATAAGCATTTGATATATATTAAATTGGTCGCTCGTCGCGTATGTTCATTTAACGAAAATGGAATGACGTGCGAAACCGTTCGCCTTTCTCGCGTGAGATTTTATTATTTCGTTTGAGCGCGACCATTCATGAATTATTTTATTTATAGATTAAGTGCGCTTATTATGTAATAGCACACATTCATGGCAGTTATTGCATATACACAAATAATTATTTACATTTTTTGCTCTACATTTACTAATAGTGGTATTAATGAAGCACTGAATAATACCTATGCGTTTGAATTTGAATTTGAACGGCTCAAATGCACGATTCTTGTTCATGCTTTTTATGTTTAGCACGAAAAATGTAATGAATGTGCATTAAGGAAATAATATAATTATATGGTTGCATGGTATACAAGGCCACACAAGACATTTAAATTTAGATATATTAATTTGTTCTATTGAAAAAGTTTGTTATAAAAACTGTAGTCTCTAAATTGTCGAATGTACAAATTAAAATTATATGGCCAGAAAGACTGTTTTTATTTTTTTAATATTTATATTGTACACCAAACAAGACATAGTTTATAATAAAATGAATTTCTTTGTGAAAAGTAGTTGAAAAGACTTTTTAAAATGCTTCTTCTCTCACTTATTTGAAATTTTTAGAGCACTGCAGATTCAAAGTAGTTTTAAAGATTTCTGAGAAATTTAATGTTAAGAAATACGCTAAGAAGTGTGGTAAACCGAAGCCCTACAACGCGGAAGGCTAAGTTTTAAAAATATCGATTTATACTTTGGTGGAACAGTTAGAAGTTCTCTTTTGGGTAAGCTCTTGCGTAAGTATTTATGTATTTACAACTACTATATTTATTATATTGCTATTTGCCATAAATGCTAATCTATAGTTGACTCTTTAATTCAGTAGATACCCATTAATAAATTATACATTTTGATCAAGTGCGGTGGCTGACCATCGTTTAACTTGTTCCAATCATTTTAATAAATTATATTTTGTTGTTATAATAACTGCATTATTATCAATATATTATACAAATAGTTTTTTTTTAATTATAACAATAATCATATTTTTGATTGTTTTTATCAAAGACATAGTAGCTGAAAGTGGCAACACTCTATTTCTTTTTAAACCCGTTCGAGTCCATTTCTAGAGATTATACATTTTTGGTAGCTCTCGTTAATTGATTTTTGACTTCCCAACTGTTAAAAACAGTACTGGTGCGTAGAAGTCCGGCATTCTACTCTAAACGTGCAAACCCCACAAAGCCGCTTTAAAAAGCAACAAAAGACGGTGGCGCGGTTGGCTGCAGAGCAAGCAAACCTCTTTCCAGACAAAACAGACACATTTTGTGCTATGATGACAACCGCAGTTAAACAACAACAAACAAAGAAAGCTCAAATCAAACTTAAAACCTCTTTAGAAGAAGAAAGGTTGTAAGTCTTAGAGCAAAAAAACTTTTTAGAACAAGAAGAGTTTTTAGATAAGCAACATAAAAAAAGCAAACAAAATTTTGATAAGCCTAAAAACTACCCCTCCGTTAACAAGAAAAGGTAGGAATCAGCTACAACAGAACTGTACTTAAAAGTCTTCCAAATAGCTGTCACTAACTAGTCCCACTTCATAGGCAAAACCAAGATACAAGCAGAGATAATCAACACTGTCCCAACTCAAAAGATGAATAAAACCCTGTTTACTCCCGAAGAAACATCTCTTACTTTTAAAGGGTAATCACGAACAGGAGAAATACTTACATAATGATGATAAGAATGTACTTAGGGTAGCTATAGCAATCAATCTCTAGTGAGTATTTGTAAATATCGTTCAGCATTTTTTTAAATATTCTGCAAATAGTTAGTTTGATTTTGAAAAAATCAAATTGTTGTTTTAATTTTATGTTTGCAAATTGTAAACTAAAGTAGGCGTTTAATAAATTATTTTTTGACAAATGTTATTTATCTGTCAGTTATTATCACCGTGTTACAGACTTTTATAAAACAACATCCATTTTGTTCAAACTGAAAACCTACATTTTGTTGAGGTTTTTTAATTTTGTGTTGATTTTTCTTTGAAAAACTTTCATTTACACGGTGTACTGTACTTAACAGATCCTAATGCCTTTAGGCCCTACTGTTGTGGTAAGAATTATAGCGTCGACCAAAGAAGGGCAAAGAAAACGTGAAACTGCAAGGGTTGTTGGTAAAAGCCTTTGTGCTGTACAAAAGGTGTTTTAGCGTTACTTGGATACTGGCTTAATAACCAGAAAATTAGAATCCAGGCAAAAAAAATACCACAAAGAAAGATTACTGTTTTTTGGTGTCTACAAATTTGCGGAATAGAACAACTTTTGCAGTTTATCTACAAAATCAACTCCATGCAGTTAGAGATAAAAATGTAAGTGAATGGACTGTTAAGAAAAGGCTTTGGACTGCTGGATTGTCTTGTAAAAAAATGGCTACAAATCCTCCTTTACTGCGCCGACATTGTGTTGCTAAATTGGCTTTTACCCGACTAGAGCATGGTATTCTTTTCAGTTGAGTTGCGCTTTTGCCTCAATGGATTAGACGGAAGTCGGAAAGTGTGAAGAAAACGCAAAAAAGATACGTTTCAGTTAGTATTGATAAGCGACTTCTATTAGGTCGGTTATGGTTTGGGTAGGAATTTCTACCAAAACACGCACAAAGTTGGTCTTTATAGAGAATGGCTCCTTAACAGCTCACAGATACGTTATGGAGGTTCTCAAAAATCATGTTATGCCCTTCATGACCAATATGGACAAGCGCGGCATTTTTATGCAATATATTGCTAGACCTTACGTAGCTAGAGTTGTCAGAGATTATCTGGATGAAGTGGGAATTTTGTGGTTTGATTGGACAACTCTAAGCCCGTACATGAAGCTCATAAAACATGTCTGGGATAACTTGGGACGGCGACGTATCCAAAAGCATACACTTGCTCTAAGAACTGCTTAGGAGCTAAAACAGTTGTTATTGCAGGTATAGAATAATAATGACCAAAATATGATAGTTAATTTAATTTAAAGTGTTCTTTCTCGACTTTATTAATGCAAGAGGGAGTAATACTGGTTATTAATAATAAGTTTTTCTTTTATTTTTTGTTTCATATTAGTTCTAGAAACAAAAATTCGAACTTTGTCTGAACTGTAAATTAGTGATACTTCCAAAATTTGCAATAAAAACAATAAATGTGCTTTACGATTCAATATTGAATTTTTAATTTAGTGTGCAAAATACAGTACAATTGTTTACAAATTGCTAACAAAAAAAAAACAAAAAATTCCAAAACTAAGTAATAATTTTTAAGTTTTATTTATTGATGTTCAGAGTATTTTTAATATGGTTTTTAACTATAGCTTTTCGGCTATTTAATACATCTTTTTTTTTAATTAACAATATTATATACACTGATTGTAGTATTAATACCAGGTATCAAACAAGCAATTTCTATTTTATTGAAGTTGTTGTTTTTTTTTTAATAACGCTGTATTAATGACTTTTTATGTTGAAACAATTTATTGATTTTATTTACGACAAATTAACGTGAAAATGTTACCTAAAACAAGACTTGTACTAAAGTTTTTTATTAGTTAAACTAAACTTTATTGTAGATACCTTGGGAGCAAATTGTCCATTTACTTTATTAAAACCAAATTGTATAAGATTAATCAAACAAACATAGGAAGAGAGACCAGCAATATATTAATAGCAAGAGCAAAAAGAGAGGAAATAGACCTTGTGATCTTGAGTAAACCAAATAAAAACAAACTAAATAGTAAGTAGATAAAAGACAAAGCAATATATGCGGCTATTTTAGCTAGAGAGAAGTGTAGGGACAAGTTGAAAAGATGAAGAACAACAAAAGAGAAAATAGTGTAAAGTAAAAAGTATGATAGTGTATAGCTGTTATATTAGCTCAAACTGCGGACTGGAATACTATCGAAAGTATATAAAAAAATTAAAAAGCAGTTTAAGAAAACAGAAAAGGAAAAAAGTAGAAGGAAATTTCAAAGCCAAATTACTGAGATAGAAAAGATACAAAAATTTAAGAAAAAAAATCTTAATAGAGATGATAGCTATGGATAGCAGAAAAAGATGTTGGAAAGAAATGATAGAATCTATAGACAGGAATTTTTGAGAAAACTAATTGGAAAAAAAAGCAAAAAGAGTTTATCTAAAAAAGAGACAGAGAAGAAAAATTCATAATTGAAAAATTGTTTTTCAAAGAAAAACCGGCAAAAAACCTGAAAAAAAGAACTCTAGTACTGATTGAGAAGAAGAAAGAAGTTGAAAAACAACTTCATACAAGTCAATATGCTTAATCAACATAGTGGCTAAAATAATTTAAAAAAAATATTGTACTAAAAATAGAACAAGAAATAGAAGAAAACGAGAATGGAAAAAAGGAAAAAAACTTTAAGAGCTATAGAAAATGTAAAAGCAATAGCAAAAGAAGCATACAGCAAAACGCAGAAAAAAGACAACTTTGTGTAATGATAGCGTTGGACATGCAAAACACGTTTAACCGCGTGCGTGTTATCGGAAACAATTATAGAGACGACAAAGATTAGAGCACTAAACAAAAAAAAGCAATCAAAATCATATGGAGCTACTTACAAGACAAGAACCTAGTAACCAAAAAAAAAAAAAAAAAAAAAACTAAGCAGAGGTACCCGTAGGGGCTCAGCACTAAAACCAAAACTGTGGAATCTTGTTTATAATGAGACGACATACCACTAGTACGTAGAGACGTAAAAATAGAAGTACTAAAAAGAAGACTGGAGCTAGCAATAGATATGACAGAAGCGGTTACCAACTAAAAAGACTATTAAAGAAACAGGTTAGATACAATTAAGAGATAGAAAAAAAAATCAATTACTTTGGAATGACACTCAAAGCTAAAAGATATAATGAACATGTTAAGGAAGCAGTCATGGGAATAAAAGATATGAAGAGAAAGCTTGATAGACTTATGCCAAACAACGGAACAAAAAGCAAGTTGTTATTTGCAGCAGAAACACAGAAAAAAGCCACAAAAACAAAAAAAAAAAACAAAAATTAAATATGAAAATTTACAAGATCAAGCTCGATAAGGATCAGCAGCGATTACAGAACGGTGTCACATAAAGCAGTAAGGGTGATTGCGGCACCTCTTGCAAATATGTAAGTAGAAAAAATGATAGAAATAACAAAATTAATAAAAGAAGAAATCCGTAAAACGGAAGCAAAGTTAAAAGCAAAAGGGAAAGCGGTGAAAAGATGGCAAGGACTGTAACCTAGAGAAGAAAAGAAGAACTGGACGAGAGAATCAATTGCGGAGGTAAAATAAAAATAATTGGTAGAAAACAAACTCGAGACGTGCTATTACACAACACAAATACTAACCATGCAAAAAAATCTTTAAAAAATTCTTGCAAAAAATTTAAAATGTTAAAAAGTATGAAAGACGTATATTCTGCCTAGAAGAAACTCACTTTAGTAAAATGTGAAGCGTGGGAGAAAGATAGAAAAGAACTAGAAAATATACTAAAGAACAAAGTGAGTAAGTAAGATATGAAAGCAAATGAAAAGCGATAAGAAACTTTAAAACAAGAGTACTAAGAAAAAAAAATTGAATAGTTACACAATAGAAAAGTATATTAAATCAAACAATAGAAACAAACACGCAAAATAAAAGCTATAAAAGAAAAAAAAAGAAAAACAAAATAAAAACAAAAAACAGGGAAAAATTCAAAAAAGAAAAAAAAAACATTTACAGAGACAACAATACTAAACAAAATTGCAAAGATAAGTAAAAAAAAATGTTGAAAGCAGAATAACAGAAATATCGTGGCAAATACCAAATGGTAAATACGTTTTAAAGTGATGGAAAAAAAGAAATAAAATAAAAAGAATTGAAAACCTAAGAAAACTAAGATTGCATCTGAGGGCAAACAAAATAATTATAAATAGCACAAAAATTGGATAAAAAAGTAAATAGAAAGCTGGATGTTAGTGCAGATAAAAAAATGCAAAAAGCAAAAAGGTAAAAAAGGCTGGGAACAACATGCGTGACATAAACATTATAACAACAGGATGTACGCATAAAAAAACTTAAGATAATGCCATGCGCACTTGCTAAAACCTTCATCTTACTACGTCAATCAAACATTATTTAAAAGTTTTAAGATTTTAAAGTAAAATTATTTTGCTTGTTTTACAAAATAGTGAACAACATTTCAACTTTGCTAAAGAACAAAACTAATTCTCTAGAAAAATTGAGATTATAGCATCGTGCTAGCTGTATGCTTTCTTTGTGTGAACATAGTACAGTTTGGCATATGAGTTAGTTTTAGAATGTATTTGCAGCCGTTTAAACGGTTTTGCAAAACGCGTGTATTTTTGCAATATTGTCAGATTTTCTGTTTTATTACAGGTAGTATGAAATTTACATTAAATTATGCAATTTTTTGTGTGAATGTAGTGAGGTGTTAGCCTCAACAAAAATGACTTACTTATGGCATTGTCTTCCGGTTTTCTTCTCTGCTTAATTTGATGTTTTATTATGTAAATCTTAAAGTTGTATCAAAATACGGCTGTAAAATAAATTTTGTTCTATAAAGATTGTTTAATTGTATAAAGTTTTAATGATAGTAAAATGGCAGTTTAGCTTGACCTTAAGCGTCAATAACACTTTGTAGAAGTTATAAATAAAATAATGCATAATTGTTGCTAGTATTTGTAATTGTATTGTTTGTTTTTCGATCTGGCAACACTGTTTTTAGTGAGTCAATTTGATAGAGGACAGCTGATTTCTGCTGATATTACGGTTGATATAATTGTCTATCCGAGCAAGTTATTCAGGTAACCATAGATTGTTTTCGCACTACTCAAATGTGCATCAGCCGAGACGTTGTACAGTGCGCACTAAAAATGTTGTTGCAGCTGTGGACGGTAATGTTGAAGACGACCAAAATAAATCAATTTGCCATTGTGCACACCAATTGGAGCTGTGTCCATCCACCTTATAGAAGATTTTGCAAACTGATTTCGGTTTACAAGCTTACAAGATACAGCTCGTGCAAGAGCTGAAGCCGCGTGACAATTATATGCGTCGTACGTTCGGAGAATGGGCCAAAATGAGGCATATTTTTGGTTTAAAGGCTACATAAACAAACAAAATTGCCGGATTTGGAGCAAGATAAATCCAGAATCTATTATTGAGACGCCGTTACACACTGCTTGGTGTGTTATATGGGTTGGTGGGTGGAATTATTGGCCCACATTTCTTTAAAGATCCATGATTACTAACTTTTCTGTTCCCCAGTTGAATGGCGTTAATGCGGAGGAGCTTTGCTACACAGCGCGCGACACAATTAATTTATTGCGAGAAACATTTGCTGGCAGCATAATCTCGCGTAACGGACCTGCAAATTAGCTTTCACGGTTGTGTGTAATCACATCTATGGACTACTTTCTGTGGGGATATGTGAAGTCCTTAGTGTACGCCAATAAACCAACGATGTTGGATTAGCTGAAAGCCAACATTCGCCGCGTTATTGCCGATATACGGCCCCGGCTGCTCAAAAATTAGACTTCTAGATTGCACTTTATTCAAACTAGCCCATATGCCTAAAATTATATTTAAGCAGTAATGGCATAAAATTATCTTTCCAATAAAGCCCAATACTATGGCGTTAACATGATTTTTATGAGTTTTATTACTGTTCAAAGTTCTATATCTCTAAAGAAAACACTATGTATGTTTATTTGTTGCTACTGTTACATACTAAAATTGTTGTTAAAACCCAGTTACTAACTTTCATGTTAGATGTAAAAATATGTAAAGCATGACAGAAATTATTATATTATTGGTTTTTAAATTTGGTTTGCAAAACTAAAATTTTGTAATGCTTGACAATTGTTTCAAATGCAAGAATTGAAGAATATTTGCATGGTAGAAAAATAACCGCTAGATAAATTTTAGTTAGTTTTGCTGGAGTAAAAAACTAAATCAATACTAGAAACATCAATTTTTTTATCGTTTACTGTTTATGTAAACTTGTGATTATTTTTATTGTTTAGTTTAACATTACGTTCTTTGAGATATTTATTATAAGTATTGCTAGTATAACCTTTTAGACATTAATTATTTAGAAAAATACAATTTTCTATTTTTAATTGTTCATTAATTTTTGTAACAAGAATTTTTTCATCTAAAATTTTTATGTTTAACACGCTATTACTAATTTATCCAGCATTTGAAAACATTTATGAAACATTTATGATTATTAGCAAGCGCTTTTCATTGTTTTCGGACACTTTATTATTTTTATCGAGTGTTTCAAATTTGTATCCAAAATTCAATATTTTATCAAACGATTTATATAATATTTTGCAACTACATTTTTTAACTAAACTAATGTATTGTGTAAAGAGATAAATTACAAAACATTTAATTTGTTATTTATTTTGTACTTTAACACAGAAGCGATTGGTACCAATTAACGTTACATATTACTTTAATATTTAACTTTTTGTTTTTGTAATTTTAAAATGTGAGATTTAGAAATTTACTCAATGAGTGATTTCACTTGCTTATTATTATTATTAAAAATACATTTTCTTATGAAATATAAAATGCTGTATACACCACGGACGTTACTAGACGATAATGCTTATCGCAATATTTAATTTATATTATTCCCTTTACAAACTATTATCATGTTGTAGTACTAGTTGTGCATATGTACGCAATCATTAAATGCTTTATATTTTTAATGCACATTCTAATTGTGTGAAAAAATATAAAATACAGTTGCAGTTATAATAACACGAAATTTATTCATTTTCAAAAGAAGACAGGAAATGTGGTAGATATGCGATTTATCAGTTGTATACAGGTTTTCCTGTTTATAGATAGTATTATACCGTAGTAACTTCTCTTTGTCTTATCAAAACCATATTGTTTTTAAATGGTAAATGAAATGACTGTACTACTATAATTAAAACTTGTGACAGCACCGAAATGATAAAAAGTGTTTTCCATTAGTAACAGGAATTTTTAAACAAAATAAAAATATGCAAATCATTATGTATTGTGCACGAATGGAATTGATTTAGTTGATGTTATTAATTATTTAAATTAATTAAATATTACGTTTAAAATAAGTTTAAAATATTTTATTTTATAATTAACAATTAAGTAATATTTTTGTTTGAATCAACACCAGATAACGACATATTACATAGAAATATTTAATTTATAAGACATTATTACACACTCATTTAATATACATAATAAACTATAAAAATAGGTTTATTCAACCGTGATATTTGGCAATTTGATAATATAAAATATTTTAGTAACTGCTCTAATTATAACAATTACACTTACAAATACTAACATAATTATTCCCGCAACATTAATTCCTTTAATAATCAATAAAAAAATATATTTGATAAAAAATCGCTCAAAAATTAAGAAGGAATAAGGAAGAAGAAATAGAGGCGGCAATAATTATATTTGATAATAATTTTTTTTAATTAATAATTCAATTTTTGTTCATAGGGTGGGCTATACTGTGTCATAATTTTAACAATTAATAACTTTTTGTTTGTACATTTTTTTAATATATGCTAGTTTAAGATTTATTGTGTTTAAGTTCTAATACGTATTCTATAACACTTTTAAGGATTAGGCTCTATAGAGCAAATTCTGTAACAAATATATTATTTCAGCTGGAGAAATGTGGTTAGTTTATTGACGTAAACTCTTTCTTTTAAGTATTTTTAGTAAGACTTATTAATAAATCATAATAAAAACAATATTCATTAACAAGATTAAATCATTTATTTCTAAACCTCAGCTTTCTTCAGACAATACATGAATTTATTATCAAAGAAACAGTACATATTTATATATAAGAAAAAACAAATTAAAATGACAAAAATATTAAAAAGACATTAACATAATCTAATAAATGGTTTGTAAGTATAAATACAAAAAGGATTTAAAAAAATAATTAGGGATTAACAATAATTTCAAAAAACAAACAAATAATGTAATTATTTATAGATTAAGCGTTAGATTGGTTTTCTTTTTATGTTTGTGAATTTTTAAAGTAAAAATAAGCCTAATTTTTTTACTTTTTTTGGCGTTATGCAAAATTACTAATTTGTCTAAATTTGGAAAAGTGTGATTTTCATTAATTATATGATTTGCAAATGTTGATTTTAAATTACCATGTAAATATGATTTTTTATGTTCACTAAAACGTTGTTTAAAATTTCGACCAGTTAGACCTATATATACACTTTCACAATCAGTACATGTTAGCTTATAGACTCCTGATCCTTCTAGTTTAATATTTCTTTTCTTGGCGTTATAGAAAAAGCTGCTTAATTTTGGATTTGATTTAAAAGCTACTTTTAATTTTTGTTTTTTGAGAATATTTTCTATGTTTTTATGAGATTAGGCCATAAATGGTGATATAAAAACATAGTAGTTTTTTTTGTTAATGTTAATCTATGCTTTGGAAATTGGTAGTAGCCATCTTTTCTGTTCTTATAAGAGTGGTTTATTTTATATTTATTAAATATACTAGGACAATTGGCTAGATAGTTTAAACATTTATAAATATAAACTCTATACATATATTGTTAAAAGATTATTATTTCTAAAAACCTTTCAACATAAATCTAAACATTTTATTTTTTTTTTGTACATGAAACAAATCAATTAGGTTTTCCCCAAAAAAGAATACCATATTGCAAATGACAGTATACATTTGCACATTTGCATAGTAAACAGAACGTAAAGATTGACAATTTAAACATTTTGATAAAGTTTTTAATGCAAAACACATTTTAACACTGAGATACTTAATATGTTTATTTCATTTTAAATTTTCTTCAATATACACACCTAAAAATTTAGTGTTTTTAATAATGTTGAATTCAATTTTGTCTAATGTAAACTTATCTGAACACAAAATATTAGATTTATCCGTTCAAAATATTACGCACGCAGATTTACTGACAATTAGATTGTTATCACAGAACCAAGTCATTGTATTGTTAAAAATTGTATAGTCAATTTGCAGTATTTTATTCATATTTTTACCGTGAATGTTAATGTTAGAATCATTAGCATAATTCACAATTTTAGCTTTATTTATATGTGGTATAAGACATTGAATAATATCATTTATATAATGGGTTATCCAATAAGAAGTTTCATTTTGAATAGCAGGCTATTTGGGAAGCTATTATCTTTTGACATTTGACAAGTAAAAACTACGCTATTATTAAAAATGGAACGATACACGCTTCAACAACGCATTGAAATTATTAAAATTTACTACAAAAATGGTGAAAGTTTTTCAGTCACATTTCGCAAAACCAATGCATTTTTTGGTTGTCGTAAAGCACTTTCTCGGCCGGCAATAGTAAACCTGGTGGAAAAATTTGAGCTGTTGGGACAAGTTTGTGATGTGAAGAATTGAAACCATGTGCATCGCTTAAGAACACATGAGAATATTGCTAATGTAGCCCGTAGTGTTGAAGAAAACCCAGGTTTGTCAATCTTTGGAATTAGACATTCCACCAACGGCATTACACCGTATTTTGCATAAAGACTTAAGTTTAGTTAACACAAGAACTCAAACAGCTTGATTATCATATACCCAATTAGCAAAGATACGACGTTTGTATCTTTGCTAATTGGGTTTTTCAAATGTATCAAAATGATCCGGAATTTCATCAAAAAATTATCTTCAGTGATGAGGCTCATTTTCACCTCGGAGGCTACGGTAATAAGCAGAATTGTTGCATTTGGGGTTCAAAAAATCTAAGAATGATTGTTGAAAAATCTTTGCATCCTCAACGTGTCACTGTTTGGTGCGGTTTTTGAGCTAGTAGTGTGATTGGACCCTACTTTTTTGAAAATGAGGCTGGTGCAACTGTTACGGTGAATGGATGGCGCTACCGAGCTATGATTAATGATTTTTTATGGCTGGAATTGAAGATATTGATGTGAACGACGTTTATTTTCAGCAAGACGGCGCTACGTGCCACACAAGCAACAAAACAATCGCAATTTTGCAAGAAAAGTTTTCTGACCGTGTTATTTCTTGAAGAGGTAATTACAATTGGCCACCGAGATTTTGTGATTTAACATCTTTACACTTTTTTCTTTGGGGCCACGTAAAATATCAAGTCTATGTGAATGCTCCACAATCGATTTAAAACCTTAAAAATGGAATTTGTGAAGTTATTGAGGACATACAGTCGCAAATATGCAAGTTGGTCATGGAAAATTTCATGAAAAGAATGTGGTACTGCAACCGTAACTGTGGCGGCCATTTACAATGAAATAGTTTTGTTTTTATTTTTTTTTTAAATACTCGTTTTTTTAATATCAAAATGAAACCTCTTATTGGAAAACTCTATATATAATAAAAATAAAAAAAATATATCTATGCAGGTTTTGCAGCTGGTTGTTATACGAGTTCTTAATATAATGTTCAATATCGTAGGTATTAAGTAAAAGAATAAAATCGTTACAGCATTTTGAATTTGACAGAAAATCTATGTTAAAGTCACCGGCAATGATAACGTTTTTTTGTTCTTTATGAAGAATATCAAGTACAATGCTAATTTTTTTTAAAAACAGTTTAGATTGCTGTCTGTTGTTTAATATACTGATAATATTACAGTATTTACTTTGTTTATACAACATTCAATACTTGCGCATTAATAAAATCCTGCAATAGGTTGCTTATATCATTTCTATTTTTAAAATGAAATCTTTTTCTAATAAAAATTGCTGATTCACCACGGGTTGCTGTAGTTCTGCACCTAGGTTAAAGTCTTATAGGTTGATATATGCTGATTCATCGTCGTTATTCATCCAATGTTCAGTAACACATAATATATTCGGCTGGTGAAAATCAGAAATCAATTCAAATTGAGGAATTTTGTTTCAAATGTTTTGTGCGTTTTATTGAATAATAATAATATATTTGTTTAAGTATGTGCACGCTACCTAGTTAGTGGTGTGAGAAGAGTTTTTGAAAAAAAATATAACTTACAAATTTCAATCCCATCTTCATTAATAAAATGCAAACTAAATATTAATAAAACGTAAAAGTAATTTTTTATTTTTTTTATTTTTTACAATCAAAAAAGATACGTGGTTGGTCCTAACCAATACAAGATTAACAGTGGCAATTTTTTTTTAATTTCAAAATGTTTTAATTATTAATTACTTAATATGTCACAACAACATAAAAATACCTTTAAACTTTAAATATCTGTAAACATTGACCGTAAATATTTTGGAGAATACTAAATTTGGAAGATTATTTCATGTATCGATAGTGCGGTTAAAAAAATCTCTTTTAAGAGTTTTATTTCTACATCTCTAAACTGTCAATGAATATTTGTTAGAATTCCTAGCAAACCTTGTGCTATTAGTAAATATTTGTTTCAACAGCTGTATGTCTTGTATTTTGTTTGAACAATGTTTATGAAAATATTTATAGAAAATGCAAAGAACTGCAATTTTGGGTTGGCAATGATACAGATAGCTTGTTTCTGTATAGAATTTAGAAGAGATAGAATAGTTTTGGATGCTCTTACCCATACTTAAAAACAATATTTAATATTAATATACATGCAAAAGTTGAACAAAAGTAAAATATAGTTGAAAACTAAGTCTAAGGTACTAAGCATTTACCAAATTGTTATTAAGAGTAGCTTTGTGCACAATGTTGTTGAGAAAGTGGGCAATACCTGGTACTTTTTTAGCTCAGCAAGTATGCTTATCACTCACCTTTTTTATGAGCTATTTTTAAAAATTTCTGCCATTTGAAAAAAGTTAATTGAGTACTATGATTACTAAGTATCTTTACAGGAGTATTAATAGTAGAAAAATATTCTTAAATACAACAAAATTATCAGCTTTTTTTAAAGGAAACAATGTGAACAATTTGGCAAATACACCTACCACAACAAAGATGTAAATTACTCCTCTAACAGAATAATGCCAAGTAGTATAAAAATGTACATTTAGATTTGTGGATTTTTGGAGATTAATGACTGCAGTTTTTAAAAAGTTTAGAAACTTTGCAAATTGCGCAAATTTTTAAATACACAAAACCACCAAAAATAACGGCGTAAACAACACCACTTTTTATATAGTACACAGTGTTTGTTTTACTTTAAAGAATTAGTGTTACAAGAATTTATAAACAATATAAATTACCTTTATCTTTTGTTAATTATATTGAATTCTTTCAAACAATAATCTTTGTTTTATATTTCTCCGTTTAGTAGCGTGTGACTAAAATATGCAATAATTTTTTTTAGCCTAAAATGGTTAGTTAAAACACTATTCTTAAACCAACTTTGCTAGCATCACACTGCACAAAATACAAGATTTTGTTACGGGGGTGATGCGAAAGCATATCTGCAAAAAGACCTACTGTAAAATTCT
This sequence comes from Tachinus rufipes, assembly GCA_963932245.1. NCBI lineage: Eukaryota > Metazoa > Arthropoda > Insecta > Coleoptera > Staphylinidae > Tachinus > Tachinus rufipes. Next base: position 41,907,201 of record OZ010745.1, on the reverse strand, counting down.
TAAATGCAGTTTGTTGGGGTGACGTTTACTCCTATTGCAAACTTTTGCGCAGATAGTAATATACAAAATTTATAGTAAAATATTGCTTTACAAACACACAATCAAAGTTTGAAAAACTAAAAAATATTTGATGTGTTTTAGAACGATTTAGATGCATTAGTAAGTCATTTGTGTACTAGTAAGTTTTTGCAGGAAGATTTAATTATCTAATCCATCATCAAGTAAACAATAATGCCGCGTTATAAGGCCAAAAACCAAAACTCAGTATGTTGCCAATACTCAATTTTAATAAAAACCTGCTAATACAACCCAGTCAGATCCAATAAAGACATAAATTAAATTTTGGCAAGCAGCCTTATAATGTTTGTATCAACCTGGTAACGTCCTAAGAAGTTTAGTATCAAATTCTGTTCTAAAGTTAAGAAACTGTGCATAAAGATAGAATCAAACCAATCTGTCTTTCAAATGTAATCAAGTAATAGTTAAAATAAAATAGCAGTGTGCTGTTGTAATTGGTTGTGTTAAGTAACAATGTTGATTATATGAGGGGTATCTACTTAAGTCATAATTATTTTGTTTGTGTGCAGTGTAAAAAAAAAACGATAAAATGTTTAAATCTTAACGTTTTTATAGATTTTTTTATAATAATAGCAAATCTCTTAGATTTTTAATTCTACTTAAACTTATGTTTTTGTTTTTTTTTACAAATAGGCCAGTGCGTACAATAAACTATACGCGATATACTAAACTATACTTTACATAGACAATGTCACAGTTTGTCCCAGTTCTGTTCTGACTTATTGCTATTCTGAGTACCAATTATATATATGTAAAATAAAAGAAATCCTACTAACGGCAAATTTTTGGATTGGTAATGGAGACCTAATTCTCTGGTAAATATATATGTCAAAAAATATTTCACTTTAATCTAAAAATCTCTAAGGCAAAAAAGTAACACATCTAGTACATGACTCTTTAGTAATAGAATTGGTATACCTACTCTAAAAAGATATATGCAACAACATTTTAATGCATAGTATTTAATTTTTATTATTTTTAATATAATTTAAATCAAAATGAATTAACATTATATTAAATTTTTTCTTATTGATGAGCTTGAAATTACAAGTAATCTTAATTAAATATATTCATAAAATTAGTAAATTTGATCATTATGTAGCAAATAATTTTAAAAATTAAAACTGTCGTCAAATTAATTATATCTTATATCTCTATAATTGTTTATTTATTAAGTATGTAGTTCTAAAATAGTTTCTGTAATGTTATCTTACACTCGACTTTCCTTTATTGCCTTTTATAAAAAAAGACAATTAGCAAAAATTTAAATAATTACTATTCACATCATTTTGTCTTTAGTCACGGTATTTATTTCAACGTTGTACCAGAACCATCTAAAATCCTTAATTATGCCAACCGATCTTAATTACCGATTGCAATTAACTACCACATATTTTCTGCACTCGTTTATAAGCGGGCAGCACCATCAGCTTTGCTCGCCAAAGTTAATTTATATCTCAAATTAAATATTCGCTCAATTTTAGCCATAAATATTCATTAAAAAAATTAAAGCACGTCTTGCAAAAATAATATTCTTTTAAATTTATCGCAGGAAAATCGGAAACCCCTTAATTGACAATAATAAATTTTAATGATTCTGAATAGTTATCTCTCTTGTTTTCCTTTGAGATAAATAAAGCATTTATGATGGTTCCATTCGATTAATTATGAGTTATGGTTGTAACCCAAAGCTGACTTATGTAAGAAGTTGCTTGCAGGTAGAAGGTTTCTATTTAGCGAATATTAACATTAATCTGATTTAATTTTTTAAATTGATCTTTGTTTTCTGTTTGAAATTCACTGCGGTTAATTGAATTTATTATTCATTTATTTAATTTAAATAATTAATGATTCATTCGTGGGTGCATTATGCTTTCGTTGAATATTTATATGTTGCTCTGCATAAAACTGTAAAGAAGTATGTTTACTATTTAATAACATATGATCAGAATATACACCATTATTGCATTATTTAAATAAATATGCTCATTTACTTTATAGATAAGCGTTTTACTCTTAATAAGTAATTGCAATTAATAACTATTTATAAAACTAAAGTAAAAAATTATTATTTTTGTTTGTATTTATAATTGAACAATAACAAAAATATTTTTATTCTAAATGGTCATTCAATTCATACTTTTATTATGATATTGCAATAACTCAAAAAAATAGAACACTTTTTAAATATATTATAAATTTTTCAATTCAAAAATGAAAATATATAAGATTAGTAAATAATTTATGGCAAAAATTTTAAAAAATATTTCTAAACAATTATCGCAGCAGCTCTTAAACTTTGTCAATATTTATGCAATTTTTGTACTAATACACTGTTACTATTATGTTCACATATAACAAATTCATCTTTCGAAACACCATGTACATTACTTACAATATCTTCATTTGCATTAAACTATTGCATAATAGTTTCCTCAAAAATTATGACGCTAAAACGTAGACGTTTAGCGGTCCCGCCATACGATGAGTTACACAAAAAACTAACGTAAACGGTAAAGTGCAGTCTGGCAGACTGATGCAATCAAACACAGGTTAATTATTTAATTACGCAATATGCTAGAAAGTTGAAAATAGAGTGGCAGAGAGTGGTGATGTAGATAAAAAATTAGGTAAAGTTATAAATTGCAGATCGGGATTGTTTTGTAATTATCAACAAATTTATAAACGATTCAGTCTCACAGACGGCATCTTACCCGTTAAGGGTTAATGCAAAGGTTTGTTGTTGTATTGTCTGGTTATCATTCGAAAAAAAGTAACTACTTTTCTATTTTTCTATGTTAGTTAATATGCTATTATTATAAACATTTTATTATTATTAAAATGTTTATAATAATTTTTAAAAGTTTCTTTGTCCTGTGGTTTGTAATTTAAGATTGTTTATTTGCGGCGTCTCTCACGGTGTTTTACCCAGCCATGGTTGCTGTATGATATTGTTCTAGTGTGTATATTTGTATCTTGCGTTGTGTCCTGCAAATTGGTATTTAAGTTTTTGAACGGTTTGTGCGATATCTAACACCTTTGTTTTCTGTAGTATCTACTCTAGTCTCTTTTGGTCTTTAAGAAAATGTTAAACATGCGTCTTTCCATTGTTCCTCTGATTCAATTTTACTTTTTTATTGATATCTGCTTTTTGTTTTTTTTGTTTGGTTTTATGCTTTGGCCCAAGTAATTATATTCATCGACTTGATTTAGCAGGATATTTTTTGGTTAGTCATCACATAAGTCTTGTTTGAGTTTATTTTAAACACTACTGTTAGTGACTTTGTCTAGGTCTTTAAGCATCTGCTGTAGGTTTTCTTGCAAACTGGCAAATATTACTATAACATCGGTAAAGTTCAGGTGGTTCAGCATCTTTTCGTTGATGTGTATGACTTTTTATTATAGTTTTTAAAGATGTTTTCTATGACAGCTATATTTTTTGGAAATATGGTGTCTCCCTGTCTTACACTAATTTTAATTGAAATTGGTTCTAATTATTCTTTCATTTTAATGTTTGTGGCTATCTTGTAGGTATTGTGGAGCAGAATCTTTTTGTAGTCTGCAAATGATATTTATAATTTTAAATAGTTTTCTGTGGTCTTTTCAAAAAGTGTTTTTATGGTTAATAGGTGCTCACATGTAATAAATCCTTTCCTAAATCCGGTTTGTTTTCTGGGTTGATAATAGTCAAGTTTATTTGTGAGCCTCTTGGTAATTATTTTAGAGAATATCTTGTAGATTGGAGATAACAGTGTAATTGTTCAGTAGTTACTGATGTTTTGTTTATACCATTTTTTGTGCAGGAGTATGGTGGTGGCTTTTTGTCAAACAATTATTAAATAGGGTTTTTAGTATATTTAAACATGTTTACTAGAATGTCGTCATATCCAGAGGTTTGATTATTGTTTGCTTTTTCGATCGCAGCTACGATTTTCTGTTTGTTAATTTCTTGTAATTCTTTAAGTTCACATTTTGGATCTATTGTGTTACTTTTAGATTTGTACTACTAGGCGGTTTCATTTTTGAATTGAATAATGTTTTATAAAATTCTTATATAGTTTTCAATTAGTTTATGGTCGCGTATTTCTTGGCTATTTTCGTTGTTAATTCAATTTTGGTTTGCCTAAAGATAGTGAATTCTGGGATATGCTGTTTATGTTGTTTGTGTTGTTTTAGATGATTATTATCTTAATCTTATTTATGAATTTATGACTCTGGATTTTTACTTTTTTAGCAACTTTTTCAATGTTGTCTTTAATCGTTGTTTCTAACTTGCTTATGTTGTCTAAGGTTTTAGACGTTTAACTTTTGTTTTTGTTTATAGTTATTGTGATGAGGTTTTTGTAGTGCTCTTTATTTTGCAAATTAATTATTAGCTTATGTAATTTGATTCACTTATTTTGATATATTTTGAGCGTATGGGTTAGAGTTATTTTTGTTCTATCTGTTACGTTTTTTTAGATTTTCTTTTAAAACAAATATAAAAGCTATTTGTTTTTGATGTTACCATTCAGGCTAATCCATGTTTATTTTGTTTTTTTTTTTCTTAAAAAAGGTATTCATGGCGTGCAATTTTTGTTGTTCATGGACTCTGAATAGTTTGTTTCTTCTTTCATTTGCTGTTGCCGTGTCTGCAAGTGCTTATTTATTATCTTATTTGGTTCAGTTCTAACACCCGGTTTTGGGTTGAAATTCCCGATTATTAATGTGTATCTTGAGCTGTTCTCATCTGCATTAACCCACTCATAACTAAAAACCTTTGTCAAGGCTGCTCTTAAAATCAAATCAAAATTCTAAAAATCTTAATAAAGCTATAAATACTTTTGCATAATACCCATCTACTCGCTTAGAGTTATCAATTGGTCTAAAACAGATTTTACTTTGTTAAATAGGATAACTAAAACAATATTATTTTTAATTTAATACAGAACGTAGAAAACATGACTTTAAAACCTCATAACGGGAAAACATCACAAATTAGGCATTAAAATCACAAACTTGATGTCAACCAACGTGCAACATTTAAATATTTATAAGTAGAGCAGTTATTTCCATAGACAGACAGTTTTATTTAGCAACATAAAAATACATAAAAGCTGAATAAATACTTACCCTTGGTTCATAAACTGTAAAAGCTGTGGAAACAAAAACATGTAAGAATAATTTCTGTAATAATATTATCTACAAAAATAAATCTATCAAAACTAAAAATAACATAAATTAAATAGTTTTAAATAAACACATTATCACAAACATAGAGAAAACAGTTATTTTGATAAATTGTGATATTGTTTGTTGATTTTTTAAGTCAATAAAGCAAATCTTAAACATACTAGACTTAGTATATATTTACCCGTCCAATTATAAAAATCCAGAAAATTTTTAAAAAGGAAAAAACTTTACTTACGTAAGAATAACATATACAAATTATTTAAAAAAAAAAACTAAAAAAAAACCCAAATCAGTAGGCAAGATTTACTTAGACTACGGTAACAAACTAATTGATCTTTTAATTTAATCCTACAAAAAATATAGTATCTTAAAATAGATATAAAAGAAAACTATCGGTAATATTTTTTTTGTAATTGTTGCATACTTAAGTTACATTTTGTCAATATTGTTTATAAGAATTTTACTTTAGCGGTTAACATTTTTTGTTATTAAAGTTGCACTGCTCATTAAACAACCAAACATTCTTCTTCTTTCTTTTTTATATAACCTTGTCTACTGTTGGACATATGCCTCTCCTAGCTTTATCTGTCTACTACTATCCTGAGTTTTTGTATCCAGTTAATAGCATTGCGTTTCACATCGTATCGTATGTCTATTGGGTTGGTGGGTGTCTTCTACTTCTGTACGCTTCCTGCCTAGGTCGCCATTCTAGGAACTGTTTGGTCCATCTGCTTTTTGGCATTCTTGCAACATGCTCGGAACAGTTTTATTTTAATTTTGTTATTTTCTCAATTGCATTACTAACCCCGTACTACTGTTTTGTTACCTTGTATCGCCTTCTTTCTTTCAAAGTGATTCCAAGCATGAAACATTATATGGCTTGTTTTACTACCCTGATCTTTTAGACAGATTTTTGTGTTAGCGTTAGAATTTCTGCTCCGTATATTAAGACTAGTAGAATGCATTGGTCAAACACCTTGCGTTTTAGACATTTGGGAATGTTGGATTTATAAATGTGTTTAAGTTTTTTGTTGGCTGTCTATGTTAGTCTCAGCTTCCTTCTAAACTCGTGTGTTTGAATGTTTTTACCAGTTTTAGTCTGGTGTTCTAAATACTTGTTTGAAGTGACTTGCCGGATTTAATTTTTTTTATTATAAAGTTTTAGACAGAAACTAAGATGGTAATAAATTCCGTTTTAGAGATGTTTATTTTAAAGCCGACTTTATGTGATTGTTTTGCCAACTTTTTAAGAATTTTTTCCATTTTATTTAAGCTATCCAAAATTAGCACAATGTTGTCTGCAAACCATAGATTATTAAGGTTTTTGCCATTAATTTTTATGCTCATCTTCTAGTTCTATGGTCTTAAACATGTATTTCATGAGTTTAAGCAAGATGATTTCACTTTATCAGATGCCGCGTTGTACTCTGAATCTGTCTATCCATGTTTTATCGTGTAAATTTACGCATGCGGTAGCATTTTTAATATGTTGTAGAGTAGCCAAGTACCTATGGTCTATTCGGCAATTTGCCAAAGTAATTCAGGTGTTATTTTCTTTGTTATGTTTCTATTTTCCTCTATAGTCTTTGATACCCATTTTTTGTTATATTCTCTAATATCTTTTTAAACATTGTTTTATAAGGAAAACATTAAATTCTCTTGTGATATGTTCTATTTTGTAATTCCTAGACAAATTTTAATCCTTCAAATCATTTTGTTATTTGATTGGTTTCTATAAATAAGTCAATATGTTTTCCACGTCTTGACTGGCATGTTTGACGGAGCCTTGAGACTGGCTATATTTTAGTTTGCTTTGTACTGTTTTTAGTACAATATGAGTAGGTACCACAAACTTTCTAAGACGGTCCTGATAAACAAAAATAAATGAGTAGTTTAAAGGTCTATAAAGTCAACTTGACAACGTGATGAGTTTATTTAAAAATGTAAAATAGGCTTGAAGACTACATTGTTCTTTTCTGTTTTTTTTGCAAGCCTTGCACAACTTTAGAATACGCCATAATTGCCGCCTTAACTGTAATGTTTTTGTACTTACGATTGGCCTTTTTTAACATTATTGTTTTTTAACCGTGGCCAACAGCAAGATGCTTCTTCTGTTCAAAAACATTAAATTTTTTTTTTGCGTTTTTATTTTGCAAATACATGGTGTACATATTTCTATTAAGATAGAACTGATTGTTTATTTTTTGCTCACTAATTTATTCATTTATTTTATAATATTTTTTTACACTAATTTCTATTAAAAACGCAGAGCATTTTGCTGCCGTAAACATATATCTATCAAACAACCAACTGTTGCTGCGTGCGCTAAAGTGCAAATATACAAGTCTTTACACAATTATTCTTTAAAGATTTGACAACAAATACTGGTAAAAATAAGAAATAATCAATGATTTGGTAACATTTTGGAGTTTTGCTATTATTCTTAAGTAAATCTTAAGATTTACCGGCAAAACTTACCTCTATTCGAGCTTTTACAGTAACATATATACGTTTTTGAATTAAATATTGTTCCCAAGTATCAGAATAAGCCCCTCTTTTAAATCCTATTAATAAACGAGCTATTCAAATTGATGCCGATCCAAAATTAACATATTATTGTTCAAACAAAATATAAAACATATTGCTATCAACAAGTATGAACTTGTTTATTTGCTAATAATTCTAACAAGTATTCACCAGAGAAGAGAGTTTTCTAATATTGTAAATTAAGTATTTTTTGAGATTTATATTATGTTTGCTGTTTTATTACAATAACATAACAGACATAGTATTCATTTTGTTAAACTAGAAGAAACCAAGTCAAAACCAAGATGTTTGTTTAGATTAGGATAGGTTAGGTTCATTCTTTAGGCTTTTATTTTTACTAATTTATACTATAAAATTCTAAAAATATATTGACTATTGTCAAATACACCAATACGGAGATGATACAAAATAAATAATACACTGGCAAGCAAAAAGTAGAGTATGACTTAATTTTGGATTTTTTTGTTTTGTTTTTATGTTAGCAGATTGTACTGTATTTTACACACTAAATTAAAAACTCAATGTTGAATCCTAAAGCATATTTATTGTTTCTATTGCGTATTTTAAAAAAGTCACAAATATTCAGTTCAGACAAAGTTTGAATTTTTGTTTCTAGGACTAATATGAAACAAAAAATATTAAAAAAACTTATCACTAATAACAAATATTACCCCCTCTTGCGTTAATGACTGTTTGAAGTCGACTAGGAACACTTTGAATTGACATGTTGGTCAATATTATTTCATTCTTGCAATAACAACTGTCCTAACTTCTGAGCAGTTCTTAGAGCTGGTGTATGCTTTTGGATACGTCGTCTCAATTCATCTCAGTCATATTTTATGGGGTTTATGTCCGGGTTGAAAACTGGCTATTCAAACCACAAATATCCCACTTCATCCAGATAACCTCTGATAACTCTACGTGAGGTCTAGCATTATCTTGCAAAAAAATGTTGCGCTCGCCTATAGTTGTCATAAAAGGCATAACATGATCTTTAAAAACCTTTATAATGTAACTTTGAGCTGTCAGGGAGCTATTTTCTATAAAGACCAACTTTGTGCGTGTTTTGGTAGAAATTCCTGCCTTAACCATAACCGACTCACCGCCAAATGGAAACCGCTCATCAATACAAACTGAAACGTATCTTTCTCCGCGTCTTTTCCACACTTTCCGACGTTTGTCTGATTCATTGAAGCAAAAGCGCAATTTATCTGAAAACAGTATTCTGCTCCAGTCCTCATTAATCTATGCCCGGTGATTTCGGGCAAAAGCCAATCTTGCAACAGTGTGTTGGCGTTGTGAAGGTAGATTTGTAACTATCTTTTTACAAAACAATCCAACCGCCCAAAGCCTTCTCCTAATGGTCCCTTCACTAACATTTACGTCTCTAATTTTATGGAGTTGATTTCGTAAATAAACTGCAGAGGCTTTTTTATTCTGCACACTTGTGGACACAAAAAAACGGTCATCTTTGTTTGTGGTGCCTTTTTTTGCTCGGATCCTGATATTCTGGTTATCAGATCAGTATCCAAGTAACGCTGATACACCTTTTGTACAGTATAAAGGCTTTTACCAACAATCCTTGCAGTTTCACGTTTTCCTTGCCCATCTTTATTAGACGCTATAATTCTTGCCACAACAATAAGGCTTAACAGCATTATGACCTGTTAAGTACACCATATGAATGACAAGTTTTGCAGAGAAAAATCAACACTAAGTAAAAAAAACAAAACAAAATGTAGATTATCAATTAGAGCAAAATGAATGTTGTTTTATAAAAGTCTGTAACCCGGTAATTATAGCTGACAGATAGATAACATTTGTCAGGAAATGAATTATTAAACGCTTACTTTGGTTTACAATTTGCAAACATAAAGTTATAACAGCAAACATAAAGTTAAAACAAAAAATTCTAAAATTAAGTCATAATTTTTTGCTTGCCAGTGTAGTTAATGTAAGGCTTAGTATAGACATTAAGCTAAAGTTTAAATGTCACATTAACAAATGTGTTACAATGTTATTTTGTAATCTTAATATTGTTTTAATAACAGATTTGTTCTGAATAAAAAACCAAAATAATGTGTGAATCAATGGTATTATCTTAATTTAACTTTGCAAATAGTGCATATAGTCCATGTTTAGATTATGCAAATTTTCACAGAGTAGAACGTGTGCATCATTTTTTCCTCAAATTAATTTTTGAAATAAAAAATCATGATATATAAATAAACAAACATTTTTTTAAAAGATAAATAAAAAAAGATTTTAGTATTATATTTATTTAATTTAAATATTTACTGATTTGTTATGCTTTTGTTGAATTATGTTGGTTTGCATTTGATTAACAAATACTATGTATGTAATAGACATTGTATTGTATAAATATTTTTACAGAATTTATTATTTATTATTTAAAAAAATAAAATTGCATATATTTGTTCAGAAATAAGCAATGCAAGTATAATATTTGTTCTTAAAAGTATTATAAAATAATCAGGATTAAAAACCAATTATAATAAATTTGTACATACATAATTATTATTTGTGTAATATAATTATGTAATTTATACTGAAATTGCTACTAGTAAAGCACTGCAGAGTTCCAATAATGCAGTCTAAATATTTAACCAATTATAAACCGGAAAGGGGATGCAACGGATGGCCGAACGCATTAATTCACCATCGAAACTCTTTAAAAATCCTTTTTCCTTTTTGTAAAAGGGTGCAATAAGTTAATGTTATTCATAGTCTGCAACACTTTAAAATTCCGTTCTTATTGATAAATATTTATTACTCGATTAAGAAAACTAAAGTCAAGTTTTTTTAATCATCATTAATATGCAAATTAAAATAAACATTGTAATTAACAGTGCAAATGTCATTAGTTCCCTTCACTAAGTACTCTAAATGAAATAAAAAGTCCATTTAATTTACTTAATTTGTAGGAAATGCTAAGCATTCGATAAGTGTAGTTCTTTTCTAATTGTTAGTTTCGTTTAACACATAAAATTCATTTACTTTAAGTAATAACAGATTACCTTTCTTTGGTGATAATAAGATTTCTATTTAATACATATGCAACGCACAAAATAGTAATTTGTAAAAAAAAATTGAGTTTAATTTGTCCTGATTTCATCACTTGGCATTTAAGTATTGCTCCAATCGTATCAATCACATATTATTATGCTGTCATGGATGCATTATCGAGCTCCATTAATAATATTTTGTTCTTGAATACTATCTCAATATTTAAATAGAGATGAGAGGATAACAATCTTTTTATTTCATAATAATTTATTTTTAAATATCATTAATTAATATAACTTGTTTTATACACTTTTAAAAATAGAACGCAATTTATATTTGCAAAGAAAAACAATAAAAATTAATTGCAAACGTTATCAGTTTGATAAGATGTGTATGTTATTGTGGGTTGCTATGAGTTTTGCGATTTCCGTTCATGTTGTAAACAAACGTTATCAATTTCTTCTTAAATTATTGATTAAATTGTTATTTCCCATTGGATTTTAAGTTGTAATGCGATTAGCTTGTACGCTGCAAAAATGTGTTACTGAATTTATTGATAATTTCAATTCAGTATTAATAATTAAGTGATATAATATTCATTTAATGTATGTTTAGTGTATTGAATACGAATGGCAACTGTTTTATTTTAATTGGTTGTAAAATGTAATGTTCTGTCTGAGTGGAATATTTATGTATTTTATAATAAATGTATCAAGGCGTCTAAACAGTTTACTCATTAAATGATTTTATTATTATTTTTTTAAAGTTTTTTAAAACATAATAGAATAATAAAATAGTTTAAATATGTAAACATAGATTAAGTAGATGGTCTTAAATTTTGTCACGCATACTTCCCATTTCTGTAACTACAAAAGTTATCTTCTCAATTTTTTTTGTGACATTTAATTGATTCATTTAGTGGCTAATTAATAGTAAGCCATATTTCTTTGGCTGTTGATTACCACCACGCATACTTTAGTTTTCTCAATTTTAAGTGCAACTTCAAACCATTTAAGTCAATTACTAGCTCCAGTTCATATGTATAGAAACATCAACGCCGATCTTTATCGGCGTTGATGTTTTGATATGTAAAAAGATTAATTTATAAAATTATTATCTGTTTTGCAAAACGCATAAACAATACGATTATGATTGTTAAAAAACGTAGGTTTTAGCTTTGATCTTGTAAAAAATGTTTTTAGCTTTGTTTATTGTCTGTTAAAGAAATAGTCGTAATTGGCAAAATCTTTTGACAGAAAACTGCAACTACTAGGTTTCTTTTGCATGTCTCAAATACTCAATTTTTGTTTGGTGTTATTCTTTTAGTATTATGATTTTGAAGTTACCTTGTAACGTATAAATGTTGCTTAGAGCTAGTGAATATGCAGCTTTAATCTTTTTTGACAAAGTCATGCATGGTAATATTGTATAAATGGTCTACATTTTTGAGTAGAAATTGGCAGAAAACACATTTGATCAGTTGCCAAGTGGTCTGGCAGATGTTTAAATACAGTTTATAAATGAGTAAAGTGCTCGTTTATAAATACAGTATTTTATCAATAATAATAAATTTTTTTTTATTAATAAAATTTATATAATACAAAACAATACTGAATGTATAATAAATAATAATAAAAATAAAATAGATTCTTCCCTCTATCATCACTTGAGGTTTGCGGGTTCTTTCCCATCTCAAGTTATCGGTGGTTGTTGTTGTTTTTGTTTATTTTTTATATTTTGTCAAGTAATAACATATGTTTTATTTTTAATTTAAATGGTACAAAATTTAAAGTTTTTATGTATGTTGGTAGGCTGTTATATTGTTTTATTGTTTCTGTTGTTAGTATCTGGCTGCACTTGACTGTTGAATACTTTGTTGTTTTTATGTGTGATTTTCTTCTTGATTGGTGGTTGTGTATTTCTTTGTTGGACTGTAACGTTATATTGCTTTTTATCATTTTGTTGTTTATTTTATATATCATTAATATGTTGTTTAAAGTTATCATTTTGTTAATATTAAGCTTTTCTTTGTATAGTTCGGTTGTAGGTGTTCTTCTATCCATTGTGTATAAAATTTTTACAAGTTTGTTTTGTTGTTTTTGTAGTTTATTAATGTTTTTTTTTGCTTGTGTTTCCTCCATATATGGTTTAAGAATGTATTATATGATGTAAATAATGCATAATATATAGATATTTTTAATTGTTTTGGGAGATAATTTTCTATACTGCTGCTATAGTTGCTGAATTTTGTTTAACAAGTTTATTTATGTGTGTATCCCATTTCAATTTATCTTAGATTGTTAATCCTAGATAGTTAACTTCTTTAATTTGTGATTGGAATTTCTTCTTGTTTGTTATTAAAGATCATGAGTTCTGTATTTGTTTTGTTAATAGTAAGTAGGTTATTATAATACCATTTTGTTTCTAATTTTATTATGTCTTCTTCAATAAGTTTTTCTATTTTTTTGTTTTCTTTTTCTGAGTATATAATGCAGGTGTCGTCGGCATATATGTAAGGTGTACCGTGTAGTTTTAGTTCTAATATGTCATTTGTATATAGTATGTATAATGTCGGCGGTAGGATTCCTTCTTGTGGAATTCCGTATTCAGCTTGCATCGGTTTGCTTTCTATAGAGTTTATTTTTGTATTTTGTGGTCTGTCTTTGAGGTATGTGTTTATTAGGTTCAGTTCGTTGCCTTTTATTCCTATCGCGTCTAGTTTTTCTATAAGCTTTGATTTTGATACAGTATCAAAAGCTTTTTTCATGTCGATGAAAATTGCTACTACGGTTTCTTTCTGATCTACTTTATTTTTATGTGATCTACAAGATCATAAGATGCTGATGTTGTTCTCGAGTATTGTTGAAAAGCATATTGTTGTTTGTATATTATACTGTTTTGGTTTATATGTTCTATTAGTTTAATATGGATTACTTTTTCAAATATTTTATTTAAAGTTGATAGTAGAGAAATTGGTCAATAGTTTTCTGGTTTTGTTTTATCTTTTTTTTATGTATAGGCACTATTATTGTTTTCTTCATGTAATTTGGATATATACCTGTGTCAATGACTTTATTTATTATGTGTACTAAAACTGGTGTTAGTGTTGTTTTATTTTGTTTTATTAAGTTGCTTGTAATTTTGTCAAAGCCGAGTGTTTTGTTTTTTTTTCAGTTTTATTATTATTTAGTGGATTTCTTCTTGTGATGTGTGTTCAAAGTGTATGTCGGTTATTTTTTTTTTATTGTGGTTGTATGTGTTTTGTTGCTCGTTCTTGTAATTTGTTTTTCTGCTAGAGTTTTTCTAATATTTGTAAAGTATTTATTTATTTTGTTTGCTATTTCAATCGGTTCTTTAGTCTTGTTCCATCTTGTTTTACTATTTCTTCAATGTTGTTTTGTTTTGGAGTTTTTTTGTTAAGTTGTTTATTTATTATTTCTCATATTTTTGTGGGGTTATTTTTATTAGTTAGAAATTTTCTTTTATAGTATAACATTTTAGTATTCTTTATGATGTTTGTAGTTTTTTTCTTCTGTTTGTAATATTCATTTTTTGTTGTTTCATTGTTAGGATATTTAAGGTGATTTTTTTGTAGTTTGTTTCTTTTTTCAATATTGTTCAACACTTCTTTGTTGATCCATGGGCTTATTTCTGTTCGTTTGATTCATATTTTGGTTTGGTTGTTTTCTATAATCGCTTGCAGTTTTTTGATAGTTCTTGAAAATTATTTATATTTTTTGTGTACATGCTATTGATATCTTTTGTTATTTTTTTGTAATCTGTGAGTGTGTGCTCAAAGTACTGATATATTTGTTTGGTTTTTTGTTTTCTTTTTATTTTGGTTATTAATTCACAATGATCTGATATGTTTAAAGGTAATATTTTGAAATCTTTTATTTCCTGTTTGTTGTTTGTTATAACATGATCTAATATAGAATTTTTTCCATTTGGATCTGGATTCTTTCTTGTGTAGTATTTATAGATGTTTTATTTCATATTTTATATCCATTTTCTAATAACATGTTCTTGTATTCTTTTGTTGTATTATCATTTTCTGCAATGTTGACGTTTAAAACGCCTATTATTATTTGTGGTTTCTTTCTGTTGATTATATTGTTTTTTAGTGTAGTTTTAAGATCTTTAAAGTTTATTCTAGGTGGTTTGTATATTAGAGTTATTGCAGTATTTTCCTCTTTTAGTTGTATTGTTAATATTTTTATGTTTTTGATTGTTTTACTAGTTATTAATTTATATTCTGTACCTTGCAATTCCTGCTCTTTTTGTGTTCCTAGAGTTGTATTCTACATTGTAATTTTCTAAAGTATACAGTTCTTGGTTATATGGTTTAAACCACGTTTTTGTTATAGCAATTATTGTAGGATTATTGTGTATGGTAGGTATAAATTTAGTTTCGTAATATTTGTTTTTTACACTTCTTGCGTTGTGCAGATATATAGTATACATTTCAGTTTTGTATTTATTTTTTTAGTTTACAATTGGTTTTTTTTTATTCTAAACTTTCTATATCGGAACGATTTTTAATTTTAATTTTTATACTTGCTTCTGTTTTTCTTATGTATATGTTTCCATTTTGAGTCCATAGGTATTTATATTTAAGCCCCTTTATTTGATCTCTTGCTTTATAAAACAGCATATTTGTTTGTGCTGTTAATTGTTCGTTTATATATATTTCATTGGTTTTTCCTTTTAGTTCGCATTCTAGAGTAGTGATTGATCCAATTGTTTTTTGAGATTTAGTATATTTTCTTTATCTTTTTTGTTTTTGAATTCAACTATTATTGGATTTTTTTCGTTCAAAGTTTTTTTTCTATAGGCTGATTTTATCTGTTCCTTTTTTATGTTTGTGTTTAATCCTTTTATTATCTTTATTACAACTTCTTTCGTTTTTTTATTTATTTCTTGTTTGTCAACTCCAACTATTATGACATTGTTTTTTATTTTTTTTTTCTGTTTTTTCTAATGTTATTTCTAAAATTTCATTTCTTTCTTTTAGTTTTTCATTTGATTTTTCTGCTTTTTTTAATTGTTTTTTTATTTCTTTATTTTCTTTCAAAACTTCATCGAATTTATTGCTCATGTATTCCACCGATTTTTTTAGGTTTTTTTAGGTTTCCATAATATCTTTATTTGTTGTTTCTTCTTTGCTTTCACTTGAATCTTCTTTTTTGTTAGTATTTTTAGCATTTCTAGTTTTTGTCATTTTAAGTAATTAAATGAAAGTAAAGAAAAAAAACTATTCTTTTTTAATTTTATTTGTTTTAGATTGTAAATTTTAAAATAAATTTTTCTTTTTAATTATTTTATTTTATATATTTAACTATTATTATAGTTGTATCTGTTTTCCAATAAACATAGCAAAATTTCAGATTGGAGTTGTTAATATACTTCTAGATGCAATGTCATTACCGTATCGTAAATTTTTTTTTGCAATCGGTATTGGATTAAAATTTTGACTAGATTAAAAGTTAAATATATTGCTTACTTTCAAGATTTTATGAGAAGTGTTAAATGTGCCAAAATGAGTAACAAGCAAGCTTTGTTTGCACGTAAGGCAATAATTCTAGAATAAAATTAAGATTTTTAATATAACCATGCCAAAGAAGGATAATGCCACATAATGCACTAAGCATAGAACAATCAGCTTAATGAACCATGCTAAAAAATTTTACTAAAAATTATTTACAACAGAATCTATAAAAGACACACTCAGTTCGAGTTCAGAAATAAGTTTGCAATAAGAGAAACCTTATACGAGATACATGTTTTGCTTCAGAAATGTCTAAATATGAATGTTGAGCTACACATATAGATTTTAAAAAAGCTTTTGATAAAGTCCGCCATCAAAAGTCTTTTTTGGAAAAGAAGCCTGGACACTAAGAACGTCTACATAATTCAAAATCTGTACTATAATCAAACAGCAAACATTAGAGTAGATAACAAAACCAGCAATAATATCAAAATATGCAGAGAGGTGCGACAAGTATGTGACTTGTCCTTTTTGTTATATAACTTATACACTAAGAAGATTTTTAGAAAAACTTAAAAAAAAAAACAGGATTAGTCATAAAATACTAAATAACATTTGTTATGCCAACGATACGGTTATTTTGACTCCTACCATAGAAGACCTAAGTACCTATACTACTACTATACAGTATGCAATAAATAAAGTATTAAAATAAACCTAAAGAAAACAACAACATTGTTGACAGCCCACAAATATTGAAAGAGTAGACACCTATAAATACCTTGGCATTTGGATAAGTAGCAATACAGATCAAATCACAGAAATAAGAACAAAAATTGAAACAGCAAGGAATGCCTTTACACAAATGAATATGCTCTTCAATAACAATTTTTTTCTTCTAAATTTTAGAGTAAGGATGCTATGTTGCTATATATTCTCTATATATTCTCGATTATATTTTTTGGACATATAGCTAGAAGAACAAAATACACAATTCTCCAGAATATTATAGAAGAGATAATAAATGTTACAAAATGATCAAAAACGCAAAACTTTATGGCTCAAATTTGCGCAAATAGTACGGATGCAGTACAACTATGTGTCTATGCTGTTGCGTTACTAATGTACACAATTTAATATACACTCTGGTTTAGACAAAAATTTAAAAAAAATATTAACAATCACCTTGTTGGTAACACTCTTCAAATGTTTTGCAAAGATTGTCAAAAAAATCAAAGACGCAAATAAAACGCGGTCAAAGGAGTATTGCTCGTACCGTACATTTTTAGTTGCCATCATGCTTTACGGGGAAACAACATGCGTTTTGCGTGCGTGCTTGTTTTAAGAACAATTGATTGTTTATTTGAGTTTGTGTGTTATTCTTACGTCATTATCAGTTAGGCAACATTGCAGAAATCTCAAATTTTGCGTGAATCTAGACACTTAAAGTTACTAGACACACTATAGGTGACATCCGTTATAGTCGTATAAAAACACCAAAAATTTTTTGAAACATTGAACTAGATACAAATTTTGTAAGACAACAGCTTTGGGTCAGTCTCAAAAAACGTGAGTCTCAATTGGGATTATTTAGACCAATGATTTACCGCATAATGCAATCTACTTTGCATTTTAAGGTTTACAACATTTAGATTGTAAAATTTTTTAATGATAATATTATGTTAAGAAACTGAATTATGCTAATGTAATATTTTAAAGATTCAACAACTTTAACAACATTTTCTTTATCGACGGAGCTTACTTTCATTTATACGTGTATATCAACTGTCAAAACTTTTTTTTTTAACAGAGTTTATCTCTGTTTAAAAGCAACAACGATGTTTTATCAACGCTCGTTGCACAGCCTTAAAGTAACTTTGTGAGTTGCTATGTCAGCTAAATGCATTCTTGAATATTATTTTTTTGAAATCCATTGAAACAGAGCGGTTACAGTAACTTTTACGCGCTATTTTGATATTATACATATTTTTTTTGTTAATAACTAGACTATTGCTTATTTTTTTGTAAAACAATAGAAAATTTGTATCAACCTAATAACAAAAACTTTCTTATATTAATAGAATTGCTTTCTGAGATTGATTTTGCTATGAAAAATCATATCATTCAACGCAATCAACATAACACTTTTTTAGTGCTTTTGTAATGATAGTATAGGTTATGCTGGATTTCTCGTACTACTGCCTTCAAACTTTTGATTGTACTTATCTTTGTATTAAAATGACTTAGTTGTAAACGTTTGTTTGATTAGTTTAAGTAATGTCACTTTTTCCGTACATGTATAGTTTGTTATAATATTCTAATCGTTTTATTAGTTCTTGTAAAATTTTTGTAAACAATGATGTTATATCTAACAATATCAGTGTATGAACCTAGTTAAAAATCTTATTTTTCTTCTTTTACAAAACAACAACTTTGTATGCGATGTAATTCTTTTGCTAATATTTTATTTTAAATAAATATAAACTCAAAGCTATTGCAATCTGTAACTATAAATTTGTCAGATTGTGTGACGTTATCAAAAACCATACAGAAAATGAAAAGTTATTGACAATCTAGATTTGATCAGATAAAAATTGCTGCTAATGAGAGTCCATAAACCATTGACTCTAAAATGCAGAAATTTCTACCAAAACTAAAGTTAGAGCCGGAACAAAAAACGCCAATTTGACTATAAAAAAGCGATCAATAAACTTGCAAATGTTGGTATTTACGCTTAAGTAATTTACGCAAGCCAATTTGCTTAAATTTATTTATTTCATTTATGTATACCTCAGTTTTTTTGTAATTGCCTGCGCATGGGCGAGGCAACTTATCGACATTTATTAGAATTAGTTACGTTATTAATAACAAAAAAATATATTTTTATGAAACATTAATTACACCACTTTATTATAACTTTGAGGTTTTGGTCACAGAGAAAAAAAATGAATATTTCAAGTTTTTGATTTGTATTTTTAAATCCGCTCTCAATAATATGATAAGTTGCTGTTTACTATTACGCAAGCATTGAATTCAATGTCGTTTACACGCTTTCATGCATTTGCGTCAATCACATGCAAATTGTCAAACCAGTTAGATTTTACTTAAAACAAACTTTTTGGCTTGTGGAAGTAAACAATATTTGTTTTTATGCAACAATTTACTTGTGCAAATTGTTATGCACATTTCACTTTGCGCAAATTGCTTGAGCGTAATAAGCGACCTAAAAAAAATTATATTTAAATTTTTCAATTAAGTTTTTTTGTTTTCTAAATAAACGATTCACGCTTCTAAAACCCAAAGCAACAATTTTCAGATTTTTATGACATTTTAAAACTTTAAATTATAAAACGTTAGAAAATTATTGTAGTAGTGTTTAATCAATATTTTTTGACAAAAATGAATCATAAGTAAATAGAAATTATCTTTAAGAAGAGTTGCATTATGTAACTCTACCTAAATCCCGAATTCTACCATATTCTATAAAACCTTTGGATGTTTTAAATTAAGTGCTAATGATTTTGTATCTAAATACTGTTGTAACTTAGAAAATAACAGCTAAATAGAGAAAAAAGTTCTTTTAAATTAAAACTAATAAAACTATATTTAAAAAGCTTAATAAATTAAACAAAACTTAGAAATTTGCCTTTAACTTTTATTGAATCTACATTAGCAGACACTGTAGACTACACATTCGTAATTAACAAATTTGTTAAAGTTAGAAGTAACTTGTAAATTTTGTGCAGTTTATTTTTTAAATCACTATTGCAGGTTATTTTAATAAACAAGTATTTTCAAAGCAGCAAAAAGTTATAAAACATTTTTAGAAATACATCAAAAATGTTCAATGTTACGTATACATTATAATAATAATTATAGTGCTTTATCTTGTAAGCAATAAAACTGACGCGTAGGCAAAGGTTTTTTTAAGTTTTTTAAATTGCACTTTTTCTGTCTGAATAAGCAAAATACATTTTTTTAATAAAAATAAATTTTGCTAAACTGTATTTTAGATATCGTTTCTAAGATTAACGCAAACCAACCAACGTGTACAAAGTATCTTATCTATGACTACAATCTTCATTTTTTTGTTCTTGCAGTAGCAGTAGCAAAACTCATCTTAAAAACAAGAGCTTATAGCTTTAAAACCACATTGAACTGTTACTTGTTGTACAAAGTAGTGTACGTGAGAAGAACAATAACATATTATAAGTAGTAAAGTTGTTGTATGCAGTTTTGAATTCTTAGATTTTATTCCAAAAAGTGCTTCACTACCTTTAATTTATTTATCCAAATTTTTTTTTATCAATTAATTTTTTTAGTTCAAAAATGTTTAAAACGTAGTCTATACACAGTGTTTTATAAATCAAAATTTATAGCTTAAGGTCGTGTTATTGAAATCATTTTGCTTAATACTAATATGCTCAAATTTTTTTTCAACAGAACTACAGCTATTAATTAAATGTAAAAAAATAACTTTTATTTAAAACAGTATTTACAAATTATGTTTAAAATTATCTCCTGCAACTCCAATACAAAATCTTGTCCTGCGTAAAACTGATCAAATAGCATTTATAATTTGATTCAGAAATTCATCTCTATTGCAAAAATTTTCTACATAAACTATTGATGTCCCTAAAAAAAGTAATAGAGAGGTGTTACTTCAGGTAGTCTCAGAGGTCAAGGCATTGAACCATCTCTTCTAATCTAATAATTATGATATAAACTGTTTAAAATACACAGTTACTCGCTTAATAAAATAAAAATTTCTAAATATACCGCTGAACGTGAACCAAATAACGTTAATAAAAAAAATAGATTTGACTTTACGCAATCAATCCACTAATGTGCAAATAATATCTAATCAAGCAGATGTTACACAAATAAAGATATAGAAGACCTTACATAAATTTGGTTTATGTTTATCTTTAACAAACGTTTTAATACCAAAATCAGTGATAGGTGAGATGGCTCAGTTATAGAGCGTTAGCGTAGCACGCTAACAGTCCGGGGTTTGGTCCCCAACTATGACTAAAATAATAACTTGCTCTTTATCCACGGGGGTGATTCGGAAGTCACCTAATAAGCAGTTGGTCCCATCAATCCCCTTTCAAACAAGTCGTAAGACATCTGGGGCGATGTTAAATAGCTGTAAAACGCGCAATAACGAAAAGATTTTGACTTGAGAATGCAGTTTTGTCTTTAGCCCATTAAACATAAGCAATTTTATAACAACATTTTGTTTATTGAGAAAGCTCCTTTCAGTAGAGATATTAATAATAACCAAAATATTACTAGAAATCTTCAACAAAACTAATAAAAACACATTTGGTGTGGAATTATTAACAATCAACTTCTTAAATTTTTGTTATAGAAAAGCGTTTAACTAAAAACGTTCATTTTTGTGTTTTACAAGAAGCTTTTTTTTATTGCAAAATGTTTTTCTTCAAAACAGAGTTTATATGTGGTTTTAGCAACGGCGCATCAAAGACAAGTGACTGCGTTTTCAAACAACTTATGTAAAGATGTAAAAAGTTGGTCCAGATCTTGGCTTTGGAAGTCATTTAACCTAACACCTCTTGTCTATTTTTTTACAATCATATGAAGTCAATAGCTTCCGCAGAAAAATGTTGCATTAGAGATGAATTTGTAAAGCAAATTGTGAAGAGTAAGCCGTTTGATCAGTTTTATATAGAGCTAGACATTAAAAGCAGTTTTTAACATTTGTAAATACTATTTTAAATAAACAAATTAAGTATTAAAAAAAAATTGTTTTGTCCTTAAATAGCGGGCCAAAAGAACGATTTGTTAAGCTATAGACCACAAGTCATGAGATGTCTTGTATAATTATATTAATATTGTTTTGTCTTGTCGTAAGTAATATATTAAACGTTTTGTAAAGATAAGATGTTAATTTATTTTTTTTAATTAGATATGACTTTCGGTTATTGATGTACTTCTTTTGATAGTACTTTGTGTTACTAGTTTATTTAATTACAAATTTATTGTTAATTAAAAAGTATATAAAAGGTATAATTAAATAAAACAAAAGTTATATTTATTTTTTTACAAATAGCTTAAGGGTAGTTCTACGATAGTTTGGACAATCGTCCCCACATCGATATCTTTAATTTTGCATTTGTACATATGTTTGAGATACCAAAACATGACAATTCCTAAAATTTTAAATGTCTAGATGCAATACAGTGTATATGGCGGCCGTTTTAATTTTTTATGAATATTTTGTTTTGTTTAAGCAAAAAATAGTCAAAAATCATACTCAAAAAAGTGTAATTTATAGGAATTTTTTTGTAAAACATGATCACGCTCTTGGTTTTCTAAAATTTTCCTCAAAAAATGGGAAAATTACCATTATATTGAAAAATCTATATCTTTGATTTTGCTATACCTGGAGACTTGAAAATTAAATATGATATTCCTAAAACATAGTACTTTTGGCAAATAAAAATACTGGATTTGTTTGTCATAGGGTAAAATATAACACATAATTGCTAAAGATGGAGGAAGGGGAGGGGACGTTGCAAGATGGCGACGTGTTCTATCTGCCCCGACAATTTTATTGTCAATAAGTTTATAAAGTGCAGTCTGTGCGAACAACAAGTGCATACACATTGTGCAAAACTCAAAGATTATATGGTCAAAATAATAGGCAAACTAAAAAACCTGAGATGGTTTGTGATGGTTGTAATGAAAGCATAACCTTAAAAGTTTTAACATCTGATGAACCAGCCAAAATTATTCAACAACTTCAATCTAAGGTAACTAGCCTTGCTTGAGGATAAAATAACACAGTTAAATAAACAAGTGCCGGTAAACCAGGCATCTAAATTTAATAAATTAGAAGCAACGTATGCAACCAAAGTATCGTTTCCAAATACGTGTAATGGTAGTTCAATTGATTCACCAGTTAACATGCCTACTCAAAATATACCTACTCAAGAAAAGTCAACAACATGGACGTCCATCAAAACAAATAAGAATAAACATATACAAAAAGATTTGTCTAATGCAGTAAAACAAATTAGTGAACCTTTAAAAAACATAGTGAAAGCACCACGCAAGATTATTTTTGGTTCGGCGCCGTCCGAATCCGGACTTGCAGCAAAAGAACAAAAAGCATGGATAGCGTTAAGTCGAGTTTGCCCTGACATTTCTATTCAAAACCTAACTAGTCATATTAATAATGTCTGTAAGAATTCAACCATAACAATTGATCAAGTATATGAATCAAAATATAATAAAACCTATAGGATTGGAGCAGATATAGAGTACAAAGAAATGCTTATGAAACCAGAAAATTGGCCAAGGGGATCTAGAGTACAGCGTTATTACTTTAACAACTAAAAAGAACAAGAGAAAACAGTATTATAGCCACTATATTAGGATAATTTTAATATTATCTACCAAAATGTGCAGTGTCTTCGTAATAAAATAAACCAACTTGAATTACTTGCAAACGAATATCGTCCAGATGTATTATGTATCAGCGAGCATTGGCTTGTACACGGAGAGTCACCATCAATAGATCGCTATAATCTTGCATCAATATTGTACAGAACAGCAAGTATCCATGGAGGTGCTGTTATCTACACGGATCATAAACTGAAATGGAAGCCCAGAAATGATATTAATCAATTATCAATTGAGAACCATGTAGAATGTGCAGCAATTGAAGCAGAAATTTGTAATGTCGTATCTATAATTATATGTATGTACCGTCCTTGTGATGGAGATGTAAATTTGTTTATTGATATTTTAACTATTATCTTAGAAACATGTATTACTGAAGACAAGAAACAAATAATAATAACAGGTGATTTTAACATAGATATTTTGAAAAAGTCTAAACAAGTCTCGGAACTTACATTAATCTTAGATAGTTATAACTGTAAAATATTAATAAAAGACTACACAAGAGTAACAGATAAGTCACAGACATGCATTGACAATTTTTTTACAAATTCAAATATACCAACACTCTCTAATGTTATCGATACTGCAATAGGAGACCATTATGCTATTCAGATTACATTTACATCTGCAAAATCGAATTCTATTGTAGTTAAAACTAACGAAAACTATTCAAGCATCTACTCAGCCAAAAATATTAAAAACTTTTGTCAATCACTTACAAATGAGTCTTGGGTAGATATTTATAACACGGAAGATGTAGATGTTGCGTTTTGTAAGTTTATTAATATTTGTTTTAAAAATATAAACATTCACATTTCCATAACTAAAATTAAGCAACCAGCAAATAAAGCAAAAAGAAAATGGATTACTAATGATTTACGTGAAATGAAAGAGTGCGTTAAACTAATTGGCAACCTTTGTAAATTTAATCCTATATTTAAACCTGACTATGAGTCAATTAAATCCAAGTACACGTTAACTTTAAAAGATAGTAAATGTAGATATTACAGAAATCACATAAATAATTCTGAGAATCGAAGCAAAGGTATGTGGAATGCAGTCAAGCAGTTAACAAGTAACGGCAAAAAAGGAATTACTTTACCTGAAACCAATAATTTTTCGGCTCTTGCCGATGAGTTTAATAATTATTTTGTTAATGCATTAGGCAATATGAGACCACACAACAGTGTAACTTCCAATCACACTAAGCAGATAAACTTAAACACGATTTATTTGTATCCAACAAGTAGGCAAGAAATTATGGAAACTGTACAATCTTTTAAAAACAAAAATTCATCTGGACTAGATGAAATCTCTCCTAAACTGCTAAAAAATATAATTGAATTAATTGCTGACCCATTATGCTTTCTCATAAATAAATCATTAAGTTCCGGGATATTTCCATCAATTCTTAAAATTGCTTTAATAAAACCTATCTACAAAAAAGGCGAATTAAATCAACTTAACAATTATAGACCTATCAGTCTTTTGTCAGTTTTTTCCAAAATAATTGAAAATATAATTGCTTCACGTTTAAAATCATTTTTGAATAAAAATAATTTTTTTAATCATTTTCAACATGGATTTACACATGGAAAGTCGACAGAATCAGCAATTGTTGATTTTGTGCAAGTAATTGTGGACTCTTTGGAGAAGAAGGAAATAGCTTGAGGGTTATTTCTAGACTTGTCTAAGGCCTTCGACTCCCTAGACCACAATCTACTTGTTGATAAATTAAATAGAGCTGGAGTGAGAGGAGTTGCCGGTAAACTTATAAACTCATACTTAGCCAATCGTGAGCAAACTGTTATACTAACAACTAATAATAAAAAAATTCAATCCTCAATTGTAAAAAGCAACAATATAGGTGTACCTCAGGGTAGTACCCTTGGACCGCTACTGTTTATTATACACTTGAACGACCTAAATGATGTGATTGAGCCACTTAGAAATAATGCAAAACTTATTAACTATGCATATGATTCCAACATAATTGTTCATGCTCGAAATAATACAGAATTAACTGAAACAATAAATCTTGTTGTTGAAAATTGTGTACAATATTTTGAGAAAAATAAATAAATTCTTAACCAAGATAAAACCGGTTCCATATTCTTTAAGACTGATAATTCTAATGCACTACAACAGCCCACTCTGGAACTTAGATGCTTTTCATGTAACGTAATGAGATGCTCTAAATTTCTTGGTGTTACAATTGATGAACGTCTGAAGTGGTTTAATCATATTGAAGATTTATGTAAAAAAATAAGCTCTATAACGTTTGCTTTAAGAACACTTGCAAATTCACTTGACATAGATGCACTAATAATGTTATACTATTCTAATATATATAGCCACATTCAGTATTGCATTATTGTTTGGGGTGGTTCAACAGCTCTCAATGATGTCTTTATTTGTCAAAAACGCGTTATGAGAATAATTTTTAAACTCAAATTTAATCAAAGTTGTAGAGGTATGTTTTGAAGCAATAATCTTTTAACGGTGCCTGCAGTCTACATCCTTAAATGCCTTATACACATTAAAAAAAACCCAGATTTGTTTTTCAAACAAAAAAAATCATCAATATAAAACAAGAAATGCAGAAAGTTATCAGTATCCTATTCATAGACTTACAGTTACCGAACATAATTGAGAATATAGCTGTTTAAAATTTTATGATAAATTACCTAGCAATATTAAATCTATACAAACTCTAAACGTATTTAAAAACAAATGTTTCAAATTACTATGTGATGTAGAACCGTACAATGTTAATGATTTCTTGGTTATTTAATTAGTTATTTTTTGTTGTTTCTGACTTGTTTCAAACATGTATTTATTTGTGTATCTATATGTATCATGAACCAAAATATATTATTATTATTATTATTATTATTATTATTTACGTAATCGAATTATGTAAGGATTGCTCAGTGAGAGATTGGAAAAACTGAATTAGAGATTTTTTTAAGCACGTTTTTTCATGTCATTTTAAATTTTCTAATGCTAAAAGATTTATGATTTAATACAATTATAATATTTTTTAATTTGTTTTTTGTAAAAAAATAAAAAAATAAATTTCCATATTTCAATTTTATTGTTGCAAAACTTGTCTTATTCATATTTAATTATAATTTTTATCAAAAACCTTATAAATATTGTTTAAATAAATTTCTGTTGACAATATTTATCAATGTCTTACACAAGAATATTTTATTATTTATAATAATTACTAATTAATATACCGTGCACACGTTTTCTCATTTATCTCAAATCGATTAAAGTGGATAAGACGACTTTTGCGCCTCAAATAATAACATTGTAAAGTATATATTCCAACTATTCAATGCACATTGAAAAGAATAAAATGTAACCCACAATTTATTTACAGATTGATTATTGACTTTCTGTATCACACTTTATATCTAATTCAGAATTATAATTTATAGTAACCTATATTGCATCTTGTGTTGCTATTTTGTTGTTAAAAGTGCCAGTTTATCGCTATAATGACCACAAAGTTGCACCCAGCAAAATATAAACCCACGTGTAGACTTTTACGTTTTTTTGTAGTAATTGTTTTTTTTTTAATATTGCCAATTTTTTGGACTATAATTAGTTAATAATTGAGTGATGACAATAGTAACTTGTGAAATATCTGTTAATAACGTGCAAATTTTGACGGGCAGCTGAGCAGCAATTTTAGCTAAAAAAAAGCCTAAAACCCAATCAAAGCTAATATCATAGAGTTATTACATTGGCAACATTAAGCTGTGTTGTGTGCTGGTTGAAAAAACACTCCACACACAATAAATAACGTTTAGGCTTATAGATTGGCGCGCAAAATATTAATCCTCAAGATGTGTGGACCTAAATCGTAGACTGCACTACCTCTAAAAACTCTTTAACATCATACTAAAAGCAAATACATACAATGCATTTAAAGCAAGAAGGTATAACAACTAATAATTTGCCTCAAATCCCAAAACGGCCGACTACTATTTGAAACTGATCAAAAAGAGCCTGCAAATTATAACTGGAATTTTGACAAAGCATTCTCAACTAAGAAAACACATGTATGTTATGGGTATTGTAATGTAGACAGTCTTATATGCAAGAAGATATAAAATAAAAGACAAGACAACTAAGCAAGTACTATGTACCTGTCCGGCGCTTTTCTACGCAATAAAGTACATGTTAGGGAATTGCGGGCTTGACATGGTTAGCATAAAGTACGGAGGAGTAAATTTACTACTGAATGAGGAACAAAAAGCCTAATAAGGCCTAAGTGCACTAAATAATAAAACCGATTGCTTGACAATAGGATATGTTGTCTATCTTTTTTTTTGTGAATTCTGCAGTTGATTAGGTTTTTGCGCAAGTACAAATAACAAAAGTACATGCAAAATCTATATAATGATTTTTGTATATTTAAACTTTAAGATTTATTTGACTTGAGTTTTTTTGATAAAAAATGTTTTAAAATGTGCAGGACGTCATTGTTGCTTAAAATTATCAACATAAAGAATTAAATTTTTAAAAAATTACAAAATTGACAAAACTTTTTATTATACAACTCGCTAAAAGTAAAAAAACACCAATGACCACCATTTTTATTAAAATTTTACATAATGTGAAAATTATTGACACTAACAAATAAATAAAATTTCAGCAAAAAATTATGATCGGTTTTATTTACTTTGAAGTATAAAAATTAAAAAAATTGTTTTTTATTTTAAATTAAATACTGTGCAGTGACATCACAATTTTATCTTGCAAACCAATTAATTAGTTTTTTATTTAAATCAAAATATACGATAGAGTAATTGGGCTCAGAGAAAAAAGTAAATAACAAATTGGCAAAAGTGTCAGTATAATAGCTAAAACCCGTATGACACTGTCCATAATTATGTCTTGAGATATATATATATATATATATATATATATATAATTATAGATCAGACCATTCGCGTGTGTAAAACACACAAATTATCAAGGTCACAATTATATCTTGAAAAATTAGAACATTTTCCCTTAACTATTTTCCCATCTATAATCGACGCGAACATGATGTGCTCATATTATTTTGTATTTTCAATTTTTTTTTCAATTTTACCACTGCAGCTCCACATATATCAATTGCTACCACTTTTTCAATTGGTTCTGCTTCCATTTTTTATTATTTTCATTAATTGAATAACTAACTGTAGCAATAATCAATTCAAAACAAATGACATAACCTGCAAATTGAGTAAACATTGAGACTTGATTTGACAGAACATAGATAAGGCGCAAGCGTGGTTTTATAATTATATAATGAATTATATACAGTGTCATACAGGATATAAATTTTATATATGGAATTATTGCACAAATTCTAATAAAAATTATATATATATAATTCAAGACATAATTATAGACAGTGTCAAACGGGTTTTAATATTGGCGTAGATGGATCAAGAGACAGGCACAACAGCGGAGATTGCAGTCTGGACGCCCTACAAGCACTAAAGAACGTAGAGATCCAATTTTATGGTTTGTTGCTTTTTGATTTTCAACAACAAGAGTAATTGAAAACGTCTGTTCAGTTTACCAAATTCAATAATATGGTCTAAAATTGTACTAATTTCCTTTGTTTCATCTTGTCGATCAATAGAAGCAAGTTATCTTTAGCGGCAAATTCAAAGTTTGTTGCCTTTGATGATTGTAAGATGGTTAGAAGTCGTCAAGAATAACAAAGAAATTTACAGTTTGTTGTAGAACGACATATAGCTTGAAAATAATATGTAATACAAAAACAAATATAAATTTTATGTATATGAAAATGTTACATCTATTAAAAAAATTATAGTTTTCCAGATACTTTTGAAGCTATGTCAACAATATGGTTGTTTCAAAGAAGATTAAGTGAGATTGTAATCCTTAAATAACAAATTCAAGAAGATGATGATAGACATTAACAATAACAGTAAGAAGTTGAGTTTTTTAGAGTTAAAATTTATTAAGCATTCCTTCCAAAATTAACGTTAGCACTACCAAACAATGATATGCTATCTACGCAACTATAAAACAATTTAAAACTTTAAAAATGTTTTCAAATATTTTAATAACAAATTTTTTTTTTGTTTAGTTAAAAACAAATTGAAATACATTATTTGTTACTTCATTTAGTCCTCATGCTCTAATTAGATAATTGCAGTTGTAAGCGCAGCTTTTAATAGCAATAGTAGTGTTAAGGGCTTAGTATCTTATCTATTATATTACAACACAGTCAATCAGTAAATAAATATTCATTTTAATTAAATCAATACATTTATTGCAGAATTGCATTTCTTATTTTGTGTATTTTAAAAAACATACGATTTATTATCGACATTTTTGTATAATTTACTTTTATCATTTGTATTTAATATTCATCAGCATGACATGGACTATTTTTAGATTGGAACATTTGCGTTGTTTTGGTTGTTATCAAAACAGACGTATGTGGTGATACATTGCTCCGGGAAAACGAATAAAATTTTTATGTAATGAATGTATGAACAATATGTAATACTAACAATACCTTGATCTATGCACCTACAAATCTGATGTCTGTTACAGATTTGGTTGGGTTCTGATTATTTTAGTAACTCTGCTTGAAAATTAATCCCAGTTCCAAAATTCATTGTCACATAATCGACATTCAAAATTAAAAATTGATAAAATTTTCTATTATTTTTGGTTACACAAACAAAAATGTGCTTAATTTTTAATGAAAAAATATCACAAGGTTAAGGTTGCCAACAACAAAGTCAAGTTTATGCGTCATAATTGAATCACTTTAAATCAAATTAATTTTGTCTTTTATATTACTTAAGTTATTATTTTTATTTATTTTTATATCTTAACAAAACACCTTTTATATGAAGATGTTAAACCATTAATATGTAGATGTTTTCATATACGTTTTAATTACATATAAAATGCATTAAATTGCGTAAGTTTAATTTCATTTCACTAAAAACAAATGTTTTATGGTCAAGGCATAATTTTATAATAAGTATTAAATCGCGACTGGATTTATTTCCTGACTGTGGTAACTCTTGGAATGTATTTTACGATTTGTCACATTTGCCATGGTTCGTAGTAGACCTTGAGTTTTAGATACTCAACTAAAATTATGTTTAATATTATACATGTATATATTGCTAATTCCAAAATTTATTTATCTTCTTCAATAATATTTAGTCTGTACATATTTATTTAAGAGAAAATGCAATTTCTCACGGTGTTCGCTATAAAAATATTATTTTGCAAAAAAAAGTTCAACTTGCTATATTTGGAATTTACACCAGACATTTAAATACAACCTTGGAGATAAAATAATTTGTTTATCATATGCGAATGTGATTTATTTACCGGTATTTTGATGTAAATATGTATTCAGCCAGTTAACTTCTTGATTATGATTATATTATTAATAATATTTTTTAATAACAGAAATAGTTAATTTTATAAATTAGTTCATAATAATTTTAACAATATTATTGAGCATAAAACACAAATACAGAATAATACAAATTTCCATCTAAATAAATATGTTATTATTACTTCTTGTTTTTAACATTTGTGGTAGTATATGCCATATTATAGGTACCTTGCATAACTCAATAATATGGAAAAAAAAAATTAAAGTAAGTGTTTAAAAGAAATAAACTCAAAAATTGTTAGTACAAACTGAATTGTTTTGTAAATCATTAGACAAAAAAGAAATGTCAAAGAAACTAGTACAAATTTCAAAAAATATTTATAATAATTTATGTATACACTAAAAAAGAGTAAAAGAATATATAAAGAACAAATTTTTTCAAACAAAGAATCAAAGTGCAATAAACATTTTGTAAAGTAAAAATAGTAGATATAAATTTGTACAACTAGTTAATTACAAATTTAGAACAATATAAGGTCGCAAGGAAATTCAAAGGCGTTACTTTCTTTGTCCAAGAATTTTCTTGCATCAAAAACTTACTAACTCGGTGCGCGCATTTAATATTAAATGATAAATCTCTAAACACTATTATATTTAGTTTAAAAGCTTCTAATACAGTTGAATAATAATAATTTCTAGAGCTTTAGTAACCCACTTATTAACCGATCCTTAAACAGTATTTAAATGTTTGGAAATGTATTTCAATTGTTAGTTGTAGTATTAAATTGGCTTAGCATTTATAGTGGTAACCATTGTTTAGAATTGTAGTACTATAATTAATTAATAATAATATTGATTGTTTATTAAGTAATCAACTTCAGATGTGTTACTATATTTTAATAAATATAATTTGTTTTTGACGTTGTTTTTTTATTCTATCTTGAGGTGGTTTGTCCAAGCGACCTTTTTAAATTTGCATTTTATGCAGATGTTTGCTTAAGCCAGTTTCTAGTTATTAGTACTTTAAGCAATATTTATAGAGCATTAACTACTTTAAATAGCGCTAACAAAAACCACTGTTAACATGTGTTTGTTAGTCTGTATTCGGTACGCTTCTGGTCTTGCTTCTATTATCACAACTAAAAGCAGTATTAGTAGTAATAGCTTTGATGACAGCTATAAAAGTTATTTTTATTGCTTCTGTTATTAGCATGTTTTTGTACTTTACCTATTTTATTTGCCGTATTTTTAAGGTGGATTTTGCCTAATGCAAGTGCTCCGTACATGATAATAAGTGTATATCCATCTAGTCATATTAGATGTTAATCTCCATGTTTGTCTAACCATTGCTTTGGTTGCAAATGCACCCGATGGCCTTTGTTGTCACATTTTTTGGATATTTATAAAAGGTTAGTTTGGTGTCAAACGTGAGACCTACGTACTTTATTATTTTATTGTGCGTAATGTAACTTTTATTTACACCAAATCAAATCATTTTGCTATAATTTTTTTACATTGGCTAGTTAGCTAAAGCATTGCTAGTTTGCAGAATTTTTTTTATTGGTATGCATTAACATTGGTGCAAAGCAAAACCTTTAATGCTCCTTCTCCTTTTCATATATACTTGTCAGCAATTTTTTTTCCTAATAATTTTAGAATAAATTTAAAATGTTAGACTGATTAGTCTGCATGATAACGTGAGTCCCCCTAATTTTGGTATAAATCTACCTTAACTACTTTCCAGCAGCTTGGTATACATAAAAGTTCTAAGTAAACTGAAAGGATTTTACATAGAGAATTTTTTAGAGCAGCCAGCTTCTTCTGTATGATAATAGGATACATTCTGTCAGTTTGTGGTGACTTAAATAGTTTAAACTTACTAATTTCTCATGTTACTATTCCTTTAATTACTATATTATTTCCTTTTACTCATTTACTTTTATTTGCTTATTTGTTTGGTATTACTAAGTTCTTTTAATGATCAAAGTGCAATATTTGCTAAAAGCCATCCAGAAGCAAAAACATGTGGGTTTAACAAATCTGTTTTAACAAATTTTTTTTGCTTTTTTATATGCTGTAAGGCTGGTTTTGTATGAGGCCTTGTCACCATTTTTCTTAACAAAGTTGAATAGTTTTTTAGTGCTAGCACTTGCTCCAAGTTCCATATTTTGCTATGTAATCTTAAAGTGCAATTGATAGTACTTGGCCAGCATCTTTTAAAACCTGTTTTTATAAAGTCACATGTCTGTCAATATTTTCAGCTAGTGACTTAGTCTTGCTGCTTTTTGTTATAGTTAAGTTCCTATATTTCTGTAAAAACGTTTTTTTCTGATTCAATATTAAATTGAATGTATGTTTGATCTGACAGAAGGGACTCATCCTGCAAATGCCATTTTACTTGCTTTGTCATTTGCCAGTTTTAGGTTAATAACTTCACTTTGCGTAGTTGTTACTTTTGTTTAAAATGTTAATATTAGTTTCTAAAATATATTTTAAAAGTTTTTTTTTGTTTTCTGTTTATGCATCGCATTCAAGCATTAGCGGTGTTTTAGGTCTGACACTAATCAGCCTTTGAATTTTTATTTGTGGCGGACAAGGGTTCTGCTTATAAAAACCAACTGCCCAGAATGCTTTGTTTCATTGTCTTTCTTGTGTTAATAACGGGTTTTTGTTTGTTTTATCATGTACGCGCTGAGGGCAGCAAAGACTGCTTTGCAGTGATGTAAATTGACCTGCACAACCTTCAACATTTTACTTACTATCGTTTTTCTTGTTGTCGTTTGGTAATTCTTTTTTTTTGCGGTTTATTTCTAATTTTTTTTTTGGGATAGTGTCTCGAGAGATATTTTGAAGAAACCCAGATGCAGTTTGCTCCGTAGGGTTTTTAATTTTTTTAGTTTTCTTTGTCTACGAGTAAGACATGTTAAGTCTTTTTGGAGTCTAATATTAAGTTTAACACTTGCCAAGTTTTAGTGCATATATTGTTTTGCACCTCTAACTTGTGTAAAAAGTTAGCCAATTCCAATTGTGTGAGTTTCCTCAAACCAATAATCTGAAGTTTGTTGCTCTTCATAAACCTTTTTTTGATAGATGTGCTTCTTGGTTAGCTCGTCTGCTTCTTTAACTCATACATTCTGCTAAAAGTTAAAGATTTATGAATATTGCTTTTTTAGCATGAAGTAAACAATCAGTGTACTTTTTAGTATAGTTGCTAATGCAATTCACAAAAGAGTGTCCCTAAATGTTTTTTGTTATTTTATGTGACGCCGCCGGTGAGATATTGTCGGACAAATTCTTTTTCTGTCGTCTTCAGGCACGACAGAAAAAGAATTTGTCCGACTTTTGTATATGTTTAAGTAGAATTACTTGTCCTTGTTGTGTTGCTGTCCTAAAGAGCTTAAGGCTTCTTGGTTGTTGTCGGGTTATTGCTCTCGCTAGAATCTTGAAAGTAGCCCGGTTTGAAACTGAAGTTTAATTTTGCTCTTTTAGTGCTACCCTGCTAGGGAAAGTTTTATTTTCCGACATTTTGTTTTTTTTATTGTATGCCTCCTGGCGGGCTTGTTCGAGATAGTAATATTTTTTTTTTAGTTTTTTTAGCTAATAGCATTTGTTGCCAAAATAGGGATTGTGTTAGACCAAAGAGTTTAATCAAGAGAGGTCAACAGTTTGCAAAGAAAAAAAAAGTCTACCACTCTACAATTACCAAAGCAAGGCTACAGTGCAATGGTGTTAATATGCGTGTTCAATACATTTAAATACACTTAATAAAAATGTTAATTGTGATAAGATTTTTAAATATTTGATTTTTTCGGTTCCAAAAAAGATTAAGTGCCAAACATTTTGCTTGACATATCAAGTTGAAAAGCCATTAAAAAGGTAAAAGACAAAGCTAAAGAAGCAAACAGTGGACCACATAGAAAAAGACAACTCTGTGTCATAATAGCGCTAGATATACAAAATGCATTTAATAGCATACTATAGGAAGCAAATATAGAAACAGCAAAAAAAAACTAACAAATAAAACTATCAAGATAATATAGTTACCCTCAAAGGAGAAATTTACTGACTAAGAATAAAAAATTTAGGCTGACCAAGGAAGTGCTATAGGGTTTTGCACTTGGACGTAAACTCTGGAATCTATAATAATTATATAAGCTACTCAGGATGCGGCTACTAGAAGAAGTAACAATAGCAGGATTTGCAGATGACATGGTTTTGGTAGGTAAGAATATAGACAGGGAAGTGTATTAAAACAAAAATGATAAAGAGATAGCTATCCACAAAGAAGACTAATAGAGAAAATGGAAAAATACAGGTAATGAAACAAATAATAACTATAAGAAAAAAAATGATTCATAGTTACACTTGAGTTAAAGGGATAGAACAAAGAAGTTAAGTAAGCGGTAAAAAGAAAAAAAAATGAAAGGAAGGTTTAGTACGCTTATGCCAAACAAGAGAGAACCAGGAGAAGGGGCAAAAAGGCTAATAGCAACGGCGACTAAAAATAAACTATTGTACGCCGCAGAAACATGGGGAGACGCCATGAAGTAAAAAAAAACAGAAATGAAATAAGAGGAGCCACGATAGGAATCTTGTTAAGTGCCTACAAGACAGTGTCACATAAAGCACTAGAAGTAATTGCTTCAACACTACCAGCAGATTTGATAGTAGAAGAAAAATTATACATAAAAAAATGGTAAATAAAAAACTAGTTAACAAGAAGCAAAAAGAATATGATGGAAAAATGGCAGAGATAGTGGAAAAAAAGGAAAAAAAGGGAGAATGGACAAGAGAACTAATACCAAAAATAAAAAAATAGGTAGAGAATAAACCAGCAACGTGTTATTATACAACTACTCACCGGACATGGAGCTTTTGATAAGTTTTTACAAAAAATAAGATAGAAAAATAAGAAATATGTATATTTTGTCAAAAAAACACTTATGGCAACGCAGAACATACGCTAGTAGAGTGCAAAGCATGGAAGAAAGATAAAAAAAAGTTAGAGAAAGTATTGGAAAACAAAATCAACAAATCTGCAAGTATTAACATATGCCTAAGTGATAAAAACAAATAGAGAGCACTAAGAAACTATGCAACAACAGTTCTGAAGAAAAAGATAGAGAAATTTGAAGCTTTAACACAGAAAACAAAAACAAGAGGAACAAGAAGCTAAATGAAAGCAAAATAACAAAAAAAGCTAAGACCATGCCTACTAAGGAATGGACAGTAAAAGGATAGACAAGAAAAGAACAATTACAGAAACATTAATACCAACCAAAATTGCAGAGATAAGGAGAAGAAAATAATAACTGCTCAAGGAATTCAAACTGAATAAATTGACTTAACAATTTCTATACGATAGATACAAATCTCGAGGTTGACAGACAATGCAACTTTCAAAATGGTCAAAGTATATCTGGCAGCAAGGCGATACAAAAACTAATTCCAAATAGTAATTCTAGAAATTCATTAATATTAAAACTGGCAAATCCAAGACTACTAAAGAGGACACACTTAATAAAGCTACACAAAATATTTATGAAAAAAAAATACAACGAGGAAAAAGTTAATAAAGATATAAAAAAATTAAAAAGTTACCTAAAGACAAAGAATATACCTAGGCTGAATAACGCAAGCATGAAAAAAATTAGAGATACATGTCAGTGTAGGAAGTAAGACAGAAAAAGACATTAGAGAGACAGCAAACTGTGTAAATTCCGCGAGGCCAAAACCAACCCACTTCAAACTAGTATCACATTAATGACAATGACAAAGACAAATTAACTGCATGACCAACGCATAGAAGGAAACCAAAAAGCATTGCCTTGCGCTAGTCATTCTCAAGAGCTACTTGTTGAGGTCAACACATCACTACGTACTTTAGTTTCTTTTTTTGAAGTTAAACAAATATTTATTTTATTCAAATGGTATATTTTACTTAGTTGATTAATACTAATAAAATTTAAAACCAGATAATGCTTAGCTTTTGGGACAACTACAAATTCACTTTGACCAGCATTGCAGTTGATATTAGATGATGTGATAATTAGATCTAACATCAAAATGGAGTTTTTAATAGTTTTAACTTGTTTTCAATCATTTTGTTTTAGTACAAAGCAGTAATAGAAAGTTAAGCATTAAGTCATTTACTATTACAAATAGATTATTTAATAGAGCTCAATATTCAAGTTTAAAAAAAAAAAATTAAACTAGAGAAAAACAATTTTAGTGAATGAATTAATTATGAAATAAATTAATAATTTATTCAATCGCAATCCAGCAATCACAGCGGCAAAGAGTGCACAGACAATTGTGTAGGTTCTACAAACCTCCTAGGATTACTGCTTCATATGATAAAGACTAAATTTAAATCAACTATAACTTGCAAAATGGGTGCCAATTGCATAAATGCTAAATGATACCAGCGGACTTTTCATATTCAATGGCACTAGATAGAATCACAGATGTTTGTTTGATTATTTACTTTATCAATTGTGTTTATAAGCACAAAATTATTAATTCAAATTTAGCATTTTGATGTAATTTTTATGTTTACTTTATTGCTAAAAGTGAAAATATTAAGTCTAAACAAAAATAATTGTAAAGTTTTTCTTGATGCTTTCTTACATAAACATAACATAAATAATAAGGATATTTTTTATAGAAATTAAATTAATTGTGTTACAATAGTCTAAATTAGTTAAAGTGGTAGAGACTATTTTTTGTTTCACTCCATTATTATGATTTAAAATTAATATTTTTAATTTTTGTTTTCAGATGGTTAGTTTCAGCACTAAAACATTATTTTGTATGTTTACAAATTATATTACCTCTAAATATTTTAACGGTTTAAAGGTGGAGTGTGTTGTATGTGAGAACATAAAGTACCAATAAAAAAATTGCACGACTAAATCGTGGCAAGTGCACAGGAACACAATAATAGTTTTCAACAGTGTATGAAAAATCGCATTTCCTGTATATCATTGTTTTTCCAGCTTTTCTGTATATTCAGCGTCACTCATATGTAAAATTCAATATTTCTATAGGTTTGTGCTAATGTATAGGTGCGAACAGATTGTATATAATACATGAACTGTTATAAGGAAATGTTTTATGTTTACAAAAAAATGCATTATGACATTTTTATATAATATGGGACACACAGTTATTTTAATAAATATATTATAATAACAAATATTATCAAATAAAACGATTTTTTTTAATAGTTAATATGCTTTATTAATCTTATAATATTGTTATTTAAAATTATTGATTTAAGATTACAATATTCATAATATGAAGTACCTGACCAGTGGCCAGTTATCCTTGGTTCTCCGCGGAAGTCTAAAAGCTTACTACACCTTTAGATCTGGCCAAGCCTGTTATTGCCGTGAAATCGCTTTAATTTATACATATATTAAGTTATTTTTTTCAATCAAATGTGCTCTTCATATAACCAGTTGCAATTTAGGCATTAAAAAAATAAAACAATGTCACACATTACGTTTTGTTATTTAATAAAATAAAATGCTGATTTATACTCTATCCACTTAACTTTATCTGAATAATATGTTACAGTTAAAATTTAATTTAAAATAGCTATTTTTTTTTTAAATTGTTATTTATTATAATATATTTACATATTTATAGTTTATATTTCATTTTGTTTTCTCCCCACTTGCTGATCTACACCGTCTCCATATGGATGGCTGCAGAGCTTCGTATTCGGGCACTTAATTTTCCTAAAGCTTAACTGGTTCTATTAGAAAGAGTGTTAATAAACAATTATATTTATATGGACTGTATCATTAAAATGTTCAGAACAAGACATTTTCCACTTTAATTGATGGCGTTAAGATATTGCAGCATCATTTTAGGAAACTTTTATCAGGATATTAATATTTATTTTACAGTTAGTTTTAGATAAGCTGTATCCTACATGGAAACCGAGACAGACTTGATAATATTGCATATCAGAGTACTGATGTACTTTAGAATATTTATTTCAATTGTTTAATTTATCTTATTTTTAATGAGATTAAAGGTTTAATAAAAAATTATTATTCAATAGATAGAAGGCAATGACACAGTAAGATGCACTTTATTTATAACAAGATATATTTGTTAATCAATATAATGGTAATGATAAGTAATGTAAAGAATTGAATTATTATGTGTGTATACTAGTGTGTTTATCAATATACTATACTCAATTTTATATTTCAGAACAAATATAAAAACCTAATTTTTTTTTTTGTTTTTAGCGTTATTTATATAAATTTATTTTTCAGTTTTATGTTTTAACCTACTCCGTAGTAATACTAATGTATTCTGTTTACTTACATGTACAATAACATAAATATATGTAAATGCAAAATAGTAAAATAAATGTATCCTTAATTGAAAAAGATTATAATTGCGGATTCTTTCTTCTAACTATAAAAAGTGTAAAATAATATGCTGTAAAATGAAATAATAAAAATAAAAATAATAAAATAAAATAAACTTTTACAAACTATTAAAAACAATACCAAAAATGACTAAATGATTCTAACCATGTATAGAGTATAAAAGGTTTTAAACACTGAATTTTACGATACACAAACATATAACAATCAGTATAATTACAATAAATAAACAATCTTATTAATTTGTTTGACGGAGCAGGCAGGCGATGTATGTCTCTGCTCGTCAATCAGTTTGAGCTGACAATCAACATCAACGAATCATTTTATTCCAAAAACTGTCAACAATGCAATAAGATATGACAAATAGTTAATAGAACCTTACAGATATCACAAACTGGAGGCATTTTAGATGCCAACAAATGCCTGTAAGTCTCTTGACAGTAACAAATGCAAAGCTGAGTAAAGATAACCTTTGACCTGCGTGACAAACTGCACTCTGTAATTACGCATTTAGCACATTGTGTTTGTTGTCTTAAATGTCTGTTAGCTATACAACTACTTAGTTATAGAAAATAGCCTAATAGATAGCATACAGTTCTTCAGTATAAACCCTGTTTACACATGACAATCCAAATGCAAACTGTAGCTTATCTACCAGAAAAGCACAACTCACATCTTTGCTACTTTTTTAGCCATTGGTAAAAGTCCAAGTTGCATTTACGTACCTTGCTTGATTTTGCAAATTAAATTTTATTTTCAACTGGTAAAATTGATTCTTTACTCATTCTCGTTAATGCAGTATTTAGCATTGGAACTTTGAAAGGTCAAAGAAGGATAGCGGCAGTAATACATTTAGTAGACATTTGCCAATAAACTAGTAGCAGTTTTAGAGAAATTATAGTTTAAAGAAACTCAAAGAACTGAATGATACTAAATGTAAAGTAGGAATTAAAATGCAAACACAAACAAAAGTTAATTAAATAAATTTGTTAATAAACAGGAGATGATAGAAACTGCTACATATAATGATAAACAAAGAATGAAAAAAAAAAACAGATTACAAATACGTAAGAATAGAAAAAAAGAACTCAATGATGAGAAAAGGATCAAATACAAGAATCTTAATAAATATAAACAAAGTTGGAAAAAAATTGAAAATCCCAAAACTAGCAAAGAAAAAATACCCAAAATTAGTAAAGAAAAAAGAAGAGAAAATAACGCCATACGTAGAAATAAATTAAAAAATAATTGAAAAAATAATTAGAAAAATTTACATTATTAAACAGAAGCTTTAAACAAAGAAGAAAGCGGATATAAATATGTTGAATGTTGCGTTGTAGAAAAAGTCCTTAACAAATCAAAGCAGCTTGAAATTGAAGTAATTGAAATACCTTTGCCGTCAAAAATAGAAACAAGAGAAGCAAGAAAAATTTTGGAAATAGCTAGAACGCGTACACATATAAAGATGACATTATGCGTTCCAATACAACTACAAGCAACAACAAATGGAGAAAAGAAGCAACAAACAGAAACTATAGTGGTAAGCAACGTTGGTTCAAAATACGTAGACCTATTAAAACAGGCAAAAATTCAGATGAAAAAAACAATCTTTAAAAAGATATATACAAGAAACAAAAAAAGAAAAAATGTTACTAGTCACAAAACAGTCGGAGACAGAAAAAGAAATAGCAAGAAACAGAATGCAAAGTTTCAATGTAAGAAGAGCAAACTGCTTGAAGAACTTAGTAGCAGAAGTAACAACAAAGAAAGCACAATATGTATTTATGACGAAACTGAAGAAGGATATAGAAACTGCTATAGTTAAGACAAACAAAAAAACAGCAAAAAAGCTAATAATAGAGAAAAGCATAAATATTGAGCTGCGTGAGCATGAGATGCAGAACAGGAAGTGTAACTGCTAAAGAGAGCAAATGTTATAAATGTTGAATAATGACACTGCAAACATTTGTATTAAGTGTAAAGTAACAGGACACAAAACAAGAAGTAGAAGATTCCCGGATAATTAAAGACCGCATAAGAACAAGAACATAAACAAAAATGTATAATATTATCTAAACAAATGTAAGCAGAAGAAGAGAGGAGCATGACCTACAGATGACAACACTGGTGAGAGAAAAAATAGATATAGTAATAGTGAGTGAACCAACTAAAAACAAATAAAGTATCCCCACTCCCGTATATAAAAGATAGAGACTCAAACGCGGCTTAGCAAAAAGAGGAGCGGTAGAGATAAGGTAAAAAAATAGGAAACACTCAAAAAGAAAATATTGTGAGCCGTTATAGGAAGTATGATAGTTATAAAATATGATCAAAAGTGAATAGAAAAATTAAAACACAGCTTAAGAAAACAAAACAACAAACAAATTTTGATAGAAGGTTATTTCAAGATAGAAAGGGACAAAATGCGGCAAAAAAACAAATTTTAAGAAAAATATACTCTAACATTACCATAGCAACGTAAGAAACGACTAGAGTAATAAAGGACTAGACAACGACAGAAGAATTGCTGAGTCTACATAATTACATACAATACAACTCTAAAGCAAAAAAAAGAAAAAAAGTTAAAAGAAAACAAAGATGGAATATAAGAAGGATAGACAAAGAAAAGATGAAAAAACACTATAGAAACAAAAAAAATGACAGAAAACAAAAACATAAAGAAAATATGCAAAAACAAAATATGCAAAAAGTATTTGGAAAAGTTAAGTAAGGCAGCGGAAAACCCAGTCTTCCAAATTCAGAGAAGAAGAAAAAATATCCGTACTGGTGGTGCAATAAGGTCAAATAAAGCAGAAAAAAAAGCAATACAAACAGCAAGAAAGGTTAAAAGACAAAGAAGAAGAAGAAAATATGATTTTGACAAACCTGAAAAAAAAACTAATAAAATAACAAAAAAGCTCTAAAGGAAACAATCAAAACCAGTATGAAAAAATGCTAAAAAGAATTGTTAGAATTCATAGACGGGAATTCAAAACTAAAAGAAGAAAAGCGTACAAAAAGTAGTAATTGAGACCTTCCACTAGAATAGTTGTAGAAAAACCAGAAAAAATAGCTGACAAAACA
Source organism: Tachinus rufipes (assembly GCA_963932245.1). Lineage (NCBI taxonomy): Eukaryota > Metazoa > Arthropoda > Insecta > Coleoptera > Staphylinidae > Tachinus > Tachinus rufipes. Next base: position 41,864,549 of record OZ010745.1, on the reverse strand, counting down.
AAAACAGTCCCTGCAACAGTGGAAGAGACAAAAGTTCACGTAAGAAAAACTGAACAAAAATTAAAAAAAAGAAGATGGGATCACGAGCAATTTGTATTTACTAAGAAGAAATATTAATATTTCGCTTTTTACAGCTATTTTACATCGTCCCAGAAGTCTTACGACTTGTTTGAAAGGTGTCGATAGGACCAACGGCAGGGTAACTTCCGAATCACCCCGGTAGATAATGAGCAAGTTATTATTTTAGTAATATTCGGGGATCGAACCCCGGACTGTTACCTTGCTACGCTAACGCTCTATAACTGAACTATCACACTTCTAAAAATTATTAAAAAAGTAAAAAACATAGCAAAAGAAGCAAGCAGTAGATCACAAAAGTCAACACTGTGTCATAATAGCGGTAGATTTACAAAATGCTTTCACTAGCACATTATGGAAAACAATTATAGAAGCGGCAAAAAAAGAAAAACTAATAAAAAAAAACTTTCAAAATAATATAAAGTTACCTTTAAGAGAGAAATCTATAAGTACCATTCATATAAAATATTTAGTCATTGTTTTTTTTTTTTTTTTTTTTTTATTTATTTATTGTCATATAAATTATAAATAATCATATAAATTATAAATAATAAATTGTTAAGTAAGTTTTTTTTCTTTTTTTTCTCTCCCCACTTGCTGCTTTGCATCTTTCCATGTATGGTCGGCTGCAGAGCTTCGTATTCGGGGCACCATTTATCTTCTTTTTTTTATTAATTTGTTTTTTTTAGTCTTGTTATTATGTAGTGTTCTTTTATTTTTGTTTTAAATTCTTTAAAAGTTTTCGTTTTTTTTATATTTTCAGGTAGTTGATTGTACGTGATTAGTCCATTTCCTAGTATTGTTTTTTTCGCTTTTTCTGTTCTTGTTGTGTGTACATATATATTACTTCTTCTTCTCGTGTTATGTCCGTGAATTTCTTTGTTTAATATTATTTGTAGATTTGTTTTAATTTCTTTATTTTTAACTTTATATATTAGTTTGCATTTTTCTATTTTTATTTTTTCGTTAATGTTTGTTTCGTTAATTATTTTGTATATTTCTTCTGTTGGTGTTAGCTTTGAAAGTTTATGTATTATTTTAAGTATTTTGTTTTGTTGTCTTTGGATTTTTTGTATATTTGTTTTTGTTGTTTCACCCCATATATTTATTAAATAGTTAATTTTTGCTAAATAAAGTGAGTGGTATATACTTATTGCTGTTTCTTTTAGTATGCATTTTCTGGCTCTATAGACAGCTCCTATTGTTGCTGCGCTTTCTTTTAATAATTTGTTAATATGTGCATCCCAGGTGAGTTTCTCGGTTAATATTATTCCTAAGTATTTTGTCTGTTTTCTTCTAGTAATTGGTATGTTATTTATTACAATTTTTATGTCAATATCTTTTGTGTTTTTTTGTCTTATTACCATAAAAGTTGTTTTTTCTTCATTTATTGTTTGTATGTTTTCGTCGTACCATTTAGTTAGTTTCTTAATGTCTGCATTTATGTTTCTTTCTATTGCTTCTTTACTTTTTCCGTGATATATAATACATGTGTCATCAGCATACGTATATATTTCACCAGTCAGATTTATATTATATATATCATTTATGTATAGTATATACAGTATTGGTGCCAACACTCCACCTTGTGGTACTACATATTCTGCTTCCGTTGTTTTACTAAGTATGTTGTTTATTTGTGTTCGTTGTGTTCTGCTTTTAATATATGTTTTTAACAGTTTTAAATTTGTGTTTCTTATTTCTAATAACTCCATTTTTTTAATCAATTTGTTTTTGTCGATGGTATCAAAAGCTTTCTTCATGTCTATAAATATTGGTATAACATACTGTTTCTTGTCCAACTTTTCTGCTATATGTTGTATTATATCAGTTGTTATGCCCATTGTGTTTGATTTTTTTTGGAATGCGTATTGCTTTTTATTTATAATATTATGTTTGTTTATGTGTGTCATTAATCTGTTATATATTGCCTTCTCTGTAATTTTGCTCAGAACTGATATAAGTGATATTGGTCTATAGTTTTCACATTTTGATTTTTCTCCTTTTTTGTATATTGGTTTTATTATTTGTTTTTTAAGTATTTGTGGGTATTCACCTGTTTGTATCATTTTATTTATGAGTTTTTTCAATATTGGTGCTATTTTTTTTTATGACTTTTATCACTTCATGGGTTATTTGATCTTCTCCTGGCGCGCTTCTTATTTTTAGTTGTTGGATTATTTCTTCTATCTCTTCTTCTGATGTTTCGTTAAATGTAGCTTCTTCTTCAATTCTTGCGGTTGTTATTGTTTCATTGTCATCATTTTTTTTAATTTTTTCCGCCAATTTCTTTCCCACTGTTGCAAAGTAGTTGTTTAGTTCGTCCGCTATTTCAGTTTCATTTGTTTTTGTTTGTCCGTTTTCTGTTATAATTTCAGTTATTTTTTGTTTTCTTTTCTTCTTTGTCTTGTTTAGCATACTATTTATTTCTGCCCATTGTTTAGCTTGGTTTCCGTTTGCATTTTTTATTTTGTTTTTGTAAAAAATTTCTTTTCTTTCTTTTATTTTGTCTTCTACTTCTTTTTTCTTTTCTTTCAGTATTTTTTTTATTATTTCATTTTTTGGATTTCTGATGTATCTCTCTTGTGCTTTATTTCTATCTTTTATCATCGTTATTATTTCCATGTTTATCCACTTATTGTTTTCTTTTCTTTTTATTTCCGTTATTTTTGTGTTTTGATTTATTGTGTTTTGTAATATTGATGTTAGTATGCCAAAATCTTTTACTGTTTCATTATCTATGCTTTCAAATTCTTTTTTGATTTTTTCGTAGTTTATTTTCTTTTTTTGTGCTTTTTCATATTTGGTTTTCTTACACATTGTGTTCCATTCCGTGATTATCGCATTGTGATCTGATAGTGTTAGCTTTTCTACTTTTATTTTGTTGTTGTAATCTTTTATGTTTGTTATCACATGATCTATAATTGTACCAGGTTTATCACCATTATTTCTCGTTACTCCTTCTTCGTTTATTTTATTTAAATAAGTTTTGTCTATGAGAAATTGTATGTTTGTGTTGATATCGGCAGTATTAAAATAGTTTTAGGTACTGTTTATATTTTACCTGGTTTAGATTACTCTACTTACCAACGTCACTGTAAAAGTGTTGAATTAATTAGTAAATGCAACATTGTTTATATTATTGGCAATTACAACTTGCCACAAACGTTGTGGCTTAACAATGAATTTGGTGTAAGAACGGAATTCCAAAAGGTACTTTAGTTGCTAATACGTTTGGGTATAATAATTCGCATCAATTAAACTACATACTAAACATAAATTAGGTTTAAGCATATGTGCTGTCCAGATCAGCAGCTGATTACCATAAATTCAGTTTACTACGTGATAAGTGTAAGCAATTGGCAAATACGTGTTATTCTAATCACAATAAGAAAGTGGAAGATTTGATTAAATCTAATCCTAAAGCTTTTTGGGGGCACGTCAAATCTAAACGTAGCAATAAAAATATACCATCTGCTTTCACAAATAGTAATTCTCAAATTGACATCACTGATGGCATTGTAAATCTTTTTGTTAATTTTTTTGAGCCAGTTTACAGTCTGCTGACGGCATCTACAAGTTCACACAGCACATATTCTCTATCATCTATTCTTACCCATATAAATGAATCGCATTGTTTTAAAGATATCTGATGTTGTCAACAAACTATAAGTATTAAAACCAATAACTGTCCAGGACTTAATAGATTAACTGCTTTCTTTTTTAACATGTGCGTTTTTTTAACTTATTATCTCTGGTCATGGATACTTTTTCTACTTGCTGGAATCAAGCTTATGTCACTCCGATTCATAAGTGCAGTGCTAAAAATGATGTAACACAATATAGACCTATATCTATTTTATCACTCATTCCAAAAGATTTTGAAAAGTTAGTTACTTACCTGTCAATTGACTGCCATTTTGGAATGTGAAATTGCTCTATTGGAGTTAATGGCACCTTGTTACTGTAGATTCAATCAAATCAGATGTTACGTCGGGTGTTCCACAGTGGTCACATCTACTGTTTAATATCTTTATCAATGATGTGGTACACTGTTTTTCTAATGCGCCTTGTTTATTAATTGCGGACGATATAAAAATCTTTATAGAAATTTAGTCTTTGGACGATGTTGTACTATTTAATGAAGAAGTACAGACTTTTTCAGTTGGTGTCAGGCTAATAACTTACTACTTAATTTAAATAAATGCAAAGTGATGACATTTTCTAGACGTCAGTCAACGGCGATGTATGATTACTCTCTCATGAATGTAATATTGTTAAGAGTTAACACTATTTGTGATTTGAGCATTACGTTTGATTTAAGTTTTTCATTTACACTACATATCGATACTGTTGTGGCTAAAAATTATCAACTTTTAAGATTTGTCAAGCGTAACTCTAAGAAGTTTTGTGACTTTTGTACTTTAATTATCTTTTACAACGCTATAGTACGCCGCCATCTTAAGTATTGTTTAAATGTGTAGTTTCCATACATTGCCGTCAATAAAGAAAATCGAACATATTCAGAAAAAGTTTGTTTGATTTATGGCGTATAAATGCAACATCGCATTTCTACATTTAACATGACCAGTCTTGAAAAAAGACGTTTTAATTTTGATGTGACACTAGTTTTTAAAATGTTTTCTGAGATTATTGACTGTCCTGACTTGCTCAACTCTATAGGTATTTATGTCCTAGCTATTTATTTCATATACTGTTCAAACGTACTGATTATGCGGTGCAGTCTGCATGTACACGTATTTTGCAGTATGCCAACAAAGGTAAAATGATTTTTTTTTAAGATTCTTTTAATACCCTGCGACGTGCACTTGTCATCCATACGTAACCTTTTTAATTTTTTTTTGTAACTATTTAAGTTTTGTTCTTATTTTTAGTATTAGTTGTTTTATGTTTAATTTATGTTTTTAAGTTGTAAATATATACTTATTTTGTAATGGCTTCTGTTGACTAGTAAATAAATAAATAAATAACCAAAAATTCAAAAAATATATTGATCAAGGAAGCACTAAAAAGTTTTGCACTAGGACCTAAACTGTAGAATCTAGTATATAATGAGTTACTTATGATGTGGCTGCCCAAAGGAATGACAACAGCGGCATTTGCGGATGATGTGGCTTTGGTAGGTAAAAATATAAACATAAAAGTATTAAAGGAATAGTTAGAGTTTTATATTAAATAAATGATAAAGAAATGGATGAGAAATAAAAGGTAAAATTTGGCTATGCAAAAATGGAAATGAAAAAAAAAATAAAGAGGAAAAAAACAAGAAAGCCAAGACAATTATGCTTACCAAGGAATAGAAAATGAGAGGATAGACAAGAGAAAAACATTTCTTAAAACATTAATACCAACCAACATTGCAGAGATAAGGAGAAACTCAAAGAAAGCAAACTGACAAAATTGACTAAGCAATTTACAAATGGTAGATACGCCATCTCAAAGTTGACAATAACAATAAAAATTTTGAAATGGTATATTTCAAAGAAGAAGGTAATAAATATATAAAAAAAACTAAAAAAAATACTTAAAGATTGTGCAAATAATTAGGCTGAATCACAAAAAAATTGATTATATCTTAGTTAACAAAAAACATTGTTGTACTTCCGTAAACACTGATATTCAATTAGACCACAACTTTCTGGTAGCAGTATTCAAAATAACAGTAAAGAAGAAAAGTAGATAAAAACGTTAACAAATACCATCAATATAAATAAAAGTAGAAGAGTACATTAATAATAAATGCAAAACAATGAAGAACAATTATGTACAAAAAAATTTTTAAAAAACAATGAAAAATGTCAAGGAAAAATTGCTTAAAATAAATAATACAAAAAACAATTATAGATGTCCGAGAAAATTTTTAAAACAATATACAAATTAGTAGATAACAACGGAAAAATAACTATTAACACAACTGAAACCAAAGACATATGCAAAAACTTTCAAATACTATATCTACATATTCTAGAAGTATTTAAAAACATTTGCTCTTATATATTTATAGCAACAGTCAGGTAATAATGGGTGACAATCTTAGTTTAAACAAGTTTAAACGTGTTCAAAAAATTAAATAATTAATTATTAAAACAATATTATGACTAAATTAAATGATAAAAATAAACTTATTGAATTTTTTATTCATCATTTTATGTAGCATTTGGCGTATAAAACATAAAAAAAATAAATTCAGTTTTATATTATCCTGAAATCTACTATATATTGTTTCTTTAAAATCAAGATTGTATCAGATTAATTAAATATTACTACGTTAGCTAAACATATTTGCATTAAACATACTTTGTATACACATAGTTTCTTGTGAATATATAAGTTCACAATGTATCATCATATTGCACATTTACAATAAACTAATATAAAATAGTAAGATTTATATGAAAATAATCGTTTTATTATATAAATGAGTTGTAAATTTTAATGACTTACAATTTATACTTGCTGTTATGAACAGTATACAAGTGTGAAATTCTTGTAACAAAAAATGCTCATACCTACAGATAAATATCTATTTATTTATCTATTTATAATTAATTATATATTCCATCAACTTTTATTATTTTTTAAGTATTCTATATTTTAAAATTTATAAAAAAAATATATACAACCATTTAATTATTTTAAACACAAATATATCACAAATGCTAAATTATAATGCAGATTTTCTGATGAATAATTTGGCTATATTTACATTACAATGTCATTAGCCTGAGCCTGAAAGCAATGACTATTTGTCTAAATGCGTAATAGTTACTACTTGAATATAATGTAGTAACTAGTAAATATAGACAACAAATGCAATTTTGTCAATATTATTTTGCCAAATATAATAATCTTGTTTAGTGCCAACAAATGAATGAAAATTTATTTTCGTTCTATTGTCCTGAAAAATATTTTTACACACAAGTAGCGTTTTAAGTACATCGACCATCGACGCAATGACTCATATGCATCTGCACATAAATCTATTTATAGACGTGTGTATGACATGCGTCGCATCTAAACAATAGATTTGTGAAAGAATCATAACAAATTATGCAATGCACACCTGAGAGTTCGATTGTAAAAGCGGCGGCGCCTATTATAATTTTACATTTTCTCTAGTCAAATTATATTTAAATTTTTTAGCCTGCATGCTAATAAATTTTAAATATTATAATATGCTAACATTTTAAAGATCTTATTATTGATTCTATTTTATATATAATTATTTTTAAGATACTAAGTATTGTTTTCCTTATGTATCTAAACACAACTTTTATTGCAGTGGTTCATCAAGTTTATATCTACCATCAAGATTGTATTTTTTGTTAAATCATTATTATGAAATAACGAATTTATTTTATTGTGACTACTTAAAATAAATTGGGTAATTTGTGATCGATATAAAGATAAAATTTTAAAAAAATGCATTGTTTGTATTTAAATAAAAATAATAATTAAGCTTGTTTTCTTTCTGTTTAAATAATCAAACTTACAAAATCTAGTTTGGTTCAAGCAGGAGGGATAGTAGTTGGTAGAGAAAAGTGTGGTTGCTAGCATATTCCGACGACATGGTAATAGTTGCAATTGAAGCCAACGATATGAAAGAAATTATTATGAAAAGTTTAAAAGGATATTTTAGAAAAAAATGTAAATGTAGAAAAATAGAAATGTTCAGATGGGGGGTGGGAGAAAAAATGAAGAACTGGAAATAGAATGACCAAGGTATTGCGGAGGTAATTTCTCTTAAATATTTAGAATATGTTTTTTACACAAACAACAGCGAGAGCGAGATCATTAAAGAAATGACTCAAAAACCAAATAAAGTAGTGGGACAAAAATAAAAAAGCTTATGTTTGATAGTTTAGTTAGAAGTATGATATTGTATTATTCAGAAATATGGAGATAGAAGAAACAAGAAAAATTAGAAGCAACACATGTAAAACATTAGAGAAGAGACACTTACTCGACCATTACAACAAGTAACTCATCTGTGAAGAGTATTGGTTTCTACTGTCAAAGTTGCCATACAAGCAAAATGTAAACAATATTTTATATAGTACAATGTTAAAACAGGTTTTTGCACAGATCTTTTTAGTCTTAGGTTGACTTCTCTCACTGTATTCCTAACTGTTTGGTCCAATATTTCCACGTTATGAGTTGTTCTGAGCCTGATTTAAATATCTTTGGCTGTGGATGTGCAACGTAACGGGGATACATCTAAAAACTAGTTCTAATATTGATTTAATTTTTTCTTAGAGTCTTGTTCAATTTGTTTTTTATTTTATCCTGTTTCTGGGTATTGATTCCACACACGATAGATAACAGAAGAGCTGACGTTAAAACTTCTTGCAATTTGTCGAATACTGGAGCCATTCTCGATAAAAACAACAACACAAATGACTTTTCCCTATATTTTGATATACTGGTGTCAAACTTAACAGTTTTTAAAAATAAACTATTCTAAAGCGTGTACTGCGGCTAAAATTCTTGATGTAGTAATCTTAACCCCTAGGGTAATAGCCTTGCAACAGAAATAAATAAATTTAAAAAAAATGCAATAAATTGAAATGCAATAAACTTGTAAAAAACAAATGTTTTGACTGTATCTTACCGTCGAATAACAAATAACGTTTTGTATTATTTTGAGGGGTTAAATTCCCCCCCCCCCCTCTTTCAAAAACGACCTTGTCCATACATGTTTCAAATTTGATCCATGTGCTCGAGTGAAAAAAATTTCCAAGCGGATACCTACATCTCAACAAATTAGTGAATATATAACTTTGAGTGCAAACTCAAGTGGAGTCAATTATCTACTCTAATCAGTTCATTTTAAGTTAGCCTTATATGAACCTATTAAATAACTATTAAAATTTGAAATTTAAAACAAGTGAATTTTAGAAAACTTATTAACAGAACTTGTTAAATACACAAAAATGGGTATTTGATAAACTGGGGAACAAATTTTAACTTTTTTTGTTAACTTAGATCTGATATTTGTTATTAACTAATTTTGGGGTGCTGATTTCAAAAATGATAACAGTTTTTACCTATCACGTCAGGTTTTTGTTCTATAGCATTTTAAATTTTTCACTTATTCACGTTTCTATTTTAATTTTAACTCGAATTTTATTGTCCAATATGTTTCCTATTAAGGTCTCACTGACAGGTAGAAGCCGCCTACCTGTTTATAACTGCAGGGGGTGCACTGTCAAGTCATTAACATGATCCTAACACCCTTTAAATAGTCAGTTGTTGTTTTACAATCAAAAGTTTCAGACAAATATACAAGCGTATGCAAGTGAAATAGCTACTAGGAGTTAAATTTGCTAATACATTTTGCTATACAGGTGTATGTGCTTCACTGTGCCTAGTCAGAAGACAAATATTAGCAATTTTGTAAAGCAGGTGTACTTTGCATACTTTAAAGTGCGACTTGCAGACCAAGACAAGTCTTGGGCTTCATATATGGTATGTAAACCTTGTCTTAAAACTTGCAACAGTAGAGCAAAAGAAAAAAACTGGCATTTGGCATTTTAATGATATTGCAAAAGCTTAAAAATCACGCAAATTATTGCTATTTCTGTTTAAAAAGAAACTAGCGGCTACAACAAAAAAACTAGACAAAAAGTCACATAACTAAACCTAGAATCAGAAATGCACCCAATAGTCCATTTTAAAGAAGTACCTCTTAAACACTTGGTTTAAGAAATCTCTATTACTTGAGGACGCAGGTTTTTCAGATAAAATTGACGAACAGGATACTTATATAAAGTTTGAATGCGGCTCTTCTACACAATCTACATCTCATAGAATTAACTAGGTTATATTAAATAATTTAGTAAAAGAATTATATTTAAAAAATAGCATAAGAATTGCTAGCTTTCAGGTTTAATGAAAAAAAATTGTTCAAACCAGGTATTAAAATTACAATCTATCTATCTGAGCTAATTAAGTATAAAGATCATAAGTGGATCATCTGCATGGATTTTAAAATGGCCAACTACTTACTTGGTCAACAAAGAGGATTTACGAAAAATCCATGTTTTTGTGTCTTTGGGACAGCAAAGGCAAGGACAAGCATTCAAAAAGATTGGCCGGCAAAAACTAATATAAATGTTGGGGACCCAAATGTAATACTCCAACCTTTAGTAGAGCATTCAAAGAACATATTTTCTCTTTGTTACTTAAAACTGGGTCTAATAAAGCAGTTGGTTAGAATTTTAAAACTAAATTGTCAATGTTTTAAATACATATCCAATGAATTTCCCAAACTGAGCTTTGAAAAACTAAAAGCTGGCATTTTTGATGGGCCACAAATTAGAAAATTAGTCAACGATTCAATTTTTTCAAGTTTCATGAATGAAGTGAAAAAAAATGAATGGAATTCTTTTGTGGGACTTATCAAAAATTTCTTACGAAATAAAAAAGCTGACAATAATGTTGAACTTTAAAGTTCAAACATTTATAAAGAATTTTTATTGTTTAGGTTCAACATAAGCATTAAAGTTCATTTTTATACAGTCATCTTGACAAATTTAGAGAAAATTTAGGATATGTAAGTAATGAGCAGGGTGAACGTTTCCACCAAGATTTAAAAAATATAGAGAGGCGATATCAAGAAGGTGAGATACTCACATAATGGCTGACTACTGTTCGAACATTAAAAAAGATTGTTTGAGAATAGTGCATTCCAGAAAACCTTACCAAACAAAATTATTATTTATTCTTTAAAAATTAAAATTATTTGATTTTCTCACATTGGACAACAAAAAACGTATGTAAATTGTATCAGATTTAAGTCAACAAAAATTGTGTTCTCCAGTGATGTAGACATATAAATACCATTATTATTCTAAAACTTCCAAAAAATATTATTATCATATTTATATAGGCTGTTGTGTTTGTGTCTTGAGAACTGCAAATTAGCTACCAAGTTGTCAACTTGAAATATTTTTTTTTTAGTTATTCTAGAAAGCTCTACAGGTACTTTAATTATTTATATTTTGCTATGAGGACTAATAAACTAGGTAAGATACTTACATTTATACCGACTTTACCCTAGTTGGTTTTTAATAGTATTGGTGTGAGATAAAACAAGATAATGTGAGTAGTATGTTAAAATGTTTTTTACCAAAATAAATGCTATTCAATCTGCTAAGCAACAACTTATTTGCATAAACAATTCTAAACCACAAAAACTTTTATTAATTGCGCAATTGTGCGGTGTTTATTAATTGCTTGCAAAGTGTTGCTAAATACAGACAGTAACAAAATTTTCAGGTCATTGTATGTAATAACCAATATTTTAAAACCGTAAAACCCAATATACGTCATTCTGATAAGCTAAACCTTGACTAATTTGTCTGTAAATATTATTTTTTGCCTAGTAATTTAAATGTCTTTAAATTACTAATAAAATTTTACGGATAATTGTACTCTACTGCCCGTAAAGTAAGTAATAAGACTAGGTTTTAATTAAAAACTGAGTTATGCGCTCTGAATGTACAAAAAGAACCCAAAAATTGCTTTTTGCATTTTTACTGCTAGTTTAGTTGGCGTCTATTCACAAATAAACTATTCAGCTTTTCATAAACAGCTGTAAATGCTATAAAACAATAGATTTATTAAGGTAAACTAAAATTTATCAATCAATTTAGTTAATAATTAAAAAAAAAAATTGCATCTAACTTTACTTTTCTAAATCTTCCTTTTGTTATACCTACAATGCCAAGTAATAGTAAGACATAAGGTCCAAATTACGTTAGACAACGGGTCTAAATTTTATTGTTTTTAAAATAAATTAGCTCCCATTCTAGCTACAATATTTGTATATTATACAAAAAAGAAACTGTTAATAAATTACAAATTTTCAACCTGTATCTCGTAGCGTAGCAAGCTATTTTTTTCTTAAACGCGGTGCAAGTATGATTTTTTTTTAATTTTAGTGGCCACTGAATGACAGTGAATATTCCAATTTAATTTTGAATCTACATGTGTTTCAAAAAATGTTGCTAAATTTTGTTCAGTTATTTGAATAGGTATTGTGCGCATTAAAAACTTCAGTATTGCAGTTTTATTATTATTAACGCTAGAGAATTGCCGGGTTTAGTCGCCCCGTCCTGTTGGGGTGCTACTGGTAGTATTTTTATAAAAAATATTAAATCCTATCAATATTGGCAAACCTTTCTCTTTAGAAAAATATTGACACGTACAGCGCCGTTTTTAAATTAACAATGGTTCTTATAGGACAAAACGCCAACCATAAGATTTTGGTCATCATTCTTTTTATATGTTGAACTACATACAATATTCTATGTCTTTATGTTTATGGTTAATGATTTAAATCTATATTTAACGAGTAAAAAATTTATAAAGAACTAATTAAAAACGCTACTTTTTAAAAATTAATTGCGGAGAAACGACGAAATGCATCAAATTTCTACAAATTTGAGAACACAGATTGTACTTTCTTTGACAACGTGTGATTTTATTCAGTTATATTCAGGCGTTTTCATGCTGAGTTTGATTTTGTAAACCCTTATAATAGCGTAACTATTCTCATCCCTTAAGTAATAAATTTAAAGTACATTTCTTTGCTTTATCATTAGCATCGTTTGTAGCTGATGTAACTTGATTAATACATTTATCACTTATCAAAAGTGTCAAATCATCAGCATATAGACTTTTAACCAAAGGTATAAATTCAAATACATTAATAATATACATTGTGTTAGCTAAACATGTGGCAAAAAATCAAAGGGTTATTTCTTGGCCTATTTTAAAAATATTTTGTCCTATAATGATTTCTGAAAAACCTCTTTCTTTTAAAGATACAGAGTGAACAAAATTTCCCACAGTTACAACATTTTGTTATAAAAAAGTACATGTAAAGTAGCTGAATCTACAATAAAAGTTAGAAATGACTTACAAGCATTCAATCTTCCCGTCATTGACTGTTGAGCTCTCTCTAACACATCAGAGTTGTTTCTAATTGCTAGTTTGCCATTAAAATTAATTACGTCATACCAGGCTGATAGGAAACAAATTGTTAAAGTTAACGGATCATTGTCAGAAGCAATGAACATTAATCAAGGTGTTCCACAGGGGAGTATAGCTGGTCCAATGCTCTTTATAATCTATATAAACGATGAACTGAAATAGTTAAAACACATAGATGAGTTTTCCACAAAACTAAATAATGTATGTTTTATGCTGAAAACTGTAAAAAAAAGTGGGCAATACACAAACACTGAAAAAGACGTATTTTGGTAATTTTGATTCACTGGTAAGGTTTGGCATTATTATTTATGGAAATAGTTCTTATGTAAATCATATATTTGTATGTCAAAAGAAAGCAATAAGAATCATGTTTAATTTAAAATATAATGAAACATGCAGGGGTAGTTTTTGCAAACATAATATTTTAACAATAACAGCCCTATATGTATATGAGCTACTAATGTTTAATTTTAAAAACAAAAACAAATTTTTAGGTTACGTATGTAATCATTCATACAACACCAGGCATGATAATTATAATTATTCAATTCATAGGCAAATTCAATTTGAAAAATCGCCACAATACATGGCAATAAAATGTTTTAATCATTTTCCAACTGTGATAAAATCAATGTGTGATTTAAAAAAATTTAAAAACAACTTGCTAAACTATCTCATAGAGTTAGAACCATATTCTCTGTTAGAATTTTATGATCAATTTTAATATGTCTGTAATCTATTATATAGGTAGAAGTTTTAAGTTATTATTTTATTGTATGGTATTATTTTTATAAATGTGGAAATATATGTGACCCGTTTTCGTTATGCATGTATTGTAAATGCATTTTTGAAAAAGAAAGAAAAATTATTATTATTATTATTATAATTGAGTTACACCCAGCAGTTATCTAATTTTGCAAATTGTTCAAATTTTCTACTAGAGTAACGTAAACTAATGTCATCGAATAGCCTCATAAAAAAATCCAGGGGGTTTAAGTCTGGGGATCGAGCAGGCCATGAGTGTGGCCCACTTTGACCAATCTTTGTAAGTTGCTGTTAAATAATCACGAGCAACCAAACTATAATGTGATGGTGTACCATTGTGCATAAACCACATTGCAATTCTCGTTGCCAATAGTACATCATCCAAAAATTGAGATAGCATGTGTTCCAAAAAGTTGCAATACACTTTGCCAGTAAGTTTTTCTAGTAGAAATACTGGTCCAATTAGACAGTCGCCCACAATTCCAACCCCAATCAAGAAAAACTAACAAAAACAATCTTCACATACCTAATGCAAATTTTTATCTGCCCACACATGGTTGTTATGAAAATTCCTTATTGCATTTTTTGAGAAACTGACTTTATAAGTGAAAAAAATTTGTGTCAGGAATTGAAGAATTAGTACTAATGTTTGCAAAAGCCATTGACATAACGCAATACGTAAAGGAAAATGAGCAGGTAGTAGTAGTAGTGCCTAAACACGCTGAATGTGGTATGGATACAACAAACTGCCTTTAAGAATTTTTCAAACAATCCAATGACTTACAATCAAAGTATTGGCAATTTTTTGCGTAGAATTACTTGGATCTTTCTTTATTATATACAGCACATTATGTTTCAGTAGTACCGTTCTTACTGTCATTAATATTTCTGGCTCTTCATTTTGTTTCAATCTGCCTGTTTCACGAACATTGATAAATGTTTTTAAAGATTTTTTGGTGGGAAATATTATGACCTGGAAACCGTTCAATGTATAATCGTCTAGCTTGCAATGAATTGCCATCAGCAAGTCTATACATGAAATACATGTCAGTCATCTTGGCGTTTGTATAGTGATTAATGGTATAATAATTTACTAACTATTAAAGTCGCAAATTTTGTTCATCCTGAATCTTCAAAACAAAACTTTTTCAGAAATCATCATAAAACAAAATATTCTCAGAATAGGCCAAGAAATAATCATTTGAATTTTTGCCGCATGTTTACTTAATTATTGTTTAACTAACATCTGTGACAAAAATAAGTTCTTTTAATTAAATCTAAGTTGTAGTTTTGTGTGTCATAGTGTTTTGCCGTTACCTGTTAGTGATATCTACAGATAAGTCTATTTTAAATTAATTGTTTCTGTATAAACAACTTAACCTCTTCTGTCAAAAGTTTTATTTACTTATTGCGCTTGCGTGTCTAAAAGCATTGTAAGCAGTGGCGTAACTTGAACATTTTACATTCATTTTATCCTTTTGCAATTTAATTTGTTTCTTTATTATCTTTTTGATATCTTATCCTTTTATGTAATTTATGTAAATCCGTGGTCTTCCTGTGCTGTATTTTAGTTAGTCACTGTAACTGGCCCTGCAGTGTGAAGCGAGTGTCCCTGTTTTACTTTTTGTTTGGTTCTGTTATTATTATTTTTAAATTTTCTGTTTATTATCCATCCATTAACATGCCCAATTGCAAGCTATGTAAGCAATTCATAGCTCCTAACAACATACAAAACTGTTTGAAATCTGATGGTAAATGGACTTGCACTACTTGTTACCCGTTAGATGATAGCACTTCTGCAGACCAACAAACGTCATTTAAAGTAGAAATTACTGCTGCAATGAATGATATGTTTAAAACTTACTTCACACCTTTTTCTGATGAAATTAGAAAACAAGTAACTACTTGTACTGAAGCAATAGCAGCTCTTACTGATCAAGTTGCTGTCTTAAAAACTGAAAATTCTGTCCTTAAATCTCAGATTGCAGCTCTCAATGGTACCTATCTCACATCAAAAGATATTATTTATGAGATTGAGGAAAAGAAAAAAAATTGTCTAACGCCATGATTTACTATGTTCCGAAATCCCAAAACCATGATTTTAAAATGAGACAGCAAGACGACATTAATTTTTTTAAAAATACTTTTGGTGGTAACAACGCTAATGCACTATCTGATATTTCTTTGTTTAGAGTTGGAAAACTTGGAGCACGACCTAGACCCATCAAAGTTCATTTTAATAACAAACACGACGCTATTAATTTTTTTAAAATTAGCAAGAATCTCAACTTAAATAATATTCGTATGGGACCCGATCGTACTCCAAAGCAATGTAAAATTTTAAATGATGCTGGAACTGAATTGAGAAATAAACAGCAGAACGGTGAAACCAATTTAACAATTAAATTTATTAATGGCTACCCTCGTGTTATTACAAACTCTGAATGAGATTCTCCGTCCTCTGGAAACATCAGCGTCTTTTACCAAAACGTTCGTGAGACCTTCTTTAATAATATCAGTGATTGTGACTATGATGTAGTGCTAATAACTGAATCGTGGATAACACCTAGTGTGGGCAGCCGTAAATTATTCGACGAAACGTTTCAAGTTTTTCGAACTGATCGCAATCAAATACTCTCTAGAAAATTGAAAGATGGTGAAGCTCTAATTGCTGTTCGCAACTTTTATAAAATAGAAATTGTTTCCACAGATTTTATTAACCAACAAGTTCCGTTAATTGATCTTTTAATATGTAAATGTAAACTCAAATCCAGTTGGTTATTTATTGTTCTTGTTTATATTTCAACTTGCGCAATAACTAATGATTATAAATTATTTTTTGATTTGCTAACTCAAATTAACTTTGGATATAATAAAATTATTTTTGTAGGTGATTTTAACTGTTCAGAAATAACTCTTACACAGAATAGTTTATCTAGCCAAGCATCTTTTATATCAAATTTTTGTTTTTTCTTGGGTCTTAGGCAATATAATTCAATTAAAAATTCTTTAAATAATATTCTGGACTTAGTATACTCTAACATCGAATGTCAAGTATTTAGAGAAACATTTTCTCTAGTTTTTGAAGATATTCACCATCCTGCACTTACTTTTGATTTACAATGTTTTCCGGATTTGTCTCCAGTTAATAAGGATGCTGTCAAACTTAACTACAAAAGAGGTAACTACCCGGCACTGTATGCGTATCTGAACAATATTGAGTGGAGTACACTTTTAAATTTTTCTGATGTAAATTTAGCTTTTGTTGAATTTTATAATATATTAAATAGTGCGCTGCATAAGTTTGTTCCATCTTGCAAAGTTAAACAAACAAAAAATATCCACCTTGGTATAATATAGAAATTATTAAGCTTATTAAACAAAAAGCTTCAGTTAGACTAAAACTTAAGTTCAACTCTCCGACAATAACAAGGGAGTTTAAACGACTTAGAACTTTAATTAAACGTAAAACTAAATCTGCTTACAGTATTTATATATCCTCAATTGAAAATGAAGTTGTCTCTAACCCAAAACAGTTTTGGACATACATCAACTCTAAGAAATTCAACTCATCTAGAATTCTTTCTACTTTGATTAGTGATAATGAAGTATTTGATAATCCTAAGATTTAAAGATTCTTAAAACCCTTCCAAATAAAAATTCTGCTGGCAATGATAATTTACCTGCTCTTTTATTGAAAGATTGCGCTATTCTGCTTTGTCATCCTCTCACAATTTTATTCAATTTATCCATTACTACTTCTACATTCCCTAATAATCTGAAAATAACTTCTGTTTGTCCAATACCTAAAACTAATATCCTCTATAATCAAATATACAACCATATACCTTATATCTCCATTAATCAACATGGTTTTGTTTCAGGGCGTTCAACTGTAACAAATCTCTGTGTTATTACACACGAAATAGCTAGAACTCTTGACACTTCTGGGCAAATGGACGTTATTTATACAGATATGTCAAAGGCTTTTGATAGAGTTGAACATAATATTCTCTTAGCTAAGCTTAAAGATTTTGGTTTTTGCAGTTCATCCATTGTACTAATATCATTTTATCTTAAAAAGCGTGAGTCGTATGTCACTTTCAATTACTATAAATCTAATTCTTATTTTCCAACATCTGGTGTTCTGCAAGGTACAATATTGGGGCCCATGCTGTTCAATTTATTTATTAATGACTTTTCCACATCACTAAGTTGTCAGCATCTTCTATATGCAGATGATCTTAAAATATATTCAAAGATCAACAGCATCAATGACTGTTTTCAGTTGCAGAACATGTTAAACCAAATTTTCACATGGTGTATTGCTAATCGATTAGATTTAAACATTAACAAGTGTAGGTTTATGTCATTTACACGCAAAACTAATGCCATAAAGTTTGATTATCTTATCAATAGCCGTTTATTTGAGTATGTTAGTACTTTTAAAGATCTTGGTGTTCACTTTGATACTAAACTAACGTTTAACTATCACATTGAAAACGTTGAACAGAGTTCTATAAAAGCTTTAGGATTTATTTATCGTAACACCAATAGTTTTCAAAATCTTAGTGCCTTAAAAGCTTTATATAATTTTGTGCGTTCTAAACTGGAATACGCTTCTTTAATTTGGTATCCACAGAACCAACATCAAACACAACAAATTAAAAAGTTTTTAAAATATTTATTTTTTAAAATTGAAGGACATTATCTTATCAGAGGCTTTGACCACCTCAGTTTACTCAACAAGTTTAATTTTGAATCACTAGAGCTTAGACGTTTTAAGGCAAGTGTTATTTTTGTGTATAAACTCTTGCACAATATTGTCGATTCTCCTAACATTATACAACTTATTAAATTGCATATACCATCTTTTAAGAGTGGACAAAAACCAACCTTTAGTTTACCAACAATACGTACTAGTTATGGTCTTAAGTCGCCAATCGATAATGTTTGTAGTAATTTAAATAATATGCCACCCTGCTGTGATATATTTTATGATAGTATTAAGTATTTAATTGAACAAGTTACTTAATTTAATTTTTTTTTTTTAATTTTTTTTGCAAATGTTAATCTTAGTTTAAATTGTTTAGTTTTAATATGTATTTTTATTATTTTATTTTATTTGTATATGGTACTTTTTTTTGTATGTTGTCTTGCAATTGGGAATTGTTTCTTGTAGGGCAATAAATACCTATTATTATTATTATTATAATTATTATTATTAACACCCTGTATATAATTAAAAAAATTTGTCATAATATTAAACCTTATACCTACAAATGTCATCATTGTAGTTTTCTGTTAGAACTAGTAATAAGAAAATTTTATTTTATTAAGTAATAAACCATGGGATACACAGTCCTATATCTCAATAAATTGGGAAAAAATCCGGTATGTAAGTTTGTGAGCAAATAAGTGGACTTAATCTAATTACAGTAATCAATGTGTAAAAAAATCAATAGTTGGTGTAGTCGACTGACAAAATTTAAAATAAAATAAAGCCAACACAATGAAAAAAATTATAAAAAATATAAAACTAATTATATGATTTATTCAAGAAGATTAATAGATTTACTTACAAAAATTTATTTCTGTAAAATAATGTAATAATACAACAATGCTTTTTATTTGTTATTGTACTACGTCTTTATTTAAAACTAGAACCTCAACATTTAACATTAAATAAATAATTTTATATATCATCATTCATCAAACTATATATAGCTTCTAATAAACTACAAAATTTTGAAATATGGCCACATAGAGTAAAATATATGCATGTTCATGAATACTAATATAATTTGAAGAATATAATTCCTAGGTTGAATTAAATTTATTATCATAAATATATAAAAGTATTTGAATATGAATCACAATATACTTGTAATTCTAAATATTGATGATATTATTATGCATATCATATCCATGTATTAAGTTTTTATGCAATAATATTATTTGTATATATTTTTAAATTTAATTTATTAGTATGTCCAATGATAAGAAAGTCACAGTTCATGAACTTATAAAAACATAATTTCTAAAATTTGAATTTTAATATAAAAATTATCCTTTCATGTTTCAATATTTATTCACAAAAAGTCTTCATCACTAATTTAGTTAGTTGTTTTATTAATGTAGATAATACTTTCCAATAATGAATTAGTTTTAATAAGACTTAAAATTTAAAAAGTAAACGTTATGTAACATTTGGAAAATATATAGCATGCATTATAATTATAATTACAAATACAAATGTTTTATAACACAACATGCAAAATTTCTACTAGATTTTGCAATTAAACATCAAAAGTGAAATTCTGCCGACTAATTATCAGATTAATGGAGAATTAAATTAATAATAAAGTCGCAATTTTGTGCGTGCCTAAATGATAATAAATCCTAACCAAACATAGACAACGATATAATAACATAATTGCTAATGATGACTCGTGTTATAAATTCATTTATTTTTGATTTGATATCTGAATTAAAACGATTTAACAACATCCGATTGCATAAGTGACAGTATATGCTGCCCTCAACAGCACGTATTTAATTAATTAAGAAATAGTCAAAACCGGATATAATTTTATATATTAAATTGTCTGGATATAGTAAAACATGTATAATTAAATGTGTAAAAGGACAATTGCATATAGGAACTAGCGGAAGGCTTTCTCCATACATTTTACAACCCGGTAGTTTTGTGAGATAGTTCATACGGAAGAAATCCGTTGCCAATTCTCCGCGATCGATCATTATCATTATTATAACCTTTTGAATTAAAAAATACACTATTTACATTTATACAAGCCATTTGCATATTTTATAGTTCTAGTATTTTCCTGAGCGTGAATTTAAAAAAGTTGTTTTAATAATTAATGGAAATACAGAATAAGTGACCTCCAAGTCAAGAAAACAACTGAATATCATTAGTTAACTACTTTATAATATGCACACTATACGGTCTTAGTCATAACGTCTACATACTAATACGTACTTGCATTAACACATTTCAATAACTCACTGCACAATACAAGTTAAAAAAACTAAATAAATACATCTCGCATAAGTGGAATAATTTACAACTTTATTATTTTTAATTGAGGTTAAGACTAACTATATAATACAATTTTAATGTAACTAATGACTATTATTTAATCATATGTATATTGTTTCTATATCTAGAATGAGTGAAGAAAATGCAATGGAAAGTGGACACATGCATTACTAAGAAAAGCTTTAAAGCAAAGTAGGGCATAGTTTTGTAATGGTCTCGTAAAGAAATTTGAGATGAGCATGTAATAATTAATTGTGTGGCATTGACTCTTCTTTTTTACTTTGTTAATAAAATGAGTTTAGAGCAGTAATTATTTAGAAAACATAAACATGAGTAATCATAAAAATAAAATTTGTAGTCAGTGTTGACAGATGACCTAATTGCATTATACGTATATGATTTCTTATAGATGTGCATTAATTGAAGTATAATTTATGTCTATTATATAAATTAATTAAAACTGACCTTGGTATAAAAAAGTTTTTTTTAATCTGTTTTTTTTTGTATCAATATTCTTCAAACCGATATTAAGCAAGCTGTAGATTATTTAGAGTAAAAAAATGATAATAATATTATAAGGTTTTAATTCAAGATGTAAATACTTTCTTATAAATTATTATAAATAAAATATTTTTTTATATAATTATTATAGCTATAAGTAGGGATGGCAACGATATTTTAATAACATCGAAATATATTGCTATTTAAAAATTGATATTCAATGAAGTTAAAATTTATTATTAATTTTAATGGCGTTTAATAAATATACTCTACAGGCAGTGGCAAGCAGAGTTATAAAAATTTTACAATTAAACAAAAATAAGATGTTTTAATCCTTATATTTTCCACCCTTCTATACTAAATCAACTTAAAAAAAAACTGCACTCCAACAACTGGTTAACTATATTGGTGTGTATTGAAACTTTTTTTTTTTTTATACACCCGTATTTTTACCGTCATTATTTAAAAAATGTTATCTGTCAAAAGTAATTTTATTTAACCTAATATGTCAAAATTACCAAACTAAAACATACACTGTAAAAATACTTAATCTAAGATGTGAAAGTAAATTTTGCACTTTACAACCATTATTAATCGGATTTAAAATTTTTTGAAAATATTATAATATTTTATGACAGAGTTTAGTCAAATTTAAATTTTTATAAATAAAATATTGCAGTTATCAACAGTTTATGATGAATTTTACTACTTTCTGACAATGTTTTTATACTTTACGGCTGGCTATTGCAATTTTTGCAATTTACCATTAAATCTTTCTGACAATGTTTTGATATTTTATAGCTAGATTATTGAAATTTCTTTAACATTTTATAAACAAAATTTTGGATTATTTAACTGTGTTTGGCTGGATTTTGATTCTATCTAAAAAATTTAAATGATTTATTTTGGATCAAGCTATTTATAACATTTTATGATAGAATTTTGTACTTTTTAATAGTTTATAGCCAAATTTTGTTACTTTCTAACAATATTTTGATGTTTCAAGGCTGGACTTTGCTATTTTTAAAATTTTATAAGTTAGTGTTTTTTATTTTCAACAGTTTTTAGCGGTATTTAGTGCTTTCTAACAATACTTTGATGTTTTAAGATAAATTTTGCTATTTTTGATATTAAAAAAATGATATTTTTCAACAGTTTATAGTCGGATTTTGTTACTTTCTAACAATATTATTAACTTATTCATTAATTAAATTGTATTAAAAGCACAAAAATCAATTATTGGTAGAATGCATGAGTTAAATACCTTGGTTTTAAGATAAATGGGTATTTTTTTGTTTTTAAATATGAATCTGAGACTGTTAAATCTTTTGCTTGATTTCATATGTTTGTTCTCTATTCCAAGTTGTATACTTCTTCCAAAGTATATAAATTCTTCAACCTTCTCTATGTTGTTATTCTCATAGTGATTAAAGGTCATCTGGGTACATTACTTTTGATTTTTCCCATTTTATTTTTAGTTTCACTTTCTGGGATTTTTTGTAGAATTGAGTTAGCATCTCCTCCAAACCTCCTAGACTATCTGTTATTATGGTTACGTCGTCTGCGTATCGGAGATTTTTCAAATTTTTGCTGTTGATATTAATGCTCTTGTGTAATCAGTCAAGTTTTTTTAAGACATCTTTAAAAGCCAGATTAAAAAGTTTTGGTAGTAGACTATCTTACTCTTCTTTGTATCCTTGCGGGCTCTGAGTTTGTGTGCAGTTTGTAGGTCCTTATGACTTGTTTTGGTATGTTATGCAAAAGGGTATGACTGCTCACGTCTCGATTGAGAAAAATGCTTTTTTGAAATCAATAAATGCAAGATATATGCAAATTTTGTACTTGGTTAACTTTTTCAAAAGTAGTGTAATTGTTAGCAGGTGGTCAGCTGTACCGTAACCTTTTCTAAAACTAGCTTGTTCCTCTGGTCGGCAATCGTAAAGTTTCTTTGTAAGTATGTTCGTAATTCTTTCAGTAAGTAATTTATACAAGTGTGATAGAAAACTTATTGGTCTGTAGTTATCTAACTTTGTTCTATTCTCTTTTTTGTGGAGTAGTACAACTAGTACGTTATTCTAAGTTGCCGGGATTTTACCTTGTCGTAGGCACTCATTTAATAATTTGGTTATCACAAATAATAGTCTTTTGCTACCTAGTATTATCATGTCAATTGTTATTTCATCTTTCCCTAGTGTTTTATTAGGTTTTATCTGTCGCATCGTTTATTACCTCATTTTTGTCTATATCAAGCAGTTCTTCTAAGCCACTATTCATTACTTTTTGTTTGTAGAAGCGATTTGGGGCTATCTTAGGTGTTTTTGATGTATAAAAGTAAGCATAGTACTCTTCCACAATTTTTAGTAGACTGTCTTTATTGTTTTCCCTACTGAATTTACTACAGAGTAGTTCCTTCCGTTGTTCTATTAGTTTCTTAGTATCGTTGTCAATCTTCGGTTTTGGTTGACTCTTTGGTAATTGTTTATTTATAATTTTAATACAATTTTTTATTGTTGTTGTTATTTGTTTGTTAAGACTGTCTATGTTAGCGGGTTCTAGTAATTGTGATGTGTTTTGATCTATTCTTTCTAATTATTGGTTTAGCATATCCTGATATTTATTTTTGGCTGATTGTAGTTTGATATTTTTGCGGAATAGTAATCGCCTTTTAAGTTTTTTGTCAACGACTACCCATGCACTCACCAAGCGATGGTCACTTCCTGAGTCAAATGAGTTGAATACGATCACGTCTTGTACAATGCTTCTTTGATCCGTTAAAATAAAATCAATTTTGTTTTGGATTTGTCCGTTACGGCTAAGCCATGTCTATCTTGGAAAGCATTTCTTTTTAAAGAATAAATTCATTACATATAAGTTTTGTTCCGTTATGAAGTTAACGAGTGTAAAACCTCTTTTGTGTCTACTACCAATACCAAATTATTCAATTTGAGTTTCAATTTGTTCAGTTTGGCATTGAAGTTGCCTATTATCATCTTGTAAATGGTTGGTTCTTGTTCAATTGCAGTCTTCAGTTTGGTATAAAATTGCTCTATCACTTCATAAGGGTGACTTAAAGTTAGTGCATATACTTGGATTATTTTCATATGTTTTCTTTTGGTTAAGCTTAGTGTAATGTATGCCAATCTGTTAGATATAGCATTAAATGTTGTTATGTATTAACAAACCTTTTTATTGACGATGAATGCCACTTTGCTGTTTTTTGCTTTGCAGTACATAAAGTGAGGATGACGTTTGGGTTGATAAGTTGTTGTTTTAACCTTTTACACCCTCATTTTTGCATTCTACCAGTAATGTGCTATAGAGCAAAGAACTGGGTAATGTCTAACAAACACATCTATAAACTTAGAGTAACCCAACGTGCAATGAAGAGAGTCATAATGGGAATATCTCTCAAGAATAAAAAATGAAATGAGTACATCAGGCAGACAACTAAAGTAATAAACGTAGCAAGAAAAGCGGTCTCCCTTAAATGAAAACATGCTAGGCACGTAGCTAAAACTGAAAAGAATAGATAGAACAAGATCATCCTTCAATGACGCCTCTATGAATACACTAAACCAAAGGGAAGACCACGCACCGGATGAGTAGACCTAAAATTAACAACAGGATTTAACAGGATGCAAAGAGCATTAAACTGGAATCAATGGAAAACAATTCTTAAAGAGGCATAAATCCAAAAATAATTATAAAGACGCTAATGAAGAATAAAAAGAAAAATAAATAAATTATTCAAATTTGCCTTTCACCATTGAACAATGCCGTACTAGCAAGACACACTAATAAGAATTTGTAAAAACCGAAACAATTGTCTGTATTTTGTTGACCGCTTTGAGGTTGGATAGAGTTTAAGTATTTGATTTAGAACTTTTGTTGTCATTAAATTATATTTGTATTTCATTTTTATAACCTCGTTGCACTATTTAATATTATTAATGTTTCAATGCAAGATTTAGTTACTTTTAAAATTTAATAAATGAAATTTTACACTTTTCATTAGTTTATAAATTTAGTGCTTTCTGACAATATTTTATAGCAATTTTAAACATCATGAATAAAAGTGTTTTAAAAACTGGATTTACAATTTTAAACGCTGTATTTATTATTTGAAAACCGGATTACACTTTAAAAAACTCAATTTACAATTTTAAAACGCTGGATTTATAATTTAAAAACCGGTATATCAGATTTAATACTTTAAAAACCATATTTTTAATTTTAAAGACCAGATTAACCATTGAGCAAAAAAATTTGTTAATTTAAACACTGAATTAAACTTTTAAAGACCGGATTTGCATGGCAGCAGATTTAATAATTAGGAGGCTAGATTAGCAAATTAAAATCAAAACTTACCTAATTTACATACTTAAAAGACGGATTTATAATTTGAAAGCCGGATTAACATCTTGATAATAAAATTTAATTTAAGTTGATAGAAAAAGGTATTCCGGGATAAGATGGTCAAAATGCCACCCGACACAGATTTAAATAAATATGAAAATATTATTAGTTGTGCCCTTAAACTAAAGTAGTCGTAAGCTGTATGTTAAAAAACCCTCTACATGACCCGAAAAACCCCAAAATGGATTATATTTTTCAAATATAATTTTTTTAAACACTAAAAAATAATTTAAAAAAAAAATTTTTTTTTTTTAGTTTAAAAGCGACGGATAATTTTATTTTGTCGTATGATTGCTATCAATAAATCTCTGTGATTTTTTTTATTTTTCAACGTTTGGGGCGACATCTTTTAATCATTTCAGTCATTTTATAAAAAATAAGATTAGTGTTTTAGTATTTATAATTTTTTTTTTAGTTTTGTACAAACAAACCTATTTTAAAAATACTCATTATAAACTACCAAATGAATAAAACTGTTAGATATTTTGTTTGCTAAAACAACCTTTACACAAGCCGCTAGATTCTTTGAACAATATTAGTATTTTGTTGTAATTTTGTTGATATATTAATTTTGTCATAAACTTTTTTATTTTGACTTGTAAATAGTGACAAATTATTACTTATTGTACTAATTTTTTCAGCTCTTCACTTACATCCATAACCAAAGTTTCTATTATACCTGAGCAAGATACTAAATTAAAATTTTTAATATCTATGGTTACTATAAAAAAAAATCTATTTTTTTATTGCTTTTGTAATTTTTCTGTCTCTATCATTTTTCACATAGCGTTTAACCTTTTGTAAACCCAAATTGATTTTTGGGTTTTTCTTACTACCTTGATTTTCAAATTATTTTAATTACATTTTTAAATAGTTTTACAAAACTGTTGGCTACGCATATTGGTCTGCAGCTGACTGGTTAGTCTTTTCCAAATTCTTGCAAATTTTCTACGTTTTAACTTCTGTTTTATCAATTTTAGTATGATGCTTAGTATTATTTTTACTTTATTAACCATTACTTTGGTTAATATAATATCTAGTTCTGACATTGTTTAACTTCAGCCTGGTTAGTGCATAAGCGTATCATTGTAATTGCTTTTATTTTACTGCCATCTATGTATTTCCAGTTAACTTTTGAGTAAGTTGGGAACAGTTTTTCTGCTAGTTTAAAAGTATTTTTGTCCAAAAAAACATGAAGATACATACCTACTTGCCCAAGAATTTGTTAACAAAAAGTTAAAAGTTTTTAATGTAATTTTTTCTATGTTAGGAAAAAAATAATAAATCTAATTTCCTAATATTAATCATTAGGAAATTAGATTTAATATTTTTTGGGTGGGTCTTTCTAGATCGATAGAAATGGTGATAACCATTAAGTAGTTTACACTGGAATGCTTACCCACCCGCTCAAAAATTTGTTACTAAAAAACTGAAAGATATTTAAACTTTTGATTACCAACACTTTGGCGGGTAAACAAGCAGTTTGAAGTAGAATGCTTACCTACTTAGCCAAATGTTTGTTAAAAAAAAAAATTCTGCAAGTGTTAGAAGTCCTTTAATCAGAAAAATAAAAGATGAAATCAAGTATTTTGAAGATTATTACTTGGGCGGGCAAGTGCAATAATATTTGTCATCAAGTAGTGTGCTAGAGTGCTTACCGGCCCGCCTAAGAATTTGTAACAACAGTTTTTTTTTGCAAGCGTTAGAAGTTATATTAAAGAATGGAATAATGAATTTAATCTTTTAATGATCAATACTTGGGTGGATTACTCCAGATTATGATGACCATTAAGTAGTTTAAACTAGAATGCTCAACTACTAACGTGACAGTTTATTATTAAAAAATTTAAAGTTTTTCTTTATTGCAAGCGTTAAAAGTATTTTGATAGTATTTAATCTTTTAAAAATTTTGACGGGTAGGTGGGTTACTCCAGATTATAATTACCTACAAGCAGGTGGAACTGGAATGCCCATACACCTAACCACCACCTACTTGCTCTAATGTTTGATATCAAAATCTTTCTTGATAGGCAAGTGTTAGAAGTCCCATATTTAGAGAAAGAAAAAATAATATCCAATCTTTTAAAAACTTGTTATAAAAAAAATTGTTTTTTCTTTTTGTAAGAGTTAAAATTTTATTGGTTTAAAAAGTAAAACTGTCTCTTTTACAAGCTAAACATTGACCTAATTTATGGTTTAAAAATTAATTTTACATTTTTCAGACTAACATCTCACAAACAAAAAAGTGGTTATAATAGCAACTACTGTTGAGACTGCTTTAAATATTTTTGATTATTTTCTTATTGATTCTGTTATTAAAACTTTTTCTATTACTACCAAACCTAAACTACGTTTAATATATCATTATTTTAGATAACTATAAAACTATTTCTTGATTATTTTGATTTTGATAATCATTAATTATATGGGTCTTTAACTCACATACACTGGCGAACAAAAAGGTTACATTAAAATTATGACTTGTTTTTAAACTTTTGTTTTAACTTTATGTTTGCTGTTTTAACTTTGTCTTTGCAAATTGTAAACAAAAGTAAGCGTTAAATAGTTTATTTCCTGACAAATGTTATCTATCTGTCATCTTTAATTAAAAACTTACATTTTGTTGAGATTTTTTACTTAGTGTTGATTTTCTTCTGCAAAACTTGTCATTCACACGGTTTACTGTACTTGATAGGTCATAATAGCTTTAAGCTCTAGTGTTGTGACCGTTTTTTGGATTCTACAAGTTTGCTTCTTCAGTTTATCTACAAAATCAACTCCAAGTTAGAAATGAATATGTTAGTAAATGGACCATTAGAAAACGGTTTTGGACTGCAGGATAGTCTTATAGAAAGATGGCTACAGGTCTACCTTTACAACGCCGACATTGTGTTGCAAGATTGACTTTTGTCCAAAATCTCCTAACATAGAATAATGAGGACTGAAGCAAGGTACTGTTTTCAGTTGAGTCGCGCTTTTGTCTCAATGGACAATGGTTTGAGCAGAAATTTCTACCAAAGCACGCACAGAGTTATTCTTTATAGAAAATGGTTCCCTGACAGCTCACAGATACATTATGAAGGTCCTTGAAAGTCATGCTCTTTATAACAACTATGCGCAAGCGCGGCATTTTTATGCAAGATAATGCTAGAACTCACGTAGCCAGAGTTGCCAGAGATTATCTGGATAAAGTGGAAATTTTGCGGTTTGATTGGTCAGCTATTATCCCGGACATAGAACATGTCTGAGATGAGTTGAAACAACGTATCCGAAAGCAAAGACCTGCTCCAAGAACTGCTCAGGAATTAAGACTGCTATTGCAGGAATAGAATAATATCGACCAAAATGTGATCCTTAATTGTGTTTCTTGTCGACATTAAGCAAGTCAAGTTATTAATGCAAGATGGACTAATATTTGTTATTAGTGAGAAAGTTTTATTTTTTTTATATGTTTTTTTTCCATATTAGTCCTAGGAACAAAAATTCGAACTTTGTCTGAACTGTAAATTTGTGATATATTTTAAAATACGCAATAAAAACAATAAATATGCTTCACCATTCAACATTGAGTTTTTAATTTAGTGTGCAAAGTACAATATAATTGTTTACAATTTGTTAACATAAAGTGACCTTTATTTTTTGCTTGCCAGAGTATTATTACATCAAAAAACTTATAAAAACCATTCACAAAGTTATCCAAAAATATATATTATTATTTGTTATTAACTCAAAACAATAGTATTTATACTCAATTCAGACAAAACAGACAATTATGTAAACGTACAAAATAAATAAGTAGTTATAAACGCTTATACGCTAAAATAATTACAAAAGTATTGCAAGGATCAGTTTGCTATGCACAAATATGCCTTATGTTATGCTAAAAAAATGCCGCATATTTAGCTAAGAAGCTGAATAAGACTGCTTTCAAACTTATTAACAAATTGCTAAACAGAAACAATTTAAGACCAAAGACAGCTAAAGTGTTATTGATGGACAATACTTAACAAAATTTACATTTTAGAGCACAATATTTTTTGATATAAAATTTATTTTAACACCATCATTATTAGTATAACTAGAGCCATTTTAAAGCTTATGGAAAAACTATAAAGTTATCTGAAATTACTCTCTAAGCATAATAACACACGCAAAATATTAAAAACCAAACTGCTCTGTAAGTATCTGGTTATTATCTTATAAAAAGAAAAAACAATGAACAAAAAACACTAACAAAAGTGGAAAACAGAGACGACCAGAGAATAGAATACGTAAAAGTTATTTTACAAGAGTTGCTATTTATGTATTGAGAACTGGCAATACTGGTATTGCCAGGTGAAATCTGACATTGCCATCGTAAAGTTTGACATTTTTGACATTATACATACTCAGAACGTTTTGACGTGCGAGCACTATTTGTGTTGTTTACAGTAAGTTGAAAATATTATCTTGGCCAAAAAATAAAATTAAATCGCAAAAATGTTAGAGCTATGGTTTATTATGGCTTTCGAAGTCGTCTATCTCAAGAACAAAGCTTCAATCAATTAAATTTTGGCGATGAAGCGCCATCCACAGCCACTGTATATCGCTGGTACACTTAATTCAAACGGGGCCGTAGTTAAAGCATTAGTATGACCAGCATACATAAGGTTTTGCACAAACATTTGGGTGTATGGAAGCTGTGTACTCGTTGGATTCCACACTTGTTGACAGATGCTCAAAAAAATGCTCGTGTTAATTGGTGCCGCAAAATGATTACAAAATAAAACTGTGGTGCTTCCAAAGCCGTATACAGCATTGTCACAGGTGACGAGTTGTAAATTTATGCGTATAAACCAGAAAGAAAAGACTAATTGTCAGTTTGGGTGTTTCAATTTGATGATAATCCAACAAAAGTTGTTTGTTCTCAAAGCGTTAAGAAGCAAATGGTGGTGTGTTTCTTCACTAAAACCGGGCATGTAGCAACTGTGGCTCTTAAAAATTAAAAGACGTTTAATTCAGCTTAGTATACAACTTTGTTTGCCTAAAGTTTTTGGTAAACTGAGAGACAACAACCCAAAACGACGAATTATTTTGCAACACGACAATGCGAGCTCACACACATCACATGAAACAAACGAGTATTTGGACACACAAAAGATTGAATTGATGAATCATCCGCCTTACAGCCCCAACCTGGGTCCTAATGACTTTTTTTTTGTTCCTAGTAATTAAAGATAAACTGCTTAGACAACGATTTTTATTGCCCAAAGAAGCGGTTGGGTTTTCAAAACGCATTTTTAGAGCTATCATTTTCTGACTAAAGAAAGTGCTTTGAAAGGTGGTTCAATCGCATGCAATAGTGTATACATCTTAAAGGCAATTGTTTTAAAAAGCAATAAAAATATTTTTGATAAAATTCATTTATTTGTTCTTTCTATTTTTAATACCTAAATAGCAACCTTCGTAGCATAAAAAATAGTTCACAAAGTATAGAAGATAGGAATACTTCTGCATCTACTTTTAAAATGTACATGGCACAAGACAATAATTGCCAATATCAACAACAATATGGCGACAAAAACAGCAAAAAACATATTTTTGAATTCAACTTTTAACTTGAAAGTGGTTTATGCAAAAATTACTGTACACAAGACCATGTACATGATGCTGACATGGCATGGCAATAACTGGAAAGTCATTGCAAGGTGAATACAATAGCAAACGCTAGTGAAGACATAGCTAAATTGAATTGATTCATTCTGAAAAATAATTTTTTTTGTGCGTATACCTATTCAGAATAAACGAAAGAGTTAAGTGGTTTTACAAAAAAAAATCAATTCCATGAATAACAAATGAAGCAATGTTTTTGTATGTATTCTAACCTTAGATTTGTTTTTGATATAATAATAAAACAAAAGTTTACCTTTTCTAATTGATTTAATTGGTAAATAAATATCAAATCAATATTTGATACACACAGTTTCTTTGTAGCAATTTATTCTGCACATACTTGTTTTTCCAATTTTAATAGGTACCTTATTTATAACATTATACAGAAATACACTTACAAAACATTTCAACCAATATACATATACAAATAAAACAAATGATTTTGTCGTCAGTAGTCCCTTTAATTTATATTAATTAATTCTTTTTGAACGTAAATTATCATATAAATGAGCTAAATAATCTTAACATGCGTTTAAAAAATAATATTAAGACATTACAAGCAATGTTAGATAATCTCCACACCACTACTCCAATTGAATCCTCAAGAAGCTGCGTGTCTTATTAGATAGTTATCTTTTAACAACCACGCATCAAAATCAAGTATCGCATTTAAATGTAATGACTTGAATCAAGGCTTAAATTCATCCCGATTATACATAATACCTATATGCGTGCCACACTATACAGATTTTTTCACTTTATCTCAAACGACCTGTTTATTTTTTTTATTCATACATTTAAATTACTACAACACTTTAAAATTGCATCACAGCAATGAAGACGGTTTGAATAGTATAATAATAATTTTTATGTTTATCATATCCATTAACATTGATATATTGTATTGTTCTATTTTAATCCTGCAATTTAATTAATGATATCAATATTAGATAATTCTTTGAACTTTTGATGTTGTAATTATTGGAAATACACATAAATATCTTTAACTTATAATAAGAACTGACAGTATTGGTTTAATTCATTACAATAAACAGTAGAATATGTAAATTTCTATACAATTAGAATGAAAATCAGGGAAGTAAAGCCATGCAGAAAGTCTGTCGCTTCTATAAATCTGCTCATAAATTCCGATAAAACTAGAATAATCAAATCGTTTTATTTTTTAGTGTTTCATAAATTATGCATATTCGTCGAGACCCGGATGTCTTGTATATATGTATACATTGAACCGCAAAGAAATTTGTTTGAATGAATAAATCAAGTTATCCATCAATTGAAATTTAGGTATTTTCCGTTTAAAAAAATGTTTTCTACGGTATACAATGGTGTAATGCAAATTTATTCTTATAAATTTACAGAAGAATGTGAAAGGGGTTTGTTCACTGTCAAGATATTTATATGAATTGAATTTAAACAAAAAAAAACCTGATTCTTAATCTAAATCATATTTCTGTATCATAAAAAACCTCAATAAAATGTTATCAAATTATGATAATGAAATAAATTAAATATAATTTATTCAAACTCAATATATCACTGTGGCCAAAAGTCAATAATATCATCAATTTTGCCAATCTTTGCAAACTAATAATAAAAATTAATATATTTATGAACATTAATAATAAATAACACATATTACATTGTAGAATTGATATTACTATATATAAATCATAGACAGTAGAAGTAAAATATATACAAAACCAATTATTTGCTATTATTGTCTCTTAAAAAATAGTCTAAAAGATAATTAATTGATTTATTATAGTTTTTTTAACAACTGGACACTGGTATATCAATATTTTTATTAAATAATAATATTAACTATTGTGAATCAATTCTGCACACACTATTGATATTCTATTAAACTAAACGAGAAACTCAATTAAAAAAATTAAAATAATTACTTAATAAATAAACCGCAAAACCACCTAGTATGTTAATAGCAACTAGGCACTAGTAACAATTAGTGACAAAGTTAATCTTTTCTTTGAATAATTATACAAATATGCAATAGAAATACATACTAATCAGTGGTGTATCCGCGAAGTTATTAATCAGCTGTGGAAATTCAAATGATTATTAATTACTGCGTGTACTAATTAATTGAGTTTTCTTTGCATATTTCAATGACATATATTCAACGTTTATATATACAATTATTTGATTTTAAAGTAGCAATTTATTATTCATACATTAATGGTTACCCACATAAAACGTCTAACGATTGGAGATTTAATTGTTAATAGGTAATTAAATGATTAAATAACATTTTTAATGATGTATTAGTTTGATATTATTTACTAATTATTAAATTAGTTATTATTTATTTTAAAAATATGTAAAAAGAATTAAATATTGCAATAAAAATATTAAAGGAATCGCATTTCAATTTCAGATTTTATTTGTCTAATAAATTTTTGTATATTTTAAGTTAGAGAAAATATAAAATATAATTAATTATATCCTTACTCAATTATTGTTAATGATTAAATTTATAGTAAATTATAATTTCTTTAATAAACTGCAAAAAATAACCAGCAATTTGTAATAAATTTTAATTCACATTTTTTCTAAGTACTTAGTACCAATGGGTGTGTTCATATTGCGCAAATATTAATTGCAAAACCTCAAATGTTGTTTTTTACATTAAACTTTCACTTCCTTATCTTTCTTATGTTAATTGGCGTCGTAGTTTGCTTCGTATCTTCGTTGTATATTGTTGTACATTGTGTATCCGGTAAAATTATAACTTAGCTTGCAGCGTTGTTGATATAAATAAAATAAATTCTAAAAAAATTGGACATTGTACGCTATTACTTAATGAACAGTGCAATTTAAATACAAATTCAAAACTTTTTGTTGTATTTCTTTTATATAAAACTTATAATCGATTATATTCAGGAAAAAGAAGAAAGTAAATATATCAAACAAATATTGCTTTTGTTTACATTTCACAACAATAATAGAATGGCGCAACACAGTAGTAAAATAAGGAAAAAACCTGACTTACTAGTTGTTTAAAAATAGTTTCATTTAATTTTATTTATTAGTAAACGGAAGGTGTATATTTGGTGTTAAAAAAGATTGCAAAATATAGTAGTATGGATCAAAATTAGCAAAAAAATCTTAATAAACATGAGTCCGCAAAGTAACAGTTTTGGAGATATGAAATGTTATTATTTTTTACCTCCTTTTATTACTATTTAAAAATTTGCAGTTTTTTATCATAGTTAGCTGCAGGCTGTTTACTTTAACGTAAAAATAGCCAACATGCATTTTATCTATGATGTGCTTATGAGGTTGCAACAAAAGCGCGACGTCTTTATGTTGAAGCATATCTAAATCTCCAGATTCTTTTTTATCTTATGTTTGAAAAAATTCACCAAAGTTTGCGTAATACTGGTTTATTCAAAATACAGTGCTGTTTATCCGAAAGACCAAGGTCGGTGTATACTCCTAGAGCAGAAAAAGAAAGTCTAGCACGTATAAAACATAAACAAGTGTGCAGATAATATCAGCCTAAATTAGTGCTTCTCTTGTTTAGAAAATCCTTCACAAGCAGCTGCTTTATCCGTACCATGTATAACGAGTGCAGGCCTTAAATTCACTTAATAATCAAGCACGAATATGAATATCTCATAGAAAGAGCATATTCTGCAAAGAATGTGCAAAGAATAGGAAGTATTGAAAGCAGTGAAAGTTAAGAAATTGAAATATCTCGAGCACGTATTGAAGCATAGTGATAGATACAGAATACTCCAACTAATTTTGGAAGGAAAGGTGATGGGAAGAAGAGGCCTGAAAAGACGCTAAATTTTATGGCTTAAAAATCTACGCCAGTAGTTTGACATGACATTGCTGCAATTTTTTTGCTGTGCAGTGAACAACAAGAAGATTGTGATGATGATCGCTAATATCCGGAGCGGATGAAGCACGCTAAGAAGAAAAAGAATCATGGTTTTTACGCAATGATGCTAAAAATTCCCGTTTTTTTGCCAAATTTTTTTTTACGGATGATGCCGGGCTTACACAAATTGCAGTTGTTAATTTTCATAATACGTTAATTTTGGTCTACAAAATTTCTCATGCTCTAATAAAATTAAAACATCAGACACGTTTTTTATTAAACATTTGAACGGGTATTAAATCCTGTTGTTTTACCAAACCGATTAACAGGCTTTGCTTACCTAAACTTTCTGCAGAACATAATGTATAATCTTTTTGACGACATTACATTGATCAAATGTGATTTCAGCATGATAGTGTTCTAGCTCATCTTTTGATTGCTTAGAAAGCATTTGCATCAAATTTTTTCACGTAGATGGATAAGAAGAGACAGACTTGTTTTATAGTCTTCAAAATTGCCCCATTTAAACTTTCTAGATTCTTTCTTTGTAAAGATTTGATAACATTGGTCTAAAAAATTCTTGTAAATAGCTTTTAGAAGCTGCAGCTACAAATTAATCAAAAATGCCAACAAATCTGAGCCAATGATGGGGTTTTAGAAAAAGTTCAAATACTTTTCAGACTAAGATTTTGTGCCTGCTTAGAAATGGGACACTTCAAGCATCTTATGTAAGTTTGTTTTTTTTTTCTAGAAATAAAATGCTTTATCTTTATAACCGTTACTTTGCGGACCTATGTTTGTTAAGACTTTTTTGTTTATTTTGTTCATACTCTTTTAATACTTAAAAAAATATTAATACCCAATATATACAACTTACAAAATATAATACAAAAACATAAAACAACTGATACTAAAAATATGAATAAAACTAAAATAATTAAATATTTTGCGGTCTTCATTTCAAAAAAAGATGATTGAAAACTTTTCTATGTGGTAAAAAAATAATTAAATAAAACAATAACTAAGTTTTTACCATAAATACTGTTTGTAGTAAAAACTTAGTCATCGTTTTATTTCATTATTAAATTAGAATATGCTTTTAAAAAGATATTGTTTATATTTATTTTTTTACGTTTTATTTGAAAACTATGACATAACATTTGTTAATAAAAACTTTACGATTTAAGAAAATGGTATGATACATGATCCAACAACGTATAGAAATAACAAAAAATTATTATAAATACGGTAAAATTTTTGCCAAGACAGTTTGCAGAGTTTGTGGTGTTTTAAATCGGTATAAATCACCTTTTTGCAAAGCCATTGTAAAGTTATTTGCAAAATTTGAGCAAAATAGTCAAGTTACTGATTACCTACATGCTTAAAAAATTCAGCCAACGTAGCAATTGAAATTAGCTGATTATGAACAACGCCAAATTTTTGACAGGAAATGCAGGCAATCTCAGCTAATTTAAAAAAAAATATTTTTAACCACTAAGATAGAAATGGGCTTTTTCTGTCTCAGTAGGTTTATCAATAAACAGAGTACCGCATATAAGGTTCCAAACCTAGTACAATAGTCGAGAAACTTTATCTCTAATGAGTTACTGTTTGGCGGAGACCTTAGTTTTTCAAAAACAAAAAAATTTGTTGCGAAAACAGTTATTGCGTATTGCTGACTTTTTTTTACCTATATTGGACAAGTTAAGCATACACAATTTTTTTCCAGCAGGATGGTGCTACAAGCACACAACCATTAAACAATTGCAGTATTGTACAAGAAATTTCCTGGTCACATTGTTTTGCAAAACTTACGTCATAAATTGGCCCTGAAATTGTGCAATTTAACTCCGCTAGATTTTTTTCTTTAGGGCTACGTATAAAAAGCGTTTACGCTAATGTCCTGCAAACAATTCCAACCTTTAAAAACAATATTTAAGTTGTTATTTGCCAGATAAAGCTTCAATTGTGCAAAAATAACTTGCAAAAATTCCCCAAAAAAAAACCCTTTGTAAACAAAGTCGAGATAGGCATTTGCTGGATATTATTTTGCACAAATAATTTTGCAGAGTTTGTACTTTGAATTTAAATAAAAAAACTTGTAATAATTATTATTAGATAAATGTTTCTTTTATAATTAAAATGGCATTTTTATTGCAAAACTTTATAGTAAAATAATTAATAACAACAATTTTGATTACTTAATCCTCTCAACACACCATACACACGTTAACTAGTTTTAAAATTCATTTAAGCACGTTTTAGCTATATTACTGATTGTGCTATTAGCAATATGTGAGAATAGAAACGCAAAAAAAGTTTTGACAACAACTGAATGAAATTTCAGTAAAACTAGAAATATTAAATAACTACAGTTTTTGATGTTGCAGAATCCTTTCTTTGTAAGGAGGCATTGCTTTAGAATTATGTTTTTTACAATATTACCTGATGCAGAAGCAGACATCATTATTTAAAATACATAGTAGATGAAAAACATCAAATGTAGGTAAAATAGTATATAGTGTATCAAAAGCCAAAAATAGGCTTTAGCAGCCCGCCGCTTTTAGCAGCACAAACAAGCAAAGCGAGTGAGGGCTGCTAAAGCAAAGAGCTGCTAAAGCCTTTTGGCACGAGTTACACTCGATATTTTTTTGCCTGCCTCAATTAAAAACATTATTTTCAATGTTTATTATAATTTGTCTATACAGTCAGATTTTAAGGTATGACGTCTACATATGATATTATGATTTACAGCCAATCAAATACCGCAAATAGTTATGTGGTCCAATGGCCATATGCGGGCCGAAAATGATGCTTTTGGTAGAAGCTGGCAAAAAAATATATTAAGAATTTTAAGTAGCAACAAAAATAGTGAGCAATAAAAAAAGATAACGTAAATAATTATTTGTTTGTACTTTCAGTAAGACCATTTCTAAAGTTTTATTCACAAATGTTTAAAATGTTATTGTTAACATTTATAATATATATTATGAATATATAGTGTGTAGAAACTCAATAAATTGATTTATAACTTTTAATTTTGAAATATTATTCTCTTCTTGTTAGAAAACATTTAATCTCATCAATAAATATTCAACTATTAAATGTTTTCAAACTCTAGTATAAAAATGCTCTACATGCATTACATAAACCAGATTTTGCACTTTAACAAAAAATAATGCAAAAATGTATAAAAAACACATATTATTAAATAATCAAACGTATGCAGTAAGACATTTTAAAAGATAATTAAACAAATGTGAAGTAAATGACATATTTACCAAAACCGTGCTTTTCTTGTTAAAACCAGTTTACTCTTTAAAGCTTTTAATGATTTTTTGTACAATAACATACAACTGGTTAGTTTTTAAAGTTCAGTGTTAATTCGTTTATTTTTATAAAATTGCAAAAAATGGAGCAGACAATTTATTTATTCATTTAACTGGAACAAAATCAATAGCAAAGCTATTTTAAAGACAGTCTTCACAAAGCAATAGAGCTTCAAGTCTACAGAGGATTTATTAAAAAAAACAGAATATTAATAATAATAATAATAAAAACCTTTATTGGTTATATCTTAAATACATTGATAGTAATAATAATCAAATAATAAACAAACAATTTTTTTTTAGACTTAAAAAAAAACTAAAATTAAAAATTAAAACTTTACCCTGTTGGTTTTACCTCTTCTAGTCTGTTCACTAACGTTTCGTCTACAGTTTTACCTGTTCTTTTCTTTCTATTACATTTTTTTAATGACATTCCACTTTTTTCATACAGTTTATCTTTTTCTATCCCAAATTTAGTCATAAGTACACTTCCGTTTTTTTACTAAACTTTTATCGCTGTTTAAAAACAACTTTTTCTTTAAACTTTAGCAGTTTTACAGTTGGACACTAGCAGCTATAGTAAATAAATTCAAGTTATCATATTAATTTTTTTTTTTTAATTGAAATGGTATGTTGCCATATTTTTTGTAAAACCATGAAAATATTTAGTTAAAGAGAGTGGAACAAAGAAGATAAATAAGAATACGGTGCACGCATCGCCGTGTGAAAAGTGAAAAGTATAATAAATTTGAAGAAAGAACAATTAACATAAAATTTGATTGTAAAAATGTAATGGTTAAGTGGTAGATCAGCAATATGCTGAACTTTGCCATTTTTTTATTGTAATAAGAAATAAAGACAAATAAATAAATAAATAAATAAATAAATAAACAAATAAATAAATAAATAAATAAATAAATAAATAAATAAATAAATAAATAAATATTGACTATTAAATGTTTTTGTGCAGTAAGACAAAGCATTGAACAAAGTACCAAAAATTTTGACTTACGGCTGCAATCAGTCGATTCCACGCCGTTCTCAAGAATTGGGAATATCTCAGTCTATATTGTTGAAAATTTTGCATAAAGACATTTGCCTACACCCTTACAAGATCAAATTAAGCTTTGTTTGAAAAAAACATCTGCTTTAAGAAACTTCATTGCATCCACAAAAAAAGACCGTGTGGTGTGGATTTCATGCCAGATGTGTGGTTGGACCGTATTTTTTGTTACGGTTCATAGAGTTTGCTATCATGCCATGTTAAAAAATTATTTTTGGCTAGCATTAGATGGACTTAACATTAGTAATATGTGGTTCCAACAAAATAGTGCCACATGCCACAAAGATGGTCCAACAAAACACGAAAAGTTTGGTAATCGTGTAATCACAAAAAATTGGCTGTTGCTCATGTTGTTTAACGCAGTTAGATTTCTTTTAATGGGGTCACGTTAAGTTGTTGGTTTATGCAAACAAGCCAATAACGTTAGAGGAACTCAAAAATAATATCAAACGCAAAATTGCCAACGTTCTGGCCAATATGTGTGGATGGGTAGTGGAAAGAAATTGATTACTGCCCTTGTGTTTGCGTTGGTCATATAAACAAGATTAAATTCCATATTTAAATGTAACATGTGTTCTATATTTTTACCCCGATTTCTCAATTATTTTGTGTTTATTTAAACATAAAATTGTTATGTCTTTATTAAAAAAAAAATTTATTAAATAGTAATGGGCTCTAAATTTTTTACATCTGCATTCACATACTTTCACTCACTTAGTTTGCGCTTTTTCACATCAAGTCTCAAATGATTCTTTTATCTAAAACAGGAAACTCTACTCCAGAAGTATTGCTAGAATGAATATTAAAACAACTTTAACTATTGCACCACTGACTCCCTTATTTCTTCCACACGACATTTGAAAACCACTGTTTTCTTAAAATTACATTTTTAAGACAATTTTTTGTAAGCTACTAATAGCCAAAATTTAAAATTCAATTTGTCTTCACAACAGATAAAATACAACATGACAATAACCTACAAAACTCTAAAAGGCCAGATGAAAAATGAAATAAAACTCCTACAAAATTACAAAAACTACCAAAACATTATTACATCAATTCGAAATACAATAAAAACACATACATAATTAAAAACTCACAAAATATTGTAAAGTTAATCAAACAAAACACAACTTTAATTAATTTATATACACAGCAAAAACTAACATCCGCCTGTAATAAGTTTGCGTTTTGCACATAAATAAATTTCAATAAAACAAAACACAGTATTTACAGTATAAATGAACATCGTCGCATGCAAATTTGCATCTTTGATTATGCAATCTATGTGTTTTCAATATAATTCTCTTGTTTCAATTCTTTAGGTTGCACTATTTTGAGCAGCTTTTAAATTGACCATATTGCAACAAGACAACTATCTGCAGCAACACAGCCAATGTACAAAATGGTTTACAAAAAACAAAAAAAAACAAAAAACAAAAAAAATATTTTACAACTAAACCCAACAATATATTGTTGTATTTACATTATAAACTATAATTACATAATTATACTGCGTGTCAAAAAAGAGTAGAAGGTATTTGTAAATCTAATCTAATAAAAACTAAAATACAAGTCTTTTTTAAGATTTTTTTTTTAAATTTTTTTTAACAAAGTTGTTTTAACCAGACATGGCAGCCCACACAATACCTTTTGTAGTAGTTGTTCATATTTTTGTCTTGGATTGTTGTTGGTCCAGTAGCGGCTGTTTTGTTTGTTCACTCTACTACTTTAAGGGCCGCTTGCACCACCTCGCTTAACTGTTTAAGTGCCACTTTATTTCCAAGTGGAGCTTATATTTGTTGCACCATCTACTAAGTAGAACATAAAAACTTCTAAGTGGAACTTAGCGTAAGTCAAACCCTGGGTTCGGTTTACGCATATAAGGTACAGAATAACCTAAAATTTCTTTACAAAATTGCATTGTCTTTGTCATTTTTATAAAAAATCTTAAAATCTTAAAATTGTGTGTATTATACACTACTTAAAGTTAGAAATAGATTGATTTTTAGATGCGTTTGATAATGATCTTGAAACCCTTGAAATTATCAGCCATAAATTTCCAAGACAAATTTATGTCTAATCACATCATATTAATAATTGAGATGCAAAAGAATTTTTTTGCCGTTTTTGCATAAAGAAAGAAACTATTCTCTACTTACTTAACCGTATTGAGAGTGAAGTAGAGTTTTCTTACAATAAGTAGGTGCACTAAAGACTCTCGCATTATAGTAAGCGTGACAAACGCAATAGCAAGACTATCCCCAGAATTTATAAAATTTCCTATTTCTCCTCAAGAAATAATGCAATCACAAAATGATTTTTTTGATATTGCTTTATTTCCTAGTGTACAAGTACAATCACCCGGTAGGTAACTACTTATATTTTATAATACATAATAATTATTTTGTATTTATTCTAAAAGGGGAAAATGATGCTGAAATATTTAGGAATAGGAAGCAATATTTTTCTATTAATGCACAAGTCATGTACAACTCTAAGATGCAAAATATTGATATAGTGACTTGATGGCCCGGGTCAGTACACGATTCTACAATTTTAATTAACAGCAATCGAAATAGGTGTTTTCAGAATGAGCAGTATGGAAACAGTTTACTTTTAGGTAAGACTAAAATTAGGCAAATATTGTTCATAAAATTATTATGTTTTTAGGCAACTCAGGATATCCCTTAGATCATATTACTCCATTATTAAACCTTTTTACACCGGCAGAACAATTATACAATGAGTCACATATACGCACTCGGGGTGTTGTAGAACAAACAATAGGTATTTGGAAAAGAAGATTTCCAGTACTAGCCTATGGCAGTAGACTTAAGCTAGGAACTTTTCTTTATGTAATTGTTGCTATTGCTGTTTTGCATAATATTGCAAATTGGAATGGTGAAGAAGAACCCCCAATTCCGGATCGAGTAGAAGAACATGTGTTGCAACAGCTAATTAATGAAGGAGAAATTCCTCAAGCAGGAGTAGCAAGAGATGCCCCTGAACGCCATTTAGCAGAAAATGGATATAATGCTAACAAATTTAATTAATAATTTGTTCAATAGATTATAATACTGTATTTATAATTAAAAAAATAATTTGCAAATAAACTATAATTTATTATCACAAAACTTATATTCTAGATACTTAATATAAAAAAAACTTAATAATACTGAAACAAAATGAGAAATTGCTATTGCACTTTGTAGGAACTTAAAAAAAAACACATAAACTATAAGATTATAAATAAATGACAACAAACAATAAATAAAACAAAAATAAAATATTTTTACATTAAAATCTAAATGGCATAGGTAAAGCAGTTGAGTTATTTGATAATTTCTGTAAGTATGCTTTAATTTAAAATTTTTTTATTTAATACCGGCAAGGCTAGTATACTTTTGTGATATATCGTTTAACGGTATATGTTTTATTACCGGACGTCTTTTTGATTGCCATGAGATAGAATTTTTAGTTAAGTTTGTTAATGGCTTACTTTTTTGAGTTTTTAAATAGTTTGGAGTGTAATTTCCCCAATCCAGATGTTTGTCATCTTCTGGTTTAGAATTTTCTATATCATTGTCATTTGTATTTATTACATAACCAGTTTTTTCATGTTTCTATACATAATAAAAAAAATTATTGTTAATAAATAATCATGAAAAAGTATTGAGAAATAAGTACGTTAAAGTGAGATACGATTATTGTAATAGAAACACGATACTCTCTTAATGTCAACAATAATTAATAAATAGTCAATTATTAATAAACTACTTACATCTACTAAAATAATTATTTCTTCATATTGATTGGCATTTCTATCACCGTCAAATTTGTTAGATAAAAGACTATCTACTGTTTTTGCATTCATTACATCCATTATTGATTCAAAATTTGGGTCTTTATTTGTGTAGCCAATTCCACCGCGAGTTAATTTAATTTAAAATTTTTTTTTTGCTCTTTTTTTC
This sequence comes from Tachinus rufipes, assembly GCA_963932245.1. NCBI lineage: Eukaryota > Metazoa > Arthropoda > Insecta > Coleoptera > Staphylinidae > Tachinus > Tachinus rufipes. The sequence continues at coordinate 41,820,820 of OZ010745.1, read as the reverse complement.
CTAACTTTTTTTTTTATTGTCGTACATTTTACGCAATGATTCCTTGCTGCGATAAACTCCTGCCAAACATTTTGCATTAAACTTCACAGTTATTCGATTTCATGCCATATCTTTATCTTTCCAAGTAACAGCATCTGTTTTTTTGTTTTCAATTATTTGTTTTTCTTCCAACCCCAAAGAAAATAAATATCTTATTTTTTCATTAGAAAAATTTGGGGCACTTATTCTCTTGTATTTTCAGTTTTCGTTTTCTTCCAACATTTTTAACTACAAAATAATTACTTTTTATTAATATAATGTTTTTATAAATGTCGGTACAATATTACTTATTTATCTAAGTTCAATCTATTATAATAATATTATTATACATATATATTTATTAATTATGATAAGTACGCTACTTGCTCTGTTTGCTGTCAAAAACTAATGACAGAATAAAGCAATCTTTGCTGTGTTGCCACATATATCTGCATCTTACGTGAGTGGAACTTAAAATACAGTGATGCAACAAAATATATTTTTAAGCTTCACTTGGACATAAGAGGTACTTGACTAAGGTTTAGTTTTAAGCAAGGTGGTGCAAGCGACCCTAAGTTCTTTAATTGTTTGTTGGTATATACGCACCGGTATTTTCAAACATTCTAATCTATTTTCCGATTGTATTGTCTTTTGGTGCATTCCGTACATTAAATTCAGCATGATATAAACTTGTGATTATCAACTCACCATTGCAATAATAGGCAACGAGTACACCTCCATGGCTAATAAATCTCCAAAGATAGTCTAGTTCAAGAACTGTTGAGCAGGCAGCCCGGGTTTAATTCCCGGCAGCGGCAATATCTAATTTGTCAAATATATTTTGATGCGGTTGTCTTCTTTGCAATGCAATAGCAAACCAGCTAAGTATTTGCCTAGTAAACACCTCTAGTGATGTGGTTCGAATTCCACGTTAAACAGTAGATCCCGCATGTTTGTGTAGAACTATTATTGCACACCACAAACATACGAAAGGGGAACCTACGCTCATAGCGAGTACGGCACTATAAGAAGAAAAAACACGCCTCTGTCACCCTACCGCTACATAGACATGCGCAGGTAAAAAGAGAGTATTTTCTGAAAAAAAAAAAATAACAAAAAATACATATAAAAAAACAATCAGTAATTTGATTCAGGTGTCCGCACAAAAAGAAATTTCGTTTAGAGAACTAAGTTTGTGTACAACAACTGCTAAGTATGAAAGACCACTGATTAGCAATTTATTAAATGTTGATTAAACAGTTTGTACTTTATACACTTAACAATGAATGAATTTGGTTGTTGAGCAATTGCAACATTCACCTTACATCTTGTTCGTTCTGACTGTTAATTTTTTAAATCATGATTTATTAAAAGTAGGTTATGTGTGTAAAGTATCAACTTAATAAACGGTGTAAATTTGTATTTTGCAGTTACTAAAAGATTATTTTTAAATTTAGCGGTTTCATTGTCTAGGTTTCAGCCCAAACATGAATCCCATAGAACATGTCTGGGATGAGTTGTGACGACGTATCTGTAAGCATACACCTGTTTCAAAAACTGTTCAGGAGCTAAGACAGTTGTTATTGCAGGTATGAAATAATATCAACCAAAATCTGATCCTTAATTTAATTCAAAGTGTTCTTTGTCGACTTCAAGCAGTTATTAATGCAAGAAGGGGTACTACTCGTTATTAATGATAAGTTTTTTTTTGTCATATTTAGTGTGCAAAATACAGTACAATTGTTTACAATTTGCTAACAAAAGGTTAAAACAAAAAACTCCAAAACTAAGTCATAATTTTAAAGTGACCTCTAATTTTTGCTCGCTAGTGTATATATAAATAAATTCAATTATTTATTAAATGATATATAAAAGTTGAGTTATAATTAAGTGGAAATAATTTAACCAACGTTTCTTGTTGTCAGAACAAATCAATTAAACTAATATACCTTAGTACCAAAAAGCTTCATTAAAAATAAATACAGTATGTTAATATTTTTTTTCAAAATGTTTTTTTCCAACTTACAAGCAATGTATACATTCGCTAAATATTATAGTTTTCAATAAATCTCGTTAGCAGCCTCAATTTTTTGCTGCAATGTTTCTTTGCATTAATTGCTTGACTCCTTGATGGCTATCTCACCGTACCAAACCGGACAATCCATCTACCATTAAAATAGTTAACCATTCTGAAGCTATTCTGCCATTATGAGGGAATGCTCCGTCTTATTATATATCTGCTTACAGATAACTTTTCTCATTGATGCAATTGTTGAGTTTTTCAGATTTAATAAAGAATCATCGCAAGTTCTTCTCCAAACATTGACAGAATTGTTGGAAACTCAGGATTCTCTAACAAGTAATTGTGCAAGTTTTAATAGTTTTCAATTCCATTTCTGGTATAAATTGCTTTATCAATCTATAAAACAGGTAAAACAAAATTGAAATTGTTTAGCATCTCCAGGATGAAGAGTTTGTTTAATGGTTACGATGTAATTTTTACCTACGCATAGTTTGCAAAACAAAACTTTGCAAGAGTCCAAGCTGAAAAGAACTTCAGCAAGTACTTGTAATAGAGTTATCTAAAACTAAATTTGCTTTCTCTAATTGCATTATATTTTCACGGTGTGGTGCACCAGCCCTAAACTGCGCATAAGACTAACCTCTACCAGTCTTCGAAAGGTTAAAATAAAGTTCTGATGATTTGGAATTTTTCTGTTAAAAAATCTGCTAAGGCGCCTCCGTTACATACACAAAAACAATATCTGCTATTTTTCTTAAAGTAAAATCACCCATTTTGAAAGAAAATTGTTTTTTAATAAACCACAACACAGATTTTTAAACAATTATTGGCTGTTTATGATAACCTCTGTCTTTCAAAATTAGACTAATTAATCTTAAAAACTAATATATTAGTAACAAATAGATTTGCAATTTTTTTAGCAATACAGTTGCAAAATGGACATATTACAGTAAGGAATAGAAAAATATATTTACACCTGTCACGTACTAATGATTTTACAGAAATCACCAATTCAGTTTAAATAAAATAAAATAACTAATTAATATGTATCAGAATAAAGTTCCAAATTTAATTATAACTATGATTTAATTTATATATTTATACTTATAGATAATCATTTTTTTAAGAATAAATCAATAGTTTTTATTAAATATACCTACAAATTAATTAATAATCATAATTTGTTTGCTAAAAGAATAATATTGTTTATCTAATATTTTTCTAGCTAAACAAATTTGATAAAATTAATCAAATGGCAGTATTAAATTTTATTGTAAATTAGTCATATCTTGCCTGCACAATCGTATTTCTTAGGAAGCTCTTCAATCACTCTATAATATTTATTACATTTGTGGTATTACATACATTATTTAGTTTAAGGTTGTTCAATATAAATATTTTTTATCAAAATCAACAATAATAAAATTGTACCAATATTTATGACATTTTAGCAATTCAGTTAATTATTAAATAAAATGTATGTCAACAAGATAAACACACATATCTATAAACATCGCCAAAGTGGGACAAATATTTATAATAATTGAAATAAAATACCTTTCGTAGTGCAAATAATAAATAGGATATATTATATAATAAATTTAATGAACATTATATTTTTAAATAGACAATGTTTACAAGTATTTATAGTTTTAGTTTTTATTACTTACATAAATTGTTATTGCTTATTTACTCTTGTTAATTAATAAAATTTATAAACTCTAAAGAACACTTATTGCCGGATAATGAAGTCTTGCTTATTTGTTTAAATTCTTTTATAAATTTAATCTATAAACAACAAACAAGTTGCATCAATATCAACAATTTGCTGCTATTTAATGTGAATATCTAAATCTGTCTAACAAAAGTTTTATATATTACAATAATTCAAACGTTAATCATACCACAATTTTTTTTGTCATTATGCTTCTAATATCTAATAAGCTATACTTATAATATAATAATTAAAAACATAAAATTAATTAAATTTATGATTATTTTTGTTATAATATTAATAATAATAATAATTGCTTTCAGTATAATTAAAGCAGCAATATGTTGACGCAAATTTTAATAAAGTAATGCAAATACTGTAAATAAGCATATAATTACTCATTAATACTTTAAAATATTGAAGTAAACAAACATTCTATAATCGTTTCAAAATAATGTAATCTTTATTAACACTTCCTTGAGTTAAAATAAAATTGATTTGAAATATTAATACAAACATTTAATTTCATTTAGTTTAATTCATTTTGATTGTATGCATTGCATTACGTGCCAAAAAATTATGCCATATGTGTTTATTTCTATTTGATAATTTTAATTACATCTGGATAAATTTTCTGCATTGTCAGATCAGCACATATAAGATATTTATACAGCAGCAGCAGCCGGGCTCAATGATATCTCTGTCATGATTTGACAAACTTGATTATGATTGAATAATGTTATTGTTTAAATTACACAAGTATGTTGTTATATTCAACAAAATACGCAGCAGTAGTTTTAATAGAAACAGAGATAAGAATAATAATTTCAAGTTAAAATTTAGGTTTGATTTACGTAAGCAGATTTTATTAAGAATTAATTGTTTTTTTTTAATCTATAATTGAATTACAGTTTAAACTAATATTTATTAAAACTAATTCATTTCAAAAAGTGTGAATATTATAAAAAAGCACATATCTTGTTTTGTGGGAGAATTGAAAATAGTCAGAATTTTATTTTATTTATGAAATTTATTAGTTTTTCTTATTTTATTTATTTATTATTTTGAATTCAGTTAAGTAGAGAATTGGAGTTGTAATATTATTTTTTTTTGCAATTTCAGTTTTAAGATAGCTCTGCTCTCTAATAACAAACAAAACTTAATAATTAATTTGACACACAATAGTATATTTAGCAACAGGCACGATTTGATTCGCATTTTTTACAAATATGAACGTACTTTTTTCGCTCGCATTATGCGTAATAGACACATTACAGTAAGAAATTGAAAAAAAATTGGTCACACTTTCAGCAAGATTTAAATTTAAAAAATTAAAATGTAACAATTTTTGGTAGTAGAATTATCATTAAAATTGACTACAGGACACAACACAACACAAAGTAATTTGAGAACAGATTCTTTCCAGTTGAAACATAAAAACATCTTAGAACTGAGTTGACCAAATTACATATGAAACTAACCAAATTAACTAATTTATGTGTAAATATATTTTATTGAATTGATTAGGAACATAATTTTAACAGCAAAAAATACCAATGCAAAAGTTGCGCCAAATGAAATAAATCAAATAAACTTTTCTATTTCTTACTGTAATAAATATATTCATTGTGCAGGTCTTATTGCTAGGAAAAAGTGTTTCAAACGTTTTATTCAGCACATAAGCGCATAATGCATGCGAAAAGTGCATGTGACGCACGCACCTTTATTATCTAAAATTAGCAACCCTAAGGCAATAATACGTCTACAAGGTGTCAGAAGTCTAGAAGAATCAAAAAGGAATGTTTCTACTTTTTACTATAATATGTTTATTGTGCAACAGTTATTGCTACAGAAAAATATACTATTTTATATAGTTTATTATTCACGAATGCATAAAGTGTATATTACGCACAAAGCCTTATAAATAACTATTAAACACTAGAATTAACTTATTTATAACTTATAGCAACTAACAAACTGATTGATATTTACATTATCTTCAAAAATAGTTTGTCGAGTGTATGTTATTGTAATTTACACCTTACACTACTAAGATAGGCTAATTAATTTGTGATAATAATAATAATTATTATTATTTTTATATTTAACTTAGTCTTAATTACTCGCATATTACTATATATTTTATTTTTAACAAATATCTTATGGTAGAAACAGAAACCATTTGGTTGCTCTCTAATAGAATGCATTGATGTAGCATATAAAACAAAGCTGCATGACCTACTGAAACAACAACCAGATTGCCAAATTCCAAATTAGTTATCTTTTAAACTTAATATTAACTTTAGCTTACAATATCATTTTAAATTAATAACTGTATTAATTAATAGCAGTTCAGTTATAGTTTGAAACAGTTTAGCGAATGATGATAATGATCAGGGTTTTATCCAAAACGATACTACACACTGAAAAACAAAATACAATTAATTTACTGAGTAAAAAAATGACTCATAAAAAAAGTTAAACTATTGGAGAAAGCTAAAATCCATAGAAGTTATGTAAGCACAAACAAGAAGATATACGCCCAAGTTTATTCATAGACTACTAGTAGGTTAAAAGTAATGAAAAAACAATTCACTTGTACCTACGTTGACACTGAGTACAAGAAAATAAATACAGTTAAAGTAAAATAAAATAAGATAAAGTATGATAGGCGCTATTGTTTGCAGCGTTGTCACTAAGGTGATTGGCTGCATATGCTAAAACGTACAATAATAATAATCTCAATCTAAATACTTGTAAAAACAAAACATTACATTAAATAGTCTAATATAACAAAATATACCAAAGTTTTGTAGTAAACTTAGAACTAATATTACAAGTTGTAAAATACTTCTTCGCCAGAGCTTAACAATAATTAATCTTTGATGCCAGACTTTTAAAATAATCTTTGGTGTTAAAACCTAAAATTTAAAAAACAAGAATAAATTGTTAAGCGAATATTATAGATAACAGTAAAAGTTTACACACAATATCAACAATGCTATTTTAGAAATGAGAAAAGGCTTATAAAATGAAATGAGGTCTGAAAGATAGTGTAACTCGTCAGATTTTAATAAAAATATTACTAAAAGACGTGCAATACTAGCGTACTATTGGTTAACAAATGTTGGCGCTATTTAATTAAATACTTCTGCAAGATAATGCGATTAAAGCATATATTAAGTGTGTTTAATAATTGTAATGTATTGTTATAATTAATTATTTTAATAAAAGCTTGCTATAGAAATAATATCATAAAATAAATATGTCAAAAATTAAAAAAAAAACTGCATACTTGCAACACTCTACATCTTAGTTTATAAACAAAACTCTAAGAAAGTATTCATTTGACTGATAATTTCACAGCACAAAGATTGGTTCTTCAAAACGGATCTTACTAAGATTCAAAATATATTTCTGCAAATAACTAGAAGATGCCCGGCAATGACGGAAACACGACCATAAAATCAAACAAGGTTTTAAAAAAACTTTGTAATAAAAAAGAATTAATAAAATCGAAACTAACGCGTTTTATCAATATCCTAAACAAATTTGCTGACATTGGAGATACCAAAAACTCATCACTGCAAAGTTACAAATCAATCCATAATTTCTGCGCAATTCATTATGACATTTTAATAGAAGGACCCAAAGGAGAAAATGCACTCAAAGAAGAAATAGGTCAAAATTTTAATATTGCAATAACCAAGGCAAAGAAAATTTTAAGTTGCAGAATCCAAGCTACAATTTTTGTTAGATCCGCATGCAACACTATAAGCAACCCAGATAAAAATAAAATTGCCAGCCACATCACTGCCCAAATTCATAAGTAATCTTGAAGATTGGTACGGATTTCAAGACACGTTTATTCAATTGGTAGACAAAAATAAAAGCATCATTGACTTACAACGGCAGCACTACTTAAAATCTTCCTTGAGTGGTGAATCAGCAGAAATTATTGCTTTACTGGATGTTACTCCATCTAAAGAATGGAAAAATTTCATACAGGAAAAGGATACTATTCCCACCGTGTCTAAGTTGGTAGAATTCCTAAACCATAAGGCAAACACGTTAAAATTGGTATCACAAATCACATCTAATAACACGCAACAATTCAAGCATAACTACAAACCAGTTAGAATTGTAAACCATGCCACAACTAGCATAAAATCACTAACACGTCAAAAGTGTATCTATTGCAAGAATAAATCTTTTATATTTTTCGATAACTTCAAATTGATGGATGTTTAACAAAAAAATGTTTGTAAGCACAAAATGTGCATGAACTGCTTGGAAATCAATAATTCGATAAAGAAATATTCATATTCATATTTATATTCCTTTATTAGAACGTAGCCAATACATTGAGTGTACACGTTATTAAACAATAATTACAATACATACAATAAAATAATAAAAATTGGTAAAAATAGTTTATGTATAATAAAAGCAGAAACATATAACTTAAAATTTGACATTTATATCACAAAAACACAAAATATCATTTTAACATACAAAGAACAAATATAACAAATAAAAAAATAACATGGAATAACATTCAAATACAGATTAAAATACATCTTGTAAGTTTTCATCTACACTATAATAATATTTATCCGTCAAAAAATTTTAGTGTAAATTTAAACTTTTTAAAATCATTTATAGCTTTTAAATTAATTGGAAGGTGATTATAATGCTACTCAAAACAGAATTGCGCGCGTTGTAAGAAAAGACATCATACATCTAGATGGACCTCCAACACCCAAACATTGTTATCAAGTATTGAAGAAACCTTATTATTTACGGCTGTTGTTAACATAATGGATAGAAATGGTATGGCAAACAAATGCCGTGTTATGTTAGATTTAGGATCCCAGTTCAATTTCTTGTCATCAGCATTGTTAGCAAAGTTGGAACTGGCTAAGAAATAATTAGTTGGAAACAACTACGTATACAAAACAACATTATTGATTCTCAATAAATTAACTGAGAATCTTCTTACAAAATCATATAAGGAAAAAGAGTTACAAATACCTAAACAAATCTAGCTTGCCAATCTCAATTATAACCAGTCGGACCGCATCGACGCAACAATTGGAGCTGCAATATTTTGGGATCTATTAATGATAGGACAAATACAAACTATCATTAGATTATATATATAGATTATAAGACAACAATATCATGCCAAGCACAAGTTGACATCAATAACTAAAAAAGGTTTCCCATAAATATTAATCTACTAATCATCTTCAGGCTGAAGAACTCTTTGTAGCAAACGCCTGAAAAAATAAATCTGGACAATTTATTACAAAGCTTCCAATAAAGGAAAATGCCTCTACACTTAGCGATTTACAACATACCATTAAAACGCTTTTTAATTTGAAAAAAGTTTATTTGCTAATATCCATCTGCAGTTAAATTACAAAGATTTCATCCAAAAATACGAAAAACTTGGTCACATAAAAAAGTTAAAAAATCAAGACAAAAATCCAATAAGTTCATATTACTTACTTCATCATCCAGTGATGATAGCTTGTAACAAAAATGCAAATTGTTTCTGACGCTTCATGCAAAACTTCACCGGGTGCGTCACTAAACGATACGTTGCAAATAGGGCCTGCTATACAACAAAACCTATTTAGCATAATACCCCGATTTAGAAAGTTTGAATTTGTAATAACGGCAGATATCAAAAAAATGTATTGCCGGATAGAAGTGGATAAGTCACAAACTCATCTCTAAAGAGTTTTGTGGAGAGATAATCTCATGGAAGAAATTAAGACATTTGAGCTGAACAATAGAGGTCTTGATGAATTAACAATTTTGGAAGATTCAACGTATTCAATAGCTGCAACCATAGTTAGAAGAAATGTCTACGTACATGACCTCCTTACGGGAGCCAAAACATTTGATAAAGCCAATAACATACAGATTTAAGTAACCGCACTCCAAGAACAAAGCGGCTTCAAACTGCACAAATGGGCATCTAATGAACCAGCTCTTCTAAAAGTCCTTAAAACTATGATTATTGAAACCCTGCGGATAGAATTTTTAAATGACCTACCACTATTTAAAAATATTACGATACCCAGAAAGCTGATTAATTGGCAACAACTAAAAAGAGTGGAGATGCACGCTTTCTAGAAAGCAAGGATACGGAACGCATTTCTATATCCACAATTAACAATGTTGAAAGCCAAGGTTTTGAGTTATTATGTGCTAAATCTAGAGTAACCCTACTAAAAACGGTTTCCATACCAAGATTCAAATTTTGTGCAGCAGTACTACTAACGCAGTTCGTAAATTAATTAAAGAGATATTTAAACATAGAAATAAGTCAAATAATTGTTAAACAAACTTAACAATAGTCGTAAGTTGAATCAAAGCTGGACAAAGTTCAAAAACCTTTGTTGCCAACAGAAACAAAGGTTTTTAAATTACATCACTAACTAAAACAGATGATTGAAAACGTGTGAAGACCCACAAGAATCCAGCCGACGTAATTTCAAACAGACAATCTTTCCACATATTAAAAGAAAACAGTCTATGATGGCATGACCCAAAGTGGCTTGCCAAGCAAGCAAACAATAGCCTTTTAATTATTTAATTAAATCTTTCACCAAAAAAAGTATGCCTCTCAAGTATAAAAACCAATACATTTTTTGAAAAGATTATTGCTTGTCATTCAAATTATACTCGACTAGAAAGAATTATGGCGTATATAAAAAGATTCATTCACAATTGTTTAAAGTTTCCCAAACGATCTGGCACTTCAAAAACCGCTAAATTATTTTAATCAAAAAAGAGCTTAATTCTAAACAAACAAAAACAACATTTTAAAAATAAAATGCATGATTTAATAAACGGGAAAAGAGTTATGAAAAATAGCAAATAGGCTCTCCTCAATCCATTTGTCAACGTAGATGGTCTAATACATGTAGGAAAAAGTTAAACAACTCATCATACAAATATTATTAGAAGCACCCAATTGTCTTACTTCATAGTGTCCTAACAAATCCAATAAACACAAACCCGCAGATTGTGGGAAACCTTCCGAGTTTAAGAACTAACCAATGAAGACCATTCATTGTAACCGGTGTAAATTATTGTGGACTGTTTCTAATCAAGATCAGAAACAAACGATCCCAGCAACACGCCAAAGCATAAATACAAAGACGGTACACACAAGTACTCTCAGATCTGACAACTAAAGCTTTCTTAGCATTTTTGGAACGTCTCATTGCTAGAAGAAGCATAATAAGTGACATATACAGTGACAACAGCATCAATTTTCTTGGTGCCAACAACAAAATAAAAAAAAATAAGTCAGTTGGTGAAGCAATCCGAAATAAGTATCAATGAGCATCTCAACACAAAGAAGATACAATATCATTTTATATCATCACTTGCGCTTAATTTTGGTAGATTTTGAGAAACAGCAGTAAAATTCACAAAAGCCCATATAAAAACAGTATTGAAAAAAACAAAACTGGAAACGATGGTCAGCACAGTATTTACACACACTCTAGCAACGACCCAAGAATATGTCAAAAATTCATAATAAATTTGTCAAACATACCTAAAAAAAATTATATCTGCATACTCTTTAAGTAGTTATGAATAAGTGAAACAATACAAAAAAAGAAAATTAAAGCATTTAATCAATATTATTTAAAAAAATTTGTAAACATTGTTACAATATGAAAAAAGTAAGTTTGACAAAATCAAAACATATTGAGAACTAAACAAATACTTAAAAAAATGCTTTTTATAATATATTTTTCAATAAAGTTTTTAATATATTGTTTATATTTTTAGAAGATCTGTTGCAGCCAGAAATTTTGATTGATTAAATAAATTCTTTTTTAAAAAGTTAGTCAAAATTGCAAAATGACCGTTCTCCGTGCGTTTTGATAGTAGTAGAACACATTATGTATAAAAGTCTAGTGTCACTAACAAAAAAATGTGCATCGGATAATTATACACCAACTTAATAAATGTACAATTTGCTATATAATATTAATTAAGAATTGGTTAAAATATATTAGGTACATTAAAACATTTAAATTTTCAAAGTATTTTCAAAATTATATGAATGCGCAATTTTTAACCTTGTTAAAATAAAGAACTGTTTGCTGTTTATAGATTAATAAACAATAATAATATACATCTTTAACCAATTATCACTCACATATTGATCATTACCATTGAATGGTTTTTTTTGTTGTGTTTTCCTGATTAGTAGTAAATAACTACATATTTAACCTTTGCTATAGAGTCAATAATATAGTATTACTTTGTATATACTTAATGCCATTTTAATTGAGTACAAGAATCTTACAAAAGAGAGATAATCAGTTCACTCATTTTATGTCTATAACCTCTAGTGTTGACTACTGCATCTATGTCCTAGAAAAAAGAAACATGCATCAATAAACAAATAAATTAATTAATCAATACAATTCAATTCAATTACTAGCAATGATTTATTAATTACTAATAATGCTAATTTAAAATTGTTTGCATTTTGTTACAATATTGAATAGAAATTGTCTTTCTTTATAACAATAGAGATTATATTGTATTCACAAAATAGAAATGAAATTGTATTACGGACACTTTTTATCAACAAAATCTTCACTTGCTTGATAGGTAGCTTAGATATATAGAATAGAAATTCAATTCAGACTTAAGAATACTAACAAAACAATATTATTGTTTAGTTAATGTATCCAAAGTTGAAATGAGGTTATATTTTACCTTCAATAATAAATAATAATCAATTAATTACAGTTTTTAAATCAATTGTTTATTGCTGAATATTTATTGTTACGTATACTGTAAGAATTAAAGAGCCGCTAAACTAATTCTATTAAAATGTAATTTGAAATTTGTTTTACAGAACAAATAAAAAGTGCAATATTCAAATCTGCAATACATACTCCTAACATTATGACACAAGTGACTCAAGCAGTAACGTTATCACATTCATTAATTTAAACTTACGCAGCCGTTTAGACCAGAACCCGAACAAATTGAAACAAATTTTGAACAAAACTGCTTCATAATCATATTTTTATTATTAAAGAACTGTATTGATATAATTTGTTTCGTGCCATTACTTAAAATCACAATCGGTGTTATTTTTTAAACTAACAAGAATGCAATAAGATTTTTGCTAATTATATATTTATAATACTTACATTTAAATAGCATATTTTTTAAATACCATTTAATTTTTATAATCTTAATCTTTATGTCATGTACAAAAAGCAACAGTTATAGTCTAAGATGGGGTAGCAAAGACGACATGGATTGTTTTTTTTTTGTTGTCAAAAAAACAAGAAAGGGAGTCAAAAAAACAAGAAAGGGAGTCAAAAAAAAGCTTAAATTAAAGTTTTATTTTCATATGCAACTGTTGTCAAGTTTTCAAACATGTTAATAAATCCAAAAATGACATGGGCAGCAAATATGTCTGTTGTATTTAAGATTTTAACAAAAAACATAATTTGCACTTAAAAATTACTTTAACTAAACTTCAATAATTGATTTTGCTTTTATAAATGCAAAAAATAAAAATAAAATTGAGATTTACAAGTAATAGTAGAGGTCAAAAAAAATGAAAAAAACTAATAAACCCAAGTTCAATACTCAACGTTTAAAAAAAAATGTAATTTTGTAGTTTTTATTTGCATATATTTCTAATTTGAGTAAATATATCAATATCAAAATACTTTGATGTGTCCACAATAACAGTGAAATTAATTATTAATAAACAATTTTAGTTTTACAGTGGCTAAATTTGAGATTTCGTCTCATCAAACCGTAGATTCAAACAAAAAGAATGCTTTAAGCTGCCAAAAACAGACAATGGCAGACTTAAATAAAATAAACCTTTAAAAAATATTTTGTTTACCCGTATCATCTATAAGAGAACCATCATTTTCAGTTAAATAAAGATTGCCATCAGTGCATCCAATTTTTTCGATGGCTGTTTTACAAACTTAGTTTAAATTCAGACCTATTAAAAAAATATAATTACAAACAAAGCCTACTTCATAAATTTAGATTTGTAATTCAAATTGTTTGATTAGTGAACAAGCTATTAGAGAAAGATCTTATTAATTACTCTATTTTAAAAATGCTAGAGCTCAAACAAAAGTATTGCATATCACAAGAAAACTGTTCAAATGAATGTTTTGGATTGGGCCACCAAAATCTAACTTCTCGTAATTTCTTTTAGATTAAAGATGTTTAAAAAATATTGTTCCATAAACCGGTGTTAAAAAATACCCACCCAAGAAATCCAAAGCCTTTAAGCAGAAAGATAGTTTTTTAAAACATAGTTTTTTTAAAACTGGAGCAACAATGAAGAGATTTTGATCTCTATCTTGAACAACCTAGAAAAAGAATAAAAGACACGGAAGAGAAACTCATAATTCCCTCTACAAAAAAAGAATGATTCAGGTACAAGAAGATTGCTTTATCAAACCTTTAAGTGGCGGTTTATCAGCCAGGCTCATCTTTTGAAAACCACCAATTAGCATGGCAAGCTAATAAAAAATAATTTTAACCAAGAACTGGATAATACTCTAGACTTCAAGCAAAACTTTTTTCACTTTAAGTGGGCTGTCACACACAAGAAAAATTATCTGTAATAGTAACGCCTCACTGAGTAAGCTACAAAAAGTAATGTTTGGTCTTGTGGAATTACAAGTAAGCGTTGTGCCATTGAGTTGATTTCCTAGGCTAACAAAAGCCACTCTGTAGCTTACGGAAATCCCGAATGCCGTAGAGTTAGTTATTGCCTAGGAAAGCAAAACCAAAAACTCAAAACTAAACACCAGAGCATCTTCCACACAGCGTGAGTAATCTACCCGGACAAAACCGGAATAAAGATACAAGCAACATTGTCTCTAAAGCAACACTATGCCGCAAACTAGATGTGATTTAGAACAGAATAGTTCTAATCCAAAAACCCTGGATTGTACAAAATAGTGTCAGAGGATTAGACAAACTAAATAAAAATGTATTTTCAAACTCAAGTAACAGTAACCTAAATACGTGCATTTACACACCCAAACACTTAACAGTGTTTCTTGTGTTATAGCTTTTTGACAGTAACCTTATAATTGTCCACATTAGCTCTATAGTTTTGTAGACAAATAGAAGCCAAACATCATTGTAGCGTCGGCATACCTCGCGTACAACATACCACCTTCAACAACACTTTTGAAAAATTTGGTACAGTATTGTACGTAATATATTGACCACATAGTTAGAAATGATGCTCGTCCCGCAGCTAGAGTATATTGATATTACACTTAGCAACTATTAGCATTTCAAACAAAATCTACAACTGACACGTATGGTCGGTCTCAATAAACACAAAACAGAAATTGGGTTTTAACCAAACCTGAAGCTGCTTAATAAAACTGATTTTTAACTCATTAGGGTAAAAGAAATAAAAAACTAAGTTGAAAAAATCTTTAACACAAGCATACAAGGATTTGTGCTTACTTAGGCTTTTTATCAAATCCGACAACACCATACCTTGGTAGTGCAAGAAAGTTGACCGGCTTAAAGAAGCTGCCCAGACTCTACAACGTATGCACACATGAACAAGATAAGAATAATATTGTCAATAATTTGATTAAAATTTACACGGTTGGCTCAAAAACTAAAAAAGATTCTAGAGCAGAAATTTTCTAGCAAAACCTGGACTTCAAAATATTTTTAGTTTTGATAAAAAAATTATGTGACATTTTAATAAAAGCAATTAAATAGTTTCTTAAATTATCCACATCAATGCAGCTCGTTAAATATAACTCTAAATCTTTAAGCCAAAAAATGAAGAAATAGAATATTGTCAGTAGTTCAACATATAAAAAAAGTGATGACTAAAATCTTATTGTTTGGATATTGAGTTAGTTGGAGCTTTGTCTTATAAGAACCAATTTTAATTTAAAAACGGCGCTTTGCGTGGCAATATGATTTTATAAAAAACGTTCACCGATATTTTTGTAGAGGTAATAAGATTTATAATTTTGTTCAGAACAATATTACTAGCAGCACCCCAACAGAACGCGGCGACTAATACCGGCATTTCTCAGTGTTAAAAAAAATCAAAAAAATCAAAAATTTAAAACTCTGCTCTTAATTACAGTTGTTTCCAATGCGCCATATAAGCGTCTATTAGACTCTAAACATTTGCGCAATTACAATATTAAAGTAACACACTTAATAAGTGCAAAAATATTGTTCATTAAAAAAACTTTTTAAATTTGTTTATTACCAAAATAAATGGTTTTCCAATATGGACGGGTAGATGTTGAAATAAAATAAAATTTGTAAAGTATTAACAAAATTCTTTTTTTATTTGAAAAACCCATGTATGCCATGTGGATAAAAAAATGTGGAGTATTGTTCAACATTGTCCAAATGCCCGCATCGGCTTCTTATACTCCCATGCAAAATGTCAATTGTGGCGTCCGCTGTGTGGCACGTGGCTCCGTTCTGCTGGAACCACATGTCGTCTAGGTCTATATGGTTTAATTTGAACCATAAAAAATTGGTTATTATCGTTCTGTAGCGCTCACCGTTAATTATGACCGCCTCACTAACGTCGTTTTTGCAAATGTACTAATGATGCCGAACCGACGGCCCAAAATCCACACCAAACGGTAACTTTTTGAGAATGCATTATCACCTGGTGCACCTCGTGTGGGTTGTTGTTTTCCTATATACGGCAATTTTGTTTGTTAACATAGCCATTCATCCAAAAATGATCGTTGTCCCTAAAGATGATTTTTCCGCTAAAATTGGGGTCTTCTTCCAAACAATTCAAAGCCCAGTCAGCAAAAAACAGCATTGTCTACGGTCATAAACTTTGAGCTTCTGGGTCAATTGGATCTTAACGGTTGTAGGCTTAAGTTCCGATGCAAAATTTGCAAAAGAAAAAAAATAATTTGTCATTTGTTATTATTGTTTATTAAATTATTTATTAATTTCTTTTATTTTTATTGTTTTGGTATCCAGATTTTTTTAAAATTCTTAATGCCATATGTATGTCTGTGGCATTGTAGTCTTTTACAGCTTCTATAATTTAGTTTTAGTTAGTTTTATTTATTTTATAGTTATGGTGCTTTTTAGAAGTTCTGTATCATCCGTGATATCAGTTTTTATTTTTTTTATAATAAAAAAACGGTTGTTTGAAATATATTACCTAATATAGAAACAAGGTGTAATTTCTACATGTTGAAAATAAACTATTATCCTGTTGCAAGTGAAACAAAACAAGAATCCAAACAATGCCAACCGATCAATTGCAGTAACTGCTGCTTTAGAAAATTATTTTAAAAAAATGAACAACAACCGCTTAGTGTAGATTCTGGAAATTTTCGGTCTTTTGACAAAACACCAAGCAAGGTTCAGTACCACAGCACCGTTAACCAATTGGTATAAATGAAAAATGCTAATCAAGATGTTATCTTGGTAAGAAAACATTAAAGAAAACGTACTGCTTTTGTTTGTGGAGTCAGGTAAGACCAAAAATTTAAAGTTATGACAGTTTGGTAGTCTATATGGCCGCCGGTTTAAAAATTACAAATAAGTTATTCAGCCATACGTTTTTTGTCTAACTTCAATAATAGTACAAATTTTATTAGAGTTCATAATTATTTTATTGAATTGTATCAGTATTAGAAATAAAGTAGTGCCTTATTTCTAGTGACGCTAAAGTAAAAATAAACCATTTTTAAATACAAGTCAAAAATATGTGGTTATATTTAATTATTTTCATTTGATGTTAAACGCCATAAACAATTTTGTTATAGGACTTTTGTGATTGTTGTCATTAGTTTATTAATTATAGCAAACATATTTTGTGTTTATGTTTAGTGTAAAAATGCCACATACAATTGTAACTTATAATAAAAATTGGAGCAAAATAAGTTTACAGTGTGTTCGAAAGCAAAAGCAAATGTTTGTAATTAAAAAAAACCTTGATATCAAAAATCCAATCGGCAGCAGTTAATAATAACTCTTGATGATGATAAAATACCACCAGCTTTTTGTAGTTTTTGCAAAAGAAATGTGTTATAAGCAGAAATAATAAAAAATAGAATCTGTAGGTTTATCAATATTTATACAACAAAAAAGGTTGCAAGATTAAGAAATTGTTAATTGAGATCGAAAAGAAAAACTTATTTTTATTCTGCGTTTGTGTTGTTGGAAGAAGAAACCTAATAAATCTAATTTAAAGTCGTAAGCTAAATCTTTTGTTTTGTATATTAAAAATTTCTCCAAAAAGAAAAAATGAAGTAATTTCTTAAAAAATAAATTAAAAACTAGACATAAATTAAGTAAGGTCTTCTGAACTCAAATTTGTTTCTTTCTCAGTTATAAGGCTGACCTTTTTATATGAATAAAAAAAAAACATTCTAACATTTTTTGAAATGTTCAACAACTAATCTAAATCTAATTAGTGAAAAAATATTGAAATTGCTTTTCTTCTTGTTACCACACGCACATCGTGTAGTAACAAGAAACAGAAAAGCGATTAAACGGTATCTGAAATCAAAACTTTGCGTTCGTAAACTTAAAACATAATAAAGTTTTTGATAACGGCAAAGTTTTGCTTAATTGTACAGATCACTTGATTTTTATTCAACATAATAAAAAAGAACAACAAGTATCAGATAATTATTTGCAATTATGCAAAGTTAAAGCTGGTGTATTTTTAGCCCAATCTACAAACGTTCTACGTACGATGCAGGTATTGCTACAAACAACTTCAAGGATTTTAGAGTAAATTATCATATTTACTAACAGTAGTTTTAAATTGCCAAATAAAATGTAAAAATGTAGCTCAACTTATCTAAATAGAATATATTATAAAATAATAAAACAGTTTACTATTTTTTATCACAAATTTATTCTTACGAATACATCTACTACTACTACTACTACTACTACTACTACTACTACTACTACTACTACTACTACTACTACTACTACTATTTAGTACTACTACTACTAGTTACTAGTAGAAAGAAAGTGTGGTTGCTGTCTTATGCAGACAACATGGTGGTTGTAGCAAAACAAACAAAAAAATGAAAGAGATAATTAGATGCCTGGATAAGTGTTTTTAAAAAAAAGTTGGAAATAAATGTAAATGACACAAAAATTATGACTTTTAGAGAGGAAAGGAAGACGTAGTAAAAAACTAGAAATTAATATAATGAAAAATAATAAAAGAAGTAACAACATTTAAATATACCTATGATATGTTTTTTTGCACAACCAATAATAAAAATAAACACTTAACAAATATGAGAAGAAAAGTAAATAGATAGGTCAAGTATGGGAAAATGGTAAAAAAAAATTTGAATGTATGAGAATAAAAGAAATAATGTTTGATAGATTAGTAAAAAGTATGTTATTGTACAAAGCGGAAATTTGAGAATAAAAAGAGCAAGAAAAGTTAGAAGCTATTTAAACAAAATACTGGAGAAGGGTATTAGGGGTAAACAAAAAGACCCTAGCACACATTGTAATAGAAGAAGTTAAAACAGATAAGTCAAAAGGTTTAAAGAAAAAGTGAAAATAGACAAAAATATGTTGAAAAAAAATTTGATGAGAATTAGAGATATGTAAGTACAAGAGCAAAAAACACGGATAAATAAACCTAGTTACAATTCAAATTACGAACATATTATAACGGATGCACTACCAAAGTACCAAAAAATGTAAATTATAAAAAAAATGAAAAAACGAATGATTGCAAGATACTTGAGCCTACCGTCAGTAAAGCTTTTTTTGGGGTAGTTAAAATTAGGTTCTGCAAGATTGTGCCGTGTTTTATTCTAAGAAAATGGGCACATTTGGACACAATTTCAATAAATATATAAACGTAATACTTGTCTCGGTGATTTTTTAAAGAAGTTTTTTTGCATAACAACTAGACTTTTCTCGGTTGTGCACTGTTTCAGGACAAACTGAGCTGTATGAACTGCTTTTGTAGTCAATAGTGCGATTCACTCGTAGTCTCTTTATGAGTCAGCCAATGTGTATGCAAAATTATACAAAATATATAAAGCTCTGCGCTACTGAAAATGTTCAAAAATTACTATTGCTTTTTTTTGTTCTGACTTACTTAGTTCTTGCATCTGGATAAAAGAAGATTGCTTGAAGGACACTGCCAAAGTTCGCGGAAAATGTAAAGCAAAACACAAATTACGTTATGTAAATTGCTTTATTGCTTCTCAAAATAATTTCTTTTAAAATCTATACACTTTTGCATCCGATGAAATCAATTTTCAAAACAATTTTGCCACTCTGAACGAGATATTTTCAAAACAAGTGATTTAAATGCTTCATCGGCCTCTTCAGGCAATGAAAAACGCTTGCCACGCATTTTATTTTTGATATGTCAAAATAAGAAGAAGTCATTAAACAATAAATCAGGCAAATATGGGCAATGAGTCATTAATTGGAACGTTGTTACTGGTCAAAAACTCTACAGTTTGTCGTGGCGTGTTAGCGTTAGAATTGTAATGATGAACAATGATTCGCCGGTTTATGTTGTTTCTTCTGATTTTAGCAATAACTTCCGGCAAACAAACTGAATTATACCAGTCAGCATTAACTGTCCTTCAATCCTCTAATTCAACAGTTGCAACATGATCCGTTTTTCGTAAACGCATCACTTTTGTAGGTTTAGATTCATTTTGAAACACCCATACAGTCGATTGCTGTTAAGTTTTAGGCTCACATGAATATATTCTAGATTCGTCACCTGTTACAATGTTATATACCAAATTTGAACAACCCTTTTCAAATTTCTTAAGCATTTTCTTGCACCACTTGACACGTGTCTGTTTTTGTTCTTCTTTCAAATTGGGAGAAATCCAACGACTGCAAAGCTTCCTGACATGCAAATCATCGTGCAAAATCGTACGTATATGTTTTGCTGCAATGCCTCTATCTCACTATAGGTTACATGCCGATCTGACAAAATCATTTTACGCACAGCATCAATATTTTTCGCAACAACAGAGGTGCAATCGTTAGTCTTCCACGCTTGAACTCTGCAAACCATTTGTAAACCATAGTTTTGAATGGTGCTTCATCCCCAAATAACAAACTAAGTTTTTCCACATATGGCTGCGGTGTTAAACTGTATCAAAAATCATCATTCTGAAGTTACGATTCAAAATTTCCATTTTTTACATAATTATTACTCTTGTTAAGTTTTGTTGAAACGAAACCAAGCAGTTTAAAATCGAACTGTCAACTGAATTATAGGTGAAAAACGTCAAATTTTACCAATAAGACAATTGCAAAACGCTGACAATACAAGCAGTATTTGATTCCGCAAACATTAGCAGTGCCACTCGTAATGTAACTTGGTTTAGGCAAATGGACATTTCAAGATCGGAATGTGTTTTCGATGAGAATTTTGATTGATTTTGAACTGCTATACGAAGCAACACTTGAAGTTTGAATCAAATTTTAGACCAAAAGCTGGTCAGGATACAGTAAAAAAACACAAGAGTTTTGTCCAATGAATTTAAATCTTCTCACTTAGGTATTTGCAAATGCTGCCATACTGTTGCACTTAACTCTAAGGTTTAATAAGCTATTTACTTAAATGAAAATTTAATAAAATTCATTACCTTATAATTTACGTTAATAAATTATAATTATTAATTGTCAATCTGTTATTTATGTAAGAGTATAATAAATGTGTATGTATCTATATAATAATACTTTTTATCTTTTAAATTTAAATTATAATTTGTATGTTTATTGACTTGTGTAACAATATTAAGTAGCAATAATATTATTATTGCTATATTATTCATCGATATAATAAAATATAACATAATAAAATTATTATTCAATATTGTAACGCATTTAAAATTAATAACTAAGACGCTCTAAACTCTCAATATCAAACTACTCGCCTAACATGCCAAAATATAAATATTCTTAACGCTTTCATTATAATAATAATAATAATAATAATAATAATAATAATAATAATAATAATAATAATAATAATAATAATAATATATATATATATGGGTAATTCCATTACTTTTCGACCAAACTTAAAAACTGAGTATCTCCAAACTGGCTCAAAATTAAATATGTGATAGTAGGTACCAAAAAAACATTATTCCCAAATTTTCAACTTTTTAAGTCATGATCTTAATTTTTGGGAGTCTCTCAAAGTTCTGAAAAACGCCTAAAAACCACATTTTTTTGCTAATTTTCAACATTTTTTTTCTCAGCGTAGAAACATTGGAAAAAGCTCTGCAAGGTCTGATTCTTTTTGTAATTTCTTGTACTTTAACGTGTTTTTTTTTTTAATGTAGCCATTTTTTATTTCCTTTAGCGTAGGCCGTTGTAAAAATAGCCAAAAATTATAAAACCAGCCCCACATTAAAAATGCCATAACAAAGTCAAATTTTAATCAAATTAGGTCTAGTTTAGCTTAATTTGTTTGTTTTGAATTGCTCTTTTAAATTTTGCATAGTTTTTTCCGATCGAAAAAGTAAATCGTGAGATACCACTTTTCAAAGATTAGTAATTTGGCCAAAAATGCTCATTTTTGTATACATTGAAACCGTTGTGACTTTTTTCTACCTAAGTTTTTTATGCTGAAATTTTCAGTAAACCTTCCTCATATATGCTTAAAACATCTCTTAAAGTTTGGTTCTTGGGAATGGAAATGGGCTCAAGCTACAGAACTTTCAAAATTTGTAAAAAACAACGTTCTATACGTTAATAACCTGGTAATAATTTTTACTTACGCTTTTATTTTTGCAAAAAAACTACATTTTATCGCATTAGTTTAAACATATCATAGATTAAAAATGTGTTTTCAATAGAAAATATATATTTTTATTTATATAGATATATTTTTATCTTTATTTTTATTGTACCTGTAAGACAAATACATAATTTTTGCTAAAATTATATCATGGTTGCCTTATTTCTAAATTTCATGAGAAAGCAGGCCAAAAAATACAAAGGGTGTTTCCTAACTGTAGGTAAAAAATTAAACCTAAAGTCCTTTTTTTAATTTCATACAGAAAATCTAAATATCTTTTTTGTCTATTTCGCTTCGTTTTCGAGATAATTGAAAAATACACATTATTAAAAAAAAAAACATTTGTAACAATAGTAATAACAAACAGAACAATATTACATATTTTAATAAGTGGACTTATGATGTCTGAGATTGATTGCCAAGAGCTACTTGTAACTCTTCCGTTTCAGATATCCAACAATAATCGTCAAACTAGACAATCTCCATTATTTAGAGAATCTATACATTGGACCAACTATGGACTCAATAATCTATTGGCAGAATGTGTAGAATTGCAAATAGCTTTTCTAATAACATCGATTTGTTTTGCGTTTTTAAATGTACATTATATGTGTTTATTTTGTATTTTTTATGTCCATTGTCTAGTTTGAAATATTACACATTGTTTGTATTATTCATCATTATTTATGTGCAGGATGATGTAGATGTAAAAGGTTTTTTTTTATATGCCGTTAGTAAAGAATTATTAAAGTTTTCAAAATGACTACCATAAGCGTTGATGCAAGCTTGTTTTTTTAGCAAAAAAAAACAAACAAAACAGCATTATTTTAACAATTGTGCGTTGTTGCAGCTTTTGATACTTGTCAAAATTGTTTTATTTGGTTCGGTTAGTAAAATTTGTAAAAAATGCTGTTTAACAACGGAGAATTCACGGCATTTTTTTATAATCATAATTTCTTGAAAATCAGATGGAAAATTTGTTGGATAACAATGTCCCTCTTGCCTAACGTAACAAAGTGTAGTACCAGTACGTTGGAGCACCGCCCCCTTATGTTGTGCAATATGTAGTTCAGTGGCTTAACAATAATCTTAAGGATAGATGGATTAGTAGAAGTCCAGTAAACTGACCTGCAAGATCTTCTGATCTAAATCTATTGAACGTTTAGGTGACACATGAAACAATTAATTTATGGAAAGCCAATAATCAACGTCAAGCAGCTACAATAGAGAATTGCAAATGCTGCATTGCAAATTCAACACATAACAGGTTTTGAAACAGTTTATTATTTTTTTTTAGTGTGTTCTCAAGCTTGCATCAACGCTTATGGCAGTCATTTTGAGAACTTATTAAAAATGTTCTGTTTGTTGATACCATTGTTATAAATAATCATTTTTTACTAAAAAAATTTTAAATAAAAGTTTTCTAAATAATGTGTATTTTTAAATTATCTCGAAAACAAAGCGAGATAGAGAAAAAAGATATTTAGATTTTCTGTTTGAAATTTTTTGCCTGCAGTTAGGAAACTCCCTGTGTATTTTTTTAGCGAGCTTTGTCATAAAACTTAGAATTAAGGCGTCCATGATATGATTTTAGC
This sequence comes from Tachinus rufipes, assembly GCA_963932245.1. Classification (NCBI taxonomy): domain Eukaryota; kingdom Metazoa; phylum Arthropoda; class Insecta; order Coleoptera; family Staphylinidae; genus Tachinus; species Tachinus rufipes. The sequence continues at coordinate 41,796,626 of OZ010745.1, read as the reverse complement.
AAAAATTATGTGTTTGTCTTACAAGTACAATAAAAATAAATATAAAAATATACCTATACTTATAAAAATATACATTTTTTATTAAAAACTCATTTTTAATCTAAGATATGTTCAAACCAATGCAATAATATGTAGTTTTTTTTCAAAAATAAAAGCGTAAGTAAAAATTATTACCAGGTTGTTAACGTATAAAACGTTGTTTTTTACAAATTTTGAAGGTTTTGTAGCTTGGGCCCATTTTTGTTCCCAAGAACCAAACTTAAGAGATGTTTTAGGCATATATGAGGAAGGTTTACTGAAAATTTCAGCAAAAAAAATTTAGGTAGAAAAAAGTTACAACGGTTTCAATGTATACAAAAATGAGCATTTTTGGCCAAATTACTAATCTTTGAAAAGTGGTATCTCACGATTTACTTTTTCGATCGGAAAAAACTATGCAAAATTTAAAAGAGCAATTCAAAACAAACAAATTAAGCTAAACTAAACCTAATTTGATTAAAATTTGACTTTGTTATGGCATTTTTAATGTGGGGCTGGTTTTATAATTTTAGGCTATTTTTACAACGGCCTACGCTAAAGGAAATAAAAAATGGCTACATTAAAAAAAAAACACGTTAAAGTACAAGAAATTACAAAAAGAATCAGACCTTGCAGAGCTTTTTCCAATGTTTCTACGCTGAGAAAAAAAATGTTGAAAATTAGCAAAAAAATGTGGTTTTTAGGCGTTTTTCAGAACTTTGAGAGACTCCCAAAAATTAAGATCATGACTTAAAAAGTTGAAAATTTGGGAATAACGTTTTTTTGGTACCTACTATCACATATTTAATTTTGAGCCAGTTTGGAGATACTCAGTTTTTAAGTTTGGTCGAAAAGTAATGGAATTACCCATATATATATGAACAAATAAAACCTTTGTACGACAACCGAGTATCTAAAAGAAAATTTTATAAATCAAAATAATATTGATTATATGACATGAGTTATTATAAATTGGTAATTTGTTTTCAATAAAAATATCTATCTAAAATTATAAATGTATATATGCGGACGTTTAGTTCGCATCGACATTTTAAGCATAATTAACGGCCGTAAAAATCAATTATGCTATACGTTCGGAAATTAATTCCCATTTTATGAAACGCATCTATTACGCGTATTGTGCAATCATGTTCTAGAAAATAATAAATCTACATTTTAAGAAGACATCGTTGTAATTATTTTAAAATTGAGGCTAATTTAATTCTCAAACGTTTGAAAACTGCAATGACTCCTAATATTCTCATTACTTAATGCGGAGGAAATAAATAAATTAGATCATCATTCTTGCACCTTTTAAATATTTATAAGATTAATTACAACTGTACGTATATAAAAAAATCAGTTACTCATGTAGCAATCTTAATTTCAATGTACTTCCTAGTACACTTTCTATTTCTATATGGATTTAAGGTTGTGCCAATCTAATTTGAATATAAAAAAATCTATGCATAAATGTTTATTTTTATATATTTAATTTATATGAGTTCCTTTATTTATTTTTGCAGCAATTATTAATATACGTATCTAAAGTCTTTATCTATGGTTTCTCTACTATACAACATTTAGTTCATCACTTTTATAATTTTAATTGTGTATTGCTGCGATCGCGTTTCCTGAGTAGGAGCAATAAAATGGATTAAATGGAGAAATTCACGATAGGAAATTGGTTTCAAAAAATGGTTGTGCAAATATGGATTAGAAATGCAACAATTATATTATATTGATTCATAATAAACTTATAATTATATATTATGTTACTGTCCTGATTCCATTTCGTGTGCATTATGCATTATAATGTTATTGCATCTTGTTTGAAAAGGGCGTTTACATGGCTACCTACACGTACTTATGTTCAACTCGCTCTGGGTAATATTGCGACTTTCATTTTGAAAGAATAACGTCGATTTCTATTGAAGTAAATGCAAATTCTACTTGTAAGTTGCTTATATCTAGAATTTTATTAATTTTAGATGTATAGATTGTAAGTAATTGCTTAACTGTATATTCTAAATATGAAAATCTATTTAGTCGATTGATTTTTATGATAATTAGACTTAGATTTATATAGATTAGCTTTATTAATTAACTTATTGGTTATTTTATTAGTTAACGTTTTATAGTAATTATAGTTTAGTAGATGTTAATGTATCATTACTGAATAATTACTCTAGCTAGTTAGTTAGTATAGTTCGTTATAGTATTGCAAATTAAATTGTAATATTGATGCATCAAAAGTGATCTAATCCTGTCATTCTTCTCATTTGTTTTATGAAATTAATAAGCACCCAGTATTATTACTAACGCACTATATAAAGTATGTATATCAAAATTAAAGTGATTATGAATAAGCATTGTTAAACAACGTTATGACTGTATAAAAACAAACAAGCTCATTAATATATTTTCCATTGTTATTTTTTTCTACATTCAACAATATTTGGAAATTTGCTTTGGTATTTACCTCTCCAATACTAAACAAATACGCATTATTAAAGTAACAATTTTGAGCTCACTTAATTAATTGTTCTGAGATTCCTAAATATAATTGCTTGCAAATTTACCATAGAGTTCCAGTCTATTGAAATAATATTTTAACGATTAAATTTAAGTTTCTAAATGTCGCAATCTGCCTGCAGTAACCATTTATTTTTTGTTTCAATTTAATATAAAATAATTATTTTTAAAATTAATGTTTAAATGTTAAAAGAAAAAGTGAATGCGTTCTCCAATTTATAAATAATTTGAAAATGTCATTGTAGTGTCATTTCACTTTCACTGTATTTTTTTATACATATTATATTCATTTAATTATATTTTCACTTCACCTGAGTCGGATTAAAGTAATTATTAAAATTAAAAAATAAAACATATCTTATCTTGTTTATCCGTATCTCAATTTTGGTAGCATTTTACCACATTAATTAATTAAGCATTTAATAAAAATATTATCAGTAATTTGCAAAATATAATCAGGGTCTAATAATAGAGTTAAATTAAATTATAAATTTCAATAAAATCACTTCAAATGAAATAAAATAGTCCACGCGTTATTGTATTGTGATAATTTTAAATTAGTACTAAACACATACAATTTGACCAAATAAGTTTTCATTTTATTTAATAGAAAATCTTAAACCAATTAGTATTACAATATTATTTCGGGCACATAACCCCGTGGCTCTAATACAATGATAAAATTTAATTTTCAATCACTTTTCAAGAATCTGTTTTTTGATTTGGCAACAACACGCACAATGTTAGTCTTCACTGTTTTAACGTTGCTGGTTTATCTGCATACACCAAACTTTACAAATCCCTTCAGGATATAATCCAAAAACGTCAAATCACAAGGTCATAGTAGCCAATTAACAGGTCCATTTCAGAAACGATTAACAATGAAAATAAACACACAAAATACATGCCACAAAAAAAAGAAAAAAGAAGCAAAATGAAAATAAAAAACAGGGAAAAAGACCAAAAAAAAAAAGGAAAGACAAGACAATTATGCATACAAAAAATTAGAAGAAAAAATAGAGAGAGAGAAAGACATTTATAGACACAATACCAAACAAAATTGCATTAGATAAGAAAAACAAAAAAAGAAATGGTGAAGAAAGCAGAATATTAAAAATAACGAACCAAATACCAAATGGTAGATACTCAAGGTTAACGAATAGCGCAACTTTTGAAATGATCAAAATATACTTGGCAACAAGAAGACACAAAAAAGTAATTCCAGATAAAAATACAAAGATAAAACTTACAAATTTAAGATTGCCAAAAAGAATACAATTAATAAAATAGCTAAGTTATTAATGAAGAAGAGAGAATACAACAAAAAAAATAAATAATTACTTAAGAAAACTAAGAATGCATCTGAAGACAAACTAAATAATCTAAATGAGTAGTACAAGGATTGAAAAAAAAGATAATGCAGAAGTAGACAAAGGTAAGGGCTATATGAAGAGAGGAGCCGGTGACAGCATGACAGCCGCAGATGATGCGTAAAAGATCCTCAAAGTAATAACTAGCTCCCCTTCAACTAGTATCAAATTTAAACTAGTTTGACAAAGATAGTATAACAACAAAATTTACAAACAAAAAAACAAAAAACTATTGCTATGCGTAAATTATTTTTAAGAGCAATTTGCTAAGGCTAACACCTTAATTGTCCATAAAAAAAACAAAAATAAGTAAAAGCTTAATAATATTATTCATATTAATGAAGTAATGATTTTATTTTATTTATTTATTTTATTTTATTTTTACATACATGTTTCGATGAGTTATCATCATTTTCAATGTATTTATATTATATAATATTTCAAACTGATTGATTAATATTTAAAAATATGAATAATATAAAAGGATTTAATAAAATAAAAATAGAAAATATAAAATAGCTTAATAATAGCTTTGCACTTCTATTACTTCTATCTTTTATAAAAACGGTCTGGCGTAATCTACTTAACAAATTTAAAATGTAGGTGCAAGATTTAGTCAAAAAGATGGTAGTTGTAGTTGTAACCCATGGTATGTGCAATCTTTAGAAAGTTTGATCAAAAACATTTTATGCAATTAAATAACTCTTTTACATAAATGACTGCCAGAAATTGGTCAATATTGAATACAAACTGATGCTAATAAAGCTTCTTTTTGTGCCTCAATGCAGCTGCTTAATATGTTCATATTACAAAAACAAGTAAGTTAATAATTTGTGTTCATTACACAAAGTTATTTGATGCATTTTATTAAAAGTAAATCTTGCAATATGCATGAACGGGTTTGGCAATTCCTAGATTACAAACATTGCTTTAAAGATGCTTAACAGTTGTTCATGCTTTATAAAAGAAATAACTGATTTATTAAGTTTATTGACTGTCAAACGACCTACTTGTCACAATTCCTTCTCTTCAAGTGAAGAGAGAAGAAAAAAAAAAGAGGAGAAGATGCAAAATGTTTTTTAATTTCCCAGAATTTAGCTATTAAATTCTTAATACACATGCTTAAAATACTCGATATTGTCACATCATCAGCATCAAAAAAAGATTTTTTCTTAATTAAAGTTGGCCAATACAAATTTAATTTTAAAACATATTAGCTCTTATGTCTTGGTTTTTATCAAACAATGGATCGGCTAGTAGTATGTTTTTTAAAATATTCAAAAATAATTTATCAAAAGACACTACAGGAAATCTTTCAGTTATCTAAAATTCAATACAAAGCATTTGATTTGCTACTGTTTGAATAAATTAAAATATTACATTTTTCTGTAATATTTGTTGTGGTTTGATTAATACCCAAAATTGATATGTTTACTTTAAAAATGTTAATACCTGACAATATGCGCATTATTATTAATACAAAGTTTGATTGAGATTCGGAGTCAAGTTCACGTAAGCTGTAGATAAAATAGTTTAAATTGATGCAGAAGATGATTTGCTATAAATTATGTCAAAGGTTCTGGCAAAATATGTCTCTTTTGTGTTTCAATATGCAAGTATGGTGCCGTTTTTTGTATAACTTGAACTTGTATTTGCTATTGCATTGTTAATTTGATTAGGCAATTCGAACAAACATCAAAAATCTTTTTTTTTTTTAATCTCAATAAATAATACCAAGAAATTTGATGCAAAAATGAATTGAATATTTGCATAATGTTTACATTTAATTTTGCTAACAGCAATATTATCACTTGCTCTTTACAAGTATTTAAATTGTTTTGTTTATTGGAAGCTTTATTATGTAGAGTATATAAGAAATGACAAAGTTTTAAATTTAGCAGGTTCAGTTGAATTGACAATTGTAGCGCAATGTTTTAGTGCGAGGTGTTTAGCAGTCGGCTTGGGTTTAATTCCCAGCAACGACAATATCTATTTTGTCAAATATATTTTGATGCCGTCGCAAGCCAGCAAAGTATCTGCTTAGAAAGCTTCTCGTGGTAATCTAGTTTTTACGTTAAACTGCATGTCTAGAAATTTTATGTAGAACTAATATAGTATGCCCATAGATATAGTGTCTTTACGACATGGGCATAAATTATCTTGACGTATTATTTTATTAGCAACCAATTACAATCGTATTATATACCTGGAACCAAAGGCAGTATTTAAGGGTAAAAATATATTATATTTATACAATATTTTCACTTTTGAATATCGAGGTGTTTAAGCTATTTATGGTATATAATACAATCATAATTGTCTCTCCAAGACGAATAGTAATAAAGTAATCCGTCGAGATAATTCAAGATATATATAATACAACTATATCTATGGGCATACTATAATTGCACACTACAACCATACAAGAAGCAAGCATTGCATTATAAGAAGAAAAAACGTTGAGTGAAAGAATATTAGAAATAGAAGCAAGGCTAATACATTTGTGCGTACTCGTGTATGCCGCTCCTATAAATGTATTTTGAGTTTTGACCCTTCCTGAAGTTTGATATAAAGATATAAAGTGGAGAATAAGTAGTATTATAATCTAATTAAGGGTTAACTTATTTTTCTAAGAACTTTCTTTAAAAAGATATGGTAAAAACCAAACACGTGTTTTTATCTAATGTCACGCAGATGTTTACAAATTTTGCAAAACGTCATTACCATAAATCTTTGATTTATAACTTGAAAGTAATAAAAATAAAATTAATAAATGATAATAATTTAACAATATTGTACCGCAAACAAAATTTGATAATTTAGAAACTCAAAAATTGGCCTAAAATTAAAGAATTAAACTTGTATCAGATTTTAAATTTCAGGTTTAAGAATAGGTTAAACATTCAAAAAACTAATACGGATTGTAGATACAAATGCTGTCAATTATACACGGTGAGTCGGAAGGAACGGACCAAACTTCAGGTGTACACTTAAAAACAATGTAAAAAAACTTAAATGTTGATATCCGATTTTCATATGTTTTTAAGTTATAGCTTAATTACAAATTAATAAAATTGTTACATTCATGTTTTGGCAATCATAGCTTATTATAAATGTTTAAAAATAACGTTATTTACCTCTAAACATTTTCTGCTTCGTCTATAAAGAGTGCCTGTTGTTGAATTAGTGCATCCCGAGTGTTCACATTTACTTTGTGCACTTCATCTTTAAACTAGCCTCATAAACAATAATTTAGTGCTAAAAGATCTGAAGATATTAGAGACTAACTAATAGGACCACCGCAACCAATCCAACGCCCTAGAAACCTTTTGTAGCACACTAGATAAACATGTTATATCTTGCTATAACTTGAAAACAAATGAAAATCAGGTAACAACATTTGAGTTTTTTTTCATTATTTTCACTTATACAATACACTCCTGAAGTTTGATCCGTTCTTCCCGACTCACAATGTATATAATAAATTTGTTGAGTTTTTTTTTGTTTCTCATTTATTGCCTGCTTTGTTTAAAATAAAAACGTACTTTCATTTTGGTTTAATAATAGAGATTGCTATATATTTTTAGTTTTTTAGTACTTTTGGTTTATTTGCTTTAATATTTAATTTGTTAAAATATAAACACAACAAAAGTAATAAGAGAATAGGCAAAATTTTCTAAAACAAAAAGGTAGGTTGCTAAATAAGTTGAGTAAGATATAAAGAACAGTAAAAATTATAGTTTATTGACCAAATAATGTGATAGAAAATTCGTAAATTAAGAAACTAAACTGGTACTCTTTACAAAAAAGAAAAATTGGCAAACTCAAACTCTTAAACACTGCACTAACGCTGTCTACCAAGGTACATCAAACAGTATATAATATGTTATTTTAGCAATGTAGACGCACGATATAGACTGTCTCCAAAGATAGTACTATGGCTATACAGAGCTGTTATAAGAACTATGTTTACATGATCTGGTGGTCAAGAACTAAGCTAAAAACGTTTGCAAACCATCTAAATCAAATGCAACAAATGCCATGCTTAAGTGTAACAAGCGGCATGCAAACGACTCTAACTGCATGCCATAGAAGGAGTACTGTGTCTATCACCGCAGACAGTAGAACAGCACTTCAACAAAGTAGGCAACATTAAAGCTCATAAACTGGAAAGCAAAAGGTCAACTAAAAATGTGTAAGCCTGTACCCTAGACGGCATCATCACAAAAAGCCTCAACGCTCTATTAAAAGCAAATACATACAATGCTTTTAAGGTACGGTAATACAACAAATATATGTAAATAATAAAAAAAAAGTTTAAAAATTTATTTTATTTTAACTATATTCATTTTGTCAAATTGTCTGTTTAGATTATTATTTTTATTTGTAAATATAAGTGTTTGCTTAATGTTTAAAATAACAATTAATTTCTACTAGATTGATAGAATATAATACTTTATTGTTAAATGTAGTTCAACATAGTAATGAACATAATTCAAATTACTAATAATCATAAATGATCAGACATTGTGGGAGTTGCAGGCCCGTACATTAGTGCCATTTACTTCACTATTAATGGAAAGCTAACCTTTGTGTTTATTTGATTCTATCCATGGAGCATATAATAAAAAACGTTATCGACGTTAGTCTTTATATTAACCTGCTCCAAAATGCCCTGTATTGGTGCATCTAAATGAAAAGCTTGAATAGTAGAAACATGGATAGATACAAAGAGAGACATGGAAGATCAAATGTGTTAAAAGTTTAAATGTAAATGCAATCCGGTTTTAAAGAAAAAAATGGGAACAGCAAAATAAGGTAGCATAACAGAAAATAATAAAAATGCAGCAAAAAGGGTATTCTGAAGAAAAACAACAAAATTAAAACAAAGCAAGAAAAAAGCAAAAAAAAGTCAAAATGCAAACTAAAAATAAAAAAAATAAACTGACTGAAATGATCAAAGAAAATGGGTGAGGCATACTAAATAAAAATATAGAAGAAGATAAAAAGAGAAAATAAACTTACATAGAAGCGAAGAGACAATCGGTAATTGACTACAATGTATATACATAAACAAAGACAGAAAAAGCAGAAGAAGAAAAATCAAACAAATATTAAAGGAATTCTGCATGATACAATTTTTAAAACTTTATGAAAAATTGAGCAGAAAAACCAATAGACAACTAAAGACAGCACAATAACTGAAACAAGATGTAGATGCAATAACAAAAAAAAATGCTATAAAAACAAATTAAAAAAGTACAGCATACAAGACCTACGCCATGGTATTAAAAAAATTATTAAGTGAAAAACTAGAGATTATTGAAATATTACCAGACAAACAGGCCGGGCTTAGAAAAGGAAGATGAACCATGAATAACGTATACATACTACACCATATAATAATATAATAGAAATGAAAATAGCAAAAAAAAAAGTTGAATGCGTTATTCTTGGACCTATAAACGGCATTTTGACAATGTGAGAAGAAATAAGTAAGCACTTGGCAAAACAATGAAAAAAGTATACGTAAAAACAGTTGGCACAATCTGATAAAAATAAAAAGAATGATGTTTGATAATTTAGAAAGAAATACGTTATTGTACAAAGCTGAAATTTAAAAACGCAACAAAATAAATTAAAAACTATTTAAACAAAATACTTGAGATAGATATTAGGGTAAACAAAGAAATTCCAGCAAACAATGTAATGGAAAAAGTTAAAATGGATAAATAAAAAGTAAAACAAAAAAACGTACAATAATATATAAAATAACAAGCACAAGAAGCCTAAAAAAGTAGAAGTTTGTAGAAAGAAATTATGATAAGTGATAGAAATATACAAGCTCAAGATCATACAACACGGAAATAAATTTAGGTAGAATGCAAATTATGTACATATCATGGCTTAGGAAAACATAAAACACAAACTAAAAGAATGCAAAAAACAAATAAAAAAATAAGATATTAAAAAAGATGAAAGAAAAATAAAATGGATGATGGTGGTAACAAAAAAAATTAAAAAATTGGAACAGAATTGATCAATAATTAATTAAAAACAGGGTTTAAGTTACATGTTATGTTAAGTTGTATGATTTTCAAGGCCAAAAGGCAAGTAAGAAACGTTTAATTTTGTTATACAAGCACGTAAACCAATTAAGACATAAATAGAAAAAGGTGAAAGTGCCACAACTTCCAAAATCTTTTTATTAATTAAAATAATACTGTAAATGCCACCAGTTACAGGTATATCTCCAGATTTACCCATGCATTGCATCTTTAAATGTTTTCAAGAAAAGTACCCAAAAGCTCTGTAACTACAGAATTTACGCCAAAATATTTGATAAATACTTTCCAAAGCTAAAACTCAAGCACCCCACTAACAAAGTTTATAAAAAAAGTGATCAGTCAAAAATAAAAAAATCTAGTAGAGAAAGTTTGAAAAATAAGAAGAACGCTAAACAGAACCTTCAACTGTTCCACAAAAAATTGGAAATGCACGAAGTACATAACAGAGGGTCTAAAGTCATTACAACTTAACCTAACCTAACCAATTCTTTCACGGCTGCATGTAAGGACTTACAACAGATTATGTTTGTTCTTATGTTGAATCACAGCACCAAGTTTTATAATATGCAACTTTCCTACTTACAATTTAGGCACTTATTGAAAAACACAGGTTTTTTGTTATGTGTATGTGACATGACGGGATTGAAAGCCCGTGTGGTGTGATAATTGCACATCCCAAAATAAAAATAGAATGTTTGTAATAACAATTATTTATCTTGTTTGTAAAAGATTTAACCGTTTAATTGAGATCAAATATATTGTAAGTGGGCATAATTATATGGACTGTAACCGGGATTTTAAAGCCGTAAAAAAATCAGTGCAATAGTTCCGCAGGATCTCAAAGAAGTTGTCCGTTCTGCGGGAGTAAACAATCCAATCCAAGTTGTAACCACAAAGACAAAAGACTTTATAATCTTTGCACAGCTTGCAAGTCAATATATTATTAGGTCAGATACATATCAAATATCAAAAATCCGTGTGTATCAATAAAAAAAATTTACAAGTTTTGCCTTTTAAGTGGGTGGTTTTCCTATGTGGTCATAAATAAACGTTCTAAAAAAACACAAATCTGAAGTCGCTAGCTACCAAAAATTCAATTTGAGCCCAAGATTAGCGCCGAGAAGAGCAAAGATCTACTAGAAATGTTAGACTATATAAAAATCTGAATACAGAAAGTTGTATCAAGAACTTCTCTACGTGCTTCTCAAAGATTAAAATAAAAATTTTAATAAAGCAACAGTAGTCCCCTCTGAGATAGAAAATGCAGTTTCTACTAAAAAAAAAATTCGTTTTCTTTAACAAAAAAAAAATGCAATTCACACATAAAGAAGAAAATGCACAATGCAAAGAAAATAAAGAGAAGAAAATCACTCGTTCACAAGTAAAAATGTACATGTTTGTCTTCAATGCAATAAATGTGTTTACTAGCATTTTTTAGGTACCGAGCCTCTCTCTTCAGATATGCACATTTATTTTTTTATATTTTGTGTTTCAAAACAATATAATTTTTTTTTCTGTACTGTACCTACTTTTTTATAAAAATGTGTTAAGCTATGTATCTTTCAACTTTCTAATAATATGTATTATAAAAATTCTTCCTCTTATAAAACACTGGTACTTACACCATTTATCAGATTGTTAGTCAGACATCTTACACTGTTATCCACGCATTTTCTTTATAGCAATAGAATATTAAAATTAAGTAAGGTACTATCATGCAGAATGTTAATATGTTCTTTTTTTTCAATTTCTGAACATTTTAGTTTTTGGCACTTAGACCCTTTTACATTTACATGCCTCAAGTTATTCTAAATGTTCCTTACCATCAAGCAATGTTGTACCACCAAGATACAATGACTGGGATTTGAGAACTGAAACATATGTCTATATTTAGTTGGCCGCATTTGAGTTATTTATTTTAAACTTTTTAATTTATTAATTTTTTGATTTTTATTGTCTTTGTGAAAATAAATATTAGGAAAGAAAAGGACAAATTATAAACGTTTAATTTGTATACACGAGTACACTTTCGAGACCGATTCGGGATAACTTACCATATAAAATAATTTATTGGCAAAAGAAATTAGTTTCTAAAGCATAGCATCATATAGAATTAACAATTTATATTAAGCAATATACGAAAATATTTTATCTAATGCATGTATAGCCCTTCAATATGATTTAATATTTAAATAAATTCTGCAGTAAATTAAAAAATCACTGACTTGTGACCCCTTGATATCTGAGACAAGCATTCATGATTTACCATTGTAAAGATCAATAAATGTCAAAACAGTCAAACCAATTTCTAACACTACACAGTTATTTTACAAAAGGCTAATTTCAATAATAAATTATTCAATGATCACATTTAGAAATCACAAAATGTTACAATGATAGATCAAAATAATATTCAATTCAAATATGAAAGTTACATACAAACACATCCTTCGAGAGCATTGCAGCCGTGATTCATACTCAGCGACTAAACGTGATAATTAAACAATATTATTTTTAATACGTCTTTAAAAACCATCATAAATTATTATAATGCATCCTTGTTGTCCATGTCCGGCTCGCGTTGGCGTTGGCTTTCTCTACACCTTTTAATATTTTTGCACGCTCACTCACAATGGCTGCTCGAAAAACAATTCCACCAAATTAGCAAATAAAGTTTTACAAAAACAATGGCTCCTACACAATGCACTTTTACTACATCAAATATAATATGATTTCTTTTCGACAATTATTAATTATACGCTTGTCTATTAAATCAAGAAATAATTATATTCAAGCCTAAAGATCTTAAAAACAACTTTCGATTAGGATATTTCCTACGAGTATTTTATAAATCTTTTAAAATCTATTTATTTATATTAATAAGGAAACCTTATCGTTTTGGAATTGTAATGAATAACAAGTTATGCAATAGTATATATTTAACATTTATTTAATAAAACTATATAATTATGTAAGCAAACAAGCCTCCATAGATATGACAATTCAAATCTAAATATATAAATATCATATACAATAATACAAATACAAATAATGTATTTTATTAGTTTTGCCAATTAATAAAATAAATGCGTATATTTAAGTAAAATTAAAATTTGATTATAGTTGATGTCATAATTTATACTAAATTAATTAGTTTCAACACTTATCTAACAATGATCACAACAATAATTCTTAAAAATTTCTTCTAAATACATATACAAATCATAACTATATTAAAAGTAACCTTGAAAATTATTTTAATAAAATAAACAATAATACAACAACAATGTTAAAAAATACATATGTATTGATGGTCACTACACTTTTAAGTTATGAGCAAAACTATGCATATAGTACTTAGATAAAACCAAGTCATTGGCATATTCTAACATACATTTTAATATGTAGCTTTGCTAGTTTCAATGAAAATACTTATTAATTTAAATAACTTCAATACAATCATCATATTATAAAGAAATTTATTCAATTGTTTCTAAAACTGTAAGAAATAGTTAGTACATGTGTACCAATTTTTTTTTCTAAATATTCCCAGATATGTTCTTACTACATACAATCGTTGAGTGAAAGAATATTCCTTCACTCAACGATACAATTTATAGATGAATTGTATGTCCAATGATACAATTTCATTAACATAAAATACGTTTTCGACGTTAATAATGACCGGAATTGTATTTGCACAACCGCACTTACACCTTAGCAAATGCTAATGAATGGGAAATACAAAAACAAACATTAAGTCGCTATATATTTATACGATTTGCGCACAGAGTATTATTAATATAATACAAGGTGTTATATCCATGATGAGAATAAAAGGCCGAATATGACGTTTTTCAAACACGATTTTGATAGCTATTTCCTATATGCTATATGGTGTAGTTTTGTCAAGAGTAAAATAACATTGACGTGGTCGTTGGCCTGCGTTTATCGAGGCCGCACGCACATGGCACAACCAACAGACTTACAACTCTACACAACCACCTTTCCACACACACACGATCACACATGCTGTGATAATCACTATTTTCTTGTCCGACTGTCTCCTTCGCTATTCAAGAGATCATTTTACCAATTGTATTTTGAAACGGCGTCCGATTCTAGGAGGACTCTCGTGCATTTTTTCTCTCGACCAGTGCGCGCTATGAAAATGCAAATTGTCTATTACATACGAACACAATATACTATTACTTTCTTATAGCCATTTTCTTATACTCTGTGTAGGTATGATTTATTATATGCTAAGATAATCGTGTATTATGTAAAATAATACATGCCTCAACTATTTATTTCTTATTACAACTCACATTCGCATTGTTTGTTTGCATTTTCACATTGCAAAATTTTTCCTTAAAATCATCCAACGATTACGTTTTACTATTAGCTAATGCATTATTATTTCCTGTTTTATTTCAAGGTATATGTAGAATTCATGTCATTATATTTCTATAGGCTAACCATGTCTCTATGCGAAGTAATTTTTATGCTAAATGAAATATATCACCTTGAATAGTTTAAAGATCTTTGCAAATTTAATATTGAAAATTATCAATGGAAATGATTAATAATTAAACCTTGCGCAGTTCATTTATCACATAATTCATACACATGTTAACATATATGACCTCTGTTAATACTACTGCACATTCTCTAAAAACAAATAGACAATATGAACAAGATGCACGTTTCATTACTGTATAAAATTAACCTACAACTATATCAACCAAGATTGAATTTATCTATTTATTTACATTTCAAAACTAACTAAAATACTTTATAGTTGATATTTTTTTGTATAATCAATAATAATAAAACTAATGATAATACTAAAAACAGGTCGTTTAATAAAACCCCTTTTTCCGATGTCATCCCGGAAGTAAATCTCACCGCATTGACACGAGTCGCGAAAGCCTCAAGAACGCACACATTATAGGTTAATTAATTATCAATTTCCTGTTCTTCAAGGCACATATCCTTATTTGCCATAAACTGCTAATATATGCGATTTCCTCATTGTTAAAATGCAGACAGATCTTGTCGCCCAAATTATGAATAAATATTATTTGGAAAGAAGTTTAACAGTAATATAATCACTGCATTACTGTGATAAATATTTAAAATTTAGTTTTGCGTCATTATTGTTATTATTATTATAAAACATCAAAATAAAGTCAGTACTAATTGACGGTATACTGATAAATATGTTAATGTTAATTTTAACATTCTAGGAAAAATCTATGTGTTTTATGCTTATCGTATTATTATTGAGTACATAAATAAAAAACAAGTTGGTGGATTTGTTAATAGGTTAGGTTAATTATTATCTTTACATAACTCATTTTTATTTAATAACATTCAAATTAAACGAATTATACAGTTTGTCGTTTATTATTATTTTCTACCGTGGTCTTTCATTGATTCTAATTATCTAAAACAAAATTGGGAAGAGGGGAGATTGATGAGCAATAAAAAAACTTTGTGTTTATAAATCGATTAAACTGTGCATGTTAAATAGACTTCAAAATTACTTAGAAAAGTATACTGTTTTATCAGATTTACAACATGGGTTTTGTCAAAATTATTTTACCATGACGTTTCATTCATTTGATCAGTATTTGAATTCCAAAGAACAGTGAGTATCCAGTGACATGATTTATAGATTAAGTCATGCATTTGACTAGATTGAGAATATACTTGTTGTTTAAATTAAATGACTACACTACACAAATAGCTTTATAATATCAACTAACATACCATCACAAGAAACTGTACAGATAGGTGTGCCGCAAAGTTTTATTCTTGGTCTTGAGTTATTTATAGTTTATATAAATAATGTAAGCTATTTTATTCCTAGGTCTTAATGTTTATTTTTTTTAATTTTTAACAATATGCAAATCTAATAACACTTATCTCAAAAATTTACATTTTGTTTGACAAAATATGCCAAATTAAAACATTAGCACAAATTACTGCTTGACATCTTTGAGGCATGCGTTGTAAGACCCGACAGATGTCTTCTTATAGTATATTCTCTCATTCTTTGATTAGGGCATTTGTTAGCTGTTGAAGGATCTGAGGTGGATCGTGGCGTCTATCTAAAAAAATCTCAAAAATGTTTAATGGAATTTTTATCAAAACTTAGGAGAAGCTAATCTATGGTTTAAACTCTGTGGTGCTGAAAGTAGTTTATAGTGATGAATGCAACATAATGTTCCAAAACAAGACTGAGGTACCGTTTAGCGTTTAATTATTCTATTCTTTTATTAAAACTAATTTTCCTCAAACCATCACAGACCTACCATCATTTTCTTTACTTCTTGTATAGTTTGTGCAGAATGGCGTTTATATAATTTTTGAACAGGTTTTCTTGGTCTCGGGTTGGCTTTTCTTAGTCGATTCTTTACTTCTGGTTGGTTATGTTTACGTTATAAGTTGTTTTGAGCTTGATTTAGAGATCTTTGGATGTGGATGTGCAAAAACGCAAAAAGATACAACTAATAGTAGCTGACGTTAAAATTTCTTGCAACTTGTTGAATACTGGTGCCATTCTTAATAGAAACAATTGCACAAATAATTTCTACCTTATTTAAATGCTTGAGTTTAATACACTGATGTCAAACTTAACAATTTATGATGAACTATCAACGTTGTTAACTATTTCAAAGCACACCACATTTTTAAAATATTTTTTTATTGTTTGCTCCTCTTTGTTTCTTGTAGTTTCTTTTTATTTTGTGACTGCGCGTAAACTCGTAGGTAATCATTGCTTATTTTTTATATCTGTAACATTTGATTCTTGTGGCGCGTATTGTATGCATGTCAACTCACCATAATTATAATTTTCAAATATTTGTTAACTAAAAGTCTAGTGCTGATACTATACCCAGATCGTATAAAGCCAATCTATATATAAATATACCAGGATCTGTTGGGCTTATTATGTAGCTTATTTCAAGTAAGGTTTGGTTTTTCTTTTTATTGTTTTCCAAGATCAACAGACTCAACAAATCTTAAAATGAGACAAAAATTGCTTTAGTATAATAATTTATTCTTTGGTGATGACAATTTCAATCATGATGGTTTCAAATACGATAAAACCACTTTGCAGCAATATTTTCTTAAATCACCTAAAGATCCAAATATTTTTCCCGGTATTTGTTGATTACAGCATGACAAACAAAATATTTGTCCACACAGTTTACAATAATGTTGTCTACAAAACGTAGTAAACTTATCACAGCACTGAAAATAGTCTTTACTAACGCAATCGGGTATTCAATATTGTTTCAATTCTAAATCTGAATAAGCTTGTAAGTTAATATTTTAAGTGCCATTAAATGACTAGTCCGTTTTAATACATTTGGCAAACTTCTGCCCTCTGCTAATTTAAAGAATATACAATAGAATCTGACAATAAATTATTAGATTTTTAATCCACAGCCTAGGCTGGTAAAAATTTCTGAAAAATTAATAATAATTTTTGATGCAGACCTGTTTATTAATAACTTGTGCCCGACCAAAATTAAAAAACTTAATATAAATTGTCCGACACTTTGCTATTTCTCTTTGGGTTGTAAAGATGCAAATTTTAATAATTTTGTAAATGATTGTAAGTTCTTATTTATGTTTATCTTAAAATCACACTAATCTAAGCAGGAAACGTTTATAGTTTTGATTAATTAAGATAAAGTTTTAAAAATTTAAGTTAAAATAATCTAAAGCTTTTTAAAATGTGTTTTTGATGCTTCGCACCAGACTGATGCAGCATATGTCATAATTTAATTGATTTTATAAATAATAAGTAAGTCTGATTCTTTAACAGTAGATAAAGTAACCTTAATGGCAAAAGTCAATCTTTTATCTGATTATAATTCATTTATTTAAGCTTATACTACAAAACGTTGACAAACCTCTTTTTAATCTCTAGTAGAAAGGTATGTATAGTAGGTACATAATTTTTACTTAAATTACTACTAATATTATACAAAACTCGTATTTATTTCTTGGGTAGAATTGTAATTGAGGTTTAAATCCAAGTTATGGTATTTAAATGTATGCAAAAATAATTAACCAAAACAACAAATCCAAATAATTGGTTTATTGTAATTTTTCTTGCTTTTGGTTATGCTTGTTCAAACATATGACTAATAATAATAATGATAAAAATAATATTTGCTGACTTATATTTTTTTGAGTTAGTAATATGTGTCAAATTGCTTTTTTGTTTTTAAAACAGTGTTTGACTTTGGTGTTTTTGTGAGTTTTGTCTTCTAATAATTGTTTAACTATAGCATTGTACTCTTACTCATTGTTTTGACCTATGAATTTATTTGTTTAAGAAAAATAACAATAAGTCTACGTAGTCTTAGCAACAGTCAAAACTGATGTAAAATATATAAATACAAAAATTATTACTATAGTATTCTAAGGTCGAAGCGATAAACAATAAGTGACAATACAATACTATGGTTAAAGCAACCCTCGCTTCAACCATAGTTTTTTTGCAATAACGTTTCCATGTAATGTGTCTAAAAAAACGTTTTAGCAAGAGAATAAAACACTTAAGCAACAGCCACTCCGCCTATCTTTGCAAGCTATATTTAAGCTTTATTAAATATTCAATGTTTTCTTTATTTATTCTATGAAACTCTTTTATATTTATTGTTATTATACTCATATTAATATGTTATTATTTATGTATTCTAATCAAAATTGTATATTCTTTTCTAAAAACTAATTACTTATTGTTTGCAATTGGGTTTTTTTAGGTAGTAATTCCATTTATTCATTTAGGCTATGTTTTGAATTTTGCGTTCTTTGTGGTTTTAGTTATTAAATTATTATATGTAAAAGCATATTTGCGCCATTAAATTAACAAAATAGTAAAAAACCAATATTTGTCTCTTTGTGCTACTGTAGTAATGTAAAATAAAATTAAATCAACCTTCATAACTATACCAAAAAAACCAAATGCCAAAGAATGTAGTGACTATAGAACTATTAGTCTAATGAGTCATACACTAAAAGCATTTCTTAAACTTTGTACAAAAAACTATATAACAAGCTATAAAAGGGCATAGAAAACACTCAGTTTGGTTTCAGGAATATCTTTAGTACAAGGGAGGCATTATTCAGTTTTAATGTATTAACGCAGAGATGTTTAGACATGAACTTAGATATACACGTATGTTTCATAGACTATGAAAAGGCCTTTGATAAAGTACGCCATGATATTCTAATAAATCTACTAAAACAACAAAACATTGACTCCCGAGACATCCAGATTATTAAATCGCTTTACTGGAACAGCCACAATAAAAATAAACAACGACGAATCTGACAAAGTACATATACTAAGAGAGGTACGACAGGGTTGTATATTGTCCCCAATGCTGTTTAATCTATACTCTGAAAAGATATTTAGAAAGGCTGTAAGTGAAGAACTCATTGGAATCACAATTAACGGTCAGACGGTTAACAACTTAAGGTATGTCATATATGTTATAAAACAGAAAATTTTGCAGATTTTCAAAGTTTAACAAACAAACTAAACAATGTCGGTTTACAATACCGTCTCAAGACAAATCTGAAAAGATTAAGTGGTCATAACAAAAGGCAAAACACAACATCAAGACTTATACAGCGACAACACGCGATAAAAAAGAAAACTAAATATAAATATCTTGAAACATGGATAACCAATACCATAAACCAAACACTAGAAATTAAAACCAGAATTGAAATGCCCAAAAGCACATTTCTTAAAATACGTGTGTTTCTTTGTGATAGACAACTAAAACTTGATCAGCGTACAAGAATGCTAATAGGTTACGTGTTTTCTATTCTACTATATAGAATAGAAACATGGACTTTAAACCAAACAAAAATAAAAAAGCTAGAAGCGTTTAAGATGTGGTGTTATAGACAAATGCTAAAAATATTATGGACGGACAAAGTGACAAACATTAGAGTAATAGAACGCATGAGCAAATAACGTAAAATCATACACACAATAAAAAAAAAGCTACAATATCTAGGCCATATATCCAAAGGGAAAAAGTATGAACTGCTTCAACTGATAATGCAAAGAAAAGTAATAGGCAAGCAAAACATTGGTAGACGCAGATACTCATGGTTGCGTAACCTGAGAGAATGCTGTGACAACACATTCCAAAAGTTATTTCAAACTGTCGCTTCTAAGCTGAAGATAGCAATGATGATTGCAAACCTCCTAAATGATGCCATATAAAGAAAAAAAGTAATGTTGGATAATAGTTTTTAGTTTAAAAAGTTTTTTTTTATATTGCAATGTAAAAATAATGATACTTTTTGATCTAATCTACTTGACCCAGCATTTGACTTTGTGGCCTTTTATACATATTTTGAGCTGCTTAATATTGAACTAACTTTCCACAAAAGTTTTACTACATGTTGTTTTTATTTGTTGTATAGGTTTTTTTTAATGTATATTTAAAAGTTTGGTAGGTCTTTTTATATTATTTTTAGTTTAAAAAGATATATTTTTGCTTATTTAAATTAATTACTAAATATATACTACTAAACCCGATAATTAAGAGAATGTGGGCGTTATAGAGTCTGACAACGCTTAGTATCTGGTCTACCTACAGTTTTATGTTAAATGTAATTGCAGTTTTTTTTCTTTGTTCTTTAGCCTGTCTAAGCTTCTTTCAAACTATTTCATCAATTTTGATTTTGTGCGACTTGGTACCATCTTTTTACTGCAATGTTCGTTATTATGTCTATTTACCTTTTTGTGGTTTTTCTCTGTTACGTGTGGTGTTTCTTGGTCTTTATTCTAGCAGTCTTTGTGTTTATTTATTTTTATTTTTTGTTACATAGCTTACCTTGTACTATTCAAGTTTAGATGTTTATAAGATTAGGTTCTTGACACTATTTTTTAAGTGTTTTGCTAGACTTGGGTATAAGAAATAAACAACAACCAGCTACTGTTTGAAATAACTGTTTGGAACATGGGTATTTATAACAAACTATTTGCGATATTACATGTAAAATATGTATTCCAAGTAGTTGTTTTTAATATTTTCTTGTTTGTTTGCATTGCAAAAAATGATCAAAAAACTTTTGTTACAACGGTCTAACAATTTACGTATCTTTCTGTTTAAAAAGTTTTAGATGTATACAAACAAAAGCTTTTATGTGTCAATTTAATTACAACTTATTTACGTTTTTAAACTAGACTGGTAATTCATTAAATTTGAAAAAATTTATGTCCGCAAACTATTTTTCTATAAACTTTTTAAATAATTTGTAACTTTCAAAAAAATTGTGTTGTTTTGATTTGTATTTTGAATAGTTTAATTATGTCCTTTATTGTAGTAGTAGTAGTAGTGGTAGTAAAAGTAGTAGTAAAGAATTAATCTTAATACTGATAGTTATCTTAAATAGCAAAAATTTAAATTTGTATCAAATAACTAGCATTAGTTATTATACATGGTTTAAAGCCTTACTTACCTTACCTTACTTACTTTTGAAATTTATTAAAAACTTTTTGACTGTGAATAAAAAATTAGTTTTTTTTTTTAATTTGCTCTTGGCAATCAAAGAAAAATAAACAAAGTTAGTTAAAACAAGCTAACCACAGAGTAAAAAGTACTAGTTTTGTCAAGCAAGGAGTACAACTTAGCTTGAACAGATTAAGTTGTTTGTCTTAGTTTAAGCTTATGTAACGGAAAATAGTTTAATTATGTTTTTTATTGTAAGTAGTAAAGAATTCTGTTCATTATTTAAACAGTCTTAATACTAATTACTTTAAATAGCAAAACGTTAAATTTATTACATAACTAATTTTACTAATTATGCATGGTTTAAAGCCACTTATTTTTGTATTTTATTAAAAACTTTTTAGCTTTGCATAAACAACTAGTTTTTTAAACTTATTGTTGACAAAAGTAAGATAAACAAAATTAGTTAAGGCAAGAGTAAAAATTACTAGTTTTGTCAAGTATGTTGTACAACTTAGCTTGAACAGATTAAGTTGTTTGGCTTAGTTTAAACTTATGTAACGGAGTTGTAGTAGTTGTAGTTTGAGTTGAGCTTTCGTTAGGAATAATAAAATCAGACAAAACCATTTGTATATTGTTGCCAAGACAAATGTCTTTCAATTTAATCGATTATGTTTGTTTTAATTTAATAAATACGTTATGTAATTTTTGTAATAGGAGATTACGATACCAACTCTTGTTTGTTTTAAATAACAACAACAAAGCATTTTTTTTAAGTAATAAATAAAATTTGTCTAAAATTTAATTAATAACACTCAAGTTGGAGTAGAAAGTGATTACGTGTTAAGCCAGAAGTAATCAACTCATTTTTGTTCTGATTTAAAAAAAAAATTATTAAAGTTCAATTTCAGCCAATCAACAACAACCAATCCGTAACAGCCCTTAAGTTCAAACTTATCTGAACCCCTAAATAGCAACACGCTTTTTATGTGATCTAAAATATCATTACAAAGCAAATTGTATATTAAATCAACTTAAAAAATTTTATTCATAATTTATAATCAATCTCACAATACAATGCTTTTATATTTATATATTATTATATTGTTATTGATATTTTGATTTACATTTTACCAATTATCTGATATTTTCTGAGAAATCAAATATAATTTTATTTTCTATATAACATTTTCTCATTTGCAATGACTGAAAACTGTGTAGTCGTTTTCCTGAATGTTTTATACATAAGCCAATTAATTAAACAGAGATATGCAGAGGTTAATGATACAAAATAATTAAAACATGCTGTATGATGTTTTGTTAATTCGATTAATTAATAACCATTTTTATCATTCAGCTATTTATAATTTATTAAATTTGTCAAACTGTAATTTTATTTGTGTATTTTATGCAAAGCTTAAAAATTTTTCGATAGTTTTATTTATTGAACTGTAGTTTAGTTTTTATATAAACGATTTAAATATATTAAAAGTTGCCTAAAATTATTTTTATTAATTGTAGTACATGTTAGTTACACAAACTGTGAAGCAATAAAATATTGCAAACAAGGTACACTTAAAATGCAGATATTTAAGTTTGATTTATTTTTATTTTTATATTTCAAAATGTGATATTTAGAAATTACAATTACTTAATATGCCACAACTGCATGAATTTTAACGAGTGGAACTACACTCGTAAATTGAAATAGTAAAAACTGTATTAGTTTTTAAAGTTAAACCCCAAAATCTTATACCATTTTGCTAATGTCTGCAGCTTTGCAACGTACAGTTACATATAGATTAATTTAATTTTACTTTTTATCTGTTATTAAGCTATTAAAAAGTTATTAACCTTGAAACGTAAAAATATTAACAATTAGATAATTGTGTCACAATAAGCAAGACCAGCCGGTCTTAAACTGAACTGAAAAAGTTTAATCAACAAACTGACATTAGAAAAACCTGTGGTTTTTTTTGTAGTTTGAGAAGAGAATTTACTCTCTGTAGAAGAGCACCTACTTACACTTTGACACGCCAGTCTGTCAGTTATTTTTTAACATTGTTTATTTTTGTGGCATTAAAGTAACTACTCTAAGTCTAGGCAACGTCAAAGCCTTGTCGGACTTCTGCCGTAATTTGCCGAGGAGTTGAAACGTGGACGACAAAACGTTTTAAATAAGAATATATTAGTTTTAAAAATTAAAAAAAAAGCTAAAAAATTTTAAGAAGTTAGCTCTTTGTCAAAAATAATTTGACATTAAAAAAGACTATTTCTATTGCTTTTCTTAATTTTGCCACACCTGTGTTGGTAGACAACCAAGTGTTTGCAGCAAAATTTGTGTGTTGCAAATTTTTTCTGTGTAATTTTAATTTAGGTGCATATCAAACTGAACAGACGGTAGTTTTAAGCAAATCAACCTTTTCTTTAAAATGTTTTTTATGTATTCTTGCTGTAAATAAGAATGCGTCTCTATGGTAGTTTTCAAAAAATTTTATGTAGTTTTATAGCCGATCAGACCTGGTTGTGTAATCTACTCATAATTTTGCACTTTAGACTGGACAAGTTTTCGTTTGATATAGGGTTATCAGTCTAAACCAAAAAGATTTTAAATGCTTTGTCCATAGCTTTATTAAAAAAATTAGTTAAATTTTTTATTGCTTTTTTTTAATGTTTGCAACAGTTCATATGGAAAGTTGATTACTCATACATTGATTCAATAATTGA
The DNA here is from genome assembly GCA_963932245.1 of Tachinus rufipes. Taxonomy (NCBI): domain Eukaryota; kingdom Metazoa; phylum Arthropoda; class Insecta; order Coleoptera; family Staphylinidae; genus Tachinus; species Tachinus rufipes. The sequence continues at coordinate 41,772,404 of OZ010745.1, read as the reverse complement.
AAAAATAAAGTTTAGTCTTTATGAATATCAGACGGAAAGGAACTCTCATTCTTTTAAATTCTTTTGTAAAATTTCAGTATTATAAATTGCTAAATCAAATATCACTCTGATGGCTATTAATTTGTCCAAACCTAAAACTTATAACTTTTTTTTGTTAAGCGTACATTAGCAAAACACAAGTTTTGTAATTACTTTGAACGCTGTACACAAGTTAGTTGGTGTACATCTAAGTATTTACAGCAAAAACTGTGTTAGTAACTTAAGGTAGCAGTTTTTTGAGTGATCGTAAATAAGATTTGACCACTATAATTTTTATGACCTTGTTTAAGGTGCATAGCAAACTGAACAGATGGTAGTTTACAGCAAAAAATTTGATCTTTCTTTTAAAGGTGTATTCTCGCCAAGTCTATGTTAATAACGTTTGTAGACCAACGCCTTAGTCATTTGTGATAAAAGGTTATCAGCCAAAACCAGAAAAGTTTAGCAACTTTTTATTTTAGCAGCTATTTATAGAAAAAGACTTTTTATACTTTTTTCTAAGAATCGAAAAAACAAAGTGTAGTTTTTATGAGTAACGGGTTTTTCTTTCCTATTTTCGTAAAACTCTAGTATTACTATGGTACGGTTACAGTTTATAATTTTGACCTGTCTATTAGTTTGTCCAAATTTGAAATTTGTAGTTTTTTTTTGTTAAGCCTATGCTAGCAAAACACACAAGTTTAAGCATTACTTTGAGCAGTGTTCTATGAAATTATAATAAATAGAGAATTGACTCTTTGAAGGTTTCAACGATGTTTGAAAACTTGAAGTAAGCTAGCTCAGTTTTGTATGTGCCTACACCAAGCAAATTTATGAATATTGCGTTTCTTTCTGTTCAATTTTGGCAAAGATTACTATCTCGGTTTTTTGTTTCAACTTAAAAACAAGTTGTTTTTAAAATGACTTTTTACTTTGTTATTTTTTTTGGAATGTTGTTTTACATTCTAGAGGCATACTTTTAACAAAACATTAAGTGTGTTATTTATTAATGTTTAAGTTTTAAGGTTAGTTAGTTAAAAAGCGGCAAATTTTTTGCTGTTATTACAAGAACTAGCTCAATGCAAATGATTGAGTTAGTTCTTGTCACATGTTCGCATCTGTGCTGACTATTAATCGATTATTAAGCTGCCTGACTGTTTGATTAAAATTTTGTAATGCATCGATCAACTGCCGATGATTTTTCAGCTTTTTCAAAACAATTTTTGGGTACTAATTAAAATTACATCTTTCTTAGCGTGCCAGCGCCAGGTGTCCCGACACCTGGCATGCTGACTCTACAGGGACGCTCTATGGCCAACATTAAGTCCGATCTCAAAATATCAGGCTTTCCAAAACTTTTGCACTTTTTTGTTACCAGCTCCTGGACTAATAGAAGACACACAATTTAAGTTTAAAAACATGTTTAGTTTAAAAACATGTTTGGAACAAGATAAGCCTAATATGGGATAAATGTATTGATTCAAATATGTTTAGACATAAGTGTCGACCTATAGAAATGCTTTATAAATTTTGAAAAAAACGTTTAATAAATCATTAAAAAATTACTCGAGTTTCTTTGGAAAAAAACCTGAACAGTACATCGTTTACACGTGCCTTAGATGTGATCTCCAGCTTGCCACAAATGTTGTGGATTAATGATGAATTTGGTGTTAGAACGGAATCCACTTGTTCTAAAGGTACTTTAGTTGCTAACACGTTTGGGTATATTAATTTGCATCAATTGAACTACATACTAAACATAAATTTAGTTTTGTTAGATTAATTGTTTGCGTCTCTGACATTTTCTGCAAATTTGAGCGTTACAGAATCTCTGTTTCTTATTGTACCGTGCGATCTTCAACATCCTGCTTTAGATCTTGTTTTAAAACTTGACTCTTTACAGGATACACTAAACAACGTATGGTGTGACAAAGATAACGTAATACTAATAATAATAATATGTTTGTCAATTGTAATATTGATAAAGCATGTCAAATCTAATCCTAAAGTTTCTGGGGGCACGTCAAATCTAAACGTAGCAGTAATCAGATATTATCTACTTTTACAAATGGTAATTTTTAAATTGACACCACTCATGGCATTGTAAATCTCTTTGCTGATTTTATTGGGTCAGTTTACAGTCTGTTGACGGCATTTATGAATTCACACTGCACATATTTTCCACCATCTATTCCTACCTACATAAATGAATCGCATCTTGTTTTAAAAATATCTGATGTTGTCAACGAACTATCAGTTTTAAAACCCAACAACTGTCTAGAGCCTGATAGATTAACTGCTTTCTTTCACAACAAATGTGCGTTTGCTTTTTGTCGGGCTTTATGACTTTTATTCAACTTATCTCTGGTTATGGTTTTTTTTTTCTACTTGCTGGAAACAAGCTTGTCACTCCGATTTGTAAATCCGCTGCTAAAAATGATGTAACAAACTATAGACCTATATCTATTTTATCTGTCATTACAAAAGTTTTTGAAAAATTAGTTATCTGTCAATTGACCGCCATTCCGCAATCTGAAATTGCTTTCAATCAACACGGTTTTCGTACTGGCAAATTAACATCTTCAAACCTTTTGTTGTATGAATCTTATATAACAGATGCGCTCGAAAACAAATTCCAGGTGGATTTAGTTTACACTAACTTTTCAAAAGCATTTGATACCGTTGACCACAAGTTACTAATTATAAAACTTTGTGGTATTAGAGTTAATGGCACCTTGGTACTGTGGATTCAATCTTATTTATCTAACAAATCTCAATTTGTTCGAATCGGTCAGTGTTTGTCGTAATATTGATATTACGTCGCGTGTTCCACAGAGGTCTCATCTTGGACCTCCACTGTTCAATATTTTTATCAATGATGTAGTACACTGTTTTTCTAATGCGCGTTGTTTATTATTTGCTGTCGATATAAAAATCTTTATGAAAATTTAGTCTTTGGATAATGCTGTGCTACTTAATAAAAAAATACAGATTTTTCTAGTTGGTGTCAAGCGCAAAATGTTGGCATTTTCTAAACGTCAGTCTACTGTTATGTATGGTTATTCTCTCATGAATAAAATGTTGTCGAGAGTTAACACTATTTGTGACTTAGACATTACATATCGATACTGTTGTGACTAAAGCTTATCAACTTTTACGATTTGTCAAGCGTAATTCTAAAGAGTTTTGTGACTCTTGTACTTTAATTAACCTTTATAACGCTCTAGTAAGCCTCTATATGTATGGTTCAAATGTGTGGTTTCCATACACCGCCGTTAGTAAAAAAAAAATCAAACAGATTTAAAAAAAAATTGTTCGTTTTTTTTTCGTATAAATGCAACATTGCAGCAGCTACTCAGAACTGCTTGCTACATTTAACATGACCAGTCTTGAAAAGAAACGTTTTAATTTTGACGTGACACTTGTTTTTAAAGTACTTTGTGGAATTATTGAATGTCTTGACTTGCTCAGCTTAATTGGTATTCATGTTCCAGCTTGAGTTTTACGCAATGACTACTTATTTCATATACCGTACAAACGTATTGATTATGCGCAGCACTCTGCATCTACACGTATTTTGCGGCATGCCAACAAAGTTAAAATAATTTTTTTTTTAAGATTTTTTAAATACCGTGCGACGTACACTTAGTTATCAACCATACGTGATCTTTTTAATATTTATTTTTTGTAACTATTTAAGTTTTATTCTTATTTTTAGTATTAGTTGTTTTTATGTTTAATTTATATGTTTTTTAAGTTGTAAATATATAAATTAAACTGTTTTTAAGTTGTAAATATATATTTATTTTGTAATGGCTTCCGTTGACTAGTAAATAAATAAATAAATAACTTCAAAACCTTTACTATAACCTAACTTAAAACATCAGCATTTATATCAAAATCAAAGCGTATGTCTTGTTTCCTTTGCCATTTAACTTATAGAGCAAAGAAATCTTTAAAAAAAACCTAGAAGAAGAGAAAGCAGAAGTAGTCAGACATGACAAAATACTAAATAACATTTGATATTCCGACAATGCAGTTATTTGGACCACTACACTATATACAATATGCAATATATGTCTTGTTTCCTTTGCCATTTAACTTATAGAGCAAAGAAATCTTAAAAAAAAAACCTAGAAGAAGAGAAAGCGGAAGTAGTCATACATGACAAAATACTAAATAACATTTGCTATTTTGACAATGTGGTTATTTGGACCACTACACTAACATAAATTACTTCTAACGACTGGTGAATCGTACTTATATACAAAATGCAATTAATGAAGTAATAAAATTAACCTATAGAAAACAAAATCTTAACAAACAAAAACATCGTTGACAGCTTGAGAAGACAGATATTAAAAGAATAGACATTTATAATACCTTGTCACTTAGATAAGTAGCAATATAGACCAAAACAAAAAATCAGAACAAAAATAAAGATAGCAAGAAATCCATTCTTTAATAACAGAGATCTTTATGTTGGGAAAGTATAAGAGATTTTTTTTATAAATCTCAAAGTAAGGGTGCTTTGTTACTATGTCTTTTTGATTTCGTTATATTGTATAGAAAAGTGGACACTAAAACAAGCTCACATAAATAAAATAGGTTTTTAAAACAAAAAGAAGACGACCTTTTATATCTTTAGTTTTAATGTAAACTAAGAACCAATAAGGTTGGTAAGTTTATTGATCTCTATGCGTTTGTCTCTCCATGGATATCATGGATATCATCGTGTTTGCTCAATTCCTATAAAAGTGATTTAATATCTTGTTCTAACAAATTTTTTGTTAGGTACTTAATGTTGCATAAAACTACAGTAATATCTCAGTAATAAAACGTTAGATTAACAAACTAGCAGTAGCATCTTCAAAAAATTACTAAATAAAAACTTGAAAGTCACTTAATAAATTGTTGAATCCATTTACCCTTATTAAACAAGTTGTAAAACTACAAAAGCAATGTAAAACTGTTTTATTAGCTGTAAAACGCACAATAGGTATTAAATTACCTCAAAGTAAAACTGCTGTTTATGGTTTTGAAACTATTTTAAATTTTCGATTTTTTTTTTTGTGATTTCTATAGTAAAAGTTTTTGTTAGCGGGGGCGGGCAGTTATAAGGTGTTGACAGTAATAAGCTTAATATCTACTGTTGGAAAAAGTTTATTTCCATAGCAACGGGCTTAAACTTGAACTCTATAAAAACTATTTTAGCTTTAAAATTTCTTTATTAGCGGAAACGGCATATTGCTTTATAAGCAAAAAAATCTTATATTTTTTGGATTGACAGTCTAGAATAACAATTAAAAGTTGTTTTGAAAAAACTGAAAACATCCGTCTGAAAAAGGCTAAAAGCATGCTTAGTAAGTAAATGAGAAAACTTTGCATTCTTTTTTTTACCATTGTGTAGCCGTCTGTAACTGTATTGAGTTTTGCACTTTTTGTGTTAGAATTCCGCTGTCTTAGTTGCGTGGGTGTCCGCATTTTTGATTGTGTTTGTATCTATTTTCTCAGCAAGCTCTTAAAGTCTGATTTGATCTTGCATTTGTTTTCAGAAGAGGTTCCAAAACTGGTCATTTGCAAGCAAAAGAACGCTACATGTTTTCTGCTTGCAACATTTCTATCTCATTTAAAATATTATTATCAGTATCAAAAAAGCAAAAAAAAAAAAGATTTCTTAAGTTTTTTCTAAGCTGTGTGCGGATGGCTTCACAAAAGATGTGATCAATTTCTTAATGACGTTTTCCAGCAATTGTATTTGAATATTAAAGCTGTCGGTCATATTTAGTAGTTGATATTGCTTTATTTTTTTTATTTTTTTTGATAAAGCTTTGATACACTGCGGGGAAAGCAAACACTATTCTCTAAAAAAAAACAACTTTACTAGGAGCGCAAACAGATATTACGCCACCCAACTTTGTATTTAAAAATATTTACAGTGTATTCACACATGAACAACAAGAACAAACAGTAAATAAATACAAACTCCTTCAAATCTACACTAATAGCTCAAAAACTTTTCAAGGTTCTTCCCTCCCAAGACCTAAACGTCTCAAAATCCTTTCCACTAAAGACCCATACGACTAACCTACAGGCAGAGATAGCCGGATAATCCATAGAGTAATAAAAATAGTAATCTAAAATAAAAAATATTTAGTAAAAACGTGCAAACCCTAATAGACAGCTATAAAAAACCTATAATCACATCAAGGCTAATACTAGAACGCCTTAGAGCCGTCACACTAGTAGTTTGTTCTATTATCATTAAGTTGTACTTTGTGAAAGAGCCTTCCAACACAATAGGTAATGTTAAGGCTAATGAATTGGCGTGCAAAGGATCAACATATGCTGATATGCAGAGCGTGTAAAATAGATGACGAGACAACCGAGCACCTACTACGTACTTGCCCGACGTTCTTCCTACGCAAGAGAGTCTATCTTAGGGACGTAGTTAAAAGTACGCAACTTCTCAATCAATTATAGTTCTGCTTTTTGGGTGAGTTGGTTTCAATCACATAGGTTGGGTGTGTGTTGGGAAGAGTAAGGTTTACCATTGGAAGAGGTACAAAAGGTCTATGGCCGCTCTAGCTGGGATGCTATTCTAACAGCGGTACTAAAATAATATTTATGATTTAATCAAGTATTAACTTGGTTTTTTAATAAATAATAATTAAGCTTAAATGCCTTGTTAGTAGTATTATATTGAATTAAATAGTAAATAGTAATAAAAATAGTTATATTGTTATGCAGCGTTGCATAGAATCATGATTGCATTTTTTACAATTTAAAATTAATATTATAAAAAGGCCTCTTGTGTACACACAAGCTAGCAAATTTCGGAACCATTCTAAATGTTTCTTAATATTCCTTCACTAAACGATGTAACACAAATAAAACATATAATTAGATAAAATAAATTAACAAAACATACCAGGTTTCATATAAAGGACGGTTGAGACCTTTACTATGTAGTAATCCATAATAATTAAATAAAAACATAATTACTTGACAATGGCTTTCAAAAGTCGAAACTTGAGTCGTGAACTGTATATATTTTTTTAGTAATATATATTTATATCAATAAAATATTTGTTGTAAAAAACTTAGATAGTGTTTTATTTTATTATTAATACTAAGTTTCGTAGTTTTTTAAATGAAATATTCTGTATAATACTATTGTATTTATTTAATTGTTTCAAATATATGTCAAAATAATCAACTAATTATCTTTCCATGTGCTGGTTTATTTTCTATTTAAATACAACATGTTTATATATTTTGTTAAGTTGAAGTAGAAATAAATCTGGCATTATCTGACCATAATTGCATCCCAGCCAGTAAATTTGAAATAGAATGAAATCTGATAGGATACAAATAAAACATAAAAAGCCTTTTTAAAATATCCATATTTTACAACTGATGATAATCCGAACGGATGACTGACAAATGTTTTCGCAGTGTGTTTACCCTTGTCAAGATGTCGTTCTGAAAAAACCCTCCAAGGGTCTGGCCAGGGTAGAAAAATGCAGTGATTATATGGCCTGCGCAACGCCCATTCGGTTTATATTGTTGGTTTACGACTTCGCTTCTCGCTTAGTTCAACGAACTTGGCTTACTTTCGTAATATTTATTTATTTAGTGTAGAAAATATTTTTTTTCAAAACAGGACTTCAGTTTAATTTTCACTTTTAAATCATTATATAAGCGTTTAATTATAGTTATAAATAATTATAGTAAGTACATACATAGTTCATTAAAAAACATAATGAATCAATTCTCAGAATACAATACAATGAGCCCCACAGATGGTCACAAAATTTTAGTTATATGCATTTATGACTGCACTTAAGGCAATTTTGCCATTTCCGGTTGTTAAAATTTGTCTCACCGTTAGTACAAATTTCCATAGACTAGTCTAGTATTAAGTTTCATCATTTTAAATTTAAAAAACAATTGAGTACTTTCGTTAATCAATCATACTCTTATTGAATCAAAATCCGATGTGATAAAAATACTGAGATTTTTTAATAGCAACCTTGAAGATTTTTATTTTTCAGAATTCGTGGCACAATTTATGTTTGTAGTGTATTAACAATTACATTTTTAGTGAAATATAATGGTATTATGTTTGCAAACATAATGAGTGTTTCATTTTCATAACAATATTGTTTGCACTAAAAAAGCATTGTTCATACTAATATAATAGGTCAACTAATGAATGTTATCAAATAAATGTTTATAATTTGGAATTTAATTCATTTTGAATAAAAAAATATAAAATTGTTACTAAACCTATTAGAACGTTATTTGTTATAACATTATAATTTATGATGCTATTCTATAAATTTTTTATTGTAATAATAGTAATAAATATACAGTTTAATAAAAGAATAAATCTGAATTGCGATGCAATTATTATGAAATTGAGTTATTGTGAGGATGCATATCTGTAAATATTTGCGGCCATTAACAGTTACTGCTAATATTTAGTAGGTTACAAGTTTTATTATATTGTCCCTGGATGTGTAAAAATTGCTCTATGTATATATGACTACAGTGTGTGCATGTCTTGCCTGTCTATTATACTACAGTAATGTTATTGTTGTTGTCTTACAACTTTAAAAATTATGGCCTCTGTTGCAAATTTAATGCTGTTTACACATGTATTATGCATATATACTAAATTGCAATAATTAAAAGCATTATTAATTAGAAATACTGCGTAAATACTTGTAGTTAAAACGTAAAATATTAAATAATTAAAATATAGACTATAATGATTAACTAAGGTTTTTTAATAAAAACAATAATTTTAGTAATGAGCATAATCAATAAGAAATTGTAGCATTCATTGCACAGCAAACAAGTTGAAGAATTTTCGACAGTTCTAGTATTAATTAGTAAAAATAATATAAAAGTTGCAACAAATCTCTAAAAACAAAAATGTTGTATATTTTCCTTTAGTCAAAAATTGGCTTGATTAATGTTTTGTATATATGTTAAATCTAAATGCCGAAAAAATGTTTACAAGAAATCTGAGAAAAATATTATACTTATGTGATAAAAAATAAACAAAATCTTTCTAAAAAGCAAAATAGCTTAACTTGCTAAACATAATAATAATACAATATATCTGCAATGTTTGGAAATTTAAAATAAAATTAAAAAAAAAAACATATTGCTATAAAAAACTGCGTTAATTTTACAAAGCAAGATATTTTAGTTCAAATCCCTTATCCCATCATCAAGCTTAAAATTTGTTTTTTTAATTTTATTAATTGACCAAGTTGTTAGAATTATCCCATTCTGATGTTGTTTTGAAGTCTTTGTTTATAGATGCTACATATTCTAATCTAAAATTAATATCTCATCAATATGGTCTTTAGAAAATATGAAGTATGAAGGGTGCTATCATCTGCAAAACTATGAATAGAACTTGTAGTTATTTGAAAAAGTTTATTAATGTAATTGAAAAATAAAATCGGCAAAAGAAATATTATGATTTTAAGGTCAGAGTTAAAACAATCAATTTTAACTATAATTTTTCTATTGTCAAGAAAGCTATTGATAAGACTTACAAATTTGTGATAAAGACCTATACAATAAAGTTTGTTAATTAAATTAGGATAATTGTCTAAAGTAGAATTCCATTTGTGACCAGCATAAATAAAAATATCTGTTGTCAAACGTTTTAATTAAAATTCATATTGAGTATCTGATATAAAATTACAAACAGCATAAGGATTTAGAATAGTAGAATTAGATACAAGTTTGTTTGTTTTTTTTTTAGATTTTTAGAAATAGTTACACCTTTTACAATAAGTTACTTTAACCTGTTATTGCATTAATTTCGACAAAACCCAAGTACTACAATTTAGCTTTAAACCTAACTTTTTATTATTTTTTAAAAAGCAGATTTTACTAGACATCTCTAATTCTAACAACTTTAATGTAATTCAAATTTATTTATCTTTTCAATTTAAGAAAACAATCTATAATTTCTTAGACAACTTTATAATATCCAGATACTGTAGTATCCAACTCTATGATGCCAAAACTTTACTGTTTACTTAAAATATATAATATAATAATAATAATAAAGATTTTTCTTTAATATCTTTATTTCTCTTTTATCTTTGAAACTAGTTTTTTTTTACTGGATCACATACATGTAAAAAAACTAGATAGCTAAATCAGTCTATTAGAACAGTCACACAATTTTTCAGCTAACTGAGGTTATAAACTTTCTTAAATTAACTTGTTCCCTCAAACCTATCTTTTTTAAAAACAACTATGTGATTGCTTTTTTGATGTATTAAACCTTTTTACATTTGTACCCTTAATTAAAGCTATAAGTTTAATTAAAGATCTTTTAGTTAACTCAAATTTATTTAAAGTAAAAACCAAATTTATTTTTGGTTTACTAGTTTTTGCAATTGAAACAAAAAAAACTTTTTACACAACCAGAAAGACTCGTTTTATTGCCTCAGTTCTCAAATTACTAAACCAATATACAACAGCGAGGTTAATTTTTTTGCTTGCAATGACTACAGCTTTATATTTACAGAAAATCAAAAAGTACAAACTTAAAAGTGTAATGTGATATACTGCAATATGCAAAAAATGTTAATAAAATGTACAATTTACAGTTGTTTTTTAGTTATAACAACGTTTATTAAAAAATGTTCATATACAAACTCAAAAAAAAATTTAAAGTATTCATAACTGTTTAAAAGCTAACAACGCCGACGCAAAGAATCTTAAACATTTCTTAACTGCTCTATTTAAAAATACGCAACATCTTCATTTATTCTATTAACTAAGTTATTTGTGTCTTAAATTTCTGTCGCATAGATTTTTTTTAATGTATCCGAGAAGTACAAAACTAATCAAAGTATATTAGACAAACAAACCGGCCAGGCTGCTAGATTTTTTTCTTCCAATCCAGCATAGAAAAATTTATTATTTAGACAATCTCTAAAACCCGTATGACACTGTCCATAATTATGTCTTGAATTATATATATAATTATAGATCAGACCATTCGCGTGTGTAATACACACAAATTATCAAGGTCACAATTATATCTTGAAAATTTAGAACATGTTCTATTTTCCCATCTATAATCGACGCGAACATGATGTGCGCATATTATTTTGTATTTTCATTTTTTTTTTCAATTTTACCACTGCAGCTCCACATATATCAATTGCTACTACTTTTTTAATTTGTTCTGCTTTCATTTTTTATTATTTTCATTAATTGTATAACTAACTGTAGCAATATTCAATTCAAAACAAATGACATAACCTGCAAAGTGTAGTAAACATTGAGACTTGATTTGACAGAACATAGATAAGGCGCAAGCGTGGTTTTATAATTATATAAAGAATTATATACAGTGTCATACAGGATATTAATTTTATATATGGAATTATTGCACAAATTCTAATAAAAATTATATATATATATATATATATATATATATATATATATATATATATATATAGAGATGTTAACTCCCTTATAGAGGCGTTTTCGCGCACAATTTTAACCTGATCGAGGCGTTGAAATTTTAGAAGCGAGCGCTCGCACCAGCGCACATAAACAGCCAGTTCGAGGCGTCTAGCGGTTAGTACTAATTTTGCTCGACTAGATGGCTACTGCAGCAGGTTTTAAGAAATATGCACAAATCTCAATAACATATGTTGTTTTCATTGAATCTTGGGAGTTGCAGCGTAGATAAATATTTCGTAATATTATATATTTTTTCTAAATAAAAATGTTTGTTTATAAATAATTCAATTGATTAATTAACAAAATAATAAATAGTAAAGTACAATCAAAAAGTAGTTTGATGCAAACGATTTAGTTATTAGAAATAAATAATTACTCAATTGTACTGAAACAACTGCTATATATTGAATTAAAAAAAAAGAATAAATATTGAATATTTTATTAAAAATTGTTTAATAAAAAAACAAAAAATTGCTAATTCCAAAAATTAATTACTAGAATTAGTCAGTAAGTGAACGATTTACTTACGTTACAATGTCAGTTGTTTTGATTATTAATAATATAATAAATTTAATCAAACATAACTATTATTATTTAAATTTAATAAATAAATAGGGGGCATTGCGTTACTACCTCTGACGATAACTATTATGCATAAAAACAAACAATCTTACATTCCTATCACTTTCAAACTTTTTTATAGAGGCGTTTTGCGCATACTTTTAACCTGATCGAGGCGTTGAAGTTTTTGATAAAAGCGCCCGGTCCAGGCGCACAAAAACACCCAGTTTGAGGCTTCTAGCGATTTTTCACGCTTATTTTTGACTGGTTCGAGGCGTCTAAGCTTCTAATAAGTTGTTTGTATGCGCTGCTAGACGCATCAGTAGGCATCCACAAATCAAAATCATTGTTTGAATATTATTTGTAAATGATTATAAGAAGCTTTAATTAGATTTAGAACTATTTAATATACATAATTATTTAAAACAACAGTAACAATGTTATTTTAACAAAAAAAATAATTTAAAAAAAAATGTTAGTAACTTTTTTTTAATCACAAAAAAAAAATTATAAAAAATATAGTTGTCAATGAATATCGTCATCAGTTTTATAAAATATCCACAGTTTTACATTTTTGTACATGTTTATGTCTGAAACATACAGATATTTTAGAAAAAATAATTAATATTATAAAATGCAAACCTTATATTTTGCGGTTTATAACATATTTAAATAGTCAATGTGTATCTGTAACCATAGTAATAATTGTACATTTATACAATAACCGCATTAACTATCTCGTAAAAGCGAAATTTTATGCACATTTTACCGTTAAAATTTAAGGTAAGCTAAGCTCCCGCTTCAGGCGCACATAAACATCTAGTTTGAGGCGTCTATAGCGGTCATTCACGCACATTAAGGTGTTACATGACCTTGACCATGACTACAACAAAAATTATTTGTGTTTTATAAATGTCCATTACTTTATCTTTCTTTATAGAAATAGTTTTTGTAGCATCTAGCACACTTTTGATCAGTTTCAGGAGTTTTAAGTTTTTATACATTGTATATATGCGTAATAGCACTTAATAATTAATTTAAAAAAATGTATACCATTGTTTATAAATGGATAACTTATTTGTTTTTTATAAATCATTACATAATTATTATATAATACTTAAATTATTAAAATTTAATTTTAGTGTAGCTAAATAGTAATATAAACCATAAAAAAATAGTATTAATTATTAAATATTATTTTTTATTTGTATTATTTATAAATGCATATAATTGGGCAGATGTGTGTTCTACGGAAATAGAAATAGTTGCATCTTTGACTACATTGTCACACACTTTCCTCTGGGCACTTACTGTATATAACTCCTTCTTTAGAAATATCAATATTATCATTAGTATTTAATTTTTTGACAATGTCAATATTTCTTTCTTCGGAAATTTCAATATTCTTTTCTTTTGGTAATATTTCTTTTGAATGTTAAGATATATTTTGTAAAATGTTAATTTTATTTGTGGCGTTTACGTTTTCCAAACTTTCCTGAGAATCATCTTCTACAATAGAAATAACACAATAATTAAAAAAAATTAAATATATTTATAAAATTATAAATTACCTTGTTGATTTGGAATAATTTTGTCTTCCTGGGACGTAGCTGCTTCTATCTCGTTCATTTTCAGCACCATCTCATCTTTTTCTAAAAATAATATTACAGAATTTATTATTAAATAAATTAGTGAATTATTAAGTTATTATTTTAAATAATTTGATATTACTTACCACCGCGAAATAATACTTTCGCGTCATACGTTCCCAAATTTTCGTAGCAAACTTTCCTTACAGAATTGTTCTCGTTACGATCCATTTGCCGTTGATTACAAATGTAATACAATCCATCTTCTAAAAACTTTACTAAATAAAACATCGCTAAATTATATTCTCCACTCTATCACAAATTTACTAAACAGTAAACACTTTTTCTTAAATTACAATATATATATATATATATCCTAATAATTAATGAAAAAGGGTAGGAGTAAAGCAATAAATGCTATTTTTCGTATTATTATATGTACCCTTTCAGTCGCATCCGGATTAGAATTAATGCTTTCTAATGAGATTTTAATAAACATTTGTTTCATCTTTTCTAACATGATTTATTATCATAGTATTATGTTACAAATTAGGTTATATTGCTAAATAAAAAATCTTGATATTATCTATTTCATTAGTTAAAACTAATAAACATAATGATTTTACAATAAATTAAACAAAATCTATTACTAAAAACTTTATAATCAAATTAAAAAAATATATAATTTAGTTAGATTATTAAATAAGTGACCAGATGGCGGTCGCTATTGTGCGCGTATGCCGTTTTTAGCACAAATTAGAATTTTTTGAAAAATTATATATTGGTTCCATCGCCATAATTAAAATTTAAGCCATGTGCGTTCTCTTTTCACTACAAGTTTATAACGTGCGATCGTCATCATAAGATTCGTAATTACTAGTTCTCTGAAATAATATTAGTTTATTTTTGGATTGATGTTGTTTTAGCAAATATGATAAAGAAATATGCAATAATTAAAAAAAATATAAGAGGTTTTAGTTATTTTTTATTCCAAGTAACTAAAAGTATTATTATTCGATATTATTTTATTTATAATGTCTTAATTATTATTTGATTCACTTTGATTTAATGTAAAATGATATCATTCTGGAAAAGAAGTTCATTTTCAAAGTTGTGTTTAAACACTTCTCAATTCATTAACAACAAAACATATTTTTGATGATAATATGATTAATATAATTAAACTGATTGATTTATGAGCAGGTGATTGTTTCTTTCCTGTGACCCGCAACTGCATGATTCTGTCATAAAGGGAAATACTAATCTTCCGGTTTTTCTTGGCTTAATTATGTCTACATATACAAAATCTCTATAATTACCGTAATAAAAGAGCAGGTAAAAATATATAGATTATTTTTTTACTTTTTAGAATGGTTTTATTAGAATAGAGAATTGACGATTGGTGATATAAGAAAAGGCAACACACAGTTACACATGTCTACTGTGTCAAATATTTTCCTGTCTTTTTATGCAAATGTCAATTGAAGCAAATTTCAGTGTCGCTATGTATGTCATGATTGCATTTTTTATTCAAATCAATTATATTTGATCTAATAAAATGTTATAATACATTTTAAGCAATTATTATAAAATAATATCTATAAAGAGTACGATAAATTCTATTTACTAAGCAATGCGATATTCAGGTAGTTAATTCTTCGTCGATGTAACGAAATTGAAGTATCATGTCAACAACATATATTTTTTAAACATCGCCGCTACTATTACAATCCTAAGCAAAACCTTGTTGAAATTACCTGGTAAAGTGATGAATATTACATAAACATGACATAACCAGTGCTTAATACTTATCAATATATTTAGTATTGTTACCTGTAAATTTGTAGTTAAAAGCAGAAGAATAGACAATGACATAAATATAATTATAGCGTTTAGTTTTTTTATTGGTATTTTCAAAATTGTTTTATGTAAACAAATTAAAGTATATAAATACTAGCAAAAATATTACCAATTCATTTTTTTATAAATCTTGAAAAAGACAGATTATAGAAAAAATTATATGCAAAAAACGAGTAGTAAAATATAACAGCAAGTAGTTTTAAAATATTTCCCTCACGTGTTGAATGACCTTGCCCATTTATGGCTTTTCAACCTTTTGTCTGTTTACTTTCAATGAACTCGTATAATAATGGAATTAAGATAAATAATATTTTGTGGTTTATAATTTTTTTTATTTATTTAACTAAGGAATTTAAATTATGTAACGTGTCATTTATGCATAGAAACAATTGTAGTTTCGATGTTAATAAGTACCAAAGTATAACAATTAACTTATTAATTATATAAATTAAACAAATTTAAAGTATTGTAATCATATCTGGATTAAAATCAAATAAATATAAAACCAGTAGTTTCAGGTTTGTATTATACAACAAGAAGTAAACATAGGATTGTTACAATGCAAAACATAATAAAGATTAACCATGTTGTTATGAAGTTATAATGTTGTCAATATGTGATGTCATGTTATTATGTTATACTTTATCATGTTATTATGTAAACCATGTTATCATGTATTATGTATTAATGTTATGATAATAATCATAATGACATACTAAATAATAGTAGGACAATACGATTATGTGGTAACTTAATAGCATAACATAACATGACAACATGATATCATAATAACATTCTAACTTGATAACATTATATCATAATAACATCATAACTTGATAACATGATTTCATAATAACATCATAACTTGATAACATAATAACATAATAACATAATAACATAATAACATGCAAGCTTGATAACATGAAACTATATTACCATGATAACTTGATAACATGATAATTTGATAACATAGTAACATGCAAACATAATAACATGATAACATGATAACATGATAACATAATAACATGATAACATGATAACACAATAACATGATTACATGATAACATGATAATAATAATAACATGATAACATGATAACATGATAACATGATAACATGATAACATGATAACATGATAACATGATAACATGATAACATGATAACATGATTACATGATAACATGATAACATGATAACATGATAACATGATAACATGATAACATGATAACATGATAACATGATAACATGATAACATGATAACATGATAACATGATAACATGTGTAACATGATAACATGATAACATGATAACATGATAACATGATAACATGATAACATGATAACATAATAACATGATAACATGATAACATGATAACATGATAACTTGATAACATGATAACCTAAAAACAGAAATAATACATAATAATTTGATAACATAATTACATAATAATTTAGTAAGTTAATAACACAAAAACATGATAACACTATAACTTGATTACATGTAAACATAATGACACGATGACTTGATATAATGATAACATGATAACATAATAACAAAATAACATGAGAACATGATAATATGATAACATGATAACATGATAAAATAATAACATGATAACATGATAACATGATAACATGATAACATGATAACATAATAATATGATAACATGATAATATGATAACATGATAACATAAGAACATGATATCATGATAACATGATATCATGATAACATGATAAAATGATAACATGATAACATGATAACATGATAACATGATAACATGATAACATGATAACATGATAACATGATAACATGATAACATGATAACATGATAACATGATAACGTGATAACAAGTAAAATCATAACATGATTACGTGATAACATGGTAACATGATAACATAACAACATGAAAACATGATAACATGATAAAATGATTACATGATAACGTGATAACAAGATAACATGATAACATGGTAACATGATAACATGATAACATGATAAAATGATAACATGATAACGTGATAACATGATAACATGATAACATGATAACATGATAACATGATAACATGATAACATGATAACATGATAACATGATAACATGTGTAACATGATAACATGATAACATGATAACATGATAACATGATAACATGATAACATGATAACATGATAACCAGATAACATAATAACATGATAACATGATAACTTGATAACATGATAACCTAAAAACAGAAATAATACATAATAATTTGATAACATAATTACATAATAATTTAGTAAGTTAATAACACAAAAACATGATAACACTATAACTTGATTACATGTAAACATAATGACACGATGACTTGATATAATGATAACATGATAACATAATAACAAAATAACATGAGAACATGATAATATGATAACATGATAACATGATAAAATAATAACATGATAACATGATAACATGATAACATGATAACATAATAATATGATAACATGATAATATGATAACATGATAACATAAGAACATGATATCATGATATCATGATAACATGATAAAATGATAACATGATAACATGATAACATGATAACATGATAACGTGATAACAAGTAAAATCATAACATGATTACGTGATAACATGGTAACATGATAACATAACAACATGAAAACATGATAACATGATAACATGATAAAATGATTACATGATAACATGATAACAAGATAACATGATAACATGGTAACATGATAACATGATAACATGATAAAATGATAACATGATAACGTGATAACATGATAACATGATAACATGATAACATGATAACATGATAACATGATAACATGATAACATGATAACGTGATAACAAGTAAAATCATAGCATGATTACGTGATAACATGGTAACATGATAACATAACAACATGAAAACATGATAACATGATAAAATGATTACATGATAACATGATAACAAGATAACATGATAACATGGTAACATGATAACATGAAAACATTATAACATGATAACATAATAACATGATAACATGATAACATGATAACATGATAACATGATAACATGATAACATGATAACATGATAACATGATAACATGTGTAACATGATAACATGATAACATGATAACATGATAACATGATAACATGATAACATGATAACATAATAACATGATAACATGATAACATGATAACATGATAACATGATAACATGATAACTTGATAACATGATAACCTAAAAACAGAAATAATACATAATAATTTGATAACATAATTACATAATAATTTAGTAAGTTAATAACACAAAAACATGATAACACTATAACTTGATTACATGTAAACATAATGACACGATGACTTGATATAATGATAACATGATAACATAATAACAAAATAACATGAGAACATGATAATATGATAACATGATAACATGATAAAATAATAACATGATAACATGATAACATGATAACATAATAATATGATAACATGATAATATGATAACATGATAACATAAGAACATGATATCATGATAACATGATATCATGATAACATGATAAAATGATAACATGATAACATGATAACATGATAACATGATAACATGATAACATGATAACATGATAACATGATAACATGATAACATGATAACATGATAACATGATAACATGATAACATGATAACATGATAACATGATAACGTGATAACAAGTAAAATCATAACATGATTACGTGATAACATGGTAACATGATAACATAACAACATGAAAACATGATAACATGATAACATGCTAAAATGATTACATGATAACATGATAACAAGATAACATGATAACATGGTAACATGATAACATGATAACATGATAAAATGATAACATGATAACGTGATAACATGATAACATGATAACATGATAACATGATAACATGATAACATGATAACATGATAACATGATAACATGATAACATGATAACATGATAACATGTGTAACATGATAACATGATAACATGATAACATGATAACATGATAACATGATAACCAGATAACATAATAACATGATAACATGATAACTTGATAACATGATAACCTAAAAACAGAAATAATACATAATAATTTGATAACATAATTACATAATAATTTAGTAAGTTAATAACACAAAAACATGATAACACTATAACTTGATTACATGTAAACATAATGACACGATGACTTGATATAATGATAACATGATAACATAATAACAAAATAACATGAGAACATGATAATATGATAACATGATAACATGATAAAATAATAACATGATAACATGATAACATGATAACATGATAACATAATAATATGATAACATGATAATATGATAACATGATAACATAAGAACATAATATCATGATAACATGATATCATGATAACATGATAAAATGATAACATGATAACATGATAACATGATAACATGATAACATGATAACGTGATAACAAGTAAAATCATAACATGATTACGTGATAACATGGTAACATGATAACATAACAACATGAAAACATGATAACATGATAACATGATAAAATGATTACATGATAACATGATAACAAGATAACATGATAACATGGTAACATGATAACATGATAAAATGATAACATGATAACGTGATAACATGATAACATGATAACATGATAACATGATAACATGATAACATGATAACATGATAACGTGATAACAAGTAAAATCATAGCATGATTACGTGATAACATGGTAACATGATAACATAACAACATGAAAACATGATAACATGATAACATGATAAAATGATTACATGATAACATGATAACAAGATAACATGATAACATGGTAACATGATAACATGATAAAATGATAACATGATAACGTGATAACATGATAACATGATAAAATGATTACATGATAACATGATAACAAGATAACATGATAACATGGTAACATGATAACATGAAAACATTATAACATGATAACATAATAACATGATAACATGATAACATAATAACATAATAACATGATAACATGATAACATCACAACATGATAACATGATAACATGATAACATGATAACATGATAACATGATAACATGATAACATGATAACATGATAACATGATAACATGATAACATAATAACATGATAACATGGTAACATATCAACATAATAATATGATAATATGGTAACATGATAACATGATAAAATGATAACATGATAACGTGATAACATGATAACATGATAAAATGATTACATGATAACATGATAACAAGATAACATGATAACATGGTAACATGATAACATGAAAACATTATAACATGATAACATAATAACATGATAACATGATAACATAATAACATAATAACATGATAACATGATAACATCACAACATGATAACATGATAACATGATAACATGATAACA
Source organism: Tachinus rufipes (assembly GCA_963932245.1). Lineage (NCBI taxonomy): Eukaryota > Metazoa > Arthropoda > Insecta > Coleoptera > Staphylinidae > Tachinus > Tachinus rufipes. The sequence continues at coordinate 41,751,462 of OZ010745.1, read as the reverse complement.
TGATAACATGATAACATGATAACATGATAACATGATAACATGATAACATGATAACATGATAACATAATAACATGATAACATGGTAACATATCAACATAATAATATGATAATATGATAACATGATAACATGATATCATGATAACATGATAAAATGATAACATGATAAAATGATAACATGTTAACATGATAACATGATAACATGATAACATTATAACGTGATAACATGATAACATGATAACATGATAACATCATTACTTGATAACATGATCACATGGTAACATGATAACATAATAACATAAAAACATAAAAACATGATAACATGATAACATGATAACATGATAACATAATAACATATTAACATGATAACATGATAACATGATAACATGATGACATGGTAACATCATAACATCATAACATGATATCATGATAACATGATAACATGATAACATGATAACATGATAACATGATAACATGGGAACATAATAACATAATAACATAATAACATAAAAACATGATTACATGATAATATGATTACATGATAACATGATAACATGATAACATGATAACATGGTAACATAATAACATAATAACATGAAAACATGATAACATGATAATATGATAATATGATTACATGATAACATGATAACATGATAACATGATAACATGGTAACATGATAACATGATAACCTTATAACATGATAACATGATAACATGATAACATAAAAACATAAAAACATGAAAACATGAAAACATGAAAACATGAAAACATGAAAACGTAATAACATGATAATATAATAACATGATAACATGGTAACATGATAACATGATAACATGATAACCTTATAACATGATAACATGATAACATGATAACATGATAACATAAAAACATAAAAACATGAAAACGTAATAACATGATAATATAATAATATAATAACAAGATAACATGATAACATGATAACATGATAACATGATAACATGATAACATAATACCATAATAACATGATAACATGATAATATGATAACATATGAACATGATAACATGTTGACATGATAACATGATAACATGATAACATGATATTATGATAACGTGATAACATGATAACATGATAACATGATAACATGATAACATGATAACATGACAACATGATAACATGATATCTTGATAACATTGTAACATCATAACATGATAACATGATAACATGATAACATGATAAAATGATAACATAATAACATGATAACATGATAACATGATAACATGATAACATGACAACATGATAACATGACAACTTGATAACATGATATCTTGATAACATTGTAACATGATAACATGATAACATGATAACATGATAACATGATAACATGATAACATGATAACATGATAACATGATAACATGATAACATGATAACATGATAACATGATAACATGATAACATGATAACATGATAACATAATAATATGATAACATGATAACATGTTAATTTGATAACATGATATCATGATAACATGATAACATAATAACATGATAACATGATAACATGATAACATGATAACATGATAACATGATAACATGATAAGATGATAAGATGATAAGATGATAAGATGATAACATGACAAAATCACAACATAACATAACAACATGACCACATGATAACATGATAACATAATATCATGATATTATGATAACATGATAACATGATAACTTGATAACGTGATAACATGTTAACATATTAACATGATAACATGATAACAAGATAACATGATAACATGATAACATGATAACATGATAACATGATATTATGATAACATGATAACATTATAACATGATAACTTGATAACATGATAACATGATGACATAATAACGTGATTACTTGATAACACAATAACAAGATAATATAATAACATGATAACATAACAACATGACCACATGATAACATGATAACATCTTAACATGATAACATGATAACATGATAACATGATAACAAGATAACATGATAACATGATACAATGATAACATGATAACATGATATCATGACAACATGATAACATGATAACATGATTACTTGATAACACAATAACAAGACATTTTAATAACATGATAACATGATAAAATGATAACATGATAACATGATATCATGACAACATGATAACATGATAACATAATAACATGATTACTTGATAACATAATAACAAGACATTTTAATAACATGATAACATGATAACATGATAACATGATAACATAATAACATGATAACAAGATAACAAGATAACAAGCTAACAAGCTAACAAGATAACAAGATAACAAGATAACAAGATAACAAGATAACAAGATAACAAGATAACTAGATAACAAGATAACAAGATAGCTAGATAACAAGCTAACAAGATAACAAGATAACAAGATAACAAGATAACAAGATAACAAGATAGCAAGATAACAAGATAACAAGATAACAAGATAACAAGATAACAAGATAACAAGATAACAAGATAACAAGATAACAAGATAACTAGATAACAAGCTAACAAGATAACAAGACAACAAGTTAACAAGATAACAAGATAACAAGATAAGAAGATAACAAGATAACAAGATAACAAGATAACAAGATAACAAGATTACAAAATAACAAGATAACAAGATAACAAGATAACATAATAGCATAATAACATGATAACATTATAACATTATAACATTATAACATTATAACATGATAACATGATAACATGATATTATGATAACATGATAACATGTTAACATTATAACTTGATAACATGATAACATACTAACATGAAAACTTGACAAAGTGAAAACACGTTATCAATAAAAACATTAAGACATGATAACCTAATATCATAATAACTCGATTACTTGATAACACGATAACACAATTACAGGATAACATTATAACATGATAACATTATAACATTCTTGTTAACAAAATAACATAATATATGACAACTTGATAAAATTATAACAAGATATATGACGTACATAAAACAACTACCAAAAAATGAGTATAAATTGCCGGTTTAACGCGACAGCTAATGTAGTTATCACAATAATGTGCATTATTATTATTATTACAGGTACTTATTGACCTTAGTACACATTTTTTTTGTTGTTAATTTATAAGCAATTATTGTTTGTTCTTTTTTGTAATACAAATATCATAGTTGCATCAGAGGCATATAAACATTGTGTTAGAGTTTAGACGCCTCGAACAAGTTAAAAGTGTGTGTTAGCTGTGAAATATATATTTTCTACACAAACAATCATCAAACTAAAAGCTAAAACGCCTATAGTATGTAGTGAATCGTGTATCAAGGGTTGAAAATAGGCTTTAGCAGTTTGCTATTGCTTTGCTTCTACATGTTGCTAAAAGCGAAGGGCTGCTTAAGCACTTTGGTACAAATTACACTCAATATTTTTTTGCCTGCCCTAAATAAATACATTTTTCAGGAAGTTTCAAGATTAATTTTAATCTGTCACTACTGTCAGATTTTAAAGTATGTCGTCATCATGCGAAATCGTGATTTACAGCTAATTAAATACCGCAAATAATTTACAAGCCTTTGTCGTTTCGGCCCGCATTTTTGGGCCAAAACAACGGTTTCAGTAGAGTCAGGCAAAAAAAGTAGTTAAAAGTAGATGCAAAACTTTAGTTAACATAAACTAGATAAAATGTTTATTGTTTTATAGAATAAACAAATGTTAAATCCCTTATGGAGGCATTTTTGCGCATACTTTTAACCTGATGCAGGCGTTAAAACTTTTGAGGCAACCGCACGCTCCAAGCGCACATAAACGCTCACTTCAAGGCGCCTAGTGGTCTTTTACACACATTTTATAATAGCTATACAATACTGCAATTTATCTTAATTCTGGTGGCATTTAGTTGAACCTTTTCCTACTGCATTTTAGCATGGTCACAGTTATTAAGACACAAACCACAAATAATCGGCAGCAAATGAAACTCTCTCGGCCAAAAAATAAACCTCGTCTTCAATTTTTAAATTTATTTTGTAAATATCTGTGAATGTAATGGTTGGATCAAAAATATATTACTGCTTCATGTTATAATAAGTATCGCTGAATAGCGTGATGCTGTTATTTAACTAAAAATTTTGATCGCCTCTAAAAGGTAGAAAATGTATCGCCCGTAAACAGGCGAATGTCCGTATATATATATATATATATATATATATATATATATATATATATATATATATATATATATATATATAATTCAAGACATAATTATAGACAGTGTCAAACGAGTTTAACTCATTAATTTTTAACATCGGGTTGCGACCCAAATTTGGGTTGCGCGAGGTATTACGGTGGGTTGCGGAAAACCTTTAAATAATTTTAAAACGGTTTTATTTTACACACAGAAACACAGAAATGCAAGGTTAAACCCGTACTGTATAAAAATAAGCAAAAAACATTGCAAGACGTCATTTGGCAGCGTGTTCAATACTAAACTAGTTTTTGGAAAATTATAATGACAACATCATTCGCGTAAAGACTATGCATATTTGAATAACTTTAAAAATAAAATTAAAAAATATATTCTACAAAAAATTGCTCAAAATGCAAAGTAGTAAAGTATATAAAAAAAATTGTCAGAATAAGTTTTATGAGTAGATATTTACATATTTCAACAGTTTTATGAGCGTAATTTGGTACATTTTTACAATAATTTAATATTTCATAATTAAACGTTGATATTTTTGACATTTTATGTATTTCTTTTCACTTTTTAATACTTTACAAGTATAGCCCAGTTTTAAGTTTGCTAATAATTTTTTTAATATTCAATGTCCGGATTTTGCTATTTTTGAGATTTTATGAACATTTTTACAGATTATGTCCGGATTTTGTTATTTTTTACATTATAACAAATAAAAAAATAGTTTTCAACAAATATACAATTGTTTATATTTTTAATTTTACATTATAGATATAAATTTTGATAACATAATTTTTTTACATTAGGTTGCCAGCAAAAAAATTTAAAAACCGTTGCTCTAACTTGTAGTGCATTGTGCACCGTTGCTCCTTTATGTTGGTACCACATTGATCTTAGTGCATCTAAAAGCACATCTTCTTATAATTACGTTAAGGTATTATTTAGAAAGTTTAAATATATCACAATTAATCCAATGTCGTAATACGTAGTCCAATATTATAAACGCATACAGAACCGGCCCAAATGTTAATACTAAAGCGTTGTTAAAAACAGTTATCTTAGTAACATAAAAATTTTAGTATTTCCATTTATGATTATTATACAGTTGATGATACCATTCTGAGCAATTTATTCGTTCATTATTGTTCACAATATTTTTTGTAACATAATGAACACAAATTGGTGCATTCTTTTAAATATTTAGTGATTAGGTTATTTTTGCTAAGGATTTCTTTTTTATTAGCTTTCTGTCATTCCTTGTTAAATATAGGCTTTTTTGGTTTTTTCTATGTTTTCTTATCTTGAGCTGTTTTTATCTACAATTTCTTGGATACTTTTGTGACGTCGTTTATCCATGTGGTTTATTTTTTGTGTCTATCTGCCTTGTTATGTGTTTAACCCATCTTTATTTAAGATTCGCAACACATTCCATAACGTCTGCTATTTTTGTTTTATTTTGCATATCAATGTTTTTTATTTGGTCTCTTAGAGATATTCCCAGCATGGCCTGCTCTAATATTCTTTGAAAAACTTTTATTTTTTGCGTCGTTTTTTGTAATTGCCAGGGTTTTTTGTAATTGTCATATATATGCCGTTTTATGGTTTTTGGCATGTCTTCGTCTCTTAACTTGCCAATAGCAACTCATGCCAATTGGATTCTGCGTGTCACTTCAGCAAATTGGTTTTATTTTATGTCCGAGATGTAGTTGTAACAACTTTTATTATTGTGTTATTAATAAATGCATTTAATACATACAAAAGTTACATTTTTTATTATGATACATTGTACATAGGTGGCTTTGTTCAATAGGACATGCGGCCGAAAACAGTCTGTGTCTATTTATATGTCATTTATATGTCTGGTAATTGGTTGAGATATATTGTAAAGTCTTTTAGGTGTTTTTGAGTGTCTTTTAATACGTCATTGACTGTCTGTTTGTTTGTTGACTCTAATGAAATTTGTTTTTCTGTAGAGTAAATTGAGCAGTTTGTTAAGATATGGTGTGGTGTTTCCACCACGTTACATGTTAAACTGTTAGGTGTTTCCACCTGGTTAAATAAATATTTTTTGTCTGCCGTCAGTCAATGTCCTGTTCTGTATCTTATAATTTTTTTTATAAGTTGTCTTTGTATGTCAGTGTACGAAAACCATAGGATATATGTTGGCGTAGGCTGTATTATCTTGTATTTTCTTCCGGTTGTGTTGTTTCGTTGATATTGTTGCGTCCATTCTTTTAGAATCTCGCTTTGTATGTAGTTTTTGACATCTTTGTGTGGTGCTGAAACTCTGGTAACGGGTTGTTCTACGTTCTTAGCGGCATAGTCAGCTTGGTCGTTTCCTGAGACATCGCAGTAGCTTAGGATCCATTGTAGATTATTTGGTGCCCTTGGTGTTTTAGTTCCATAGTGTTTTTGTAAATTTCTTCTGCTGGTTGTAAAAGTTTTTTTTAGTGTTTGGAGTGATAACATAGAGTCGGTTATAATTACATATTTTGAGGAAATAGGTTGGGAGTGCTTGGATATTAGGAATTGGGCTAGCTTTATTGCGGTTAGTTCAGCCGTTGATATTAACGTCTCTGTTTGGATTTTTAAGTCAGCAGTTTTTTGAACTTTTGGCCAAATTGCAGCTGAAGCTGTGTAGTTTTGTTTTTTGGATCCATCGGTGAAGATTTTATGGTGATGTGTATATCTTTCTTCTATGTGTTTGAATGTTTTGGAATGTAACAGTATTTGGTCTGCTGATTTGGATGTTATGTTTGGAATTTAAGTAAAGATGGATAGAGGTTCTATGAATAATGGATAGGTTTGTTGGGTTTTATTAGGGTTGATGTTGCTGAGCTCTGTTTGAGCTTTTAGTCTATCGTGCATTTTAAGATCTATTGGTTTTTTTTTGTTTTTCCAGTAGGTATGATTGCGATATATTTTACTGATTTCGTTCAAGTTATCTTTCAGTTGTTTGTTTATTTCTGGTTTTGTTATATAAGTAGATATTTTTTGTTTGATTTGTAATCCTATTGGAATATTACCAGCTTTGCTAAGAATGGCGTCGATTAGAGTAGTGTGAAGAACACCTAAACATATTTTTATACATTGATTTTGTGTTTTTTGTATGGCTTGCTGTTGCGTTTTTGGTAGATTGTTTGCGTATATTGGTGTTCCATAGTGTATTTTTGGTTTTATTAGAGTTTTATATATACGTAGCATGTGCTCTTGTTTGGTTTCAGTTTTTGCTGATGTTAATGCTTTTAGTATGTTGGTATCCTTTTTAACTTTTGGTATTACTGTTTGTACTTGTTTAGTAAAATTTAATTTTTTGTCTAGCCAAATACCTAAAAATTTGTGTTTTTCTGATTCTTTTATTTCCATGTTGCTTAGTTTTTGTTTATGTTCAGGCGTTATATGTTTTCTGGTGAAGTGTATTGTTGTACATTTTGTTGGATTTATTTTCAGGTTTAGCTTTATTAAAGTTTGTTGTAATTTGTCAAGGTTGTATTGAAATTTGCTCGTGTTTTCTTTAATATTTTTGTGGTTTGTGTATATAACTAAATCATCTGCATATTGTATCATTTTGATGTTCAAAAATTGTGCGATTTGGCTGGTATAAATATTAAACAGATAAGGGCTGAGTATGGATTCTTGAGGTAAACCAATGTTATTTATTCAGGATATTTCAGTATCTTTGGTTTGAAGTATATATTTTCTATCACTTAGAAAAGAATTTATATATTGTATAAAACAGTGAGGTATATGTGTTTGTATCATTATATTAAGAAGTGTAGGAATGTGTACATTATCGTATGCTCTGGTAATATTAATAAATGTTGCTGATGTGATATGTTGTTGGCCGTATTTATTCCTGATCTCTGTAGATAGGTGGTATAGAGCGTCCGTAGTGCACCTGTTTTGACGAAAACCATAACTGTTGTTTGAGAGGGATTGATCAGTTTCGATAAAAAAGTCAAGTCTATTTTTTATTAGTATTTAAAACTTTTATTAAACACGGCAGTAGTGCAATGCCTGTACGAACAAGGTTGTTCTTCAGCTTTATTTGGTTTTAGAATTGGGATAATTTTAGTTTGTTTCATTTCCATCGGTATTTGTTCGGTTGTCCACCAGATGTTGTATATGTTTATTAGTTTGAGTTTAGCGTTTTCTGAAAGCAGTTTTAGCATCTAATAATTGATTTGATCATAGCCGGGTAAAGTGTTTTTTTGTTTTGTTTTGATAGCACAATCAAATTCCCTTTTTGTAATGTTTACTTCTAGTGGATGGTATGGTTTAGATGAGTTGTCTATCTTTTTTTCTTTCTTTATTGTGTAGTCTGGAGTTAGTTGTGATAAAAATGCTTTAGCAAGAGTTGGGTCAGTTTTTATTTGGTCTTGTTTGTATGATGTTTCTTTAACATTTTTGATAATGTTCCAGGTTTTTTTAATGTTATGTCTTAGATTTAAATTCTCGCAAAACGTGTGCCAGTTGTCCTGTTTGGCTTAATTTATTGCTTTTCTAGCGGTTTTGCAAACTGTTTTCTATTTTTCGTAGTTTTCTTTGCTAGTTTGTGTTTTGAAAGTTTTTAAAAAGAGGCGTCTTTGAACTATGGTTTTGTTGCATTCTACTGTCCACCATTGTTTGTAAGTATGTTTGGTGTTTAAAAGTTCTGTTTTTGTTCTAGGTATGTTTTTGTCTACAGGTTTTTGATTTATTTCCAATAGCTCTTTAAAATGTATTGTATTGTTTTGAGCGTTTTCTATGTCTATCTCTATATCTTTATTATATTTTTTCCAGTTTGCAAGTTTGAAGTTTCTTCTAGATGGGACAAAATTTATGTTATTGTGTTATTGATGTAATTAATTTTAGTAGGAGTTCCGTCGTTAACATTTTGCGGTTAATAAACTCGAACTCTGCAGCCACGATAATTCGAGTATATCGACAATTTTATATCAAATGGATCAGAGGCAATTATAAGTCTAAGACAGACGGTTGTTTTAATGATTTCTGCTAACAAAGCAGTAGTATCTTAACATTATCCGTTAACAAAAGATTTAACTTTAGTTGAAATGATTGCAAAAAGTTGTCAGAGTGATAATAATAAAAAAAATAATATTTATCTTTATTTTGCAAAATTACAAAAAAAGCAAAATTCATCACATTGATGTTCTTCCACTTAACCTTAATTTTAACAGTTAATTTGATACATAAAATAAAAATTAATGAATGTATGTTTGGTTTAAATTTTTTCTTAAACTACACTAACTCAAGATTTGACATTGCGTACTCAAAATATTCGCTATAACCCTGCGACATTTTGATTAATTTATCAAAAAAATTATGTTTTAAATATTTAGACAATCAAGATTAATTAACTAAATTTATATTTATCAGATTTTTGTATTGTAAGCAATTCTTTTTTTTTGTAAACATAGCATATGCATACATATTTTTGTAATCTTTGTTTTATTCTTTACTTTTTTTTAAAGATAAAGTTTTTTAAAACTTCGACCTTGTAGGCAATGGTTTTATGTAGTGGCGGTCAAATGTTCAGAATTTTCTTATATTGCAATTTTATTGATTGGTGGTTTATATTTTGAAATCTGTATGTATTGTTTGAAAAAACAAAATAAATCCAGATCTAAGTTATTAGCAATTTTATTAACAAACAAATTTGCTAAGACCAACATATGATTTCTAATGGCGTCAAGACACGCATCAGCTCTCAGATGGATGTTATAAATGTAGTAAGGTTCTTTTAGAAACTGACTTATAAATGATTCTATTCTGTATAATAATTGATTTGAATAGTCACAACTTACTTACTAATGTTCATATTTAAAAAATTGCTTGCCATCTTGGCCTACTCAGGATGACCATTATGTGCAATCTAAACATTAAATCTTTATCTAACTTTATTTTTAGGTACTTCTTTACGGAATTGAAACATCTTTAAGATTATTGTTTTCTTGCAGAGTTAGCAAATAATTCATGTTTACTTTCCAGAAAAAAATTAAAGCTTTGTTCTTCTCAGGTTTGGTTTTTAATTTCTAGTAATTTAATCAAGTTTTAAGTGCAGCACAAGCCGCTTAATGTTTTAGCGTGATTACTTTTGAGTGCCTTAAAAATTTTGACACGAGGAGTGATGCATAGTATGGCTGATACATACAAGTTAAAGAACATCGAAGTACTAAACCTTAAGAAACCCTTGTCGCAATTAAACAAACAATAGATACATGTGTCCTTCTATTCAAATGATTAGAATAAGTTGTATTAGTTTCAAATTCAACTTAAAATACTGATTTTTAAGAATAGACCTTAGTGCAAAATATGACAGCAATAGCCTGTTTTATATAAAAATTAGTCTTGATTTGATCAGTAACTCTGGTTAGTTGCTAGGTTGTGGAAAATTCATATCTCTTGAAACTCATGTTAATGATTTGGCAATAGGTTTTTAGCCGCTGTGTGTTTCTGGATTTTATTTAAAATCACAGTTTTTTCTTAAGGTAGACTGAAGACTAATCGGGCGGTTTTAAAGAAAATGACTATCGTTTCCAATTTATGTGAAAGAAATTACATTAGACCTGTCACATAATAACAAAAAATTCAACGTCCTTAGCATTCTATTTGTAATGTTTGTGAAAAACATTACATCCTTGTAAAAATATGCTCTTAAAGCTGTATTTGGAATGCAATCTGGACTGAGTGCCAATTTGGGTTGAAGATAAATGATAATATCTATCACCCTATATTTTCAGAATTGAAGCAGTATCCGTGCGCTGCAGTCTTACTTCTTTGTGGACTCTTTCTACGTCCAAGTTTAAAGCTTTATTGTAGACTGGCGTGCATTGGAATTCAGAACTGCAAACAAAAAGCTTTGGCCTTGCTTTCTAAAGAATATTCAAAGCTTCTCTTGGTATAATTAAAAGATAACGGTGTATACTTGTTTCAAAAAGCTTTAGCAGTTAGATTATCATTTTTATAGCAGTATTTAAAAACAAATTTCTATTATTGATTTTTGTGCTTTTTGATTGTTTTTTTACCTCACTATTGAGCCAATTTACTTTGGTTTGGTCAGTTGTGTAAGGAAACTATTGTCATTTGTGTCTGGCACGATTTCAAGATTGGATAAGCTTTTTGGTGTCTCTGACAAGACTCAATCAATTCAATACTATTTTTTGCAAGGTTTTAGTAAACTTTTTATTTAGTGCTAGCAAGATGAGGCTAGTAAAGTAAACAACAGTGGTATCCTTCTTTCAGACGTTTCAATATCAAATGGTGAGCTAATGCTCTCTTTTAGAATATTAGAAAAAAAGTACTAGTTGGTCGTTCACTTCTTTCATAGAGATGTAATACTTGGTTTGTAGTTTGAGCTAAGATTGTTAATAAACTATAAGGACAAAAATTAAATACCTTTACATTTGAAGCAAAAAAATAGAACAAACAGGTTAAGGAAGCGGTAAAAAAAGTATTTACAGAAAATAAATAAGATGGAAAAAGAAAAAATATGTATAATCTGTCTAAAAAACAACGCAAAACATACGTTAGTAGAATTCAAAGCAAGAAAGAAAGATAGACAAGAGTTAGAAATAGTATTGGAAAACAAAATCAACAAATCCACAACCATTAATATATGCCTGAGTGACAAAAACAAATGGAAAACACTATTAAACTATGCAACGACAGTACTAAAGAAAAAGAATTTGAAGCTTTAAGATTTAGATAAAACAAAATAAAAGAAAACACACAAGTCAAAAGTTACATAAGAAACAAATATCTAGGCTGAATAACGCAAGAATGGAAAAAAGGAGAGATGAATGTCAGTGTAGAAAGTAAGACAGAAAAAGGGGGTATAGGGAAAAAATGGGACAAGAACAGCATATGTTGCCGCAGCAAACTGTGTAAATTCCGCAAGGCCTAAACCTGCCCACCTCAAACTAATACCACTTTATTGACAATGATAAGAACAAATTAACAGCAGGATCAACACAGAGAGAAAAACCGAAATGTATTGCCATGCGCTAATAATTTTCAATAGCCACTTATTAAGGCCAATACTTCACTATTAACAAATAATAACTAAAATAAAAGTTTGAGTTAAGAAATTCTTGAACAAAGCAATGTTAAAAATATTTCCAAGAAACCCTTGGTAACTGTAATAAGATGACATGTCTAGTCTAAGTAAACTTAAATTAAAGTTTCCTGTAACAAATGTTGGAAGCTGACAGTCTAGTATAGCATTGATATATGTTATGACTAAGCAACTGATATGCTAAAATCAACTTTATTAGTCCAATGTCAAAAAGATTAATAGTAATTGAATTAACCTTCAATTGAACAGTTGCAGGCGTAAGGACTTTCAAGTGTTTAGCTGATATTTTAATAAAGATTGTAGTTCAAAATCTTTGTGCTCCAGATGTGTTTCACAAATACGTAAAAGTGTTTCTAAGAGCTACAAAAGTTTTTTATAATAACATCATACACGTATCAATGTTATTTCTAAGAAAAAATTTCTAGATTCTCTTTTTTTTTGTTTATGCCGTTGTGATTCCAAAAGCGTATACAAAAAAATTGTCTATTATTAAGCGTGTCAACCATTATGAATTACTATACTAAATAAATCAAGATACAGTTTCTTTATTTTTTTACTATCAATATTGCAACATACCTGAAAATGATGGTTGAGTGCTAGAACTTGCTGCCTGAGCAAAAAATTCTTTTTTGCCTTACTTTTGACTAATTTTTAAAAAGCTAAAGTTTTGTTTTTGTTACTAGTAACGGTTTAAACTAATGTTTGTATCTGCACCTTCCAAAACTGACACTCTAAGCTTTCTGGGATAGAGCACATTTTAGAGGAATGGTTCTTAGAACATTCGTCTGTTTAACAAGACCGTGCTTATTTCATGTAAGCGTAAGAAACGTTGCACCTATTTGTCTATTGATCTAACCTTTAAACATACGTGACATTTGCATTTATATTCTAGTAACTACCGCAGTTTTAAAACGCTTGTTTGAAAGTTGATTTTTATTGATTTTGACCGTAGAACAGTCAAGATGTTCTTAAGGACTACATTGAAGGTTTCTTTAGCTTTGGTTTGATACAAATTTTTTTTTTGTTTAAAAAATCTTCATTCAACCTTGGTATCATTCTGATGACTTATTTCATGTCAATTGCACGAACCATAAATATACGTTTACGTGAAATACAAAAGTCTTCATTGGATAATATTTTTTTTATATATTATATAAACTAGAAGAGATTTTTTTTACTACGGGGAAATACCAGTAGTTTCATATTTTCAGACAGAAACCGTCAGGAAAGATGAAACAACTGGTTTTGAAAATTCTCGGAGTTGACATTCGTTTTAGTTTCTGTATACGAGCTGTCTTTGGTGTTGCTTGAGCTTCCGTCGTATTTAGATTGTAAAGGAATGCGTCTTTTTATTAAAGTTAACTCCATTGGTTCCTGTAAAAAAAAGTTGAATTAATAATCTAATTTGATAAGACGGTCAGTGCGTCTGTTACTATGTTTTTGGCAAAAAGCATGATAGATCTACCCTGACTAATTTTCTTAAAAAGTTTCTTAAACTGAACCTCCAAACTTTCTAGTGCTTTCACATCTGCTTTAGGATCCTTTATCTTCTTTGAATGTTCTTCATTTTTGTTTGGCGTTGCTGACCGGAATCTGTACTGTTGCCGCTTTGGCATTATTTGTTAAATAATAGCAGAAAAAATTAAATTTTAATAAAAATAATAATACTTTATAAGTTGTTTGTTTGCAATTAAACTTGCATTTATCGACGGTTGAAGTAGTTTTGATGCCTGGCTAATCTGCTTGCTGACTCTCTGTTGAATGAATGTTATTTTTAAAAAACTTCAGAAAGGATGTTAAACCTTTGGATGTACTACGTACGTACTACCAATTAAATAATGCTTTATATTTTATTCACATTGTACGCATTGCAATTTATTAAACGCTAATAAATTCTTTTAAATTTGATAGGTTAAAGGAAATTCTTCAAGGTATTATCTATTAGCAGCAAGAGCAATTTTGTCAAAAAAATACAATATTTGCATATTTATCTTGTGTAAAGGGAATTATGAACGCACAGTTAAAAACACGTTATTTTGAAAAAGCTGTATCTCCAAAAGGATAAAGAATTAAATACATGTTTATATCAATTTTTACTTAACAAAGTCTATTTTATCATCTCTTACTAAAATATTTGCCTTTGCCCACCGTAAATTGTCTATATTTTGCTATATGCTTTTTTGTTTTAAAAAGGCGCACATTCATTTGGTTTATTTTATGTCACTCATTAATTCTTATATTTAATAGTTTGTACCTGCATATATCCCATGCGTATAATCAAACCCTTTTCGTTGCATGCATTGAATAATCAGATGATCTCCTTTCCAATTGACTCAATAAACATACACATCACTTCTTTTTTAATTTAATGTCATAACTTTAAACAATTTTCAATAACACAATAGTTAGTGGACAGAAAGACCTCAGATTTGGAATAGCAGGAAGTTGGTATTTATTAATCCTTTTGATATAAAACTCAATTAATCTAACAAAATGCGCTATTAAAAATAATGAATAAGACACATCAATCTGGATTATAACAGTGAATCTATTTGTAGATTAATAATAATTCTATTATCTATTAATTTAATATTCAAAATCCAATTTAACGGCAAATTAAATATATATTAAATTCCCTATAAAACGTACATAAGATCACAGACAAGATAATCTGTCAACGATAGGTCAAACATCATGCGATTTAATAATAAAATACTTTGAATTATTTTTTATTGCATCTTTACTATCTCAGGACAGATTGCAATGATAAAACGGTCGTAGTACTATAGTATTTTTCAGATGTCACAATGCTAATCAAAGTATTCTTATCAATTAAATGTATTGAATGATAATATGTACTGTTACTAGAATTGCTATGCTAAAATACGCAATTTTATGCATATGCGGTAATGGTCATCTGTTAATTTAACACTTTCATAATACATTACATAACATTTCATAGCTAAGCAATCATTACCATATAATGACAAAGAATCATTAGAATGCAGTATGTTAGTTAAGTTGTTATTCATCCATATGCAAAAAAAATCACTCAGACTTATATTCAAGTTAAAATAGGGTTAAATTAATTAAATTATACTTTTAAGTTATCGTTTTGATAATTTATAAAAAAATATTAAAAAAAACAAATTGTAATGGAAATTACTAGTAAATTAATATTAAGAAGAGTTGTTTTTAATATAAATTATTTGATATTTACAAATATTACAAAAAAGAAAATGGTTGTTATTTCTGATAAAAATAATGACTACTGTTGTTATATTAGTTGTACAAATTAACATATAGAATGCTTTAATAATACTGTAATGAATTTAAATAAAGTCAAGACAAACCAATTACAATATGATTTATGCAAAATATATTTATATTTTAATTAAAATTTAGAAAGAAACAACATTTAATTAATACTTAATTGTTTTCAGTAATCCGAATAATAACATTGCATTGTTACCTTGCAATTAGATATTTTAAAAATCTATTTAATTTCTCTATAATTAAAAATGCACAAATTTAAAATAAATTGTTATTATATTTCACTTGCTTAATATTAGTTAATTATACCATAGATACGGAATATGTAAAGTAGTTCATAAATACTTAGGTATTATATGAGTGTTCTAATTCATAAAAGCTTGAAGATTTTTTCTAAAAGCTTGTAAAATGCTACAGACATTATAATTATTGCAAACTATTTTCTGGCAATTTTTCTATAATATACAGCTATAGTTTATTGTAGACTAAATAACTTAATCTTAAAAAACATCTTTGACTTTTTTTTTTAAATTTCAAAATGTCTTCTTCTTTATGTGCCATCTCTTACACGGAGGTTAGCAATTAACATGGCTATTTTTACTTTGAATATTTCTGCTCTAAACAGGTCCAGGAAATCCGGCGTCGACATATACTTCTTTTCCAGTTGATTTTTTTCTGCATTATTAGTTGCAGTATTTTATATTAATCCCCACGCATGGTATGACCTAAATATTCTATATTCCTAGTTTTAATTGTATTGATGACTTCAAGTTCTTTTTTCACTCTACTTAGCACCTTTTCATTTGTAACTTTATCAGTTCATGAGATCTTAAGGACTCTTTTGTATATCCACATTTCAAAAGCTTGGAGTTATTTGTGAGTTGTTAGTTTAGTGTTTATGCTTCCATGCTGTATAGTAATATAGGAAAGACATAACACCTCAGCATTTACAGACGGATTGCTATTGCTGAACATTTGTTTCAATTGAAGAAAAGCATTTCTAGCTAGTTCAGTTTTGTTTTTAATTTCTATCGTCTGTTCGTTGGTGCTAGTTACCCATATCCCAAAATATTTGTATTTAAATATTCTTTCAATCTGTGTGTTTTTAATAATAAAGTCATCATTAAGTATTCTTGATTTTGAGATAATCATATATCTGGTTATTTTTAATTTTATTTATAACCCGTATTTTGAGCTAACACCATTAACTTGTTTCACCATTCTTTGTAGATCATGTTGGTTATCTTCTAATAACACCGTATCGTCCGCATATTTAATTGTGTTGTTTGGTGGCCCGTTAACCACCAGTCCAGCTTGTTCTTTGTTGGGTATTGCTTCCTGAAAAAGCGCCTCCAAGTACAGATTAAAAAGCATTGGTAACAGTATGCATCCTTGTCTGACTCCTCTTTGTGTGTTGATGCTTTCTGTATATTTGTTATCCACTTTCACTACTGCTGTTTGATTCCAATATAGGTTTTCTATAATTCGTATGTCCTCCGTATCGACGTTTTTGTCTTTCACTTGTTTTACTAATTGTTCAAGTTGGACCCTATTGAACGCCTTTTCATAGTCAATGAATGCGTGTACTACTTTATTTATGTCCATACATCTTTGTATCAATACTAGAAAACCAAACAGTGCTGCATCCCGTGTGCTCAATCTGCTTCTAAAACCAAATTGCGTATCACTAATATCTTTCTGTAATTTAGTATATAGTCTATTGAGTATAATTTTAAGTAATACTTTTAGGGCGTGACTCATAAGTTTTATAGTTCTGTAGTTCCTACCTTTCCTATTATTTGGCTTCTTGGGTAAAGTTATGACTGTAGTTCTTAACCATTCATTTGGGATTATTTTTGTTTTATATATCATATTATAGAGATCTGTAATGATTTTTATTTAGTTGTCTTCTATGAGTTTTAATAGCTCAATTGGGACTTTATCTGGTCCAACGGCTTTACTTGTAATATTTAGGAATTACTTAATATGTCACAACAACATAAAAATATTGCAATCATCTGAAGAAAACATTGACACAAAACAACTTTTTGCAAAAAATCTCTTAGTAATAGTGCTTGTACGCGATAAATGTCATAAGTATACAATAATTGTTCTTAAAATTTTACAAGAGTATGTATGTTGTTGCACGAGCTTTGTGCAAGTTACACACTTTTCTTTGACTAAAATATTTATAATGCATACAAAAAGAATTAAATTAATTATTAAATGTTATACTATGTCATTTGACAAGTGATCTGTCACATTTTGGTGACATTGTGCGTTATGTTCATTTTTCGCATGGAATATGGGTCCTTAATGAAACGTTTAATATTGCATACTTTTCCGTAACAATAACAGTGAAACACATTGCAATAAGGAGTAGATAAAAGTATTTTTTGTTGTAAGTTTTTATAATAATAAGATCACTTATTTATATTACTCTTAAAAATATTTTGTCATGTCTTACAATATTCCTAACTCTATTGCATAAATTGCATGTTATAAATGTGATTATTTATTTAGTTTAAATTTTGTCACAAATTAAAATTGTATCAAAAATGGAGCTGTAGAGAGTACACTGCAATAGCATAGAGTAGACAAAAAATATGAAATAAGTACATATTGTACATACATAAACTGTCGCATTAGAAAAATATTTATTAATAAATAAAACATTTTTTATGCAAAATTTAAAAAAATACAACTGACTTTTGTATTTTACAAAATGTTATATAGCAATAAAGTTTAGAACCATCAATAACACTGACTTATTTACTAATATTTTTAACAGCAATGGAAACTTATTAACAAAGTATGTATAAACATTTTCATATGCAAATACAAACAAACAAAAAAAAAATACAAAAGTCAGTTATTTTTTTCACAAAATGTTACATTGCAATAAAATTTAAGACCATCAATAACACTAATTTATAAACATTTTAACAGCATGCGGCATTAATCACTATAAATACTCATAGTGCAATACCTTTTTTCTTTAAATTACTCGGCCCCTAACCATATCAGAAAAAATAACAACCCTCATTAAGTCGTCTGAAATGCATTACTCATGCATTATCTCCATAGGCCATAACCCTATTAATTTTTTCTATAATAAAAAAATCTTTTTTATTATAGTTCACAGAGGCTATCTGAAAAAGGAACTTATCTACCCGCATGGGGTCTACTAACCGATGCTGATTTTAACGCAGTTTCAAAACCGAGTTATGTTATCTTATTAATTACAATCTTTTTTTAAATATAATAATATTAGTAAATGACGTACTGATTGCGCTAAGTTTTATTATTTAAATAAAACAAGTACAAAATATTAAAGGAATATTAATTTAATAATTTTTGTTTTTTATTCATTTTAATTCTTAATAATAAAATTACTTGATGTTATAATAATTTGAAATAGAAAAGACTTGATTATTCTTACATTAATATTGTTTAATATTTGTTATTAGTGCATTTCAATATTTATTTTTTATAAGCCAACAATTTATTCTTTTATTTTACAATGATTAAGGTTATTTAAGCTCCTACAATCTATAATACCTTTTATCGCTTCAA
Source organism: Tachinus rufipes (assembly GCA_963932245.1). Taxonomy (NCBI): domain Eukaryota; kingdom Metazoa; phylum Arthropoda; class Insecta; order Coleoptera; family Staphylinidae; genus Tachinus; species Tachinus rufipes. Next base: position 41,732,343 of record OZ010745.1, on the reverse strand, counting down.
TCGCCATCTAGCCTTAGTGTATTAAAAACGGTTTGCTAAAATCTAGTACTAAATTTAGAAATGGCTTTGCTATAAATTTGCTGCATGTGAAAGAAAACTCTAGAACTGGAAAAAAATTACAAACTTGCTCTATACTAAATCCAGTTTTGACTTATTTTTAATAAATCTTATAATATTTTTTTATTTCTAATTGAACCATACAATAGCGTCAATAATATAAAAGTTAAGATTTCAATTAAAACAAAACAAAACATACATACATACAAAAAAAACAATTATAAAATCTTACAATAACAAAAAATAATAATCACATTATATATCATGTAAAATCTAACTAAAAGAAAAATTATAAGTTATCCCAATATTTGCCAATTGTATAACAAGTTTTGTTTTAAATTTTTTGCCATTAATTGTTTTTAATTCTAACGGTAGTTTTGTATTTAAGTATTACATAAATCTCAAAGCTCTCTTTTGAAACTTAAAAATCTTCTCTATACCAGATGATGCTCCCCATGCTATAATAATTCCATCTGAGGTTAATAAATTAAAATACGCAAAATATAACATACGTAAGATATTAAAACTTGATACAGATTTCAACTGTAATTACATAACATACAGATGCAAGTTTAATTGATAGTTGATCAATATGGTTTTAACTACATGATTGATCAACTGTAATCTCTACAAATTTGGTGTTTGTTTTTTGCTCAATAATTGTGCCATTACTTTTTACCAAATAGCACCTCAGTTATAGTAGGTATGATGAGATTTAGGTAGTTAAAAACCAATTTTTTGTATTTAAAAATAAGTTATATTTAGTAAACCACTCATGCAATTGGGAAAGGCAATATGTTGCTTGTCTAACAAGGCTTTTTGTGTTAGTAGCAAAAACAAAAAAAAGAGCAAATGAATTTGTCTTACTAATGTACTTACTTTATGTCGTTAATGTACATGATAAACAACAAATGCCTTAATACAGATCACTGAAGTACTACTTTATTTGAAGTTAGGGTTTTTGATGATTTTTGTTCAATGTCAACGTAATGGGATTTATCTTTTAGATATGATTATTCTTCTTCTTATAGTGCCATACTCGCTACGAGTGTTCCGCGCCCCTCTCGTATGTTTGTGGTGCGCGATAATAGTTCCACACAAACATACAAGACCTACAGTTTAACGTGGAATCTGAACCACACCACTAGAGGGGTTTACTAGGCAAATACTTTGATGGTTTGCCATTGTTTTGCAAAGGAGATGACCGCATCGAAATATATTCGACAAATTAGATATTGCCGCTGCCGGGAATGAAACTCGGGCTGCCTGCACAACATTCCTCGCACTAGACCATTGTGCTACGGTCGCCACTATGACTATTATCTGTAAAGTAAAATAAATCCGCAATAAATTGTAATAAAATTGAGGGCACTTAATCAAATAAAATAAGTCATTAAAATTGAACAATAAATTGACAAATGTAACAATAATTTTAGTCAAATGTTTAATTTTTTTTTGCAGCTGAATACTTTATTAAAAAAATTTGAAAACGTTTCCGCATAAAGTTGGTTGTATATTTTGAATATAATATTTAATTTTTATATAAGGTTTTAAATTGTTAAAAAATAGTTCACGTATACCCTATATAAAAAAAATAAAACAACAAAAACTTTATAAGAATTAAATAGCAACTTTTTAGCTTTTAATTTTGGTCCTCAAATTAAAAAAAGACATAACAAGTTTCTGTGCAATTGGCAATCGCGTCGTTTCAATAAAATTAGATTTCATTTTTTGAGAAAACATCAAAACTTATTAAATGACATGTGGTTTTTCTGACCTACAAATCCGCATACTCTGTTTGTTAATGTGCCAATCAAGATAAAAATGTACTTTATCACTAAAAATAAATTTGATATAAAATCCATTGTCTGCTTTAGTTTTTTAGTCAACTGGTTGCTGTACTCATGATAATAAAAATTCCTTCTCAAAATTTGTTGGAGAGTACTGCAAGTAAATTTCTGAGCGCAGTGTCGGCTATCAGCTTGTTCTGTGTCACTAGCACATGTTTTATAATAATAGAAAAATGTTTTTATAAACATTACAATCAAATGCAATTTTTTTAAAGAGTGTTTACTAAACAGAAAACACAAATTAAAAAGGTTATTTCTTGAGGGTAATTCTACGATAGTTTGGACAAACGTTCTCACATCGACATCTCCGATTTTGCTCAAATTTTGTACACATGTTTGGGGTACCAAAATATGACGATCCTAAAATTTTAGATCTTTATGTGCAATACAGTGTAAATGGCGGCTATTTTAATTTTTTAGGAATATTTTGTCTTTTTTTAGTTTTTGTGCTGTAAATAAGCAAACAAAAGTCAAAAATCATATTCAAAAAGGTGTATCTTGTAGAATGTCATTTGCGGACAACGTAGCATTAGTAAGTACAGACGTATAAATAGAAGTATTAAAAGATGATACAGATATAAATACAAAGTAAAAAATTGAAAGTTAAAACAAAAAAACAAAAGTTATCGACTAAAAAAGCTAATAGAAAAATAGATAAAACATAGTTCTAAGTTAAGTGATAAGGAAGAAAACTAAATACCGTAGAGTGACACTCAAAAGAAAGAGAAAATAAACAGGTTAAAAAAATAATTGTAGAAACGAAGGAATTAAAAAGAAAGCACGGTCGACTTATGTTAAACAACAGAGGTACAGGAAAAAAATCAGAAAGCTAATAACAACGGCAACCATAAGAAAATTGTTATACGCCGCAGAAACATAAAAAAGGGCATAAAAACAAAAATGAAATAAGAAGAGCTATAAAAACAAGCTTGTTAAGAATTAACAAAGTTTACAGAACGGTGTCACAGGAGGCAGTAGAACTGATTGCAATACCTTCCGCTAATGTGATGATAAAAAAACTAACAAAAAAAACAGTAAAAAAGAAGCAAAGATAAAAGCAAAAAAACTATGAAAAGATAGCAGATATAGTGAAATAAAGGATAAAATAAAGAATAAACAAGAAAAGCCACAGAAGAAAAAAAAACAGACAAAAGTAGCAAAATAAAAACAAAGAAACAAAAGTACAAAACCAAAAATAAAAATAATGATGGACAGAATAATCAAGCATACCAAAAAAACAAAAAAAAACATTAACAAAGACTATAATGCCAAACTAAATTGCAAAGATCATGAAAAAGAAGAAAACAACTGTTGATAAAAAGCAGAATAACAAAAATAGCAAAACAAATAGTATAGTTAATACGTCATCTCAAAGTTGACAAATAACACAATCTTTGAAATGGTCTGAATACACCTAAACAAAAGGACGCAAATTAGTAATTCCAGATATAGTTACAAGAATATTGCTAAAAGTACAACTTCTAAATTTAGAGCTGCCAAAAGAAAAAAAAGATTTATTACATTATTTTTATAATGTGCAATATAGATTCTAAACTACAAAAAATTAAACACTTTTTTCTCTTGCCATATTAAAAGTTTTAAGGTTAAATTTATCACCGGTGACAACATTACTAAAAAACACTAGTAACTTTGTTAATAAGTTGGTAGTAAATGTTAGGTACTTTTTGTTTTTGGGTGTTAGCACTTAAAAAGGGCTTAATGTATCGTCGTCAAAGGTGGTACATAAGAAAAGATCAGAAAAAAACTCACAACAGGTTTTGCGTTCTCTATGAAAGGTACACGGGGCGTCAAGCACAAAATTGTTCAAAACCGTCCAGAACTGTAAAAGGAAAGCACCTACTTAAATTTTTTTAATTTGTTCTTACAAAAAATAATTAATTGCATAAAGCAAAACCTTGGATCTATCTAAAAAAATATCATTGCATCTATTGTGTCACAACATTTGTCACTTACATAACTTAAAAAATATTTAGTTTGTTGCTTTCTATACATGACTGAAAACATTTATATCTGATTTATCGCTTAACACTTTTGCTGCTACCAACGCATACGGTGCATCAGCGTACTGTGTTGTTATATATTGCCGAAAATTAGTTAGCAGCAAGAGTGTTAACCTAAAAAAATAATAAAACCTATTGTTGCCATTAATAAATGCGTTACTAAACTCACATAACTTTAGAATCATTAATCTTTTGCAATAAATAGTAAAATTTTACGGATTAGTCACCGTACGTACATTATCTAAAAACATGTTGACATTTAATTTGTAGTTTTGCAACTGTTAAAGAAGAATAAGCATCTTAAATACTATAAAAAATATTAATATTTAATATATTGTTTTTAACTAACAGACATGCCAAGACACATAACATACAAAACTGTTAACGTTCAATCTGCAGTTTTGCAATTATTGTGTCAAGCTACTCACTTAACCTACAGGGAGTTTATAAATGAATGGGATTATGTAATCACTTTAAATATGCCGCCTTTTTAAAATAGTTTACTATACTACATATGTTTTCATATGTTTGCTTGACAGCTGTCAAAGTTGATCTGTCAAAACAAATAATATAGTGGACAATTTAAAAAAAGCGGCACATTTAAAGTGATTACATAATCCCATTCATTTATAAACTCCCTGTAGAATAAAATATATCTACTACATTGCTTTGCAATTGACAGAAACAACATTGCACTCGCATACTCTAAAAAAGAATAAGACAACTTGTCTTTTCTTAGTCAATGTATGCATTACGTTATAAGCATAACCTAATAAATATTGATATCTAATTTGTGGTTTTGCAACTAATAGATTTGTCACGGCACCAACATAACCTAAAAAAAATTGTATTGCAATTGATTGATATCTAATAGAATTTACAAAACCCTCAAAAATGTTAATATTTTTTTGTTGTTGACAGATAATATTTACATAACCAAAAAAACAGTTTACTATAAATCAGTAGCTTTCCGATTATTACGTCATGCTATTTGTCACTTTATGATTGATGCATTACTAAACACACATAACCTAAAAAATAATATTTAATCTAACACTTTGCATTTAAAGCACTCAGATCATTGATTGTAAACAAGTAATTTTAACTGAAATGCTCTGGCCACCCACATAACTGTTAGTAATTGAAAAACTGGATCATTCTTTTGTATGTAATTGTTATTTGTATCTAAATTAACAATGTAGGATGACAGATACTTTTGATAACCTAACCAGTCGAGCCGCTTAAATTAGTTTTGTATTTGAATTGTTTAGTGAACTTAAAATTGTCATGAGTCAGCTTAACACAACTTAATTTATTCTTACAAGTTTCTACCAACTGCGTCAAATTTATTTTAGAAAATTTAAATTTGTTGTTTTGCAAGATTTATGTTTATTTATATGTACAACTCCAAAACTAAAAAAATTTAAACAATTTTTATAGACAGGTTTTTTAATTATTTATTTGTTTAGCCATTTTGTGGTTTAGTGATTATTGTGTCACGCGTTGATATATCATTTGTAGTTTTGTAATTAACAATACATTACGCACGCACTAAACTTAAAATAAATCTGATATCTAACTGTTGCTTTGCATTTATGTCACTAAACTTACGTAACCTAAAAACATTATCTCTTAAAAAAAAAATAATAAAAGCTGCAAAAGCAAATGCATCTCTTTGCTTTAAAAATCATACTTTTCTTAAATCGCCAAAGAAACCCTTTTGGTCTAATAAATTTTTACTTTAACAGAGCATTAACAAAAATTAGTACTAATCAGCAGCAGCAACGGCTTATTTCTATATCTTCCGGAACTAAAATATTTTACTATAAAACTGCCAATACAATTTTTTACAATCCTGCCGTTTTTATAGATTAATCTTGGCACGCAAGTGAACCTCAAAAACTTACATACAATTGCAATATTTATACCACAACCAATAGTATTCCAGCAAGTTTGTTATAACGTTTCCAAAATTTACACATATCTAAAAAGTGAAAGAAACTATTAGTTGCAATCTAGATCAGCAGTTAACTAAAACAATGATACAAAAATGCATCATTTTACATAGCCACTGGAATGACAACAATTCTATCTAGTATCAAATCTAAAACTTGTTACAAAATAAACATTAAAGATTCTGAAGTAATTTAAGCATCTAGCAAATTATTAACATTTTATAGAATAGAAAACACCTTGATAATTTTTGAACCAATTTTGTCACCTGAGCTAATTTTCTTGTGGTCTTGAATAGGATTCATTCTAAAACACCTGTCATAACATAAAGCAATAATAATTTAAGTTTACAGTTTTTACAAATCATTGGCCATTGTTTTATAATTTATTTATAAGTACTACTTAATTTTAAGTAAACGCACTTGTTTTTTTATACTTGTTAGATTGAATAGTTGATGAAGCTTGTTTGTTGCTTACCGGTTACCTAGTGCGTATGCGTTTATTATAGTATCATTTCACAGTTATTTTGATTTATTTTGCAATTGTTGAAAGATTGCAAATGATCCTAACCTAACCTAACCTAACCTATACCTAAAAACCATTCAAACCTGATTCTTTAAATTATAAAACAATTACATTACTGTCCAATCGGTCAAAAAAATGTAAAACATATATTAATTTTTACATTATAAAGATCTAAAAACAAAATAATTTTATCTCAGATACTAAATTTAAACAAAAGGATCAAATTAGAATTGTACTTCAAACATAGAAAAAATCTTGCAGTAGTTCTAGACATTTTCAAAACATTCGATAATAATGATATTAACAAACTATATTGTATAAATCTTGAACACAAAACTGTAAGTCTTATCAATAGCTTTCTTGACAATAGAAAAATTATAGTTAAAATTGATAGTTTTAATTCTGATCTCAAAATTCTGTTCTTTTGCCAACTTTATTTTTAATTTACTTCTTCAAAAAACTAAAAATCCTATTTATAGTTTTGCAGATAATAGGCACGCTTCATACTTCATACTTTCCAAAAACCATATCTACAAATAGCGTCTTAAAATTTTTTGTTTAAAATTTATAAACTAAAACTTTGAAACAATATCTAAATAAAGAATTCTCAACTTGGCCAATTTTAACTTTAAAAAAACTCAGCTTTATACTGTTTTAAAATTAAAATCCAAGGTATCTTCAGAACTAAACATTAAACTAAACAACAATTTGTTTTCTAAGAGTTACAATCTCACATAATTTTCTCTGGAGCTACCATGTTGTTGAGATAGCTTTAAAAATATTTAGAAAACTAGGATTTCTTAAAAGATGTAGACAGATTTTTACTTCAATTCAACTTTTGCAAGTACATATATAAAACTCATATTCGTAACAAATATTTACTGAGAGTTCAGAGATGTAAAACAGAAACTTTTAAGAGAAATATTTTTATCTGTACTAGCGACACATGGAATAAACTTCCCAATTCAGTATTTCCAGGCTACGCCCCAAATGTACAAAGTTAATGTTCACAGACTATTTAAATCTAGTCTTCTAATAATAGTTTTAGCAAGTGTGGTTTCACTTGTTCAAATTAAAAGGTGTTTTATGTTGTTGTGACATATTAAGTAATTCTTAAATATTACATTATAAAAATTAAAGAAAAACTACCTTTTTTTGCTCTTAATACTAGCAATTCAATTACAAGTAGACCTATAGTCTTGAGTAGTAAAAAGATTATTTATTGACTAAAGATCAATAAAATAAAACCCCGCGTCTAGCTAGCATGTAGGAATTAGTAGAGCAAATAAAAATTATTTTCTAATTAAAAAACTTTCAAAAACTTAGAACTCCACGTTATGCCTCTCATGCACAAAGTATTTGAGAAAATCTAAAATCTGTAATTGTTTATTAAACTTTTTTTTAATATTAGTTTTCTTCATAAGTATTACTATAAACTGTTTTTAATAATAACAACATAACTGTTGTTTAAATAAATATCTCTAAAAATAATTTCTATACGTTGCAAAAAACCCAAATTTAATAAGTTTTATTTGAAGAAAATGCAGCCGCCAATTTTAATGAATGGTTTTGATCTGTATCTTAGGAATTCTCTATGAATCACAGGATAAAGTATTTAAAAACTTACTGTTTAATGACAAAACGCCAAAACAATGTTTTTTTAATTAGTTAACGTATTTAAATATTTACAGTACTTTTGATATGCAATGTGTATTTGGTTGAAAACTATTAAACCTAATAGAGCAATCAAACTCAATTTTAAACTATCAAATATTCAAACTAAATTCAATCAAGTATTATAGTCCATTATAAATAATAATTTAATTGTTCAATATTATTGACATTCTTTAAAAAAATGTTTATTTTAATTGCAATGACAAAAGTATTTATTGCATGTGTTATTTAAATTACCTGTTATTGCATATAAGAAGTAGGTGTTAATATATCATGTTGGTATTTTCCCATAAAACTAATCTTAATAATAATTATCTTTATTGCACAAATGCAAAAATAAATATTATACGCAATTACAATTACATATTTATACTTTATAAAACGGAATGAAGTAAGTATTAATAAACATATCAACAATGAATTGCTAAAATAAATTATAAATCCGAGTTGATTAATCTCTTAATAAATTAACATAGTCTATTTGACATTAAAATAAATTTTTACATAATCAATCAGTATTAGAGATTTTCTAGGATAACAAATGGAAAGATTTACCTGTGAGGTTATTGACCTCGCATGTCTTAACACATTATTTTTTATTTCAATAAATTTCTAAATGTTTCTACAAAAATTTTGTGTTATACAAGACTTATTTATCATCAAACAAAGTAAGTAAAGTGTTGTCGCCTTATCGTAAAGGTTTAGAATAAATTTTATGGAAATATTTATATGTATCTTTTGTGTATGCGATATGTTACGAAACGGTAATAAAACACAAAATGTGAAGTGAACACATAATACTTATTTTTTCTATAAGGCTAAAACAATAGTTCTCATTTTGTGCGGATGATTAGAAACTACACTTGTTTCAAATCGCTTACATAATTTTCTTTTTAATCTTGAATAATACAAAACACAATAGGAAAGATTATCGGCCACAACTAGTCTTGCAGTTAACTTTTTTTGTTTGTTTATCGATTTTATCGTAGCGAATATCGATCGAGCCATTGAGAAAACTTAATGTCTCAGAAAATCTGACAAATATAAAGAATTTATGGCACATTGAAATTTCTGCATATAATTGCTGTCGAGTAATTGATGAGAATTGAATGAGAACAAATGCGTTTATGTGTTCATGCTCGAATTGGTGGATAAACATGATTCAATATCGATCTATAGAATGTATAAAATGTAGAATTTTTAATTAATTTAATTATAACTAATTATCTTTTACTAAGCGGGTATAATTTTTTTCTTAAATTTAAAAATTTTAAGAGGATATTAATTTGGGTATTTAACAATCTTAACCTAGTGTTAAAAAAATACTATAAATCGCTTCTGTACTTTTTTATTTGATAAAACCAGCAAAAATGCTAATACAATATATAAAAATATTAGAGATAAAAATCTTACCTTTCTTAGATACTAAGAATTTTTATATGTATGTTGAATTCATTACTATATTTTATATTTAAACAAGAATGACTAATTCCAAAGAAAAAATAACAGTTTGATTAATGAAATTAGAATTTGAATGAAAACTAAATTAAAATAGGTACTAGGGTTAAATTTAGTCATAGTTACCTAATTAGCTTATATTGAAGCTGAGTTAATGAGAACTGCATTTATCGTGTGAGTCCAAAACTATGTTTTAACGGTTTTCAAAAACTTGCAATATTCTATTATTGGGCAAGAGTGTTTAATTTCTGGTTATCCTTGTAGGATTTATCGTTGATAACCTGTTTTAAAATATTCTTTAAACGCACATAAGTTTTTTCTGCATATATTAACTTTTACTTTTTTGATTTTTTGCAGCTTCAACTTTTTAGTTTTATTTAGTCTCTAGTTTTTTTACTATTTGTCCATTTATGTTTCAGTTAATCCTACAACAATAAATTGATTTATAAAATCCTTTATTTTTATACAAAATTATATTAAGAGTTTTGTTTTCTTTTTTACTATATCCCATCTACTAAAAATATTTCTTTAAAGTATTTTAAAACCGAATTGATTATAAAAATTTCAATAATTATTTTTAAACTTTAACTTTTAATTAATTAAACTAAAAAATAAAAATAAACTAATTAAAAAATAACATTTAAGACAAAATTTTAAATAAAAACTACACTTTTTTAAGTGTTTTACTTCACAAAACAAAACAAATACTATATGAAATATGTTAAAACAATAATCTAAAAAAAATCTAAGAACCTTAAACAAGTTATTAATTTATGATTAAATAATTACAAACACTTACATATGTAATTGGAAAAACATTCAATTATTTTGTAAATAAGCTCATACAAGTAATTATTTTTTTTTAATAAATTTTCTAATAGCTCTCTTAACTTGCTATGACAGCAATAATCAATGTAGTATTAAATTAAACTCATTACATTATGATATGTTCGGTATTTTTAAGATAAATTAAAATCTACCAAAGTTACTTTATAAAAAACGACAAACCACTTTGTAACCCATATCAAAATTAGACACACAAATAAACTTTTTTTTAATTCATGCATCTTCTTAATGAGTCATAACAAAACAAAATTTCATAAAATATTTATAATCGTTGTTGAGTAAATTTAAAAATTATCAATTGTATCAAAATTTTATTAAATACTTAGTTAGAAATTATATTTATGAAAATATTATATACATATATTATTATATTACAATCAATTATTCCTATATTTAAGTTTGGCCTGTATAATCAATCAATTAAATTGACAAAACCACGGCACAATTGCAATAAAACGTCAATATGCCAACGCTACAAACTTATTACATCATCAATAAATACTCGTCACAGTTTGCAATGCGCGATATCGCTCATCTATAATTTGTCAGTGTTTTTTTTGTTACAAAATAATAACAAAGTATAAATTTTAGAATTTTTTCAATCGTTATTATTTTATTAATATGTATTTAGAATAATATTTTAATAAAATGTACACTGGCGAGCAAAAAATAGAATTCACTTTAAAATTATGACTTAGTTTTTGAATTTTTTGTTTTAAGATTATGTTAGCAAGTTGTAAACAATTGTATTGTATTTTGCAGACTAAATTAAAAATTCAATGTTGAATCGTAAAGCATATTTATTGTTTTTATTGCGCATTTTGAAAATATCACAAATTTACAGTTAAGACAAAGTTCGAATTTTTGTTCCTAAGACTAACATGGAACAAAAATATATGAAAAAAGACTTATAATAACGAGTATGATACTTCTTGCATTAATGACTGCTTGAAGTTGACAAAGAATACTTGATTGATATTATTCCAATAGCAACTGTCTTATCTCCTGAGCAGTTTTTGGAGCAGGTGTATGATTTTGGATACGTCGTCCCAATTTATCCCAGACATGTTCTATGGGATTTATGTCTAGGCTGAGAGCTGGCAAATTGAACTGCAAAATTCCCACTTCATCCAAATAATTTCTGACAACTCTGGCTAAGTAAGGTCTAGCATTATCTTGCATGAAAATGCCGCGCTTGCTTCTAGTTGTCATGAAGGGCATAACATATTCTTCGAAAACTTTCATAATTCTCTGCATCTTTTCTACACTTTTCGACGTCTGTGTAATCCATTGAGGCAAAACCGCAACTCATCAGAAAACAGTACCCTGCTCCAGTCCTCATCATTCCATGCCCGGTGGTTTTGGGCAATAGCCAATTTTGCAACACGATGTCGGCGTTGTAAAGATAGACCTGCAGCTATCTTTTTACAGCATCCCAAAACCTTTTTCTAACAATCTATTTACTATCATTTACATCTCTAACTTCATGGATTTGATTTCGTAGATAAACTACAGAAGCTGTTCTATTCCGCAAACTTGTAAACACTAAATAGCGGTCATCTCTGTTTGTGGTGACTTTTTTTTACCCGGATTTTGAGCTTCTGGTTATCAAGCCAGTATCCATGTAACACTGATATATATTTTGTACAGCACAAAGACTTTTACCAACAATCCTTGCAGAATCACGGTTTCCTCGCCCAATCGACGCTATAATTCTTACCACAACAATAGGGCTTAAAGGCATTATGACCTGTACAAGACACCGTGTAAATAATAAGTTTTGCAGAAAAAAATTAACACTAAGTAAAAATACCACATCTAAATGTAGGTTTCCAATTAGAGCAAAATGAATGCTGTTTTATAAAAGTCTGTAACACGATGATAATAACTGACAGATAAATATCATTTATCAGAAAATAAATTATTAAACGCCTACTTTTGTTTACAATTTGGAAACATAAAGTTAAAATAAAAAATTCTAAAAATAAGTCATAATTTTAAAGTGAGCAAAAAATGCTTATTTAAAAGTTTTGAGAAAACATAGAAGAACACTGAAAATTGCAACATATAAAGCCAGATCCTTATCCACTGACAATAGAATACTACTAAAGGGAGATAAGAAAAAAAAGATTTCATTAATTTAAAATCCACCAACAATCTATTGTAATACAAAAACAAAACCGAAACAGCTAGTGATAAAATAAGACTCATAATCCATTGTAGATAGTTGAAATACATATCTTCTGTCTCAGTAATATTATCAAAAGTAGCTCACCTTAAAATCAAAATTTAAAGAAATACAAAATTAAGATTGTCCAGGTATACAAAACAACTTTACAATGACATAAAGAAAGCAGTTAATCAGAACAAAACCTATTACCTCATTATAATAAGCGACTTCAACGGCAATGTAGAAAAACATAAGAAGGCAATGTTTAAAAAAAATTGAGATTGGGAACAGGAACAACCGCCGACAAATGTTAGTATCATTACACTAAATGCATGAAACCTTTTTTTTTTTAAAGAAAGAACGACGGTAAAACAAAAAACGAAATCGATTTTATTATCAACAACAAGAAAACCATAGTTATTAATTATGTACTAAACCGCTTTAATTCAGGCAGCAATCATCAAATAGTAAGGTGTAAAGATAAATAAAACATCAAAATAAAACATCAAAATAAAACGTCACAAACTAGTAAAGAAAACTACTAAAAAACGAAATAGTTATTTAATTAATTTAACAGCAGACAAATAAATGTTTTAACAAACTTCATCTCCCCAGCCAAGTAACATTTAACAACATATGTAAAAACATAAATAGCAGCAACTTAATAGAAGCTGCACAAATTAAAAACCGAAACCAAATTCAAACAACAACAAACGACCTAAACTAACAGACCACACAAAACAACTAATAACTAAACAAAACAAAATAGTAAATGCGTCAGAAAAGATGTAGTTAAAGCTAACAAAACTATAACCCAAAAAGTAATTAAACAAAACAATTAAAAAAAAAAGTTTGATAGCATCAAAAGTACAAAAACAATTCGTTGATAAATTTCTTGTCCATCAGCTACTTATCACGTCATTGCTGGCGCATTAGCCTCTTCTCTGCCCGTAATGCTGGCAACTTACATTACAAGTGGGTCTACAGTTTTAAATGAATTCCAAACTACTAAAAAAATTATGAATCACTCCGGACCAGAAAAGCATCTTAGTCATAAAACCTCACAATGACTAGTTGGGTTAAAAAATGCAAGAGCGTATAAACGTTTAAAATGGTTTTTGTTGTAAAATTTAAACTTACAATCTTTAGTGCAGCAGTCGGATGCGTAGACTACACGCTCCCCGTTACATAGATAAACATGGTACAATAATAACCAATCAACAACACATACTAAAAACAATCAAAACATTCTAAACATGTTTGTATGCATCAAAAGTAGAAAAACCAGAACTCAAAAACGGCAAAAAATGCAATGTTGAGTAGACATTACTAAAAATGTTTTCAACAACAATGAAAACAATATCAAAATTGCATAAAAAAAGCCAAACCTCCTTAGAAGACGAAATAATAGCGGATGTACTAAAAACTGGTAACCCTATATTAATATAATATTTAAAGGTACTGTACAATAAATGCCTAAATACGGGAACAATACCAAATACATGGACTAATGTAAATGTTATACTTATATATATAAAAAAATAAATAAAATGACCTAAAAAACTACCGACTTATTACACTACTGTCGCAAATGTATAAGCTGCTAACCAAAACAATTACAAATCCAAGCGCCTAGACATGTACTACAGAATAGGCAGGGTTCTAGGAAGGTGCAATAAACCACATCCACACAATCAAGCAGGTGATAAAGAATGTTAACATATAATCAACTACTATATCTAACTTTCATAGATTTTAAAAAAGCGTTCGACACCGTTGAATGTCCTAGCACAAATGAATAATGCAATAATGCAAAATTGACTACCGGTAAGTGCAACTATTTAAAAACATGTACAATAAGGCGTCATTAATTAATCTGACAAAAGGTCACAATTTTACACAACTCATTTATAACCATCTTCAAAAACGTTGTCAAAACTTTAGACTGGCAGAAAACAAGAATTAACATTAACGGCAAATACTTTTCAGACGTATGCTTTGCTGACAATATCATCCTCATATCAAACAAGTTGAAAAAACTAAAAATAACAGTTAAAAAAACTAGGAACCAAAGAGTTCTATAACTAGAGATTCCAAGCCAGTGTTTTGCCGTACAATCTCAGTACCTCTGTTCTTGTCGCACAACACTATACCCTTTCTCTACCAGTGATCAAGCGCCTATACGTTGTAGGTGATAGATGAACGTCATGGTGCGACAAAGACGGAAATACCGAGAGTGTACGCTTATAAATTGTTTAAACGGCAGCTTGGAATTTCTAGTTATAGAATTCTTTGCTAGGAACGTGAGGTTAAAGATAAACAACAACAAGTCTAAAATCATGAGCAACATACATATTACCACACCTATACACAATCAAAACGTTCTCAAAGTGGTCAAAGAATATTTATACATTGGCCACAGATTTTTTTATCAAAACAAACCCCAAGCACTGAAATCAACAAAAGACCAGTTTGGGTTGCATTTGGCAAAGTGTCAAATGTATTAAATTCATTAAACAGCTAATCAAACGTCTACAACTTGTAAGTTATTAATTAATTTAGAAGTTTAAAGTTTTTTATACCAGATAGTCTAAAAAAATAATGTTTTAAACCGTTCACACAGTGTTCTAATGAACTTTGCAGATTGTCAATTTGTTTAAAAATCTTACTCAACTTTAGATCTTAATTATTTTAGAAATTTTGCCAATTGTAAGATAAATTTATAAAGCTGATTGATAGTGCTAAATCACAATCTTTTTTATGGCGCGTTTTTATAGCTATTATACAATGCCCCAGAAGTCTTGCGACTTGTTTAAAAAAAATTAAAGGTCTTTTAGGTGACTTCCGAGTTAACCCAGCTTTAAAATTTGAAGGAATTTGATATCTTCCATATTTTTTTGTATAGTTTAAAAAGGTATCTACTTAACTATTTAATTGCTTCTGAAACTCTGGAGCCTTAATAATGTGTAATGTCTTTAAATATCTTCAAAAGTCTGTTACTTATGTTACTTTTATACAGTCTGAAAGCAATTAAATAAAAAAATTAATGGTTTAAAAAAACATGCAAAAAGTGTTATGATATTGGAATTTATTTTAAATGATATCAGCAAGTTTAATTTAGTTTTTAATAAACCTTTTTTTTAACACTACTCAAAAAATGTTGTATCTTACATAAATTAAAAAAAAATATTTATTTTAGAAACACGTTTTTTTTTTAATTTTTACTAAATTAAAAATACTAAAAACGTTATAAATATATATTTCAAAAGTTTATATTTTTAGTCATTATTATAAATAATTTATCTTTTTTTTTTCAGTGTTTTTGATTATTTTATCTTTGAGCGTATGCATTTTGCACTTTCATGTTTGACGATGTTGTCTCTCTACCGCGTTCTTAGTCTATTGACGCTTTGCTTTCTTCCTGGGTCTTCATGTTGTCATTTTTTTAGTCACTTAAGTTTAATTATTTGTTGTGCCACATCTATTACCCCTGTTACAGATCTTATATATGGTATTTGTTTTTCTATCTGCCAATGTTTTGCCTAGCATCTTCCTTTCTATTGCTTTTTAGGTTACATTTATTGTTTGCATGCTGCTCTTGGTTAAAGTTTATGTTTATGTTCCATAGGTGAGCAGGATGCGTTGTCAAAAATTTTGGTTTAAGGTATTCGGAAAGAAGCAGAAGAGCTTCCGAAACGTATGTACTAAAGAGTTGTTATTAATAACTTTTTTTAATATTGACAAATGATTAAATAATACATCAAAAATATAACTGTCCATTCATTCCATCACCTATCAATTATCATTATTATTATTGTATAAAATATCATATTACAATATCAGAACTAGTAAGTATATCCAAGCAACACTTACCGGATTGTTATTTCTGACAACATAAAACTACAACTCAAACCTTTTAAAAAAAATATATATATTTAAGAAAATGCAACAACAACATGTATGTGAATTAATTCAAATTAGACATATGTATTTGTTTTTGTTGCAGAACTTCCACAAATTGTTCACCTCCTTAAGTCATTCTAGTTATTTTTACACCAATAAACTTTATCACCACCATGGCGTTTCAATACCGTTAAATTGGTACCAAAATTGGCATTAAAAAGTTACCGATATTCGTGTACTATATTGGACAATCTTTTTTGGTGATCCTCCAATGCTTTTAGATTTTAACTTTCTGTAAAATACAATACCCTTGATTGTACTTAAGATATAAGTTGTTTTCTAAATATCTTTAAAGAATTGAGTTGCAGTATCTTTTACGTCGGTATCTTCTACGTCGTCAATACTCATCATGTTTAGCTTCTCTCAACAACATCAATTTCTATCATTGCAATAACCAACAATTAATTAAAAATTTATATGAATCATAACCACAGTCTAATTTTATTGTACTTTTAATAAAAAATATTTTTTATTAACTTTTTTTTCAAAAGTTTTCTTCTTTGTAGTTGTTTTTAAATTGATTAGGTTAATATTGATTATCATAAAATCAATCATTAATTCATTCATAAAGTATTTGGCTTATTAACAGTTAACTTTTTACTAAAAATTAATAATTTACACAATAACATGCACAAAAAATAGGTTACCACTAAAAATCTTAATGCATCCAAAAAATATTCTACCAAAACATCTTCTTAAACTTGTACTTCATATGTTTTTTCCACTCACAAAATGTTCATTTTTTTTTTTATTGTATCAGCTTGTTGACTTAATTCAGTTCTCCGAATGATTTAGTTGCTTTTGAAGAAATTTTATCACAAAACGCAGAAAAATCTGTTACGTCCATCGCGATTAAAACATGAAAAAAATATCAACGTTGCTATAAATAAACTGGTAAAATTTTAATTTTATTGAATATGTAAAAGTATAAAGTTTAATTATGTATAGTATAAAATAAAAAGTGATACATCCGGAAAGCCTCTTACAGTACTCATTTTGATATTCATGAACATCTTATTTGTACTGTAATAATAAACTTGCCAAACTGATAAGCAGATTCTTATCTGTACCAAATCTCTTCTTAGTATATGATTTAAATAAATAGCTGTTTAAAAAAATATTAAATTAACAATAAACAAATTAGTAAAGTCATTAATCATAAACAATACAAAACCGCACAACATCTTAAGTGGAAATAAATTAATGTAATTAGAATAACATTAATTAATCTTAAACTGTGGATGTGGGTTTTTTCTGATTTTTTAAATTATTATTAGTGTGACCAGATAGTCAATAATTTGGTAGCAGAGCTGAGAACGCTGTCAACTTAAAAAGAAATTTGAAAGGGCTTTAGTTCAATTGCTGGATGATTGATAGGCAGGTGATAAGCATGCTGACAACCTAAGAAGCAAGCTATAGAAATTCATAGAAAATGTTTCAAGTGCTGGATAAGGCGGATGCTGAGTGTTCAATCAATCTAAAGATTTAATTATAATCTTCTTCTTCTTCTTTATCATTATTATGCGGATCTTGTTGACTGCTGCCAGTTCCTCAGGTTGCAAAGCTATCATATTTTTCTTCTTCCAATCAATCTTTTTCCTTTAATTTGTTTTTGGATTTTTAGTCTTAAGATATTATATCGGTTTTCTCTCAGGATATGGTATTCTAATTTTCTTTTCTTTATTGTGATAGTGACTTCTTTAGTTTTAACCATTTGGTGCAATATTGTTGTGTATATAGTTAGTAATCTTGCCAGTTTATAAAATTCTGTTTTCTGCTTCTGTTGTCCAAACTTCCATTACGTATAATAAAGTGGGAAGCTTGTAACACTTCAATTCTAAACTCCAATTTTATACTATGGTTACAGACATTTTTTTTTTGTTTTTGTGAAACCGTAGCAAGCTAAATCTGTTCTAATTTTAATTTCTGTGTTTTTATTACTCATTCTAGGTATTTGTAAGAGAGTACCCATTCTGTAGTTTTGTTTTTATTAATCTAATTGTTAGTCTACAGTAGTAGGTTACATTAACGCTGCTTGTAAACTACGTGTACATAAACTTTAAATTAATTTTGTTTTTTTTTGTATTGCTCAATTGTAAAGGCAATTAAATATTTGTGTCGGGTTAACATTCCGTTACAGGGTCTTGTGAAGAGAACGCTATCACGAACATTAACATATGCTTTTCTATAGTTGTGCATGCTTTATCATATTTTTCATAGTCTACTAATTGAGTGGACAATCATGCCCACTTGTTCATAAAATTATATGTATGTTTACCAAGCTATTTTAAAGAAATGTTGAAACCTCATTCTAGTTGCTTTTGACAAGTTTTGGTAAACAATTTGTTTTTTTTTTTTTTTTGACAAACTAAATTAGAAATAAATTTTTGTTTGTTTTAGTAGGCCCGATAAGTAAATATTTATAATAAGAAAATTTTATTGTTGTCAACATGTGCTTAGAGGGGCTCAAAACAGTACATAATAAATAGTTATTTTTGTGCGTTACCACTTGTTATTGTGTTTTACTTTTTAAAAGTGAGGTCATTTTATTATACGGAGTAGACTTTACCAGACCCATCTGCACTGAGCTACGGCAGCAAGAGAAGCCATGTTCACCTCTCTAACCATACGCAAAAAATGAAATTATTCATTTCAATCAGATAGCTAAAAGAGCGTTACAAGCTTCTAAAAAAAATATTCTTAGATTTGATGCAAACCTGTAAACTAACTTGTTTGTACTAAACATCAAAAAAATCATGTAAAATCTATACATTTTTTCAAGCTAGTCACTCAGGCTGCCAAAGCTAGACTTGTATATGCTATAACGTGGATCAAGGCACAAACACTATGCTGGTCAACAAATAAATTATAAAAATTATAATAAAATTTACTATAAATCTAGATCTATATTGTTTACCTTTGTTTCCTTTAAAAAAAAAGAATATAATGTTTCCTATGTTTAAGATGCGGATGAACAAAATTTAATTTTTTTAAAACATTAGTGAAATTATTTATTTAACCATAAGTTAAGTCAATGTCATCTTGTTTAAATTAGTTTGTAAATCAGTGCTACTTACTACTATCATCACTAAGAACTAAACATCATATTCATTAGATTCAGTCCAAACATTTTATAAAAAAATAATAGCTTAGCTGGAGCTAGATATTGAAGCATACATTGTTTTGCATAAAACTAAATCTAAAACACTATCTAATGTCAGTGTGTGTCAGTCAGTTGAGTTAGAACATTTAAATAGCTACTTGTTTTTTTTTAATTTATGAACAACATATAGCGTACTTTTGCTCTAATTGAAATACCATTCAATAGAATAAATAGAAATAAGGACCCGACACACAAGTGTTTTGGTTTGTAAAGACACTATTTCTGAATCCAAAGCTGGATCTGTCTTTTCGATTTCCAGCTTTGAATTATTTATTAAATGTATCAATAATCAAAACAACTCAATATTTAAAACTTAACTAAATGTTTTACGTTTATTTAACCAATCATTATAATTAAAGACAAATTAAAAAATACTCACAGTATGTAATTTGTTTAATGTATTTTACGTTATCTGTATTTTATAATTCTAGTGCTTATTTTTATAAGTAAATAATAAAAATAAAACATCCAGCTATTAGCTATTAATCATTCTAATAAAATTTGTCTCCAATATACCTAAATCATATATCATTATAACTAATGTTTTGCAAACGTAGTCCAACCAAATAAGTATGTATTTAATAAATTCATCTTGCATGACTACGTTATGTTTTAATATAATATAGCATCATTATTATTAAAGTAGCAGTATGTACAAATATATTTCACACATTTTATGTAAACCCGCATACAATTTGAATAAATACATGTATTAAATGCATTCATATGCACCTTACTACACACTTGTAAAGATCCCTAGCAAGAATAGTCTTAAGGTCTAGCTAGTTTGTCCGCACCTGTCCCGGATACAATTATGTAATCGCCTCTAGTCCATCAATTTGTGAAAATAAAAGTTTTACTATAGTAATGGCCGAGCCGATCTGAACATACAAACATCAATGTGCTAAAACTTTCCTGTTTCAATTATCAATCGATCGCGAATTGTAAACGAATGAACAATTAATCCATTTATCCGATTAAACATTGAAATCGTCTTTCAGTGGGTACACTTACATAGGATATTTCTGTGCATCGAACTTGTAAACACATTATCTGTATTCACTTTCCCTATTCAACTTTCTTTATACTTTGAAAGTGGAACGATTATGTTATACCATCACCTGGTAGCGGTTATTAACGGCGTCCGCTCCTCTCTAATATGGCATTTACTAAGCATTATTCATACGAACGTGATAAAAGAAATAATACACAAAAGATATGCAATATTTTTTTCACGTTGTGTGAGTGCGTTTATAATAAGGTACTTATTTTTCAATGCACTCGTCTTTGTTCCTACAACTCGTATTAATAACATTGAACTTTATATTAATAAAAATATATCGACAATATGTTTGTTATTCCATTTAATTCACTTGAAATCTGATCACAATTCTTTAGAGTGATTTAGAGTTAATAAATAAATCTTTTCAGACCACCTACTTCTATTTTAATAAAAAGAAAGAAATCCGAACTATTTTTATCATTAATATTTCTATTTTGATAGTATTCAAAATAGTCTAAAAAGTACGCCATATCAGCCTAAAAATACTGTTTATGTCTACTTTACAAGCATATTTTATATTAAATAAATTTATTTCATTTAATACCTAAACTGTAAAAGCGTAAAGAATTTAAGATTTCACGATACATATGCATTATGATTGAACAATAACAAACAAATACATTACATTCAGTCAGTTTAGATTGTTAAAAATTTACTCTAGAATTTCTGCAGTATAATACTAATACGACAGTTTATGATTGAACCCTTCGTTAGTTAAATTAACATTATTATATACTACAGGTAACGTCGGATGTACGCGTTTTGCTTTCAGTTTTGCTACATACGGTAATAGTTTTACCTTACGCCACAGAAAAGGATATAATTAATAGAATACACTAACAATTGGCTAAATGCTCAAAGCAACACTCTCTAATTACATTATCTGTATGGTAGATTAAGTTTACAATACTTGTAAATTGACATAAAATACGTCTTTAAAGTTATTATAAATACCATTGCACATCTTCACTTGATACTTCATTAAATGATTGAAAACTTAAACAATAAATCTTATGCGAATAGGAATATGTCTATACGTTTTCAACTGAGGGACAAAGTTATGCACATATTCAAAAGATATGTATTTATTGTTAGTATTATTATTAGTATTGTTTTTCAAAAATTTAAAACCAGTAGAAATTTGATTATTTAGTAGATATCAGTTTTACCAGAAAAGTTCTTTTCTCACGGAGTTTACAAATTAATAAACAATACATTTGCTTTTTGCTTTGTATTCTAATGATTTCTTAGTTGAAGAAATAATGAACTTTTAAAAACGTCGTTAAATTTGGCTAATTACAGTTTAATTTCATCAATGATTGTAATTTACATTCGGTTCAACATTGTCTTAAAATATTTATTTAAAAAAATCTTATCTTAATTGCATTAATATCTTTGTTGTCTGTCTTTCTGTTTATACTAATTAAATACTTTTATTTGAAGAATGAAGTTGACAATAAAGTTGTATTTAATAGCAGTACCAAACTTTTAGAAAAATAAATAAATAAATACACAGAAATTTCATGTTTTACGTTTTATAATCCATTCACTTCAAAGAGAACTACATACCTGTACAACAATTGTTAATTTAGAAAAATTACTTATAGCACAATAAATGTAATGAATGATAAATATTTTAACAAGAAACTTACAACAGTTAAAGATTTTGGATTTTTGTTTATTTCATGACACTGTAAATTTCGTTAATTATTATAACTAACATCACAAAATTGTTTGAGCAACACAATAAGAAATTAACCAGAAATAAAAGATATAAATAATAAATTAAAATAATTAATTTTTACAAACAAAAAAGTAAAAAAAAGAAAAGGCCACTAAAATACTGCAATATTAAAGACATTTTTAAACATGTCAAGAAAATATAAATAAGTACAATAATAAATCATCAAAAGAACATAAGCATAAAAGTGATTAAAAAGAAACAAATAACAGAATAGTTTTAATTGAAAAATATAAAGAGACACTACCCGTAATAAAAAAATTCTACAAAACACTGTATATAAAGGTAATTACTGTAAAAGAAATTATTAAGCATTTTATCTCAATAGTTGTTAAAATGTATTGAATTATACTGTAATTAACTAATCAAAATCCTGGAAACCGTTACTACAATTTATTTGATAAAATATTTTGTTCTCATAATTTGTTAATCTAGAACTGCATGTTTTGTTTGCAAGTCAAAGATAATTAAATATAAAGTTTCAAGGAGGAAATGAAAATCACCGGAAGGCAAGGTGGCTTGTGCAGAGAGTGATAAGATATTTGGTAAATATTGCGCGGGTGGCTCATGGTCATGAGAAAATTAAAAATGCATTTATATAATAAAAACTAAATAATTGATATTAAATTGAACAGTATCTTATATAGTTAAATTAATATTGCTAACGTTTGTATATTTTTCTTACTATGTAGATATTATGTATAAAAATACAGCATGAAAACGTCATAAAAATAAAATTAAAGGTTAATTTTCTATAAAACTACATAAAAAGATTGTATGACTTTTTAAATAAAGCCGAACGTTACTATTGTCGTGTGAAAATAGTTTGGACTAAAACTGGTATTATCAAACTTTTTAATTTTTGTACAACTCAGTGACTTTAAAACTATAAATATATTTATAATATATTATTGATTAAAATTAATTAAAAATAACAGTAATATTTATTAATTTTAATAAATAAACAAAAGAACAAGTATTCAGTAATAAACGAGATTATTATTTGTTTAAGATTTTGCAGAACAGTTTTGAATTTTAGATTATTTTTTGCATTTTGAATGATTAAGTTGAAAGATTAGAAAAGTTTTTAAAGAACTTTATTAGTTATTTTTTTTTGTATAAACTGTTGTTGAGCATTTTTACTAGTAAATCTCACGATGGTACGTTTTTTGAGTCTGCTGCTTCCATACAAGGACAGCAATAATAACTCTCTTGGACGTTAGGTCTTAGATCAAATTTACTGTTTTGAGTATTTATTTATTTATTTATTAACAGAGATACCCAGTTTTTAATTAAATTACAAATAACATATCATTTGAATTGCAACAACTCAAACTAAACATGTAAATATTATTAATACAATAACATGAATACAAAAACACAAGATTAGATTTATTTATAAATCGACACATACGCTGCAATGGAAAATTTTTGAAATATTGTTTTTTTTCTATGACAAAGTGTTTTAAGTTAGAATAGTTCTCTTATTTTAGTACAAAAAAAGTTAAATAAAATATATTTTTTTTAAATGACAAATATTTAAGAAGTTTGTAGGTTATAATAAAAAAACTAAGATACAACAACAATAAGAGAAAATTGTTAAGGTAGAAAATTTTTATTTTAGAATATAAACACAAACTGAAAACAAAGAAGCATCAAACAAAGTTAAAAACATACACAATTTACATATTATAGTAGTAAGGTTAGTTGAAATACACAAACTCATCCAACTTCTTTGTTTGACTTTAAGAAAAACGTATTACTTCGAGCATTTTCAATTAGTTTGTTGGTTATATTTAAAGGGATTGAGAACCTTAAAAGTAACTTTAGCACTGGACCGGACGGTGTTCCATCTATGCTGTTAAAACAATGTATTTATTCAATTTCTACGAAATTGCATTTACTTTTTGAGGCTTCTCTTAATGAAGCTAAGTTTCCTTTAGTTTGGAAACAAAGCTACATTATGCCTTTACATAAATCTGGAGCTAAGGAGGATATTACTAATTATAGAGGTATATGCATCCAGTCTGCTATTCCTAAGTTGTTTGATCAAATTGTAACTGGTCAAATACAATGGATGTGCAAAAGCATTTTAGTGGAACAGCAACATGGGTTTCGGGAGAGTCGTTCTACACTTACAAATTTTCTTTTTTACGAAAATGATCTTTTGAATGCCTTTCAATCAAGAGTTCAATGAGATTTTATTTACACAAATTTTTCAAAGGCTTTTGATTGCGTTAATCATAGTATTGCTAAGCTTTGGGCTTTGGGTTTTCATGAATCTGTTGTTGCGTGGTTGTTGAGCTTTTTGGAAAATCGTACACAGTGTGTAAAAATTAATAACTTTTTATCACAACCAATTGTTGTTCCTTCTGGGGTTCCTCAAGGATCTCATTGTGGACCAATTCTGTTTTTACTCTTTATTAATAATCTTGTTTATTCTATTAATTCTTCGTCTTATCTTTTATTTGATGACGATCTTAAAATTTTATAAAAGAATATCATCTATCGAGGACTGCATTAGTTTGCAAAATGATTTAGTTTCTGTTCATTCATGGTGTCTTATTAATAACTTGTTGTTTAACACAAATAAATGTTTTTTGTTAAGCTTCATTAGAACTTTAAATAAAGTATCGTATGACTATACTATCGATAATAATGTTTTGGAACATGTTACACAAATAAAAGATTTGGGCGTAATTTTTGATTCAAAACTTACTTTTGTTGAGCATATAAACTATATGTGCAACCGTGCTATGAAAATGTTAGGATTTGTTTACAGAATGTCTACTGACCTATTTCTTAGCACACTCAAATTACTTTATTGCGCCTTAGTACGTTCTCATTTAGAGTACGCTCCGTCGGTTTGGTGTCCACTCTACAGCGTTCATATATGCAATATAAAACGTATTCAAAACAAATTAGGCATTTTATCCAAAAATTACGATTTTAACTTCATTGCATTGCAATATAATCTTCCGCCGCTGAAAATTCGGCGCAAAAGAGCCGAATTATCATTTTTACGTGGACTAATGATGTCTGAGATTGATTGCCAAGAGCTACTAGTAACTCTTCCATTTCAAGTCCCCAACAATAATCGCCGAACCAGATAGTCTCCATTATTTAGAGAATCTATACATTCTACCAATAATGGATTTAATAATCCAATTGGTAGAATGTGTAGAATTGCAAATAGTTTCTCTAATAATATTGATTTATTTTGTGTTTCAAAATGTAGTTTTAAGTGTCAATTAAAATGTGTTGATGAATAATTTTATATTTTGTTTTTATTTATGTATACTTTTTTCCATGCTTTTATTATTCAATATTTTTTTATATATTTTTGTGTAATTGTAATATTGTTTCTAATTCATCGTTATTTATGTACATAATGATGTAGATGTAAATGGTTTTGTATATACCGTGAATAATATTAAAAAGAAAATGTTGGTTGAAGCAAAAAGTTGAAAAAATTGTTTAAATTATCTTCTAAAAAAATTAAACTGAGTTATACACAAAATGTCAATGGATTTTAAAATTGAAACAGAGCTAAAGGGAAAATACTTGTTAAGAAATTGGCAAAAAATATGATGCATTTCTTGCATTTGAAACATTAATCAAATAAATTCTACGTCTGCTTGGACCCTGTCTTAACGAAGCTGGTAAATTTACTGGTTATCTGTTTCATTAAAAATTAATGACGCAAAATATTGATAAAACTAAAGACGGTAGCACATTTTTTAATCAATTTTTTTGGTGTCTTTGCTCAAGAAGCACTAGCAAAATGTTAGGTCTCTATATGATAAATTATCAATAAAACTCTCATACGTTTTTTTATTAAGTTATACATAAATTATTATACAGGGTGTTAATAAGCATCCTGACAGATGTTTCTGCTTTCTTGCTGGTGTTTATTATGTGCCTCCTCATTTTTGCTCCAGAATCAAAAGTCACGCCTAGGTATTTTATCTCGCGAGTGGTGGTGATATTTTTGCCTAACACTTCTACGGTAACTTCTTTGACCTTTCTGTTGTCGCTCAAGAGTACTGCTTCTGTTTTCTCCGCAGCTATTTCCAGTCTATTTTCTTTCATCCAGCTAGTGATTTGCTGTATTGCACAGTTTGCGGATGCTATTAGGTTCTCCTTGGTCTTTGCAGTGATTACAATTGCTAGGTCGTTTGCATATCCCACGGTTGTAACGTTTGGTATCATTTTCAGTAGCAGAACCCAGTCGTAGTAAACGTTCCATAGCAGTGGACCTAAAATCGTGATTTTTTGAAACGTTTGCTTTCTCACTAGCAATGTTCTTTGAGAAAAATAGTTTTTCACCATTTGCAGCAAGTATGGTGGGATGATTTTTTTTCTCTTAGAGACCTGACAATACCTTTCCAAGGCGCCTAGTTGAAAGCATTTTTAACTATTGTGACCAGCAGACAGAGCTTCTTATGTCGCTCCCCCCCCCCACCCTCTATTTCTTGCTTTGTCTACTTTTTCTAACACTCTTTCCATCGCATCTACCGTTGACTTGCCCTTTACAAAGCCATACTGGGATTTAGCTAGACCTCCAGTGTTTTCCAGTTTTTCCAGTATCCTGCCTTTTAACAGCTACTCTAGTAGTTTTTCCATACAGTCTAGAAGGCATAGTGGTCTGTAAGTTGGCTTATCTTGCCTTTGCTTGTGCTGTTTTTCAAGTAGTACTAATCTGGCTGTTTTCCAGATTTGTGGAAACTCGCCGGTCTGTAACAGTTCGTTTATCACTTGCAGGCCTGTTAATGATTTATCCACCATTTTTACAACCTCGGGAGGTATTCCATCAGGACCGGGTAACCTCTTTTTCCGTAAAGAGGGGAATTTCCTGACTGTTTACTGTGCTACGAATCCAATTAATTTTCAGGTTTTTCGGAAAAATAACCTTTGCTTCTTTAATAGCTACTTCTTCTGGTATGTTACTTTGAGATCTTATGCGGAGCGAGTTGGTTGCAAATTGATAACCGTTTGTCATATTCCACTTCTTCTATGATTTTATTCTAGGCTTCTTGTTTTGCGATGTTTATCGCCTTTTTGAGTTGCGTCTTCTGCTGTCTGTATTGTTCTTCTGCGGATTCTTTATCTTTTTTCGTACTGCTTGCGAGTTTGTTTGTACGTGTCTTAATTTTTTTTTTGGACAAACATTTTTTTCCGGTTTTCCGCAGTTTCTGATGTCCACCAATATATTGGAGTTCTATTTTTTTGTACTCCGACTTTTCTAGTGCCAAGCTCATCGCAGGTGTCACTGATAAGTTTTAACAGTTTTTGTGGTGTTTTAGGCTGCACGCTGCATTCCCGGACTCTCTGCCTTAGCCTAACTTCTATAGTCTCCATTTTTACGCTAGTTAGTTTCCATCCTTTCCGCTCTTTTGCTTTGCCCGCTGATGTTTCTAGACTTTGCTGCGACCTGATCCTAAAAGTTATATTTCTATGATCTGAAAATTTTTCTTTTTCCAACACCTTTTAATTCATTATTTTGTTCGCTATGGTGTTTGCGACAAAGGTGACATCTAAGTATGATTCACTTTTCCCTCTGCAAAAAGTAGAAATACAGCCTACTTCTAAGCTTATAAGCAACCATGTTTACCCTAGAAACTGACCGTCAAAAACTTTTTTGTTTTTTTTTTTAACAACATTTGAAATATTTCTCTTAAATGTCTAAATAAAAAAAAAATAATAAGATATAAAAGTTATAAGCAATTAAATTGTCCATCTTTTTTTAAAGAACATATCTATGTCTATCTCCAACCGTACTCATGTCATAAATCAAAAAACAAATTTTTAATTTTTATTGTTATTTTTGTTAAAACTTATGCTTAAAAGTCAAAAATTTAAAAAAAACTATAATTTAAAATTGAATGCCATTCAATTACGCTTCTTTCACCTAATAACATGTTTTAACTTAGCTCTTACCGATTGTGTGCTATTGAAACAAATTATCAATCTAAAGCACTATTTGACATCTTAAACACATTTAAATTAAATTTGTTTGTAATAAAACCGACTTGCGTTATAATGTACATCGGTAAACTCTCTTCCTCGTGCATTGACTATTTTATATTTAATGTCGATCATGTATCAGTACCAGAAGTTTTTAAAACCGGATTTTTAGATCGGTTTGCTCAAACCGTTTTTGTATGCACTCAATCAATTTCTCAATCAAATTCACTTTCTAAAAATGACAAATATATTTAAAAAAACGTGACATTAGCATGCATTCAATAGAAAATTTTAACACAGATATTAATTTTAATATCAGTAGAAATAAAAGTAAATCATGGATGACTAACGATATTGTATCTAAATCTAATTCTCTAAAAAAATTAAACTACTTGAAAAAGATAAATCCGATAAATACTCGTACAAAAAATACAAAACAAATGATAAATAATCGGAAACTTGCTTTAAATGAAAAACAAATACTCCAGTCATCCAATAAAATTAAATGTGCATGGTCAATAATTAATGACGGAATTGGCAAAAACAAATCAGTTAACAACAAAATTAAACTGAAAATAGACAATAACATCTTTTATAATAATACTTTTTATTAAAAAAAGTAGAAGTTATAGGCATTCGTGGACCTACAAACCATTGATTTTTTTTTTCTTTTCACATAGAAAATTAAACGTTTAAAAATCAAAACATTCTTTTAGATATATTTAAAATAAACATAGGAACTCCTCAAGGATGCATACTTGCACCTCTAATTCTTTTGTTGTTTATAAATAACCTCCCAAATTTCCTACCACCAAATGATACTGTTTTTCTCTATGCCGATAATACAGCAATTATTGTTGCAGCATCAAATTATAATGAACTTCACACTAAAATAAATACTACTAAGTGTCATTTTACTAAATGGTGTGAAAACAATCAGTTACTCATTAATCAAACTAAAACCAAATGCATAATATTTTTGTTGCAAAACAAAATTACCTGTGTCTCAAAACTTTATGACACAAAATGCATAAAATATTTGGGAACATTTATTGATCAAAATCTTACCTGGTCTTACATGCTACGTAACCTAAAAAAATCAGTAAATAAGAATACACTTATAGATGTATATTACGCGTACACATACTCTGCAATCAGCTAAAACATTACAATCTGAGGTCAGTCTGCTAATTTTAAAAGAGTGCTTACAAAACCAAAAGCGGGTAATTTTCTTAATCTTTAATTTAAACTATAGAGTTTCTTGCAAAGAAACATTTAAATCATTTAAATTGTTAACTGCGTATAGTACATATCTCTACAAACTCTTATTATATATATATATATACAATATTAGAAACTTTCTTCCTTCAAATAGATCATACTAGTCATACAACAATAAAACATCAAAATACATTCATCTACAAAAATATAGAAGTACAAATGTATGCAATCTGCACACCATGCTGGACCAAAACTATTCAACCATCTGCTTTCGAATATAAAAATTATTTATATTTTCAGTAATTTTAAAACCGTTCTAAAAAAATATCTTAGTAAAAATGTAATATATTCATTAAATAACTTTTTAACCATCTGTAACAACTGTAATTTGTGATTTTTTTTAATGTTTTAAATTTTATTGTTTTGTATATTGTTTCTATTTTTTTATAATTATTATTTTTTTGTCAAAATTGTGAGTATTAATATTTTAGACATACATGTAATTTTTTGTTTTGTTTATAGCAATCAATCTTTATTACCTGACATATCCAATATTATGTATTTAATCAAATGTATGAAATAAATTACACTACAACAAGAAAACGTAAGTGCTAGAGCTAAGAGATTTGAATAGTGTGTGAAAAAAAAATTAAAAATTATTTTAAAGTATTAATTTAGAAAGAAAAAAGTGTGTAAGAAGTATTTTGTTGTTCAACATGCAAAATAGAATTTTAAAAATTCTATCATAGTTTTGCAGATAATAGCACCCATCATACTTTTTATTTTCACAAATATAACAAAGCGTTTTGAAATTTCTAAGTTAAATCTGTAACATCTATAAACAAAGACCTCAAAACAATATTCAAATAGGGTACTTCCAACTTGGTAAATTATTACTTTAATAAAGTTTAGATTTTTAATGTTTAATGCCAAAATTGACAAGTTAAAATGCATTGCTTACAATGCAATACTTCACAAACGCATCTACTACATTTTTATTTTCTATAGTATGCAATACATTAAAACGATAAAACATTTGATAAGTCATTTGTTACAAATTTTTAGAAGTTACTGTTTTCTTACATAGAATTCTATAGCAATATGTTTTATTACAAATTTGTATTGTTATCTTGTTGCAAATTTTTTAAATGATTATAAGCCTTTGCTTTTATTTATAGGAATACATCCTATTAATATTGGCCGGCAAGATCGCCCGATTTAACCAACCATTCTAGACTTTTTTGTGAGGTTTCTTAAAGTCACGAGTCTATGTCAACAAGTCTCAGACTCTTGAAGCCCTCCGTCAGGAATGCGGGAACCTATCGCCGGAAGTTCTGGCAAAAGTGATGGAAAATGCCATAAATTGAGCCCGTATGGTCATCAATTCTTGGCTGATATCATATTTTCTACTTAATAAAAAAAAAATTAGACATCAAATAAACACAATCCAAAAAGCAAAACTAAAGTTTTTCATTTATTAAAAAAATTACAGTCAAACAACATCGGGTGACAACTTTTGCGCTAACTAATACAATCAATAATTGACTTTGGCCTTCTGGAGTTAGTTAAGGTGTATTTGTGCTGAGTTTTATGTGAAAAGTATGTGATACTTATCCGGAGTTTATTTTGTTTGTAGAATTGTATTAGAAGATCTCTATTTTTGTTGAGTATACATATGTTTGTTAAAGATGTATTTGACTCTATAAATTGTTTCATTTCCAATTCGTGCGTTAAAATCGCCTAATAGTAAAATCTTTTCTTTTTAGACGGCATCTAGTGTTTTTTGCAAGTTGTTGTAGAAAATTTGTTTACGTCATTTAATTTTGTTATACTAAGAAGGTTACTTTTGACTCAAGTTTTCTCTGTTTAGAGTTGTACATGTAGTTCTATAAGCAATGCTAAGTTTTTTTAACGCGGGCAGGTTGCTAGCCTTACTTTGAACCCTCTTTCTTTATCCGGGTTTGGGACTAACATTGGTTTCCACTAGCTTACTCAATCCACCCAGCATCCCCCAAAGGCAAAGTTATGACTTTTATTTATGTAAACTTTGTTGTATAGGGTTTTTCAATAAGAGGTTTCATTTTAATATTAAAAAAAAATTAAAATATTTTTTAAGAGAAATCAATAATTATTTATTTCATTGAAAAGAGGAAGGTATGCCATTGACATTTAAAAACGATATCAGCCAAATGACTGCCACGGTTACGGTTGCAGTTCTTCAATTTTTTCATGAAATTTTCTATGACCAATTTGCACATTTGCGGCTGTATGTCCTCGATAACTTCACAAATTCCATCTTTAAGGTTTTGAATTAATTGTGAGCATTGGCATAGGCCTTATCTTTCACGTGGCCTTAAAGAAGAAAGTCTAAAGGTGTTAAATCACAAGATCTCGGTGACTAATTGTGATAACCTCTTTGAGAAATAACACGGTCAAGAAACTTTTCTTGCAAAATTGCGATTGTTTCGTAGCTTGTGTTGCGCGAATTATGGTTTTCCAATTAATGTACACTTTTTAATTTTAAGGTAATACTTTATTTATTATTAAAACAACATTAATTATTTAAAATGACAATTTAGGTCATAACCCGATGAAGATCTATTTTTTAACTGACTAATTCTAATACGTGCTTCTACATTTATATAAATCAATTTGCTGAGCTAAGCAGCAGGTGGCTGGTGTTGTTACATTTCTCGGTAGACGCTTTCTTATCAGGAAGAGTCTGGTTTCGCTGGCGCGACCGTAATTCCTCCATCGCTAGTCTGAAGAATCTTCTCAAGGTTTTTCAGCGATAAATTTGGTCGGGACAGGAAGTGATGAACCCGTTTCCTCTTCTTGATTATCATGTAGACCGCCGGCATTATCAAGATGACCAAAATAATGATGATTGTCCAATTGATAACAGTTACAGCAGGATGTAAGTGTAGCGGCTGTATTGGTTTCAGATCGATATCCTCGGGTAGTTTTATGACTTCTAAACTCGCATGGTGGGTTGGTATCAAGGGATGCAAAAAGACGTTAGGAACATGAATGTTGATGGATTCATTAACATTGTACAATTTGCCATTAACTAGCAAAGGACATTTGTTGGTAAAAATGGCGGTGTTGCAATCTGGATGTATTTCCTCTTTGGTACAGTAGTTGATAACTTCTAAGTGATTAGAACTTGCAAGGACAGTGTTGTCTTGAAGTTGGTAACTAATGTTGTCTTGAAATCTGGCAGTCAAACATTGTAGAGGTTTGGCTAAGGTACATCGGGATTGAATCTGCTTTTCACAAATATATTTTTCAGGTTGATGTTGTATGCATTCTTTGAACCATAACTCATTTGACCAATATGTTGCAGGTGGTATTATCATTAGTTTATCAGCATTGGGGATAGGCAATATTTTGAACAAAGGAAATGATTTTTGGTTTAAAATGGGAATTTTAAGCATAACGATCATTCTCTTATGAGTGGAAATGATAATTGATTTACTGTATTGCAATAACTTATAAGGATGTTCTTCTGAAACGACAAGCTGCTTTAGATTGTAATATTTTAATAATTCTTTTTCAATGTTAATTATCTCTGATAGTGAAATCAATTCAATATTAGTTAATTCCATTCTTGCAAAGCTAATGGTACGAATAAGACTAAGAAGGAATGAATTTATATTTTCAATATTTTGCATTGCATATTGAATTTGAAAGAAAGCTTCAAGATTTGCTTCTGTTTTATCAAATGCGGTTGAAAGAACTTCAAAATTATTGTTAAAGTTAGTAATAAATGTTTTAAAACGTTCTTGGGTTTGATTTGCAATAGAAATCAAGTGATTCGTTTTGAAAACTAAATCATTGGTGGTATCTGATATAAGATTAATATTTTGATTAATTAATTGCCGATCATTTTCGTCCATATTTCCTGTTACAAATTTTATTGCAGAGCCTAGAAAATTAGCTAGACCTCGTTTCGAACGTTGCGACATTAATTTATGAAGATTTTGAATAGTTTCATTAACCAAATGATTGTATATAGAATGATAATCATTTCTTTTTAAGTGAACGTTATTCAAGGTATTTTCTATAAGGTGTAAATCGATGGTAAGTATTATTCGATGATAATGATCAAGTTCCTGATGGTTACCAATTGCATCCTGAAAGTATCCGTTATTTGGATAACATTTGAACTGCAGAGCGATGGTTATTCTGCAACAAACAGAATTTTGTTTACTTTTGTTTTCTTATGCGTTTTATTGATTTTATATTACAAGTGGTAGTTCGATTTTTTGACGACTTACCAGTAACTTTGTCACCTTCTTGCTTAGAAATTACTATTTTTTTGAAAGGAGGGTGATCTTTAGTACGAGCAGTTAATCTTGCATATGCAACAGGGTTTGAGGTGGATGGTTGTTCAGAATCTATTAACTGAGGTGTTTTGTCAGTACGACATTCATTTGCGTTTTGCAAAATGTGCTCTGCACGTTGTATAGATTTGTTGTAGACATGATCTATAAAAGGAAGTATCTCGTTTTTTCGATTTTGATTGTATTGTTCATACAACGTTAAGTTGTTGTCAAAGTTTATCTCATGAGCATACGGACCATATATCAATGAAAATGGTGAAAATCCAGTGCTCGAATGAATTGACTGATTATATATAGTTACAATAGATGTCATAAGTTCAGGAATAGATTCTTTTGGATTAGTTTCTTTCATTATCCGTAATTTCTCTATTATTGTTGAATGTAGTCTTTCAACAGGAGAATTGGAGTTTGGGTTTCTTGCAGTTGTAAAATGCAATTGTATTTTATGAAGTTTGCAAAACTCGTTAAGTACGTTATTTGAGAATTCAGTGCCTTGGTCGCAGACCAGGGTCTGTGGGTAATTATGATGTGAAAAGTAATGCCTTAGTTTGGAAAGAATCTCAATTGCAATTTTTGAAGAAAGATGATAACATTGGGCATATTTGGTAAATGGATCAATAATAGTAAGGAAACTATGTTTACATACAGAATATACGTCCATATGAAGGGTTTTGAATGGCTGTGTTGGCAACATAGGACCTTGAAATGGAATTTTATAAGGATTCCTATCATATTTGTTTGTGAGACATAGTTCACATTTATTGATGTAATTCGTTATTGAATCTTTTAAATTGGGCCAATAGTACTTTAGTTTAAGTTGAGCATATGTTTCGTTAATACCGTTATGATTAGATGTATGATAATCTTCTAAAATCTTTTGTTGATTATCTTCGTCAATAACATCTTCTAACTTATCTTTACATAAGATTAGTTTTAGTGATATAGTAAAGAGAGTATTGAGAATTTTTTCAAGTATTGGGCGTACTTTCTTAGGTTGGTACAAATAAATATGGTACGTTTTATTAGGATCAATAGTTTCTTTTAGTTGAGATTTCAACTGAATTTCTAAATCTGGTTCTTGTATGCAAATAGTATGAATAATTTTGTTTTTGAATCTTTTAACAACAGAATGAGCTTGTATTGTAGAAACATTTATAAAAAGCTGTTGGTTGAATTTGTTAATAGGTTCATCTGAAATGGGAAGTTCAGCAGAAGTATTATCGACTTGTGAATGAACAGTACTTTTACCTGTTTCTGGAATTTCTAAATTTTGAGTTTGTTCGGAATCCTGAACGTTGTCTATAAGATCTTGACAATCGTCAAGGTTGAAATCATCGGTTTCATCTACTTGCGGCATCAAAGAGTCACTATCTTCAGTGTTGTTAATTTCAATGCGAGATAGTGCATCAGCAACAACATTTTCTTTGCCTTTTTTGTAATGAATTGTATAATCAAACTCGTCGAGTTTTATTTTCCAACGGATTAAACGTGAATTTGGTGTCTTTAGTTTAGAAAGCCAAACTAGCGGATTGTGATCCGTTTCAATAGTGAAGTGTTTACCAAACAAGTATGGTCGAAAATATTTTGTAGAAGCAATTATGGCTAAGAGTTCCTTCTCGATAGTGGAGTAATTGCGTTCGGCGGAGTTAAGGACTCTTGAATAATATGCTACTGGTCTATTTTCTTGGGTAAGAACAGAACCAACAGCAATATCTGAAGCATCTGTGGTTAGACAAAAAGGCTTGTTAAAGTCAGGGTATTGTAGTATGGGAGAGTGGGTCATTAGAAGCTTACAATTTTCAAACGCTTCAATGTACTTAGGATCCTTTATATCAATTTTTTCGTTTTTTCTTGTTAATTTAGAAATTGGGTAAGTAATTTTTGAAAAAGAAGGGATAAATCTTCTGTAGTAGCCTATCAGTCCTAAGAAAGATTTAATCTCTTTAACCGTCTTTGGAATGGGATACTTTTGGATCGCCAATATCTTTCTAGGATTTGGTTCAAGACCATTATTAGTGACGACATGGCCTAAGAATTCTACCTTCTTTGTTAGAAATTCCGACTTTTCGGGTTGAATTTTCAACTTTGCTTTACGTAGACATTCAAAAATTAATTTGACATCATTTATATGTTCTTGAAGGCTTTTAGAAAATATGATTACGTCGTCCATGTATACAAAACAACGTTTGTAGAGATGTTCGCGAAGGATTTCGTCCATCATTCGTTGGAATGTAGATGGAGCATTTTTTAGGCCAAATGGCATACGAACGTACTCGTAATGACCATTATTAACGGAAAAAGCTGTTTTTTGAATGGAATCTTTATGCATGGGGATTTGGTGAAATCCTTGTGCTAAGTCAAGACAAGTAAAATAAGTACATCTACCTAGATTGTCAAGAATCTCATCAATTCTGGGCAATGGGTATTTGTCCTCAATTGTTTTAGTATTTAAATTACGGTAATCAATTACCATGCGGTACTTCCGTTCGCCGGAAGCATCTAATTTTTTCGGTACAATCCACACTGGAGAAGAGTATGGAGATATAGAAGGTCTAATAATTTCGTTATCAAGTAACTTTTGGATTTGTCTGGAAATTTCCTTTTGCATAGCAGGTGGATGTCTAAATGTTCGAGTATAAGTAGGAATATCTGAAGTAGTTGCAATATTATGGGTGACTGATGTTGTAGCCGTTAAAGTTTGAGATTCATTATAAAAAATTTCAGAATAGGATTTGCAAAGTTTAATAATGGCTCCTTTTTCTTGCAAATTAAGGTGTTCTAACCTTAGTTGTGGTATGTCCATAGGTGTTTTGTTAATGGGAGTATGGTCAAAGTTATAAAGTTCAAGAGGAGTTACTGAAAGAGGTTTATAAAAAACAATATTATTAGTATGGGGAATTTCTACAAAACCATTGGTTGCAGTATGTATGGATTCAGGAACTACAACTTCATAATTATTTATAATTGCTGGTAATAATACATCTCCTTGAGGAACAGAAACTGGAATTTTGGTTACACTTTGTTTGAAATATTTAAATTTTATTGGTATATTATTGATGATTAATGTATTGGTTTTATAGTCAATATTTCCATTTAATGATTTTAAATCAGAAGATGAAATCAAAGCGTCATATTGCGAGTGCCAATCAATCACTCTAAATCGAAATTTAAAAGGAATATCAAATGACTGCAGAATTGGGAAACATAAATTTCTATCATCAGTATAGGTCCTAGTTAGTGACCGAATTGTGAATTTTTCTCTAAAAAAATATTGATTAGAAAACATTGAAGCGGCTTTAGGGGTAATCACTGAATCAGTGGCACCAGTATCAATTAATATTTTAATATTTAAATCCGGGATTATAAAATATGGTAACTTGGGAAGATTCATCAAGTTATTTAAGTCTACGTGACAGGTTTGTGGAGGCTTGTGTCCTGAAAATTTTGATCGTATTCACAATCGCTATTTTCATAATTTTGTTCTAATGATTGATTGTTTTGTTCATCATATTCACCTTGAAACATGCTTGCATCAGCATAATATTGATCTGGTTGTTGATAATCAGATGAATAGTCATCTGTATCTTGATAATTATAAAATGTGTTATAATTAGAATTACCTTGTTCAATATTATGATGGTTAAATGGGCCATTCGATCTTTTAGATTGAATAGTTTGTGTTGACATGGGTGTAGGTTGAGAGAAATTTTGAGGTCTCTGTTGTTGATTATTAAAATTGGCAAAATTTTGTTTATTTTGAAAATTTTGTTTATTTTGAAAATTTTGTCTTTGGGGGTTAAATAAATTTCCGTTTCGATTTTGATTCTGATTAAAAGGAATGAATTTATGATTAAATCCTTGAGTCATCTTATTAACATTTTGTTGTTGAAAGTTTTGTTTATTTAAATTTGATTGATTGTTATTTAAATTTAAATTTTTTCGATGTGCCATCAAATTGTCATAATCGGAACATTTTTTTAAACAATCCTCCAATGTATTTGGGGAACTATTGCAAAGAAGATCTCTATAAGGTTGCAAAGTGCCTGTTTTAAATGTTATTAAAGTTTTTTCGGTATATAGACATGTTTGAGCGTTTATTAATTCAAATTTTCCTTCATTTTTTATACGAACAAATTGAAGGAGTTCATTTAATTTTATGTTTAAACGTATGTAATAATCATTATACGTTTCGCTCGGCTTCTGGATACAAGTACAAAGCAATCGTTCAAGTGTATTTTCCGAACGTGTTTCGCCGAATTTACTAATTAAATGTGTTTTTATATTAAGCCAAGTATCAAATGTATCAGGAATAAATTGATCAAGATTGTTGGATATAATAAAATCCTTTGGTAAACCACGAAGTTTATTAAGTATATATAAATTAAATAAATGCAACTGTGCATTATTACACATTGCGAACGTCGTCGGAAAGAGTTGTGTAATTTTATTAACGGATGTAATAAAATCCGTAAGATTACCTTTATCATGACTGTATTCAGGAATGGTTTGGCAGAATAATTTAAGTTCTTCATTACTAATTGCAGTCATGTTTAATTTAATATTAATAAGATTGTTGCTTAAATTTGATGTGGATGCAGAAGAATCTTGAATTCTAATATTTTTTATTGATTTAATTAATTGATCAATTTCAAGATCAAACAAATTACCAATATATATTACTTCTTGTTCTTTATCAAAACTAACTGACATCAAAAAATCATACACTTGAGCAGAGATAATAAAATTATATTTTTTTAATTATTATATTTTTATAAAATTAAATCTAAATTTGTCTTATTCAGAGGACATAATAATGAATTGAATTAATCAATTGCGTCACAAAGATACAGAATCAAATTGTAAATCGTTATACTTATATTAAGGATATGTTGAAGGGATTACTGGACTTACTGGATAATGCTGAATATTATTCCGGTAACTTTCATCGCTTCCTTGGCAATCAGAACGTACTCCGTGTCGGTGGATTTATTCTCGATGAATGCGGTCCAACGCCCTTTCGGATCTGGCTTGCTGATGGAATCTTCTCGAATTATGTCCTTGTGTCCTTTTGATTCTTCGTAAATTGTAAAAACAATCCGTTTCACTTATTGAACCGTCGAAGAATCCTGTTCGCAGCGCCAATTATGGTTTTCCAATTAATGTACACTTTTTAATTTTAAGGTAATACTTTATTTATTATTAAAACAACATTAATTATTTAAAATGACAATTTAGGTCATAACCCGATGAAGATCTATTTTTTAACTGACTAATTCTAATACGTGCTTCTACATTTATATAAATCAATTTGCTGAGCTAAGCAGCAGGTGGCTGGTGTTGTTACATTTCTCGGTAGACGCTTTCTTATCAGGAAGAGTCTGGTTTCGCTGGCGCGACCGTAATTCGCGTAGCGCCGTCTTGCTGAAAATAAATGTCGTCTACATCAATATCTTCCAATTTCGGCCATTAATTATAGCTCGGTAGCGCCATCCATTCACCGTAACAGTTGCACCAGACTCATTTTCAAAAAAGTAGAGTCCAATCACACCGCCAGCTCAAAAACCGCACCAAACAGTGACACGTTGAGGATTCAAAGATTTTTCAACAATCATTTTTAGATTTTCTGAGCCCCAAATGCAACAATTCTGCTTATTAACGTAACCTCCAAGGTGGAAAATGGGCCTCATCACTGAAGATGATTTTTCAATAAAATTTTAGATTATTTTGATGCGTTTGAAAAACCCAATCAGCAAAGATACGATGTTTATAGTAATCGACCGGCTTGAGTTCTTGTGTTAACTGAACTTTAAAAGCCTTAAGACTTAAGTCTTTATGCAAAATACGGTGGAATGTTGTTTGTGGAATGTCTAATTCAAAAGATCGACAAGGAATTGAAACCTTGGTTTTCTTCAACACTACGGGCTACATCAGCAATATTTTCATGTGTTTTTGAGCGATGCACACGGTTTTGATTCTTCACATCACAAACTTGTCCCAACAGCTCAAATTGTTCCACCGGTTTACTATTGCCGGCCGAAAAGGTGCTTTACGACGACCAAAAAGTGCTTTAGTTTTGCGATCTGAGACTGAAAAATGTTCACAATTTTTGTAGTAAATTTTAATAATTTCAATGCGTTGTTGAAGCGTGTATCGTTCCATTTTTAATAACGGCGTTGTTTTTACTTGTCAAATGTCAAAAGATAATTGCTTCAAAATTGACAGGTGCCCAAATAGCCTCCTATTCAAAATGAAACTTCTTATTGGAAACTCTTTATATTCATTCTTGTACAAAATAAGTTTATTCTTGAGTATTTGTCTTTGTTTTATACCTTTGCAAAGTTTAATAATAATAATTAAAATGTTGTTGGCCGTGTTAGTAAATCAAGCATTACTGCTTGTAATAGTTCTGACCGTTTATTGACCTCTGTATATATTATTGTGACTTATTGATATAAGCTGACCTTCTCGTTTTTTAATACATATCAACAAAGGTGATACACTTAAAGTAACTACAACATTAATTTTTTTTTTTTTCAATTAACGGTTGGAAACAGTTTATTGTAAAAAAAATATATAATTACATTTTAATAAATAAACAAATAGATGCGCATCGATAAGTATAAGAGTTAAAAGCCTTATTCAAATTTGAAATAAAGCAAACTATTATTTTAAACTATTTAGCAAGGCAGCTGGAACTTACTATACTATTTTAATTGATGTAGCAACAGTACCAAACTGTTAGAAAAGTTAATATACGGGAACTTTAAATTTCTCATTTTATCATACATTTACAACTTTGAGCAGAACTATAACAATTGATATGTTAAAAAAATAACTTGTAGCACAATAAAAAGTTAAAAACAAAAATAATTTAATTTCAAAATTTACTAAAGAATTGTAGATTCTCATATATTTTATAACACTGGAAGTTTTATTCTCTATATGTTGCAAAAAACTGATTTTAAAAAGAAGTTAAATTGCGCGAGTTGTGTTCAAAGTTTTATGACACACAAAAAACTAACTTGCAAAAAGACAAAAACGCACAATTAGATATTGACAATTCAGTAATAATCAAGAAAGATTATGCTTTATTAACTTCATTAAAATGCAG
This sequence comes from Tachinus rufipes, assembly GCA_963932245.1. Classification (NCBI taxonomy): domain Eukaryota; kingdom Metazoa; phylum Arthropoda; class Insecta; order Coleoptera; family Staphylinidae; genus Tachinus; species Tachinus rufipes. The sequence continues at coordinate 41,691,214 of OZ010745.1, read as the reverse complement.
AATAAGTAAAGTTAATCAACGACAAACAAACAAAAATCAGAATACTTAGCACAACAAAATAGCTAGCTCTTCGAGCATTGGAAACAGAAAGCTTTTTGATTATTTTTTTGTTGTACCAGTGTCAGATGAATTTGGTTTAAATAAATTATTACTCCAAAAACTAAACTAACATTTATTCACCAACGTGTAATCAAATTTTTTTCAAAAGAATATGTGTCAAATGTGATAAGCATCTCTTGCAAGGCAAGGTTGACAGTATATAGCTAAAGACTTTTCTGTACTCCACTTAGAACTGCTACAGTTGTATAGGATTTAAGATAGAAGGTGAATTGGTTTACACAGCTATGATAAAATGACGAGAGATTACTATTTGAATATATGTACATAGAGTTAACAGTTTTAAAATAAAATAATATAATAAAATTAGTTTATTGCTTGTTAATAATTTTAAAAGATAAATGTAAAGTATTTAGAATTAATATGCTAATAAACAACTACCACTTCAATTGGAAGGAGTGTTAAATTTCATGGAGAAAAAAATATTGAAAGAACCTTGTTTGTTTGATTTGATTGTTTGCTAAATTAAGTGTCGCATTTGTGAATATATTGTTCTCTATTAACCTGCACTTATTTAATTTAACATTAATATTCTAAGAACACGCATAGAGAAATGATATCAATACATTCCAAACTAATAAGGACGCGTAGACAAGAATAATCAACAGACGTAAATTTTAAACACTATTTTAATTCTTGCTATTACATAAAAATCTCTAATTTTAACATGCAAACTGCACTGATCATTACCCGTTCAGGGTTGGGTATATTTTTAATCAATGTCGTAGTATTATGATATCACATATTAATCCGTAAAAACCATTAAAACACGTCGCAGATTATCAAGTTGCATTGCCCGTCGAAACACTAAATCGATACATTTTAGAAAATTGTGAAACTACAATTTTATAGTCGATATAAATCATGTGATTGAATATATGGCTAATAGAATACATACAGGTAGTATAAGAAACAGTTTTATTGTCGACGATTATATGTATATTCAAGGTTAACTTGAACATGACGCCGTCCGTCCAGTGTGATTATAGGAAGTGATTAGCTATTTAAAGTTTGAAGGTTGACCGTGCACACTGCTGGACCCGGAACTGAACAGCTCAGGGAAATGTCTGTATGTCTGGAAAACAGTACTTCATTAATAATTGATGAGCATATATATTTGATGCGTCTCTCAATTATTATTATTATTGTTGTTGCGACCCACATATGTTGCCGAATGACATCACGTTCGCTATCTTTATTTTTACATGCGTTTATATGAAATGCTATACATGAAGACATATGGTTAATGTATGTGATATTTACTCTACTTTTTTAATTAATAATACGGCACACTAGTTTACACCATATTTTACAGATCCATCCCACCAAATTGAAAACAAACAAGGGATCTAATTATTTGCTTATGACATTCGATCGTTTTGTAGACGAAGAAGAAGTGAAAGCTTTTGGAAAACATTGCGAATTTTAGTGTTTTATCTAAATATGGTGAGCACGCTTTAATATGGTCACGTAATCATGTTAGAGTATGAAATTGGCGTGGAGAAAACGAATCGTTTTATTATTGAATTCTTTTAATTTCATTTTTTTTAATTGTTTGTCAATAAAACTTTATCGGATAAAGAATATAATAGAAGAAATGCCGTGTTCCCTTATTGCTGGCTTGTGGATTTTCTATTTCAATTCGTTCCGCTATTTTATGATCACAGATCATTAACTGACCTTTATTGATGCGATTTGTGTTTTTTCGTTTGTAGAAAAATCATAATTAATAATGGAATCGATTAAACTCAACTATATCTAACAATAGCATTTGAAGGTCATTCATATGTTTGAAATTGAATAGCAAGAATTAATCTGCGATTATTGTTCACTAAACAAATATTATTGGGTTAGTACTATGTTTTTATGAGATTATTCTTTAAAAAATTATAGCTTTCTAGATAAAGTTGTATCAACAGATTAAACTCTTAAAATAACATTTATACGTTTCTTCATGTTTGATGTGGAAAATTTATATCAGTGTTGGTAATGCAAGGTTGCAGTAATTTACACCGCTGATATCTTTTTTTTTTTAAACAAAGCCATTTAATGTCGATGTCATGTAAATAAGCATATGATATGAGACTTTACAAAACAAAGTATTATAGTGATAGCAAATATACTTATTTGATTCATATAAGTAAGCATATTATTTTACAGAGACTACAATGAATTTTCACACATATCCGAGGTCACAAGGCAGGACCGTAGCCTGAAGGGCGCCTTTAAAAAAAATAACTTCTACCTACAACTTTTGTAAATACTATTGTTAATATAATGATAACTTGTAAAGAAACTCACACCTGTATTACGCTAGAACTTATATTGTCACAATTTTAAGAAGTATAATGTGTTCATTATCTAGAAAAATTACTTAAGAATATCATAGTTTGGTGAAACTAAAACGCAGTTCGCAGTCATATCTGCGACTATACGATAATAAACACATCTGCTAGTTCATACACGGTTTTTCTCATAAACTCATAATTTCTGTTTAGTATGGATATTATAATATCTTTTTGAAGATCAAAAACATTATAACATGTAGTGTAACTAGTCTAAGGCAGTTAACAAAAAAAAACATTTATTATTCTAATTAGTAGTTTATAGTAAGCCATAATCAAATTGTTGATATAATATACAAGAAAAAAATGGAGATGAAATGACAGTTGACACATGAATTTGTTAAAAAAGTAATTTAATCCACAAAGGTCTACATGTAAACAAGAAAAGCGTAAACACTCGGTAGGCAGATCAAATGTATTTCTAAAAATATAAATCAAACATAGATAGTAGAAGACTGTAAACAACTGCTCAGTATTTTTAGAGTAAATTTTTTTTAAAGATATTCAAACCTAAATTTGCTCTGATACTAAGCAAAGCATTGAAATCCTTTTCTACAAAGCTGCATTCTTAAATAACATAACAAATCAATTCTAAAAACAATTTATGTTTTCTCTTAATATTAAAATATCAGTATAATTTTACTCCTCAATGGACAGGTATTTTACACAAAAATTATTGTCTTATTAGCTTTCTGTCGAAATTAAATAAGATGATAAAAACTGTGATAATAGATATGGTTTAGAAACACACAAAAGCTGAAAACCTTTGCCAGTTAAGGTAAACTTTAAAAACAAAATCAAAACAACCTGTAATGTAATTCCATTTCTTGACGTGGCAATGCCATTAATGTTGGCAACAAATTGAAACTATTAACACAATCAAACGCCAACAACTGACATGTCAAGCTTGGTGTATGTCTATTTATTTTGTTTAAATAAAAATTATTTGCAAATAAAACTTTCTAGTCATGTGCCGGAGTTTACCGGCATGGAAAAAATTAGGAATTAGCTGTTCTTTTGGAAAGTGAGTTGGATTGTAGTTGGTAAGCATTTAATAATACTTTTTGTTCACATAAGGAGAAAATAAAAAGAACAGATGATTGCACTAATATTTATTTTTAAATTTGCTTCTCTTTTTCTTGTAGTGTCTTGGCTATCATTGTGTCGGTAATTTGGTAGTTTCCATCTCGATCACTTGCAGCTTAAAACATTTTCTCAACTGTTAAGCTTGTCTATTGTCTGTTGTTACGCAGCCGTAATATATTTGTAAGTCTAATCTATCTTTTTCCCTTAACCTTTCCTTATAATTATGTGCCCAAACTATTTGGTATTTTTTGTTTTTATTGCGTTTAACAGTTTTCTTCCAGGTTTTATTAGATTTAACACTTCTTGGTTAGATATGTGCGTTGTACAAGATATTTTTAGCATGCCTCAAAAACATCATGTTTTCAGACAATTCATGATTGTTGTTTTTAAAGCTCAAGTCGTGCATCCATGCAACAGAATCGACTACACTTAAGAATTCTTTTACAAAAATTAGTAAGTTTCGATTAGTTAAAATAGTTTTTCATGATCTGAATGCAATTTGAAACATCATGAGCAACAATCTCTTCATCGGTGTTATTTGCCACATTCATCCAGCTGCTAAAACTATTAAAAGTGTTTCACGCATTCGATAGTTGCTCTTCAAATACTAGCCTGCTGTTTTTGTTTTTTTTTTTTTTAAATTTTCCGACTGCCATTTATTTAGTTTTCTCAATGTTGATCTTAAATTCTTGGTTGAAGATTGTTTTGTTGATTTTGTTAAGTAAACTTTGCAGATCCTCTAAACGCTTAGCTATCATCTGGAAATTTTATGTTGTCAATGTTATTTTTCCAATCTTCACGCCTCTTGTTCTACCGTTTACAAACTTAAAATATTAAATAATGTTGGCAATAAAACGCATTCTTGCCTCACCTCTTGTTTAATTAGTATTTCCTGTGTCAGAACATCGTCTACTTTGATTCTGTCTACTTGATTATAATACATCAGTTTTAATAATCTCAAATCATGGTTGTTTAGTTTTATTTGTCTAAATATTCAACAAGTAGCTTATAGTAGACTCGGTCAAATGCTTTTTAAAGTCTATAAAGCAGACATATACGCTCTGCCAAAACTTGCACGTTCTTTTTATACAAAATAGCATTTGCAATTGCAATTTGCTAGTTCCTATGTTTTTTTGGAATTTAAATAGTTTATCTTGTTCTTGTTTTTACATGGTAAATATATGCGTTTATGCAAGAATTTTTAGTGGGTTTTAAGATTAAATTAAACTAATTAGCCTAAAGTCATTGCTTTAGCTTTTTTTGGCAGTGCTATAACTATTATTTTAATCAATCTACTAGTATTATAATAGATTCCGTTGAACAGCTTTGTAAAATATAAACTGTTATCATCTAGTAGATTGTAAAGATTAGATAGGATATTATCTGGACCTAGCGGTTTGTCATTTTTGGTTTATTGGGAGGCTTTCTCTACTTCCGCATTTAGTATGGCTAAACTTGTCAGTTACGGTAGCATGCTCTATGTCTCTACAGTTGTCATCTTGGAAGATATTTGATAAATACTTCTCTCATTCATTACAGTCCTTGTCATTTTTGCTTATAATATTTCTATTGGCATCATTTGGTATAGTTATTTTTGTACATGAAATACTGTGCCAGATTATTTTTGTTTTTTTAATTTTTGATTTAATTATCTTATTGACTTTGCGTTACTCTCTTTTGTCTTTAATTTTGAATTCTCTACGCTGGTCCATAAGATTCAGAATTTTTTCTGTTATTTATTTTTTTTACAGTTTTTTTTTTGTAGTTTCTATGATTTTTTTTGCTGCATTAATTACTGTAGTTCTAATGCTCAACTATTGTTTATTTACGCCTTGGTCCCAAGTTGCTGTTTTAGTCATCTTGTGTATTTTGTTATTAACTTTTGTTTATTAATTTTACTTTTTCACGTATTTGTTCTCGGACTTTATTACTTTTTGTTTTTTTTTTATTTATTATTTCTTTAAATTTAACTTGTAATATAGAGCATCCGTTTGCATCTTTAATGCAGTGGTTTTCAATTGCTTTCTGCATCCATCTGTCGTTAATCATTTTAGTTTTGATTTATTTGCCTTTAGAGGTTGTTTCTAATCCCAAGGATAAGTAGGTGCTTTTAATCTTGCCAGTTCTTTCACCCGTAGTTGTTGGCCAGCAAGAGGTGACTGCTTATTTTGAAAATTGCTTAGTTAACAGAGCCTCGTTAGTTATCGAGCAAAATGCGTCATTTGGGTTGATCACCATCACCAACTTTATACATCTCTTAAGTTAATATTTAATAATTATAATTAACTCACTTTGTACAAACCAGCCTTGCGGTTTTATTAAACCCCTGATCCGCATGTAGCGCAAGTTATCTGTTGATTTTTGTCCAAACGTTTTCTTTTCAGCCCAAAACATACTTCTCGCTGGACATTCCGCATAGATCACATTTCCATTTCTATTTTGTTTTAAATTAGCCCGCGCATTTGCGCCATTCATTACAACCTTGCTGTAGTAGTTTAAAGCAGTTCACTTTTTAATTATATAACATGCTAAGCTTATCAACAAAAGATCCAATAACATAATCAGTTACTCAAAACATAACTACTTTACAATACAAGCTTAATATCAACATGTAGTAGACAAATGATTTAGCTTTATCAACTGCTACAGCGCAATTTTGCTTGCATTAAAATGCTCAAAACTTTATTAATAACTTATCCAGATAAAAAATCAAAAAAGCAAAATACAAAAAAAGTATTTTTTGTTTTGTTTAGAAAAGGAAAAATAAGCAGACCGTATTATCCAGTAATGTCAATTATTTACTAACTTAAAACTTATGCATTGCAGTCTTATTAGACTTGTTGTATATTATTGATGTTTTGTTCTTTTAGCAATACCGTCTTTTTAATGAAACTCAGTACTTTTGCCAATGGGTTGCTTTCAGGACAACTTTGGTTAGGTTGTGTTTGCTAAAGATGGCTGTGCGTTGCTATTTATAAGCTCTGCATTCACTTAGCAAGTGTATCAAAATCTCATTTTTTCCATAGGACCGTTTTAATTTCCAAGCAAATGCTTGTTAGGACCATAGTGTCCAGTTATTAGTCTTGTAAACTTTTGCAGTCTAATACAACTAATTTGTGTTACCACTGTTTTGATACCCTGCAATAATTTTGTTAAGAATGTTTTTAAATACCTATAAGTCAATCTCTTATATTATTTTGTTTCTGGTCTTGTATGAAACCCAAACAGCAGGTTCTAGTGTAGTAAATGTCCTCTTTGTTCCTTGTTTGATAAGTTAATTTACCACTGCTTTAACGCACAATTTGATGACAGCTACCTCTGCCTAAAAAGTTGAAGCATATTTATGCACAGGTAGCAAAATTTGCGTTTTTTGGTATTTTTCCTCATAGATTCCAGCACCGGTGCCTTTTGTAGCTTCATCTGTGTACCAAATAGTTTCTTTGACTGTTCCCAAGTACCTATTGTTTATCCATTTATTATGCAGTGATATTCATGCTTTCTTTTTGCCACTATTCTCAGCTATTCTTACGTCACCTTACTTTATCTTACTTAATAGACCGTTTTATTTGTAAAACAGCAAGTAAGCCAAAATAAGAATTTCACCTCCACTAGCCCATAGTGTTCAATCAAATAAAAACAACGACAATTTTAATTAAAACAAAAACAAATATTTGTGACGTTAAGTGAGTATTTTGTCTTACATTGGCTTATTGTATTGGCAAAAAAAAAACACTTAATATTGCATCAATTTTTTTACTGATATAGTTGCAAGAAGTCCAATTTCATAATTAGAGTTTCTTTTTCATGCAACACATTTTTAATGCTAATCTGTGGATTTTGAAGTTTCCTATTGTGTTTATTTATTCGCAGTCTGTATGCTGCTTGTTTTGCCTCCGCCCTTACCATGAGGTAAATACAGTAATGCTAGCCTTTAAACTTTTTCTAGTTTTTTGGTTGTTTACTTGAGAGTAGTTTTTTCTCTTACACAAGCGCTTCTTATGTGATTATGGGTTTTACCGCCACCGTGTATAACCACTTGGTTATAATAGTTAGTTCCTATGTACGTCCAAACACATTTTGTTTCAAGCGTTAGTCACATTTTATTTCCTTTGACATCGGGAGCGTGGCTCTATATATCCTCAGGTTTTTTAAGAGTGGTGTTTTGCTCTCTTGTAAAAAGTACAATTTTCGTTTTGTTTGAGTTGTTCATTGGTAACCTTTTTTTTGCATCACTATTCTACGTTTTTTAGTGCGGACTGTATCATGCTTGACACAGTTGCTTCAAATTTTCCGTATGCAAGAATAGTGGACATCATCCGCGTAACCTAAGGCAAAGATGCTTACGTTGTTGAGTATTTGTACTAAGTTGTCTATAACTAAGCAGTACAATACGCGTAAGCGTACACTCTCTTGTGGGTGCCTAGCGACAATTTTTTCCATATAATGTTATGGTTACAGTCCGGTTCAGCCATAGAGTTGACCTATTGTTAGACGAGAGGGTTTATTCCTCAGCTCTCTATCGCTTTTTTAATGAATTTAAAAGTAGTATTCTCAAATGCTTCTTCAGTTCCCAAAAAACACCCAAAGCTCTTTGTTTGCATTTGATGGTGTTTTTGCATTTGCAGTTAGTCACTTGTGTATAGCTAGATTGCAGAAGTTTTTTGTTTAGTAGGCAAACTAGTGCTGGTGCAGCAAACGGGTTTTTAGCGCCGCCCGTTCTGTATGTACCTGTCGATTATTTTTTCTAATAGTTTTTGAATAAAAAATGTCAAACTGATTAATCTGTAGGATTTAGCCAAGCCATACCTGGGCCTTCCCGGTTTTGATACAAATATTACCTTGACTGCTCTCTAGCTGATTGGTATCTGTGAAAGTGCTAAATTTGCTCTAAAGATCTTACATAAAGGCTCTTTTAGATTGCAAACTCTTTCTGTAACATGATGAAATAAATTCTATCGGATCCTGCAAAGTGCCATCGGCCAACTCTACTTATTTTCCGTTTTTGGTTTACAAGATTTATTGTTTTTAGTACGGTCTTTGCTTAAGGCTTTTTAGAGACGGGAACATGAGAAACCGTTTTGAACGTCCACACAGTATCTCCACTACTATTTTAATTTGATTTTTTTTATGGTTTTATTATATGCCGTAAGGATTTATATGTGGCTCAGTCACCGTTTTTAGCTTTGTTTAACAGATTTCTTGTGTTTGTCTTTGCTCTGTCAAGTCTTTTGTTCTACCAAGTAATCTTGTTGAAAGTGTGCTTGATAGTGCAAAGGCAGCTTACTTTAAAAGCGGTTTTAATTGAGTTGGCAAATATACCTGTCATTATTCTCCCAGCTCTTGTGATGTTTATGCTGCCTTTGGCCAGACCCCCACTTTGTTTAACTAGTATTTTGTTGTATAGATCCCAGTTAGTTTTTCTCGGTTTTCTGTATTCCTAAAGAAGCGTTTCTTTAGATTCGATATTGAATTGAATGTATGCATAATAATAAAATAAAACACTAGTTTTTTTATAATTATGGATCACCGCATAAGTCTCAACCGTCTTTTATGTATTCATGATCAGACAATAAGAGGTTAACCACCTTCTCCTAAGCGCTGTTATCTATAAGCAAAATGTGTTGAATCCTTTTGTGTTTTCGTTTGGAGTTTCGAAGGTGTTGTGCACCGCCAACCTTTTTAAGAAAGTTGCTACTTTTAACTGTATTTACTGTACCCATGTCATTACATATTTTGGTTCAAGTAAGAATACCCTTGTATGCTTCAATTTACTACGGATTATTTGTTTTCCGGTATCGAATAGAATTCATAATTATAAAGTTTTAAATAGATCTCTCTGTATATAAAAGTTACTAGCTTCTAAACAGATATGACAAACAAATGCTAATAATACCAACTTAAAATTTAAAAAAAAAAGCAAAAAATAAACCAATTATAATCAATGTAGGTGAAATTTATAAACTAGAAGTGTAAGTTTATTAAAAACAACCAAATTATACTAAGAAGTACTTAGTGTCGTCTCAACAGATGTCAATGTTACGTCCCCGTGTAATTATGAGAGCTCAAACTTATACAGTATTGTAAATACAAGACAGAAAACATAGATAAACAACTCTAAGTTAAAAATAATTTAGAAAACCAACTTCTGACGCCAAATCTTATATATATATATAAATATATATAGAGAGAGAGAGAGAAAATATAGATAGAAAAGAATGAATATGACTTTATTATACCATATGGTATCTAATCTTCTTGGAATTATTGAATTCATATTTGCTTGTACTTGAAATATGTGCCTCCATGAATTGTGTCAATATGTTAAATCTAACTAAAATTTAGCTTAAATTTATTGTATGGTTGTAGTAATAGATCATAATATGCTTCAAATTATATATTATACGAAATTCATTAAACAACATAGTTTACTAATTAATTATTTTCTTGAATAGTATTAGCAATAATATTGTATTTTTCCTGCTATTATGTTAATATTTGTCATTTAATATTTAAATCGTCATATTATAAACTCATTTTAATCAACAAGTTTTGAGATATAATAATGTATTCCAAATACACTGCAATATTTTTACAAAACATTATGTTATAGCTACTATATGATTACACATTCACCATTCCTAGAATTTAATTAATTTACAACAACGACTTATTACTGGCAGCGTCTTGTAGTCGGTGCCCAGACGGCAAATGCCAACACTTAGATGAGTAATCCGAAGAAAAGTCAATTGTCATAGAATATAAATGAATTGAAAAACCCTCTTGCATTAAAATGTGAGATAAAACAAAAGAATAATATGTTTACACGTAAAGGATACTAATCGACATTTACGGACATTATCAGAGCCATGCCATGTGGGTGCGGATTATGTTTACCATTGTACAATAAACAACAATTAATTTTACACCGGTTTAATAACGTGACATGTAAAATGTAAACATTGATAAGTAGATATTGTAATTTCTGTTGTTTAGTTTTAAAGTTCATTTGAATTAAATTTAATGAATAATTAATATATGGAATGTCACCTAACCCTCCACCTAAATATAATCACAAATTCAATTATAGATTTGAATTTTATTTATAGTTTACATGTAACTGTAGCATGTATAAATTTAAAATAACATATGATTGAGCATGGATAAAATAGGGTATTTAGAAGGGTCGACCAAGACTGATGTAATAAAACTTTGCTAACATTTATTTATAGTAACTTTGCAGTTTTATTTTACAATGACAAGGCAACTAAACACAATTCTTACTGCATAATTGTAATAAAGCACAGAGCAAATCTGATAAATATTGTTTTTAATTATTTTTTTAGTAATTTTTATATACACTTATTCAAATCTATTTGTACTCTGCAATGCGTCATTTAAAAACAATAAAATTTATTTATTTAATTTTAATTTTTTAAATAATGTATTTTATGTAAACTGTTTTTCCACCTGGTCTGAGACACATAAGCTAGTGTTTTAAGGTATGCACCACTCAGTGTGTCTAGCATCTCACCGGTTAAAACAATTCACATAAAATCACAATAACTACACTGGCAAGCAAAAAACAAAGGTTACTTTAAAATTATGACTTATTTTTAGATTTTTTGTTTTAACTTTATGTTTGCAAATTGTAAACCATAGTAGGCGTTTAATAATTTATTTCCTGACAAATGTTATCTATCTGTCAATTATTACCACCGTGTTACAGACTTTTATAAAACAGCATTATTTTGCTCTGAAACTGCAAAGATTGTTGGTAAAAGCCTTTGTGCTGAACAAAAAGTGTATCAGCGTTATTTACAAACAAAGATGACCGGTTTTTAGTGTACACAAGATTGCGGAATAGTACAGCTTCTGCAGTTTATCTACAAAATCAATTCTATGAAGTTAGAGATGTAAATGTTAGTGAATGGACCGTTAAGAGAAGGTTTTGAGCAATTGGATAGTCTTGTAAAAAGATGGCTACAGATTCACCTTTACAACGCCAACATCGTGTTGCAAGATTGGCTTCTGCCCAAAATCACCGGGCATGGAATAATGAAGACTGCAGCAAGGTACTGTTTTCAAATGAGTTGCGCTTTTTAAATGAATGGATCAGACGGACGTCGAAGTGTGAAGAAGACGCAAATAAAGACACGCTTCAGTTTGTATTAATGAGCGACTTTTATTTAGCGGTGGGTCAGTTATGGATTGGGCAGGAATTTCTACCAAAGCACGCAAATAGTTGGTCTTCATAGACAATGGCTCCCTGACAGCTTACAGAAAATCTTCTCAAAAATCATGTTAAGCCCTTCATAACAATTATGAACGAGCGCGGCATTTTTATGCAAGTTAATGCTAGACCTCACGTAGCCAGAGTTGTCAGAGACTATTTGGATGAGTACATAAATTCCATAGAACATGTCGAGGATAAGTTAAGACAACGTATTTGAAAGCATACACCTGCTCTAAGAATTGCTCAAGAGCTGAGACAGTTGCTATTGCAGGAGTTGAGTAATACCGACAAAAATGTGATCCTTAATTTAATTCAGAGTGATCCTCGTTGACTTCAAGCAGTCATTAATGCAAAAGGACGTAATACTCGTTATTAGTGATACATTTTTTTTCATGTTTTTTGTTCCATATTAGTCTTAAGAACAAAAATTCGTACTTTGTGTAAAGTGTAAATTTGTGATATTTCCAAAACACGTAATAAAAACAATAAATATTTACTTTACGATTTAACATTGAATTTTTAATTTAGTGTACAATGTCTACAATTTGCTAACAAAAAGTTAAAACAAAAAAATCCAAAACTAAGTCATAATTTTAAAGTAACCTCTATTTTTTGCTCGTATTTTACTATTTATGTATTTTGCATATTATTTGGCAGTTTTTGAGATTTTGTTGTTTATTTTTTATTTTACTTAAAAGAAAAATTACAGTTGGGATAAACTAGAAATAAAAGTAGTAAAATAATAGACAAAAATGCAATAAGAAAAATTACTATGCAATAAATTAACAAAAAAAAATATATTTAAGTAAGGTATTGTACGCTACGATGTGTACAAAGTATACAAACATGAAACTAAAACTAACCCAGCTTCTGCTAACAGAAAAAAAATAAAAGAAGTGTAATGGAACAAAGAAATGTTGCCAATGCTCAGAGTATTAAAGAAATGATTGTAACTTTCAAAACAAATCAGGCCTACACTACAAATATAAAAGAAAGGACTGTCAATATACCAGTACTACAACTTATGTCACATGATAACACAGACCCAAAAGCACTTGGTACTACAATTTAAAACAATCAATTATAATAAAGATTTTAAAAATTTAGTTAAATAACTGCAACACAAAATTTTATAAGTGGCACAAAATACTAACTAGATAAATCACAAAATAATGACAAACAATGAAATAATCTTTTTTGCCAACAACTAAACAATCACTACAGTTATAATATTTAATAAAAACATTGTACGTACTAAAAGAAATAAACAAAAAAGTATAACAGCGTTAAACTGAAACGCGTTAAGATATTGCTAGATCTAACTTAACTGTTTTATAAAATTGATTACAAATATAATAAATAAAATGCAAAAAAACAAACAAAAATTATTGGTGGCAATTTAATTTTCTTATCTTATATTTGTTCTTTGCTAACTTGTTTGTTCTATTCAAATTTCTAGGTATTTACATGGCTGCACATTTTCTAGGACAATATTTGCTATTGCCAAACTTATTATTATTTTTATTCCGCATTTGTTACTTCACATGTTTAGTTTTTCTAGAAAGTGATTATAATCTCTAAAACTGCTTGCTAACATGATGGTATCATCAGCACACTTAATGTTATTAACAAGTACTCTATTTATAATTATTGGCAATAAGATACATCCTTGCTTCACGCCACGACGGATCTGATTGTTCTAACGTCGTTCAAGTCAATGTATGAAAAGTAGCTGATGCAATTTATCATGTTTCACTTTATCAAAAAGTTTTTCAATATGTAGCATGCAATCACATCTCGATTTATATCTAGACAGCGTTGAAAAAGGACGTTAACTTTGCTATTTGCATAATTGTTTTTTTAGAGTTTTGTGTATATTTTTGTGTGTATAATCTTCAAGTTAAACTTTAAAGTGTAACTCATAAGCGCAATGATTTGATAATTTGCATATTTCTTTGAGTTTAGTTTTTTGAAAGCATAATAGTGGTTAACCGCCAATTTTTAAAGATTTTCCTTTTTTTGTAGATATTAAATAGGTTCAAACAAATATCAATTATGTCGTCATCAAAAGTTTTTATAAACTTTATAAGGTATTTGGTCAGAGTTGGCTCTGACCAAATAGCTTTATCGGACTTTATAGTTTCTAGAGCATATTCTATTTCTGTTTGTAGTATTTTTAAGTGTTTGTTATTTGCTTCTAATGTTGGTTTTGGAAGTCTTTTGTCATCAATAAAATTTCATAGGAACGCTATGCACCTTATTAGTTTGTTTTTCTTGCCAATTATTATAGTGTGTATAATAACTGACAAAAAGGACTTGATTATATATATTTACTGCTGCTTTGTTTTTATTGCAACCGGTCATGTTTTTAATCTTTCTGTGCATGTAGAAATAGTCAAATTTCTTTTCAAGCAATTGTATTTTTTTACATTGAGCTTTTAAGTAAATATTGTTGTATTTTATCATTTTCTTTAGCATTAATATATGTTGCATGTTTATATTCAACTACATTTTGTATGTTTTTTTTTTCTATAAGATCTAAGATTTATGGAGTTACCTAAATCTTTTTTTTTATTTTTGTTTGTTTCTTAAATGTTCTTCAGCTATTGCTTCTAAACTTATTATTATTCTTTCTCATGTAATTGTTTATTTTTTTGTTTTACCGTAATTTTAGGGTCTTTAAATTTTTTTGTATCTATTTAGTCGTGTTGACGTATTGTTTTTTTCTTTTCTTTTATTTTTATACTGAGTTTAGCTATTTCTGGGTTGTGGTTAAAGTTATGTTGGCGCTTGGGTAAGATTTTGCACTCTAGACAGCGTTTTATAGCGGTTGTGAATAAAGATATTAGTTATTTGATTTTCTAATGTATTTGCAAGAAATTACTATGTACAGAATTTATAAACAAAAAGATTAAAGAAAATTTTTGATATTATAAGACCTTTGTCAGTTTTCTCCTCTCTCATTTCTGTTTATTAAACCAAAGCTTTCTGTGTGTAATTGAACTTTTGTCTTGCTTATTTTAGCATTAAATTTTTTATTACTACCGTTATATTATTGTTTTTTATGTTTTTAAAAATAGGATGTAGTCCTGCATAGAATTCTTCAACTTTTTTCTTCTGTTTTCTTCTTTTTCTGCTGTTGATGCATATTAAAGCATCATAACTCTATTTGAATATGGTATTGAACTAAGAACTGACTTTGTAATATTCTTGTCAAGGAATCAGTTCTTCCTTGGACTAGTGAGCGCTCTTACCCTCGATTATTTATTTACCCAAAGCAGTTAATTTAGATTTATGGCATATCAGCTTCAAAAGACTATTAATGTCTCAAAGCTGTTGCTTTGCAAGGAAGTCTGCTTATTCAGGCAGATACTTGGTCAACAGAGCCCCGTTAATTCTCAAGCAGGGTGCACTGCGTGCTGATGAGGTTGTCATTTAGGTTAGTCTTATAACCTCTTTCACCATACCGGTGTATTGCATTCAGAAAAAGCAAAAACAAGTTGGATTTTATAAATAAGAGCAATAGAGATTAGATTATAAAAAACTGAGATGTCAAAAGTAATTAAAGGAATGATTAATGCAAAATCAAAAAGAATAAAGAAAAGATGATGTTCTGAAAAGAAAAAAAAAGAACAATAAAATGAAAAAAAACAGAGGACCGAGAAAACTGAAGGCACGTAAGATCTGCATAACGCAAAAACCAATAATGATAAACAAAAGCGAATATACCAAAACTTTTATTAACATTTTGTTTAGCTTTTTTTATATTTTTATGCTTCAGTATTGAATGACAAGTAAGGTTTTAATTTAATACAACCTATGGCTATTTTGGTCGTTTTTTTTTCTTTCACTACAAACGGGGGCAGTTTTTTGTAAAGTTAGTTTTAAGCTTATTTTTACAATTTACATTTAACGTGTTTTGCTAAATTTTCTATGTATATATTTTTGTTAAATAGTGCTTAAAAAGTTACTACTACTACTACTACTACTACTACTTCAAGCAGCCCGCATTTGTATCATCAAATAATATTATACAAGGTGTTCAAAAAAGATTGTAAAATATTTAGGGAGTAGTAGTACAAACCACAACAAACAAAAAAGTCTTATAAAACATGGAATGTCATAGCAACAATATTGGAGATATGGAACATTATTTATTTTTATGATTCTTTTTTCTTCTATTTTTTATTTTGCAAAAACGTGAATTTTTTTATTACAGTTGGGTGATGTATGGTTATGCTAATGGGATTTCCACCAAAGCGCGATGTCTTTATGTAGAAGCTTATCTAAATCGCCAAATTTCTTCACATCGTATGTTTGGAAGAATTCACCAGAGATTGAGAGATAGCGGTTCACTTTGAAAACAGTGCTATCTTTCCGACAGACCAAGGTCGGTATCTACTTATTTCTAGTACAGAACAAAAATTATAGCACGGCTAGAGCATAATCCAGGGACGAGTGTGCGGAAAATATAAGCCGAGGTAGAAATTGGTGCTATTCTTGTTTGAAAAACCTTTCACGAGCAGCTGTTCTAGTCTCTACGCAAAGATACTGAAGACCCGCAGCTTTTTGAAAATAAAGCCGTGTTCACACAAAATAGAGTTGTTAATTTTCATAATGCACTTCGTTGGGCCAACAAAAATCCCCATGCTGTAATTAAATGTGGACATCAGACACGATTTTTAATAAACATTTGGACGGGTATTGTAGGCAGCAGGTTCCTATGTCGTGTTGTTTTACCAAACCGATTAACAGGCTCTGCTTACCTCAACTTTCTGCAGAACACAATGTATGATCTTTTAGATTACATTCTTTTGACCCACAGGCAACAAATGTGGTTCTAGCAAGATGGTGCTCCATCTCATTTTTTGATTGCCGTTAAAGAGCATTTAGACCAAATTTTTCCACATAGGTGGGTATGAAGAGGCGGACCAGTTTTATGGCCAGCAAGGTTGCCTGATTTAAACTCTCTTAATTTTTTTCTTTGGGATATTTAAAATCATTAGTGTATGCTACTCTTCTAAATAGCCTCAAAGAGCTGCAGTTTGAAAATTAATGAAAAGTGCCAAAAATCCGAGCCAACGAGTGGGTTTTAGAAAGAGTACAAATGCCTGTTTAGAAATGATAAGAGGGCACTTCAAACATCTTCTATAACTGTTTGTTGTAAAACTATATAAAAATAAATAATGTTCTATATCTTCAAAACCGTTGATATGACAACCTATGTTTATTGAGACTTTTTTGTTTGTTGTGGTTTGTACTACTATCCCTTTAAATATTTTTCAACCTTTTTTAAACACCCTGTATATAGTTATTAACTTGTTGTCTAGATAAAAAAACTAGCTCTATGGAAATAACCAAAAAATATAATAATTTTTAGATATTTAAAATCTTTTTGGTTTAATAGAAAGTTTTTTTTTTATTTATTAATTTATTTAATTTATTTAATTTTTTAGTCAAACCAATACGTACCTGTACAAACTAAAACCTCTTTAGCAATACTAAAATTACATATAAAAGGTGCTTTTATCTAAGAATATCTATAAGAAAATGGTGGCAGTGTATGTATGGAGAAAATAGCCCGTTTTATTTCAAGTCAAATATTGGGCAAGCAGTTTAAATAGGGCAAGGAATCCATTTAAAATGACCTAAAGTGTGGAAGTACAAACTGACAAAATCATCAACAAAGTTAAAGATTTGGTATTAATTAACTACAGAGTAAAAGTTTTAGTTATTGCTAGAAAAATAAGACTATCAAAACCAAGTATTTTTAAAATTTTATAAAAAGATTTGAGAATAACCAAATGACAGCACAAGCTTTTTAGTTCCAAACAAAAACTGTGTACACAACAAATTTGCAAAAAAAATTTAAATAATTTATCTAAAAAAAAGAGTTTTATAAAATTGTAACTAGGACCCTCCCACAAAACAAAAATCTATGTAATAGGTTCATAATTTATTTTGTAAAGCTTGATAGAGCCCAAAATTGTTTGCATTTTTCTAGCCTAGTTTTCTACAAGTAGGACAAAGCAGTTGCTTAATGACAACCGCGGAAAGTCCGTTGTGTTGTACCATCTCCATTTATTTTTTTAGAAGATTTGTTTATTGTCATTTTAGTTTGACAAATCGGAACAAAAAATTTTTGGCTTTTCTTTATCAAAAATTTATAAAGTCTAATTTGGGCAATTCTATTTCAAACGGACCAGAGCTGGGAAGGGGTGCATTGAGAAACTTGTTTATGTATTTTTTTTAGTTTCTATAGCTTATTAGTAGTCCTTTGATCGGTATATGAGGGTATAGAACCCATAAAAAAAAATTCTACGATTTTTTTAAAGTTTTTTTGACGTTTTTTAACTTAATCGCATTTTTTGTTTAAAAACCACAATTTTAACTCAAAAAAATAAATTTACCTACTAATGAAATCAATCAAAAATTTTCTGTAGAATCCAAATCTGGCGCCATTTTAAGTTTATACCCTGTCTATAAGCCGCAAAAGCCATAAAACCATGTTTTTGTTCTCAGTGGGCTGGGCAAAAAGGAGTTTTTTATAATTTTTTTTTTAACCGCTAAAGTTGACGTATTTTGATGTAAATTAATTAGAAAATATAAATTTGTTTTGTGTATTTGGGTTTTAAAGGTCTAAAACTCAAAAAAAGAAAAATAGTCAGTGTTGTGCTTATCTGGCAAAAAAAAACCATCTAGACAACAAAAATTGTTCAAAATTTACTTAAATTTTTTTTTTTTTAATTTTTTTTAAAGATTTTTGGATTATATTTTTTTAAGTTTATTTCAGAAGTTTAACAAAGACATTTTTTGTTGTTTGAACCAATTTTCGGCCATTTTACTCTTTGTTTGATAGTTTTTGCGCCTGCGGCACAAATTTAGACTCGATCTATCGGCGCAAAAATTTAAAAATATTATTATTTTTGGCATTTAAACATAAATCTGCCTGTCGTTTGTTAAAATTTGTTAAAGAAAAGTTTTAAACCACACCTTAGTGTGTTTATAATATGTTTTGTAAATATAAAAAAATAATTAATTTTTAACGCATTTTTTGCTTAAATTTTTTTTTCTAGATGGACTTTTTTATAGACGATAAGTACAACAAAAACATGGTTTTATGGTTTTTGCGGCTTATAGACAAGGTATAGACTTGAAATGGTACCAGATTTGGAATCTACAAAAAAATTCTGGTTGATTTTATTAGTAAATTTATTTCTTTTGAGTTAAAATTGCGGTTTTTATGGGTTTCATACTCTCATATATCGATCAAAGGACTACTAATAAGTTATAGAAACTAAAAAAAAATACATAAGCAAGTTTCTCAACGAACCCCCCCTTAGCTCAACTCCTTTTGAAATGGAATTGCCCATTTAGAGTATGATGGATAGGCTAAGTTTAACACCTTTGTATCTAGAACAGTTGCTTTCCAAAATAGTATAGTTTTAGGTTATTAGTTACCAGCAAGTCAACAATTCTTACTTAAGACTCCAAAAAATTGGTAAAAGCAGCGCCTAAACCAGCAAGATATGGCCACTATAGTAACACCAGATTGAGCAACTGCCAAATTCTTCAACATGATAAATAAGTCAAATTTAAATATACACCTCAGGTGAGTAAACAAAATCAAATTCCTACACTGGTTTGCCAGTCTGCCTCATGGATTCTAGAGGAGGCAAAAATCTGACTAAAACATTTATAAACAGAATAAAAAAACATACAAAACCAAGAAAGAAAATTTATGATCGCAACATAGATTAGAAAAATGCGCCTAGACGACACATTGTTAGAAAATGAGCTCATATCAAATTGGACAGAATAGAAATATGCAAAACAAGACTACCTGGTAAGAAGACAACCATATTAAAATCTGGCCATATAATATGCCAAAGTTACACTGACATAAACTTTCACACCTGAAGAGTTGTCATAATAATCCACAAAAATATAAAACACCTCGTAACGAATATTGTAAGTAATCTTAAAACTAAACGACCATATAAGTAACTTTTGACTGGAAAAGAAAAATAACAGAGAAAAAATGTTAATAGACTACATACACAATAAAAACTTCTATTGTATAAACACTTATTTTAAAAAACCGATACAAAAGAAGTGAACCTGGAGATTCAATAATAATACTAAAAACAAAATTTATCATATCCTCAGTAAACAACAAAGAATATACATCCAAACTTCTAAACACAAGTTAAGTTAAGTTAATAAATAAGCGGAAAAACATGAACAAAAAATTAAACAAAAATATCCGCAAAGAAATTCAATACCTAAGAGCATACAACAGCAAATTAATCTAAAACACTATAGAAGATAATATAAACATAAAAGTACTACAATCTAAGCTGACGCAGGGTAAAAGCAAGGAACCTAAAATAAACAATACACAAAAAAGAAGCAATACTGTTACTAATAAAAACGACATAAAAAACAAAGTTCAAAACTTTTATTTAGACCTATATCGTTCAGTAACTTTAAAACATAAAAACCAACAACAACAGCAAGATAAGCAAAACGTAAGACCTAAGAAAATTCCTAATATTAACAAACAAAGAAGAACTAATGTTAATGCAAACAAATAAAAATAAGAAAATTGCCTGGTAAAAATAAAATAACGAGAGCAAAATGATGAAAATGAGCGGGGAGAGGTTCTAGACACATGGCAGAATTTAATTATTCTCCTTTTTAAAAATAGGTGATAAAAACAAGATGGAAAACTATTTGTCAATAATACTACTGTAACACTTCTATAAACTTCTAACAAAGATCATTACAAACCGTTTATCCAAAAAACTTGATTTTTACCAGCCGTTCATTCAATACTACCAACCACCTACAAACAATCCGTTACTTAACAGAGAGTACCAAATATAACATACCCATTCATTTGACATTCATCAATTATCACAGGCATTTGAGTCAATAGAGACGTGGGCGTTTTTAACAGCAATAGCCGCAGCCAGGATAGACTCGAGATATTCTAACTTTATAAAATACATATACAAACACGCAACAAATGCCAAGGAGACACAATTATTCTAAAAAGTTGTGGTTTGCGGATGATATTGTCTTCATAAGCAGCAACCCTGACAAATTAAAACGCATGATAACACAACTGCACAAAGTACCAAAACTAGTAGAATTAAAAATGATTTTAGATAAAATAAATGTTAACTATGCCTATTATACCTTGGTCAGACTATTAAATTAGGCAAAAAAACAAATTTTCTAAGGTTACTAAGTTGGGGAACATATAAGAAGTTAGGTCATATTCTTAAAAATAAAAACATACCAATAAATCTCAAAGAATCTTACCTGTAACCACATATAGACTATAAACTGCAAGTTTAACTCAGAAAAATGCAAAACGCTAAGTCTAAAGTCTATGCTAGAAAATAGCTTAAGAAACAAGATACGCAACACTGAAGGTAGAAAGCGAATGAAGGTGAAAGATATTATAGAGTATAGCTAAACTCAAGTAGAGATGGGTGGAACATGTAGCCAGACAAAATCATAATAAATGGACAATAAAAACGGTTAAATGTCGTCTACGAATAACAAAAAAAAATATAAATAATAAAACAAACTGCGAGAAGAAACTGGCATCAAACTGCCTAAAATAAATGCATATGGAAGACAATAAAGCTTATATTTAAGAGTGGATGAACATAAGAAAGAAAATGTATTATTGCAAACACTTTAGATAGATTAATATACAAAAACGTTTTGTTTGCTTTATTTTATTCATGCTCTTGTGCGTATTAGAATGCAATTAAATTTAATAAAGAAGATTTTAGACAAAATCATTAAAAATATACAAATAACATTTTAAATTTTAACTGAAATTTTTATTGTAAATAAAAGCTGTCTAATACAAAACTGACAATCAATTTCAGTATTAAATATAGAACAACTAAAAAAAAATCCGGTGTTTATATATAATATTTGACAAATATATTTAGTTAATTAGTAAGTCTTAGAATCAGTTCTAATTTCTTAGATAAAAGCTTTATACATATTTAAAAAAACTTTGCCTGTACTAATTAGTCTCGTGTCGCGGTGTGAAACGACTTAAGATTTAGTAGTTTTTTAAATAATTTAAGATTATGTTAATAATAACATTACCAATTAATTATTAAATAGTTGTACGGGTCTAAGCTTTAGCACTTAAATAATATGTATGTTTGAAACAAACTTTTTTCTAATATGTCGGCATGTGAAACAACCCTTACTTATTGACTATTTATACACAAATTGTATTTAAATTTCTACAAATATATACAACATAAATATTTATTAGTAAAAGATAAAATGTGACAAATATGGTATGCAATTTTATTCTAGCAAAACAAACAATACAATAGAAAACATAAAACTTATTTACATTTAAAATTTCAAAATTATTAGTGAAGCCTTAGTTTATATGGATATCATATACTAAAGATTAAATTTCATTTAATTGATATGCTGAAACAAAATCTATACATACAACAAAAAAAACTGTTGCTACCATGTTTGTACAAACCATAAATTTACGATGTTATAAAAGCGCATTACTGAAATCCCCATGTGGTGTCCATCTTTTTTAAAACTTTGTATGGCTAACACCTGTTCCTGTATGTGATTTGTTTGTGAACTCTCGCCTCTATGTGCTATGCATATAGAAAACACGGAACACCGTATAGAGGGCGACCCTTTTTGCGTCTTTCTTCTTTACCCTTGCAGGTGTTTTTAAAGAGGGTGTATTTTGAATAGAGCACCATTCCCATCATAAAGTTTCAGTGTAGTGCCCGCAACATGTGCATAGAAATTTGTATTCACTCGCCAATATTCTTCCTACACACCATGAGCATTTTTCATACATCTTTTTTGTACAGATGATTTCTTTTTGTGGTAAGATGGGGTGGAATAGTCTCACATTGAGAATGCAGTGTTGCTCGTATGTCAGCCATGAGATGTTATTAATACCTAACGATGTTTTTAAATGATGAGACGACGTTGCACATGTTCTTTTTCCCACGACTTAAATACATGTGTGGAGATGGTTACGTTGGGTAAGGTTACGATCTTTCGGGGGTGTAAGAAACCCCTAAACACTTGTGGCCCCCTTTCTTGAAACGGTTTTTGTTGACATTTTTTATGTGTAACGTTATATATTAATGAAGGGTTCCTCCTTTTTTCTTATTGCTTTAAAACTCACTTAATTCCTAGTTTTTAACAGTTTTTTTTGTGCGACTAACGTGTGATCATTAAGACACCCTTGAATTACATTTGTATAAGTATGCTTGCAATGCTTAAGTTAAATCAATTTAAATAGCATAAATATATTTCTATTCAAAATTTTAATGAGAATTGATTAGTGTGTCGATACAAAATACAATACGCTCTTTCTACTAAATATAAACTTTTTAGGAACGGCAATTTTACCAATATATAATTGGAGTAAATCCAGCTTCGGGGTCTCGACGATTGTGAAATTATGTAAAATATATGTTACAGAAAATGACGAACATGTGCATAATTTCTTTGTGGTTTCCTGAATACTTTATTTTACATATTTTTAGGTTTCTTTTCGGAGCTTCTAAAGGCATAATTATAATAAATTGTTGGTTTTATTTATTACTATACACAAAGGACAAGCTATAAAATAATTATTTTATATCCCTATATAGAATTATTAATTACAAATTATAATTAAATTTACCGTTGAATCAACGCATTTTAAGTTGTTATATCAATATTTAGTTTAATTTTGTAAAAAATATTAAATAATTTGCATGTATTTGTTTGATAATGAATTACAGACATGAAAGTATCACATTAAAGTAATGATGAATAAGAATTTTGTATAATTATGTTGCTAAAATAAACAACACATTTGTTCAATGACACGGCACAGTGATTGATATTTCTTAAATTTACTCAAGTCATTCATCTGCTGATTTTTATCCACAGGATTATTAATCATTGCATTACAACACTTTCTAATCACTTTACTAATATTACAGCAATTTGTTCATGATTGCTGTGTTGTCTTATTATTGCTTTAACATTTACTATTTTCAATCATTATCTATAGTTTATGACAGTAAATTACAAAGAATTAAACATATTGCACGATTCATTCAACTTTGTCTGCAATCAGGAAGGGGTAGTTAGTATTTCACATCACAAATTGTTGCAATTAATGTAAAGCTTCCAGTATTTGCTGCAATTTATTTGAAAGATAAACATCGTTTAATTTTATCATATTTAGACAACCGTCGCCTTAGCAATAAATTTTACACTTTAAAAGTAATTTTTATAATATAAAATGTGTACAGTTATATTAATCATTACCGTTGGTTCATACCGTACTATGTATTAAAGTTTTATACTTATTTCATATAGTGTGTAGAAAGATGGATTGTTAATTATATAAAAACATAAAATTAAATCAAGCATTGTAATGTAATTATTATAATTTGTTTATTGTTTTGTTTGATTTTTATTACATTTTTTCAAATAGCGAAGGAAGTATTTAACTAATAAAAGTCAACAAAAAAGTTTTAGTTTATTATGAAAACATAACTATTAAGTTGGAATGCTGATAACAATAACTAAAATAAAACAATTCATAATATGTAAACTTTAATGCACTTACGCTTAACAACAAACAGCAAACATTCCCAAATAACAAAAATATTAAACAAATTAAAGAAGTAAACTACTTAGAACTAACTATTCAAGAAAACTTGAAATAAGATTTACACATAAACAAATGTTAAAAAAAATTCTCCATCAATATTGAAAATAAACAGTTATCTACCAAAAAATCAAAAAGATAATGAATTATTTACATTCTTCAACAAATACTTAAACTATAAATCCTCATATAAACAAAAAACAAATAAACTTCAAAAAAAAACAGAACAAACTTATAAAAATGTTATACAGAAAGGATAAAAGAACACCAACAACTAATTTACATAGAAGAACTAAATATGATAACATTAAACAACTTAATAATAATATATTATTATGTATATAAAATATAGAACAAAATAATAAAAAGCAATGTAACAATACAGTCAAACAATAAAAGACACATTCACCAAGCAAGAAGAAAATCACACATAAAAAAAAACAAAATATTCAACAGTCAAATACAGCCAGACTCTGACGACAGAAACAATAAAACAATACAACAACTTACCAATACACACAAAACTTTAAATTATGTATGTACCATTCAAATTAAAAAATTAACGTGTTACTACATAAAAAAATATAAAAATAATCAAGCCTTTAACAGCGTTAGATAGTAATGAATATGAAATATATTCTGTGCAATTAACAAATATATAATTTCTCTCAACCAAATGGTAGTGATGCTAGAATCTCTATAATTGCATCAATACATAGCATACTATATCACCTAATTAACACATCCCCAAAGTATACTTTAATACCAGTGTGTTTATAACTGTTTCCTAGCAGTGTAATGTGCCCTGTATACAATCTTAAGGCCTAACCGGCCAGTGTAAGTTTGACAATCTTCTGCAGATATTGTGCAACCTTAAGAATGTAAATTCTTTTGCACAAAGCATTTTCTTAAAGGGCTGTTACGTATAAGTTCTTAATACCAAATACGGAGTTAACACACAATTTCAAGACCTCACGCCAGTGTATGAATAACGTATCAACTGCGGTTAATATTTCTATTCAATTTTTAACTCATCTCGTTGCATGCTTCTTCAACCTTCACAATTAATTGGCTTCTTGTATTAACTGGCGTCTTAAATACTTTATCTTTTATAGTTTGCCAAATATAAAAATCCAATGGATTAAGATCTGGCAATCTTGAAGGCCAGACTAGACCATGCATGACGACAAAAAATCCAAAATACGTTAGAGCAATATTGAGTTAAAACAAATTTCTATTTCTAAAGTAAAAGAAGCACGTTTGCAGGGCTTTCCATTGAGTCCCACTTTGTTTGCAACTTGCATAGCAGATGTAGAAGAATACTTGAAGTTGGCGCAACTAGGAAAGATAGTAGTTAGTAGAGAAAAAGTGTGGGCGCTAGCGTATGCCGACGATATGGTAATAGTTGCAAGAAAGCAAAGCAAAGAAAATAAAAGAAATTATGAAAACTTTAAAAAGATCTTAAAAAAAATAATATTGAAAGTTAATGTAGTTTAGTTAGGATTATGATATTTTATGGATCAAAAATATGGAGATGGAAGGAACAAACAAAATATTGGAGATTATTCTACTGAAGGAAGTTAAAAAAGATAAGTTAAGAGTAAAAACAAAAAAAAATGAGCAATGAGGTACGAAAAAAGAATGAGACAGAGACACAAATGTAAAATACTACAAAAATGCATGAAACATTTTTTTAAATTATAAATAAATTTTATTAATTTATCAGTTATGATTTGGATACGTTAAAATAAATTGTATTGTTATTTTTAAAATCTTAAACATCAACATAACGAAAGCTAAGTACTTAATTAAAATAATACAAAAATTGTAAAGATTACAAAAAATATACATTATTTTTTAGAAACTGTAATATAAGCATACTTTTATAAAAATGATTTAAGGTTTTTTAAATTACTTTTGATAACAAAAACTTAGTATTAATTTATTGTTTATAAGTACTGCATAAACTCAGTAAACATAAATTATGCTGCAAAAGTATTTAAAAAAAAATTGAACTATAATATAACAAAGAGTAGTGTCTTTGAATACCGGAACTACCGTGTCGGTGTTCTTATTTCAATTTATTCTTAAAACAGAAAAACTGAAACTAACTTTTGAGAAATAATGACCTTCTATACGCAAGGTCATAATACTTTGTCCTTTATAGAATATGTTCTCTAATCACTTATTAACAAAAACTACTAATCCCGACCCTACGCCTAAACACAATGGTTATATTATGATAACTTGTTCTGCTCTATTTAATTTTGTTCGTAAAATAGACTTTTAGAAAAAAATGCTTGGACTAAATCTAATGAGTGGATTGTGAAGCAAGTGGCACTAAAACACAAAGTAAGCCTCCTACAAAATTAAACAGCTTAAAAATTAATTAAGTTGGCGAATCAACGACTAGCTTGTTCCACAAATCTATTTAATCAACCAAACGTTGACTTAATTTATAATTAAAATAAAAATAATTAAAAGGGGATTACCCTAGAGCTGCATCAGCGTTATGTATTTTAAAAAGTGTAGTGAAGAATAGGCTTTTAATTTACTGCCAATTGAACTAAAGACTCAACCAACCGCACTTTTAAGTTAAATATTGAAAAACTTTTTATTGTTAGAGCCTATTATTCTTTTCATGAGTTTGAAAATAATTTTTTTGACTTATAATCTTCTTTAGTTTTTAGTTTATTTTAAATTGTATTAAATGTATTGTTTAGTATTATATTTTATTGTTTGTAAATTTGTGTTTATATTGTATTAACATTGATTTTTCACATCAAACTATGTAGTTGGCTAAAGTGAATAAAAATTATTATTATTATATTATTGCCTTAGCAATAATGTATTGCACTCCTAAAATTCAAATGGGTTAGCGAATGCATCTGAATTCTAGCTAATCACGGTTTTATTTTATATAAGAATAAAAAGAAAGCATCTTATGTTTATCAGGTTGCCTAGCCTTAAAAGCCAGACAGGTTAATGACCGTTTACTGGCTGATGGTTTTAATAACTCTGAAGGCGTCTGATTTGAGACAACAAAATATTTTGTTTACAACTTCTTGGGTTTCTTGAATTTTCTTTCTAAAGAAGAAGATTTAAGATGGACTTGTTGAAAGGGTTCTGCTAAACGTCATCATCTTCTTGTTGACGGAGGTTTGGATCCTTTGGTTTAGTGGTTAGGGTTAGCAAGAAAGCCATTATCACGTTGACCGTCTTCTTCATAAAGACTTGAATATCTTCTTGTTGCTTGAGAAATTCCGTTTGTAAATCTTCTTTCAACTTGTCGTTGCAGTTTTGTTATCCAGCCAAATTTGCTTAAATTTGCCTTCGTGGACGTTGAGTCTTTTTTTTTGTGATAAAAGTTCTTTAAGAATTTGGCGACTTGGGTGGTCAACTTGATGCATTCTTCTTCCATGCTGTATTTTCAAAGAAAAACAATGTTAATTAACCAAATTTTAATAAAAAAATTTTAATGTACATAATACTGAATAGCTAAATCACTCATCTTCTACAAACACTATCTGACTAACAAACTTTGATTTTTGATGTTTTTTTAATAATTTTAATTTTGATACTCATTGCTTTAACTTTAAAAATCCAGATTTTTTGCTGCATTTTATCTTACAAAACTATTTATATACTTATCAAAAATTTTGTTTTATTCTTTGTTATTACAAACAACACAAAAGTCTTAGACATATCAAGCCATTAATAAACAACAAAAAACATTTAACAAACTTATCAGTAAAAGTTTTGATCAAACTAATCAGAATTGTAAAAAAAACTTGTAAACATTGTGACAACCTAATACAATCTGATATATTTCATAAATAACAGAAACTTCTAAAAAACAATAAAATTGTTGCAAGGTAGTTCAAAGTTTTTAATTTAAAAATAAAAAGGTTTTTGCAAACCACTCTACTTTACTATTTTTTTTCTTTTTGATGTACCTGAAATAATGAAATAATGAATCTAATTTACTTTATAATAATAAGTTGGAGAAACTTTTGAAATTACTAAATCAAAAAATAATCTTTCCGTAAACTTGCTTAATTATCAAACTTTTATTTACTTTTAAGTAAAAACTGCCACTCATTAATCTTTTCTCTACCTGCTTAACCTATGTTTTCTTTGTTGAATTACTGTATATAATTCATAACCATATTAATTATAATAATTACAATGTAATTTTCTACCTCTCTGTACATTTTATGTGTTACTGTCGTATATATACTTTGTATTTTGTTTTAATATTCATCTCCGTCCGATGATGGCCTTGTAAAGGCTGAAACATGTTACGCTTTTTTAAATATATTTGTGATATAGTACAAGTAAATATGCTTTATTTATTTTATAATTAAAAATTAATTATCTGTTTAAAGATCCGACCGAACTGCACTTTACAATTACTAGTATCACCGGATTTTGCCACTTTTGTTACAATCGGATTATAATCATCAAATATAATTACAATATCTACTTAACATAAAATTAAATTTTACTGGTTTTCAGATAAACTTTTGATGATAGCGTTGTTTTTTGCATTATGACAATAATTAATTATTTAAAAAAATATATATTTTTTTTGTATTTGCATTTGTTTTATAAATATACAATTAATTAAGAAACGCCAGTTTTATTTTATTAACTGTAGTTTTATTTATAAACTTGAAACTAAAAATATTTTTTTCTTAACCAGTTTTTATATTATCTATATTTTTAAACACTTTATACAGGTATATATATTTAATTCCAATACTATTATTATTTTTTAATAAACAACTTTTTTTATAAAAGTGACTTTTTCCAAAAATTTAATAAATAAAAAGTTATTTCTTTTAGATAGTAATAATTAATTTAAACTCTGATAAAAGAAAATAAATCTATAAGTTAAATTAACAGACTAATTAATTAGGATTAGTTCTACTGTCTACATAATTAATATATTATGAAGATTAGTTTGTAAATATTACTTTATCAATTAAATTAACTATCATATAAATAATATTTAAAATATAAAATTATATAATCAGTATAATTACTTCAACTAATTTACTTTAATCAAACCTTCTTTTTTGTATTTGAATCTAATCTTAATCAATAGCCATGACAAATTCCAATTCGGTTTGCTAAGTGGAATAGACTTTTATTACTCATTTCAATAGGGTTTACCATTTTTCGGCAAATATCAAAGCTTAAATTCAGCTTAATACCAGGTTTACAAGACATTTATTGCTTTCTTTATGATATACTCAATTCAATAAATGCAAGTGCAAGATTACTAAAAGTAAGGATATTTATGTTGTTAAAATTACTATGCAAAAAGTTAAAGATTATATTATTAGTTATTTTGATAATTTAGATAATTTTGTTAAAATTTACTACATCCTGCTACATTTACTCGACAAAATTAATTAACACTCAGAGTAAATTTTAGTTTCAACATGCCTTGTGTAATTTTTTAATCATTTTGATGTTGATGTTTGTTACTTATATTTTTAAAAATTCATTGTTTGTTGCAGAAAATTTTACTTAGATGATACAAAAAGTCATTAATTTTTTTAACTATTTTTTATTATTAAATCCAAACAAAACTACTTAAAAGCATTCAACAAATTTATGAGTAATCTTTCCGATCTGGAGAGGGTTTTTAACCACAAATGAAATAAGCTTTCAAATTTATTATTTTTAAGAATTATAATAATCTAGTTGTTTATTCAAGGTCAATGTTTAAAAAATAATTTAGCAAGTGTAGTTTTTTTAGTTAGTTTTTGTTTATGTTGTTTTGAAATAAGTAATTCCTAAATAATATATTAAAAAACAAAACCTAAAAAATTAAATACTTAAAATTCTTCTCTATACTTCATAATCTCATTAATCAACAAAAGTTTTAAAATAGTTTTTGATTCTAAAGTCTTTAACATGATAAAAATTAATTATAAACAGTTTTTAGTGCTTGTAAAAATTTAAGTATAAGCTGTTTCAATTATTAAACTAAACATCAAAACTACATCTAAACTTTTCTTTCCTGAAGTCACAATCTTGCATAATCTTTTCAACAGATTTTTTTAAGTATTTATTTTCTATATTTTTATTTTTTTAATCTTGTATACTCTTAGATTAAATTTTGTTTTCAAATACTATCTTTTTTAAATTTGAGCTATCATGAGCAAGATTTATAGTTTACAACTATTTAATGTCAATGTTTTTACTAACTAATTTCAAATAAACTGATGTTTTGAAAATGAAAAAAAAAATTGTAATTGTAAATAACCAATAAACATCAGTATTTTTTTACTACCGTTCTTTAAACCTTTTTGATAAAACCTCTAAATAATAATTATAATAATGTATATAATGATAAATTATAACGGCACACAGCAGTAAAATTCTAAAATTTATATTTATGACAATATTGAAGGATCTACCTTATTTAATTTCAAATTTTTTTATAAACTAATCATATTTCAACAATTTACATAACAATATTACGCTTTGAACAATGAAACTCAGCTTATATATAATAAGTAAATATATAAGTATAAATTAACTTTTACAACGTGGAAAATTTATTTCTTCATAAAATAACATAAAAACTTCTTAAACTGTTTTAAAATAAATATAGATTCTTTTCAAAATTGACTTAATTATAATACAAAATTTCAGATAATTAGATAGGCAAATATAGCTACTGTTTTTTTGAGATATGAAGATATTATTGCAGAAATAAAATTTATAATAACTAAATAATATTCCAATGTTTTGTTCAAAGTGTAACAACAACCACCAAAAAACAATAAATAATCGTTGCTTTTGCAATATAACCTTACATCTACAAAAACACACAATCTAGATCTAGCTTTGTCTAGTTTATATTTATTTTATGTTTAATTACTCCGTAATATGTCAATTACATTGGAACTTTCTTTGAGCATATTCCAAAACTTTTTTAAGACCATTCCGACTGCTATCTTAATTTGTAGTATTATAACAAAAATAGCAACTTTGGCATCATAACTGTTTCTACATATAATTTGATAATTGATTTATTCTTTTAACAGAACATTCAGAAAGTATTGAACTATGTTGTCAAAGTATTTTAGTAAAATTATATTTGCAAGTAGCATTCAAAAGTACATAACAACGCATTTATTTCTATATTTATTTTTTTTACTATAATTTTACTAAAATATTGATACAATATAGTTAGATCATTTCTGAATGTACTAGTAAAAAAAATTATCAATTATCAAATTATGTTAAATAAGTAATGACGCCAAAGTTGTTGTTTTTGTTAAAATACTGGAAATCAAGGTAGAGATCAAGATGCTCTTAATAAGACGAGCATAAGTTTAACTAATAACAAATTATTTTATTTTATAATATTTTAGTTAAAAACTTTTAATTTACCTTTAGAAGTACCTATTGATTTAACAACATGTAAATTTAAAAAAATCTGATGTTTCTTTTTCTTTCTCTTTTGATGTGGTTTGTATAGCGACCATACACTGCAGACTTTTGGTCCTATTGTGCATCTCTAGTTGTTACTTCTCTAGGAGTTTTGTATTTTCAATAAAGTCTATAAATTTTTGCCAAAGGTATTGTCATGAGCTTTTTTTTAGTTTTTTTAGTTAGTTTGTGTTTTCTCAAAAACACCTTACGTTTTTTATTGTAAACTTTGCACTCAAATGTAGTGGAGTTTTTTTATTCTCTAAACATCCCCGCACTAAAATTTCTTTTGAAATTCCATTTTATGCATGTGCTTAAACTGCTTAGTCCTGTAAAGTTTTGCTTTGTTATAGTTTGGGCAATGTTTGATAGTTCTGTTAAAAATATCCAGATCAAGTGTACTCTGCTGTTTGTAGATAATGCTGGATATGACTAGTGGGCGTATTGCCTGTTGTGCCGCTTAGCTGTTGAACATAATTATTGATTTGCTAGCGTGTTATTTTTATTTAATAGTGTTCCTAGCACACTATTTAATGTCAGCTATTTTTGATTCAAAAATTGAAACGTGTTTGCCTAGGAACTACGTAACTGACGTCCCTTGGCTTTTGTCATCTATCTACCAGATGATTTCTTTAAAAGTTTCCATGTATTTTTTGTTTATCTACTCTTCTCAAAAGGATATTATTATATCAAACAATACAGTATGCAATAAGCTTTCATAAAATCTGATCTCATTCATGGTGTCTTCCTTTCACGTAACACATTTGTTATTTTCGGTTTGTACATCTCAAAATTGACAATATGTTTGATAATCAGTTTGTTGCTTATCTTGCCTCATTTACTAAAACTAAGTGCAGTTGTGATAGTAATAGCAATGTTTCTATGGTAGTTTTTGAAGTTGTCCTTATTGCTCCCATTATCAGCAGTTAACTTTTGTAGTAGTAGTAGAATAGTTTTTTACCCTATACAAATGCTCCTTACACAATAAAAGATCTAATTACCACAATGTATAACCATCTAGTCATATTGGGTGTTAATCCTCTTGTTTGTCGCTTTGGTTGCAAAAAACACCTTTTGTAGTCACATTTTTTAGTCAAGTTTAGAAAATTAGTTTAGTGTTTAGCGTGAGCCCTATGTACTTTACTTCCTTCATAATGCGGAGCGTGGCTCCATACATTTTCAAATTTTTTAACTCTATTGCACCACATTTTCACTGTTACTGCATCTTGTTAGACACAGTTTCTCCAAACTTTTTGTTTACCAAAATAGTAAGGTTATCGACATAATCTAAGGCAAATTTGTCGGTAGGTTGTCTATGACAAGGCACCACAGTAGAAGTGATAAAACCTTGTAGGCACCCGCCAGCAAACTTCAGTCTTATTGTATAACGTGATTGTTACAAATTCATTCTTGAGCATAGAGTTTATCTAGTATCAAACAAAAAGTGCTATGGATTTAAAGATAATCTTGTCAAAAGCTTTTTTAATGTCTAAAAAAGCTCCCAAAGCAATTTCATTGCAGTGTATAGTCTTTCTATTACTGTCACTTAGCTGCTTTATAGCCAGTTTGCAAGATTTTTTATATTGTTATGCCTCATCTATCATTATTATATATAGTAAAAATGAAAAAAGTCTTAATAACTTCAATTTTAATACTTATTGTTTATATTCTAAAGATCCACAAATTGCAACAGAAAATTTAAAAAACATTATTCAGAAAAATTGTTCTATTCTTTGTTATAAATCAAAACAAAAGTACTTGTTTTCAATTCAGAAAAAACAGGCAGTTAACAAGAACCAACAAATCACATTGGTTGTTATTCCAAACAGACTAATCAAAATTATAAAAAAGCTTGTAAATATAGTGACAAAAAAATATATAAGCAAAATAAATCAAATTTGCCAGCATTCTATAAACAACCATTTTTTTTTTTTAAACAAAGAATTTATTGCAAGCCAGTACAAAATCTTTAATACCCTTTCTCAAAATGATCAAAACAATCTAGTTACTAATTATAAAAAAAAACAAATATTTTTGAAAACTATTTTGTATCTAACTATACTATTATAAATTTTCCTATTGCTGTACCTACAATACCGACTAGTGGTAACACAATGTGTTGAATTCATTTTAAACAACGGGTTGTCAACAGATATCTTCTTAAATTAAATAACAGAAAAGCGTCAGGTGTAGATAAAATTTCACCTATCATTTTTAAAACATTTACATATGAATTAACTCATATTTTGACTAAAATATTTGCTTTATCATATCAATTTTAAATCTAAAATAAATTTAACTCCATACAGTTTTAAAATCAAAATCAATAGTGTCACATAGTTTTTTTTCCATATGTTAACATAGTTTTAGAAGTATTTAGAAGAGCATCTACCGGAATGTTTTTTTTATTGCTTTAAAATATTCCGGAACTTTTAGTTAATAAATTTTTTTATCTATAAGTAGCATTAGACTGCAGTTTTTAAATGATCATTTGGCTTTAAAGATGAAAAACCAAACAGGTTCTAAAGATTAATGCCTAATACTTATGACTAGAATCTAGCCAAAAAAGAAACGCTACCCGCTTTTCATAAACATTTTAAAAAACTTGTAAGTTTTGCCTACAATTTCCGTTATACTAAACGTTCAAACCCAAACAACCCGAAAAAATATAGCAAAGTAGGTACCATTACCATCTCTAAGCGCATAGAAAAAAAATTGCAATTGATCATATTTGCCTTTACAATATTAGAAAAATAACCAGTTTGCTCTAATAGTTATGAACTCCTATACTCAATAAATTAAATCTACTTGTGTACCTGTTGGAAACGTCAAATCTTAAAAAAGTAGTAAATGTGTATTATTACGACACACAATATACAATATCAATTCAGTACTTCAAAGACTGCAAAAAAAAATTCATCGCAAGACGGCTGACTACAACTTACAAGCTAACCATTTAAAACTTAGAAATAATGAAACAAGCTATTTTTTATGCTTGTTTTCTTTAACCGTCAGGCACTTGCCTAATCACAAATTGCAGCACGTGACACTTGAAACAAAAAAACTGAAGAACATAATCTATGAGGAAAAAAATAAAACTAGCCTCTAAAAAGCTAGATAATGTCAATCTATGAATTAATAATGCTATCTTACAAAGCAAACCCTATTATCAATTACCAACCTAAAAACACAGAAAATTTTGTTTGCAAAAAGAAACAAAAGTTTAACTCAAAACAGCTGAAAGCAAAAAATATCTTAATTATACTGAGTAGAAAGACACCCTTACCGTACTTCAGCCAAAGTTTATGTAGACAACCTCCGCAGCTCAGAACAAAATCTCAAAAAAAGTGACCAAAAATTATGCTGCGTATGAAAGGAGTTTGCTGTGCAACTATGTCGTTTTTGCTTTACAAGCACCACTACCTCCAACCGGGCTACTTCAAGGACCCAGTTCAAGAATTTAATATTAAACAATACGGTAAGAAATATGATGACGCCAAAGAAGCTCAACATTTGAGGCTATGCCACTAATTTATGGACTTATATATTATGTATTTTTTATTACATATATTTAAATAAATTTATGCAGCTTGTAAGAACAATAACTGTGTACTGCGCATAATAAAACGCATACAAATTTTTGTTTTTAGCCAATAAAACACCAATGAGGAAAAATAAATGTAATTTACAGTATATATACAGGCTGTTTCCTAAAAAACGCCGGAAGCTATAATTTTCTTATTTTAAATTTTAGGCCTAACAAACTATATATATTCTTAAATGGCAAGAATTAAGCTGTTTTTTGAAGTTCTCAGTTTGTAAATATATTTTACCTGTTTTGAGTAACGATATCCATCATTGTTATTTTAAATAGAACACCCTGTATATTTTTACATATTTTGATTCAGGGTCTGATCTTACTATCTAAAATATCAGTTTTGTTCCAAATCATAATATAGAAATAAATTTTAAAATATAGTATATTAAAAACAAGATTTGTATACATTACATACAGGGTGAGTCGAGAAGAACATATTAAACTCCAGAAGTGAATTGTACCCGTGAAAATAATGTATAAAACTCAATTGTTGTTATTCGATTTTCATTTGGTTTTAAGTTATAGCGTAATTAAAAATAAACAAAATTTTATACACCTGTTGCTTTCCTGATTGAGTCATGTCTTTGTTTAAGATAGACTGCAGCATTTCTAATGCAATGAATTAGTGTATCTTCAGTGTTCACTTTTACTTTGTACACTTTATCTACGAACTAGCTTTATAAATAATAATCTAGTGCTGTGAAGTCTGGGGATCTTGGAAACCAATTAATAAAACCATTAATTTACTTTTCTTTACAATTTTTTGCCCAAATATTGCTTGATTTCTATTGTGTTGGTAGTATTGTAATATTTAAAAAAACATCATCTAGTAGTACGTGTAATTCATTTTGTAAAAAAATTAAGTAGTTCTCTCCTGTAAAGCCATTCTCCAAAATGAAAAGGCCTATTAAATAAATATCCAGCATACTTTTAACTGTTGCGTGGAGATTTTCGTCTGACCATACATGACAGTTGTGTGTGTTATTAATGGCTATACGGGAAAATGTTGCGATAATTATTATTCTACATGGCATACTAGATAAACATTTTTAATTAAACTATAACTAAAAAAAACGGATAACAACATTTAAGTTTTTTACATTATTCTTATGTGTAGAATAAACTCTTAGAGTTTGATCCGTTCCTCTCGACTCACCCTGTATATATAAAATATATAAACGGTTTTATTTTTCTTCTTTAAGTTTTGCTTTTATCGGTGATTGGAAACCATCATCATTATGTAGACTCTGTTGACTGCTACTTTAAATATTTTTTCCTTAGTTCATTTCAACACAAGTGTGATTAAATATTGATTTTTTTATTCATTTATGTGTCATAAATCAAATTAATAAGTTTCATTCAGACTTGCTTGTTTGAGTGAAAAACGACTAGTGAAAAAACACATTTTAATACTTAAGATAACTATTTTGTATTATTAAAATTAAATTATAAGATACAATTAAGTATATAAAATGTTATACTTTCCAGACAAATAAAATAATTAATTCGTTAAATGTTGAATCTTCCTGTACCGTTAACAATGAAGCATTACTTATTTTAAAAATTGTCAATTGTAAGAACCAATTAATATTTCTAATTGGATCCTCGGAATGTATTCCTCAGTGAAACAAACAATTTCCATCACTTAAACTACAGAATTAATTACGCCACCACATAAATGAAATTATTGGAAATAAACAATTACAATTATATCACTCCTAAAGAATAAATTAGCAGACTAGTATTTAATTACCAACCTGAATTGCAATTTCTAATTGAATATAAAACTAAAAATCATCATTGAATAATGCATTCTATCGCTCAATACTGTGGATAGACACGATACATTTAAAGAAATCAAGAATACTAATCGTTTTTCTCGGAACACAAAGAATGTTCGTTATGTAACTCATTATACTAACAAAACGGACAATAAACAAGTGCTTGCGAACAAATCAAATCAATTCAGTTCAGTATATAGATGAACCAGCTATTTATAATAAATATATTTTCATATTTCACTTGAAAAACTATAATATATCTAATTAAGCATATGATAGTTAACACTGTATGCCATATGATTTTAGATTTATTTAGTATGTTTCTTCACTTGGCGCCATTAAAACATTAATTATTATTTAATTTTATTAAAACTTGTATTAAAGTCAACCAGGCTTGTAATTAATTTATTAATACACTAACTGCATTTCTATTATGCATAACTAGTTATTAATTTCTTGAAAATTATATAAATTTTTATATAATGTTATTTTATTAATTTTGTTTAATATTTTTAAAATTATGCAGCATGCACATAACACTGCAAAATCATTCTCCCATTAAATTAAAACTATTAAAAAAGGTTGTTTCAATAACACTCGGTAAAAACATAATTTCTTGGAATGGGCCACACAGAGACAGTTTTATAATTGAAAGTTTTGCATTAGCAAATCCATAAATACAAAAAAAAATGCTTAGTTGAATAAAACAGCGTTCTCCTCAAATGCTATTACATGTCATGCTTAAATAAAATTTAATAAAAAATATCGAAATTGCACAAACTCTGTAACTGCTGTAATTGATATATTGTGTTTCTATCTACCTATACCTAATATTTAACTAATACGTTTTGTATTAATAAATTTGTTGTTAAGCTTCATATTTCACATTGAAACCAAAATCAAAATTTTAACATAATATTAGTGTTAAATTTTTCTTGTTATCAGTTCTTTAAGTTTAAGTGTAAATGTTTTTTTCTGAGCACATACATACATTCCGTATGGGTTATTTTAGTAGAAATTAAGGTATCAACAATTTAGCGCAATATACGTAGTAGTCACGACTGCAACCTAACCAATCTCAGTTTACACCAATAAAAAATGATGAAAAGACCATAAATGTGGGCAGAAGTCACTGATGTGCTGTGTGTAGTAGTATAAATCGCGATTGCCGCACTCAGGTAAGTATTACAGATGTATTGTGTTAAATCTTAATATGTAATTGGTTTTTTGTTTATTTCGTTCATACTAATGGAGTTTTAATTTTGACAATAAAAAAAAAACATAAAAAATAAACAAAAAAACAAATGTTGACCTTTGGTCTGTTAAATTCTTGCTTTGTCAAAGCGAGTTGACACTGAATCTACATTTAGCTACAACCAAAATATGGTTACAATTTAGAACAAATAACAATACCAAGCAACTATGTATGTAGTACATTGTTATCTAGCTCACATTCCTAATCTCAGATTTACTAACAAAGCTAGTGTTTGATATCTTAATGCCAGATGTTTAAACATTTATTACTTTCACGTATACATTGGCGATAAAAATAATAAGCAAATGTTTATTATGAATATATGAAACATAATTGTTAGAATATATTCTGATTGTTGTGTACCTAAAGTCAAATATTTTGTAATTAAAAAATGTTGATTTTACCACGTTTAAAAAAAAATGTAAGTAAAAAAAATGCAACAATTTCTTGGCACCAAACCGTTCACATGAAATTTAATCTATGCCAAGAAAACAGAAAGTCAACTAAATGTTGTGAGGTAAATAAGTTTGTTTTAACTTTAGAAACTCTGATTTTATTAGCATAAACACTTATTTTGCAAGTAGTCCTTTCAAATTAGACAAAGAATTGACGTTTTAGAGAAATTTTACCTACAGCTTAGCGGCCTAAATACTTAGGTGTATTTGGACTGTCTAAAGACTATTTTCACCTAGCGCACACATGAAAAAGGTAGTTTTGGAGTAATAGACAAATTTATATTAATTTTGCGTTTTTGAATGCTTCTGTGCATTTTTAGTGAAAACTATGCGTTTTGGGCAAACATTACTTATATTAAAAGTTGTAGAGTAGCAAATTTCTAATCGATAAGTTATTTGAATTATTTTATAATTTTCCGTTTTTTCGCTAGAAGACACGGAAAATAAAGTCACAATTTTGCGCGCTCTGGCAGGCAATGCACGCATTATTGGAAAAATCGAAAGACTTATATCGATCGGAAATTTTTTGTTCTAAAACTTTGGTCTCTTATAACTTTTCCAGAAAACGCATAGTTTTAGTTAAAAATCCAAAAAAATCAGCAGAAGGTCACAATTTGCGACATTTTTCAACATTTTTTAGCGGAAAATATTCTCTCTATCAAAAAATAAAAATATCCAATATCAATTGGAAGTTTTTTGCTCTACAACTTTGACTTTTTGCAATTTTTCACAAAAATGCATAGTTTCGGCTTTAAGTCTTCTAGCGGAAAACGGAAAACTATTCAAATGAACTATATCGATTGGAAATTTTCAAATTTCCAATTTTTTTTTTAAATACATTTATTAAAATTATTTATACATACATATATGTACATATTGTTAAAAAAAAAGTTTTCATATAAATATAACATTCCTGCAGTACCGCCATCCATCCGTAAGGAATCCTGGGGCCTAGTATTGGAATTTTTTTTATATCTTGTTGTGCTATGCTGAGTGATAGTTTTAGTTTTAACTTTTATATTTGATTTTTTATCAGATATTTTTTTAGTTTCGTTTTAAAATGGTTTATAATGCATATGTTGTTCGGTTTACTTCCATGTTTAAGTGTCCTTTTATTTGTGTGTTGTGTGTATGAATTTCTTCTCTAGTTGTTAGTTTTAGTTTTTTTTATTGTAAGTTGGTTTGTTTTTTTGTGAATTTTATTTGTAGGTGTTAGTTTGTCCATTTGATATAGTGTTTTTATTGCCTTGTTTTGTTGTTGTTGTAGCTTGTTTATGTTTCTTATGTTGGTTTGTGACTATACGGTCATCATGTAATTAGTTTGTAAGCTAAAGATAGCATTATAGATAATGTTTCTTGTTTTTTGTGTAGTTAGGTTGCTCAGTTTGTATAGGGCTCCTATAGCTATTGTGTTTTTTCTTATATTGTATGTGTTTGTCTCACTTTAAGTTATTGGTAATTGTAATTCCAAGATAGTTTGTATGTGAGACTTCGCATAATTGTTTGTTATTATATGAGACATATCTTTGCCAAATTGAGTCAAGTATTTTTGATAAATAAACTTGTTTTTAGTCTTTTATAAATAACAAATAAAAAACTACAAATTTGTTTTCAGATTATGTTGCCCCTACCTACGCAGCTCCTTCTTCTTGTAAGAATTTTAATAATAGATATAATCTAAAAAGTGTTGTCGATTCTTTGTATATCTTAAGTATAAAAGAAGTTTCAGTATTTATATTCATCACAAATTTAAAAACTCTGTAAATGTTAGACCTGTTGGTTTGCCACGTTTATTTTAAAAAAATGTATATGTAACTTAACAAAGCCATTGACTTACATTTTCAATAAATTTCTTGTTGCTGCAGAGTTTCCTATGTCATAGAAAATTAACTTTATTATGCCAGTTTGTTGTTGTATTCCAGATTTGATCAAAACTTTGAAGGATCAGTGTCAGATTAGTGCAAACTACACAAACTTTTTCAAAACATTTGACCGTGTAAACATTGCAATTTTTATTATTAAACAATTTTAGTTTTAATTATGATAATGTTAAATGTTTTTTTGGCTTGGGAGTGATTTTTTAAAAACATATTAACTATTTTTTTAAGATGTTGAAGTTCATCATGCAAAATACAAAAAGTTCATTAATTCAACCTTAAAAAAAATATTTGTTCTTTGGTACAGTATGTTTCAACCGTTTTTCTTCCCATTAACAATATTTAATTAGCACATTAGAGAGGGCTCAATACAAGCGTAAGCGTCGTGTTGCTTTATGTCGTGTTGCTTTTATGTCGTTTGTAAAACTAAATAATCATAATTACAGCATTATATTAAGTCATTTGAATATGAACATCTTAAATTCTGGGCGATTGTTTTATTTAAGTGAGAGAAGAATCTTTCTACAGACTTGTATGTGTTGGATTCACCCTTATGGACACCTACCAACTAAACTCTCCCAAATTACTTTCACGAAAGTTTTCAATCCGTCAGTGAATAGATTTTCTTGCCTCACTGAAATTGTCTTAGTGAGAATGTTAAGAAAGCACGTGGTATGCTAAAAATAAAAGCGATACATAATGGTTGTGTAGAGCTTGTACGAGGGGCACTGTAAAGTTTGCGGAATCAAGTACTGCCTGCATTGCCAACGTTCTGCGATTGTCATATTTGTAGTTTGACGTTTTTCACCTATAATTCAGTTGACAGTTCAATTTCAAACTGCTCGGTTTCGTTTCAACAAAATTTAACGAGAGTAATAATTGTGGAAAAATGGAAATTTTAAATCGTGACTTTCGAGTAATATTTTTTTATGATTGTCGATACGGTTTATCGCAGCAATGTATGGAAAAACTTAGTTTGTTATTTGGGGATGAAGCACTATCCAAAATTATGGTTTACAAATAGTTCGCAGAATTCATGGGTGGAAGACCAACGTTTGATAACGATATTTGCGAAGATCGTCCATGCACATCTGTTGTTGCAAAAAATGTTGATGCTGTGCGTGAAATAATTTTGTCACATTGGCATGTGACTTATAGTCAAATAGAGACATCCTTAGGCATTGAAGCAAAACAAATACATACGATTTTGCATGATCATTTGTATGTTAGGAAGCTTTCAAGTCGTTGGATCCCACATAATTTGAAAGAAGAACTAAAACAAACACGTGTCAATTGGTGCAAGGAAATGAAAAGGTGACGAATCTTGGATATATTCATATGAACCTAAAACTAAAAAGCAATCGACTGTATAGGTATTTCAAAATAAACCTAAACCCACAAAAAAAGTGGTGCGTTCACAAAGCGTTTTAAAAAGAATGATTGCTTGTTTCTTTGAAAAAACGGGTCATGTTGACAAATGTTGCATTAGACGATTGAAGGACAGTTAATGCTAACTAGTATACTTTTGCCAAAAGTTATTGCTGAAATCAGAAGGAACAACATAAATCGGCGAATCATTGTTTATCATGACAATGCAAGCGCTCACACAGCACGACAAACTGTAGTTTTTGACTAGTAACAACATCCAATTAATGACTCATTGCCTATATTCGCCTGTTTTATTGCCGAATGACTTCTTTTTATTTTGACATATCAAAAATAAACCACTTGTTTTAAAGGTACCTTGCTCAGAGTGGCAAAATTGTTTTGAAGATTGGTTTCATCAAATGCAAAAGTGTATAGATTATAAAGGAGAATATTTTGAGGAGCAATAAAGCAATTTACATAACGTAATTTGTGTTTTGCTTTACATTTTCCGTAAATAGCAGTATCCCTCAACAACAACTATGTCTAAACTCAGACTGACAAACAAATAGTTTGATTTTAGCTTTATACGCTAAATTATAGGAAAGAAGAAGCTAACTTTTGATTGAAATAATTTGTGCACTTTGCGCTTGGTTTTTTGTTGTTTGTGCATAGGATTGCTGTCGTTGGAAGTGCTCCAAGAAAAAACGAAAGTCTGCATTTAATAAACAAGAGCTTTGGATTAAACCTTTGTAGAAGATTAGCTTGACCTCAGCTTCAGACAAGTCGTGCAGCTTTTATAGGTGTGTTTGCACGTAGAACTGGGATGAGCTCTATCGCATTTGACACATACGTACGAAAAATTGCATCGTAATGTCGTGTGGTCATAAAGCTGGCAACGGTGGCATTGCATAATATATTGCACTTGTGTTCTACGTTAACTGTGACTTCACATAGTTTGCTGAGAGGCAAGATCTCTCGACTGGTTGCGTTCTGAAGCAACTGAACGTAAAACATAGGAAAGGGTTTCCATCATTTCCCATACGTTTTACAGATGAAGGCGCTAAAGGCACTTGACGTAAATTAAGCAAACTACATATGTCGGATCTTATGATCTTGACAGACAACAATTGTAAATTAAATCTAATTAAAGCATCTACAAATAAGTTTAAAATTGCGTTAAGAAAATGTTTGTTAAATGTTTTTAATGCTTATTTAGAAAAAATAAACTAGTAGTTAATTAACTAAAGTCTTCATATTTAGCAATTAATTTATTTAAAAATATTTTAATAGATCATTTTGACACTTTTACAAAACGCTTATAAAATCATTACTTCACATACGTGTAGGTTACAAACAGTCAAAACTAAAGTGTGCTTGTTTTATGTAAAACAGCTATTAAAGATTAAAGTTATGGCCTGTTATAATTAAATACTGCACCTAAAGTTATTTTTTGTTTATGCTTATTAATATTTATATCATTTACGGTTTTTTTAATAAAAACTCTGTACCAAATTGGCAAATTTTTCAACTAATGCTCTTACAAAACCGCTAACTAAGCATCTAATAAAAAGGCACTAGACAATAAAAACAACATTCTGCAAAGATTTGATAACATTTCTAGTACTTTTGTTTGTTGTGTATTTGCACAATTTGTACCATGATGCTATTAAGTAGAAAATATTTAAACAAAAATAGTTTATATTTAATGCATATCCTTCCTGGCCAAAAACCTATCTACTGATATGCTAGTCGTATAGAATTTTGCCGTTGGATTATTCAACAAACACGAATTTTGCTCACTCAATTTTTGGGATAAAAAATCCACCAAAATTTACACCGTCAAATTACCAGCATTTTTAATCAATGTTTAGTCTTGAATTACTGACAAAATTTTTGTTGGTCTATTTGTTTTTGAAAACAATTTAAAAATCTAACTAGTCACAATTTTTAAAAGGTTATTTTGATGGTTTCTTAGATA
This sequence comes from Tachinus rufipes, assembly GCA_963932245.1. NCBI lineage: Eukaryota > Metazoa > Arthropoda > Insecta > Coleoptera > Staphylinidae > Tachinus > Tachinus rufipes. The sequence continues at coordinate 41,646,966 of OZ010745.1, read as the reverse complement.
ATGTCTTTTTGGCTCTTTTGCACTTTGCGTTACGCGTAATACAATTTTAAATTAACAGTTAGAAATACGTGTAATTAATTAAACAAAACAACATTCTGGCCCCCAAGATCTACAAACCTAAACAACAGAATATTCTAAATTACAATAATATGTTACGTACAGCACCAGATCTTTTAAAAAAAAAGTCAAAATTTGCATCGATAACAACATTTTTTATCGTAAATTTAAACTACTATAAGTATTGGCATTTCTAAAATTATAATTATTTATTCAATAATAACTAAACTAAATTAGATTTTTAACTGTATTTGATCTAAAGATTACGTACAAAAGTGACCTTTTGTCGTAAAATACAACTAATTTTGAAATTTACTTTAATTGTTTGATTATTTATTTAAAAACAATATATAGTCCATCTTTTTTGTATATCGTTTATTGTAGTAAAAAAGCTGAGTGCGTTCTGCCAAATACCTAAAAAGTTTAACCTTACCTATGCCAACTATGTCACTACAAGGTCTGTGTATTAAATAACAATACTGCAATTGCAAAAAGCGTGGTAGAAGGACAGGAAAGGAAAAACATGCAGCGGTGGATAGCTGATAGTGTCTACTAATCCAGTACAAAAACACGTTTTTGTCGCTGTAGTAGTATTTTTTCTATAGAAATTAGAAACAAACGTGTTTTTTTCTTGTGCCGATAACAATGTGTGACGAAAAACACAAGCAACAAATTAATGTGAAATATCTTGTTAAGTTAAAAAAACTTCGACTGAGTCCTATAAGTTGTTGCAAGTTTTTCAATGGTATATACGGTTTTTTGAAGGCTGAGCGAGCACCAAAGATGACCAACGTCTAGGTCGACCTGTCTTTGTTTTAACTCCGCAAACAGTGACCAAAATCAATGAAATTGTGCACGGAGATTGTCGTATAATCATTCAAATGATTGCTGAGACTGTAAAAACTAATAAAAAAACTGTCAACAAAATTTTACATGGCAAATTGAACATGAAGAAATTTTGTACAAAGTTAGTCTTAAAAAATTTGACCCCTGACTAAAAACTCGTCAGTCAACAGATCTGATCAGATCATCAGTTGCGATGAAACCTAAATACTCCAATACGATGTTGATACGCGGCAACCCATGCACTGGAAAACTCTTGCATCATCAAGAATAGAAAAAGCAAAGATGTCAAAAACAAAATTTAAAACCATGCTAATTGTTTTTTTAGACATCAACGGCATTGTGATGACTGAATAGATTTCAAAGAATCAAACTGTAAACCAAACTTACTATTTGAAAGTTTTGGCAACACAGCGAGAGCAAGTTCGTAAAAAAACGGTTGTGGAAAAACAAATCGTGGATTTTGCACCAAAACAACAAACCTCCCCATAATGCTTTGTCTGTAATAAATTATTTAGCCGTTAAAGGCAATAGAGTGCCTTTAACGGCTAATTGCTATGGCAAATTTTTGTAAAATTTTCTATGGATAGCTTATTTTACTTTAACATATAAATCAACTTGTTTAATATTACGTAGTAATCAATACTATCAAAAGTCTTTAAAAAATCTGTATCATCAATCTAACCTACAAAGTTTTGACAAAAGAAAAGGCAGCGCAATCTTTTAAGATAATTGATAGTATTTTGATCAATTTCTGCAGTCAAAGACGGTTTAAGCATTTTGTGGCTTCTAAGAATACAATCTTTATCAATTATAGAAATACCTTATGAAAATCATCCAACAAATTGTGTGAATGTGGTGTATAAACCAAACCAAAAAAGTAGCAAAACAATCAAGTATAGCTTAAAGATTATCAAACGATTTATTTAAGTTTGAGTCCTGCATAAGACATGATACATGATAAGCGTAGAAGCCTTTGGTTGGATCTATTAAAATTTAAAAAAACTGCTGTGAGACGGTAACTAAACGATTTTGTAGAGTCTTTATACAAGAATTATACTTAAGTTTAATTTTATATTTTTAAAATTTCAAACTCATAATCTACTGACAAAATTGAAAAATTTAGGCTGACTAGAAAAGTACCACATGGTTCTGCACTTGGACTTAGACTTTGGAGTCTAGTCTATAATAAGCTATTCAAGATGCGTCTGTGGTAAAAGTGACAATAACGGCATTTGCAGATGTCTTTGGTAGGTAAGAATATAGACATAGAAGTATTAAAGGAAAAGCTGGAGTTGGCAATAGATATGATAAAAAGCTGGATGAGAAATAAAGAGTTATATCTGGCTCCGCAGAAAACAAAAGCTAGCATGGTTATCCACAAAGAAGAAGAAAATTTAAAAAATACAAGTAAAGGCACAAATAATAAAAAAAAGGAAGCGATAAAAAGAACAAATAAAATGGAAGGAATGCTTAGTAAGCTTATGCTAAACAAAAAAAAACTAGGAGAAAGGACAAAGAGACTAATAGCAACGGCGGCTAGAAGTAAACTATTGTGCGCCGTAAAAACATGGGGAAATACTTTAAAGTAAAAAAAAACAAAACAAAATTAGAGGAGCTACGAGAGCAGGCTTGTTAAAGATCTGCAGGGTCTAAAGGACGGTGTGCTGTGGAAAGCGTGGGAGGAAGATAAAAAAAAATACTGGTAAACATTATCAACAAATCCACAATTATTAATATATGCCTGAGTGACGGAAACAAATGGAAAGTACAGTACTGAAGAAAAAGATAGAGGAGTTTGAAGCTTTAAGATTTAGATAAACCCAAATAAAAAGAAACACACAGATCAAAAGCCACAGAAGACAAAGAATAGAGAAACGAGAAGCTAAATAGAAGCAAAAAACAAAAAAAGACAAGTTAATTATACCTATCAAGAAATGCGGTAAAAAATAGACAAGAAAAAAACATTTATTAAAACATTAGTACCAACCAAAATTGCAAAAATAATAAGAAGAAAAAAATAAATGCTTAAGAAAAACTTAGTTTGCTTGAATTGACTAATCAGTTTACAACTTTCAAAATGGTCAAAGTATATCTGGCACCCAGGGGACACGGATATTCTAGAACCTCACTAGAAGTAAAACTGACAAATTTAGTAATACTAAAGGAGATATATTTAATAAAACAACAGTAAATATTTATGAAAAAAAAAAAAGAATACGACGACGAAAAAATTAATGAAAATATAGACAAGTACTAAGTAACAACAGAACCAACGCAGAGAAGAAAACCGAAAAGTATTGCCATGCGCTAGTCATTCTCAAGAGCCTTTTGTTGAAGCCAACATCTCACTACGTCCTAAAAAGAAACTCATAATGCATCAATTAATGTCCACATTCTTAATTTTCTTATAAAGTTTAACTTTTTGTTGATTTTTTAAATAATGTTGTAGGTAAACCAAGAGGGATAAGAGTTATGTTATGATGTACATTTTTTTTTTTGGTACATAGGAACAAACTTGTCAAATATGGCACATAAAGTATTATATAATTAAGTTGAACATAAACCATAGTTTATAGACCACATTTTATCAACTTTTTTATTATTTATTAAAAAAAAAATAATAATATTTTTTTTTAATAAATTGACAAAATCGAAAGCTTAATTAAAACTTCTTGTATTGATGTTCTTTAATGTTTGAGGAAAGATACCTGCCAACTTTAAGAAGCTGTAACTCTACAGACATGCACACTCTGAATAATATTGTCTTACATAGAAAATTTACAAGTTTAGTAATATGATTTTTGTAATATAAAGATTTAAGAAATGATATATTTACAAAGCTGACGCACAAATTTTTTTGTTAGTTTTGTATGGTATTCATTTTACCTGTCCGATAGCAATTGCACTATATTTTATTATTACATACATTTCATGAAATTACTTTTAAATTGCGTTAGAATTTATAATTGACTTCAATTAATTAAAAACACACTTAATTCAATTACAGGATACATTTTTAAGTGAGTAGATTGATTATATAAATGTAGTTAAGTATAGGAATTAATATCATAAAACAGCCTAATTTACTGATTGCTTATCCAGTGCGACTTGATAATAATTAATTGTTCAATAAAAAATTTATTATTAATACATATATAACATGGATAGACAAACAAAACATAACCCTCATCACGAACATCATTACATGATTCACTTTTACAACGAATTTGTTTGTTATAACGTAACACAACGTAAAATAAATCGCAAAACAGTTTTATTACTTATAATAATTTTATTATTACTCACCCTAAGTTTGCATTCTTTGTATGTGATCATCTGTAACAACTCACTCAATAAATAATTTAATATATTACAGACCATAACTAAGTCGCGTAACTGCACGTAGGTCTTATTTTGAAATTAATAATCCGCATAAAGCACAGAGCTCAATAATTATTAAAAAAATAATAATTAATTTCACTTCTTGTAATTATGCACGCGAGAAGAATCAATTGTTTATACATTTTAAACGATTTAATTTATTATAAGAATACACAAATAATAGCATGTCAGGCAGACGCTCGCATGCCAATTTTCATTGTTCATCCAGCAGAAAGTAAAAAAAAAATATAACAGAAACAATACATCATTCTCTATTATTGTTCTTGCACGGAGAAAATGTGTCATATAAAATTGAAAGTTATTTTTATAGAAAGGAAAATTTTTGTGCACGCAATTAAATTTTATTATAAGCACATTGTGAAATGTTTGCTAATTATTTAACTGATCCTAATCCTCGTCGTGATAATTAATATATTACAATTAAATTGATTTATGCGGTCTTCTGTTCATTTATGATTTTATTGGCATCATATGTCACTAACTGTTTAACATATGTCGTTAATGTATTCAACATATAACAAATGTGTGTTTGAGTTACAAAAACGATTGAAACTCTATCAGTTTTGCCTAATTAAATGAAAATTCTATATTAATAATATAATTTATTATAAAGTTTGAAATAATTCACTTAAGTTTGATTTTATATTCGATTAAGAATATTCTTTTATTTTACATTCTAAGAAGATGGTAAATGTAGAAAAGTTATTGGTCGAGGTCTACTTAAGAATATGACAGTTCAAAAACATATATCATTATAAAAACTTAAACAAACATAAAAAATCTATGCCATTAATTAGTCGAATCAAGTCGTTCCAGAATAGTAGTTAGTATATTGTTCACTTTTTTTAAGAAACTATTATCTTGACATTAGCAGCTTTTTTACATAATTTTTGATTACTGTAGATTAAATTTAATTAGTACAATTGTTTTAACTTATATATATATCGTAGTTTTATAGTGAACTACGGCTTTACATAAAAACCATAGGAACATATGAAAATTCTGCGGATACTGTAAAATTTAAATTTTTTGTTTTTAGAAAAATTCTTCTTTCTTGGGACCATTTGAAAGATAATTTAATTTTAATAATAAAACACAGTATAACATTTTTTAGTATAGTTTAAAAACAAACAAATACTATCCCAGATTATTTTTTCAAAAACTAATTTTAATGTATTGTAATGTACTGCTGCAGTGCTAATTGTTATTTAAAAAAAACATGTATTGCAATACAACTTTATGTATGTATTTATATGTAGAAAATGTATACTAAATAATAAAATTATATTATAAATTTAGATGTGATTTGTAAAACACAAATAAATTAAATAAATATTGTTTTTTATAAAATGACCTTTACCATTTTTTTTTATACATTTTTTGGTTTTTAATAAAAAATATTGAATAAAGTATTATTATTATTATTATTATTAATATTAACTCCAAACTAAATTTTGACTTTTTCAAAGTACTTAACAAATTGCAGCTGATTCAAATAAAATCTAGCTTAATTATTTTTATACTGTCATTTAAGTCCAAAAAATGACGCAAAAAAACAAATATGGTTTATTTTATTTTACTGTACATTTCTCTAAACAATTTCTTCATGTTTTTTCAATTTTTTTAATTGCTTATACAAGGTTAGCCAACAAGTATTGACGATTTTTAAAGTAAGATTGTAAGCTTATTAATTGAAACACAGAAATAAGCGTGATATACACTGATCAACATTTGAACTGGTACACTTACAAGAACATATATAAAAAAACAAATAACTACTTTTTGAGGAACAACTTCTTGATTAATTGATAGTTTATGATTCAGGAAACACTTTTAGGGCAAAGAATTAAAAGAATAATACTTAAATAACAAATTTCAAATGTTTTAATAAAAAAATAACAAAATTTTTATTTTAGTATTACAAAAAAGAAAAAAACACTAAAAGATTAATAATGCGTGGGTCCTCTTCTAGCTCTTATGACCCCTTGACAACGTCTTGGCATGCTGGAAATCAAATCCCAAATGTAATGCTGAGGAATATTTAGCCATTCTTCCAAAATGGCAGTTCGAAGCTGATGCTGATTGTTTGGATCCACTCCTCGTGACCTTATCAACCTAATCAGGTAATTCCATCCGTTTTCTATGGGATTAAGATTTGGAGAGTTTGCATGCCAATCCATGTGCATAATATTGTTCTTTTCAAAAAATGCAATTTGCCTTGATCTATGAGGACACGCATTATCATCAACAAACAGTAACCATCGCTTATTTTATTGACAAATGGCAACACTACAGATTCTAATACCTCATTAAGATATCTGACACTATTTATTGTAGCATTTCTAAGCATAACCAATTCACTACGACGAGTCGCAGAAATACCTTTCCAAAAGCCTCCATAAGCTTGATGGTAAGTCACGTGATTCTCAATATAGCGTTCTCCTCTGCTTCTCCAATCTTTCATTCTTCCATCGGAGCTATAGAAACTCACTCTGGTCTTGTCACTAAATAAATAACGACCCCAATCTTCAACACTCTAGTTTGCATGTTGGTGTGCCCACTCTAGCCTTCTTCTTTTGTGGGCTCTGGTCAACAATAAACATTTTTTAGAAGATCTGGACCTTATGTTAACCGCATAGAACTTTTTTCTTACTGTTTGAGTGGATACTTGAGTACCTGTTGCATTTAATAAATGAACTTGGAGTGTTCTTGTAGTAGAAAATCTACTCCTTTAACATTGAATTGTAAAAAACCGGTCTTCCCTGACTGTTGTACTGCAATTTTGCCCTCTGCCGTGCCTATGTTGAACAGTTCCAGTGTCATTAAAACACATTTGAACTTTTCTGATCACATTGTGGTTCACATTATAATGGGCAGCAACAGTTTTTAGCGATGCACCAGTAGTAAGCATTTTCAGCGCTTGGCTTATCTCTTCAACACATAAACGCTTTAATGGCATCTTTAAAATGCAGTTAACTACTCTGAATTAAAACTTACTCAAGATATTTGCAAAAAATCTCTTAAACTTGATAAGTATAAGCATCCGCAAGCTCAATAACGCGTTCCATTCAATCTTTTGCATCTTTGGAGCCGATTGCCAAATGTTTGCATGACACGGTGCAACATATCCAGACTAATGGCTTTTATTTCTTGCCTAATGTTTTGTCTTAACTCTTCTATTAGACGTAAACTTTTGATTTCAAATATTCCTATAAGAAAAAATCACTGGGAGTGAAATTCAGAGATTTTGTAAGCCAATTAACATCACATTTTTTCTGAAAACATCTGCCTTAACGCCCTAATACACACTTGTGCAGTGTGACTTGTTGTTTAAACTTGCTGAAACCACAATTTATGTAAGTCCTTTCCCAATCTTGGACGATCCGCAGGTAAAAAACTTTTCTAATGTATTAGGCTTGTCGACGTTCACTTCAAATATCCTCATAAGAAGAAATCACAGGGAGTAAAATCCAGAGATCTTGCAAGCCAATTAACATCGCAGTTATGTAAAATAATTTTTTTTAGAAACAAAATGAAAATTGTGTTTCTTGAAGGAATCTTACTCCGCCGAGAAACGTTATATTGTCGCACGAATTGCCTCGAAACAATTATGAATTCAGTTTTGACAAATTTTGTTACACAAAAATAGAGTGCTGCACCGGCCACAAATTCATGGTTACATAAACTGTATTATGTTCTAAACAAGTTACCCACTTGATTTTTTTCCTATTTTTTTAGTTCCTCTAAACGCTACAAAATTTGTAAATACCTATTGGGGGACTAGTAATTTTAACTCAAATTTGCTTTAAATTAGTTTGTTTTTGATCCCGTATGGGATCCTAAAAACAGGTTCAACTCTTATAGATTCCTGGTTTTTTATTTCTTTTTTGGAAACCTAATCCTTTTTAAAGTTTTTTTTAATTTAATTAAAGTCATTAGCATATTTACACATTCTACTAAATAAGTAATTAATTCCATAATTAGTAGAATGCGTAGGTTCTCTAAATAGTGGCATATGTCTAGTACGGCTATCAATTAAAAAAACATAGAAAAGTTTAAAATTGCAAGAAATTAAAACAATGGTTAAATATTTTCAAAAAAAATCTAATTTATGCTCTAAAAAATTTGTTTTGAATTTGTTCAATATTATGTTGGTAGTAGTAACAAATAATAAAAGATAAGAAAAATAAAAATAAATAAGCTCTAAAACAGACAACTTTCTGCTCTTAAAGCTCAACAACATAGAATACAGACAGATAACATTAGGACTTTCACCCCCACAGTTAGAACTATTAATATGTCAGATTCACTCATTTCATAAATTGTGAGCGCGTGGTTTAGAAAGTGTTCCCCAACCACCGACCCAAAGGTTTGTTATCAAATAAATACTCACCACATGTAGATAACAGCAATGCTACAAAAGAACTTATTGTTAAATCATAAATTTCTAGATGCCGTTTTTTCAAAACCTAGAGTACTTAATATTCTTACAAATCAGCCAGTTTCAGTTTCGACATAACTACCATTAAGTAATTTTTACTTAAAATTATAAATCTCACAAATCAAATGCAAATAATTCTTCCAAAGTCCAAATATCAGTCAAAAGTTCAGCAATTTATTAACGGTAAAAATCCTGTAACATTACTTTCAGATCCAACTAAGAAAATTCAAATTGAACTCTAATATCTTCTGATCAATAGTAATTTTTTTATTTCCTCACCCAAATAGTTTAACTGTAATTAATGGCAATCCATTAGTACCAAAACTATACGGCTTTATAAAAAAACCACAAAACCGATGCTCCAATACGCCCAGTGGTATCACACTTTAACAGCCTTACTCATAAGTTAGAAACTAAATTAAATAAGTTAATCAAAAAATATACAAATTTTTCTTCAAAATTTAGTGTAGTTAATTTGTTAGAACTTTTTAACAATATAAAAACTTAAAAAATTTACATTTTTTTAAACTAGTTTTTTTTGATACCAATAGTATGTTTTTCAACATTTCTCCAAATGAATGCATTGAGTTAGTCTCAAACTTATTTGAAAATATAACTATTAACTTTTACCTTTGCGACAAAATAATATCTTGTTTAAAACTTTGCATTAAAAATAACTACTTTTATTCAATAGTAAGTTCTTCAAACAAAACACAGACCTAGCTATGGGCTCACCCCTTGTTAGCTGAAATGTTTATGGCTTCCTTAAAAAAAAAGATGTTTAATTCGAACCTTGCTAAGAAACGTATTTTGTTTTGGTATCGATATGTTGATGATATCATAGCTTGCTTTAAAAATATTTCACGCCAATTAGACACTTTTCTAACTTACATCAATAGTATTCATCCCAGTATTAAGCTTACAGCAGTGACCAAAAATTAAAATAAAATTAACTTTTTAGACTTAACGATATGTCACGATAATAATAATCTTTCATTTAATATTTTTTTGTAAACCAACTATTCCGTTTGACTACTTTGCCTACTATTATCACAAAATTCTCGGCAAAAGGAGCGTATTAAAATCAAAAGTCAAAAAATTAAGTTTGTTTAAAGTACTTGAAATAATTAAACCAAAAAATAATCTTTCCGCTTAATGATCAAAACGACTTATATAAATCTGCTTTGTTTTAAATAATTTAATTTTCTTTCCTTTTTACGGAATGTTCTTTGTTTTAATTATCTTTAAGTAAAAACCGCCATTCATAATTTTTTCTCTATATGCTTAATCTGTTTTTTTTTTTCTTTTTGTATTATTGTTTGCAATTTACAATCATTTTAATCATAATAATTTTAATGTAATTTTCTACCTTTCCTCCTCTTTTGACCGTCCAATGATGGCCTTGTAAAGATTGAAACATGTTATGGTTGTTTTTTAATATATTTGTAGTATAGTACATAGTAAATGTGTTTTATTTATTTTAATTAATACTTGTTGTTGCTATGGAAAAGGAAAGAAAACTGGCAGACAACAAAATTAATGCAATAGTTAACATTGGCATATTATACAGAAGAACGGGCGCCGTTAACACAAGTCAAAAACTATGCAGAAAATCGACTTATAATTTGAATGCCTAATCTATATTAGTTACAAATATATCCAACCCCTTAAGTAAATTAGTTTAATTTTATTTTACAGTTCACTATCACATCAAACTGATACAACATATTTTAAGTGCAAGTGCGCTAGAGCACAATAAAGTATTTTGAGTGTGTTGGAAGATAAATCAAATGACATTCTATAATCAAATCTTAATATTTTTGTGACACAATTACACATATAACGTATATGATTGATAAATGTAAGTTTCCGGCCAAAAATTACACTTTAAGCTTTTATCTGATTTATTTTTTTAAGTGGTACATTGTCTATCTATAGCATAATCGTATGTTATATGCCAATAACAAAACTTATCATAAAGCATTTCTGTGTATTAAATAATAACTATTATTAAAACACTAGTTATTAACAAAGTTTTTGGCATTTTGTAAAAGATGACAATCTTCAAAAGATATGTTTTTCTAAATTTAAAAAAAAAATTAACATAAACGAGTACAGCATGAAAGGTCATTGTTAAAAAAGTATTATCCCACAATGAGACACTTTTGATATAAAATTATTAATTTTAACACGCTATTATAAAAATCAAGTGCAAGTGCACAAAGTTTAGCAATCAAAACATTCAATTCAATTCAAAGAAATTAAATGAATCCTTTTTATATCAGAGCAGATTTGTATATACCGCTTCTCACAAAAACCTTGTTGCTCTTCCACTATGATATTTTTGGACATCTATTATATTTGACTACAAATTATTAAATCAAATAATTTAAGTATTGCTGATTGGATACAAATACTTCTATAGTTTTTAATGTCTTTTTTATGTACAGTTTTTTGCAATGGCGTGATACAACTTTATCTCTTTCCATATGGGAAAAGGTTTCGAAATAAAATAAATGCAGTTCTTTGATAGTAATGAAAGTATTCCATTGGGTCTGGTAGCAAGATTACCTGTAAAGTTTTCAATTTCATAAAAAAACATTCATTAAACTTACTGAAATTTTTCTATAAAATTTTTTTTGTCGTATTTATTACAGGTACAACTTCTTCTTTTTTTTTTTGGTGTGCCGTCTTTAACAAATTTTGGCAATCATTGTGACAATTTAAACTTTCTTTAGTGCTGCCTTAAATAGTTAGTTTGAGATTTATTCAAAACAAACTCGGAGATTGGGTAACTGCAATATTCTTTTCTTTCTCACACTTTTCTTGTCAGTTGTTTTCTTTAGATTATAAATTGTAGAAGTTTGTACCGGGCACCTCTCATAACGTAACAAGATGTAACGTCAAAAACACAAAGTAAGATCTTGTGCTTTTGAAAACAAATATAGTTTTAAAAATGTCGCAGTGTGTCAGATATCCAATTCCTTAATAAAAAACACTTGGGTAGGTAAGCGGGTTTTACCCACCTAATGTGTGTTATCAAGAAAAATTTTATAGAAACTGTTTGCCTCATGCTTTTAACAACAAACGTTTATGCATCGTATAATATAGTTTTAAACACATCAAAGTTTGTCTGATTTCTAATTTGTTGGTGACAAACACTTGGATGGGTGGGCAAGGTACACAAATCCAAAAATCCAAACCACTTGCTTATATCTAATACATTTGACAACAAACGTTCATTCTCTCATATAATAAATATAGTTTCAAAAACGTCGTAACGTGTCTACTTTCCAATTCGTTGATTAACACACCATTTACATAAACCTCCTACCTTGTGTTTTTGGCAACAAAAGTTCATTCGCTCATATAATATAGATTCAAAAACGTTGCAATAAGACTGATATCCAATTCATTGATAACAAACATTTGAGTGGGTGGATAGGTCACTCAGTTTATGAATTGTAAGCAGATTGGTTGGAAAGGTGATCTCCGCCAATCCACCCAAGTATTTGTTATAAAGAAAATCTTTATAAAAACTTCCTACCTTATAATTTGATAACAAATGTTTGTTCTCTTATATAATATAGTTTCAAAAATTTTGCAAAATGTCTGGTTTCCAATCCGTTAATAATAAACACTTGGGTGGGTGGTTGGATAACTCAGTTTATAAATTGTGAGCGCGTGGTTTAAAAAGTGTTCCCCAACCACCCACCCAAGGGTTTGTTATCAAATAAATTTTTATAGAAACCTTCTAACTTGTAATTTGACAATAAACGTTAATTCTCTCATGTAATATAGTTTCAAAAACCTTTCAGTGTCAGATTTTCAATTTGTTGATAAAAACCACTTGAGTAAATGCTTGGGTCACTCAGGTTATAAATTGTAAGCAGGTGGTTTGGAATGGTGTAACCCACCAACCCAAGTGTTAGCAAAAAATCTCTATAAGAACCTCCTACCTTGTAATTTGGCAACAAACGTTCATTCTCTCATGTATAGTTTAAAAAACGTTGCAGAGTGTCTGGTTTCCAATTTGTTGACAACAAATACTTAGGTAAATGCGTGGGTCACTAAGTTTATGAGTTGTAATCGGGTGGTTTGGAATGGTGTACTCAGCCCACTCACCCAAAAGTTTGTTATCAAAGAAATCTTTATAGAAACCTCCTACCTTGTAATTTGACAATAAACGTTTCTTCTCTCATATAATATAGTTTCAAAAACGTCGCAGAGTGTCTGATTTCTAATTCGTTAATAACACACATTTGGGTCACTCAGTTTATGAATTTTAAGCGGGTGGTTTAGAATTGTTGATAACATTTATTTTTTCCTATTCTTCTCAACACTTTATTGTTAGTAACTCTGTCGGTCCATGGTATATCTAGAATTCTGCAGTATATGCACATCTCAAATAAAATTAAATAAATATTTCAAATCCGTAGCGTTCACTGATTTCTTGAACGTGTTTCGTAATTCTACGTAGGTCTTCTATATTACTAGCCATCAACAAAGTTTACTTTAACACCAGTTGATTTATTTTTTAGCTATATTGAGTATAGGTTAAAGAAACACCTCGTATAAATAAAATATTTTTCGATGTTTTATCTTCAATGTTTATAGTGGCATTTTGGTTGAAGTATAGAAGCTCTAGAATTTGTAAATCTCTGTTGTCCATTTTATTTCTACGTAACAGATGGATTGTAAGAAGTCAAGTCTACATTTAACTGACTCAAATATTATTCACCTTTGTACGTGGTCACTCCGCTAGACAACTGACGAGGTTCTAGAAACCAAATATTAGCGAGATTGGTAATTAGTTAATATAATTTTATTAACAATATATGGTAGTTAGCCCTTAGAAAAAGCTAACTCAGAAAATACTACTTAATCTAAAAAGGATACTGAAATATAGCGTGTCGTGCCGCCATTAAATTTAGTGTAATAAGCACATCCAATAGTGGTAGGCAACAGCAAGCCCTAAGACTGGACCGAAGAGTAAGAGATAGGCTTCAATACGGCTTAAATCCAAATTTCATCAGGCAAGAAACTAATGGTTCCGCCGGCTGGTGTACTGCGGTAGAGAAAGCAACGGAAAACTACCTCATTATAACTTCTTAATACAATTATCATGATAGGTACAACATGAGTATGCAAATCATAAAAAAAACGAAACAATCAGTAAACAAATTAACACTGCATTATTACTCGTTTGCTCATTATTTTTTTAGTGGATGGTTGCAAATGAAGTATTATTCAAGGAAAAAATGCCAGTTTATAAAAGTGTATTGATAGCAATGTCAAATGAAACACAAAAGTAAAATTAATGCGGGTAGAATGGAGAGAAATAAGGAAGGACAGGACAATTATACATACCAAAAAAAAGAAGAAAACAGAAAAACATTTACAGAGACTACAATACCAAACAAAATCGCAAAGATAAAAAGAAAGAAAAAATTTTTTTGAAGGAATGCAAAATAACAGAAATAATAAGGAAAATACCAAATGGTAGATACGTTATTTCAAGGTTGATAAATAATGCAACTTTTGAGATGGTCAGAATATACCTGGCAACGAGAGAACACAAAAAAGTAATCCATGATAGAGATACAAGGATATCACTGAAGATAAAACTAACAAATCTAGAACTACCAAAAGGAATACATCTAATGGAACTGCATAAACTATTTATGAAAGAGAGAGAGGATACGATGAAAAAAAATGAACAAAAACTTAAGAAATCTAAGAACGTATCTGAGGACAAACCAAATAACAAGAATAAATAACACACGAAATAAAAAAAAGAAAAAGAATGCAGAAAGGAATGTCAGTGCAGATAAAAAATATACAAAAGTAAGGGCTATAAGAAAAAAGGGGCCCGGGATAGCATGCGTGCCGCGAACTCTGTGTGAAAATCCGCAAAGCAATAACCAGCCCATCTCAAACTACTGCCGTACCTAAAATAGTATGACAAAGAGATTATAACAACAGGATTTATGCAGAGAAGAAAACCGGAAGGTATTGCCATGCGTAAGTTATTCTTAAGGGCCACTTGTTGAGGCCAACACCTCACTACGTACACAAAGAAAAAGAACAAATGTGGTTTGAAAGTAACACCGGTAGTAATAGCACTATCCAAACTGTTAGTAGGGTTGGTAATTTGATAATCTTGCAATATTTTGTTCCGTCTACAAATTATTTATCAGTCTGTTATTTCTGCAATCCACTTTTGTTTACAGTTTTTTTCCGCTAAACACATCGAAGCTCTTACCAATCTACAAAAAATCTAAGTAAATGTTTTTATTTGTTTTTGTTCTTACCACATATAACATTTACACAAATTATTATTTGGTTGAATCAAATATTTTAAGTTTGTATATTATCACGAGTGACTTATCTTCGCTATCAAATGCAAATATCTTTAAAATATGTTTGTTGTAGATTTTTGGGCAATATAGCATATCTCAAAATAGTAAACCGATAATCTTTAATATTATATAAATTAATTATACCAATTTCTTATCAATTTTGATACATTTACAAATGTTTTGTTTGTCTGTCTGATGATTTTGATCAATTTTATAACCACTTAATGATTTCAATAAAAAATCGTGCTATATCTTCAAATATAGAACATTATAATTTATATTGTGTGGAGTATTGTTTCCATGTGAACAAGGCAACTAATTTTGCGTACTCAAAAAAAAGAATCAACAGATATAATATTACTAGCTGTCTGGAATATTGAACGAACAAGTTATTATATTAAATAAAATTGTATGTTTGTCTTAAAGATTTTAAACTTATGTATAATGTACAAAATTATAAATATATTTCACATACTATAATCATAATATATAATAGTACATTTTATTATATGTTTTAATTTACTGTTAAAATACTACATTCTTTTCCGATATATTTTGCGGGGTGAATCACTCCCCAATAAAAACACTGTAATAGATAGTTTCAAATGTTTGTAAATTTAATAAACTGGGTGTACTTAGTATAATATATTCGGTGTCGAGTAAGATTCCTAGTATCTACTACCCGAATAGTAATATGTATATTGCTTGGAATAAGTAAACATTATTTACATACTTATACTTAACGTGAAATAAATTCCTAAAATTCAGAAAAAGAATTTTAGTATATTCTAATAATATCTATTTAAAAAGTATAATGTTTGGAATAAATTTTTCAAAGTGGAATTTTATTTATTGATTATAAAATGCATAGTTTAGATACCTGCATGACTAAAATATTGCATAATATAATATTTAAGATTAAAACTTAACGTGGTTGCTCATTTAACCTTCCAGAACCTTAAGAATTAATCTACAAATTAAATGTACGCTCCATTTATTTACGTAGTTCTACTTTAATCAACTAATTCAATCCTGATATGATAAATCAATAACATTTCGATAAAGTTAATCAAACAGGAGTAAATGTAATATTTGAGCATGATAACATATATATACTATAAGAATTTGCATTATAAATCATAAAAATTAAATATTAATTTATTGGCATACTTGAATTACACTAATCTCTAGATCTTAATAATTTAAATGAAATCAGTTTGTTTATTGTGCAAAGTTTTATAATTTATGGTTGCTAATAATGACATCTTTTTATCAATAACAAAATTGATCATCACTTTTATATTATCATTATTAATTACTAATTGTATAAATCAATTTTATTTATTTTTTACGTGATATGAATCGATAGATTTTTAACTAATTGGCATGGTTTATCATTGAACCCTGATAAATTGTAATCATGCCATCACCTAATCATAGCACATATTGATAATTTTTATAGATACATCACGATTATAAGGTGCTAATTTTTTATTTTGTTTCTAGTTTGCTAATTATAATTATATAATTGCAATTTCGTACAGTTTGTGAAATGTCTATACTTGAATGTATTAATTTTATAGTGTACGATTTTAATATAAAAAACCATTATATCAGAGTTATAAATATTCATTTTTTGTATAATCGTAATTGCAGTGACGTGGCATGTGAAAGAATTAGAATAAATAGGAAATAAAATTGAAGTGTTAATTAAGTTTAAATAATTTATTATTAGATTTCGAACAAAATATATTATGTATTTATTTTGTTTATTCAGATAGAGGAAATGTGTACTTGGATTTAAGATATAAAATGTTGATAAGTTACATATTTATATCAATATTTGAAGTATTTTAATAAATTTAAAACCTAAGTATAGAGGTTTCCATATAAACACACTGTTCTAAGTTATTTGGTTCTTCTAAAATAAATCACAAATTTAAATATTGAATTACAATAAAAATTGCATATAAACAGTTATCACTTATTAATTATTGCCGGCCTACTTTTAGAACATTTGATACTTGATTAATTGTATTAATAAATTAAGACTGGTAAAGAGCAAGATAATTGGATTTATTTATTTATTGTTTCGTAAATAAACTACAAAATAATTGTGTGCTTTAAATTTTTTATTATTATTACATATTAAACAAATAATCATGTTTGTTTAGACATAAAAGAACTAATTTGTCAGTTAGATAATTAGATTTCTTTTTGGACTATAAATCATTTTTTTTTTTGCTGATTGGGAAGAAATCTTTTTAAAAGATTTAGCAAAGGATTTATTGTCACGGATGCCTACCAACTAAACTCCCCCTCAATGATTCCTAGAAGTTTGCACTTATCTGTTCAAGTACCTTCATAACCTTAGTGAAAAATGTCGTAATGATATACTTAAGATGCACATTGTGCCGCCACCTGAGACAAGCAAAAAATAAACTAGTTTTTCTCCGATAGTTTAGCGTTTCCTTCCTCTTTTTTTTTCTGATTGATGTTAGAAATGTTGACCCGCATGCGGAGTGTGTTTATCCGAGATATATAACCGTCAATTAGCACCCAACAAAAACGTCCATCATAATAAAATCCACCAATCATTAACTGGCAAAATTTGAACAACTCCAGTTTACCAAAAAAAACTGATTTTCTGTTGCAATACGGCATTTCTTGGCAAAGATAATAGCCATTTTATATTTGCACCCACACACAATTTTAAGAAATGCAATTCCCCGCACGCCGTTGTCAGCAATCCGCGCGCTGCACTGCGTGCGCATTGGTCCACCGACAACGACCGCCAGAAGATTAGTTTGAATTGGAAAAAATTCACCAATCTTACTAAAGCAAAATTAGTTAGAAATTAAAAACAGCAGCTGGCGACTGGGCCAAATGATATCCAGAACAGCCAGTCGCAGCACAGCAGGAAACAAATCTCAACCAAAATTCAGTCTACCAATAAAAAATCTTCAAACAAAATTCATTTGGGCACCGCAGAAAAGACGACGGTTTTTAACCGTCTCCGTCTCCCACAGCCTATAAGGCGTCCCATACTTAATCTCATTCATTTTTTTTAAATTTTCTAAACGGAAAACCTATGAACCAGACCATCTCAATTTTTTAGCCAGTCGGTAGGCGCTTTTCTTGTAAGAGTAAATCCAATACGTTGAGTCTTTAAATTTACTTTCTAAACCGCAAAAAAAAATTAGTCAAATCTTCAATATACAAGCAAGCAGATCTACGGTTGAAGTAAATAAAAAACCATAAATAAAATTTATTTAATACAAAGCAAAAAGACGGCAGTAGAGAAGAAGAAAAAGAATCAACTGACTTCGGACACACCACCTCCTCTGCTGCATGCCAGACCTAAACACATAGGGAACAATTCCTAGAGTTGTTGCCATGTCCACGGTCTTGCACCTCAGCCGTAGGCAAAATGGGGTCTGCGCACACCTAGACACAAACACACCGGAATTTTTCATTTTACCCCTATTGTCAACACGTTACAATGCCGTCCTCTCTAGCATGCGTAGCGACGCCGGCAACACAGCAAACTACTGCTACCTAGAAAATCATCATCAAAAGGTTTACAAAAACAAACCTTCAACGGGCAAAAAATGTTTACCCAACACCATAATCTGCCAGACTTAGTTACTTCCCTGCACACACAAAATTACTCCGAAACCAAAACAAACAAAAATAAAACATTTTTAGGTAGCCTGCAGTACCTGCAGACTTGTTTACTTTGTGTAAGTATGGTTGTACTTTATGGTTTTGTTGCACTGCAGTACGTGTCTTGCACTAATTTGGTATTGATAGTATTCCGCGATGTACAAGTTGTGCATTTTACCAGACTGAATACTGTTTGAAAAAACTGGTTTTTTTATACTAAACCGAGGCCATCTATAAGCTCTTTCCATGGCTGATGTTGATTGGCTGATTTGATGACTAATGGGGAAGAGGCCGCCTTCCCATTGGCATCAATTTTCTCCAATTTTATTGACGTAAGAAGCATCCTTGTGAATTCCGTCGAGTGGTCCCTCAGGTAATGTAGGTTGGATGTCATTCAGGTAGAATTTGGTGGGAGCTCGGTAAGGTTATTCTTCAACACAGTAGCAGTTGGGGCCTGCTGTGGTGAATATTTTTTTATGGTCTATCCATTTATTTGCAAGTTCTTTCGAATTGCCGCGCATCATGACCTACTCTCCTAGAGCAAAAGTCCTTATATTGATCTGTTTTGGGTATTTCTTTTCCGAGTATGAGACTTTGCAATGTTTTGTTTCTTGCAGTTTTTGGTCTTGATTGAGTAAATGTTTATTTAGAGGATCACAGCCTTTTGGCCCCATCAGGTTGTGCCCAAAATGAAGCTGACTGAGTGTCATAGTGTTATAGTATACCGCAAGTGGTAGTAACTCGTTCCAATGCTTCCTCAGGTGTTCTTTCATCAAGGATCTGATAGACTTTTTGAGCGTTACGCCGCTTGACTGGATTTGTCTGTGGGTGGTAAGTGGGAGTGGTATGCTGTCTTACCTTTTAACGTTCCATGGTGTTCTTGAACATTTGATTTTAGAACTGAGCTGCATTATTCGACAAGAGAATTTTTGGGTATCTTTATTTGTAGACTAGATAGTTTTCCAGAATTTGCAATTCGGCTTTGCAGGTTGTTGTGGATAGTGGCACAGCTTTGATCCATTGGATACACATATTTATTATTGTAAAAGGCACTTTGTTTCCTGCTTGTGTGGTGTCAAAAGGTTCTATATAGTATATAGCCACGCGTTCCTAAGATTTTCTTGTTGATTACAATTGTAGCAGAAGTTTTGGTTGTTGGAGACCAGGTTAGGCAGCGGCAAATATAAGCTTTCATATCTGCTCTAACTCTAGGCCAATAGTATGAGTTTAAGATTGCCTTGCGGAATGGCCAGTAGTGTTGGTATCGTAGTACTTTAGTACTTTCCGTCTTGTTTTTTCTGGTGCGGATAATTGTTCCCATCCGGCGGAAATGCGGAGCAGTTTGCCATGGTTACCTAAGCAAAACCCTATGTCAGTATCTCTAGAGTAATCCGGGTCCGCTAAGCGTTGGTATCCTTGGATTATGCCTTGGGTTTGTAGGCATTCCCCTTGGCATTGGCGTACCATTTCCGCTAGAGTTTCACCTTTAAGTAGGTTGGCTTGTAAAGCTTTCTTTGTTGGATGGGCACTGGCAAGTCGTCTGATCAGGTTGCTGAACGACGGTTGTGTAGTAGTGTCTTGTTAGTAAGAGTCGCTCATTGGTTTCGATAACAGAGCCTGCTTGTTTGTTTTCCGGGTTCTTGGACAATACCCCGAGCAGGATGTTTGTTTATTGCCCCTGGTTTGCAAACAAGTTGTTAAGAATCTCAATCTTTTCAGTATCCAGAATCAGGTTTGGTTTTTTCTGTGACCAGTAGATTTGCGTTTTTTTTATAGTGTACACAATGTCTGAAACAATCAATGCAGGCGTTTGTTTTTTAGCTACTGATTTCCTAGTATGGCGTCGTTTCCTAGACTGAGTGTAACAAGAAAGAGAATTACATGGCATTGATCGCCTATTTTTAATGTTGCATTTACTTCACCCGTATTTTTTATGGCTGTAGTTAAGTTAGTTTGGCTTGTCCAGTTGTTGGTCGGGTTTTGGGTAAGCAAAGTTGTGTAAAATTTGAGTTAATCAAGGCCTTGATTTTAAATCCTTGAATGGTCACTGTGATGCAAAGTAGAGTTATCTTTTCTACTAGTCCTACTCTGTCTGTTGTTGCTTAATGTTCAGCAATTGGTAGTTTTGTTTTTAAAAGCTGTTTTTTTTTTGGCGTATTCTTTTGTTGTAGGGTCAAATCAGGCATTTTTTTGCTTTTCGGTTTGATTCTCTATCTTGTATCCCGCCGATGTGGAAGTAGCAAAACTGTTTACAACTGTCAATAAACTTGAGACTAAGCCAAAAAGGTTTTTGACGGGCCAAACTGGTTACCACTTGTATCGCGGTCTCAAACCAGTTGTTCAAATGTACAAAATATGATGACATCTAGCGGTTGTTGTATCTTTGGCTCTACTAATGTTGTAAAGAAGCTGGCCATAATCTTCTCAGTGTGGTGTGAATACACCCTTCAATACAAAACTGCTTATCGTCTAAGGTAATTTTTTTTAAATAATTGGCACGCAAAACAGTTGTACTGACATAAACACTAAAATCAGTCTTGTCTCAGACTCTTAGTGCACATTAGTTTTGAAGTTCTCATATAAGATAAGTTAATAAATCTAAAATAAATAAATAAACAACAAGCGCTTTATTTCTATATATGCGGGTCAATACAATTTCGAAATAATTAAAAACATTTGTAAAATTAAGTTTATGTTGTCTAGGTACAAAAATAAACATTATTGTATCTAAAAAATATATTGTTTTATTCAAGTATTTATATAAATATTTATTTAACAACAAATAAATAAGCAATATAAAAATAGTATTTCAAGAGTAATGTTAAAATTCGACTATACAATTTTAAAATTATTATTTTTTAACTAACAGACCCAGTTTTCTGTCTATTTAAACGTGCAGTTTATGATATATAATAAACTTTCAAACTTTATTTGTCTAAAAATATTGTAACATAACATTAGAGAAAACCAGAAAATAAATATGCTAAATCCTACGTCCTGGAAAGTTATATCTATCATCTGAATAAAATTACTTGTAGCTAATCAAATTACACACATCTAAATCACTTTTGCAAAAGCAGTAAGAGAAAGTAAAATTATAGCAAAATTTTACATTGCGAATATAATTACAAAATTAATAGTGCAATATTGTAAATCAGTATATAGACACATACAAGATACCATCATTCAATACTCTGAGCATAAAATAAAATCTTCCAACCATAAAAAAATGCATTGGCAATTAATACGAATTATTAATTAATTAATATAATACATCGCCAAGTTTATGTAAAATTAATGTAACAAGGAAATTGACAGGTGGGCAAATATAATAAATTGACCGCTTATAATTGCCGCCTGTAAATGCTAATCAAAGAGCAAGACCGATTTATATCCTTAATTATAATCGACCACAAATGTAGTCCTTTAAATTGTCGCGTTTCACAATTATCGGTACACAATATGCGTTCACGCGTGAAGAAAATTTCTTGCAGTAACCATAATAACACGTAAATAAACTTTCAATTTTATTTGACACATTTTTAATGCCTCGGCATCACAACAATCAAACTAACGTTACTTCTGCAGTATACACGTTAAATAACACCGGCGTGTATACATTTTTTCCTCCAGGTAGTTAAAATATAATAACAAGGTTACGTAACGCTACTTCTCTCTGTCTTTCTCGTAAGTTTTCGATTTCAATAACCCAAATTGCTTCCTTAGAATTGTATATGCTTAAATATAATCCCATTAGTGCGAGTCTACAGAAAACGTTAATAGTATCTAGTCCTAATAAATATGCTAATTTATATTATATTAGTTAATTCTGTAACTGGAAATTAAGATTAGGTGAAAATTTTCGGCCGTTTAGAAATTTTTACAATATCAAAACGGTTTCTATAATTCCATCAGAACGGGTTTGTTATTGGTAAATGTCTACGCATTTTTATTGCTTTTACAAAAAATATTAAACGTAATATGGTTAATGAATGTTTTAACACTAATATGTTTCTAATTTTTAGGACACTTAATTAGTTAACAAATCCACATTAATGGTAAATTATTCATAGTATTGATGCAATGAAATATAATCTTTATGTTTAGGTATTACCTTACAATATGCTTTCAATAATGAGATAATATGTATATTAAAATAAAACTTGATTACAAAATTTTTGACGTGACTAATGCAATTAAATACAGAACAAGACAATTATTTATACAAAATACATGTTATGGCAAAACTATATTTACACTTGCATGCAATGACTCAAATTAAATTATTTTACATTCAATTGTTATTATAGTGTAAAATATTATGCATTGGATATAATGAATAGAGAAGGTTACTCTACTTGCACTTCAATGTTTGATATATGCAATTACTTGCACTGCTTGTCATTAAATGTAATTAATTCTAAATATTCAGGTCAGATGTTATAAATATTTCATGTTTACAATTTTAACAATTGTCTGATAATGTTATTAATATTTACTTAGTTCATAATTTATGTGCCAGGACTGTAGTCAAAATTGGTTTGTCAAGAAGAAAGAGCTAATTGATTAATGAGCTGACCGATAACTTTGGAGGCCCTGAGAATAGAAATATACTGTATAAAATGTACTAAAAACAAAATGAATGTATAGAAATAAAACAAATACAAGTCAAAAAGTAAAAAAAAGCAGAATAATTGATACGCATTTAATAGTAATAATAATAATAATCTTTATTTCTAAAGTACATATACACAACATACATAATATAAAGTATACATATAGTATGGTTCCAGTTTGCACAAGTAATCATACAACTTGAATTTGAACTAACTTATTAATTTCTTGAAATATTTTTGGAAGTTTATTGTACATTTTACTAGCCGCATATACTAGACCTCGTTCACTTATATTAATCCTGTGTATAGGATAGGAATAATTTTAGTGGTTTTATGTATTAAAGTTGGGTTTAGTTGTGTTTGAGATAAAAGATTGTTTATATTTAAAATTATATATAAGCAATTCATAAATATAGAGACCAGTTAATGTCAAAATGTTAAGTCGACTAAAATAAGTTTTACAAGAGTCGGTGTATCTAATACCGGCAATAATGCAGACTACTTTTTTTTAGTTTTAAATAAATGATTTTTAAAAGAGCTATTTCCAAAAAAGATTATACCATATCTCAGCAAAGATTCAAAGTGAGCGTGGTAGACTGTTTTTAAATTTAATAGATCAACAAGATGGCTCAAAATTCTACACATATAACAAGCCGTGTTTAACCTATTGTTTTGTTTTTCACAATATTGTTGCCAGTTTAGTTTACAATATATTGTAATGCCTAAAAAGCTGACTGAGTCGACAATAGAAATTTATACCTCGTCAAGTAAAATTTCTTTAGGTTCAATTGTATTGATATATGTTGTACTAAATGTGTTTTTAATGAGTTTAATATTAACCGATTTTCAGCTAGCCAAATTTTGGTTGATTAAAAATAATTTTGCTCAAATCAAATACATTGTATCACCACTCAACAAAATATTGGTATCATCTGCATAATTTTGGATGGTAACATTTGGTTTGCTGTTAATAAGTCATTTATATATACAACAAAAAAGAGTAGGTCCAAGAATACTGCTTTGAAGAACCCTTGTTGTTACATACATAAATGAAGAATGTAAACTTTTTGATGCTACTTTTCGTAGTCTATTAAATAAGTAAGATGTAATTAATTTATGCATAACACCTCGAATTCTATAACAATACAATTTATCTAGAAACATTTTGTGGCTTACACTATCAAAGGCCTTGGACAGGTCTAAGCATATTGCAAAAAGATATTTTTTACTTTCTAAGGCACATATTATGTCTTTTATATAATCAAATGCTGCAGTTATTGTTGATTTTCTTTTTATAAAAGCATGTTGGAAGTAACTAAAAATCTTTAAGTTCTTAAGAAAAACACCATTTACACACACACAAGTTAAAGACATGTGCTAGTGGTGAAATTATTGATACAGCTGCTGATTTCAATACTTTAGCATTTATTTTATCCAAACCAGAACTTTGTTTATTTTTTAATGACATTATGATATTGTAAACTTTGCTCTCCGTAGCAGGTTTTAAAAATATTGAGTTAACATAAAACGGAATATTTAAATTGGTATTTAAATTAGGCAATGTGTTTATTAAAGAAATAGATTCAATAAAATAATTATTAAACTCATTCACATTTTTGGCAATAAAATCTTTATTGCAATTATTGATAGTATTTCTACCAGTAAACTCTGATATAATACTCCATGACGTTTTATTCATATTATCAGAAGTTGCTAATTTGTTTGTAATGATTCCTTTATTTCAATTGTGTAAAAGTAACCGGTATATAATGTTTTGTTGATTATACATTATTTTATATTTTTCATTAGTACAGCTAGAGCATCAAAATCTTTTTTGCAAGAAAGTATTTCAACACTATTATATTTTATTTTAGGTTTATATGTACGTTTTAATAGAACTTTAGGGAAGCAACTATTAAAATTTAATGTTATTATGTATAAATATATCCCAGTTGACATTAGGATCAGAGTGATTTTCATATATTGAGTCCCAAGTAACATTTTGAAAGTTTGAGTTAAAAGATTGTATTTTTTCAGAACCAAATATTCTTACCATTGACACAGTAGGCTTTTGATATACTTAGTTATTAATACAGATTTCTTGTGCATAATGGTTAACATATTAGTAACTATGTTGTCAATACTAGTTTCTGTTTTGTCGGTACATCGTGTGGGTATAGTTTTATTTATGAGTATTGCGTTAAAACTATCTAATATGTTATAGAATTTTCTGCGCATTTTACATTTTATGTCTAATATGTTGATATTAAAACCGCCAACTACAAAATAAATTTTATTTTCATTAGTAAGTAGGATAAGCAATTCTTCTAAAATTCTAAAAAAAATGCTTACATCTGACTTAGTTTGATATACCACTGCGCATATATAAAAAACGTTAACTGATCTTCACTCAATCGCCGCAGTTTCAAAATGAGGAGATTGTGACATGTTGTTAATATCTGACCGAAGTTTACACTTAAAATCATTTGTTACATAAATAACAGTGTCCCTATAATTAGTTTCTAGTTTCTAGTTTAGTAAAGAGAACTAAACAAAACAAAACAGAAAGATCTTCAAAAAATAATATGAAATAAAAATTAATAATCAAGAGAAAAACGTTTAAAAAAATTGTATTGACTTGGTGATTAATTTGTAGCAAAAAAAAAATGAAAATATGCGTGATAAAATAACAGAAAAAGAAGTTATGAAAGCTGAAAGGTATTATAAAATTAAAAATCTGCCAGGTAAATGGAGTCATGATAAATAAACGTCTAAAAACATTTAACAGTTTGGTTTTATACCAGGCAGTGGTAGTATTCTGATTTTTGCACTGGAAGTTAAATAAAGTGTTTGTTGAACTAAAAAAAAGCATATAATTGTTGATTTATATGTACTATGTCAAATGTTTTAAAAAGGTTAGGGAGAATAAATAGTTTTGCTTTGCTTCTTTATGCTGCTAAAAGCCGCAAGCTGCTAAAGCCAATTTTCGGCCCTTGATACACTATATACTGTTGACAGTATCTAATAAAATGGTAGTCCAGGTCTTTTATATGGCTTCACAAATATAATCTAAGCAAGTTAAATCTAGAAATTTTGGGGCCAGAAATGCTGTTCTGCTCTACCATTACACTTCTTTCAAACCGTTCATTCAAAAATTTTCACAAATATCACAAAGTGCAGAAAAATACTATCGTGCTAGTACTACAAACCATGTCTGATGGCCAAAGAAATTTTATTTAACAATCCTCTCAAATGATTTATTAAAAAATGTAAGCAACTGTCGGTGATTAAATGCTTTTTAAAAATAAATAGACCAATGAGCAAGTTATGCATAGTTCTACACTATACACTTACTGAAAAGCTAAGTAATAATTTGATACGTAACTTTGTGTGGGATTTTTAAATTTTAAAAGTGGCTGTTCTTTCTATTTAATGGTTTCAATTTTTAATAATTCATTGCAAAATTTCATACTACTAGCAAATGTAAGTGAAAAGGTTTGAACAGTTTATTGTACATACAAGCAATATATTTCTCAAACAAAGAACAACATTAAAAAATAACCGAAAATACAACTGAAAACTTGCTAGCAAGACTAGAAAAACTATTAAAAATTATTATGTAAATATATTTGAAGAATGTTTTGCAATAGAGCAAAGTTTATTCAAGTTCATCACTTCAGTAACATAAACGTATCACATACATACCTGAAGACGTTCCTTCTAAAGATTTTCTTCATTTTTAGTGTTTTAATTACTAACTGGTTGTTTAACATAAATAGTGATTGTTGTTGATAATAAAGTTTTGAAACATGTTGTTTGACTGTGCTATCAAAATGTTAGGAAGCGCTTCGTCAATTAGTGCTCTTTCTATAACAATCATATACGTAATACTAAATTTAAAACACTTTTTAAGACATTGTATTACAAAATAAATATCATTAAACCAGGCAGTTTTTTTTTTCAATTTTAAACTGTGATTATTAGAAATTACTTAATATGTCACAACAATATAAAAATTCCTTTGAATCTCAATCGTGAAAATTATCACATTAAATAAGAGAGTTTGCAGTCTGTAATTATTAACCTTAAATATTTGCAATTGGTAGTCTCGGGAAAAAAGAGTTTATTTTATTTATCCGATTAAAAAAAAAAATTAAAAGTTTTGCTAAACTTACAGTAACTATATTTGTTAGAATTCTTAGCAAACTTTGTACTACAAGAAAATATTTTCTTAAATAGCAATATGTCTTTTTTTAACATGGACATTCTATAGAAATGTAAAGATCTCCAACATTACGCTAATGTTGTAAAGTAAATATTTAATTTTGGAACAACAATAATTTAATTATTCGTTTAAAAAAAAAACCAAAAAAATAGTGTAGTTTCAGATGCTCCTTTCTATAGTAAAAAACATTATTTAATGCAAGAGAGTATATAAGTTTAATGTATACAAAAAAAGTTGTACATAAGTAATAATTTTTTTTACATCTATTAATGAATCTTTCCTTTCTAGATACTTTTAAAACTATATCAATAACATCGTTGTTCTAGTTTAATACTTGATGTGGCTAGTATCTCAGATTTTGACTTTGAAACAATACAAAGTTGGTTGTTTCTTAGAGTTAAAATTAACCAAGTTGACAGTATGTTAGTTCTTTTAAAATCTTTGTATATAAATTTGTTCAAAATCTAACATAAAAATTTCAAGTCGCTCTGTCATGTTTGTCAACAAACAATATGCTATTGCA
Source organism: Tachinus rufipes (assembly GCA_963932245.1). Classification (NCBI taxonomy): domain Eukaryota; kingdom Metazoa; phylum Arthropoda; class Insecta; order Coleoptera; family Staphylinidae; genus Tachinus; species Tachinus rufipes. The sequence continues at coordinate 41,618,828 of OZ010745.1, read as the reverse complement.
AAAAAATTGTTATGATAAGTTTCTGTGACAATTTATAGTGTCATCTCTAAGTTTGAATACAACCGTTAAGCATTTGCAATTTTTATAGTAAAAATTTGTGATTTGCAACTTTAACATAAAAACATTAGAAAATTTGTATTACATTTTTTCTAAAAAATATCCATGACAAAATGGTGGCAGTGTATGGAGAAAATACGGTCTATTTCAATTCATTTTGAGGTGCAAAAGATGGTATGCGTCTCAAAAATAGCATCATTTACTCAAATGTCACTTTTTACGGTTGCACCGTGTAAAGTAGTTACTACTAACAAGACAATGGCAAATAAGCAATTTTTGGGATAAAACGTAACCTTTCTACTGCTAAGCCAACAATCTTTTCAAAAAACGGACAAGCAAGAAGAAAATCTGGGCTTTTCTTTGCTCTGAGGGTAAGAAATTACCCCTAAAAGCGGATGAATTCTTTAATATTAACTGTATAGAAATGGAAAAAGCTTGGAAAAACTACTACATTAAAAACGTTATCATATCTTAAGAACAAGTGCCCGAGAGATGCGGAAAAAAAACATAAGTTTTAACTTAACAAAATATTAGAGGTGAGTACAGCAAAAAAACTTTAGACGTAAAATGCTGAGAAATAAATTAACCGTGTTAGAAGTCAGTAGAAAAAAATTGGAAAAACAAAAAAAAAACAAACTGCAAAAAGACAAAGTTCTATTTTAGTAGAGAAAAAAAGAAGCAAAATAGGATAGAAGTGATCGTGAGTAAGAAGTTATACAAGAGTGTGAGCAAAGTAATATACAATTCTGATAAGATAATACAGATTAACGTGACACTATTACATATATTAATCATACAAGTTTATATATGCCAACAAGTTGTTATAAAAAAGTTGCGGTAGAAGTATATACTAGAGTAGAAAAAATCTTAGAAGAATAAGACCAAGATTGCTGCAATATTGTGATACGACACTAAAATTTCAGTGTAGGTAAAGGTAGTGTAAGAAGAGTAGTAGCCAAGTATGGACTTGAACAGAGAAGTACAAAAAGCAAAAGACTAACAAGACGACGACGAACAATAGTTTGTTAATAAGAAAGTAAAGAAAACGTAAGAAAATAAAAAAAAAATAGAATGAGTAGACACAATGTGGTGTATAATAGAATTAATCAAATAAACTAGGACAAAAAAATATAAAATAACAACATACAAACAGAGGACAAGCAAAGAAAAATAATAAAAGATAACAAAAAGTTTTGAATAGATGGAAAGATACAATTTTTTTTAAATTTATTTGTAAAGCAAATGAAAACCAGAAAAGTTGGGTTTAAAAAAGAAGCTCGTGAATAAAGACAATATAGGTTTTTACCTATTATGATAGAGGAAGCGATGTCAGCTTTGACAGATATGAAAAGGCTTTAGAAGTGGATAAACTACCGTTAGAAGTGAAATGTTTGTAGAAAAATAAAATAAAACAACTAACATCATTGTGTAATAATATGTATAAAAACGGAGAGTAGCTGCGCAATTTTCTAAAAACAGAAATAATGCCGATGACTAAAAAAAAATAAAAAAAAAACAACAAATGCAAAAAGTACAAAACAATCAATTTGATAGTGCACGAAGCAAAGATTTTGTTAAGAGCAATAAATAAAAGACTTGTAGGAATTGTAGACAACAACAAAGCAAAAAAACAAATTGAATTAGATTAGTATAATAAAAACAATTAATAAAAGATTAAAAAAAAAAACAAAAGTATGAATGTGTGTTTTATAGACTTAGTAAAAACATTTGAAAGAATCTAATAAAAAAAAATTAAAAAAAGTAAAAGAAGTTGATTGAATAAATAGAAGACTGATAGGTAATTAGTATATTAAAACACAAATTGCAATGAAGTCAAATAACAAAAAAACCAAGTGGTTTAAATTTAAAAAAGAAGTGAGACAGGGCTGTTGTTTAGTAAGTATTTCAAAGATATAGTAGCAAAGTACTGAAAAAAGACAAAGAAGTGAGCACAAGAAAAAAAATAATAGAGTCTTTTTGATTTGCCAATGATATTATTGTGTTTGCAGAGAGCATAAAAAATCTAAAGATACTAGTTAAAAAACATGTTAAAAAGCTATGCAAATTAGAAAAGCGAAAGTAATAGAACGGAGATAAATTGGAACAAGTTAAAAGTATACCTTGGTACTAAAATTACGGAAAATTGGAAAAGCAAGAGAAAAATAAAATTACGCACAAAAATAAAAAATACTTAAAAAAAAAGAACAAGTAGCAAGTTATATTTATAAACCTGCAAAAAAGATTGATTGTAAAATATTTTGCATGTATGCTTCCATATAAATCACAAATTTAAACAAAATGTGGCTTTGAAAGAGATTAATTGACATATAAGAAATGTTTAAAAAAATAACAGGAAATAAAAAAACGCTAGTAAGTACAACCATAAAAAAACATGCATTATAAAAAGGTTGTTTATTGAAAGGTGATTAACGTGGTAAATAGAAAACCAGAACAAAAATCTAAGATGACAGTACAGTACAATAAAAAAAAACGTACAAAAACTGAAGGAGAAGCATATATAACCTGTAAAAGCAAAACACCAATGATAATGATGATTTTCAAATCAAATATTGCTGCAAGCAGTTTAAATGGAGCAAAAATCTATTTATAATAGAAGACTTTTAGAAGCACAAGCTGACAAAATTATCAACAGTTGAAGACTTGGTGTTCCGACCGCTACCTTGATTTGTAATAATTTAACAAAAGCGGCAACTTTGGTTTTATTGCTGTTTCTACATATAATTTGATAATCGACTTATTTTTTTACCAGTACATTCAGAAAAGACTAAACTGTGAATATTTTAGTCAAATAATAGTTAGGAAATAGCCAAAAAAACTAATCAAATATAGAAATAAATGCGTTTTTATGTATTTTTAAATCGCTGAGTAAAAATATCAGTTATTGCTAAAAAATATGAACATCAAAAACAAATGTTTTAAAAATTTTACATTAAAATTTTAAATGAGCAAATTGTCGTCGGTACAATTTCTTCTTAAGTTGCTCAGTCCTAACTAAAAATTGTGCAAACAACAAATTTGCAAGTAGATTTTTACTGCTTTATCCTAATAAGTAAATTTTTTCTACAAAATTCTAACTGGACACCACTAAGATTTTTTATAAAATAAAAGTCTATGCAATAGGTTTAAAAAAACAATAACCCAGTTTTCTGCACAATCAGTAATAACCACAAATTTCTGGAACGCTGAAAGCATTCTTTAAATTGAGTATGTACCAACAAATACTACAATATAAGAAATGTCTACAAAGCACAATTAAGAATTTAAAAACGGTTATATTTAAATATTCTCGGAAAACTCTGTTTCTGCAGAATGTTAAAGTACAAGTAAGCGGTTTTAAGAAATTACAATGTATACTTTACAGTTCCAATTTTGCCCTCTGTGACTATTATCTCATTTAAAAACCTAAAACCCACTTGAAAAGGCTTTGCTTTTTATTAAATAACAACTTGGAAAATGTTGTTGTATTTTACTAAATTACCAACAGCAAATAAAACTATTAGTTTTTGAAAAAGTTCATTAATGAAGAGTCGGCTAAAGTGCAACACTAGCATTTATGATTTTTAGATCAAAGTTAAAACCATCATCAATTATAACAATATTATTCTGTTGTCAAGAAAACTATTAATAAGATTTGTGATCAAACCCTAAATAATAGAACCAGTTAATAAGATTAAAACAAGATACCCTATCAAATGCTTTGTATACAAAGAGGACCCGAGTATGATACGTTCAGACAACGCCTACATTTGTATTAATATATTGCAAATGATAGAGAAGAGTATTTTACTGTTGCCATTGGGGAATAATGGAAGTAACGGGGGCAGCAATAATGAAAATATGCCTCTGAGGAATTTGTTCGAAGGTACCAAGCTATTAGCCGCGTATCTATTTCAAATGGCTTTACTTACCAAATGATTAATATGTTTAATAATTTATATATATACTACATTTTTATCAAATAAATATGGTTGATATAAATCTGTATAGAGCTACTGCAAGATTTTCTCTATGTTTGTCTAAAGTAAAACTCCATATGTGACTAACATATGTCAGAAGGTCTGTTGTTTAACGTTTTAATCAAAATCTATTGAGTATATGAGATTTATTGTGTTATTTTGTTCTAAAAACTTGTAAGAACAATATTAAAATTAATATATTTCTCAAACATTTTGAACAGATTAGATAGTGGTGCAATTGGTCTATAATTTAAAAAATCAGACTTGTGTTACGTATAGTTTGAACAATTCAAATGTTCCAACAATTAAATTTTTTTTTTTATAAGACAACACAAATATTTGAGTCAAAATGGTAGCTAATTTATTTGCAAAAGATTTGAAAATAATTGATAAAATGTCATCTATTTAAAAAGATAATTTTTGACAATTTGTTGTCTAAAGTAAAATGAACCCATTATTTTAATATTTATCGACATTGTAGGTACAGCAATAAGAGAATTTAGAATAGTAGAGTTAGATGCAATTTGTTTCAACTATATGCTTTTTTCATTGGGTTAGTAATTAAATTGTTTTTATCATTTAAAAAAAAAAGTACTTAAGATTTTGCATTGCAATAAATTTACTGTTTATAGAAATTGTTGTAGTTTGTGGAAATGAGAAATTGAATTGGATTGTTCCTGTCAATGCTTGTATTGGATTGTGGCAATGATTACAAGCTTTTTATAACTCTAATTAAATTGATTGAAACTATTACTGATACATTTTTTAAATGTTTTTTGCTTCTTATTAACTGCTTATTTAGTCTAAATTAAATTCAAGTATGTACTTTTGTTTTGGTTTAACAACAGAGAATGGGACATTTTTTATAACTTTATAAATTTTGTAAAATATACTTCTACAATATGTGGATCCTTAAAATATAAGCAATTAGTATCAGAATTGTTTTATTTTTGCTACGTTGGTCTTAGAATAATGTTTGTCTTAGAATAATAATAGATAAAGTGCGGTATATGTTATAACAACATAAGTACACTAAATTTTAATTGATTAGATTAGATCTATTAGTGTTTTTGCCATTGACATATCATAAATTAAAAAACATGTACCATTATTCTGTTCAATTAGTTATATGAATACAAATTCTAACTTCTCTCCCAGGTTTTTCTAACCTACAAGTCCTAAAACATAAATAACATGACAAAATCATTTTTACTATTTACATTTTGCAAGCAAACCATTTTTATTTATAATAAAATCAAAATTTGAGGTAACATATAAATGAACAGATAATATTAAACTAAGATTCTGGTCTCAAAAAAAGTGTTACTATAATTTTTAGTTTAAAATAAATGCATCATAAATAAATTGATATTTAATATTAAAAATCAATTTGTAAGCCAATAATAATAATATTATATTTCAACAAAAAAAAAATCAATAAAACAATCGCAAGGAAATATATTAATAACAAGTTTCGCAGAAAACAAGCAAATTCCATGTTGTTTCCAACATATCCATTCGCCTTTATTATATTTTTGGATACACAAAACAACACGGTTCATAACCCATTTATGTTTTATACTAAATTTATGTTCATTGTTAATTTATAATAACAATAAAAATAACTAACCATATATTTTTGAAATCATTTAATTATTTTATAAATTTAAAAAAATACAACTATTAAAAGGTATTATTGATAAATATTAGAAGAACAAATATAGTAATGCAAATATTAAAAAAAAATGTGGTTGTTTAAAATATTTCGGTTTTTTCTATGTGTGTTTTAACGAGTATACTGTTGTCGTTGTATTATTTTACAGAATATTTTTTTAGTTCTCAGTAGGAGAGCATCATAGTAATTGTAGAAGTCATTAAGCGAACATATGTTTTAATATTATACACACAACATGTTTTGAAGTTTTTTTTGCGGGCCCGAGTGTAATTAAAAACTGTGTTTAAACTAAATTGTTTGTTGTACAAAGACAATTAAAAAAATGTAATTATATATATATAAAAAATGCGGTAATATAAAAAAAATGTATTTCCAAATCAATGAGCGCGTACCGTCCAAAAAAAGGGAATCATACTTCTCGCACAAACATAAAGCAACATTTATTTTCCTCAACGTCGAAACGGGATCGATATGCGTATTAAATGTGTGCGGTAAAAATTATACGGTTTATAGTGGTTTCTTTTAAAAATGCGCGATACTATTTTCAACGTTTTTCTTAATCCAGCATATAAAAATAATTGAAAATGTGCTTCGATTCTCCTCAGTTTGAATTTTACTAAGGAACAGGATACAAAGTTTCCAATTTTGTACGGAATATACATTTTTATTTAGTTAACAAATCGAGTTTTGTTTTAGTTTTTAATTATTTTTAAGTGTTTTTTATAAACATACAGTAATTATGTTTAATTTCTTACCAATTATGGATATCGAAGAATCAGTAAGTATCCACTAAATCTCATTCAGTAATACATATGTATTTAAAAAAAATGTAATTGTAAGTAAATTTGCAATATAATTGTAAAAATTAAGTTTAATATTTTTTATTAACGTTTTTAGCATGAAAAATGTTTTTTTTTTGTTTTTTTTATTAAACTGGTAAATAAGTCAATGCAGAAAATAAATGTGAATATGTTTTTTTAAATACGATTTTATTTATTGTTTTTATGCATGCATCATTAATATTATTTGTTGTACCTACTTGTTCTAGAATGTGCAAGGTGACGTCACAGTATAAAAACGATATAATTTGCTTAACTTTTTTGCAGCAAATATGATCATCATTCATTATTTTGAAAATAATAAAAAATATAATACAAAGTAGTAGTATAGATCGTTTTTTGTAATATATTATACATAATTTATACTCGTACATGTGCGATATACAATTAACGTCCTTGAAATGGCATGGTAATATTGTGTTTCGAACAGACAGAACGGAATAAACGTCCCCAAAACTTCTTAGATATACAACGTCGCAATTTTCAATGACGTGATCATTTTTTATAAGTAAAATGTTCCATGAAAGTGTCTGTAATAAATGTTATTAATAATTAATAATGTGTGTTCAGTGTTTTATTCATAGCAAAGTGTAACATTCGGAATTCATTTCTCAAAGACATTAGTTGCAGTAATCATTTTTGTTTAAAATAAATTAATATAATAATTATTTGGGTACGGGTGCATAGACTTTATAGCTGAGCCGGGGGGTTTTGCTGAAAAGTTTTTATTGGGATCCAAAAATATTAAGGAAAGCACACGCACTTCTGACGCGATCTGAAGCCCGATAAGTTTAAAAGACCCTGCCTTACAGTACATTGTTTTTTTCTATAATTTATATTTATTTATAAAATAACACGATTGTTAAAGTAATGTATGTATTCAATAAGTTAAAATTTCTTTATAAGATAAAGTGGCCTTGGTTATTATTTTATAAAAGCTTTATTGCATCATTAAAAAACGAAAGTTTTGGATTGTTATCTCACAATTCAAAATTAGCACTAAAATTAGAAATACATTTATTCTAATGAAAACTGATGGTCCTAAAACCACAAAATATATTCAGTCCTATATAGCTTGTTTTTATATTTTTCATATATTAATGCTCTTTTCTTATATTTGGACACCATACATTGATACCGAGTGCATCACCGAGTATCGGACCATACTTCTAAATACTTTTCTGGTTACTATTTCTGTATTCACAATATTCTTTCACTCTTTTTCATCCATAGAGGGTTACAGCTTTTGTCTTATATTTAATTTTTAGACTTTTACTTTCAGTTTTTCTGTTTACTCTTTTTATCTTTCGATTTTGAGGTATTAATATTTGCACTATTATCCAAAAATTTATCTATTTTTACACTTTCTTTTAGCACAAGCTCCAGCATTTTACCCATATGTACCGGAGTTTCCATTAAACAGTTCCAGGTTTTTCTAGTAAAACCAACTTAGTTTTTTTTCTTCATATTTTTCTATCACCACTTTAGTCGGCATTCTATCCAGGCCTGAGTTTTTTTTGTTTTTAACTTGATTACCGCTTTATTTAACTTTGTCATTGTAAAACTTCTACTTCAATGATAAAATAAAACAATAATTTTTACTACAAATACTAAGGTAAAAACTTAACTTAACTTAATAAGTTATTGTTTTATTTTATTATTATTATGGATTACTACATAGTAAAGTTCTCAACCATTCTTTATACTTCACTTTCACCTGTGTATTTCCAATTAATTTTTGGGTGACATGGAAACAGTCCTTCTACCAGTTTCTTTTGTTGATTATTCGTAAGTGTGATGTTCGGGTTAAATCTGAGCTTTTTAGCCACAATCTTACAGCCCAAACCGCAGTAATTGTTTTTTACTTCATTGTACAGTTTTTTTATCTTGCTTAATTTTTTTCTTTCTTATTTCTGGATCATTTCATTTAGATCTTTTATTGATTTACCGTAATCATTTTTTTTAGGTTTGAGTACTAAACTCAACCAACTTTCCTTTTGTTTTAAAACCCTTCCTTTTTGAAAAGGGTTCATGCTTATGCTGTCTCAATTTATTTCATAAATATTTCCAGGTTGGTATTGTTGAAGTGTAGTGTTTGCTTCAATGCTTCTATATATTCTTTAATATTTTTTTAATTTATTTTCTAATTAGCTGCTGTACTGTTTGGACTATTTTTACTGATTTATTTCTGCTCTTCAAACCGTATGTTTTGGTGTAAACTCAGATTTTCTTTTTTGTATACTTCACACCCTTTAATTTTTATATAAGGTTTCTGAACATTTGGTCAAGTTTATATATGTTCCTTTGTACAATTGTTTTATTGTTTGCAATTATCATATCCTGACTGACCACCCAATATTACATCTTTTGAATTTACTTGATTACTACAGATACGCATTAGCGTTAAAATCCCTAGCTATAACCATTTTATTTTAATTTACATTTTATACTTGCTCTTAAGTTTATTAAATATTTTTGCAAATTTTTTGACATCTTACTTGGTGACCAGTACCATAAATATACCACAAAGTCTTCTAGCTCATATCATATATTTTAATATTTTTATTATATACTCGGATGGCTGCAGGTGGCATTTACAATTCAGAGCCCACCCAACATTTTTCTTTAATTTTAACAATATTTTAATACATTTTCTCGGCACTGATCACTCTAGCCTAGGGGCTGATGACAAAAAATGCAAGAGTACGCAGCTGTGCTGACGCCGTGCGTTTGATTATTAAGATGTCTGACTGCTTGATTAAAGTTTTGTAATGCATCTACTATCTGCCGATAAATTTTTAGCTTTTCCAAAACAATTTTTGTGTACTAATTAAAATTACACCTTTCTTAATGTGTGCCAGCGCCAGGTGTCCCGACACCTGGCGTGCTGACTCTATAGAGGCGTTTTATGGCCAAAATACGGTCCGATCTAAAAATATCAAACTTTCCAAAACTTTTGCACTTTATTGTCACCAGCTTCTGGACTACTCTGATCAGCATTCTCTATGCCAATGATAAACATTTTTTTCTGTTTGGTGTAGTCAACTTAATCTTATTACACTTCTAATATGGTAGGTATTACTACTTAGTATCGTAAATCCTTTCAATTGCAGATTACTTTCCGTAATTTTGCTTAATATAATATTTTTATATATTAGTGTAGAAGTAGGATTAGATATTTTCATTAAATTTTTCAAATTTGTGGTTGTGTTTATGAAGTCTTCTTTGAGCCAAGTAGCACTCTTTTTTTTATTCCTGCTGTATTTTATTTAGTTTATTTAAACAGTTTACCTCTCAATCTTGTTTTTTATTTATTTCTTTTTCTATGTCATCTGCAACTAACAAATCCATTTTTTTCTTTTGATTTTTTTTAACCCAGCTGTCTGAGGTTGTTTATTGTTGGAAGTACTTTCTTATTGCTATTGCTATCATATATTTCTGAAGGAGGATTTTGCTGTATATGTCTCTTCATAGAGTTTAGTAATACTATTTTGTACTCAGTCAGTCTGACCGTTTGTTTTTTTGCCCTTCTCTCTTAGAATCCGTGGGACAGTCCGCCGGTTTAGCACCAGAAGAAGATTCTACACGTTTTGTGTTACCTCTTGGAGTTTTTGTTTTAGTAGACGATTTTATACTTGATACTTTAATACTATTTTATTCCTCCTAACAGAATTTTTGTTAACATTCTGTCAGGAATACTAGTATGTGGAAACATAGAAAGAAGGTATAGCGGGTTAAGGTGATCCACTACCTTCCATTGGGGGAAGAAGATTTTTTATTCGACATTTACATAGTATATCTTTTAAGAGAATTAGTTTAGCAAATTTACAATCTTAAAATAAGCTGTAACTTGTAGTTTTTATACAATAATACAATAAAGTAACTGGTTTACTAGTTTTTAACACTTGCGGAGTCAGAGCTCAAAATCAAAACCTGGCACTAACTGGAGCTTAAACTAATTAAAAATAAATATCTGTATTATGACAACAACAACTTTAGGGCTCGGCGTTTTTATGACTATGCAGACCTACATATATCATGGTTTGGAAGAAACTGCTTTGTAGTTTTCGAATTATTCATGCTACTTTATCAATTTGTAAAATTGTACCCATCATCTGCAAACAATAACAATAACCAGACTAAAGACAAACAGCTACTAGAAAGTAGAGATCGATTCTAGCATTAGAATATTGCCTAGAGGTACCAAAACTAGTTATTCTGGTTTGCATTACCTTGCAAACCTAGCAAACTTTCAATGGCGTTCTAATCTTAACCAGTTCTATTGTATAAGTTTTGATCATAAATCTGTAAATCTTATCAATAGTTTTCTTGACAATTAGAATTGATTGTTTTAACTTTGACCCCAATCATAAATGCTGGTGTTTCTCAAGGTTATGCTTTTTCACCAACTTTATTTTTGATTTACACTTCTTCAAATAACTAAAAGTCCTATTCATAGATGATAGCATTCTTTATATGTTTTACTTTCCAAAGACCATTTATACAAATATGGCAGATCTTAAAATTTCTAGGTTAGATTCTGTAGCTTCTATAAACAAAGACCTGAAAACAATATCTGAATGGAGTAACGCCAACATGATCAATTTTAACTCTAAAAAACTCAATTTCTTACTGTTTCAAAATCAAAATCCAATATACATCAGTACCAAATATTAAACTAAATAACGAATCAATATCTAAATCTTCTTCAATTTGTTTTCTAACGATTTCAATCTCACATGATCTTCTCAGGAATGACCATAATAATAGTTTATATATATATATATATATATATTCAATATATATTCAATAACCTCTTAATACCGTTAGGTGTCGAGGTGTCAGACACACCGAGCCACAGAGAAGACATGTATGGATGCTTATATGAGGTAACGGACCCATATTGGGAAGAACGCTACGCTCAGCATCATTTTGGGTTCACCCATCCAAGTAGTGACCAGAGCGGCCGTTGCTTAACTTTCGTTAGCGCTGGTATTTGTACATGCCCTCTCTGACGTACTGCCGACATAGTTTATAATAATAATAATAATTTATTCTTGTTAATTACAAAATGTACAGTACAGTAGCGAAACATGGACGATGTCAGATAAACACAAATCACGAATTAATGCAATAGATATGAGATTCGTAAGGAAGATTGAAAACAAAACTAGAAGAGACAGAATAAGAAATGAAACGTTCCAAAGAAACCTGGTGATAGAACCGATAATAGAAAAATCACGGAAGGGCAACTAAGATGGATGGGGCATATATGTAGAATGAAAGACGATAGACTTACAAAAAAGGTATATGAAGCTAAAACGACAGGTAGAAACTATCAAGGGAGGCCAAGAAAAACATGGAATGAAAACGTAAAAGTGAAAGCAGAGAAGAAAGGAATTCAGTGGAACGAAATCAAGGCACTAACACAGGACAGGAAGAAATGGAGAGAAATATATAAACTAGATATGTAATTAGTAAATCATACACCCATATGGGTAGATTTTGATGAATGAATAAAAAAAAAAAAAAAAAATAATTACAAAATGTCAACATACAAAAAACTATATAGCTATATAATAAGATTAATTAAGTTTCAACAGATTGAAAATTTACGTTAAAAAAAAACATGGATTTAATTTTAGATACTTTTTTATTATTTTAAGTTGAATGTGCGGTGGTTTGATTTTTATGCAAGTTGGTATAGCATTTAAAAATTTGGGTGCATAGTAATTATATGCATGTCTGGACTTTTGTAATCGTATAAAGTCGATTCTTAGATCAGACTGCTGTCGTGTCTGATAAGAATAAATATCGCTGTGCTGCGTATAAAGTTCAACGTTTTGAATAATATATTTCAAGCAATCTAATATATAAATACTAGGTAGTATTAAAATTCCCAAATTTTTAAATGCTTCACGACAATCTTCTCTATAATTTAGTCCAGCAATGACTCTTATTGCCCTTCTTTAAATTTTAAACAACCTACTGCTTGCTGGTGCGTGCCCCCATGCACTAATTGCATAAGTCAGTTTAGACTGAATAAGTCCATAATATGCTAGCTTTACAGTATTTAGTGAAGTTGTTTGAGCTAAGTTTCTTAGCACAAATATATATTTTGATACAGAACTTGATAAATTATTAAGATATTCTGTCCATGTTAATTTAGCATCTAATGTAACACCTAAAAATTTTGTTGAACTTGCTATTATTAATGGGTTATTTTTTAAAGTAAATATAACATTCTCAGTTTTGTTTAAATTCAAACTTAGTGAATTGGCGAAGAACCATGAGTTAAGATTGTTCTGAACAGTCTCTATTTCATTAAAATTTTCTTTGTTGTTGATAGTTTTAGCAACTACTGTATCGTCCGCGTAAAGTATAAGATTTGCATATAAGAAACAAGACTGGACCAAGTACAGACCCTTGAGGCACACCGAATTTGTTTTCAAAGTTTGTAGAACGTTCTGAATTATAAAAATAACATTTGTTCTTTTTTTCAAGGAAGAATTTATGATTTTTCGTGCAACAGGACTAAAATTGTAGTATTTTAGTTTTTAATTTAACACACTGTGCACAACGCAATCAAAAGCCTTACTTAAGTTACAAAAAACTGCATTTAAGTGTTGGCTATTTTCATAAGCATTGACTATTCTAGTTGTTAATGCTGTTATTGCCATCGTCGTTGACCTTCCATGTCTATAACCATACTGAGAATTGTTGTAGTAGTTGTTAGATTCCATATAATCTACAATTCTTGTTTTAAGAATCTTCTCAAAAATCTTTCCAATGAATACCTATCATTGGAAAGATTTTATAGCAATAGGTCTGTAATTACCTAAATCTGAAGTTGAACTTTTTTTTTAAAACTTGAACAACTTTTGATCTTTTTAGCGCAATAGGAAAAACTCCTTTTTCCAAGCATAAACTAAATAACTTGGTTAATGGGCTTATTAAATGGTTCTTTATGCTCTTGATTATTGCTGAGTTTAAATAATAAATATCTCTACTTTTTTTATTATTCAAGTTGTTAATAGTATTTCGAATTTCATTGTTAGTGACTTTGTTAAAATTAAAAGCTGTACTGTTTATCTGAAGATGTCTGAGAAAGTCTTTAAAACTACAATCTGTAGGACATATGTCCTCCTGCAATATTATTAAAATACTCCCCAAAATCATTTGCTACTATGTTGGAATCTGATTTTGTTGTAATGTCTTTTTTTCTTATATTAGAATTTATTATGTCCCAAACTAGTTTTGGATTATTTAAAGACAATGTGATTATGTCATCATATTTTAATCTTTTTTGTATATTAATTTCGTTTCTGTATAAATTTCTGTAATCAAAATAATACTTTTTGTTTTCTTATGTAGAATATTTATTATAAATATCGTATAGCAAGTTTAAATTATTTCGCATATTTTTTAATTCATCGTTAAACCAATTAGTTTTAAGACTATTTGACTTAACTCTTATAAGTTTTTTTTTTTAATGCCTGATCACACGACTCTTGCAATAGTTTTTTCTGTAATAATATCAATATTATTATCAGTATTTATAAAACTCCAATTTACCAACTCTATTATATCGTGCAAATGAAAGAATCCTTGTTGTGTAAAAGGTCTGTATTTTATACTTTTATGTGAAGATTTAATATTGTTTGCTGTTTCAAATATAACAGCTCTATGATCCGATAATCGAGTTTCTACTACATAACTATTATATGACGTATTTTCCATATCTGTTAGTGTGTTATCAATACAGTTGTTATACCGACTGTTTTCACTTAAACCGAATGAGAATATCAAATCTTGAAAAGCTTGTGTTTGCACTGACTGATCATTAAAATGAATATTAAAATCCCCATTAATAACAACCTGTACAATTGTTTTCTGACATAAAATTAAAATATTTTGCATTATTGTAAGAAAAGTCTCATAATCTCCATGAGGAGACCTATATATTGTAATTAATAAAATATTATAATCTACAAGCTCAATGGCAACTACTTCACAATGTAAATCTTGTGATAAATTAGGGATATCTATTCTATTTTTATAAATAATGTTTGTTTTTAAATAAATTGCAACACTCCCTCCTTTGTGGTTTTATTGCGACATTTTCCAATTGCTAAATGAAAATATCTTATCACCGTTGCATCTAATTGACAACTTTTCATGCATGTTTCAGTAAAACATAAAACATTAAATTTGACATTACTTAACTCTAATAACATTTCACTCTCCTATTTTAGGTACTAATGATTGGACGTTTTGATGAAAGATTATAACTTGGAGTTTTTTATCGTACGTATCTGCTCTTCTTTGTTTCTCTTGAGAGGAATGAGTTGAAATAAAAAATGATTTATAGATACATTTTCAGGCCATATTTTTCATAATTTTTTCAGAGTATTCCGATGGAATTGTCACTTTATATGATGCATATTGTGCAGGATACTTAGACCGGATTTTTTCACTATTATTAATTCCTTCTTGATTTAAATGAATTAGTAAATCTTCGCTTGTTGTTTTAGGATCTAGGTGGTAAATGTGGAAGTGAGCATACCTTGAAGTCCCTTTTATACCATTTGATTGTGATGTTCCAATTGTTACCTTGTTTCTACGTCTATTAATTGTTTTCATTCTTCATTACTTTCTGTTTGAATGGTTTTGTTTGCTTTTTGTGTGACCGTTTGAGATATGTTGTTTTCTTTTATAGAATCATTGACATTTCATTTGCCTACGTTTGTATTTGGTAAATTTTTGTAGATCTCTGCTTCTGGGATTTGCTTAGGTTGCGGCGGTGGATTATTGAGAGTGACTGCGCGACTGTAGGTTCCTGTATTAGAATTTTCTTCTGTAAAATCTTTTCCGGGTTCCGCTAAAATGCGTTTAGATTTGTTTAAAGTTTCTTGTTTACTTAATTTTGGTTTATGTTGCAAGTTGTTTACATTTTGTTTTATTTTATCTATATTTAAGACTAGGTTATGTATTATATTATACTTTTCGTTAAATTGTAGATTTTGAGAATCCAATCGATATCGTAGATCTTTTACTTTGGTTTTTAATTGGATTAGAACTTGTAAAGTCATCCTTTGAACGCCATTCTTCTCACACTTAAGACAAGCATGTTGTTGACATAGCTTTAAAAGTATTTAGAACTAGGATTTCTTTTTTATATGTAATCAGATTTTTACTTCTGTTCAGCTTTTGCATATATATAAAACTTATATTTGTCCTTGTATTGAATATTGTTTTTAAGTATAGGGAAGAGCGTCCAAAAGTACAATATCTCTTCTAAATTTATTGTTTATAAACAAAATACAAGACATATTGCTATCTAAACAAATATTTACTCGTAGTACAAGACTTGCTAGGAATTCTAACAAATATTCACTGACAATTTAGAGATGTAGGACCGAAATTTTTTTTAACCGTACTATTGACATTAGAATAAACTTAAATTCAGTATTTCTTGAGACTTATAAGAGTTATAAGTCACAAATATTTAAGGTCAATGTTCACAGACTGCTCAAATCTAGTCTTTAATGTGATAGTTTTTACAAGTGTGGTTTCACTGACAGGTCTATCATCTTAATGATCTAGTTCAGAGTGTTTATGTTTTCTTTCTTGTGCCCAGAAAAACTAAATATGATAAATCCTGGAACTTGATTAGGTCGTATTAAGCTAGATTGAGTCGTATTAATAAAATTCTTCTTCTTCTTATAGTTCCTTATCCGTTCCGGACGTTGGTAACCATTCTTGCAATCATTACTTTATTTACTGCTGCTTGAAAAGCTTAGTGGTGGTCATGCTAACCCATGTTTGAAGATTCTTTATACCTTGATATCCTTTTTCTTCCAACAGTTCTTTTTCCTGCTATTTTTGTTGCAGTGTTTTTTTGCAGTATCTGTAATCTGCTTTCATTCCTCATAATATGCCCCAGGTATTTTTCTGCATTTTATGATGTTGAAGACTTTTTTCTCCTTCTGCATTCTGTAAAAGATTTCAGTATTGGTTATGCGATCTTTCCACGAAACTCTCAACGTCTTTCAATATAACCACATTTGAAATGTTTCTAGTTTCCTGCTCATAGCATCGGTTAGTGTTCACGATTCAACTCCGTAAGAAAGAACCAAGAACACGTAGCATAGCAGAATTCTCAGCTTCGTATGCAATGTGAGGTTGTGGCTCTTTAGTAGGGATCCCATACTGTTGAAAACAGCTCTCGCTTTTTCTATTCGGATCTTGACCTTTTGGGAGTGATCCTACTGATTGTTTACGGTAGTGCCAAGATACTGTATTTATTTACTCTCTCAATGGGTTTCTGATTGACGGTGAAGTGGGAATTTACTGATAATTATGAGTTTGGTCATTTTGATGTTTTTATCAAGTCCATGCCTTTTGCTACTAACAGTTACTCTATTAATAAAGTATTGTAGTTATTTTATGCTGTCAGCAGTTATCACCGTATCATCCGCGTAGCGTATATTATTTATGGTTTCACTGTTTAGCAATATTCTAACTTCTAAGGCTTCCAGAGCTTCTCTGAATATATATATTGAATATCAACGGCGATAATATGCAGCCTTGCCTCACCCATCGTAGAACGTTCACATCTTCTGTCTTCTGTCCTTCCAACTTGACAACGGCTGATTGGTTTTTGTACAAGTTTTTAATTATTCTTAAGTCTTTTCCATCCATTCCAACGTTCTTTAAAGTCTCTATCATCGTTTAATGTTGTACTCTATCGAAGGCCTTCTGGTAATCAATACAGCAACCAAAAATATCACAGTTTATGTCTCTGCATCGTTGAAATAACACTTGAATGCAATAGATGGCTTTTTCTGTACCTACCCGTTTCTAAAACCAAATTGCGTTGGTGATATTTGCTCTTCACAAAACCCGTATATTTTCTTATGGATTATTTTGAGAAATAGTTTCAGAAGGTGACTCATAAGACTTATGGTTCTAAACTCTTCGCATTTTTGAGCACCAGGTTTTTTGAGTAAGGTGATGAACTTGGACTTTAACCACTCTTGTGTGTTATAAATGTTGTTGAATACTAAAGTCAGCCACTTTATGCTTTCTTTGTCAAGGATTTTGAAAAACTTTGTCTTTATATTGACAGGTCCGGATGCCTTGTTTTCTTTTATTGCTTTAATTGCTGATTTCACCTCTTCTACTAAAATAGTTGGATCTCCATCATCGTCTTTAGAAGTAGACTCTGGTCTATTGTCATAAAAACAGTTGTTCAATATAATTTTTTCAGGTGTCTTTGATTTCGATCTTATTGATGATTATTTTTCCTGTGTTAACTAACTACTGATTTGTTTGTTGTTCTTTGTTTATTTTTTCTTGTTACTTCTCTAATTTTCCGGTGTACATTGAAGCTATTGTATTTGGATTGTAAGTTTTTTATTTCATTGCAGTTATCTTTAAGTTCTAATTCTTTGACATTTTTGCCTTAATCATTGCTCTTATATTTTTATATTTTTTTATGTTGTTTTGGATCTTAGCTATTCTTTTCCTTTCCATTAGTTCTATGATTTCGTCTGTCATCCATGATTTCTTCTTAGTAGTATTTGGTTTTAGTATTTTCTCTCTGATACACTTTACGGCGTTTTTTAAGATTCTATTTTTTTTTTTTCATAATTTTTCCTATCCTTTAGTGTTCTGCACTCGTTGTTGAGATATTTTCCCACGTCACATTTTATCGATGGGTCTTTGAGTTTGCAAAGATCGTACTTGTTAACGGTTTTCTTTCTTACGTTCTTCATTGTTACTTTAAATACTTTTACCACTGGATTATGATCTGACTGAATATCAGCCCCTGGTTATGTTTTTACCGATGTACAACTATTTCTATATCGCTTGTTCACTAAGATATAATTAATTTGATTTCTCATTTTTTTTTCTATAATATTTCCAGGAGCAGTCTATGTATATATCCTTCTTGGCGGTAGTTTGAAAAATGTGTTTGTTATTATTAATCCGTTTTCTTCTGCAAATGTACCAAGTAAATCTCCTTTGTCGTTCCTTTCTCCCAGTCCATATGGTCTTATGAAGTCGCTTACACTTCCTTTCCCGACTTTTGCATTAAAGTCGCCCATGGTTATAGTGAGGTATTGTTTTGGTAGTTTCTTAAGTATTTCTTTTATCTGGGAGTAGAGCTCTAACACCTCTTCAAAGATAAAATTCAAGTTAAATCAATTAAGTCACAAAAACTAAAAGCACATGATCTGATCTTGCTAAAGATATGTTACGCATTATATCACAAGATATGGGCAGACTTACATTACGTTATTTGACTTTTTGAAAAATATCCTTGGTCACGTAATATTAGATCAAGTTAAATGGCATAATACAAGGACGATCTGACAACTTTGCAGGTGTTTTTTTGTTATATACCAACTTATCTTTTACTTACACATAAATTGTTATCTAAACCTGGAAGAGTTTTTCTATTTTGATTTGTTTGTATAATACATTTTTACATTATTCATAAAATAAAATAAAAATACTATAAGTTTTTAAAACATTGCCACTATTAATTAAGTCAAAGTTTTCAAATAATTGAGTTTAACTACTGCAACTTTATTAGGCATCATCTAAGAACATTTGTAGTTATTTTTAACTCCCTTACCTTTCAATGGAGGCTATATTTTAAACTTAAGAATTAAACTACCCTGTATATTTCTATGATTTACTTTTGTCATTTTATTTATATCTACTAACTTTTTACAGAAATTTATAAAACAATAATATATTTCTCTATATCATTTGTGTAATGTAGTTTTAAAATAAATTTTCCTGTATAGAAGCATTCACATATTTTATAATGAACGTTAGAAAATAGATTAAAACCATATCACCATGCTCTATCAATAATATAGGTAATCCTACAAACACAATAATTAAGATATCGAGTATAAAAATGAACCGTAAATAAAATCATTTATAATCCATCTAGACGGGTGGATTTGAATTCACAACGTGGAGTGTAGTAATCTAGCATCTCTAAAATGAGAATCCTACAAAACTCTATAGGCATGTCATGAAGAACAAATATTTATTCAGAAGGTTGCTTACCTGTTAAGAAAAATCAACTTGCACTATTTGTTAGTTTCATAATTTTAATTTTATACATATTTCTATATTTGTTAACAAAACAAATTCAATAATAATTAGTACATACGTAATTTTGTATGTCTTATAAATAAAACTTAATTGGTTAATTACTTTTATAACGCAACTGCAGTGAATCATTGTAAGTGTAAATATTTTACTACTCTACTATCGATGAATCATGTTGAATCATTACAAATAAAATAATCAACAATAAAAATAGCGTATATTTTGATTATTTTTTTATTTAAAAAATATTGAAGAATTGTGATTCAATGGTATGTATGTATATGGTAATTTTGTAAACTTTATATAATTAAATAAACACAATTTCTTAAATAAATTCACTTACACAATATTAAAATAAAACAATATATTTAAATGTTTGATTAAAGATTAAATGTCGTTTATGATTATTTCTTGAAGAATAATAAAAATTCCTATTACATACACAGATACCCACAATCAAAGCGCATTCAAAAGACCTTGAAACGTGTTTCCGTTAAATTCCGAAATTCTTTCTTTGCTTTGCGATACGGGAGAAAGTAAAAATAAACATAAGTAAACACATTCTGATAATTCTTTGTTATTGTTTCATAGAGATGTCATACACCCAATATTTATTTTATTAGACATTTACATATATGTAGCAAGTATGCATTAATAAGGAATATTCTAGATGATTAGTATTAAAATTATTTATTCATTATTTTCTTTTTTAACTTAGGTTTAAATTGATGAAAAATTAAGAAGAAATTCGAGATGCTTATAAGTGAACAGCAAATTCTAATGATACAATTAAAATATAATAAAAAACTCATCAATTAATAATTTCTATCTAGAACTAAAAACAAATTAGTTACTTTAATGATGTTGACATGATGGGGGTTCAATTAACAACACGCAAAGGGGGAGTGCTTTGAAAGATTACTGTAGTCAGTCGGTTTAGCAAAATGTGTCGGGTGCCAAATGCCGTTTAGAAAAAATAACACTAAATATGTAACCCAAATAATGTGACTAGTGCAATGTGTAGAGGCTATAATAATCTTTTCGCTTCGGTTGTAAGCACGATAGGGGTTGTTATTTTGAATATAAGGGTATTTAAGGGATGGTCATGGGGGTTTTAAAATTGCTTTAAATTGATAGTTCTAAAGTAATTATATTTTATATGCAGATATAGACTACCCTCAGAAAATGGTTTATCATTAAACCTAATCGAATTGATCATTTCGTGATATTGTATAAAAAACGTGTTTTATGAAAATTATTATTGTTATACATACCATTTGTTATTTATAATTTTTGCATATTAAACTTTTTTATATTTATATAATACACAGCATATTCTAACATATTTAACATAGTGTGTGCGGCGTAGGACTATATTTAATAAAACTAATAAAATGCATCATTCACAATAAGTCGGTAATTGAATTGATAGAGTGAAAACTATGATTGCATTAAATATATTTTTTGTGTGTGTTAGATTATTGGAACCCCGTTGTAGAAACAATCTTTTACATTTTTTAACATACTCATTCATTGGACTTTGCTTAGGGGTGGATAAGGTCATATAAAACCATCATTTATATTCTAATGGTTTCTTTTCGATTGGAAAGGCGATAAGATAGATGAGAGTTTGATGATAAATATACATATTCATGTTATTCATTCAGACGACCTTTTTGAAATAATGAAAATTTTGCTGCAAGTGTTGCATTAATTTTTGTATTCTATTTAATATGGATGATCATTTTACTTTATTAACCTACTCTACGTATATAATATATGTATCCAATATTTATAATGAGATAATAACAAAGTTTATAATAAATAAAAATAAATCTAATAACTTGGGTAAAAATGTCAAATCCACAGACTACATAAATATTTTGTTTTCAATGTGATAATTTCAAGTGTAGTTTTACTCGTTAAAATTCACTTGTTATTATATTGTTATAACATATTAAATAATTCTTAAAAATCACATTTTGAAATAAATAATAGAAACAAAGCAAACAAATTGCTGTTTGTACATTTTTGTTTAACACAAGCTACTGAATTTGAGTAGCAAAATGGAACTATTTTTACTGCATCTTTATTAGACTATTTCAGGTACACATAAAGGTATAAAACTACGTTGCCACACACACACACACACACACATATCAAACTTTTTATGGTTGATGTATGGTATGGTATGGTATGGTATGGCATGGCATGGTACGGTATGATTATAATATGAAAATAAAACCAAACTCATAAGATCAAACAAGAGAAAAGATAAATCTTAATATTAAAATAGGAAACAGAACAGTAGATGACCAATTTTTGATACTAAAATAAATAAATAAATAAATAAATACCTAATCACGCCGCACAGTGGGGCAAAGCAACCATTTTTTTGGCAAAAAACTGAAATTTATAAAACTAGTCCAAATTAAGCTTGTGATTACGAAAAAAATGATTAAAAAATTCTATTAATAAATTGGGGTAGTTTTTAAGGGATGGAAGTAAAAATGTCTTAATAAAATTCTGAAACTTTGGTTTGTATAGACTTTGACCTACAATTTAACAAAAAAATAGTGAAACAAATCTTTTTGATAAAATAGAGTAGTTTTTAGGGTGGCAAAAACCAAAAAAACATAATAAAAATCTTTCAACATTCCGTTGTTATGAGCTTAGTGCGCTCATTGCCTTCTTGATAAGCACCGTTCTTTCTCCTAGTTTTTAGCCAATTACTATATTTCATAACAAATCTAGCTTTTGATCTTCTTACATTCATCCATCTTGACTTGAATTTAGACTTAAATAGGTATATTTTGGTATATAGATCGTTCTTCAAAACACATTGACATTTCTTAAATTTGGTTTGTTAATAAATGAACTGATATTCAATTTAATTTTGTCCGGAACTTCTCAAAAACATTCATAAATTCTTTTTAAGTTATGAACTTATTACCAGAAGTTGTTGAAACCAAGAAAGATAATCATTTGTAAAATATGCTAAAATCAAAAAAAACAGCCATATAACTATATGACGATTCCAACCGCTACCTTGATTTATAGTATTTTAACAAAAACAGCAATTTTGGCGTCATTGCTGTTTCTGCATATTATTAGATAATCAATTAATTTTTTACCAGTCATTTAGAAAAGATCAAACAGTGATATGTCAAAGTATTTTAGTCAAATAATAGTTAGGAAATAGCCGAAAAAGTCATCAAATATAGAAAAATAAATACGTTTTTATGTACTTTTGAATGCAGTTTGTTGCTATTTGCAAACATAATTTGACAAAAAATATTTCGACATATTATAGTTTGATCTTTTCTTAATGTACTGGTAAAAAAATAAATCTATTATCTAATAATATGTAAAAACAGCAATGACGCCAAAGTTGCCGTTTTTGTTAAAATACTACAAATCAAGGCAGCGGTCGGTATGCTTTTAACTGTTAAAACTAAAATCGCAAAAAATTGCAAAATTTTAAAATGTACCTTAATTCTACTATGACTACAGATTTTAACCATGTAAAAAAAAGTGCTCGATCTAGCTCGATACACAACTAAAAGTTTACCTATCTCTGCAAACACAGATTTTGCAGAACGATATACAATGATAACTTCTAAACGTTTTTATTTAAGTGTTACTTCTTTTTTACAAAACAAAAGTTACTAAAAATATAACACATATCTGAGGTGGACAGCTCCATAACAAAAAAGTTAAATTTAGAGCGATTTAAGAAAAAAAACACAGTTATCAAAATTCACTCGTTTTAAATACAACGCTAAACGCGATCTTTAAAACTTATTTTTCTCAACTGCAGCAAATGCCAAGAAAAGCGTTAATGGTTCTGACACACGCACATTTTTACAGGCCCAAGTGTTGGCTACATTAGGCCATAAAGACAAATATGTTTATTGCACTTTAATTTTTAAATTAATACCAGCTTTTAGAGTAACTGACCCCACTGTACGCCGTTTTCTTTTGGGGTAGGCAATTGAGGTTACTTAGGAAGTAGTATTACAAAAGAAGTCAAAAGAAGCTTGATATTAATTGCAGAAAAAAATCTAATATTGACTTGGCAATAATGTGGATGCTAAGCTTGGACAATAAAAAAAGAAAAAACAGAATAGATTAGTTTGAAATGTAGTACTACAAAAAAATGATTAGAATTAGCTTGAAAAATCAGTAACAAATAAAGAAGTATTAGAATTATTTAAAGAAATAAGAAACATAAAGTATTCTGCAAAAGAACATATTTTGGCTGCCAAAACTATACAACAATGTGAACATCATTTAAGAAGTTTAGGGGATTCTTGCAATATGTGTACGGTATTACCTTACATTAAACGAAAGTTATTACCAACAAATATTGCAAAGGGCATTACATGTTCTTCTAAATATTGTCGTATATATTAATTGGGATTGATATTGCCTCAGCAAGATCTGAATAAGCATTTAAAACGATGCTTTTATAAATCTTTATACTATTTTTACCAAATTAAATTCTTAGAAACAGACAGCATTCTGCAAATTTCTTTTTAGCTTTTCTTCAAATTCTGTCTTGACCATCTGATGTATATTGGTTGAAACGGTACTCATCAATAAATAAAACGTATGACCAATCTGCATGTGTTTGTGCAACTGCTGTTGTTGCAATGATTTTTGGTTAAAAACAAACCTGCTGCAAGTCATTTTAATTTTAAACCATTTTCATTTAGAAACTGTATTTTTATGGGTATTGTTCAGCCTTTGAACAGATGCTTTGATGCTGGCATTTGTTGCTCTCCGCACACCTTGTCCTGGTTTTTTTGTACTGTTTTGTTTTTCGGAATGTTAAGAAAGGATTTGAAGCGGTACTTTGAAAGGTTTTTAAAGCATAACACCATTCTGTAAAGCAACACCTTAAGCAATTTGTTCTGAACTCATGTACTCTTTTTTTATATAACAACCAGTTGCCTAAAATGCATTTGACCTATTATTTTACCACTAGCTGGCATTGTAGATACAACAATAGGAATATTGATTTGATCATTTTGAAAAGGTATTGAAGGTTTTTAACTACTTTGTAATAAATTTATTGTTTTATAGACATTTTTGTTTTTTATAGAATGCTGCAAAATTTGATTAGCTTTATTTTTATCATTCCTATTTTTTTCAGTTTGTATTAGAATGTTGTTTTGCAGTCTATAGTTAAGTAACAGCATCACTGTAGTTACAGCACACATATAATTTTTTTACAGTTTTGACATTACTTTAAGGCTGCATACGTTTCGGTAGACCGAGACATGTTTGAAAAATAAATGTTTGGATTTTTTATATTTGTATGTTGCATGTTGTTTTCGCTTTGGTAGACGGTACAGTTAAACCTGGTAATAGTCTACTTCTTTTAGATGTAGTTTTGGTGACCTGAGGAGTGTAAGAATTAGTCTTGAAAAGGAGGTTTGTAACTTTTAATTTAATTGTGACACTAAAGTCATCCGAACTATTCTCATTTTAGTTATGAATTCTTAAGAATACTCCCATATTGTGTCATTATAATTTATATTATTTTTATTAATTGTCTTCGCTATCATGCGATGCCGTGGTCGTACAAGGCATACTGACGAGGTTTGTAGAACCGAAACAATTGTCTATGCTTGACCCTTGGCCACTGTGATTCGATTGACTGATTTTGAATAAATTATTAATTCATTTCATTATAATTTATATCCTATTTTGGGATTCTTTACTCTTGGTTTTGACTTCCCTTGCTTCCTAATCCTAACTACAGTGTTTTGCTGTTGTCAGGTGGATTTTCACTGCGTTGATTGTTACTGCTATCAGCGGTTCTAGATGTTTGTGACGTTTTATTTTGGTTTTTATCTGTTGATTTTTATTAAAACATTGTGGAGGTTTGTTTTTAGCGTTTATTGTTTATTGTTTGGTCTGAAATACAGCTTTTGCATATGTTGTGTTTTGCAGAAGAAGTTGTTTTTTCTGTTGGTATTTGATTGGAACTTTTGACGTTTTTCCCTTTTTTTTTCTTTGGCTTGAAAATTTTTGTTTTTATGCAATTTATATATAGGTGAATGTATTTTGCTGTCGAGATAAGTTTTAATGCGTCTAAGGTCTGTAAGAGTTTTTTGGCTGCTTTTGATTGATGAAAAGAAACATGTGATGTTTGCTTTTAGTTTAAAATCTTTTATGACATTAGGAATCTGTCTAGATTTTGTTTTTATTTTTTACTATAATAGATGGATGATGTCAATTTTTTGTTTTTTTACAGGTCTTTCTACTTGGTCAAGTTTTCTTTAAGTTTATTTGAAGTGCTTTATAGGTTTTTAATCTGGTTATCTTCTGATTTAGAAGATTTGGGTTAGATGTAACGGAAATAAAGTTTGTCTCATGTTTTCAATTGGGTAAGTGAACGGTTTTTTTTTTTTTTTTATTTTGTTGTTAGCATGTAATTGTTGAACTTTCTCAAATAGCGCATTTGAATCTTCATTTGGTAGAATTTAGTTGTTATGTTAGATTTTACTCTTTCAATGTTAGCAGCATATTTTTTTTGACTACAATATTCTATGCTTTTATTCTTTGAGATTTAACAAGTAAAAAATTAATAAAGCATTTAATAAAAACTTTACTTTTTAAAAATTAATTGAGGAGAAACGATTAATTGCATAATTTTTTTAAAGTTTGAGGGCATAGCTTAAACTTCTATAATATGTAAAAAATTTATTCAATTATATTCTTGCTGAGTTTGCTGGTGCAATTATTTTCCCCTCTTAAAACTTGCATATTTTTATTTTGTACTATGGCAATGACGTCCGTGGGCTGCGGGTGCTTTGTGCCACCCGCAGTTGCTTTGATTGATTGTTTAAAAGATTTGTTTGTTACATTAATTTGTCTTATGTTTAAAAATTGCTATTTGTACTAAATGCTTTGGATATGTTTTAACCTATCTTAGCAGGTCATTAGTTGCTTTTGAGGTCATGTATCTCTCTTACACTAAAATCTTTGTTTGTCTTTTGTTTTATAACTTGAAAAGTTTTTAATTGAGACATATTCTTTGCTCAAATTCTAACAGAAAAAATGCTCTAAAAAAGGTTAGTGTGGTCTTTGTTGCTGAAAATCTTAAGACAGCTTCTAGTTTTAATTTTACTTCAAAAATAAATGACAAAATTCTTATTGCCCGCATGCTTTGTTGATGCCAAAATGCAAAAACTGTGGCAAATCTCAGTCATCTACTACAACGTTGGCAATATTGTGTTAGTAAGTGACTCAAACTGCAGTATTCTGGAAACAATAGGGTATCTTTTGTCTACCTAGGAATACAATCAACCGGCACAACGCTTAACTTAGTTTCTAGTGTCATCATCAGAGGTAATCCTAACCATTTGTTTTATGTTTGATCATCTTCCAAAGGTAAAAAATGCTTCTTCTAGAGTAAATATAGTTTTATCAAGCTCCCAAATGAAACTTCCTTTATAAGCTCGGATACGGGAAGCCATAGAGTGGGTTTTGCCTGCCTAAGAAGACAATCCATCGGCACAATGATTAACTTGGATTTGAACCACAGTGGCCAGCTAAAATTATTTTTTGTAACCACCTTAAAATGCGTCATCATCACAAGTAATCTTATAAGCTCGGTTTGCTTTTTGGTAATTTTACCCGGGAAGTGTGCTAAGCCTCTTTGAAGTTTGTTGTTGTTTTTTTTTATCAGGTGAGGGTATTTTAGGTCTTATTTTTGCAGCTTTTGGTTTCTTTGTAGATAAACGATATGATGTAGATTAGCAAAAACTTTTTTTGCTAAAAGGTTTGAAATCCTTTTTTTTTTATAAACATTTGGCTTGGTTTTGCTGCCGCACTCTATAGAGGGTTAGTGAAGGTTACCAGCTCAATACATGTTATTATTTTGCGGTGTAATAAGTTAGTTTGCCTAACAGCAGCCAAAAGCGCCTTCATCCATATTTTTGTTTTACAGATTTGATGTTTTAAAACACTGATCTGTGAACTATGTGACCTACAAATCTGAATTGCCCCCAGATTTGTAGGTCACATAGTTCGCTTCGTAGAACCAATTAAATTTTACTGCAATTTTTAAGTTCAACTTTTAACTTTATGGATCTTAATTGCATTTCAGCCTGGAAAATTTTTAGAATAGTCAAAACCGATGGGAAATTTCCTAAAGAATCAAATGCAGCGGTCAGATTTTTGTTATCTTGTCCCGCACGCGCAGAAAACGCAAAAAAAACAGTTTTTTTATTTAAATTCATTTCTCAAAAGTTGCCACCGATTAAGACTTCAATTTTTAGGCAAAGACAGCCAAAAGTATGTACTTTAAGATGCTTAAATAAAAGTTTCTCACACTAGTGGTGGTTTTTGCTCTAAAGTTTCTTGAACGCACAAAACCTATAGAGGCTATAGAGCAAAAACTACCACTAGTGTGGGAAAATTTTATTTAAGCATCTTAAAGTACATACTTTTAGCTGCCTTTCCCTAAAATTTGGAGTCTTATTCGGTGGCAACTTTTGAGAAATAAATTTTTGAAAAAAAACTGTTTTTTTGCGTTTTCTGCGAGTGCGGGACAAGATAACAAAAATCTGACCGCTGCATTCGATTTCTTGAGAAATTTCCTATCGGTTATAACTATTCTGAAATTTTTCCAGGCTGAAATGCAATTAAGATAAATAAGTTAAAAGTTGAACTTAAAAATTGCCGTAAGATTCAATTGGCTCTACGAGGCGAACTATGTGACCTAGAGGTCTGAAATTTAGCATAAAGTCATATTTTGGGTACTCAAATAAGTGTACAATTTGAAAAATTGAATTTGAGCTAAATCGGAGATGGTCGCGTGAAATGGACTGCTCACTTGACGTGGAATTTCCCATGGGCTAGGCTAGTTGGGGTTTGTAAGCAAAGTGCCGAAAAATTCACTTGTTGGTTTTGTTTTTATTTTTGTTGTGATATACATAAGACATGGTTTGAAGGTTTTTTTTCTCCATGCTCGTAAAGTAGTATTTATTTCTCCCGTTATAAAACCCGCAAATATTGCTGCACAAACCAAAGGCGACGCAGCCAATTGATTAAGGTTGCTTAGTCTCATCTTCCCATTTTAGTAAAAACACAGGTCAAGGTGGAGTGTTGCCAATTCTTAAAAACGCATCTCTAAGATGATTTTATTCTTTTTTGCAGGTCTTAATGGACGGCACAATCAAACCCTTAACACCATTTTTATTATTAGCAGGAGTACAGGCAATCCCGCACACTCTTCCTATACTATCTTAAACTTCACTAAAGAAAGCGGTTTGGTAATGTGTGCTCTCTTAAGTAGATTTTGCAGGAGAAACAAAACGCTACAGGACAAATCTCTAAACAAAAAAAAATAGGAAAGAAATTATTTTGAATGCGCCACAGATTAGCACTTAATAAAAGATTATCTAAGTCAGTATTTTTAAAGCAGCACCAAGAACTCCAACATAAGAGTAGGTACATTGACTGCAGATCATTTTTCTACTCCTTACTGTAATGCGTTCATTATGCAATTGGTGTTGCTAAGAAAAATTATGTTATTTCATACTCTCTTTACCGCTCATATTATGAGTGCTAAAAGAGCCTAATTCTCAAGAAGTTATTAAAAAAATGACAGATAATTTAATTTTTGTTATATACGTTATATAGTGACCATTTTCCACTTGTATAAACTGCACTACTTGCTGAAGCTAGTGTGCAATGTTTATACTAGTGGAAAATAAGCATAAAACTGTGTTTGTTGCACAGTATACTTACATTTTGTTTTTTGTTTCCCAGAATACTCCACGGATTGTCAATGAAGCAATTTGTTTAAATAAAATCTTTTCTTGAGTTTGACTACGGTGAGAATTTTTTTTTTGGAAATAACTGTTCAGTAGAGAGGCAAGATCAATTGTCGTGATTTGGTGCACGTCAATAATTGCAGCTTAGTTATTTCTTGTTGGCCGGATAGTGTTGTAATTGAAGATAATTGAGTTAGCCGTCAATATTATATTACTTCTCCTAATTTCAGCTTTTCTGTGGTTACTTTGAAAGAATCAATCAAACCGTATAAAAATGTCATAAAAATAGTTTGGAATTGCTTTAGTTGAAAAACAATATACAGGTTAACCGGATGTTTTTTAAACGCGCAGTACACAGCAAGTATAAAAGTTAGAGAAACCGGTATAGTGTCATTCAACTTTGCAGATTATGCTATTTTAGTCAAGGCGCAGTGAAATGAGCAACATCGTGTGTTTGTGTACGATAATTATGTTAAAAGTGGTGAGTCACAACACAGCGTTTGTTTGCCAGCATATTGCCATAGTTCTTTAAAACGTTGTTTATACGAATACAATTTGCAGAAAATATAAAATGAAGCGCAGTTTTATTTAAACAGTTTGGTTAATAAACCATACTTTCAGTATTGGGCCATGGATAATCCACAAGTATTGTGGTGTGATTGGCCTTTATTTTTATAAGAAACATGGCGGCCCACACAGCAAAAGCTTTAATGAGAGTTTTTAGTAATTTTTTTTAGGAACAATGCAATGTGCCCTTTTTATTTTGTTCTCCTGACCTAACGGCTTGTAATTTTTTTATTGTAAGATTTTCTAAAATCCTATGTCTATGAAGATAAACTTTAAACATTGAAAGAGTGAAAGGATGCCATTTGCCGTAAATTGCAAAGAATTGATCAGCAATTGAAGCTTGAAATTTGCATTTGAGAAAATATGTCGTCATTTAAGTAATGCTATTTTTTGCATTTACTTACAAAATGACATTCTGTAACAAAGATTTTAATGTTAATAAAAAAAAACATAAATCCTTTGAATCACTGTGTATTACTTAATACAAAAATGAACTTTTTGGGGAAATATCCATTACATACCATTAATAAATATGCTATTATAACTAATAACCTAAATTTGGAAAATGGTCAGTTTAGAATATACTTGTTGCTGGTGGATATACACCTTATTGAACAGCAAATGAATAAATTGATATATCTGCTGGGCTAAAACAATTGGAATCATTTTTTTTAGACTCAGTTACTTTAGGTTGAAAAAATTAAGCTTCGTTCTTGTTCTGAAAGATTGCCGACCCGTAGATTAGTACCACTTGTTCTACCATCCACGGGAGACTAAACTTTGGTAAACCGTCCCAAATTTGGTTTTGCTTGCGCATCTGAACAAGTTATTGTATATATTCAGTATAGTATGCGATGCTGGTATGATACAAAGTTTTTATCTGGGCATACCTATACATATGTGGATCTAGCTTTATAATACATTTACTACGTATTTTAATATACTATTTTCAATAAAACTTAACAATATTATTGAATAAGTGTTTTACGGCAAGTTGGTGTTCATAGACATGTCGTAGTCTTATGGTGTAATAAGGCTTTACATAAACAGCCTAAGCTCTTCATGAAATGCCGGAAGATACTGTAAATTTTTGTAGGAAACTTTATTTGTGTATCTAGTATATTTTATTTTAGCTAAAGCTGGCCTTTCCTGCCTTAACCTATTCTATAATAATAAGCATTGCTCTGCTATAAAATAATTTAGAATTTAATTGATTTTGCGTAGATAATAATCTACGCAAAATCATCATAGTACATCGTATTCTGATAAAATGTACTAAAAAAATACCTTTTACGCACACGATGCATTTTATATTATTACATATAATATCTCATTGTTTCTCGGAGAGGTCAGCAAAATCACAATATCAATGCCGTGCATATACAGTGCCATATTAACGAAATGTTATTATTGACATCTCAACGCCTGACGCATTTTAATTTTTCAGTTGAGAATATTATAAACACGTATGTTCATAAAAATAACGCTCACCAAGCAGACCTCGCGTTTTCAATGGCAGTATTGTTTTGTCTGTTTGTTCAGTTCCTGGTTCACTAAACATATAAAGAAATAATTTAATAACAAGTGATGGAATCAGATTAAATTATGCGTGTATGTAAAATTATATTAAAACAAAATTAATGCATATTCATATGCGGATATGTACTGAAAACACATTTTTAGGCCTCACTAAATGACACTTGTTTTTAAAATTGTTTTAGAGTATAATAATAAACGGAATACGTCTGAAATACAATTTATTTTTATTATTAATAATTATTGGTGAAATTAAGATTTCTGCTTGCCTTCATGCAATTTTGATTTTTTCAATGAGAATGATTGTAAAACAGTATTTTTGTATAATATTTTAAAGTTAAATAAATTGTAAAACTAATATATTGTGTCTATAAATAGAAAACAATAAAATCTACTACAATTTTATATTTTTATTTAAAATATAGATATAATGTATTTTTATTATTTTAAATACAATTTTTCTAATTTGTTAAAATCAAAATGTTCACATGTTCGTAATGACTCCATAACAATACGCGTTGAATAACAAAATCTCGTTTTTTTAAAATACTTAACGTTTTATATGAGATTACTATAATAGCAAAATTTAAAAAAAAAGGTTTTTGATATTTTTTATTTATGTGTGAGAATTTTATATATCGGCTTACTAATCAAGCTATCAATTTATAATATTGATTTAATATTACTGTCGTCTGTACTCATTAGTGAAAGAGGTTTTGCTACACTTATCCGATGAGTAAAATTAATTAAGGTAAATAAGTTGAAATTATGTATAATAATAATAATAATAATATTATACTTTATTTTTATTATATACAAATCAAATAAATAGTATAATATGTTGATTTTGGCCGTTGTGGAAGCAGCAGTAGCAGCAGCCGAGTTTTATCTTTTTTTGAAATTGAATTTGAATTTTATATCTGTAAATATTCTTCATATTTTCCGGACACCTTTTATTTTGTATTTAAGAACTGTTATACATAAATTTATAATTGATAAACAAATATTTTGTTTTATTAATTGTACTTTTTTAATAACATACATCCATATCCCGTATAAATAATTATATGAAGATTTAAGAAAACTATCAATAGTTATTTCTGATGACTATTAAATCTATTATTTGATAACACAATTATAGTGGTATGTACATAATATATACATGTATTATTGTTATGTAAGCTAGCCTTTCTGACCCTTAGTTTTCTTTTTTATTTTGCTGAGATCTGTGATTGACTAGTCGGTACGCTGTAAGTGTTCCACCATGTCATTGTTAGTAATGAATGGGAGGAAGTCATATTGTAAGGTTTAGGGCAGATTTCTTTTTAGAAATTGGGATACATTTTTGAAATGAATAGATTTATGAGGGTTTCTATATTATTTAGGGCTATTAGTGGACTCTCTTCTATTATACTTTATTTCTTTGTAATATTTGCACAAAGTTGTATTACATTATTAATAAATTAGTTACTCAAATAGACTTTTACAGATGTATTAAAATAAATTTGTATAAGAATAAAAAATATATTAAATTTCATTATTATATTTATCATGATTGGCATACTTTTACATTGCACTCCTATTAATAAACATTTTATTTTAATTAGAAACCAATATAATCTAATGATCAAATTGAAAAAAAAACTTAAACGACATATTAATATTAAGTCTACTTAATATGCTCAAAACAAATTGTTTTTGCTTAAAGGATAATAAGCCGAAACAATTTTCATTGACACAATAATATAAATATAACATTAATGTATGATAGACAAAAAATCTTTAATTATTAACAAATTTAAAGTTAATTGTATATTCTCACATGTGATTATTTCATTTATATAATCTACAAACATGTAATGTAAGTTTGTTTAGTATTAAAATAATACTATATAAAAATAATCTCATATTCTTAAATAAGTTAGAACCTGTTGCTATGGCGGGGTGGTTTGAAAGTTGTATTTGGGGCAGGATCTAATGTTACCACTACCCGCAAATTATGACTGCAATGAATAGGGGACAGATCCATAGGGGTAGAAATGTGGTTGGCGAGTGCGGTGCACGCGCAAACTTGTTCTGATCCGTGCCTGCACATCAGCAGTCGTCGCAGTTAATCTTTAACTTTTGAATGTTCTAAATAATAAAATAATAAATAAATTTTAGTTTTACTTATTATTAATAAAGACAATTAAGGCTTTTGGCGTTTATTATATTTATCTTATTTAGAAATAAAAGTAGAAGTAAGAACTACTTTATTTCTTAAATTTAACTGAAAATTATTAATACAAATGCCTGACTCAGACAACGGATTATTGCCGGTTGCAATTTAATGTCAGACGGCTTAATGTTTTTAAAAAATCTTATTCAAGCGTTCATTTCAAATATACATTAAGCAAGAAAAATGCCTACCGGTTAACCCTTTTTTGAGTATAATTTGAATTATCCTATATTTTTACACATTTTTTATATATTAATATTCTGTAAGGTATCTAATTTTTCACAGTACATTGTTATAAACAAGATTTATTCTGTTTTGATATGTCCTAAAGCGACTATACTCTATCAAAAACTGCGTTATATAGTATAGGATAGTATTTAGTAAGATATACGTTACGCACACAAATGTTGCTTTAAAAATGAATACAATAAGGACAACTTAAAAAAATATAAACCAAAATTGATTTTTCCCACTGTTGGGCATATTTTAACAAATGTTTTGCAAAACAAATAATATAATTTATATAATTGATGTTTGTGACTTCTACTACGTAATAATTCATATTTATGAAATAATAAATCAATTTATTATGTTTTATATCACAAATTTATTCTTACGAATACATTACTAGTTTCAACTCGACTAGAGCCTTCCATAGACGTAATGTATTTGTAAGAATAAACCATTGATAAAAACATAATAAATTGCTTTTTTATTTAGTAAAATTGCTTCTTTGTGTTATCTACATAGCAGTCAAGCAAATAAACTTGTACTGCCAGTCTCTTCTGGTTTATTTTTCTATATATGTTGCAATAGTGCCCTGTCCGACCTTATTTATTCTTTTCTGTTTGTTCCCGAAAGATACTTTTTGCTGGCTAATAAGTGCATTGAAATTATTTTTGCTACCATCTATAATGCTTGCGTTGTGTCACATTTTAGTACAAATTAGCAATTCTAGTTGCTTTTTTTCTTTAGACAGTTTATAAGCTTATAACATTATGAAGTATAGCATTGCTTCTCAGTCTTCTTTTTGCTTTTTCTAAGTTGAATATCGCTTAATTTTTAAGCTTTTTCTTGATATTATTTGATTTACTTACTTACTTTCCTAAGTGTAGGTATATTTTATTGCAACAATTTTATTTTTACAGAAAAACTTCTCTTTGTTTTTCCTATTTCAACTTACACCGCTTTAGCATTGCTTTCGGTTGAGTTTATGTCCGGTTTGATTATTTTGTTATCTGCTGTTTAGTTTTCTACTTTGTTTTAATGCAAGTGTTTTTTATAGTTGAAAACTGTTTGTTTTACTGGATCTTTTTTGTTGCAGTTATTGTCTGTTTGTATGTGCATTCTCTTTTCTATGTTCCAAAGCATCCATGGTCTCTCTCACTCAGGAATTAAGTCAAGTTATAATTTATTTTACCGCAATTTCTTTTTGTTCATGTTCTTGGGTTTATTATTAGTTGTTTAGTTTACGTTGTTTTTTTTTCCTATTTTCCCATATTCTTTGCAACATTTTCACTGCTTTTTTTAGAGAGTTTATGTTTGTTTCCGGGTTATCGTTTTTATTAATTTTCTTCTGTGTTGATAAATAAATTGATGGGATCTTTACAACACGTTCATTGCTTTTTTTTCTTATAGAGTTTGTGTTTGTTTTTGAATTATTGTTTTCATAAAAAAAATTCTGTGTTAAAATCAATTGGTGAAACCCTTGCAATCCTAGGTAACTTATTTCCGCCACACTGGTGCTCCGACTATGCATAGATTGAATTACCATCTACAGAAATATTTTTTAAATTCTTGGGCCGTTTGGCATTAATATGAGCGATTGTAGCCTCCATTGCAATTTACCGTGGTTTGCCAAATATGTACGCCAAAAGTTACTCTTTGGTCAAATATTAGCAGTCCACACTTTTCCTTTCTATTAGTTACATTGCCTCCATTTTTTGGTGTCATTTGTACTTTTTAATTTTACATCCATGTGCTAATTTTGTCTAATTTTAGAGCTTAGGTTAGGTTTTTTTTAATCTTTTGTTTTAGCTTTAAGTGTTTTGTTTCAAGTAGTTTATTGTTGGAAAGGGTTTTGTTTCTAGCAGGTTGCTTTGTTCTATTTTTTTGTTAATTGTTAAATTAGTTATGTGGTTACTGCCGGTGTGGTAGTTATTTAACACAGACGTTTGTAATCATGGCCTTATTATTGGACAATATGTAATCTATTTTGTTTTTTACTGCTCTACATGAACATAGCCATGTCTTTCTCCTTCTTTGCTTAGGCTTATCAAAGAATTTGTCAAAGGTGTTTATTTTGTACGTAATTGAAGAGCATTTAACGTGGTCATTTTTTCTCCCAGTCCAAAGTTTCCGATATTTGGTATATTTTTATCTTTTTTTCTTTATGCTTAGCTTGGAGTTGAAAAATTCTATAACTACTGAGTATTGTGTTTTCTCAAATCTTTAAGCATTTGTTATGTCTGTAGATTATATCAATTTTCTCTTTACTAGAATTAGTTGTGGGGACGTATATTTGAATCACTTAAAGCTTGTATTTTTTATTAACTTTTAAAATAATGTAGACCAAGTGACGCATGCTTTTATTTATAAGTAAATATACGGTGAGATAGCTCAGTTATAGAGCGTTAGCGTAGCACGCTAACAGTCCGGGGTTCAATCCTCGAGTATGACTAAAATAATAACTTTGCTCTTTATCCACTGGGGTGATTCGGTCACCTAATAAGCTGTTGGTCCCATCAACCCCCTTCATACAAGTCGTATGACCTCTGGGGCGATGTAAAATAGCTGTAAAACGCGAAATAAGGAAGAATATACTTTGCCACGGCCGCTTTGTGAGTTTGCTTTGTTGTTATATTGGTACAGTGCGTGTTTTGATATTAGGATGGTATATTTTTTTCTAGGCATACTCTGTCGTTTTGTTTATAATAATGTTTTCTTGAGTTTTTCTATGTGTTCTGTGCTTCTCATGGTTATATGTTGTATGTTACTAACAGTAATTTTTCCTTGTTGTTTTTCTGGGTTCCCTTAGTCGGTTTGGCATCTGAGCCAGGTGCCTTTACGTTTGAAAGATTTCACTATGTTCACATTTCCTTATAGGTTTTTTAAGAAAAAGTTTGACAGTATTACTTTTGAAGTTTCAACTCTTCTTCATACTTCTTTTTTGAATTCTTTTACAAATTTTATCCACTTTCACGCTTGGCTTGTGTAATTAAGTTATTAATGTCTTAAATCTTTTTTTTGCGGTCGTAAATTTTGTCCTTGCTTCTTTTTAGTCTTGTGGCTTTTATTCTCGTCGTTATGCATTTTGGAAAACTGCTTTTAGGAAGTGGTGTTTTTTTACTTTATAGACTTTTTATTTTTTTTTGTTAGTTTTGTTAGTCACTGACTTTTACTGGCCGCCCATGATAGTATTTTTGTTTTGTTTTGAGGGACTTTTGTTTATGTTTCTGAAACTATCCTGCAAGCTATGTGAGCGTCATTTATTGTATTTTTTTTCTCTATAAATCCGAATTCTTTGATTGATAGCTGGAATTTTTTCATGTTTTTATTTCACTCGTTTTTTTTTTAATCAAGACCAGTTTTGTTTTCTTATTTTTTAAAAAACATTTATTGTGGTTTTAAGTGATGTGGTTCAAGCATGTGTTTTAGATGCGTCTCCGTTACTTTGCTAGTTACCTTAGCTAGTATGGTATCTAAATCAGGACCTTTACTGCTGTCACTTGTTTATATTGTTATTGGATCTTTACATCTGGAAGTTTGATTTTTTTTATAACTAGCTTGTACGCTCTTTGCTATACGTTTTTTTTTTTTAGTTATTTATTAAGTTGCATCTACTTTTTACGTGTTTTTATTATTTTTGAAAAGCATCTTTTTTGTAGAGTGTCAAGCATATATTTTGGCTCCGCTTCCGATATCATTTTGATTACTAGTTTAACCGGTATTACATCTGCGGCAAAGACCTTTCAATCTTTTTTTAAAATTTTTGGCAACTTAAGTTTTTTTCTTGTAAATAGTTGCACCGTGTGGGTGCTGTCACTTCTCCATATTGTTATCAGATCTCTAGAAAAAGGTTTGGCTTTTCCTCATACATCTTTGTTGACTTCTCTTATAAGTTGCATCTATTTTTATCGCTTGCCCTGTGCTATTAATGTCCAATTTTTTTTGCTATTTTGTATTTTGTTTCATCTTTTTTACTTTTGATTTTATTTGCCTTTTCTTTAATTTTTGTGGTTTTCTTTTTTGCCGCTATCCATTTACGTCTCTGTTTTTTTTGTGTCAAAACTTTCTTAGTATCATATACTTCAGAAATAAGACGTACGCATTTCTTTGTTTCTTGAGCTTCAGCTAACTTTACCTTTTTAAGAAACTGCTTTCCTAAAGTCATTTTTTTATGGACTCTTTTTTTGTTAGTTTTTATGATATCCAAGTTTTTATACTTTCTTATCTTGTAAGTGATGTGTTTGTGGTCACCGAGGTTTTCTTTGTCAAGCACTTTTCAATCTTTTTTTATCAATTCTTATTTTGATGACTTTGCGTAGAAATCTCAAACCACAACAATGTTGTTTTTAATATTATCAATATTATTAGTTCTTCTTCAATTTTGCCAGAGCTTATCCTTTCTTTTCATCTTTTGTCTGAAATATTGTGTTTTGGTAGACATTGATTGCTGCGCTGCATCTTGGTTTGTCTATGTTATCCACTTTCTTTTTGTTTTACTTAGTTTTTGTTTGCTTTGTTTACAACAAATATGTTAATGGATTAGTTGCAGTTGCTTCTAAAAAATCATTATCTTTAGAGCGACTGCCAACATTTGTTTGTATTACATTTTGGACCCTTTTAGATGCCAATGCTTCTTTAAATTTGTTACATCTAATACTACTTTTAACTTTATGTCCTTTCGTCTGGCATAACTCACAGTAGAAAATGTTTTCCCACGTCTGATCCGTTGCATTTTTTTGCAAGGTGTTTATATTTCCAACACCAGTTGTCTACGTTCACGTCTTCTGTTGCTTTGCACCTACTTAGCTCTATCTTTACATTCTATTTTTTACTAGCATTTCCATTTGTCTTCTTGTGTCTTGAACTTGAATACTTGCTTTTTCCGGTACTCAACCTTACCTAACCCAACGCAAAACACTTTAATCTAAGCTAACGTAATCTAATTTTACAGTTTGTTTACGGTTGACTTGGTAGTTATGAAAAACGGAGATTGAGAAAAACAGCATATTTGACTCTAACACTTGCTTGAACAGAAACTTATCTACGTACCACTTGACGACGACGGATCAGGCGCCATATTCACTTTTCTTCTATTGTTTCTTCCTATCAATCTTGTCAGCACTCCATTGATGCTCTGGAAATAAAATTTGCTTCTGGTCTGAATGCCAGCTTTAGCCGCTTTTACCAAAACTGAGACTCGCCACCCCTACTGAGACTGTGTCGTTCAATTGACCGCTGTTTCTATGTGGATATTGAATCAAATTGGCATCTATCGTAACTTCCAGGTAAGAATCAGATTTATTTATTGGAATTTGCTTTTCTTAACAGCTGAAGGATACTATGGTGTACATGAAGATGTTTATATATTTAGATCATTATATACAGGTGCATCAAATCATATTATTACTTTACTGCTTATAATTTTCCTATTGTGTTAGTTTTTTCTGTTCTCTCAATGTGCATTCTACAATCAGACAAATTTCATCATGTTTGTTATAATGCACATAAAAATACTTGAAAAGCAAAACAAATTATTTGTACAATATAATAAAACATAATTTAATACTATGATGAAATAAATAAATAGTTTATTCAAACTCAATCCAACGATTACAGTTGGCAAGAAGAGTCAAGCACACGTTTGTTTTGGTTTTACAAACCTTGTCAGTGTGCCTCGTATGACTACGACATTGCATGATTATTCATTATTTATAACACAATCACTAAAAAACCTGAAAAACATTCTATTGTAACATGTTTTTTAAATTAATTACTGAATCACTTCATTATTTTATATTTTTAATACATGTTCATTTTTCATACAATTTCTATAAAAGCACATATTTAATCGCATCCTTGAATTTACTCAACTTTAACAAGATTAATAAAACAATAAACAATAATAATTAAATGCCACCACATTATTATGCATGCAAGTCGATTAATCACATCCTGCAATAATACACAACAATATTTTTAAAAAAATGTGGTGAAACATGCGAAACCGCACATTTAAACGTAAAAATTACTACGTGTCCAAAGTGATAACATAATATGGTGTAATGTTTAAAAATACCGGATTGTAAATCTATAATAAGTTATAAAATATGTATATATTTAAAGCATATAATTTGTTAGACGTAACAGTAGACATGCACAATTTAAGTAATACAGCAAAAGTATAGTTTGAGAAGTATTTAACATCTTAGTTTACTCTTGTAAAACAAGATAAAATGCCATAATCTCTGAAACTAAAAAAACGAAAAGTTCAACGCAATATGTAAATTGTTATTAAAATATCGCACTTACATTTTTTTGTAAGATTTTAAAAATAAAAGTACAGTCTATCTTCTTCCTAAAATTTACCATACATGTTTTACTTCCAAATTAAAAAAAATACTTTGAAGACCGTTTATTTTATATCTGAGTATATTTTATTTAAAAAACTTACGTACAAAATAAGTATAATATTCAGCATAAATGAGATTAAAATAATTGAAGTTGAAGCTAAGTACTAATTTTAATTTAAATTTGTCTGATTTATAAAATATCAAAATTTAAAACTATTCATAAAATAATGCGGCATAACCGTTTAATTATTAATAGTCCAGATTTTAAATATAAAATAGGCGTCTGTTATGTTATTATTTTTATAACACTCAGATACGTGCTGTATCATATCTGTAGCTGCTTTTATTTTCTGACACTTCGTTCTTGTTAGTCGACATGATTAATTATCTTAAATGCAACTGCTTATCACAAAAATAACCACAACGGCTTTTTATTATGAAAAAGTACTTATGTTAAGTACCAAGTGTGCCAGTCATCTGGTAAACAAATGTACGTACACAAGAATCAAATATTAATCGTGATAATAAGATAATTTATAACAGCTTTATCATTCTACGTTTAAATATTATGAAGATTATAGCAATAAAATCGTCTGTGTGGGGTCTTTTAACAAAACATCGTTTGTGTGCCAAATTTACTATGCTTTTAATCTTATAATTTGCTCAAGAAATCGATATTAATATATTATTATACATAGATTTCTTTATAACAACTCGTTTTAACTTCTTAATTAGAAATAGTTAAAATATAATAAATTAGTATAAAAGTGAATTAAAAATTAAAATAATAAATTTTATTTATCTTAAAAAAAAACAAAAGGTACACGTTTTATAATACAAGTATTTTACTATATGGAAGTCTAAGTTAAGTAAAATAAAATTCATTTTATTGCAATAAGATATTGTCTAAAAACATAGTAAAGTTTATTTTATAATCTCAAACGTGCTACATTTATTAAATTACAGCTGAAAATCAACTGCATTAAAGTATGTTAGCTAGATTAAGATATAAAAAAGCTGTCATGATGTTTATATGCATGATTTCTTTCTTACCAAATTACCAGCAATTATAAATTCTTATTAAGTATTCAAACTAGTTTTTCATTAACAACTATTTTAAAATACACACTACTGTACCACCGAATTGAATTGTGTGTGATTTTAGTAATGTTAAGATTTTGAATAGGAGTTCATTAAAGTTGAAGTTTACACATCTTTGTAGTTGATTCATTGCAAACAATTTTATCGAGAACTTCTTTTGCTCAAGCCTGCTAATAAGCATAGACAAAAATACTTTAGTATTTAGCTCCAATATAATCTTGTAATCAGTAAGAATGTCGGTTTCTCCATTTGAGTTTGCTCATTATTTACAGCTATTACCTTTATTTGAATATGGTCACGGGTATCTAGATTTTTTCTTTATAATCTCTACAAGTTTTTGAATAATTGATGAAGCTTATACTTATCTACAGTTTGTGTTTAGTAGCGTTGTAGATCTTTTTAAGTTAAAAAGTAGTATTTGCGACAGATACTGCATTGTTTCTATGTCTGCAAATTGTTCAGTTTGCATACTATCTGATAAAATTGAAAACTGATTTAATTGATTTGTTAATATGTTTTCCCAGTTTTTGACTGTTGCTGTGTAAATAATTACTTGGCAGCCACAGTACAAAAGATTTTGTTAGTCAATCCTAAGACCTAAAAAATGCAGTTTACATGTGCTCCGGGATGACGCTAGATAGTAAGCAAGGTAAGCGCCGCTTCGGAGCTCAATACGTCAGGACGGCGGTCAGCAATGATTCTTATTTGCATTATATTATTCAAAAGCAATTTTTATTTAAATCATGTCATGCAACTTACTGCAATTCCTCCGGATCATGCCTGAAAGTTCAAGACCGTAAGGCTCATTTACCTTCCGTTTAGAGATTGTGTATTTTAAGAAAAGGTTGGTTAAGACGCCTTATAAGCTGTAGGGTGGGATGTGGGAATAATGATTGGTTTCCTATAGGAATATTTATATTTGTGTGGTTCAGCAAGTCTGACCAGATCCGGGTTAGGATAATCCGCAAGTTTATTGAAGTATTTTTTGGGCAAAGTTTTGATGTTGACTCAATGGGGGTATATCAAGATTTTTTTTTCTTTGTTTTGAACATACCATAAGGCTTTGAAGACTTTGGAAAGCTTTTATACGACGGAGGTGCGTGTTTGCAGCCGTTCCGTAGACTGAAGACGCAAACGTGTTTTGTAGTGTGATGAAGGTGCAGGTTTTTTGCCAGTCTGGTTTTGTCTAGGATGGACTGTACGTGCAATTTGTACTTTGTACTTTATTGTTGAAAGTGTATCTATATACTTGACAGTATTGGACTACGGAATAAGAACACTGTTTAGGAATCAGCTTTATAAGACGCAAGTCTTAAAAATAGATTTTTGTGACAGATCTTTGGCTTCGATAGGCCAACGTCAAATAAAACTAC
Organism: Tachinus rufipes; assembly: GCA_963932245.1. Classification (NCBI taxonomy): domain Eukaryota; kingdom Metazoa; phylum Arthropoda; class Insecta; order Coleoptera; family Staphylinidae; genus Tachinus; species Tachinus rufipes. Next base: position 41,575,976 of record OZ010745.1, on the reverse strand, counting down.
CACGTGGTTTTTCTCAGTCAGTTTTAGTTTATTTGGTGGACTAGTAGTAGTACTTCTGTCAAAACCTATGTTAATGTGAGGGGAAAAGATAGTTAGATTCTGTGTGCTCTTGGGGTAGATCACCCTCTATTACTTTACTTAAGGCGCTTAGAAGACTAATTGGCCGGTAATTTTAAGAAAATTTCCGGTCTTTTTTAGATTTTGTTTTTGACGTGAGAGCCTTTCTAAGCTTTTGGAAAGTTCTCTGTACGACAAATTGCATTAGCAATATTGGTGAAGGCCATTATTGTTTTATGCAAAAAAGATTTGAGTGTTCTGTTCAAATTTCTGTTAAGGCCAGGAGCAGATCGAGTTTTTAGTTTTAAGATCATTTTTCTGATTCCAGTGTACCGTTGTCAGTGTCTTTAAGAAGTTATTAAATTCTTAGTAGATTTTTTTGACGTGCTCCAAATCAGCGTTCTCAGTCATTAAGGGAGCATTGCAGTTTGGGGCTGTCAGCAAATGACTGCACCGACTGGTGAAAAATTGTCTTTCTATAGCAGCCCGGATGAGCTGTCACTTTATTTATTGTCAAATTTCGATGTCCAAAGTGTAAAATAAATTTTAAAATGTAATAATTTGTTTTGTAACTTTTATGTTTTTAATACGCCATTATAATATCTAGATGTAATAAAATATATTAAGATATTATAATAAATTTGAAAAAATAGTAGCTGTAGCACGTATCTTAAGCCACTTGATAAAATAAAATACAATAATTGTTGTTATAAAATACAACCAGAAGGTGAATATTGTCATACAAATTTACACATTACGGCATTTCTATGAAAAAAGTCGCAGCAATCAGAATTGAAATTTTACGTTGATTGACGTTAATGAAATATTTAGTTGAAAGTTTTGATTTTTGATTTTGTTTTGAACTTTGTAAAGATCTTTTGTTTACAAGTTACAAAGGTAAAGACTACTTATCACTTAGTAAGATTAAACTGTTATTTGAATAGCCACTAGAAGATGATGCTAATAAACTCCTTTTCTTTATAATCTTTACAAGTTTCTTTAATTTGTTTGTATTGGATGTTTTTGAATTTATTTCAAACAGCCTCCAGCAACAAACTTTCTGACTACTGATTTTGTTATATTTACCTAAACTGAAGGTCAAATCCTGGTTTTATTTTCCTGGTGCATTGCATGGTTAAAATATTGTTTCAGTTGTTATGCTTGCCAAGATGATGAGCTACTCAGTACCATTAAGATTGAACCAACTGTATATCAGAGGTATATATGTGCCATTGGTACATTTTAAGCAAAACATTATTTTGTCACAAAAAGATCTGTACGTACTACTTTATGCATAGGTACTCAGTAACATTGTGCTAGGATTTTGAAAACTTGGCAGTATAATGCTTTATGTTTAAGTATGAACTGGTCAAAGTCTTAGTGACAAAAACCTGTTGTTGAAAAATTGACAGTTTTTACTTAGAGTTTACAGAATTTTCATTTAATGGATGTCAGTTGTTTAGTGCTTTTTAACCAAAAATAATTCCATACAATGTGTCTAGTAAGAAATTAAAAAATCTTTTTTTGTATGTTGGATTTTGATAGGAAGCAAACATTGTCTAGCTAAGAAACGTTCTAGAAGCAGCAATATTTGTGAAGATTTGCTTTTTAGACGTGTAGCCACACAAGATCGGTTTCAAACAACAAAATCAAATTGTTCTATTGCCGTAGACTGAATAAGAGTTTTTGATTGCTACAATTTACTCAATGAAGAGCTTTCATTAAATGTAGTTCACAAGGCTTCTAGGTTTGAATAGTTTTAAGAGCAGCAAGGCTGTGGTCACCAATGGAATAAAATTGTCTTCAGTAATAAATCTTGGTTTGTTTATGGGTAAATCATGGCCGTAGAAGGGTTTGTCGGTATTGCTTGCAGTTTTCTGATTATGGTTTAAGATATCTTCTTTGTATATCCTTTTTTCAGAAAAGTTGTAACCGTGGTTCACTTGTTTGTTAATGTTCTTTCAATATTGCGCCACCTTTTCTTGATTCTGCACTTATTGGTCCCTTTTTTCTCTTTACTGTTAATTTCTCTACGTTAATGTCTTCTCTTTGTTTGATGTGTCGAAAATATTTAAATATTTTGGAATAAATAAGTAGCTAAAATTTGTTTATTTTTTGGTTTTTTTAACTGTCCTGGGTACGCGCAATTTATTTTGCTAATACCACAACTTGTATGCCTTCTGCATGTTTACTGCCTTTAGTGTCTATAATTTGGCCACGTACAGTAGTATAAGGAAGATTTATGTTTTTTTTTAGTGTTTAATGTTAGGGCGGAATCTATCCATGTATTTTCCAATTCCTTTGCCGTTCTTTTAGTCATTATATCTTCTGTTGATTTTCTTGGTACATCTGCCTTTGTAATGAGCACTACTTTTTTATGTCTGTTGTTGTTGGCTCGGTGTATGATTGTGGTTTTTGTTTTATTGATGTTGATTTTTAAGCTTTGTTTAGTTTTTTTATCACTTTTTCTAGTTTTTTTGCTGTTTGTACTAGTAAGGAACGTCATCTGCGTACAAAAGATTATTTATGGAAACCTCTTCTATGACTATACTACTATACTTGTATCTGTAATCAAGTTATCTTCGTCATTGTTTCTCCATTCTGGGCTTGCTTTGTTGTAGATAGCACTTTCTACCTTGGCTTGGTTTGATGTTAATAGTCGTAGTCAAACATTGCCATTACTGTTTTTGTTAGACACATCTTACTCGATACAGTAATTAGTTGCTACACTGTTTAAATTTATTGGGATATGCAACCGTTGACACTTGCATTTACTTTCGATTTTGGTGGACATCATATCTGCTACACTTTGGTTTAGTACTCGTAATAGACAATATTGCGCAAAGGTATGTTTCTTTTTGATTTTTGATTTAAAAAAAATTACAAAGAAGGTAACTATAAAAGTCATCCCTTAAGTCAGTGTTGCATTCTGGTTTGTTTAAGCTGAGTTTTGAAATTGAAATAATGCATATTCCTTTTTCAATTGTTTGTTGAAGAATATCGTGTCCGGCATATGCATCGAAATAGCGCAGTTAGCAAATAGAATATTTCACCATTGATAGATATTATGTATGATGCTGTTTGGTAAGGTACCAAAATAATGTTGGCTGAAACCAATGTTTTTATTTTTGTGTGTTTGGCATATGCAGTACGGTGGAGTCAATATGTAGACAGTTTTTTTTTTATTATTTGTCTTGGGTAACAACAAGTATCGTGTAGTTAAGCTTATGTATAGCTTGAGGTTAATTGTTGTGTCTTGGTTCCATAGTGAGCACGTAATAATACTTTTCACGATGCTTGTTTGCAGTGATTGTAGAATGTCGACGTGGTCATGGCTTGTTTCTGTTTCACTGACCTTTGTGAGTATATATACATTATTGCAAACAATCTCAACAACAAAAAGTTTTACTAGTTATTGTAACATGCTGTCAATCATATTGGTTTGTTACAGTAGATTGTTTAAAACATCTTCATGTAGTCATCTAACCTACGGTGTATAGGGCCGGTTGTTTTTGATATCTTCTTTGATAAAAATATTTGGAAATTTTTGTAAGATTCCAAATTAACGTAGACGGTGTTCTTACTCAGCTTTTCCGTTATTGCTGCCGGATTCCTGTAATTAGATGTTAGAGGCATGTCATTTTTGTAAGTTAAATTGGAGTTAAAGACAGTAGTATTAACTGATAATGAGTGGATATCCGTTGGTAGGAACATATGTCGTCGGTGTATCAGCTTACACAAAAATATTGTTTCAGTCTAATGAATGTAAGGTAGTTATGCTGATTGAACTACTTGTCCCAGAAAACTTTTGTTAAGATAGATCTTACAAATTTACCAATAACTGTGGACTGGGCTTTAAGTATCTTTACTTGTTATTGTAATTTATGTCGTTTGGAGTCTTGGTTTGTCCGGTAAATTTTGCAAAAATCAAAAATTGGAATGTTTTTTCTCCGACGTCGGTTTTTGTAATTTTTGGATTGTCTTTCTCCTTCCTTAATTTAGATACAAATAACATTTGCAGGGAAGACAATCAATTAATTTCTGGATCACTAAAACACTTGGGTGGGTAATTGGGACACTACAGTTAAAATTATTTGTTTGTAATTAATGATGGGACAACCACCCGATTATTTGTTATCAAAAAGTTGGAACTATTACTCTATTTTTCTAATTTAGATACAAATAACATTTGCAGAAAAGAAAATGATTCAATTACTGGATTACTGACACTTGGGTAGATGGGCAGTTAAAATTACTTGCTAGCAGTTAATGATCCCAGTACGCCTATTTTATCCACCCGACTGTTTGTTATCAATAAGTTGAACCTGAATTAATTTAGATACAAATAACATTTTCATGAAGCAAAATAATCTAATTTTTTATTACTAACTCTTGGTTGGGTGGGCGGAGCACTCTAGTTAAAACTAGTTGCTTGCCATCAATGATCTGAGTTTGCCGACCACCCACACGAAGAAATACTGCGATAAAGTTATAAACTAATACGTTTTGATTATTTCCATAGAAGGTCTGATCGCCCAAGCTGTTATTTTGACTTTATGAAAAGATGAGATGAGATGCTGCATGGATCTTCGAATATGATCACAATAAGTTTTTTTTTAATTTGGTTGACCTATGTGAAACGTTTTGCTATATGCTATATGAGTATACTATAGTGAGCATTTTGTATTAAATAGAAAGCTCATATTCAGTGGAGAAGCAACTTGAAAACTAAGGTTTCCAATGCAAAAAGGCCCACAAGAACATAAAAATTATAAATTACAAAATTGAAGGTTTTTTACCAAAATTGTCTCTGAAGGGCGTTTCTCAATTTTGCGGTGGAGCCTAACAATCGTAGCTCTGCACTGTTGGCGATTATGGTACCGTAATAGTTCTGTTCTGCTCGTTTAAACGGCATAAATATAGATCAAAATGTTAAAAATATTATGAGAAGTTTTCAACTAACAGTTGTGTTGGGGTATTTACCTAACTTAAAAATGTTGCATTTATTCTGTCAGACTCTAGAAAGCATGATTTTAATTATATTTCGAACAAGAGTACGGACATTGAATTAATGAATAAAAAAGAAGACTGTTCAAAGTGTTCATTTGTGTACAGTAAAAAACAATATGGAAAAGATTAATAAAATCTCACTTAAGAACTTAACTTTGCTATTCATGTTACATAATAATTTAGTGAAAACAAATAGTTAACTATACAAAACAATAATTTTAATTTATTAATTTTGTGGCCGCACCCTTTGATAAATCTCAGCAAATTAACTACCATATGCACGCTAATTAATCGTTAAAGATCCATCCCTAATTTTTGACATATCAGTGATTGATTTATAACATCTCACTCTCACATATTTTAGGCGTGTGTGTAAATCCCCGTATTCCTTTCCCACGGATTTTTTCTTCCTTCGGCTTTCACCCCATAAAATCTCACATATGTAGTTTGAATTATGTGGGTGGAATTGCACCCTATTTATATCTATTTTTAAACATTTGTATGCACTATAGATGAATTAAAAACATTATATTGAACTAACTTTTGAATAAAACGCAAATGCAGTTACAAACATATTTTATTTTTATTTAATTGCAGATTTAAGCCTTCTTACTTATTCATTGAAATAAAACATATGTCTATGCCACCCAAAGGATCAAGATGCCAATGATAATAGCTGACTACCAAGTCAAAGGGATAATACTTAATTGTCTATTTATATTTTACGAGCTAGTTTAGAATGTGTAGTTATGCCACCATACATCAGTATTACAAAACCCCATTAAGTATAATTCTGGCAAACTGTAGTTTGATCTAACTTGACAGGTACACATAAAAGACTAAATATTACACAATTATTTTAATTATGTTTCATTTTATATAAACTTGCTTCAAAATAACCTAATAAACTTTGTTTTCTAGGAAGTTATTCTGACACAAAATATGATAAGCGTAAATAAATTTTATATTATAATTCAATTAATTTAAAAAAATGATTAGATAATTTTCAAATAAATTTATATTATATAATATCTTTTATTATGCATATCAAGTCCATTAAATTATCATATTAATTTAAAATAATATAACTTTCCATACAATATCGCATGTTAACTAAAAACCAATATACAATTCAAAACTTGAGCATTAATTTACATCCATGGTTCCATGTGTTATGAAATTTAATATTCCAGAAGGGGTTCTAAGAAAGAGGTCCATTTTATGCTGTCTCTAATTTTCCAAATTAACTTCGTGTGTTGTTTTCGTTACGGGTATCAATATATTTTACAAAAACTTAATCTTAAACAGAAAACTGAGCAATAAAAAAATATAATTGTACCCAACTTCGCGCCCACGATATTTATAAATCTTAAAACTGGCGGCTATAAATCTCTCAAAAATATAATTGTCAATTTAATACAAATCCATATCGATAATAATAATTATTTTTTGCAAAACAATTCATTTAATGTTGTACAAAAATAACATTTTTGTAGTTTATAAATGTATAACTTAAAAAATAAATAACGCTTGGGTGGCAAATATGTAAATTGTATAATTGGGGCTTTGGTATTACTATAATAATTAGATACATTTTCATCAAAGTTAAACGTTAAAAGGCATATTTACCTTCAATTCTAGAAGCTCAATTAATTCATAATATTTATAAAATATCAAAAACTAATTTGAATTGCATGCAAAAAATTAGTTTTTTATAATTAAATAAAAGAAATCTACAAATAAGTTTAGACTTGTTTTTGGCAATTGTTTGTGGAATATTGGCAGAAAACTTCAGAAAACTCTACAAAAAGTTTAAATTGTGCATGGCGGAACCAAAATAGCCCAAAATATGTGCCGTCTAGTATGGTAACAATGGCCATTTACAGCTATAGTATTGTTTACTAACTCGGCAAGTTAAAAATGCTGATTTTTTTTCTTAAAATAATAACTTAATTCATGTTTTTAGAGAACCTACTAAATGCTATAGGAAACTATTTAAAATGAGTTTTTGGCAAACGATGTTAAATTGATGTTCTTTTAATCATTGTAGAAATATTTTTATAAAACTGCCATACGTTTCTACACTCAGATGCAAAAAACCCGGGTAATTTTTTTTATAAAACTTTTAGTGTTTTACAATCAAAGAGATCACCAGGATGTAGAAAAAAACAACATATGGAACTTATTTGTTTATTTAATGAACATTAATAAGCAAAAACAAAAATGTAAAAAGAAATTCTGCAAAATAAACTTAACATAGATTAAAAATAAAAATTTCAGTTGAATAAGATTTCAATACTTCGTATTGCCTCTTTGAGCCCTAACTACTGCCTGCATACGTCGGCTCATACCACTAATGAATTCACAAATATCATTTTGTGGAATATTCTGCCATTCCTCCTGAAGTGCCACACAAAGCTCGTTTATTGTGGTTTGTGCAACTGCACGTGCTCTAACACGCCTGCCCAGCATATCCCAAACATGTTCTATAGGATTTTCATCTGGGGTACATGTAGGCTAGTTGAATTATTTTATTCCAACTGCAATTCTGTGACGCACCTTTTTTTTCTAATTTTCCAAAACCTCCTCAATGTGCAGTCAGCAATACTGCATCAATGACAATCAATTCGGTGCAGGCATCCATTGATATTTCTGCTCATACCATCAGGGAACCTCCATGGCTAAGCCGTGGCTTATAGATGCACTCTAGACTTATCAGTAAACAGTACAGTCCTTCATTGTGCCAATGTCCAATTCAAATATTTGCGAGAAAATTGAAGTCTGGCTACTTGGTGACGTGAGATAATTTTGGTCCAGCTGCTGGTCTACAAGATTTTAAGCCAGCTTTTTGCAACCTTCGACAAACTGTCACTCACTCACAGCTGTACCACTCAAATGCTCTTTGGACAGTAGAAAAGCTGACATGGAGGAATCTGGACACATACCGCTGGTTTCTTCCATCTGCCACAAGAGCAACAGCTTCTGCACAATCTTTAGTACTTATCATAATCAACACACCAATCTGCCCTGAGATTGACAGTTAATTGAAAACAAACAAGTCAACTCAGTAGCCACCCTGACCCTTTGTGCATAATGCGAATGAGCAATAGGTAGTGAAGAACGCATACCTTTAAGTTTTATTTTTGCTTATTAAAAAAACTGATGTTGTTTTAGAGTAATTAAACGTTACGGACTGTGCGATCAATGCTTTGTCAAAAGTTTGTTATCTGCTTCTGGCAATCATGTAAAAATCCTTTTTTCTTTAATGTTGGCGCTGATGAAACTCTAATGAGTTGTCTTTTTGTGGTATTCTACTGAATTCTACTGAAAAAAATAATTTGTATTTTTTAGATGTTGCTGTTTGGCTTGTTGTGTAGAAACTACTTACATATGCGCATCAATTTCTTTGGCAGAAACTTTAGTACAGTGTTTATCTTGGTTGATGTTTTCAAAGAATGTTGTTTTATAGAAAGTAAAATAAAGTTGTTTTGATGCCTACAAGTACAATACAAGCATTAACAACTAAAGCAGCATAAATAATTATGATCTTATTGAAATGACTGTTGTTCTAAATTTTAAGGAAGGGGAAACAAAGTTTACTGCACTTATGCCTTAATTGGCACACATAACCTAACCTAAGTGGTTGATGTATGATAAGCCAGTAATTTGAATTTTGTGAGTAAGGGCCGGGCATGTGCATAAATCATGTTCGATCGTCTTGTAAATTTTTTTGCATCAGTGACTCTGAACCTTGATTAACAACCCAAATTTGAGTTGCGGGAGGTATTTAGGTGGGTCGCAAAAACCACTCAAATAACTAAATAAAAAGATAAAGATTCATATTCCGTTTTTAATATATTTTATAATACAATTTTAATCAAGTATGTTACTTTACTAGTATTATCTTATCACTACTATTTATTGACAGTTTGCAAAACAGACAGAGAAAAAACACGAATGTGCTGATTGCTTCAATGACAACAAGTGAGTGGCAAAATTGACATATTTGGGTAATATTTTCTACCACTTTTGAAAATGATGGATTACAAGAAAAAAATCTCGAAATGCAGTGATGAAGCATTAAAAAAGAGTTTTGTCAAATGAATCTCACAAACAGTGGCGTAGCTATCTGTAAGCAAAGGTCTGCAATACGGAAGAGCTTACAAGTATTCAGTGCTTTTTTTACGTTTATTTCAAAACCTAAAGAACCGGATTTGGCATTTCTTAACAATATTTTGTTTTTTTTTTTTATTTGTTTCACATTTTATAATTGCAAAATCCAGTCATATATTTTTGAGATTTTATAAAGATTTTTCTACATTTTAACAGTTTATGGTAGTTTTTGGCAACTGCCTAAAATTTTATGATCGGTTTTCTTTTAGCAATATTTTTGTTATTTCAAAGATGGATTTTGCTATTTCTAGAATTTTATAAAAAATATACATTTTTTTTTTAAGTTTAATGTCGGATTTTGGTGCTTTTTGTCAAATGTTTTGAGATTTTATAATAATTGTTTGATCCTTTTAAAATTTCATGGATTTTACTATTTTTTACTTTTTATAAATAAAGTTTTGATTTTTTAACACTTTATGGCCAAATTTTACTATTTAAGTAAATAGAATTTTGTATTTTTTGACAAATTACGGCCAATTTTGTCATTTATAACATTATTTTGATGTTTCAGCGCCGAAAACTTTTTATAAATAGAATTTTGCACTTTTCAACTGTTTTGGCCGGATTTTGGTTTTTTCTGGCATTAATGTTTCAAGACCGGATTTTGTTATTTTTGACTTTTTATAAATAGAATTTGCACTTTTCAATAGTTTATAGCTAGATTTTGGTTCTTTCTGACAATATTGTAATTTATAACCGGGTTATTGCTATTTTTAACTTTTTATAAATAGAATTTTGCACTTTTCTTTTATTTTTAACTTAATTTTAACATTTTATAGCCGGATTTTGCTAATTTTTGAATTTCATGAAAATTTCTACATTTTTTAACAGTTTAATGCCAAATTTTGGTGCATTATAACTTTATTTTGATGTTTAAAGAGTGGATTTTACTATTTTTGACATTTTATGAATAAAATTTGGCACTCTTAAACCGTTTTTGGCCAAATTTTGATCCTATCTGAAAGTATTTTAATCTTAATATAATTCAACCCAGTTATCTTCTTTCTAGCCTTTCCTTGACTTCCAGTTTTTATCTATCTGTTAAGAGGTCTTCTACTTTGGGGTTTTTGGTCTTTAACCCTTTTAGCAATTCATTCCATCCACATGGTCTTTCTATTGTCGTCTTTGTGATCTGGCCCATTTAGCTACCTTGTTTTTCTCTAATAGTGCTGTTTCTAATTTTATTACGAAGGATTATCCCTTGTATTATTCTAAAAAAAATCATTTCCATGTTCCTAAACAATCCTTTTAGTATTAAATGTTTCTGCACGGGTTTCAGCGGCGTAGGTTAGAATCGGCCGTACACTTCTAACTTTGCCATGTGCAAACATACATTTTTTTTTCTACACCACATCTCCTAGACACCAGGAGATTCTTGAGGCTTTGATGGCATTTGTTCTTACTTTTTCTATGAAGTTCTTGGTATTTGATATCTGCGACCAAAGATAATTAAATTTCATTAATTGTTCTATGCATTTATTACCTTCATAAATTATTAATTTTTTTATTGATATAATTATTAATATTTTCTTTATTAATTTTGTAGAAATTCTTTATATTCAAAGTAAAATATTTTATTATAATTAAATAAAAATAAATGATAAAATTATGTTTTATTTTTTTCTGCTGCATTGAATCTAAATTAGTGCAGCGTCGTAGCGTAACATAGAATTTGCGTGGATTTGTTGTCCATTTTGTAGCTTATTTTTAGTTTTTTTAATTATTTTGTGATGAATATGAAAAATGCTGAGTTTAGACTATTTTTTTGTCTGATTCCAGTCTATTTCTTGCGCCAATGCTTCATAACTTCAATATTGGTTTTACTGTTTCCAAGATCTGGATGGTCCTGATGTATTTTTTATTTCTGATGACGTATAATAGCTATAATGTCTGTCAGTCGTATTTGGTTAAATGCTTGTGTTAGGACTACTGTACATAAAAAGACAAGTTTATTTTGACTGTTTTTGGCCGGATTTTGGTTTTTTCTGACATAATTTTAAATTTTGCAAATTTTGACATGAGTAGAAATTTACATTTTTAAACAGTTTTGTAGCCCGATTTTAGTGCTTTCTGACAATATTTAAATTTTATGACTACTATTTTAGACTTTTTATAAATAAAATTTTAAACTTTTAAACAGTCTACAACCAGATTTTGGTTCTTTCCTACAGTATTTTGATATTTCATGGCCGGATTATTGACATTTTATGGATAGAATTTTTCAAAAGTTTTATTCCTAACAGTATTTTAATATTTCATAAACGGATTTTGCTATTTTTGAGATTTTATGAAAATTGTTACATTCTTAACAGTTTATGGCTGGATTTTAGTTCTTTCTAAAAATATTTTATTATTTTACAACCGGATATTGTTATATTGGACTTTTCATGAATAAGGTTTTGAACTTATTAATAGTTTATGACCGGACTAACTAAAAAATTGCAAACTTGTACGTTTTTTTTTCAAAACTGTAAGAAGCCTTTTTCAATATTTTGCGGTAAAGCACAACAACCTACGCTACTGTTCACAAAATTTTGAGCAATTATTTGAAAGACCCTTCTGCTTATCCCAACTACTTATTTGCGTGAAGAAGAATTTTCTTGTTTTGCTGTCATGATAAATAAGTACAGGAATAAACAGAATTCTTATGAAAGTGTTTCCTAAGTTAGTAATACACTGTCAAGCTCCCATTTTTTATTTTTTGAAAGTCGTAGGTAATAATCGGCTATTTTATAGTTTGTTTATTGTGTCCTTTACCTGTCCATCCCATGTAATTGACCTAGCATGGGCCATAAACTGTTGAAGTGCAAAAAAATATATAAAATGTCAAAAGTAGCAAAACTCGGTCATGAAATATTGTAAAAATGTACCAAAATCTGGTTATAAAATTCAAAATGTAAAATTCTTCTCAAAAAATGTAAAAATTTGCATAATCCAGGCATGAAATATCAAAATATTGTTGAAAAATAAAAATCTGGCCATAAACTGTTAATTTAGAAACCATTAAAATTAGTCAAACCCGGTAAAAAAAATAAATATTGTCAGAAAGCAACAAAATCAAGCCACAAACTATTGAAAAGTGCAAAAAAGTCATCAAATGTCAAAGGTTATGAAATATTCAATTATTGTAAAAATGTACCAAAATTTGGCCACAAAACTGTTAAATAAAATTAATGATAAAAAGTGTAAAGTTATAATTATAAAATGTCAAAGATAATAAGATCTGGTCATAAAATATTAAAATTATGTCAGAAAAAATAAAAACAGTTAAAACGTGCAAAATTCTATGAATAAAAAATATTTATAAAATATAGTAAAATGCGGCTTTGAAACATTAAAATATTGTCACAAGGCACCAAAATTTAGTCTTAAACTATTAATAATGCAAATTTCTTTTCATAAGTAGTCAAAAATAACTAAATTTGGTTATAAAAATCCAGCTATAAACTGTAAAATAACAAAATCCAGCTATAAAATATAAAAATATTAGTAAGAAGGCATAAAATTAATTATAAACTGTAAATTTTGTTGTAAAATCTTAAAAATTGCAAAATCTAGCTTTAAAATATCAAAAATAGTGTTAGAAAGAATAATTCGGCTATAAACTGTCAAAAAATGCCAAATTTAATTTACAGAATGTCAAAAATAACATAATCCGGTCTCTCGGGTTTTGAAATATAAGTCAAAAAGACCCCGTGTGCTTGTATTGTAGGCCCTTCCGCAATGCAGACCCTTGCTAACAGATAGCTATGCTACTGTTTGTGAGACAAATTTTGGCAAATCTTTTTTGTAGTCCTTGCATTTTACATTTTTGTAATCTATCTGAATTAATTTCAATACCCATTACATTTACTTCAAATGTTCTAACTTAACTATATTTTGCAAAATGGTCATTTTGTGGAATATATCTTTTTTCTTCATTTTCAAATTATTCTAAAAAATAGACATGGTGACAAAAATATTGTCATTAAGATCTTCAAAAACAAGTTTAATATTGAAAACGCTACCAATTGATGTCTCATAATTTTGTCTTGCTTATGTCTACTACAGTACGGTATTGACCTTGCATTATGTTTAAATGATTTAATTGATAGAAAATATTATCTAACTTGTTTTTTTGTTGTTTGAACATTTTAACTGAGGATGTCAATGATATGACAAATACAAAAAATCAATCTTTAAAAATGTCTTTACTAGAAATAATAAAATTCATATAAATAACATTTTGATTTGATTTGACGATTTTAGCAACATACACGTTGCATACAGCCGTGTCAGCTACAGCTACGCCATCTTTTGCCATCTTTTCTCGCGACTGCACAAGGTTAACGATGAAAAAAAAGTTAAGGCATGTTTAAAACATGTTGAGTAGGCATAATTTGTTTTAATTTATTTTGAATCTTACAAAATATTTACGAAAAAAATGAAACAACAGGGGTTTGCTGAAAGTTGTTCAATTACCAAAAATTTAAATTGTTTGAAATAATTTTGATGTGCGGAAATGCATGTTTAGAAACTGCTTCAAGAACTGTACATTTTAAGCTATGTAGTTCGACAACAACAACAAATATTGTCATAGATATGTACATTAAAAATTAAAGCTCAACACCTACACAATTTATTGTTAATTTTATTTAATAATATTAATATTTTTTTATTGGTTTATTATTATGTTTTTTTATTTTATTTATTTAATCCTATGTCTATCTTTTTTACAGTGTAGGGAGTATTATTATTGATATTGTTATTGTTATGTACAATTTATTTTTAGTATGTCTGTCTGTTTGTCAATATTGTTAATAGTTAATTAATTATAACTCAAATTTGTACTTCGGCTAGTTTTGGTTCTATTTGAGATTTTGAAAATAAACAGGTGATACTTTTGGAATACATAAATAACATAAATTTTGTGAATTATTTGTTTTTTTTTAATGTGTCAACATAACATGCATATTTAGAGTATTGTAGACTCAATAATAATAATTATTATTATAATTTATTGAACAAGAATGAACAACATTCGTTAAGTCAGGACATGAGTCATAAACACAATAATTAAAATTAAAAATATTAAAATCACTACAAAAAAAATTGTACATACATATTACTAAATTTTACTCACAAATATTTCTGTAATACTATGAAAAAATATCTTAGAAAATAGATATAATAAAAGTCAAAAAGTAAAGGCAATTGATGCGCATATAAATAGAATAAGTTAAAAAATAGACCAAAATTACTATAAAACTTAATAGCAATGTGCCCTGATACTATAATCAAATTATAAATTATTAAAAATGAATAGATATATGAATAATAGAAAAAAAAAATAATGTCGCAGCAAATTTATAGAAATCGAAAACATTGTATGTAATAAATACACTAAAACATATATTATAATGTTGTAAAATGTTCCATTATTTAAATCTACTTTTAATAAATTCTAGGATAAGCTTAAAAGTGTCTATCAATTGAGTTAATTTGCAATAATTATGTTCTAGTTACAACAATATAATTAAAATATTAAACCCACTTATCATTAAAAATGCATTAAAAGATTAATGTTTGTTGGGGTGCTATATAATGTAAACGGTAAAAGAACTTAAATTGTCTATTTTTGGAAAATATTTAATAAATAGAAAAATTTAAATTATTAAAAAAAATATTATTGCTATAAAATTATACTTACATATAATTAATATAGTACTTTAATGACCTTAGACAACATAATTTAATGTTGGGAAAGTAACAATATAACATAATTTAAATTAAAAATATTGTTCATACAAATATTGTAAATTTTAAATATAAAATTATTATTTATAATTAAATTCTCAAGATATTTATTAATTATTGACAATTATAATGATAAATGTTAGGTTTATAAAAATTGAATGGAAACTAATTTATTCAATGATGTAACTTTTAATAAGTACATTCATATTTTATGTAGGTTGAAGCAGAAAATGTGTATTAATAGAAGTACAATATTTTATGTAGTATTTTCATTTAAAAATGAAAACAATCAAATTTTATGCTGAAGATACACAATTATTTATATTAAGTAAATAAACAGTAGGCAATTAAAGATTTGCTTTAGTAAACAAGAATATTGGATGTATAATGATTTTAATGTAAAAGAAACATAATATTTAATGATTTAAATAATTTATTACTTTTATATTGCCAAAAATGGAAAATATCGGTTATAAAAAATATATAAAATAAACATACCGGAAGAAGTTTAACTATTGATTAAATCCATACTAATAAGTAACTAACAAAAAAAAGTCCAATATTAGAATGTTAGTTGAATTTCCTGACCTAAGTTTAATGCAATTTATAAAAAAAGCGAGGAGTGTTATGTATATTCCGAATGATATAAGATTCACTTTCTATAGGCGATGTGTATAAAAAAAGCATCGAATTAATATCGAAGGCGAGCAGAAAGGACGAAAATCAAGTTTCTTATAGCGAGTTTCATTAATTTAAACGATATATCATTATCGTCAACAAGAGAAACGACTTTGGACCTAGCTGTCTATATGAACGTGACGTCAGAGATTGTGGGGATTGTTATAAGTTGGTTTTTTATTTCGTATACAAAGTGGTTGAATACTGGCAGCGTGGTGGGGATGCGGTTTGCTTGTAAGCGCTGCCCAGCTAGTCAGTCAGTGTGCGAAAGAGCGCAGAGAGTGAAAGACGCACGCGTTACACTGCGACGGAAAAGCGCATTTATTCGGTTAAATTTTACAAGTTTTAAGCGAGTCTTCCAGTGCAGCAGTATCGTTGTGTTGTGTCACCTAAATAGGCTTTAGTGTCGTGCACATTTTATATTATTTCATTCCAATAGTTTATTAACAATAAATTAAGGATAATGTCTACAGCAGTGATGTCACAGAATGCGATGTACGAGTTCGGCGATATTATAATAAAGGTTCGTATTTTTTGAAAATTATGGTTTTTCAAAAAGGAAATAAAAAAGTGCGAGTGAGGGTGTGCTAGTGTAACTTGTTGCAGTTGGTTTGTCGGAGCGGCAGGTATATTCTACCTGCTCGTTTCAGGTAGAGACGGGTTGGCTCTTTCGTATTAGTATTCAAGGACCTTAGCCTGCAGAACCGGCTTTGTGTAAAGGTTTTTTTCCTCGATAATATTTGGCATAATTGTTTTCTTTTCCCGGGTTTTGATTCGCCCCGTCCCGTCTCGCTCGTACACGGCGAAAAGAGAAATGCCTTGTAAGACTCCCACTAGATCTTAGCTTTCACATCGTCCAGTCTAGTGTGGTTGTCATTGCGTGAAAGTAGGATTGTAGAACGAACTTTTACCAATTGTAAGCAGAGAGATGAAAGTGTGTATGGGATGCTGCATGATTATATATTTTTATCAATTTTTCTTATCAATTTTATTTTTTATTTGCAGAATAACGGTGTCCAGAGTCCGGAAACAACCCCTGGATCACACCTGGCCGTTGGTTCTGCCGCTGCTGTCCGTTATACCTTAACCCGCATGGCCTCAACACCGGCGAATGCCTCAGCAACAGCGAGTCTGGTGACTTCCTTACTCGGAAACCTCACGCTGCAACACCGGCGTCTAGAAAGAACACAATCAGCACCAGCACCCGCTTCCGCCGTCGCCGCAACAGCAGTCAACACATCCCGGTATAAAACTGAATTGTGTCGGCCATACGAAGAGTTCGGGGTGTGTAAATACGGTGATAAGTGTCAATTTGCTCACGGGATGGCGGAACTCCGCAACCTAGCCAGGCATCCGAAATACAAAACGGAATTGTGCCGTACGTACCACACGGTCGGTTTCTGTCCCTATGGACCGAGATGTCATTTTGTGCATAACCAGGAAGAAGTTATCCAACAAAATAGACCCGTCTCGAACGCCATCATCGCACAGAACAACAGAACATCTCGTCCACGTCCGGCCGCCCTTAGTCCGGCACTTTCCCTAGACAGTTCGAGCCCGCCATGTAGTCTTAGTCAATCTCCTACATCCTCAATGGGCTCCTTCTTCAGCAGCGAACCCGAACTTCATTCGCCCGGTGTTGAAGATCAAAGGTTGCCAGTGTTCAACAGGTTGTCCGCTCCCTTGCTGGCGCTGGGCGACCTCTTGTAGTGCGGTTTTTTTTAAATATTTTTATTTCAAACACCATTACTCAAGACGATTTATTTAATTTGCAGTGTTTATTTATATTTAACTAATAATTATATTATATATTATATGAATATTCTGCCATTGTCGCAGAGTGATTTTGATATTGTGTGATTTTTAATATATTATATATAAATCTATTTACTTTAGGAAAAAAGGCGTGTTTTATAACGAATGTTGTTAAGTGAAATGATATGTGCAACTTTAGGTTAGGTTTAAGAATTCATCGGTCTCGATTGTTTTTCCTTTCAACATTCCGCGAACGCGAACAATTTAATTTATTTTATACTCCTCCCCCCACCCCCCTCTTTTT
This sequence comes from Tachinus rufipes, assembly GCA_963932245.1. NCBI lineage: Eukaryota > Metazoa > Arthropoda > Insecta > Coleoptera > Staphylinidae > Tachinus > Tachinus rufipes. The sequence goes on along the minus strand of OZ010745.1, from coordinate 41,558,263 downwards.
ACACTTTCTCATTTGTTTATTTGTGTGCCTTGATGACCGATGAAAGAGAATTTGATTTTTTGTTATTTAAATCATTATTTAATTTGTGTGTTTCTCATTTCAACACGTTTATGTTATGTAGTTATTTTTTTATTGTAATTTATATGTAACTTATTATTTATATTATTTACCGCAATATTATTTCCGTAGGTGACCAAATGTGCTCAGCACATATTACTATATAGCTAAGGGATCACTACCCGTCTAATACCTGTATATTTATATGTAGCTATAATGTATCTTTATATCATTATCAATAAATTATATTTGTTCTTAAAAAAATCATATATACTTGTGTTTTGTTACGGTTGGATGAACAGGGCCTCGGCACACTCCTGCTGCACCCAGGCACATTACCTGACCATACATTACTACACTTCATGTAAATTCTAATGTCGTATATTATTTCGAAACATAGGTGTGCAAGATTTATTAGTAACTTGTTTCAAATAGATATTCTTTTGACCGTCATCTTTACGTAAAAAAATAATAATATTACACACAGTCCACAAAACATTGTAAACAAACGACCTTTATGACCGAGACGTCAATTCCATATCGCGTTATTATCGGTTAAAATATTTATTATATTCGCGCCTTGGTTTATACTTTTTTTTTAAACGACACGTAAACGTGGAAAGTTACGAATTTTAAACTAATGAATTGTGGTGTGCGAGCGGTTTCTAATATTCGCAACGAACATGAAATTATACCAGATTTAGTCATTGCCGCTTTTAATTGTAATAAATGCAAAGTTTTTATATTCAAAACAAAATATCTTAATTTTGCATTTGTCATCGAAAATTGTTTATTGTTTCGTATGTTTCCTTTTCAAAATATTTTCATACAAACATGTTTTTAAAGATTCAAGAAAACCTGCACTTGGCATTTCATTTTGCTAGAAAATATCGTAACTAAAAATAGTTTGAGGTAGGCCCAGTAATTAATACAATCAAATTATATACAGCTTACTATTACATCGAAACAAACTATATGTATAACCTACCACAACACGTTTTGTGAAAACATTTAGTATACTGATCTACCCTAATAAAATATAATTATACAAGCTTTGATCAAATAATACAAAGTAATATTACAAAAACGTTTTATTGATATTACAAATTATTCCAAATATTCGCCTTTTGCTGCAATACATTTATCAAAACGTTGCTTCCAATTCTGGAAACAATCTTTGAACTCCGTTTCTGGAATTGCTTGAAGACTATTAGTCACAGCCTCTTCAATATCTGCAACGGTATGAAAACGTTTTCCCTCCAATGTAGTTTTGATTTTAGGAAATAGCCAGAAATCAAAAGGAATCAGATCGGGTAAATATGGTGCTTGTAATATGACAGATATATTTTTCTGCAACAAATAATCATTTATAACCGTAGACGTATTACAAGGAGTATTATCATGATGTAGAATGAATCCGTTGTTCCATTTATCTGGTCGTTTTAATTGTAAATCATTCCACAAACGCTCCAGCAATTCTTTGTAGTATCCTGGATTCATACTTATGCCTCTAGGAACGAATTCGAAACGAATTACACCTTGACCATCGAAAAAAACAATCAACATCACTTTAATAAAAGATCGACATTGCGACGCTTTTTTAGAATAAGCATTTGGTTTTTGCGGCTGTTTGTTATCAGGATAATACCCGTATAACCACATTACATTATTAGAAATTACATTAGATAACACTGGATTCATTTCCAATGATAGTGACAATCGGTTTTTCTTCTGCTCTTCAGTTAAGAGGCACGGAACAAAATTTGAGCTAACACGCTTTATACCCAATTGTTCTAACAAAATAGCCTCTATTAAATCGTATGATATTTGTAAATCATCAGCTATTTCCTGTATTGTTAACCTTCTATCTGCACGAATCATTCGTTCAATTTTAGCGATATCAGCTTTCGATGTATGGTGAATTGATGGCTTATCATCTGTAACTGATTCAATGCCCTTACGAAATTTATCAAACCATTTAGAAATAGTTTGTTTTGATATGGTATCATCGCCATAAACTTTAAGTAGCATTGCATGCGTTTCAGATTCTGTCTTATGTAGTTTAAAACAAAATTTCATATTGATTCTTTGCTCAGAATCCATTGTGGCACGTAAAACAAGTCTTCACTTACGCTCACCTAACAGTCGACTGCAATGATTTAGCAAGACGGTACCGTAAAGTGTGGTAATGTCTGAACTGGTCCGCCTACTAGATTAAAATTCTCCTGTCGGGTTTAAATATAAATATATCAGTATTTGATCAAACCTCGTAATATATACAAGATGCAAATTAAAATAATCAATTGTATAAACTAATTTGTAAATCTTAAGCGATAAGTTTAACTGTTTAATTTTATTATTTTTAATTTCAAAATAATAAGAAACAAATAACTCAATCTGCATTAAATTAAGTAATTAACAATGTAAAACTTTTATATCGCAGAATGGAATGCGTCTTGTTTATAATATTTAAAAAAAATGCTGCAAATGAAAGTAACCATCCTTGCAGAAAATTTATTTTACAACACTTCTTTTTTAGGAAGAACAATCGCCTTCGTGCTCACTGTTTTAATTTTCAAATGGTTTCTAATAACATATTTTTATTTTATCAAACATAATAATAGCTTTTGGAAATTTTATTAAATCGTATGATGATTAATGATTTTGTAATGGTATTCTACTATATAAAAAGAAAGAAAAATGAATCATTTCCTGTTTCTTTAAAATATTGCAATATAAGATGTTTGCACACACATTTGAATTAGTTATTCAGTTTTCTCTAATAATTGGTTTCGATAAAAGCGAAGCGAAGGATATTATAATAAATGATTTTATTGCTTTGAGTATTTCCTGTGCAATTCACCATACGATATTTATTTGTTATTGTATGTAGTAGAACTCCACATTTATCTCATACAAATTTTCAATAACATAATTTTATAAAATAATAAACAAAATTGTAATTACATTAATTTGGCTTGTTTTATATTTAATTATAATTTTATGCAAAATTGGTACTCATTTTGTCCATATATGTTCTACTAACCGCATCAGCGTTATTAAATTTTAAGTATCAATTAATATGTTGCAATTTACCTAAAATTTATGCATCGATAAGTGCAACATTAAAAAAAGATGTTTGAGATTAAATTAACCATTAATCTTGCCCATTTGTATTATTTTTATAAGCACACAAATAACCTTGAACGAAAACAGTTATATACGTAGTTTAAAAAGGTTTTGTTCTTTTATTATCCGCAGGTATAAGGGTAGACTTTACCAAACACGTAATTTAGATATCCCTAAAATATACCTGCTTATATACCAATCCGCCCTTAAAACAACAAGGATTGTTTAAATAAAATAAATGTCCGTTACCGAGAATGCGGTTTGTTCGTTCGTCTTCCTAATTAAACAGGCCAACATTTATTTTGCTAATCATGAGATGTTTACAGACGAAACGGCCCGAGGCAAGACTACAAGTTTTTTTATTGTTTTGCTCAGACCGAAAAAGCAGAAGTTAAAAACAAAAATGCAAAACCATCAATGTCAAACTATAAAAAAATAATGGTATTGTAATGCGCCATACCTATGTTCAATATTATTCACAGGAAATGTAAAATATCTGTATTCAAATAAGGTAAATAATAACTACTATCGGCGACAAACTAGTAAACACATTATAATTTCTTAATTTAGAACATAAAGCGCCATCTATTATAAAATAGGTGATCTTGAATTAATACTGCTTCAGGTTTAAACCAACATTGTAGTAACAAGAATTTTACTTGTACAGAAAAATTTAAAAGATTTATTTAAGGTATCAAGCGCCATCTAACGCTAACTAGTAAAAGTAGTCAATAAAATATGCACAATTAAAAACCATTTCTCTAACTTTATTTCAGAACTACAGAAATCTGCAATTAAATATCTATTTTGTAGATTTAATTTATTAATCGAATTCAGGATTATCTTGCAATTTAATTTTTATTAAATTAACAAGTAGTAAATAAATTTATTTCACATACAAAATAATATGAATATGAAGAATGTATATTCTTAATATACTTGGACTTCGGTATGCAATAAGAAACCAACCGACAAAAAAATTATTACACCATATTAAAAGATATAACGTCGTTTTGTATCAATCATATTTTGTGTTTAGTTAATGTTTAGGATCAATTTTTGTTTAATCTTAAAATATACATATTTAAAAATAAATAAATAAATAAAAATCGTATTATAGATGAATTACTTGATATTTGCAAGTATTGAGCATTATATTAGGTTTGTTTCAACTGGCGTTCATTTAAATCATTTAAAACGTGGTGGTATAACATACGATACATCGTATTACACATAGAGGGCACCACCGTACATAGTTTTTAGTATAATTTCAACACAAACACCCAAATACTTATAAAAACCAAGAAGCTTATCAAAAGGTAAACTTTTTATCATAATATCAGACTGCATTTTATTTGTTAGCAGATATTTTATAATAATCTATTGTCTCATGTCTCATATCTTTTATGATGTGTATGATTTGCTTGATGACTTATGGTACCATAATTTTTATTAAAGAGTTTTACACACTCTACTCATCATTTCCAGTCAACTTGTTTAAGAAATTCTTCAGATAGATAACTTTATTGGCCGCCTTACATATTGCCATACATTCTGCCTCAGTGCTCGATAGAGTAACAGTTTTTTGTTTACTGCTTTTCCAAGACATCACAGAACCACATAATTTAAAGATATTCTATATATGATTTTTGTCTATTAAACTGTTGCCCCAATCGACATCTACAAAAAGTACTATCTCATTACTAACATTTGAAAACAGTAGCATTTAGTCCCTTTGAGTTATCTTAGTAACTACTTAGCACTTTTTTAGTGTTGCTTCCCGTGTGATTTATGGAATTGACATAAATAGCTCACACTGAACCTTTGATTTTAAATCTAATACTTAATCCTTTATCAAAAAATTTGTTTCGCATTTGTTACTGAAAAAGATGAAGAAATCATCAACGTACAAAGTTACAATAGATATCATCTTTTCTTTTTATGAAAAAACAATGCTTATATTTCGACAGCAACCCCACAAAATGCAATTCAAATAACTAACAATAGATGTAGACCGCACTAAATGCAACTAAAAAGTTAATTTCACTTATATTATTATTTTAGAATAATTACATTATTATTCATATCTCATCAATGTTTATATGTTTAATAAACATAACCAATAAAGTAGAACTCAAATCATAGAAAACAACTACTAGAGATAAATATATGTTATATTAGCTAGTTCTCAGGCATTGTTTTGTTTCTATGACTTCGATAACTTTTCTTCAAACATTTTTTTTTTACATTGACTGGTTTATTTCCCATGTTTGTTTTTCCCTCTTTGCATAAAGAAGTAACAAAATTCATTAAAATTTTTGGTTTTGGTAGTCTCTCGAATGTTCTAGTTGCTTCTTGAGGTATATTTTCATCTTTTTCAGGAACATTATCTTCATTTTGTCGATAGGGCAGACAAAAGTAGGGAAATTTGATCTTTATTGGCTTCTGTCATAAAGACTGAATCGACTTGACGCGTAAATTTGAAAATCAGCGGAAAGTTTTTGCAACTATAATGTGCGTAACAAGCAGATTTAATCTTTATTGGCATTTGGCAAATTAGGTAAAATTATTCATTAAAATGACAACATACGGTTTTTAGTAGGTAGGGGAAGCATTTTCATTCTGAGTAGGGAAAAGTAGGGGAATTTTACGTGGTTTGTAGGGAACACATTTTTTAAAGGTTAACATCACTGGGCATTTCTACCATACTACATTTTAATTGAACTTTACTAACTTTGTTGGATTGAGTTGGGGTAATTGATTTTAAACCTTTGTTTTTCATTAAACTATATTTGATTATTTACTTTTTTAGACATTGCAATTTGGTTGCCAGTTGTGATAATGAAGTTTTATCGATGATTTCGATTCTTTGGTTGAAACAACATGATAAAGCTACAACTACTTTGCACCACCAATTATTATCTAACTTGTGTCTAAGAGCACATAAATCAATTATTCAAACTCATTATTTACCATCAAGCGATGCCGTACCACCAAGATGCACTGATGAGGATTTGAGAAAACTGAAACAATTGTCTGTGTTTGGTTGGCCGCTTTGGAGTTGGATTGAGTTTGGGTAATTGATTGTAAACCTTTGTTTTTTATTTATTAACTTGGCTCCAAAACATTTTGTCAAGGTTCTTATTCTGTGCTTTATCTTTAATCCTCAAAAAATATATTAAGCACATTCTGCTATAATCATCAATAAGTGTGACAAAATATTTTGAGACTCCTATCAATCACTTTTTCATAGGTTTACAAACTTCTAACAATCCTTCTGCTCTACTTCCTTTCTTACAAAAAAAATAGTAGGGTTTGTTTACTTTCACAGCAAACTTTACAGCTTTGTTTCTGCATGTCTGCTGTACCATCTACTAGATAGATAGATAGATAGATATTTATTAATCCAATATGCAACTAAAAAATATAAACAGTATAAGCACAAGGTATATAAAATCACTGTTCAATTAGAAGTTTTTTAAGTTATTTTTATGTTAGTGCAGTTTTTTAGTGGGTTGTTTAATAAATTATAAAAATGTGCCTCTGCATACTTTACTTTTTAAAACTTGTGGTTTGAGTTTTGTCAGTTTGTAGCTTGCTGCAATACCTCGTATCATAATGATGTACATCCTTGGCTGACATAAATGTATTCCTATTAGTAAAAACGTAACACAGAAGTTTTAAACAAATAAATTGAAGTAACAGTTAAAAGACGGTTGGTTTTAAATGTGTTGCAACAAGATTCAGTAGGTTTTAGATTGAACATCAGTCGGATCACTCGTTTTTGTTGGATAAACACTCTATTAATGTCTGAAGCAAGACCCCACACTATGATATTATAACTGATTATAGAGTATGTTAATTCATAATAGACATTGATAATAGTTTCAGTTGGAAGTGAGCTTATTAGGTTTTTAACGGCAAAATAAGAGCTACTGGTTTTAGAATTCACAGTTTTAATATGTGATGACCAGTTTAAGTGTGAGTCTGAGGTTACACCTAGAAATTTGGCTTCAGATTGAATGGATAATTTGTTATTTAAAAAACTGTAACTTTCTGATGGAAGTGTAGCATTATAGTTTCTAAAATTAACAATTACTGTCTTGTTTATGTTTATTAAAAGATTGTTACAACTGCACCAATCTGAAAATTCCATTAATACACTTCTAATTAGGTGGTTTACTTTTTCAACTGAATCCGCGGATACTAAAATAGATGTATCATCTGCATAGAGAAAACATTGTCCGCTTTTAATAAAATGTGGTATAATAATAATAATAATAATTTATTTATTCCATTGGATCTTACAGATATTGGTATCGTCACATAGAAAACTTAATTAATATATATATATATATATAAAATAATATAAAAATAGTTTAAATCTAATTACTAAAAAGTTATTTAAAAACACATTAAAAAATATTTACAATTAAAAATTAACAATTAAAAAATAGCATTTTTACCACTTATCTTCTAAAAACTCACTGTATGTATAATAACATTTACAAATTAAAATTGATTTTACAGTTTTTTTTTTTAAATTCATGTTTAGGTTTCTAATTTTTTCGGGCAATTTGTTAAAGCATTGAAAGCTACATATAAAGGACTTTTTTCAAATAACGTTAATTGGTAAATCATTTATAAACATTAAAAATATTAATGGTCCACTTCCATATTCACGTGATACTGGTCTGAAGTAACGTCATTGACTTGAACACAAAGTTTTCGGTTTTTTAGGTAATTTTTTAGAACCTCTAGCATATTTCCCCGTATTCCTAATCTGGACATTTTATACGCAACAAACTGTAAATTCAGACTATAAAATGCACTTGTTAAGTCAAAAAATATACCTATAACAATTTTCTTTGCATTTAAGTTGTCCATTATATGTTGAACAAAGTCAATTGTTGCTGTTTCGGTGGATTTGTGATTTGCCAATTCAGCATTTCTTTTTGGGATTCTTTGTTCAGGCATTCGTTGCACATGGCCGTACCATATAAGTTGTTTATCCCTAATGGCATCTGTGATTGTGTGGGTAGTCCCCATTATCTCTCTGATGCGCTCATTCGTTATTCGTTTTGTTTTAGATCTTCCGGCCGCTTTTTTCCAGAAGTCTATTTTTGTCGCTCTTAGTATTTGTTCTGCTCTGACTTTCATTGGCCATACTTCCGAGCTATATGTTGTGATGCTTTTGATTATGGTGTTGTATATTCGTTTTTTGTTTTCCTTTGTGTCTTATCTCATATCACGCCATTTAGTAAGGTAGCAGTTTTTTCCTTTACTGCTGTTTTCATTGTACCATCTCGTGAGATAGTTATTCCTAGATATTTGTATTGTTTGCAGTGTTGTGACGTCTCTTTCGTATTGACGTTGAAGAGTCACCTGTGCTAGAGTATCAGCAGTCGTGATCACATGGTTCCCCACTTAATTGACCAGAGACTGGAGGTGCTCGTGCGCCACCACATCGGAGTGTAGACACAAAGTACAACGACAGGGTATATTTTAATTAATGTTTATTCGTAATAGGATTATATATACAAATTTACAAGAACGGGGGTCAGGAATGCGGTGCTGAAAGATGGGACAGGATCGGGAGTTGTTGGTGGAGACCTGGAACTGGATCGGGAATCTGGAGATGGCTCGACTTTTGGCCGCCGCACACTCTCGGTTGAATACACAAAAGAGGAGTTTGAAAAAACTGGAAAATTGTTGGTTCGACTTACGTTTTTTTAACTAGTACTGGGATTTGAATACAACGACGGGCGGTTGCAGACTGGCAGGAACTAGATGTATTTAAAAGGAAAGAAAAGAGAGGAAATAAACCAGAAAGAATTTGATGGAAGGGGAAGAGCGGAAACAGAGTAGCCAACACAAATAGAGGGTGCGTAGGGAGTGGCCTATACATTCCAAAATAATAATTAAAAATAAATTAATACAACATAAACCCTGAATATATACAGTTACTCCACAAAAATCCTAAAACCCAATTTCCCTTAATAACTAAGCTATGTACAGTTTAGACAAACGTTCGCCGGGTTCGGACGGTTGCATACAGTAACTAGTGATTTACCTATTTATATTATAGCAAATCACTAATTACTGCACAAAAGAAGATACTAGCCACTTCTTACTTCCGGCGGAGGTTTATTTTACCCATGGCAAACCCCATATGGGACGCCTATGGGGCCCAGCACACGAGCAACAACTGATGTCCAACATCAGCTTTGCGGCAATTTACGTTCGGCAAAAAACAAGGGTGCCGTGAGTGTACAGTGTGTGGAGAACTATCGATAGTCGGCACCATCGATAATTATCGATAGTTTACATCAAACCATCGATAATTATCGATAGTTTTTCGATAGACAAAAAAAAAAAAAAAAAGATGGCGTAATAAAAATCAAACTTAATAAAAACTATGTATTTACAAGAAATAAAATTTATAAAAATAACATAATACTATTATGTATTTCAAAAACAGTATAATAATTGATATAAATTTACTATTTATTTTTATTCAATTTTTATTAATAAAGATTAAAACACTAACATTTTTAGGTTTTAATTGAGATTTTTGATCTGTGATGATTTGACCAGTCGCGCTAAATGTCCTTTCCGACTCCACCGACAATGCCGGTATACATAAATACTAATAGGCATAATTTGCCCATTGGGTTTAACTCTGGAGCCATCACCTATTAAAACAAAACTTGTATAATACGAAATGATTTATTTGGTTTATTATACTTACTTTCCAAAAGAAAAGTGGATCGGTGTCCTCTGCACAGTTTTGCCTTTTGAGGTATTGCCTCTTACAAATGATTACATCTGCAGCTATGCCCTTGGATTTCTCCTCCACTCTCTGTTCCACAAATGAAAAAAGCGAACTCTTTGTCGTTACTGTTGTTGTTGTTCCCTCACCGTTCCTTTCAATTTTCTTTATAATAACATTCATTTCATGCTCAACAAATGTTGTGCCTTGTGTTGCATTTTCAGTGGTTCTAAAACCTTTTTTTTTAAACCTCGGATCCAAAATTGTGGATGCTCTGGTGATCGTTCTAGATTCATACGGGAATAATCTTTGTTTCACCGACTCTAGCAATCCCTTACAAAATAATTTGCCTTCTCCTGTAATTGCTTCTTTAGCCATTAAATGGTTATATATGCCAAATGTTATTGGAATAATCAAAGATACTGTAACATATTTTTATGCAGACACTTTTTTTGTCGCATTATTGAAGCAGCTTAAGCATTCTTTAATATCTTTTAATACAACCATCTCATTGGCTGTTAACAGATTGGGTGCATTACGCAGCTTTAATAAAGTGCGATTGACTACATCGCTAGTGTCCAATAATCGCTTTATCATGTCATATGAACTATTCCACCGAGTTTGCACTTCTTGAATCAATTTGTACTTATTTCCATCATTTCGCTCGATATGTTCCTCTTTCAAAGTTTCTGCTGCTAAGGTGTTGCTTTTAAAATATCGCACAATTTCCTTACATTTGCTAATTATACCTTGAACACAATCCAATTTTAAATTATCCTGCACTACTAAATTTACTGTGTGAGCATAACATGGCAAATGACGAACTTTTAGTAAGTCGCAAGCTTTTATCATGTTTGCGGCATTGTCGGTCACAATGCAGCAAACTTTGTCTTCAATGTTCCACACATGAAAAGTTTCTTGCAAAACATCTGCAATATTTTGCGCAGTGTGCGATTTACACAGCGCCTTGGCGGTTAACAAAGAAGCCTTTAATTGAAAATTTTAATTGATAAAATGGCACGTAATTGAAATGTACGATTCTGATGTAATAGACGTCTAAATATCTGTAGTTATGGCAACATAACTAATAGTATTTAAAATTTCTTTCAATGCCATGACACCTTCATTGTATACTTCCTTTATAAGATTTTCCCGAAGAGTAAATTTGCTGGGAAGAACATATTTGGGATCCAGAAGATTTATAAATTTTTTAAATCCAGTATCAGCTACAATACTAAACGGCTGGAAATGGGTCGCTATCATCATAGCTAAGGCATAATCATTATAATCAAGCTCCTTCTTCTTCTGCGATTTATTTTCATATTGTATCGATCGTTTGAAAAATGGACTTATTGATCGCATACTAGATCGTGGCAAACTAATGTTGCTCGTGCTCGAACACGATAGTGTATTTTCCATTGAATTTTCAGTGACCGAGCTTGTATGAAATCTCTTTAAGTGGTCACTCAAATTAGAAGTGTTCCCACTGGTTTTATATTCCTTCCCACACGTTAGACATTTTGCTAATTTACGGTCCTCAGATCGTTTAAAGTAGTTCCACACCATCGACATTTTTTTTCTTTTACTAGGAGTTTCCACAATGTTTGCACTTGTTTTTGCAGTTGCACCTGCATTAACACTAACAAACTCACAGTCCGAAAGATCTAAAGAGTGTGAATTTAAATGTTCCCTTTCACGGCTTCCACCTTCACCTGCATTCTTTGCTAAAAAGTGTAAAATATCATTTTTATTTTGTAAAAATTGTACCAATTAAATTATTTACCTTTCTTGTTCATGTTTTTAATTAAAAAAATGTCCATTGTGTATATTATATATTGTAATAGCAATAATCACAAACAAATATAGTAACAAACTGAACAAAACAAGGATGTACAAATATATAAATAAGCGTCAAGCGAAACGAAACGGCAAACTTTGCAAAGTATTCAAAGTAAGAACTAAGAAATTTTAAATAGAAACGGTGTCAAAACACTCAAAACAACTGAAAGTGAAAGTTGAAACTAGTCTGAACAAGTACAGTTACTACAGTTAAAATTAAAAACCGTTAAATTCAATTCTTAGTATTCTTTCTTACGTGCTTGCACTGTTGCCAGATTTGACAATGTTTTTAAAGAGTATTAATGAGTATTAAAACTATTGCAGAATAAATAGTTAGTTATATAATTTCAATAAATGACAATAAAATTATAAATATTGTGTTATAAAATTTATAAATCTAAGGTAAATATTTTTGAATTATTATAAATCAATCACTAATATTGTGGATCCGGCAACATTGCACACGCAGGAGCTATTTGGTTCGGTTCATTTTGTTGCGATCAATAACTTGAACCAACCAATAGCAAGACGTCTAACAGTAACGAGAATAGTCGAGTGAGTTTTGTTTCTAATGCCGATCATAGATGCCGATAGTGGCGATACTGGCGATAGTGTGGCATTTTACTGATAACGAATTCGGCGTCCTCGGATTTCTCGGCGAATTTACTTTTATTTTCCGCTTCGGCGCTCTAATTTATAGTTTGCCCCCTGCAATTTTGGCAAAGTTACACAATACTATCGAAAACTATCGATAGTTTTATAAAACTATCGATTGTCATTTGATAATTAAAACTATCGATAACTATCGATAGCACATCGATAGTTCTCCACCTCTGCACTGAGTGCAATAAGGGCAGTGTCAAACTAGGGATTACAACACTCGCAGGTAAGTAATAAAGCCCTAGTGATTACATGGGATTGCACGTGGTTCGATAGGTTATATCCGCGTGCATCCTCAAACAACGGAGTGGCAAGCCGACAAACACGCAGGTTTATTGCGTCATCAATTAAACATCATGTTGCGGTCATGAAAAGTGTCGGTGTCGGTAGCCGGCTAATTACGATGTTTAATTAATGGCAGCGTGGTAGGCCACCCCGTATACAGCTAGTTGCAACCAGGGGTACCTAGCATACCTGTTATAATTCACGCGGCTTGTTGACGGGGTTCGTTACAGTGTTTAATAATCTTTCCATATCTTTATAGTCCTGGGCGACTACCACCTGATCATATCATACGCGAAGCATAAGGTCTGTTTCAACATACGATTTGGACAGTTTGCAAACCGTTCAAACTGTGCACACAAACAAATATTTGTCATCCTTAAGCAATCTTTTATACACAGTAATTTGTTTGTGTGCATAGTTTGAACGGTTTGCAAACTGTCCAAATCGTATGTTGAAACAGACCTATAATGTGTAAAGTAGCATATTGTCGGTGATGGGTATCCCCATATTTCTACATTTGTTTTTCCAAGATCTTAGGATTGCTTCTAAATATACCTTAAATAATGTTGGTGACAGGCAGCAGCACTGCTTTAATCTTTTTGTTACTATGAACCCAAGTGTTACCTTTTTCCAATTTTTATTTTTGTTATAGGTTTGTTGTATAGTGCCTGGACCGCTCTAATTATGCCGATGTTTATGTTTGTTCTCTCTAGTACTTCCCAAAGCTTTTCTAATGGAACGCTGTCATATGCTTTCTGTAGGTCAACAAAAAGTAGGTGTACTTCTTGATTTCGTGCCATCTTTTTTTCTATTAATTGTGTTAGGGAGAATAGATGGTCTATCGTAGATCTACCAACTCTGAAGCTTGCCTGTTTTTCTGCTTCTATTGTTTGATATTCCAGTTCCTTTCTGTTCTTTAGTATTTTCCCATATATTCTACTCAGAGAGCTAGTGACTGATATCCTGCGAAAGTTTTTGCATTTTGTTTTTAATAAATAAAAAATAAACATAAAAGTTCTAAAATGTTGAGTTCAAATAAATTATTTAAATTGTTTATAAAGCCATTACTTAACGATCAGATTACATTTTTTTAAATATTTAATGTTATTTAATTTTGTAATATTTTTTGGCTTGAACATCTTTAATCTTTCTTTATATTTTTTAATTACTGATGTTGCCCCCTTTCTCAATATTATTATTTAGTTTTATAAGTTATATACAAACATCTTCTTATTTATTATATTATTTAAAATATTGCGTTATTAAATTTATTAAAAGTATTTGTTACTTTGTAAACGTAGTATTGTTTTTGTGACTTTATTATGATATAAATAAAATGATATTGATTTCTTTTTTAAATATAACTTGTGCGCTTAACCGCTGGCGACAACTGAGTTGCTTAGTCATCAAGCCAATGTTTCTAGTCAAATATATCTAAGCGTGTAGGCTTTTTGTCTTTGATAATATCTAGTGACTGGGTATTTTTGACGTTAATTACTTTTATATTGTTATCAGCACAACCGGAAGTTTTTATTTTACGACGAATAATATAGTTGTGTTTTACGGTGTTGATTTTGATCTGGGTTGTGTTTGCATGCCAAAGGCGACTTTTGCATGTTTATGTATCATATGGCACATGTGTAGTATGTAGGCTATATTAGTTCGGAATGGGACACTTCGGCGCGGCCAATTAGGCGCGGCCGTTTCGGCGCGAGGACACCTCGGCGCCGGCCAATTCGGCGCCGGCCGTTTTGACGCCAGAACTTTTCAAATAAAACAAAAGTATATATACACATTATAATAAAAATTGATTTGTTTTGTGAAACATAACAGATAATGTATGATAAATAAAATATAAAATACATATAAATTACATAACATATAAAACAAAAATTATACATAAAAATCATAATATATGTACGTACATATTTAAATTGTCAAATATACAATATATATTATAATAAGTAAACATAATTTTGACCCGCAAATATTTATGGGTAATTAATTATCACTTTTTACTGATAGGTAATAACCTGAAAAATATAAAGGATAATAGCCTATTAAAATAACTAAGTAAAAGAATTAAAAATATAAAATAGTAAAAAATACCAAATAAATTTTTATGATTATAATATATTTGTATATACTAAGTTTTGGCGCCGAAACGGCCGGCGCCGAATCGGCCAGCGCCCAAACGGCGCCGAAGTGTCCTAGACCCATATTAGTTTAGACACTTCCAAATATAATAATGTTGCCTCTTTGTGGATACCACCATATATTTAATAAAATATCAAATCTATGGTGGCAGCTTCAAAAACGTATAAAGTAAATATAACCTGCAGATAAATTTACTTTATGAGAAATATAGTTGATGCTGTTGACTGGCATCAAACGTATGACTGTGATACTATTTCAACAGAGTTGGTGGTTTTGTTTTGGTTTGCCATGCCTTGGTGCAGTATGAAAACAAATAGTCTAACGTTACCGTGTACATATATTGCATGCTTCGTAAATGTTTTATTTTGTGTACAACGTAGTTAAGCCACAGCAGGAGTAGTATGCTTTGCATACCGCGTGTAGTATTGCTTTGTAAGAGCCAAAAACTGTTGAAGCATGGGCTTTGTTCTTTGGTAGATGACTTAAAGTTTTATTAAATAAAGTTAAATTTCAGTATATATGTGTCGATTGTGCGTTGATTATATTTAGATTGATATTCTTGCTGTTGACCATAGGATTTGACTGACAAAAAATTATGAAACAATTTAATTATTATGTTTTGCCAATGTTGGAGCGGCTGTTTCTATAATGCGCGAGGATGTGTTTACTAACACTAAATTATTTATATAAACTTGCCCTATACTGTGAGATTGTAAGGAAAACAGGAAACATAACATAATTTTTAAAAACTTAATATCTATTAAACTATCTTATTTAAATACTAATAGTTGCCGCATAGTCAATATTAATAAAAATAGAAACAAGTAATCTACTATAAAATAAAAATGCATTAAATTATTAATCGCTGCTGAATGAATCTAAAGCAAAACAAACAATTTATATCAGTTTAACCTTTTTAACAAATAAAAATTAAATTTACGGTTCATCAAATTTATGTCAAGGTTGTTATTTATTGATATGATAAACAACCATTTATAATTCATTCTTATAGCAATGTTAGTGAAAATTTTAATTTTAACTTGTAAACACCCTGATCATAAATGGCCTTCCAAATGCCACGATATTGCTATTTTAGAAATAAATTAAATCGTATTTGTGAGCAAGTATATAAAGCCGGTCTTAATATTCCACAGGAAATATTAAATGCTTCATTATTTGCAACAGGTTGGGGAATGGTGGAATTTCAGGGTGATACTGCTGAGCACTTGCAAAAAATTACGTTGGCACCATATTTGTATACCACATGTAAAGAAGATTATAAAAATGAAGACCTAAATTTTTAAACGAAGGAATTGTTGATAATTGGCAAATTTGTGCCTGGAACAATAACGGAGACACATGTCAAGTAAATTTGATTTATATAATAAAATTTGTTAGAAGCAAGTTGCATGCAATGCAGATTGTAAAAATATGCTAACAAAAGCGAAATATTATAGTTAAACATTTTGCACCCACCTATCTTGAATAAAATAAAACTGATTGAATGTACATACATTATTTTGATGTTAATGACCGATTAGTTAATAAAATTTATTATTATTTTAGGGCGATTCAGGTGGTCCGTTACTAATGAAAACTACACGAAATGGTGATGCTTGGACAATTGTTGGTGTAACTTTATTTGGCAAAGCATGCGGCATGACTAAAAAACCAGGAGTCTATACGAGAGTTTCTAACTATATAGAGTGGATTGAATCCGTGGTGTGGCCCAATAAATAAAAATGTATTACATTTGACAACAAAATTTATAATTAATTGTAGAAATATACAAATATATTAAATAAAATTTTATTAAAACAAATTAGTTTTAATAATTTAAATTAGTTTTCTTGCTTTTCTTTCAAAAGGAAATTCTATGTTGCTAGATTATACCTGTAGTCATTTCGTTGGCTATATAGTATTTTTGTGTTACTTGAATATTCTTCTTCAAAACCATTAACCGTTCCAAAAATTCATTTTTTGGTCTCACACCCGCATGTTTACCGTCATTATTTAAAAAGTTATTAAACTTTACTAAATATATAAAGTTTAGACTATAAAACGCCACATATCAAAACTAAGACGATAGATTTTTGTGATTTTTTTACTAGGGGTGGTGAAATTAATTTTAAAATTTATAGTAGTTGGACAAATTTAAATTTTATTTCTTTTTTAATTAATCTAATCATATTATTTTTCCGAGAGTATCACAATATTTCAATAGCGTTACCAAAAATTTTTTTTTCAAATTGATAGTTAATTTTTTTTTTCATTGGGCTTTTATCAACTACTAGTAAAAATTATTTTAAGTAAAAAATGAATAGAAAACAATTAAAAGCATCTTTTTACAAAGCATAGGCTAAACATATTTTGAGTTAGGTGTTTGAGGCACTTTGTTTGCCATACCTTTAAATGAAAGATCCATCCTTCTTCTGCAAACTATTATTTTTATAGTTTTTTTTTACCTCTACTACAAATAAACCAGTGACGGTTTGTCAAAGTTGAAAAAAACCTGTTCATATAGAGTTTGTGCAAATCTCTATATGAATAGGTCTTCTTCATTTAAAAGTGCAAAAGTAAATGCACAATTTGCTATCAAATTTTTGAATTTTTGCCCACATCCTAATTTATACCTTCTAAAGTAGTTTTTTTATATTCACAAACAATAATGAAATATTTTTTCAAACTTTTAAATGTCAGATTTGTGTTTTTAGTATCAAAATTAGTCAGTAAACTGATTTTCATCAAAAGTAGCTCCCATACGCCGTCAAACTTTATTTATAATTTTTGAACTTTTTACACTAACAAAGTCAATACTTGAAAACAGTATTAGAGACATCTGACAAGCAATTTAATATTTTAAAAAACATCTCTTTTTAGATAAAACCTAATTATCTAGTTATTTCTAAACGGTTTAATTTTTTAATTAAATTTTTGCATTATTATGAGCTATCCATCAATGTATAATGATTAAACCTTGCAAGTCATATTAACCCAATTTTTATCTACGGCAAAAATTTATTAAAAATATGCAATTTTTTAAATTTGATAAAAATAAACGCAAATGATGTCTAGCATCAATATACCACGCAAAAAGGTTTTTTATGTACAAATTTACAGAAACAGGCAAAATATTCTATTAATATTTATCCTTTTATTGAAAAACACTTAACATAAAAATCAACTAGATACGACTTTTAGTATTTATTAATCAAAAACACTATCTTTATGAGACCCTTTATGGGAAAACACTTGACATACCGATATTTGTCCCTGTATTGGAAAACACTTGACTAAAAGCCCAAAAACTGTTGCTCATTCAACCAAGCAAGGGTTTTTTAATCCAATAAATATTTTTAAACCAAGTCATAGTATGTATGTCAAAATCTAATTTTTGGTTTAGACATAAGTATTGGAAAACACTTCAAAGAAATCCCTAAAACTATCTAAACTATTGCACATTCAACAAAACTAATATGAAAGCCAACATCTATAATTTTGGTTTTGATATAGGATCCTACACTTTTTCAACACTTTTACAATAATTAAATAATTTTTTCATCTATAGTATGTAATTAGTTTTTTTATTTTGTAGCATAATTTATAATAATTTATTTCCCTTAAAATAAACTGCAAACTTAATTTTGTAGCACAATTCATTGTGGTTTTCCTAAAATAGTTACTAACTTGTTTTGTAGCATAATACCCGTGTGACACTATCTATAATTTTCTATTGAATTGTATATATAATTATAGACAAAACTTTAAAAGTTTTTATTTTAAATTAAAACTTTAAGAATATTTTTGTTTTTTTTTATAATTTACGAAAAATGTACGCATAAACAGTTTAAAAAAAATAGTTGGGTTATATTATAAATGTTGTTTCTTACATTTTATCTGTTAATTATAATGAATTATAAAGAAAAACTAAAAATGTACTTAAAATTTCAATCTACAATAAAATTGATGATCATTTGTGCATTTTGCAGACTTTTAAAGTTCGTTTGCATTCTAGAATATCAAATGATTTTATTCTTTCTTGCTAACTTGAGTTGTTTTGCATAAATGATGTAATATCAAAAAATATCTTCTGTCCAAAATACCAATTTCTATGAATATTCTTGAAGTAACGACTTGTAGATATTTATTAAAAATTGTTGAGTTAATAAGTCATTTCAAATTGAAGTTAATAAAAAACAACAATCATATATTTTAATATATTTAAATACGATGCCTGATGAAGTTAGTAATCACTAACGAAACGTAGAATTACAATTGCACAGCTAAAATACAAAGTATACATAATGATTTTAAATTAAATATTAATTTATTAATTTTGCCAACATAAAGTACGTTACCTCATGTAAAATTTAACCACGCGATTTTGATGGATGCAATTTTTTAAAAAAACATTGATGTGGAAACACAACTAAAATACCTTTTCAAACAGATATAGAAATTCTTGGAAAATCAAAAACGCAGGCTTTTAAACGATTTTATAATTTAGAAAGGAAATTTTGGCATAATAAAGAATTGCATAGAGAATACATAACTTCATCAAAGAATACAAAATTTTAGATCATTTGAATAAAGTAAAAGAAATTAACAGCAATGGATTTTATCTACCTCATCATGCGGTACATAAAGAACCCAGTACCGCAACTAAATTGCCAGTTGTTTTTGATGGTTCAGCTAAAACATCTTCAGGTTATTCACAAAATGGTATAGAGCATACAGGTCCAAATTTTCAAATATTCAAAATGATTTATTTTCTATATTACTAAGTTTTAGAAAGCATAATTATCTCGATTCTTCCATTAATATATATGAGTTAAGCACAGTCACATATGGCACTTCTTTATCGGCATATTTAACAGTACGGTGTATGCATCAATTAGCATATGATTTTGAAAAAGAACACCCAGAGGCCTCAAGAATAATAAGAAGCGATTTCTATGTGGATGATTTACTACCGGTGCTGATTCTATTGAAAAAATTATAAATATTAAAAACGACATTGCTTTATTTTAGAATCGGGCAATTTTAAATTAAGAAAATGGGCGTCAAACCAAACTTCTATTGTAAAAAATTATACAGTTGAAAATATAGTAATTTCAGATGCTGAAAATAAAACATTAGGTATAATAGGTATATCAATACCTTTATTCTCGGAAACTGACAAAATTACAAAACGTATTTTTATATTATCACAAATTTCACAAATATATGATCCCTTAAGATTACTTTCACCCGTCATAGTTAGTGAAATGATAATGCTGTAAAAGTTATGACAATATAAGCTTAACTGGGATCAGATTATTCATAATGAGCTTCAGAAAGAACGGATCAAATACAGAAACTGTTTAAAATGTTTAAACCAAATTCAAATACCTAGACATGTAATCACTAAAGATGCTACACGTATAGAATTACACTGATTTTGCAATGCTTCCATTCATGCTTATGGAGCGTGTATCTATTTATGTTCAAGAACTAGAAACGGAACCATACTTTTGTGTGAATAATCTAAAGTAGCACCTATCAAATCATTAATAATACCTCGTTTGGAATTATGTGCTGCAGATCTTTTGGCAAAATAAACAAACAAAGTATTAAATTCATTAAACATAAACATTAAAACATGTATTTTGTGGACATACTCCACTATTGTATTAGCTTGGTTGAATGCATTGCCTAAGTTGTCAAAAACATTTGTTGCCAATCGAGTAACAGAAATTCAGAGAACTAGAACTCATTTGCGGCGCCATGTGTCATTAAAAGACAATCCTGCAGATTATTTATCTAAAGATGTACCATTTATAAAGTTAAAAACATTGGTAATTTGGTAGAATAGTCCAACCTGGGTATTAAATAACTCAAACTGGCCAAACACACAATACTCTATTGATAAATTACCTGAAATAAAAGCAATCACTATAAAAGTAACAAATAATTACGAAATTTGTTTAACAAAGTTCTCAAATTTAAGCAATTAGCGTATTATTGCTTACTGTCAAAGATTTATCAACAACGCCAAAGTTAAAGAGGAAAATAGAAAATATGAAACTCTGTCTTGTAGTGAAATATTGCATTCACAAAAGTAGCTAATAAAAAAGGTACAGCATAATTCATATTTTGATCAAATATATTGCATCAAAAATAGCAAACTTATCAATAATAAAAGCCAAATTCTGTCTCTAAATCCTTTTTTAGACCATAAAAGTATATTAAAAGTTGGGGGCGTCTGGGTAATTCAAATTATGAAGAAGACAAAAAACATCCAATGATATTGATTCAGGTCAACACTATATTACTAAATTAATTTTCAAACGCGAGCATGAACGTGCAGGAGTACAACATTTGCTCTATTCAGTCAGGCAAACTATTTGGCCGGTAAATGGTTGTAATTCAGCAAAAAAGGTTGTACGTAAATGAATTACGTGTGCAACCAACTCACCGTTTCACATAACAGGAGTAGATTATGCAGGTCCATTTTTGATAAAAAATAAAAAAAGAAGAAGCTGTAAATATGTTAAATGTTATATTGCATTATTTATATGTTATAGCACAAAGACTATGCATCTTGAATTAATGACAGAATTAACTACTAGTGCATTTATTTCTACATTTAGACGCTTTACATCAAGGCGCGGAAAACCATGCGTAAACTCAGATAATGGCAGAAATTTTGTTGGAGCTATGGCAGAATTAAAAACATTTTTATCAAACAACGATAAATTAACCGAAAAAAAGCACTAAATACCACTTTAAGCGCGTATTAGGAGACAGTCATTTGACATATATTATGATGAATTATATACAGTTATTGTACAAATTGAAGCCACTCTTAACTTTAGACCTATAACTCATTTGTCAAATAATCCCAATGAATTAAATCCCTTAACTTCTGCCCATTTCCTGATAGGAAAACCATTAAAAAATATCATAGAAATCAAAGGCGCCAGACTGTCTACATTTGAAAGAATTCAAAAATTAAACTAACACTTTTGGAAGCGGTAGTCAAAAGAATATATTTGCAAGTTGCAGCAAAAGAAAAAATGGAAGCAACATTGCAAAAACATTAAGTTGAACTAATAGTAATCATCAAAGATAACAATCAACCCCCAATAAAGTGATTGCTAGGACGAATCATTAAATTTCATCCAGGTGCAGATAAAGTTGTACGAGTAGTGTCAATACGTACAAAAAATGATGTTAATCGAAGATCTGTGCATTTGTTTTGTCCCCTTCCCTGTTTAAAAACTGTTAAAGAGTAATATTGTGTATAATAATTAGATTTTTTTTTTGAATTATTGAAATGTGTTTCTTTCAAGGCGGGAGTTTTGCAAACTAATTTGCATTTTCAATGCCATTTATAATAAAATTGATTGATTAATATTTAAAGTTTGTTTCTTCCCGCTACTCAGATTTTCTGTTTTAAATTTAAATTTGTTTTTTTCCCCGCTGTACTCTAGATTCTCTTTGTGTTATATATCTGCTTCATTCAATCCGATAGGTTTGATTATATTTTGATTCATATACCTAATCAATTGTTATGTTTGAATGTTTACAGATATCCTACATTAATTTCTTTTACTTCGTTAGACAAATCTTTTTGTGTATGTTTATTTTTATTTGTTTTGATGGTCAGCCATGCGGATGACGTTTTATGAGTTGCCATTAGATGCCTGGTTTACCTGAAAATGTAAATTTTATCATTTTATCTTCAAGCAAGGTTTTATTTTCCTATAAAACAGTATTCATTCTCAAGAAATCTTATTATGCTGGCCATACACTTAACAGCACAATTGACAATTAACCTTGAATAACCGTTTGTTCAATTATAATTGAGCGTGTGTGTGATGTGTTTGATTAATATTCAAGTATACTTGAGCGTGTGTAGACAAGTTTGATTTGTTTATCTCTTTTGCACGTGGTATTGTCTTATTGCTGTTGCATGAGTTTTCTATTTTTTTCAAAATTTCCGGTGATAAAAAAACGAGACTAAAAAAGTTTTTTACAGGTAGTTTTCTGCACTTTTTTTTTCAATAGCTAATAATAAACCAGCAATAGCCAAAACATCATTTGTAGAAGTAATATTATTTTTAATAATACAATGATATAGTGCTTAAGCGCAACCATCTTCGTTTGATTCTCCAATGGAACTGAAACCGTTCAATTATAAGTGCGCAATATATTGACCAAGTTTAACTGTCAATTATATGTATGGCCATTGGCATTACCTTAGATTGAAGTTGTTAAATAATTTTAGCTAGCTTATTAGATGTTAAAACTTAAATTTTGCACAGTGTGTATGCACTTGTTGTTTGCACAGATTGCACGTAATAAACTTTTTATTGACAATAAAATTGTTAGGCAGATAGAACAATAAAATAAAATATAAATCAATCTTATTGTCAATTGTGAGTCGAATGAGAATTACAATCATCTGATTATAGAAAATCAATCAAGTATTTTTTTAATAAATGCAAACTTATAGAAGCCAAATATAAAATTTAGAGGTTGTACACTCAACGCTCAATATAATAAATTTAATAACATAAGATAAAGTCTAAAACATTAAATACTGATTCTTGGAGTGTGCCACAAGTATCTAATATGTTATGTCTCAATCTCACAAAAAAAACATTATAATAGAGTTATTACCACTACCAAGTTTTTATGTATACACCCTAACAGTTTCAAAAACAGACTGTTAGTAAATGAAATAAGTACTCATTTTCTTCATGTACTAAAAAATGTATATTTTACATTTATGCAATATATATTAATAAACTCTACATTACATATTTTGTTTTTGTTATAAATAAGAACTGTAAGGATTATTAAGAGCAGCATACAGAGCTTGCAGCCTGCTACTAATTTTTATTAAACTACTAAAATGTCCTTTCTCTACATGAATCTTGTGAATTTTTTTAGATTTTTTCAATAAGCAATTTTTGAATATTAAGCTATCAAAACTTAAAAAAAATCAATTTTTTGCATTGTTTTAACATTTTTTTATCGTTTGTAACTTTTCGGGGTTGCATTTTTAGGAAAAAACTGTAAAGAACTTTTTATTCAAAATTGTTTGAAGAATCATTTTTTTACAATCAACCTTTTTTTCCTTAAATTTTGAAAATTTTGCAGAACTTTAAAAAACAGTTTTTCTTAAAAAATATGAAATAGGCCTTGGAAGTTACATAGCATTTACATTATATCTATAATTTTTCAAAATAACAAATCATAATCTTTATAAATTAACACATTTAGAAATCTTTGCCTTTTGCTTGTAACTAGACTTCTTCACTTGTATTATGCTCTCTTGCTCTATAATTTTGTGCCAAGTTTCTTTCCCGATTTCTCTCATTTTCCCAATTTCTTGGCAAGCATAACTATTTTAAGTGTAATATTTTTTTCCTAATCTCTCCTAGCTTTCCTTTTTTGCTCTTATTTTCTTTTTTATGCATTCCTGTTAGATTTTACATTCGTGTCTCTGTCTCACTCTTTCTTTGTACCTCATTGCTCTGTTTCCTGCATCTACTCTTAAATTTTCTTCATTTCTTTATCTTTGCTGAGACAAAGTTTTTTTGTTTTTTGTTTAAAATATTTTGAGCAATACTATTATTATAGTTTTAATGTACCTGTAATTCAGCCAACAAATATTTTATTATCTTTTTTGCATACAGAAGTCTATGTCTAACTGAACAAATGTTAGATCAAAACTGATGTTATATATAATTACAAAAATTGGAACAATTAACAAGTACTAAGTTAAGATCAAAGTTTCAATGTTCTGAACAATATGCAAAAGTACAATGCTATAGTCAGATCAAAGGTTCTTGTCATCTGCACTTATAATCAGATTTGTGTTTTAAAAACTGTGTTGAGTAAATATAACTTTTTAAAGTTTGTTTTTAAAAGTTATTAAAGCCTTAAGTATTGGTTAGTTTGTAATGATGCCAGCAGCATTTTAAGGTTAGAAGTTTAATTTATTTTTAGGTTGATGTTGATTGTAAAACATAGTATGACTAATATGAAATGAAGTATATGGTTTTTGTTTTGGCTCAGGGCCAGAATTTAATTAGAGATGTCAAGCGGTACGTGGAGCTGAATGTAAAACTGATCATTATCTTGCCATATCAAAAATGGACCTTGGCAGTAAATTTATTAGAAAAGAACGAAAAAAAAAATAAACAATTAAAAGTAAAAGTAGAAAATTTTCAACAAAATTAGTTCGACAGGAGAAATAATTGAATAACTGACAAAATTTTTACTGCAAAACCAAAATTTACGTCAGTAATCCACAAAAAAAAGTGTGCACACTAAAAAACAGTGTGATACTTGTATCCTAAAATAAAATCACCGTCCAATAGATCTGAAAGTTGTTAAAGCATCACCGTGTATTCAGGCGTTCGTTTCTAGTTTCAAAACTAAGATAACATGCCAAAATTTTATTGTATATAACCTGGCATCCAAACATTGTAAATACTATGACTTACAGAAACTGACACAGATTTGTTTACATCTACGTTTGCGTAATTTATTATAGATTACCTTAGAAAATATTGTACTATTGGGAACACAGTAACTATCTACAGTGACAGATGCACATATCAAAACCAAAACGCAATGCATTAGATCACTTTAAAAATAACAAATAAACAATTATTCAAAACTATTTAAGACGGTTTTATACTAAAATGTTTACAACACAATAAAAAAATATTACAAAAATTGCATGTTTATCATTTCATAAATTACTGCACAGCTAATAAAAAAACAAATAAAGCTGTTTTTGTATAAAACAGCATCAGTAAAATATAATGTTTTTAATAATTATTTGGTGTCTTTATTGCAAGTTAAGTAAACTATTATTTGGCTTAGCTTTCAATTTTATGCATAATATTTATTATTATCTTACCTGAAGTATACTTCTCAAAAGAAAATTTGGTAAAAAACAAACTTTGATAAGCTAACTATAACTATAACAATCAATTGAGAGTGGCTCAGTTGGGAGAACACAAATCTTGGTGCATAATTTGTCGTTCGAGAGTCGAGCCCCATCTCCGACAGAGAATTTAAAAAAAATGTGACATTTATTAATTCAGGTCATTACTCTAATATATGATTAGTGTCTATTAATTTAACCATAATTACATTTAATATAAGAGTGTAAATAGACCAAATACTAGACCTCGTCGGTATCTACAGCGCCTCCATTCTCTCAATTAACAGGTGGGACAGTGTATATTTATTATATTTGTTTTCAGGTACATATTCAAAAGCAGCTTGTGAAGTAGTATCACAAATGTAAGCCCTAAAACATTAACCCTTGTAGTAAAAAAAACTGAACATTTAAATTTTTTTTTAATAAAAAACTTTTTTTAAATGAGCAGACAATAAAATTTTTAGAACACAAACGTAACTGTAAGCAATTAAATCAATATAGATCATATTCATAATGTGTAACTACACTACATTTACAATAAATCTTTAATCTCCTCTAGCAGCAACTATATTTGTTTTCTTTGTTGTTTTTATTTTTAGAAAACAACAGTGTTTTTTTTTACTTTGGCTTAAAATGTTCTTTCTTTAGTAGTATATATTAGAGTTTTCTCTGTGATCAACATCTGGCAATACCAATTTTGCTAGTATACTATCAGTTCAATCACCTTCTTCTTTTTTGTAGTTTTCTAACTCCCAAAGCATTTTATAGTCTCAAGTTTCAACCATATTGCACATCTAACTGTTCTCTTTTGAGTATCTGCCCGAGTTTTTATTGTTTCTTTTGCAAGAACATCTTTTCTGGTGTCCTTATGCCTGATTCTCCTCCAGTTTGTTTTACTTGTTTTGTCAGTTGTTGATTGCCAATCCCGCATGCTCTCTGCTTGCGCAACTTACGTTGCAGTAGTAAAATATTGCTTCTATGCACCGTACGATTTCTTTATCTTAAGGTGTCAATTATATGGGGTGCACGGATGATCATCAGTTTTATTGCTATTTTGGGGTTTTAGGTGTATTTTTTGGTATTTCTTTGTAATTAACACATAGGGTGTGAGAAATAACATTTTTAATATAACCAAACTATTTTTTTTTTAAACTGTAAATGTGTACATAATTATAGGGAAAAACTAGAAATGTTCTTGGGGTTTTCAATCTGCGATGGAATTGATGATCATTTGTGTACTTTGCGGTTTTTTGAAGTTTCATCTATGTTTGCGTGTGTGGTTTGGTGGAGAGTTGTGGATGGTGTCATACGAGCATTGGTCTGAATTAGTCTAAATTAACTTAATTATTTTATATTGTACATTTTGTAAATGACTTTAATCTGTAATTGGAATATTTTCCGTTGGTTAAATAAATAAATAAATAAATAAATAAATTATATAATCCATAATTGCAGTCCATACACTTTACACCTATTAGTTAATTTTTATTGTCATCGTAGGTCTAATTATTATTAGTAGACTAAAAAGTACGAGAAGAAAAAAAATTAAAGTTTTTCTTCACAAACAATTTTTTTTTTCTATTAATTAAAAAATAATAATTTTAATCTTACAATTCGTAATTGAAAAAAAAAATGGGTGCTTGTGCTGATTTTACTTTATTTATTATAATCATCGTTTGTAGAGTCCGTTGTTTGAATATGTTGTTATTTATTATTGTTTTTGACGAAACAAACTTATTGTTATTGGTATTGTTATTACATAAGTTATGATTATTTTTGCTATATTAATTTGACAGAATTTTGATAAGAAAAAATATTTATAAATGAGTCAAAGGTTATCTAAATTTTTTTTTCAAAATTGATAATGAACATTAATACTATATTAACATCATCCATTCTGTAGCTAAATTCAATCAGTTCAATAATGATGTTTGTTGGAATTATATTATTATTATTCCACATTGTATGTCTTTATGCGAATGAAAGTAATAAAAAAAAAATTATTAAAATAAAATAACTTATAATTTATATTAAGATCTAGGCGATCTTTGCATTTTACCAAATGGAAGTAATGGAATTTGCAAAAGACTTGATGAATGTGAGGGTGCACGTGAAGAAATACTAAGAGGAATACATCCTCCAATATGTGGTTTTCAAGGATTATCACCTATACAGTGCTGTTCGCAAAATGGAATTAAAAGCCAAAAGTGTGAGTTGATTTAAATAAATTATATGCGATTTTATTTAAAAATTTAGTTTGCGATAGTATTACCAGGCGATTAAAGAAAAGAACTATTGTCTTTAACGGTGTAGATGCAGATATAACGGAATTTCCTCATATGGTAATATTTAAACTTAGTTGATCATAATTTAATTTAATTTTAATTTAGGCAGTACTAGGATATGCTGATGATAAAAATAGCATTACTTGGGGATGTGGAGGATCACTCATATCCTATAAACATGTATTGACAGCCGCTCATTGTTTAAGTACTAAATTGTAATTAAATTTTTATTTATAATTTAAATTAATAAAAAATATAAACTCTCATTTTTAGAGGTAAATTAAAATATGTCGGTCTTGGTTATTTGAAGCTACACACTTACACGGCGGATGCGTCACCATTTAACTTTACAATACTCAAAACAACAAAGCATCCTGATTTTAATCCACCATCTAAATACCATGATATTGGTATTATTGAATTAGATGAAGATGTGCTTTATAGCAACCTAATAAAACCAGCGTGTCTTTATATTGGAAAATCTATTGGAACTCAAAACTTAACAGCCACTGGTTGGGGTAGGTTAGAATATATGGCAGATGCTGCTGATCATTTGCAGAAAGTTGTACTAAAAGCTTATCCACATAAAGATTGTGTAAACGAATATAAAAGTGAAGCCTTAAGAAAGCTAAATAACGGAATTGTTGATGATTGGCAAGTCTGTGCTTGGACAGAGAAAGGTGATACTTGTCAGGTAATTCAGTAAATCTATTTTAACATATAATTTAAGTAACTGATTTTTTAAGGGTGATTCTGGTGGTCCATTGCAAACAAAAATTTTAAGAAATGGAAATACATGGACGATTGTTGGATTAACTTCTTTTGGAAAAGCATGCGGTATTAGTAAAAGTCCTGGAGTATATACAAGAGTTTCAAATTATATTTCTTGGATTGAATCTATCGTTTGGCCAAATTAGTATTTTATTTAATGTCAATCAAATTGAAAAAGTTCTAAATGGTTAGTTGCATATTTAAAAAAATGAAATTTATTTTAATTATACTAAATTTAAAAATATGTTAATTATTATACTCAATATTGTTGTATGCTGAGATAGTGAAATCTGTTTATATTCATTTTATAATCATTTGTTTTACAAATTTATTTTAAAAATTAAATTTAGTACATCAAAAATTTAAAAATAAATGTTAATTATTATTTTTGT
This sequence comes from Tachinus rufipes, assembly GCA_963932245.1. NCBI lineage: Eukaryota > Metazoa > Arthropoda > Insecta > Coleoptera > Staphylinidae > Tachinus > Tachinus rufipes. The sequence continues at coordinate 41,528,965 of OZ010745.1, read as the reverse complement.
TATCAAATTTTATTTATTATTTCAAATTAATTTTCAGATTACACGAAGTTTATGGATTTTTTGCATAATGTGTTGAGAAAAGTAACTTGAAGACTTTTGAGAACAAAGACGGAAAACCTGGTATAATCTAACCTAACTTGTTTTTTTTTCTTGACGTCATTTTTAGTTTTAATACCTAGCTAGTTCTGGAGTACTGTCTGAGAATTGAGTAACTTGTAAATGCTTTAACTTTATTTAAGGTAATTGCATGAATATACAGAATGTTTCAAAACATTTGTCGAAAAATAAAGGGTGAGATTGGTTGGCTAATTATAAGAAAAAAGTTCCCATTAACATGGTTTCGCATGGTTTTTGTTTTATTTTTTGACGATATCTCAGGAATCGTTTGAGATACAAAACTCAGCTTTTGTACATATCTTAGCATTAATATTAGCTATTTTTTAAGCGCTTATTCAATTTTTTTCATGTGCCATTGACAAAGATTTTAGGGTTGCGTGAGGTTTTTATGGCTTTAATTTCTATGACACTTGGGAAATTGGCATTCTGAAAGCACATTGTGAACCACCAATATTTTCTACACAAAAAAGGTACTCCTAGTCAAAAGCTCTAACGTAAACCGTTTTAGAGAAATACGGCATTTTATGATGAAAAACATAAAACAAAGTAGAAACATGTTTTGTTGTTGAAAAAAACATTTGTTTTTGATCTAGTCAGCGTTCATGCATTTGTTTCATGCATTTGATCTATTGGCAATTGTCGTTTAGTTGTTAAATAACCTTTTTTTCAAAAGGAGTCAATATCGCGAGAACTTATTATCTTTATTACCCAATTAATTTGCCCATTCTTAGTATTTTGCTTGCGTGGTGATAGCAAAATAAATAATTACAGTGATAGCGAGATGTGCGATATGCATTTTGTTTATGGCGTTGCCGATAAAAATGCAGCAAAAGCTTGTCGAATTTATCAAGAAAGGTCCAAACCGAGAGGTAACAAATGAAAGAACATTCATTCGTATTCACAAACGTCTACATCAAACTGAAAGTGTACATAAAAGAGCTGCAAGAAATAGGAGACATCGGCTGCTGCCTCCGCAAATTGAAAAAGATGTATGGGTAATTGATATGTTTTTTTTAATGACGTTATTTTTTAAACCAACGCGTTCGTCCAAGAATGTATGCCCAAGTCTTTTGTAATTACAGGAAAAATGCGCCCGGGTAAAAAAAATATGTCAAAAGGTCAAAATTGACAAACACCTCTTTTTTTAAAGGAGAAAAGATGTACTTCTAACGTCTCACGTCTAGACGTTTACCCAAACTACACTTTCTAAATTAAAACGCATCCCAGAAGTTGTCAATATAATTGGTGGTTGCAGTGGCGGAACCAAAATTTTTGCACCTCGCCGCAAAATATTAAGGGGCAGAGACGTATTTGGAAAAAACGTACAGTTTTGTAACTTTTTTTAACTGTATTGCTTGTTCCTGTGCTGTAACTCTACTTTATTGCAGACCGTTAGCTTTAGGTGGACTTACCACTAAATATGAGTATGCTATTAAAGAGAAAATGTTCATTATAGTATATTCAATTTAAGTAGGAGCACGGATAAGTTAAAAAAATTGGCAACAATCACGTAGACAATTCCATTGCTGCATATTTCTCTCACTTCTATGCACTATACATTTTTAAGTTTTCTTAAAAAGAAGTATAGTTGGTAATTTTAATTCTAACATAAAACACTAAAGATTTATAATCTCATACTTCTTTATCAGTGCTCTATTTTAGAATTAAATATACTATCTAAATGCCTCTCCCCCCTCTATTAGAAGACTTCAAATATGTGATTACTAGCATGTATGCAAAATCTTAGTAGTTAAATTTGTCAAACATGACAATTACGACATGAGTTTGCATTTTAACATAACGTTTCAAGTAGCTCTTACTCTTTCCTTGCATCAATGATACAAAGTACTACAAATGTTATTGTTAAATCTCCTACAGCAGCTACCACTCTCTATAAAATTTTCTAACCACCAAAGTCCAAAGAAGTCAGAATAAGATTATATTTGAAAATCCATGCAGCATCATCTTTCTATAAAGTGGAAACAATCAAAAAGTATCAACTTAAAATTTTAGCGCAATATTTCTTACAATCGTTACCGCAGGGTACACTAAAAGTTTGTTAATATCCTACAAGTAAAACCATCAGCAGAAACTTATGAAAATTATCTGCAGAATTTTAAGAATGTTGAATAAAACCCATAGAATGGTGCAAAAGTAAAGATATAAAATTGTAAAACACCTTTATAAAACTCTGATCAAAATTGTTTTTGTCAAAATCAACGAAGCAATGTCGGAAAAAAAACATTTCTATTTTTAACTGTTTCACGAGCTACCAGAACAAAGCAAGACTTCCGACAACATTTGTTGTTTTACAAAAATTTGCTATATAATATATATTCTTCAAAGCAGATATTAGCTTAAACATAACATAATAAAACATAATACCAGTAAGATTTTTAACAAAAATAGAATTAAACAACAACACGGCAATTGAGAGACTTTTTATCGATGGATGTTGGACAAAATTGTGCCACCCAAAATTTAGCAATAAAAACAAAGCTCCAATAGCATAGCTTGCTCAAAGCTGTTTAACATAAAATCATTCATGTTTCTTATTAATAGTAACAATTTTTGAAACGCAAAATAACTGCCAAACATCACGCCATCAATCTCAAAGTCATCACAGACAAACAACAAACAAACCGCCTTTATCAAAACACGCTACCATAGGGTAGGAAAAACTGCAACCTTCAGAGATAACTATTGAACAGCCACCTTTTTTGAAAGAGATAACCCAATGTCCAAGAAAATTGAAAACAAATGTATTCCAATCCTCAAAATTCTTGTCGACACCTAGTGTAAAATAAAATACAACACTACTATACTCCATCCAACTCCACTGTATTAAGATTAAGATTGTTTGACTGCATATTACAATAACGAGAAAATTTCTTGCCTTTGACACCGATAGCAATAATGTATATACTCACAAAAGTCATTGTGCTCGAAACAGGTCAAGACTACGTCATCATGCCAAGATCACTGCAAACGACCGTCATGAAAAATATTATTACGTGCTCACTATGAAGCCAAGACACCACAATCAACCTTAAGACACTCTTTGTTACCAAACTCAAATGCCAAAAGAAAACGGTCAACCTACTAATGCGCCATTTTGGTGCATATGCCGAACATAACAGGAAAACACTAGATTTAGCCAACATTACTTTATTACCATACCAAACTGCATCAGACATAATATTATACATAATATACATCAAAAACATAATATTCCATCAAACAACTGCGCCGTTTTAATTCCTATGCCAAACACAATGCCCTTCTATGAACAAATCAAAGTATGTTAGATTAAACGTACCAGGATGCAACACTGACTTAAGAGAACACAATTCTTAACCAATACGTACACTAGACTGGTTCTTAAAGTTTTTTGAGTGAAATTTTTGTGTGTGCACCCTCAGAAAGAATTCTTTAAACAAAAAAGTAAATCAAATTTCAGCGTTTAAAATTAAAAAAAACACGTGTTGCACTACCTTTGAATTTACAAAAATAATGTACTTAATATGTACCATAGCTTCCATATTTGAGTCAGGTGCATACTCTGGGTACTTAAAGAAGCAAGTGTGTCCGGTTGCTAATTAGATTATAAATAAAACTATATTTTTTTCTGAAAGTTCAAAAGATCTTTAGTATGACGTATTGTACGTATTGTTCTTATTTTGTTAAATTTTGAGCATTCTAATAGTGTTTTTGTAAGCAAGGTAAGCGGTTTGCTTTAATAACTTCAAAAGCAGTGCGACACGTGTTTTTTTTAATTCTTAACGGCCGAAATTTAACATGACTTATTTTTTATGCACAAAACTTTTTGAGGGTGCATACAAAAAATATCATAGTTAAATTAAGTTTTCACCTACCAACTGTGCCTTTTATATGATTTTTTTTAAATAACGAATTAAAAAATAAAAAACAGATTTTTGAGCAATATTGTATTCGGCCAACATAATGAGGGTAACTAACCAAACTGTATCAGATATAATGTTCATCAAAAATTAAAATAAACAGCAAGAATCGAACGTTGCATATCTCAAACCTAAACACTGTAGCAATTATAAATATCATAATATCAAGTAAAATATTCCCAACAAAAACAGTAGCTACGCCGCAGAAACCTATTAGATCACAGTGTCACGACTTTATCAAAATGTGTTCATTTGCATACCATCAATGAGCCACCATTGGAAACGCCTACATTACCTAACCAACCTTATCAAAATGTGCTCCTAATGATTGACTACGATTTTTGACATGCAAGCAGAAAATGCTTTTTACAACAAAACAAGCCCAAAATAGAATAAGCAATATAGAGCAACTATCCATGCCACAAGAACAATGGCAGACATAACTTAATAACTCAGTCAGATACAAATTACCTTTATTAACAGACGCAACCTTATTAGCCTTGGAATGTTGACTAGAGAACCAGCTAGAGGTCACAGGCAGACCTTGGTTAAGTGTACCAAAAAAATCTGATCATTCCCCAGGAAGGCCAAAATAAAGCTAAAAACCAGTTTGTGAGTTATTACAGAGAATATTGCTCACTCACTTGATTATCAACATGATATCTTTCAAAGAAATCAAAGACTAACTGAAACATCAGTACGCAATACGAGTTTCAGCTGGTACCTTGCTAAACTTTTTTTCCACAACACTATTCAAGGTTGAATTAAATAAACTGTAATTTACAGAAGAAACTTGTAAAACTATGAAATCAGTAACGTATCTAGAATTTTTGATTTTTAGAGCAAAATATTTTGGTTTTATCCTATTTTGTAACTCATTCTCTCCCCCGCCAAGATAAAACAAACGTAGCAAAACCCGCTATACTTGTGAGCCTGCATTTGCTTACAGTTACAAGTAGACAAGTAAAGCGTCTAGTTATAGATTGTTATAATATTTGTTGATTGAAAGTGTTGGTAAATCTTTAGCTTACAAGTTACAAAAAAAATGATTTAATTACACAATGACTATATGCTTCTTTAGGGGTGTAATTCAGCTATCAGAAGTTATTAACACATAGCCCAAAATTATTATAATACAAAGTACATTTACTGTAAAGTCATCGAGGTACTGACAGCTGTAGCATGCTTGGAGGGCTGTAAGAGGCAGTTAAAGCATTGAAGTTTTGTAATAACACTGTATCTGGCAGTAAAGTCTTATACGTAACAGCCAAAAGCAAGTTGGTTACTGGCAGTTAAGGTATTGAAGCTGAACAATAACTGCAAAAGATTGTCAAGCTTACATATGCCGTAAGGTTGTATGCATAACACAGACAGATTAGTGGTAAAGAAACATCGATAGTCGGCACTATATGATCAATATTTATGACCAAAACATCGATATTTATCGATAGTTTTAATTTATAGATTTATTTATTTTTTACATTTTTTTTGGTTTTTCTTTCATTGATAATTTGGTTGATTGGCTCATTGGTACGTATGATTTAAGGGAAGCGGAAGTGTTCGAGAGCAACGACAGTCGACCAATTAATTTTTATTCTGCTTGAGCACAGCCTTGAGTAGCTTGCTGCAATTTATATTAAATTTACCTACTATCGAAAACTATCGATAATTTTACAAAACTATCGATTGTATTCCGATAGATAAAACTATCGATAGCGCATCGATAATTACCCAACACTCTAACATATTACATCAGGAGCAGTTATAAACACATTAGTATTAAAATAATTATCTTGTGGTTGTGTTAATTAATTTACTAGTATTGTGGTACACTATGTATTGATGTTATGATAGAAATTCTGGCATTACAACCTATTGTGTCTTATGGTAGAGATAAATTTGATTTTGCTATTTCAGATTATATTGGTAATCGTGTGCATGTTCAATTTGTGCAGAAGTGTGCGGAACATTAGCGGGTTATAGTGGTAACGCGCTGATGCAAAAACAAAAAAGAAGTCTTATGCCCGTATTACACTGTCAATAATTATATCTTGAATTATATATATAAAAATATTTAATCTTAAGGGCAGAGTCTACCCGCGAAACCAAGAAAATTGAATTTTGTCCGACATGTGCTGGCTCCTGTTGCTAAATAGTTGAATTAAGCCTAATGCGCAGAATAACAACTTACTCGAGCTAGCGCGCATCATATCCGATTATATATTTATTTATAAACTACATCCCCGCACCCCTTGATAGTACGAAAACAATTCGTATTTTTACAAAATTATGTTATGTATTTACGTATTTATATAGATTTGCACCAGGGGCGCGCATAAAATATTTAATTTTATTGAATCTTTATTATTGTTTCTATAATTATTAGATATATTTACAAATATATACTTCATAATATTTTAATTAAATTATGTGTGCAGTTTGTATTTAAACAGTAGTGTATAACAATTCCATTTTTAACAATTAAGTTATTTTTGACTAATAGGTATTGAACAAAAAAACTCTAGAAATTGCAATTTTTTTTAACATTTGTGTGCATCTATTGTGTTTTGTAACAAAGATAAAATTATACTAAACCTTATTGTAACATAATAATATAATATTTTATGATACGAATGTTTAAAAAATATATTGAGAATATTAAAACGTTTTCACCTATGTTTATTTATGGACCTACTACCCCTTACCCCGCGATGTACACCTGTGCAACTTCAAATACAATTTTGATTCGCATGTTTACAAATTTGATTTGTATTCTGCTTATTAATTATTGTAGCGAGATTAGTTTCTTTATTTTCTTTTTATGCTTATACTGTTTTTTTCAAAACGGTATAAGTGTGCGTGTGTGTATTTAGTCTTTTTGCAGAATTGTTCAGAGTTGTCTTTGAAGTGATAAGTAATAACTTTTATAAGATTATTAGAATCAGGGGCGCGCGCAAATAAATTAAAATATTATTCAATACTACATTTGTAAATAATTAAAAATATATCAAGAAGATTTTGTTTTATCATTTTTAATCCAGAATAATATATGAACCAAACTGATTTTAGTCATTTATATTTAATTGGTTATATAAACAAAATTGTTTGATTAAATTTGATAATAAGATTATAGTTTTATAAAAAAAGTTGATAATTTAGGTTCAACTTATTGTCATTATTATTTAAATGCAAATAAATAGTTGAATTTATAAATACGTTGCACAATATTGTTGCTTTTGTTTCCACCGCTGCACAGTATGAAATAAATGACAGTAATTAGTAGAAAACAAACAAACAGATTTTTTTATCGTTTTCCTTTTTAATTTTATAAAATTATTAATAATGAAGTATTATCCTTAGTAGCAAGATTTGTGAAAATGTACAAAATACGTTACTAGGATGATTGCAAACAAGAATTTCTAGAATAACTGAAAATGTTGGTATTAAAATTGTATCAGTTTTATAAATTAGAGCAACCAAAAGTAGGTTTCAAAAAAATTCTTGCTTTATTCCCGTTATTTGTTCTACTAAATCTGTATTTATATACATCGACCGTTACAAATAAACGTTTTTTTTTTTAATTATCTGTAAATTTGTTAGTCTTAACGTTTTTTATTGTATAGCAAACATTTTACTAATTTTAAAATGTATATAGTTTTGGGATTTGCATTGCATATGTTGCACTTGACTGTACATTTTTTTTTTCATAAATCATAGTAGAAATAATTAAATTGTGCTTTAATATAACATTCGTTATTATTATTCAGAACATCGGTATTAGTTGATATTTATCAAAATAAAACTGTATTTATTGGTTTAGTATTTTAAACAAATGGTTAGTATTTATTTTAATAAAATATCTATTATAACAACCAATTGCAAAACCCATTTATAATAAAATTTAAAATTAAACCCTTTTTGTTTCTACGTCTCTGTTTATTGTTATCAATTGTCATCAAATATGTGGCCCGAATGTGCCCAAACCGTGTCTTTGCCTAGCGCGACTAGAAAGAAGGGTCCGGGGAGGGATTGTCATAAAAGTAAATATCAATCTCACAAACACATCAGACCACTTGCCCTCTATGACCAAGAGTCCAAACTGCCGGCAGTCGTTTGTACAAGAAGTTGTCTAAAAATACAATTATTTTATAACAAAAATTATTGAAAAGTTGTTTTCAGGTTTATTTAAAAAATACAGGATTTATTTTTGTGAAAATGATTTTAATTGAAAGATATGTCCCTAAGGTCGGGTTTAATATTAGTTTAGTTATCATAAATCAACCAAGAAATTTATTTACGGCGTTAGTTTGTCAAAAATAAGTACAATAGTTTATAATAATTAATATAAAAAAATGTAGTAAACATAAAAAATTGAAAACTTAATTAAAACTTGGCAGAATGTTCAACCTTTCAAAGCACGTATAGCACGATATGATTGGTTTTGTAGTTTGGTTGTGAACGTGAAAAAGGTTACTATGTACTTTTCCATTTACGGCGCATCAACCGAATGTCACCTTAAAAAGTCTGTGAAATGCACAAAATATCATCAATCTTATTGTAGATTGATATTTTAAGAATATTTTTAGGTTTTTTTTTATAATTAACACATATAATGTGAGAAATAGCATTTATAATATAACCTAACTATTTTTTAAAAACTGTTAATTTGTACATTTTTTGCGTAAATTATAAAGAAAAACTAAAACTATTTTTAAAATTTCAATCTGCAACAAAATTGATAATCATTTGTGCATTTTACAGACTTTTTAAAGTTTCATCCATAATTATATATATATAATTCTATAAAGAATTATAGATAGTGTCATACGGGCATTAGTGATTTTTCCGCAGTAAAGTGATGTGGTCAGATAAATTCGCATAAAATGATGGTCTCGCAACATGCCGTTTAAAAATGAAATTTTTGTTTCATTAATTAATAAACGATGGAACTGCAAGCTGTGGTTAATGGGTTTAGCGCTTGCTGCGTCAGTTATATATAAAAAACACATATGCGTACTAGAGATAACATGTACAATGCATATAAATGTTCAAAATTACTTGCTGACTGGAACTTATATAAATGCATGCGTAATATAGTAAATTCTGCTGTCAAAAGAGAGAAACGTGCATTTATGGATGAAATTGCAAAAAGTAATCCCTAAAATATGTGGCAAAATCTTAGAAAATATAACATTATCACACCAAAACAATATAATAAGTTGCCTGATAATTTAACTGATGCTGACAAGATCAACAATTTTTTTTATAAACTCTATACAAAGTCACGACAATGATGCACTTATTAATCACTATACAAATTCAATTAAATCTAATATTAATGAAACTTTTAATTTTAAATTGACTACAAATGAGGAAATTTCAAAAATATTATTTAGTCTAAATTCTAATTCAGTTGGATTTGATGGAATAACAGTTCATATGTTGAAGCTATGCTGCCCTTATATAATACAATTTTTGTGTCATATAATTAATGCATGTTTAGAACAGTCAGTATTTCCTGATTTATGAAAAATTGCAAATGTTATTTCTTTGCCAAAAATAAAAAATCCAGAAAGTTTTGAACAGCTTAGGCCAATTAGTATATTACCTGCTTTTTCTAAGATTTTTGAAAAAAATTTGAACTTTCAGATCAAACAACACCTAAATAATTTTGAAGTTTTACCTGCAACGCAATTTGGTTTTAGAGCTAATCATAGTTGTTCAACTGCTTTGCTGAATGTTACAGACAGTATATTTGAATCCACAGATCGAGGTCTCTTAAGCTTATTAGTGTTAGTCGACTTCAGCAAAGCTTTTGACACTATTAGCCAAATCTTTAATTTTGTTGATGATTTTGTCAGTATGTGCTTCTAGATGTCTTTTGCTTTGAAAATAGAACGGGTTATTTTCTTCATACACTGCCACTAATCTTTCATGGATATTTTTCGAGCTACTTTTTTTAATAAAAAATGTATGCCTTTTTTGTGATCAAGTTGCAAATCACTATTTTTTAAACTGATATAAACTAAAACCAAACTGAGAGATGACACTATAAAGTTATTATACTTCCATGACCTAACAAAAATAAATAATTTAAAAATAAAATTATAATTTCAAAATAATAATATTAAAAGCGTTATAGAAGTTGTTTTAATTTATTTAAAATTTCTCGACCAAAACTCTTTAAACATATTTTTTATTCCTTGTAGTATGTTATTTTTTGTACAGTTTGCTTTTTAGTTTTTAGTTAACTAATGATTCAACGTTTTTTTCTATTCATACAAATTCTACACAATTTACTTTTGTTATCCATCCAATATCTGTTTTCTATTTCTTCATATGATAATTTATATCATCATGTTGCTATTAGACTTCCAAATATTCTGACAGTTTGTCAATTAATTAAAACTTATGTTCTTGTACTTGCTGCTATCAATTTAATCTTGTATTTCTTTAGTCTCATAGCTAACTTGGCATAATGGCTTTAATGCACACAAATGATTATATATGATAACCATTTTTACTTTAAAAGAATCTGTCAACGTTCTTTTCTACAATGTTCACATTTGATTAAATTTATACGCTTTTTCATACTTAATTTTCTTCTTACCTTTTTCATTTCTTTCTTTTTATTTTTGCCATCGTCTTCGTACGTAATAACAATATCTTTTGTTAAATGTATATAAAACAATACCATCTGCCTGTTCATCTTACATTTTTTTAAGATCAGCAGTATATATGTTAGACAACAAAAGACTTAGCAGACAGCTTTGTCTTAGTCATTTCTTAAACATTCTTTTACCAATTTTTACTCTGCACCAATACATGTTGCTTTAAAATTTAAACAGTTCAAAAAAAAGTTTTCTTCTTTTATTTAATTGATTGTTTATATTCTATTGTACCTGAATCCAACTTGATTTCTGGGGCTCAGCTCTCCCACCTGTTGCAATAGTTTTCTTTCAATTAATTTTGCTAGAATTTTGTAGGTTAAGTTCATTAATGTTATTCTACAATAACTTTTTACTATGTTTTGGTTCTTTTTCCTAAATAATAAAACATTTGCACCAATCATTTAGTATTCTAAGATTCCTCTATTACCACACCAAATCTGATTTAACATTGCGCATAATTTACACTCATTAGGCTTCATGCTATTTTTTAGCTTAGTTTTAAGTTTTGTTTGAAGCATTTTTATTAATTATATATATTCCATTTTTGCTAAACTATATTCTTCCATTAGTTCTTCAAGTATTGTGGCTAGTGTGGTATTGTAAACTTCTATTCAACTAAAAAAATATAGTTTACTATAAATTTATACTCTTAAATTTACAACCACGCTTTTAAACTTGCACTTACAATCACACTTATAAACTTACAATTACACTGCAAATGTAAAAATAAAATTTAAAAAAATAATGTTTATCATTAAGGACGTTGAATGTTAGATTTAACTTTTTTTTATTTTTACTGTCATAACTAAATACTTATGTTATTATAGTAAAATTGCTGTCATGTCAATGACTTGTAACTTTTTTTTTAATTTACTACTATAAAATAACAAATATTGTTAAAAGTAATTAATGGATGTTAACATGTAAATACAGTAAGTTTATAAACTCACATAAAAATATAAGTTTATAAGCTATATCATGATAATAATTATAATAAATAGTTTTGTTTAAAGAAAATTTTTGTTTTGTTTAGTGCATTTCAAAATTTCCAAGCAAAAAAAAAAGTTAAATTGGCTGTTTTGCTGTTGACACATTTTGGCAAAGAGAATGTGTTAATGTAGTAAAATAAAAGCAGAGCATATATTTAAGACGTAGTAAAGATATTTATCTAAAAGGAGTTGAGTTTAGAAATTTGTGGATTTTTAAATCGGTTTACGCCAATCTTTGCATAAATCAACGTATACTAACTAAAACAGAAAATTTAATAGATTAACGTTTTCACAGATTGGACGTCGCATTAACCATGTTTGAACGGAACTTACAATGATAGTGTGATGTATATATGTAGTTCTACATAAAACGTGCGAGACCTACAGTTTAACGTAGAACCCAAACCACACCACTAGAAAGGATTACTTCGCAAATACTTCGGGGGTTTGCCATTGTCTTGCGAAGAAGACGATCGCATCGAAATAATATTCAACCAAACCAGGCTGCCTGCTCCACAGTCCTCAAGCATATAGCACAATAAATAGTCTATTAAATTTGATGTTCAATGCAGTATGTCTTTAAAGTTTAGCAAATATTTTGACAAAAAAAAAATACAATTTAATTTCAAAATAATAATAGGCACGTTGCAAAATACCGATTTTAAAAACAAGTTAAATTGCGCGAATTCTGCTCTTAGTTTTAGGACACTCACTAAACCGCGCCCTTAATTTGTTAACAACAAATTTAATATAATTGATAGTGGTGACCTCTACTACGTAATAATAATTTTTTGTGAAATAATATAGCAACTTACTATGTTTGTAAGTTTTAACTTATGTGACCTCTACTACGTAATAATAATTTTTTGTGAAATAATATAGCAACTTACTATGTTTGTAAGTTTTAACTTATTACATCTGTAGAAACTAATAATGTACTCGTAATGTGCAAAATCCCAACAAATTTAAGTATCGCTAAGTTACATACAATATTTAACTCAAAGTGCAAAAACAATAATAATAAAAGTACCATATCTATGTTTAAAAAAAAATGGCCACAAATTTTATATAGAGTTTGCGTCACCTGCTGCAAATTGATGCTCATTATGTACTCGTTTTAAACATAACATCAAAATTGAAAAAGACAACTAAAAAACCAGGTATTTTTTGAGGTATTGAAATAAATTCAAAGGCCCCTTCATAAACAAAAAAAAAAACGGGCAAGAATTTGTTGAAATTGGTTCTGCACTGCTAATTTACCTGAATTCCTGAGACTATGGTGACACTAAGGTAATCAGATTATTTTGCAATGGTTGTGGGAGGCAGAATAAAATTATGCACATTATTTATGCCCTCTGCTACTGAATAAAACTGAAATCTTCTCCTGGAAATTTACTTAACCCTACCCTATCCGGAATCATAGTTTTTTGCCTGCAGATAGAGTTTTTAGTCATAGAATACACACACAAATACAAACCTATTGTTTACAATCATTGAGCAGGCAGGTGAGCAACACCAATACAATCCTTTCGTTCATAATCATAGAATCAAAAAAATAGTTGTTCTCTTCCCCTGTATTTTAATGACAACCTACGTTTATCCTTACATTGATATAAAAACAAACAACATAAAAATCAATCAATTTCTTAATAACATCCACTTGAGTGGGTAAATAGGTTGCACCAATACAAACCTTTTGTTCACAAATATTTGTCATCAATAAATAAGTCGTCTATAACTCTTTCTGTAATTTAATAACTAACTAACTAACATTTTACCTCAAAATAATATTAAAAAAAACATCAACATTACATAAAATAAATCAAACTACTATGGTGAGTGGATGAGTGGGTTACAAGAATACAAACCTCTCTTCACAATAATGAACTAAGTGACCCAACCAACCGCAAGTATTTGTCATCGAAAACTCAGTTGTCAACCGACGTTAATCTATAAGTGATATAGAAACAAAAACATTAAAAGAACAAAATAAATCAGTTTCTTTAAGAACGACCACTTTACTTATATGGATAGATAAGTTACACCCGAGGTTACACCAATACAAACCTATTGTCTACAATTCAAAACTAAGTGACCCTTCTACACCTAGTGTTTGATAGCAAATAAATGGTTGTTGTTTCTCCTGATGTAATTTATTGACAATCAACATTTGCCCTTCAATTTTAATAACATCAGATCCTTGTTTATTATTTATAAATATGATGTCTGTCTCTTCTGCTGCAATTTAATAAGAATCTACATACACTCCTCAAATATAGTAACAGCAGCCACATTAAAAACTAATAATAATTTTCAATTTGTTGATAATAAAAACTTGAAGAGTACACCAATAGAAACCTTCCGTTCCGTTCACAATTATGAGTTAAGTGATCCTTTGCCCGCTTAGTTTTTTCCATCAAAGAATTAATTGTCTATTTCTCTTGCAGTAATTTAACAAACCACTTTTTCTCTTCAAATGTTATAGCAATAAGTACATCAAAAACTGAAAAAAAGATCATTTTTTTTATAACACTGGGCATGTATCTCACCAACACACACGTTCTGCCAACAATTATGGACTAAGTGCTCCTTCCACCGTTTGCTGTTAAAGAATTCAACCGGCATTTGTCTCTCAAACGTAATAGCAACAAATTCATCATTTACATCAAAAACTGAAAAAAATATCCAATTTAATAACAAACATTTAGACAAAAATTGCTTAATAGCACAAGCGTTTGAAAAAAAAAAATTGGTTGTCTCTTTCTACACATTTGCCTATCAAATTGTAGCAACATTGTGTCCATTAAAAACTGTCATAATTTAATTAAAACCGACACAAGCCTCTTAAATGTTATTACATTGCTATTGCAAAGAATACATCAAAAACATTCAATTTTTTTATATCAAACACTTGGACGAGTGGGCGTAGTACACCAATATAAACACAGTCTTTTTTGTTGTAATTTAATAAAAACCGATATTGGCTTTTCAATGTTACAAGCAGCAATAACATCAAAAACTAAAAAATGTTTCCACTTTGTTGACGTCAAACACTTGGGCAAGAATCGCCTACTAGCCCAAGCATTTGTTGTAAAAGAACTAGTCTGTCTTTTATGTTGTAATTTAATACCAACCAATTTTAGCCTTTCAATAAAATTATAATAGCAACAAAAATTAAAAAAAAATATTTAATTTAAATCTATACAAATCTCTCGTCCATAACTATGAACTAAGTGACTCATCCTCATGCTTAATTGTTTGCTAGCAAAAAATTGATTGCCTGTCGTACCTGCTGTAATTTAATAACAACCGACAAATGTAATAAATAGCAACAGGTTTACAAGCACTAAAAAAACATTTTTTTATTACAAAACTTGGGTAAGTGGACGTTAATACAAACCTCTCGCCTTCAATTATAACTTCCACCCGCCCAAGAGTTTGCTAAAAAAAATTATTGTCTGTCTCTCTTACTGTGATTTAATAATAAACAACATTTGTCTTTCAAAAGTAGTAATAACTGTTACATCAAAAACTAAAAAAACACCAAATTATTTAATGACAAACACTTGAGCAAGAATTGCCTACTAGCCCAACTGCTTGTAATCAAGAAATTAGTTTTCTATCTCTTTTGCTGTAGTTTGATATAACCGACCTTTGCCTCTCAAATTTAAAAGCAACAGATATGTTCAAAACTAAAGTCTCTGGCCTAGTACATGCTTTAAGCATACCCTTTAAAAAAAAATAGTAAGACTGTTATTGATGTGTTAACAAGCAATTTACTGTTTTCTTAATTTCAAAAAACAATATTTTTGATTATAAGCTTGCGTTAACACCAAATCACAGCTACTTTGAATATGTAAATAGGCGCGTTTAGAAAACACAGCCTTAAACTTGCAGCGCAGTTTGATTATTGTTAAAAGTGAAAAATTTACGGAACATAAATTCACTTAAATATCATAAAATTTTAACGTTGACTAAAATGGTCAACTGTTGGTTGACAAGGAATATTTAACGCATTTGTTTAGCAACTATTAAAAAGCAAACGTGTTGGCAACAGTTGCCTACTGTAAACACAAATACAAATTATAAACTACCCAACCATCCGCACAAGTATTTGTCATCAAGAAATTTTGTCTGTATTTGACAGAAATACCAGAACCTTTAAAAATGCTGAATTTAAATTCTTTTAAAATCAAACTTAAAGAGCTGCTAACTTGCAAATGTTATTATTCGTATACAGAGTTTTTGAACGATACAGCACTGCATGATTGATTGTTATAATTTTTTTATATATTTATATACATATTTTAATTTGTTTGTAATTGTAATATTTTTATTTTTACTATTTTTATTTTATATTTAATATTATGTACCTGACGTAACCCATATCTGTAAAGATCGAGAGGAATAAAATTATATTATTATTATCATTATTATTATAGTAGTTTTATACGTAATAGCCAAAAGCATGTTGATCACTGGCAGTTAAGATATTGGGCTTGCATAATAAATAAACTAAATGACCCTCCGCACAAGTATTAGTCATCAAGAAATTTGTCTGTTCTTACTTCTGCAAAGTAATAATAACTGACATCCATCCTTAAAATGATATAGAAACAAAAACATCATAAATACAATTTCTTGATAACAACTATTTGGGCGGATAGTTGAGTTACATCAATACAAACCTCTAGTTCACTATCATAAACTAAGTGGCTCAACCACCCGCACAGTTATTTGTCATCAATAAATTTGCCTATCTGTCTCTCTTTCAGTAATTTAATAACAACTGACATTCATCCTTGAAATGATATATAAAGAAGAACATCAAAATTACATAAAATAAATCAATTTTCTTATATCAACTTTAGGTTACACCAATACAAACTCTCTTGTTCACAATCATAAACTAATCATTCCACCATCCCTAATATTTGCTATCAAAGAATTGGTTATCTGTCTCTCCTTCTATAATTCAATAACAACTGACACTCATCTTTAAAATGATATAAAAACAAAAACATCAAAAATACAAAATAAACTAATTTCTTGATAACAACCACTCGGTTGGTTAGGTGGGTTACACAAATATAAACCTTTTGTTCACAATTCTTAACCAAGTGACACGCACAAATATTTGCTAGCAAAAAATTAGTTCTCTGTATCTCCTGCTGTAAATTTAAAAAAAATATATTAAAACCTTTGATGACAAACACTTGAGCAAGAATCGCCTACAAGCCCAAGTATTTGTCAACAAGAAATTTATGACAAACACTTAAGTAAGAATCACCTAATAGCCCAATTGTTTGTCATTAAAAAATATGTTGTTTGTCTCTCCTGCTGTAATTTAATAACAACCCACATACACTACTCAAATGTAGTAGCTGCAGGCACATCAAAAGTAACAACAAACACTTAGACAGGTGGGCGGGGTACACCAATACAAACCACTTGTCCACAATCATAAATTAAGTGACCCTTTCACTTGCTTAAATGATTGTGCAATCAAAGCATTGGTTATCTGTCTCTTCTGCTGTACATAAATAACAACAAAATGCCCTTCAAGCATTATAGCAACAAGTAAACAAAAACTTAAAAAAATATCCATTTTGTTGATAATAAACACTTGGGCAAATTGGGGTGATACACCAACACAAACCTTACCAAACAATAAAAAAATGATTGTCTGTCTCGTTTTCTGTAATTTAATAATAACCGACATTTGTCTCTCAAATGTAATAGTAAAATAATCCCAAGTGTTTTCCATCAAAGAATATTGTCTGTTTCTTTTACTCTATTTTAATTAAAACCAAAATTTTCGCCACAAATGTAATAGCAAAAAGTATAAATAAACAAACCACACCACGCCACACCAATACAAACCTCCTGTCCACAATCATAAAACATTCAAGTGTTTAATTTAATAACTAATATTTGCTCCTCAAATGTAAGAGTAAAAAAATAAAAAAAATAAAAAATATCAATTAATTAATTAATATCGCTTACTAGCCCAAATGATTGACATCATAAAGTTGTTTGTTCGTCTCTCTTGCTGTAATTTATTAACAACTCTCACCCCTCAATTGTAATAACAAGTAAATAAAAAACTGTTTTTCAAACACTTGGAAAATACTAATACAAACCTCCCGCCCACAATCATAAACTAAGTAACCTTTTCACTTGTCCAGTGTGTTTGTTATCAAACAACTGGTTAACCGTCTCCTTAAGCATATTAAAAACTAAAAAAAAAATAATTAAACTCTTAGACAAGAATCGCCTACTAGCCCAAGTGCTTGTTATCAAAGAATTAGTTGTCTGTCTTTTTTGCTGTAATAATTTAATAATAACCGACAGTTTCCTCTCAAATGTAAGAGCAACAAGTACAAAACTGAAAAAAAAACATCCAATTTCTTGATGATAAACACTTATGCAAGAATCGCTTACTAGACTAATTTTTTGTCATTAAAAAATTAAATTGTTTGAGTTTGTTGTAAATTTTAATAGCAACCGACATTTACTCCTTAAATATAATAGTAATAAATACATCATGACTAAAAGCAATATCCAATCTAATAATGACCAATACTTGAGCAAGAATCGCTTACTAGCCCAAGTGTTAGTCATCAAAGAATTGGTTGTCTGCCTTTTTAGTTGTAATTCAATATCAACAAACAGTCTTTTCTCTACAGCAACAAGCAGATTGATAACTAAAATCAACATATCCAATGTCTTGATGCTTTGCTTGTCAACAAAAAATTAATTGTCTGTTTCTCCTCCTGCTAGAATTTACTAACAACGTCTGTCAAAGTAATAGCGACAGGCACATCAAAACCTAACAAATTCTTTTTTTTTTATTAATAACCTTCAGTTTAATAACTAAACTATGTAAAGAAGCTAAACTACTTATTACAATTTCTTTATTCTGTAAAAAAATCATTATTAATATTAAGTTTTAATATTGTTCATGAAAAGCCATAAAAAATATTTTATTTCTAAACGACAATAAAATTCATAAAAATTTCCAATAAATTTCTCAATTTGCCTACAATAAATTAATATTTTTTCTTACAAATTCATTACTTTAAGAGTATTTTTGAAAATTTAAATTTAAATTGAAAAATATTGCAGAAACGACAACCATTTAAACAAGAAATTATTGTTTTCTCATGCAAATTCTTAATTCTAAACGAAAAAAAATTTCATAAAACTTTCTAATAATTTTATTAAAATTTCACATAATTTTGAAAGTATTTTTAGAAAATTTTAATAGAATTTGAGGAAAATTGGGGAAACGACAACAATTTAAACAAGAAATTATTGTTTTTTTTTGCATATTTTAAATTCTAAACGACAATAAGATTCATAAAATTTTTCAATAATTTTATTAAGATTTTATATAATTTTGAAAGTATGTTTTGGAAAAATTTAATCTAATTTAAAGAGAATTATGGAAACAACAATCATTAAAAAAATTAATGGTTTTTCTTGTAAATTCTTAATTCTAAACAGCAATAATTATCATAAAAATTTTCCAATTATTTATTTATTTTTGGAAAAATTTAATCTAATTTGAGGAAAATTGTAGAAACGACAACCATTATTTAAATAAGAAATTAATGTTATTTATTGAAAATTGTAAACGACAATAAATTTCATAAAAATTTCCAATAATTTTAATTAGATCTTACATTATTTTGAAAGTATTTTTGGAAAATTTTAATCTAAGTTGAGAAAAATTGTAGAAACGACAATCATTTAAACGAGAAATGATTGTTCTTTTTTACAATATCTTAATTCTAAACAACAATAATTTTCATAAAAATTTCCAATAATTTTATTTCAATTTTACGATAATTTAAAAGTAATTTTAGAAAATTTTAATCTAATTATAATAAAAATTGTAAAAACGACAACCAATTATACAAGAAATTAATGTTTTTTCTTGCAAATTCTTAATTCCAAACAACAATCTTTTTCATAAATCCAATTTAATCTAATTTGAGGAAAATTGTATAAACAACAATCATTTAAACAAGAAATTAATTTTTTTTCTTGCAAATTGTTAATTCTATTGTTTAGAAAAAAAAAATCATACAACTTTCCAATAAACTTATTAGGAATTTACATAGCTTTAAAAGTAGTTTTGGAAAAATTTAATCTAATTTGAAGAAAATTGTGGAAACGACAACCATTTAAACAAGAAATTAATGTTTTTTCTTGCAAATTCTTAATTCTAAACAACAATAATTTTCATAAAAATTCCCAATCAATTTATTTATATTTTGCATTATTTTGAAAGTATTTTTGGAACATTTTAATCTAATTTGAGGAAAATTGTGGAAACGACAACCATTTAAACAAGAAATTAATGTTTTTTCTTGCAAATTCTTAATTCTGAACAACAATAATTTTCATAAAAATTCCCAATCAATTTATTTATATTTTGCATTATTTTGAAAGTATTTTTGGAACATTTTAATCTAATTTGAGGAAAATTGTGGAAACGACAACCATTTAAACAAGAAATTAATGTTTTTTCTTGCAAATTCTTAATTCTAAACAACAATAATTTTCATAAAATTTGCCAATAATTTTATATAGATTTTACATTATTCTGGAAACATTTTTAGAAAATTTTAATCTAATTTTGTGGAAAATTGTGGAAACGACAACCTTTTAAACAAGAAATTAATGTTTTTTTGCAAATTCTTAATTCTAACCAACAATAATTTTCATAAAATTTTCCAATAAATTTATATAGATTTTACATTATTTTGAAAATATTTTTGGAACATTTTAATCTAATTTATGGAAAATTGTGGAAACGACAACCATTTAAACAAGAAATTAATGTTTTTTTTTTGCAAATTCTTAATTCTAACCAACAATAATTTTCATAAAATTTTCCAATAACTTTATATAGATTTTACATTATTTTGAAAATATTTTTGGAAAATTTTAATCTAATTTATGGAAAATTGTGGAAACGACAACCATTTAAACAAGAAATTAATGTTTTTTTTTTGTAAATTCTTAATTGGGCAATTCCATTTCAAACGGACCAGAGCTAGGGGGGGGTGCGTTGAGAAACTTGCTTATGTATTTTTTTTTAGTTTCTATAACTTATTAGTAGTCCTTTGATCGGTATATGAGGGTATAAAACCCATAAAAAAAAATCTACGATTTTTTAAAGTATTTTTGACGTTTTTTGACTTAATCGCATTTTTTGTTTAAAAACCGCAATTTTAACTCAAAAAAATAAATTTACTAATGAAATCAATCAAAAATTTTCCGTAGAATCCAAATCTGGCGCCATTTTAAGTTTATACCCTCTCTATAAGCCGCAAAAGCCATAAAACCATGTTTTTGTTCTCAGTGGGCTGGGCAAAAAGGAACATTTTTCAAAAAAATTTTAACCGCTAAAGTTGACGTGTTTTGATGTAAATTTATTAGAAAATATAAATTTGTTCTGTGTATTTGGATATTAAGCGTTTAAAACTCAAAAAAAACTGCAAAAATAAGCCTATTTTTTAACATAAACTTTTACAAATGCACATTTAACAGTTTTCAGAGAAACTATACACCAAATATTATTAAAAAATTTAGTTTTGCAAACAATTCTACATAGAAAATAGTCAGTGTCGTGCTTATCTGGAAAAGAAAAATCCATCTAAAAAAAAAAATTTGTTCAAAATTTACTTAAATTTTTTTTTTTTAATTTTTTTTTAAAGATTATTTGGATTATATTTTTTTAAGTTGATTTCAGAAGTTTAACAAAGACATGTTTTGTCGCTTGAACCAATTTTTGGCCATTTTTCTCTTTGTTTAATAGTTTTTGCGCATGCGGCACAAATTTAGACTCGATCTATCGGCGCAAAAATTTAAAAATATTATTATTTTTGGCATTCAAACATAAATCTGCCTGTCGCTTGTTAAAATTTGTTTATAATATTTTTTGTAAATTAAAAAAAATAATTAATTTTTAACGCATTTTTTGCATAAAAATTTTGTAAACATTTTTTTCTAGATTTTCTATAGACGATGAGTACAACACTGACAATTTTCTATGTAAAATTGTCCCCAGAATTCAAATTTTTAATAATATTTGGTGTATTGTTCCTCTGAGCGCTGCTAAACGTGCATTTGTAAGAGTTTATGTTAAAGAATAGGCCTACTTTGCAGATTTTTTGAGTTTTAGACGCTTAAAACCCAAATACACAGAACAAATTTATATTGTTCAATTAATTTACATCAAAATACGGCAACTATGGCGGTTGAAAAAAATTTAAAAAATGCTCCTTTTTGCACAGCCCACTAAGAACAAAAACATGGTTTTATGGCTTTTGCGGCTTATAGACAGGGTATAAACTTGAAATGGCGCCAGATTTGGATTCTACGGAAAATTTCTGATTGATTTCATTAGTAAATTTATTTTTTTGAGTTAAAATTGCGGTTTTTAAACAAAAAATGTGATTAAGTTAAAAAACGTCAAAAAAACTTAAAAAAATCGTAGAATTTTTATTTATAGGTTTCATACTCTCATATATCAATCAAAAGACTACTAATAAGTAATAGAAACTAAAAAAGAATATATAAGCAAGTTTCTCAACGCACCCCTCCCCCCCCTAGCTCTGGTCCGTTTGAAATGGAATTGCCCAATTCTAACCAACAATAATTTTCATAAAATTTTCCAATAACTTTATATAGATTTTACATTATTTTGAAAATATTTTTGGAAAATTTTAATCTAATTTATAAAAAATTGTGGAAACGACAACCATTTAAACAAGAAATTAATGTTTTTTTTGCAAATTCTTAATTCTAACCAACAAAAATTTTCATAAAAGTTTCCAATAAATTTATATAGATTTTGCATTTTGTTGAAAACATTTTTGGAAAATTTTAATCTAACTTGAGGAAAATTGTGGAAACAACAACCATTTAAACAAGAAATTAATGTTTTTTCTTGCAAATTTTTAATTCTAAACAACAATAATTTTCATAAAATTTCCCAATCAATTTATTTATATTTTGCATTATTTTGAAAGTATTTTTGGAAAATTTTAATCTAATTTAAGAAAAATTGTGGAAACGACAACCTTTTAAACAAGAAATTAATGTTTTTTCTTGCAAATTCTTAATTGTAAACAACAATATTTTTCATAAACCTTTCCAATAATTTTATATAGATTTTACATTATTTTGAAAATATTTTTGAAAAATTTTAATCTAATTTATGAAAAATTGTAGAAACGACAACCATTTAAACAAGAAATTAATGTTTTTTCTTGCAAATTCTTAATTCTAAACAACAATAAATAATATAATTCACAAAATTTCCCAATCAAATTAATTATATTTTGCATTATTTTGATAGTATTTTTGGAACATTTTAATCTAGTTTGAGGAAAATTTTAGAAACGACAACCATTTAAACAAGAAATTAATGTTTTTTCTTGCAAATTCTTAATTCTAAACAACAATAATTTTCATAAAATTTTCCAATAATTTTATATATATAGATTTTACATTATTTTGAAAACATTTTTTTGAAATTTTAATCTAATTTATGAAAAATTGTGGAAACGACAACCATTTAAACAAGAAATTTATGCTTTTCTTGCAAATTCTTAATTCTAAACAACAATAATTTTCATAAAAGTTTTCAATAATTTTATATAGATATTACATTATTTTGAAAGTATTTTTGGAAAATTTTAATCTAATTTGAGGAAAATTGTGGAAACGACAACGATTTAAACAAAAAATTTAGGTTTTTTTTTTGCAATATCTTAATTCTTAACAACAATAATTTTCTTAAAAAATTCCAATAATTTTATTTAGTTTACATTATTTTGAAAGTATTTTTGAAAAATTTTAATCTAATTTATGGAAAATTGTGGAAACGACAATCATTTAAACAAGAAATTAAAATTTTTTTCTTGCAAATTATTAATTTTAAACTATTTACTACTTAACTAAATTTATTTTGATTAAATTTGATTTAATAAAAGTCAATTATAAATATCTAATTATTCAATAACTACTATAAAAATATAGTTTTTTTTGCCAATATTACTATACTTACTATTGTAGCAACGTAAAGATTTAAATGTCTAATTAAATTAAAAATAATGGAAAATAATTTAAAAAAGTTAGTTTTATAATAATGTTAGCGACACTTCTCAAGGTTTTATTGTCTAAACAAAATAAATAAGACAAGTTTTTAGATTGTTGATATAATATACGGCAATCCAAAATTACAGATTAATATAATAAATACTTAGTAAATTAAATATTTTATCTATTATTCAAGAAACGGCTACTGAACTTGTTTCTGTATGCAAATCTTAACCTGACTTTACATATTTTTTAATTTAATTAGCATAAAACTGTTTAAGCAATAATCTAACATCAATAAATCTTTCGTAAATTTATTATTGTATTTTAAGGTCATCGGGTAAAAACGTATGAACGCCTGCAGAGGCCTCAATTTTAATTGCTCAGTCGCAAAACCATGTTCATCAAGACAGTAATCCTAGTTCTCTTTCTCAATTATTGTGCAACACAAGGTATAAATTTATAAAATTGTAATTACAAATATTTAAAATATATCTATTTCAGTGTTAGAAAAACCATGCACATTATCAAATGGCAATAGCGGTATTTGTCAAAACATTTCTGATTGTAACGAAAGTGAAATCGAAAAAAATAAAACAACTTGTGATTTAAAAGATATAATATGTTGTTCAAAGCAAAGAATTAAAAGCCAAGAATGTAAGTTAATTTTAATGGTTGAATAATCAGTTATAAAATTGTAATTTTAGTTTGTGATAATAATGTTAACATTAAGACGCGGTCAGTACGAGCAGTTCCTGTTCGTGGTGGACAAAATTCAAAGAAGATGGAATTTCCACATATGGTATCTAATTGTTAATTTTAAAATAGAATTGTATTGCGGTTAATTGAAACACGTTATTTTTCAGGCAGCACTAGGATACGTAAATAATGAAAATAACATCACATGGGGATGTGGTGGGGCACTTATAAGTCACAAGCATATATTAACTGCAGCTCATTGTGTTAGCACAAAAATGTAAGTATTATTGTTTTTTACTGTAACGTGTCATTTATAAAACTGTAATTGTTAGGGGGGGGGGGGGGGGGGAGAGAGAATAATAAGCGCTATTATAAGGGTTTATAAGAGTTTATAGAATCAAACTCAGCAAGAAAACGCCTAAATATAATTGAATAAAATTGAATAAAACTTTCACACATTATAGAAGAAAGTTCAATCTGTGCCCTCAAACTTTTAAAAAATTATGTGATTAGTTGTTTCTCCTTAATTAACTTTTAAAAAGTGAGAATTTTAATTTTTTTATTTGTTGAATATAACTGCAAATGTTTAACCCAAAGAATAGAATATTGTATGTAGTTCAACATACATAAGTGATATCGTATCGTTTAAATATTATATTGTATTAGGTTGGCGTTTTGTCCCATAAGAACTAATGTTAATTTAAAATGGTGTCAACATTTTTCTAGAGGGTTCTCCGATCAATATTATTGTATATGTGATAGGATTTCAGTATGTAATATTTGCTAATACTATTTTTTTGTAACAATACTATGGCACCCCGTCAGGACGCGGCGACTAAACCCGGCAATTCTCTAGCGTTAAGAAAACATGGCATATCATAATTGCCCGATTTGATCAATTATTACAAACCCAATGAAGTGTTTATAATGTCAACGTTTAAGACATACTGCATTTGGATGTCCAGGCATTGCAACATACGCAAAATAAAGCAAAAGCTCGTATCAAGCCAAAACCGACTAAAATGGCGAGTCATTCTAAATCAAAGCCTGCAAGAACGGCAGTTCAATATAAGCCGCTACCTAAAATGCAGGCTTCTAGCAATTCTGCGCAAACAGACTATAATAATACTTCTTTCCCATCTACTGTAACAGATGAAGTAATGTCAAATAATGAGAGTTCTACTTTCACAGATGATACTTTTGAAGAAAAATACTAAAACACAATAGAACTGCAACGGATATAATACACATTACAAATCTTTTAAAAATTTAGTTAATTTTTGTAGTTACACTATTTATTGCAAAAATTGTGCAAATGTTGATTGTGCCCAAGGTGGAGCAAAATTTACTAGTTTGTAATACTATTTTCCTTATATAACTCCGTATTAACACTGCATTAGAAACACTGATTGTTTGTTAGTTTATATTTTACCTATATTCTTGCTTTTAAAGAATTTTATTACCGATCACACTATGTATGGTTTAAATCAAACCAAAACCAACAACTTGGCCAATCTATTTTTAGAAAGAAAAAAAATCTTAAATGAAGGTAACAATGCCAGTAAATCATTTTTGGTTATTGAGTTTACCATTTGTTCTTCAAGTAATGCAGTGTTGCTGGATTGAAATGTCTGGGAACATGTTTATGATAGTGACCACTTTCCAATGTTTATTCGCGTGTTTGGTCATAAAATTTATGAAAATCGTCTTTAAAATTAAAGAATAAAATATGTTGATTGTGATATATTTATTTAAGTGATTTGGAAGTCACTTAATAAGCCGTTGGTCCCATCAACTCTTTTCAAACAAGTCGTAAGTCTGTGCCGATGTAAAATAGCACAGTAAAGAAAAAAAAAGTGTTTAATTATAATAACAGTGTTCAAATTACAATTATTGACAAAAATGTTAAAACTTTTACAGATTCCATTTTATAAGAAACACATGCAAGTATTCCGATGTCTTTAGGTAAACCTTGCAGAGAATTCAACCACTTTTCAACTGAATAGAATTTATTAGCTTATTTAAAATACAAAGTTGTTGCTTGAAGATCTTGCAGAAAATAAAAGGTAAAAAAATTGTGATAGATTACGTTACATTTATTAATTAAAAATTTCTTGTCAAATAAAAATCTCTGACTTAACCACATTTGTACCTGTTAATTAACGTCTCAAATGCTCACATTATTACCGAGTGATATCTCAAAATTCTGGCCGACGTATATTTTGACGCTTTAAAAAAATATAATTATGATAAGAATATTTAAGAAATCAAAGTTAACTTTAACCCCCGGTTTCGTCTGCATGTTTCAAACGTAGCTAGGGTTTGTAGATCCCCTGCAAAATACCAAAATGTTGAAAAGTTAAAAATAGCGTGTAATTTATTCTTTTTCTTTTTAACCTTCCTCCAGGTTTTGATAAACCGTGCAGAGCCCCTTTGTAAGATTGGAGGCCCCAAATCTCAAGCCTTAGCTACTGCGCTGGCCCTAACTAGACCTCAAGCTAAGGCTAAAGCTGAAAGCCGAGCTTATTTCGTTGCAGCAAAGCAAAATCTCTGCGGCGTAACCTTAATATTGCAAAGACTGTCATCAATATTATTTTGTAGACTCTAAACAATTATTTACTACTACTTGTCATTTTATACTGTAAAGCATATTAATTTTGATTTTAAGACAAAAACTTTTTTTTTTTACCAATTAGAAAACAAAATTGTGAATATTGTCAACATTGCCAAATCTATCCGGATCTTAGCAAAGACGCTATTTCTAAATACACGGTGCAACAGAAACTTGACATAAGCTGGGCTTGATTCTAAGCTGAACTACGTCTCAAGTGACGTTGGAGAAACCGGGCGTTAGAAACACCATCTGTCGTTTGTCTCTAATAAAGAGAAAATATGTAACACAACGTTTATTGTTTTGAATTTGATTCAACATTATCTGATGCGCACAATACTGCACAAAATGCTATATTTTAGCATTTAAGTTGCTTTGGCAAACTTTAACTACTGGTACTCTATAACCAGACATGGCTAGCAAAGTATTGCTTTTAATTGTGGAAACTTGCTATCATAGAACCAGTGTTTAATCCTGGTAAAAATAAAAAGTTTTTAACAAGCTATAGAAAATAATTATTAAGCGCTATAATTGGTTATTATATTCAAAAAGTCTAACTGCTAATATATAATGTTGTATTTAAGGAGTCATTGTTCTACAACTGATCAACTTGTTTGGTTGAACTTGTTTGTGGAGTATTATGGCATTGTTTGTAGTTTTTAACTTAACAAAAAAGTATTTCTTAAGGTTCCACTTTAAGCGTGACGTTATGTGTTATGTTATGTTTATTCTATGAAACGTTTTTATATTCATTATTATTAAATTAATATTGTTTCATATGTTATTTTTATTTTTAATAAATTAATATATTATTATTACAACTAGTTTTATTAATTATATAACATTTTCAAGTTTCTAATATATTAATAAATAAATCAAAATAACATATGAAACAATATTAATTTAATAATAATGAATATTAACTACATAATTCAGTTTATCAAACATCCGGACAATTGACCGTCTTTATTTAGTAAATCAGATCAAAATGTGTTCCGGCACTTTATTTGCTTTGGTGCGTTTATAACTAGATTATAACTCTATAATATATGTATCTACAGCTCTATCTACATCTGGTATTGTAGATTCTGTCTACCATCCAGAAATTAGTTTAGCAACTGGCGCATTCCGCACTTGCCCTATTGTTAATATTTTATGCAAGGCAGCTAAACCATCACTTTGTATTTGATATTAGGTGCGCTTTGAAACTAAAAGCAAACTGCTCATTGCTTGTGCTTAATAATGGTCTCGACAATTTATACTACATCAAGATACGGTCGCAAAAGCCTGTTGCTATAAGAAATTGCAGTATATTTTAGAAACTAGATTTTCAACATTTTGTTTATTTTTTGTTGCAATTCTTCTTTCAACGTTTAAGGTAAAATAATGCTTTAACAAAAGTTAGCAAAGTATCAACTTTTGCTATTGTTTTTCTTAGTTTGCAATGGTTTATTTTATCTTTGTTATTTATTTATTTTTATTTTTTAATATGCCATTTGCAGTCTATTATTTTACACTCTTTATAGAAAAGAATTTGCTTTAATAGTCTTTTTAGGCAAAAAATCTAAACTAACTAACATATAACATAGTTTGAAAACTGAAACTTTTTATTTATAAACATTTTTTTAAAGTAAAAGTTTTGAACAAAAATTTAGATAGGTGAACAATTAATCTAAATGGGTAAAAGCACCAATCACAGCAAGTAACTGATTCTTTGTAGTACACTAAACGTTTCTTAAACTAAAAAATATAGACTCAAATAAACTACTATATAACGATATTCATAAATTATCTGCGCAAAAAAATGTTTCGATCAAATTAAAAGTGAGTTTTAGACAAAAATTCTCATTTTAAAGGTTTGGCGTTGTATTTACTCTAACTTGCAACATTTAGTAGAATTTGACTAATACTCAATCATAGTTTGTTAATAAATGTTAACCAAAAAAATTATTTTTACAGATTTCATCTTTTATTTTTAAAGATTTTACGTTTATTTTTTATTTTTTATTTATTTATTCAAATAAAAGCATATTTGTTGAACGGTGAAAATTAATGTAAATGGTAGAACATTAATTAAATTATCATGCAAAAAATAAAAGTAAAAAAACTGTTTTAATGGAATTAAAAGTGTCTCGATTTTGATAAGCAAATTTTGCAGTTTTAAGTCAAAAAAGACATTTTTAATTTAATTTTAAATAAAACATTTTTCTGCAACTAAATGAACCGGATTTAAATAATTAAATTAAATAAAAAGAACTAGAGAACACTGCTAAAATCGACTCTTCTTGACAAAACTGACAAACAAATCAGTGCTTATATACTGTAATTTTTGAGAGTAAATTTTAGATAATAATAATGATGATAAGTTGGAGTAACAAAAAAAAAATAAAATTGTACATGAAAAAGTATGCTAATATTCCGTATTAGCATACTTTTTTGAATTATTCAGAAAAAATAAAGTTTCTATAGTTTAGGTTTTTTCAATAGTGAAAACAACATGTAAAGTAAAACATAGAAAAAATATTAAAACATTTTTAACTACACGCTTTTTTTTAAATTATAGCTATTATACTCAAAAAGTCAAGAATTTTTTTATCAAGTAGTAGTAAGACTTCATAAGATAAGCTGTGTTTTCTAAAACGTTAAAATAATGCAAAAAAGGTGCTGGTCACATTTTGCTAATTTTGACATTTTATGAATTAAATTATGCAATTTAAACCGTCTACATTTTGATTTTATCTAAAAATATTTTAATGTTTATGACCAATTTTTAGTGCTTTCAAAAAATACAATATTTATTACTTTTATTAGAGTTTTGCACTTTTGATACTTTATAGCCAGATTTTGCTGTTTTTGAAAGTTCATAATTTTTTTACATTATACAACAAATTGCACTTTTTAGCAGTATATGGTTTGATTTTGGGGCTTTCTAAAAATATTTTAATTTTATGTGGATAAATACTTGACTTTTTATACATTGAATGTTACACTTTTTTCAACAATTTGTAGCCATATTTTGTTTTTTTTCAACAATACTTAGATATTTTATTTTGTTATTTTTAACATGTTGTAAATTTCATAATATAAAATTAGTTATTTTTGACATTTGTATATAAAATTTTGCATTTTCACTTTATAGGCAGGTAAGTTTTTTCAAAAATAATTTAATAACTCATAGTCGAATTTGGCAGTTTTTTACATATTATGAATAAGTATTAGTTTTATTGGCGGATTTTGATGCTTTTTTAACAATATTATTATATTTTTATATAATTTAAATAGAATTTTGGATTTTGGCCGGATTATAATTTTTTTTTTGAAAATATTTCAGTATTTTATGACGGATTTTAATATTTTTCACTTTTTATAAATAGAGTTTTATACTTTTTAAAAGTTTATGATCGGATTCTCAATATTTTGTAGTATTCCTAGCTACGCCATCACATCACGCTATCACAAAAATTCGACTCAAATACTAACAGTTTTTCGTATTTTTATCAAAAATATTGTAATGGGCCTGTATAAGCCAACCTAACCACAATACTCTATAATGAATTGTGCATATTTTAAGACTAGTTTAAACTTTCTAATGCAATGACCAAACTAGAAATATAAATGTTATTTAAAAAATGTTATAGAAAATTGTTTTAAGTATAAATAAATTTTTAAGAAAATTAATGAATCTTAAAATTAAAGAAAAAGTATATGTTATATTAATTTTAACTTGTGCAGTTTTGTGTAGAATTTAGTGCGAATAATTTTAAAAATCTTTTTCTGCTGGTAGTTATATAAGCAACCAGTTATTTTTACAGTTTTAACAATTTTACTGGTTTTATTATTATTATTAATTGTAAATGTATTTTAACCTAAAATTATAGTCTCTTGCTTATTGTTTTGTCGCGCTTCCCGTGGCAATATTTTTAACTATTCATATCTTCTGTTTTTTAACGTGTGATTTTATCATAATTTTTTATAACCGTAGACCGCACCGGTGTGAATTGTGTTCTTGTCAACCTTGTCTTGTTTTTATTTATTCATTGTTCTAGTTATTTTTGTAAGTGCTGTTACTATGACCAGCTTAAACAGTAACTGTAAATGCAAAACTATAGCACAATCTGGTATAACTTGTTGCAGTTGCGCTATAAGGAATGTAATTGCGGTACGTTTTTTTAATTCGATGGTTTCGAAAATATTACTCTTTACCAAGTTTTGTGTGATAAATTACGGTTGATCAATAAATTGCTCTTAGATAAGATTAACTATCTTGAAGAGAAGATTGCCAAAAAAGATAAAACTATTCTTTAGTACAAAGCTCGCAGTGATCAACTAACTGCTCTTACTACTGCGCCGCTTACTAATGAAACGGTGCAATTTTTTCAGATCAAAAAGTTAAACTATTTTTTATTGTGGCTCAACTAATGACAAACTGCAGGCTTATGTGAGAACTTCCTACGTACAGGTTTCTAAACTTAGACGTGGAACTAAAAAAACTAATATAGTAAATCATATTAAATCAAAGTATTCCACGATATCAGTTGAAAATGTTAATTTACAAGTAAAATCTGGAAGCTACAGCAGCTTTAAAGTTTTTATTCTAGCTAATCTTGCTCGATTAAGAAATTTATTAATTATGGGCAAGTTAATAATGTTCCTGTTTCATCTTTGGTGGATTTTTGAAATCTGGATCTAGTCAACAACTTAAACCCGTCACCAGAAACTCCAGCAGAATCTCCAGCAAAATCTCCATCTATTACCAAAACGTCGAGGGTATAAAAACTAAGCTCAAAAATCTTATGCTGACTGTAGCTGTATCTAACTACAATGTTATTGTACTGACCAAAACCTGGCTTAATCACATCAGCGATGCGGAGCTACAATTAATTGGTTACAGTTTGTTTAAATGTAATTGCTCTTTATTAACAAACCCTAAGCTAGACGAAGGAGGTGTTTTAATTGTACTTTATTACAACCTACATTTCTATGTGTTGAACTTGTTTGTAATTATTAAGTTTAAGTTTGTATCATATATTATCAGTGCAGTTTACTTACCACCTAACTCGGCATGTGATAAATATGTAGATCATTGTTATTTCGTTGAATCTTTTGCTGACAAATATCCGAACAGTAAACTAATTTTACAGGGCAATTATAATTTACTCGCAACAGCATAGCTAAATGATGAATTAGGCATAAGTGTTATTTGTAATGATAGTTATTCTGCTCATTTTGTTGCCAACTGTTATAGATTCCTAAACTGCGCTCAATGTATTTCTATACCTAATGATGGTGGTGTGTTCTTAGATTTATGTTTTTTCAATATATGTGATATTTTTGTGATTAATACTGTGGATCTAAATAGTTTTGCTAAATTTTTTTTTTTTTTAGTTTACGATACACAAATTCATCCAATTTCATTGTTTGACTTTAAGAAAAACGTATTACATAAAAAAAATTTAGCCTTGAATGTAACTTTAGCACTGGACCGGACGGTGTTTCATCTATGCTGTTAAAACAATGTATATATTCAATTTACTTTTTGAGGCTTCTATTAATGAAGCTAAGTTTTCACAAATGTTGAAAGGAAGCTACATTATGTTTTTGCATTAATCTGGAGTTAAGGAAGATATTACTAATTATAGAGGTATATGCATCCAGTTTGATATTCCTAAGTTATTTGATCAAATTGTAACTGGTCTAATACAATCAAAGTGCAAAAGCATTTTAGTGGAACAGCAACATGCGTTTTGTAAAGGTCGTTCCACTCTTACAATTTTTTTTGCTACAAAAATGATCTTTTAAATGCCTTTCAATCAAAAGTTTAAGTTGATCCTACTTACACAGATTTTTCAAAAGCTTTTGATTGCGTTAATCATAGAATTTTTATTACTAGCTTAGGGCTTCGGGTTTTCATAAATTTTTTGTTGCGTGGTTGTCGAGCTTTTTGGAAAATCGTACTAAGTGTGTGAAAATTAATTAATTTTTATCAAAACCAATTGTTGTTCTATCTGGGGTTCCTCAAGGATCTCATTGTGGACCAATTCTGTTTTTACTCTTTATTAATGATCTTGTTTAATATATTAATTCTTTGTCTTATCTTTTATTTGCTGACGATTTTAAAATTTATAGAAGAATATCTTCTATCGATGATTGCATTAGTTTGCAACATGATTTGGATTCTGTTCATTCCTGGTGTCTAATTAATGACTTGTTGTTTAACGCAAATAAATGTTTTTCGATAAACTTCAACAAAACTTTAAGTAAAGTATTGTATGACCATACTATCAATAATAATGTTTTAGAACATGTTACACAAATAAGAGATATCTGCAATCGTCCTATGAAATATTTTTTGTTTATTATTGAACAAGTTATGAATTTTATCCGAAAATTACGATTTTATCCTCATTGCATTGCAATATGATCTTCACCCGCTAAAAATTTAGCACAAAAAAACCAATTTATTATTTTTACGTGGACTAATTATGTCTGAGATTGATTGTCAAGAGCTACTAGTAACTCTTCCATTTTAAGTACCCAACAATAATCGCCGAACTAGACAGTCTCCATTATTTAGAGAATTTATACATTCTACCAATTATAGATTTCATAATCCAATTGGTAAAAAGTATAGAATTACGAATAGTTTTTCTAATAATATTGATTTATTTTTTGTTTCAAAGTGTAGTTTTAAGCCGGAAATACACATGCCAGGTACTTGCACAATTTTATACAAGCTACTTGCACATGCCAGCTACTAGCACGTATATTCTGTAAAATAGCATGCCTCTAGCTAGCATGCAGCAAGTCGATTGCACAAAATAAAAAAAAAAATGATTTTTTGGCATGCAATGTGTAAGTAAGGTGGTGGGGAACGGCAAAAGGCATGCCATAAGACATGTATGAACTCACACGACAGGTACTTGCATGCCAGTAGACAGTAGCTGACAAGGAGGTAACAATTTAAATTTTTGTTTCTACATTTTATTTTCAAATAAATTGAAGGAGAGAAAAAAACTATTAAGTTTAATAGCTTATATAAAAATTTTGATTGTCTTTGGAATTTGAGAAATTCAAATCTATATAAAAATAAAATAACCCAATGACAATGCTTAAAAAAAATATTTGAAGAAATTAATGATATTATGATAATAATAATATCACATTATTTAATTTAATTCAAGTTTTTCCATGTTATTTGCCAGTTGTGAAAACTTGAAACACTTTTAAAAATGCTTATGTAACTAAAAAAGATTGACAAGCAATTGGCATATGTATCCCCACTTGCCAGCTATTTGCCTTAGCAGACATGCCAAGAGCAGCTTGCATGCAATTTTACTTGCACATGTATCCTCACCGTGCCATTAATTGGCACATGCCATTTTTAGGCATGCAAGCTATTTTCTAAATTTCATAGCATGTGTACTCCTGGCTTTAAGAGTCAATTAAAATGTGTTGATAAATAATTTTATATTTTGTTTTTATATATGTATATATATATATATTCTTTTATGGTTTTTATTATTTAATATTTGTTTGTATATTTTTGTGTAATTGTAATATTGCTTGAGATTCATTATTATTTATAGAGATAATGATGTAGATGTAATTGGTTTTTTTTAAATAAAGTATTATTATTATTATTATTATTATTATTATTATTATTATTATTATTAACATCAGTCTTAAACAAATCCAATCAAATTTAAATAGTGGTTTCCGTTACTACGTGATAGTTCATTACAGATTATGTTTTATTTTATTTAATTTCCAATCAAATTTGTTAAAAATTCAACTTTCAGTAGCAAACATGATAAAATCCTCTAAAAAAGTATTGAAATCTGACTATTAAATACAAAATTGCAGTTTTTAGATGAATAGATTATTAAAATCTGTATTTTAAAAATCCGGCAATTAAAAATAAAAAATTGTCCAAAAATTTTAAAAACTAAACTTTAGAAACAAAAATGTTTAAATCCTGTCTAAAACAATGCAAATTTGGCTTTAAAATGTAAAATTCTAGCTTTTAAATTAAATTAAAAAAATTATTAGTAATCAATCACAATTTTTAATTTAATTTAAACATTGAAAATGCTAAACTAGTTTGTAATAACTTATTAAATAACATCTTAAAAAGTAAAATCTTATACATGTATTTATAAACTGAATAGAACAAATCGATTTTACAAGATAAATATAGAAAATATAAAGTTATAACATTTTTATACATTACTGTAACTCTTATACGGTTTTTGTTATTTTTTGAAAGAATTACTACATTTTTAGTAATTTTTTGATAATCTAAAATACAATTTAACAAATCTCGTAAAAACTTGCAAACTTATAATGTTTTTATATGTCACTGCAAACAGTTTGACAGGGCGGCATTTTTTAAAACCCAAATACACAGAACAAATTTATATTTTTTAATTAATTTACATCAAAATACGTCAACTTTGGCGGTTAAATTTTTTTTTTTTATGCTTTTTTTTGCCCAGCCCTCTGTGAACAAAAACATAGTTTTATGGCTTTTGCGGCTTATAGACAGGGTATAGACTTGAAATGGCACCAGGTTTAGATTCTACGGAAAAATTCTAGTTATTTCATTAGTAAATTTATTTCTTTTGAGATAAAATTGCGGGTTTTAAACAAAAAATGCGAAGTTAAAAAACTACAAAATAAATCTAAGAATTTTTTTTTAAAGGTTTTATACCTTTATATACCGATCAAAAGACTACTAATAAGTTATAATAAAAACTAAAAAAAAATACATAAGCATTGCACCCCCCCCCCAGCTCTGGTTCGTTTGAAATGGAATTGCCCTACCTTACCTAACATTGTATTTTGCTAAAAGTTTTTTTAACAATTGCTATCAGTGTCCCTAGTTGCGAATGGAACTTTTGCTACAAAATCTTGCAATAATGTCCATGGAACAAGAAATTACAAATAATATAAATTTTGAGAGCATTATACACAATTTTTCTACTATGAAAGTTAGAAAAGTAAATATATAAATATGTTTACATACACATATGTGTACAATTTGTTTGTTTATCCAGTAGAAAGGAAATTATTTATTTATAAGTATATAATTAAAAATATTTAATGCTAATTTATTTTTGTAAATTGGGTGTGTTTTGTTTCATAGGTGGAGAACCTGCGACCTCAATAAGTTTCTTGTGGCTTTTAAAAAAGTATCTTGTATTTTTATAAAAGTTGCATTTATAGGTATATCAATTTATGCGACCTCTTTTATTATTGCTTAATTTAAATAATCCATCCAATGGTAAAAAATGCCGCAGCCATAGTTTGTCTCAATTACAACTATTTATTTATGTTTATTAATTTATAAAAACCACCATTTGATTGACTTAGAAAAAACGGCAAATTGAAGACTGCCCCGGGTGGCAAATGTTGTAGGTACGCCACTGCCAACTTATCACATTACTAAAAACTATTTGACAGTTGTTATAACTTTATGACAAATGTAGTAATATTTTTGACAGTTTAGCAACTTTTTGACAAATGTTTCTACATTTTTTGAGTATAAGATACAATTTTTTAAATGTATACAAATTTTTACAAATGTGGTACAATTGGTCAAAATTTAACATTTCTACAGTTATTTTTGAGTCACAGTAACTTAAAAAAATGTATATTTTGTTGACAGTTTAGAATACTAGTTGATAGACTTGCTATATTTCTGTCAACATAAATATTACAGTAGCTTGTTTGACTGTGATAATAAATGTTTGGTAAACGTAATAAATTTTTTGGCAGTTTAGTATACAATTTGAGTGATTTGGTACAGATTTGCAAACTTATAAAACTTTTACACGTCGGTAAACTGCTTGTTTAATTCCAAACGCGTTTCTGAGGGAACCCTACTCAACATTTTGTGATGGGGCTTAAAAATCCTAGCTCTGCTACTGAATCATTACTGTCAATACTAGCGTAATTAATTACAATTACATGGAAGAAGTTACAAAAATACCTTCTATATAGAGCAGTAATGACAAAAAAGTCCTTGAAAAAAAATGTATAAAACAAATAGAACTGTAATTGTAGATGCTCAAAGTGATTCTAAAAAAGTAAGGATTGTTTGTCAACAATCGTGCAGGTTTATTCATTTTTTAAAAATCCTGCATTGTTAGTTTTACAATTAAAAACTAATTTATTGTAACAATTTTGTTTGTTATTTAATTTGCAATATATTTGAATAGTTGCATTGTTTTGACAAAAAATGTTAAAAGTAAAAAAAAAGTAGGATAAATAGTGCTTCAATACTAAGAACTAAAAGTGTTGCCTAAGCAACATACACTTTTTTAATGTAAATAACTAGAAGCTCTAACTTTGTCGTAAAACTACCTATCTGGAAAGAATGCAAATTTTGAAAAAAACTTGTAAATGTCTGTACTGGAAATGTAACCAAGTTTTTAGAACGTTGGAAATTTAAAACAAATATTTCTTTTAAAAGCCACTTATTTGAATGACAGTATTAATATAAGCTGAAAACTTAATTAAACTTACCTTAAAAATAGTTATTTAGACCTCAAAAACATATGCAAAAATTTGTAAAAACCATCAACATTTTGCAATGATCTGAAACACAAATTATTAGATAAAATAATCCCAAAACAGTGTGGTTTAGGGAATGTGTAGAATTTATGCGCGAATGGAAGATGCTAAAAGCGGGCAAAGGAAAAGTGCAACAGAGAAAACTATTATATCTAAAAAAATTTATATTCACTTTATTCTATTGATACTAAAATAACTAAAAATAATAATTACGTTAATTAATTACATTTCAATTCTGAGGTAGTAATAACACTATAAATATTTATAAATATTTTTTTTATTTAGAGGCAAATTAACATTTGTACGTCTTGGCGATTTAAAACTCTACACAAATACCGACGATAACAACTCTAGTAACTTTACAATAATCAAAGCAACCAGACATCCAGATTTCCATCCACCATCAAAATACCATGATATTGCTATACTGGAATTAGATAGAATTGTTGATTTTAATAATTTTATTAAACCAGCTTGTCTTCATACTTATGGATCAATAGAAAATGAAACTTTGACAGCAACAGGATGGGGTAAATTGGAATATTATGGAGACGTCGCTGATCATTTACAGAAAGTTGCATTAGCTTATTACCCACATGAGAAATGCAAAGAAGATTATAAAAAAATTGGAAAAAAGTTTTTGAATAAAGGAATCGTTGATGATTGGCAAATTTGTGCTTGGAAAGAAAACGGAGATACTTGTCAGGTAAATATTTCATTTTCAAATCAAACCAGAAAACTAATGTTTATGTTTTAGGGCGATTCAGGTGGGCCATTACAAAGCAAATTTGGTCAAAATAAAGATGCA
Source organism: Tachinus rufipes (assembly GCA_963932245.1). Classification (NCBI taxonomy): domain Eukaryota; kingdom Metazoa; phylum Arthropoda; class Insecta; order Coleoptera; family Staphylinidae; genus Tachinus; species Tachinus rufipes. The sequence goes on along the minus strand of OZ010745.1, from coordinate 41,490,455 downwards.
TGGACTATTGTTGGGGTGACATCATTTGGAAAAGATTGTGGATTTACTCAAAGTCCGGGAATATACACCAGAGTATTTAATTATATTAAATGGATTGAATCTATAGTGTGGTCTAACTAAATAATTCAATAGAGAATAGAAATCTTGGACAGAAAACTTTTCTAATAACTTATCAATATACAATAGATAATGAATGATAATAGCAAATATAAATTAAATAAGTAACTTGATTGAAGGATAATCTTGTAAATTTAGTAAGTATAATAAATTATTGAATAATAAATTTTTATTGCATTATTTTAACCTCTGTAATTAAATCATAAATTCAATAATCTTACTTATTTTTAATTTAATATATTATCATATATCTAATCTTATTCTAAAAGTAAGCCAGCAATGAAATGACAAAGCACGTACATGCTAAATTAATAAAGGTTAAATGTTTATGTGCAGTTATTAGTGTAATTCAATTGCTATTGGTCGTTATTTAAATGTAGTTTGTTTTTAACTAGTTGTGTCCATCAATCACAATAGTTTTAATATACAAATTTAGTAAAATGTTTAATTAATATAAATATAGTCTATTGTTATTACTTTCTTATTATTCATATTTATATGTCTACATTTATACATTGTAAACAACAAACATTAATTTTTTTAATTATTTCTATCAAAAACTCTAGTAAGATTAGAGTTTTCAAGTTTTCCCAAAAAATATAGTGACAAAATAATCTAAATTTTTTAATAAAGTTTACGTTGTTTTTGTTTGGTGTTTCAAACGCTTAAACCAAGTGTATTCTTTATATAAAATATCTATTTATTGGTATTATCTAAATGGTCAATTTAACCTCCAAAATATTTTTTTTTTAATTTAATTAGAACATAAAAGCAGTTTCAAAATTAATTTTTTCAAAATTTTTTCAACTAAACCAATTTCTTTTTTTTTATAAAATACGTTTTAAGAAGACAATTCTATAAATAAATTCACATATTGGTATTGTCTAAATTAGGGGTACCCAACCCGCGGCCCGCCTTAAACATTTTTTTGGTCCGCAAGATTTATCAGACTTTTACAAAATATACACTCAGATGCAAAAAACCAGGTCATTGTGTAATTTTTTAGCGTTTTACAATCAAAGAGACCATCAAGATATAGAAAAAAACAACATATGGTACTTATCAATTTATTTAATGAACATTAATAAGCAAAAATGATAATGTACGTATACACGAAAAAAAATACATTTCTGCAAAATAAATGTAAGAGAGATTAATAATGAAAATATCAGTTGAATAAGATTTCAATAGTTTGTATTGCTTTCTCGAGCCCTAACTATTGCTTGCATACGGAGGCCCATGCCACTAATAAGCTCACAAATATCATCTTGGAAAATATTCTGTCATTTTTCTTGAAATGCCACACAAAGCTCATTTATTGTGGTTAGTACAACTGCACGTCTTCTAACATGCCTGCTCAGCATGTCCCAAACATCTGGAGTACATGCAGGCCAGTTAAATTTTCTTATTCTAACTGCAACTAAGTATTCTGTGACGCAACTCGCAGAATGCGGTCTTGCGTTATTCTGCATAAGAATAAAGCCATCGTCAATAAATGGAGCAAATGAGAAATGTAATTTTCAAAACTTCCTCAATATATCGCTGTGCAGTCAGCAATCCTCTATCAATGACAATCAATTTGGTGCAGGCATCTATTGATATTTCTGCCCATACCATCAGGAAACTTCCACCATAGCTAAGCCGGGGCTTAAAGATGCACTCCGCAAATCGTTCTCTACTCTACTGTCCTCTATTGTGCCAATGTCTAATTCAAATGTTTGCAAGAAAATTGGAGTCTGGCTACTCGATGACGTGGGAGTATTTTTGGTCCAGCTGCTGGTCAATAAAATTTTAAGTCAGCTTCTTGCAACCTTCGACAAACTGTCCACTCACTCACAGCTGTATCACAAATCTCACGGAGTTAGTTTTTGATCTCCACTGAAGTCACATGACAATTTCGTAGAGTAGTACGAACGATAAATCGGTCATCGATAGCAGTCGTTTTTTGTTTCCTGCTAGATCCCGGCTTCCAAGTATTTCTGCCGGTCTTCCAAAGCCGCTCAAGTGCTTTTTGAGCGGTAGAAAGACTGACATAAAGGAATCTGAACACATACTGTTGGCTTTTTCCATCTGTCACAAGAGCAACAGCTTTTGCACAATCTTCAGCACTTAATACCATAATTAACACACCAATCGGCCCTGATCATGATACTTAATAAAAAACAAACAAGTAAACCCAGTAGCCACTTTGATCTTCTGTGCATAATGTCAAATGAGCAATAGGTAGTGAAGAACGCATACCTTTAAATTATATTTTTGCTATTAATGTTTACTAAATAAACTGATAAGTACATGTTGTTGTTTTTTTCTACATCCTGATGGTCTCTTTGATTGTAAAACACTAAGGGCCGGTATTATAAAGACAAAATAAATTACCAAATAACAAATCTCAAATTAAATATATTCGACGAATAAACGTATTTCGGTATTATAAATCTAAATTAACTATTCGTAAAATAAGAAGTTGCAACGCCGCATTTATATGTTATTTTAATATTGTAGTTATTGATGTGTTATATTGTAGCCTTTGTTATATTACAATAATCCCATACGACATATTGAAAGTCAGTTGCATAACATCGTAGAGCAATCAAAAGCTGATTTTCAACAGAAATTGCTCCACATTAAAAATAACCTAAAAAACATGACATATGTCAAGTTATTCATTGAATAAATTTTAATCCCTAGATTTTGGATGATTAATTTACTCCATAGATTTAGTTACCTACTTTTATTATTTGACGTTTATAATACCGAAATCAACCAATTAAAATAATTTACTTGGTTAGTAAATAAAATCTACAGATTTTAATGGTTTATTATACCGGCCCTAAAAGTTTTATTAAAAAAATTACCCGGTTTTTTGCAAAAAATTACTCAATAACCCGGTTATTTGCATCTGAGTGTATTTAATTTATAATGCCTAAAGTAGTATTAAAACAATACATTATTGGTGCACTTATATATTCAAAAATTAACTGTAGAACTGCTTCTAGTATCATTATTATTATATTATCTATGTTTACAGTAAGAATAATAATAAACACAATAATAATAATTCATTATTTTCAATTTTTTACTCCAAAAAAATGTCTATAGTGGGTCTAAATCTAATATGTATATGGATATAATTTGATATGCGGCCAGCGGAGTTATAATGCATTTCCAAAGTGGTCCGCAAGATCATTTGGGTTGGGTTGTTTCTTCAAATAAATATTATTTTTTATATACATATATGGGTACTTCCATTACTTTTGTACAATTCTCAAAAACTTGATGTCTCAGAATTTCGCCAAATTTTAGTACATAAAAGTATGAACCAAAAAAAAGATTCTCAAAGTTTTAGCCCTTAGACTTTTTTTTGCCCTTGTTTGCCCTTTTTGCTCTTTTTTGCCCTTTTTTGCTTTTTTTAGACCTTTTAAAGGGCCGAAAAATGGCTTAAAAAAGATTATTTTTTAATTTCCGTTTTCTCAGCCCTGAAAGTAGGTACCGATACGTACCCGGCGGCAAATGATTTGCCATTTTATCTACTTTGATCTGAAAACTTTGCATATTGAGCATATTTTATAAAATTTTACCTGACTTCAAAGTAAATGCCACATTGCAAAATCAGAATATAATTAGATTCACGAAAGCTCAAAATGTTTTTTTTATTTAATACCCTTTCCGAATGTTTAAAGTTTTTATGATCACTCAAGTACTTTCGGAGATATATTGTTTCAAAGTTGGCCATTTTTGACAAAAAACGCAAAAATTGACATTTTCAAACAGGTGTAAAATTTTGTTATCAAAATGAAATGACTTGAAATTTTGAGAAAATATTCTTTAAACATGTATAAATAAATTCTAAAAGTTTGGATATGGAACTGAGAGTTTAAAGTAATTTAAGGTCTTTAAACGTTAATAATTTGTTCCTACATCACATTTTTTTTTTGAAGTTTTAATCAAGAAGTATGCGTTTTTTTCAAAACTTATAAGACAACAAAGTTATAAAACGGAAAATTTCTTGTCACTCATCAATGTGACGGTGATCTAAAAATTGGATTATTTGCTATTTGCAAATATCATTTGGTTTTGAACCAATAAAAAAAGGTGACAGATTCAAACTTCTAATAACAAACACTTAAGTAGGTGGCCAGGACATTTAATTTTATAAATGTGGGCAAAAAGTTTTAATAGTAGTGCTCTGCTAATCTATTCAACTGTTAATGAGCAAAAAATTGTTGTATGAAAGTTTATAACCTTTCTTAATATTTGGAACAACACTAAAGCTGTTTAAAGCCTTGTAACATTTTTAAATCAAAGGCTGCCACTCTATTTAAGAGTAAATTTACACAAATGTTTTTTGAATATAATTAGGTATAACACAGCTCACCGTTTACATAAAGTTTATTTATTGTCCAATTTTTATTTTCAAGATGGTCTTAAAACAGCTTATAGCAATAGGAGGATAATTTCTTACTAGAGATCTAGCAACAAAGAATGACATATTCTACCCTACTACAACTTATAATTGCTAGTTGAGCATGGTTTAACAATAATGTACAAGTTTAATTGATAAAAAGCACGCAGGATTGATGGTTGGGGCGTGAGAAGAAAGGTTTTAGTTATAAAATTATTATAAAGTGATGCGTTAGCAAAAAAAAAAAAGTTGATAACTGTTAAAAGAAATTGGCGATGGTGATGAGTGGTTAAGCGTATGTTTTGCCAGTTATTTAAAATTATAAATTTAAACTTAAATCTCAGTCTAGGCTTATTTTAAGATATTCTGTGAACTTTATCTACAAAATCAAAATGTAATTTAAATTTACTTTATCATCTGGTTTAGTAAAATAATTTAAACGGTTGGCCTGTACCTGAATGGAGTTATTGTATAACTTTATTCTATAAAAGTTGATTTTTAATACTACATTTTTATAATGTTATCCTTTTTTTGGAAAGCATTGTTCTAATAACTTTTTGAATTTATGCGAGTTGCACACTATGCTTTTTTTACGATTAGAGTACTTATGCACTTACACAAAAATGTAATAATTTAACAAACGTATAAGTTGTTACTGTTTCGATAGCTTTGTGCGTAATAAATATTTTTTGTACGGATATGAGTAACGCAACGTATAAAACATTTTCTTAACAATACCAGTGTAATGGACACATTTTAGTTTTTTTTTGACAAAGTTTTATGACTAAATATTGTTATTTTTGACGTTATATAAACAAAATTTTACATTTTTCAATAGTTTATGGTTGGTTTTTGATAATATTTAAGATAATTAATCTTTCAACAATTTAAAACCTGATTTTGGTAGTTTGCCAATATTAAAATTTTTATGAGCGTATTTTATTGTTCTTGACATTTTATAAATAAAATTTTACACTTTACTTGCTTTTGTTATTTTTGACATTTAAAACCAATTTAGCCAACTTTTTTAATATTTTTGACTAAATTGTTATTTTGACAGATGTAGTACATTTGGCCAATTTATGACATTACTAAATCATAAAAAATGTTGTTATTTTTTGTTGACAGTTTAGAATCCTATTTAACATCTCTTGCGAGTTCATAGAGAGTGGACCTATTTATTTGCTCTCCGTATAAACCATAAATTACAATGGGGAGATCAGATTTAAGATCTGCTAGTGAAGATCCCATTATCTCTTATTTAAAAAGTGAAAAGTGCATCAAGATATTATCAGTATGGAAGTTAAACCGTTAAAAGATACTATTTCTAAACTAACAGAAGAAATAAATGTAAAAAATAATAATGTAATTAATCCAGAAGAATTATCGGTGTCAAATAATAACTCTGAAAATTCAGGCGATATAATAAAATATTCCGGTGCCACAAAAACGGTATTGGAAGGCAAAAAAATCGTGAATAAATCGAAGACTGATATATAAAAATTCGACTCCAAAACCTCAAAAAAATATTGCAGACAACAATATAAATACAAGGAATATTGAAATAAAAACAGTAAATAATCGGCTATTTAACAAGAAAAATAATATAAAATATGGAACTTCAAACGATATTACTTTAAAGAACGCACCGAGGCATTATCATTATCATATATGTCGTCTAGATAAAGATACTAATGTTAATGATATAATAGCGCATTTGAAAAATATTAAAGTAGATAGACATGCGAAAAATTAATCTCGAGAAATCCAGACGAGTACGCATCATTTAAATTTACGGCACTTATGATGTATGATGATATAATATCGAATTGTTCCAATTGGCCGAGAAAAATTGGAATTAGACGTTTTTTTCTGGCACGAAAAATTCCAATAACAAATTCGTAGAAAAGTCATCAAAAACAATTTTAATTTTGTGATGTCAGTCAAGAGAGTTCTTCAAAAACTGTTAATTTTTTTCATATTAACATTAATTCACTTCGGAATAAGCAACATGAACTGGAACAATATGCCCATTTTCAAAAACTCAATATAATATCAGTAAACAAACATTATTTAAAAGAAGATGAATTGTGCTTGCTGCAAATTGGAGGTTTCAAAATTGCCGCGGCATATACTAGGAGTACAATTCCACATGGTGGAACATTACTTATGGTGAACGATGATCAACAATATAAAAAGATCCCTGATATCGATAAATACTCACAGAAAGTAACTTGCAAGGTTTGTGGAATATTGGTAATAAACTATAATATAATATTTTTGTCTGTATATAGTTTTTTGATATTTTATTCAATATACTTAGCGAGGTAGATAAATATAACAAATCTGTGATAATTTCGGGTGATTTCAATATAGATTTTAATATAAATAACGCCAATAAGAAAACATTCTGTGATATTTTTAATTGTTTTAATTTTAACTATACAGTTACTTTTAATACAAGAGTAACCAATACATCTGCAATTTGTATTGATAACATACTCATTAACAAACAGTACGAGTACGAAGTCAATGTTGTTGAGCCATACTTGTCTGACCATTATGGTATACGTGTGACATTCGAATGTTCTAAAACTACAACAAACATTCCTTCATGTTCACGCTTACGACTACTTTCCAATAAAAATTTTAATTTATTAAATAAATCTTTAACTAACACCGACTAGTCTCCTATATACGCTTGTAATGATCCTCAACAATGTTACATTATGTTTCATGACTTAATTTTAAATAAATTTTTCAAATGCTGCCCATTTACAACTGTTAAACAAACTAAGCCTACATTAAAACATCCTTGGTACACGGCAGAACTGGTTAAACAAAAGCAAATTATAAACACCATAACATTGATTAACAAAGTTGAGTATTCAGAAGATAGTAAGAGTCTGTTAAAAAGTCTTAAAATAGATTACCATGACAATATCTTAAAAGCGCAAAAAGCTTATAATAGTGTAAACCCACAGTCTGACAATAATGATTATGTAAAATTATTACAAAACAAAAATGTTGCATCTAATAACTCATTATTTATGACACCAACTAATGCTGAAGAATTAGATAGTATTGTAAGAAATTTTAAAAATTCTATGGTCAGGGATTATTATGATATTACTGCATCTCTAGTAAAAATTACAACACACCAAATTACCACTCCTCTTGCTTATATAATAAATCTGTGTCTAGAGACAGGTGTATTTCCAAGTCAATTCAAAACATCCAAAGTAACACCGATACATAAAAAAGGTGAAAAAAATGATCTAAAGAACTACAGATCAATCTCTATAATACCATATTTTTCAAAAATATTTGAAGCAGTAATCTACAAAAGGTTGTATTTTTTTATAGACTCAAAGCTAAGCAATGCCCAATTTGGATATAGAAAAGGCAAATCTACAATAGGTCCTATGTGCGAGTTGATTAAAACTATAAATCAAGCTTTTGAACGCGGGATCAAATTAAGTACAGCATATATTGATCTAAGCAAAGCTTTTGATTGTGTATGTCACACAAAACGGTTAGATAAACTGCATTATTATGGAGTTAGAGGCAATACTTTAAATCTGTTTAAATCATATCTTACAGAAAGACAAGTGGTGTCATTTAATGGAAAAATATTAGAAATTGCTAAGTTAACATATGGGGTGCCACAAGGGTCTATTTTGAGACCTTTGTTGTTTCTTGTATATATTAATGATTTAGAAGTAAATGTGCAAGCAAGTAATGTGTACATGTTTGCGGACAATACTACTGTTGTTCAAAACATAGATGACATTAACTCAGATATTTATGCAGTTTTAGGTCAAGCAGAAACTTGGTTTGAAGCTAACGGCCTAGTAGTTAATAGTGGTAAAACTGAGTTTTTGTCTTTTGCTATGACTACACAAGAAGCTGAAAAACATATTAGGTTCTTGAGAGTTCATTTCCAACCCAAACTCAACTGAGAGGTGCAGGTAGATTATCTAATCAAACAAATTAATAAAAACTTATACCAAGAATGGTGTACTTTGCACATGTACAATCCTTGTTATACCAAAGTATCCTTTTGTGAGGTAGTTCACCACAAGCACAGAGAATATTTATCCTTCAAAAAAGGGCTATACAAATTATGGCAGCGGTCAATACAACAACATCTTGTAGTCCTTATTTTATATCATATAATATTATGACAGTTCCTGGTTTGTATGCTTTCATTTGTTTAATATACTTAAAACAAAATTTAGCCAAGAAACAGAGACAAGTGGACAATCACCAACATGCTTTAAAAACAACTTAATTATTCCTAAGCATCGTTTACAGAAAACTCAACAAAGCTATGAGTATATATCATTAAAAATGTTTAATTTTCTTCCTCTTCAGATCCAAGAACGGCCAATTAAAAGATATAAAAGTATCATTAAGGCGAGGTTGACAGAAGCAGTTCTGTACTCGTACATAGATTTTTTTAATATATTGTGGTAACTGTGATACAAATTTATCTGTAATCATATCTACCCATTTTTTATTCTTTTAATATATTTGTGTCTGTTTTTGCTTTAGATTATAGACTTATTTTAAACTTACCAATATCTCACAAACCTCAATTTTTTGTATGCAATATCGTTTTTAAATTTATTTTATTTTGTATTTTGTATTTTTACATTGCTTTTTTATATACTTGTATATTGTAATTTTTATGTACCTCATTGATTCAATCAACGTTATGTTGTAATAAGAATCAATATCTATCTATCTATATATCTATCTATCTATTTATCTGCTTATTTCTGTCAAAATAAATTATTATTGTTTTACAGTTTTAGTAACTTTTTGATAAACGTAGTACATTTTTTGACAGCGAGTAGTTTGAACAGGAGTGCACACCCACCCGTTCATTTATTAATTAATTAAAAATTTCTCATTTTTGTAAGTATTGAAAGTCTCTTAGTCAGATGAAGAAGAAGAAGAAGAATAAGAAAAGGTAATCTCTTTAAGTATCCACCTACTACTTTAAGAATTTGATAACAAAAAATTGAAAGTTACTCCTTTTTGCAAGCGTAAGTTTCTATGTTATAAGAGAAAATAATGAAACCAATTTTTTAATTACCGAAATTTGAACGGGCGTGTGAGTTATTCCAGATTGTGATTAAATCGAGTTGTTTAAATTGAAGTACCCACCTACCCGCTTAAGACTTTGTTAAAAACAAATTAAAACTGTTTTACTCTAATTTATAAATGCCAACCAGTAGTTTAAATTGGAGTAAAAAAATCAAACAACAATTAAATTATTGCGTACTATGTGAAGAATTATCCACATCAATAACAGCTTTTCTTTTTCTTCAACATTTTCATCCTCCTGTTGTTCAACAGAAGCCACAATACTATTTAAATCTTTATTCTCAATTTTTTTTCAAAACACGTACTGCTTGCGCTAAAAACATCCCCATTCAACAACAAAAGCTATTGTTGCATTGCACAAAACAAATTTTGACTTTTGAACTCTTGCTTTTTTTTTGGTTAGTAATAAGAAATTGTATACGTTTAAAGATGTATTACAATAATATTTTTTGATAGAATAATTTTTATATAATTTCTAGCTAGAGTATCTGGCATAATTGCTTCCTTACGGTTGAATTGTTCAACATTCAATCGGCATGTTACGATTGCCGATGACTATGTAGAAAAATACATACAAGAGTCGTCATTTGTTGGTACTACTTATACTAATTAAAATTGTAAATATATGGTATTGAGTTAAATGATACTATATATTTTACAAAGGATGCATAAATTATTTAACCAAAACAATAAAATTGCAAATGTTGTAAAAGTGAGATAGAAAGCTTTTTTAAGACACACACACACCTTCATAATAATTGTATTAAAAAAAGGTTTTTGGGTATTGTAGTGAAGATTATTAAAAACAGAATTTCATTATTTAACGCGTATTTTAATGGTGTTATTATATATATATATATATAGATGTAAGAAGTGTATTCGTCCTACAATTTTTATATATAATCGTATGTGTTGTCGTCCTACATTTGAATGTAGGAGCATTACACTTTATATCTTAACACACAAAAATCAGCCTGCGGGCTTATAGATACGTATAGATACCGCCTGCTGTGAGGGTCGAGCAAGTAACATGGAATAAGAAAGTTATTTAAATCTTATCAAGATGTTTGTTTAGGACGTGGAATTTATTCTTTTCAACTGATAATATGTATATTGTGTGTTACCTTATTCTAACGGACATTGCAATAATTATGCCAATTTTAAAATTAAAATAATGTGGAAAATATATTGAAAATAATTTAACCATATCATTTATTTTCAATTGTTTTATAATTACTATCAGGTTAGTAAATGGAGCTCTACAAAATCTTATTAGTCAACAGCTGCACATTTATTACAATTAAAACGACGACAAAAACTAGATGAACAAAGCATCCATTTTAATAAAATTAACATGTGGGTGATATAATATATATTAAGTGTTATTACTAAAATGTAAATTAGAAAAACTGTAATATAAGATTGCAAGTACATAACCACTGCATAACACTTTATTTAGTTGCTTTGATATAAATATTATTGCCAATTTTCTTCTTTTTCTAAATTCAAAAGCATTTTTTACTTTTCTAATGTAATGCTACTTACTAGAAAAGTATTGTTTTTATGTCAAAATGATATTATATAATGTATGTACGTATGGGTGTCTGTGAACACAATTTCACAATTGCACCAGTGTATGAAAATGTGAGCAGTAAGAGTAGTAAAAGTAGTAAAAGTAGTGAGAATGTGAGAATAATGAGAATGTGAAAGTAGTGACATTGTGAGAGTAGTGAGTATAGTGAAATCGCTAAAGTATTGAAAATGTATGAATAGTAAAATTGTGAGAATGTGAAAGTAGTAAAAATGTGAGAAAAATGAGATTGTCTGAGTAGTAAGAATGTAAGAGTAGTGAGAATATAAGAGTAGTGAGAACTTTTACATTCTCAATCACTTTCAGTCAGTGTAGGGAATATGTGAAAATATTGAAAATAGTGACAATGTGAGATTAGTAAGAATGTGATAGTAGAAAGTTTTTGAGAATAGTAAGAATATAAGAGTAGTAAAAATGTGAGTTTAGTGAGATTGTGAGAATAGTGAGAATGTGAGAATAGTAAGAGTGTGAGAATAGTGAGAGTGTGAGAATAGTGAGAGTGTGGGAATAATGAGAGTGTGAGAATAGTGAGAGTGTGAGAATAGTAAGTGTGAAAATAGTGAGAGTGTGAGAATAGTGAGAATATGAAAATAGTGAGATTGTGAGAATAATGAAAATGTGAAAATACTGACAGTGTGAGAGTAGTGAAAATGTAAATGTAGAGAAAATGTAAGAATAGTAAAAATGTGAGAGTGGTAACTAGTGAGAACGTAAGAAAAGTAAGAACAAAAGAGTAGTGAGAATAATAAGAATGTAAGAGTAACTAACATGTGAGAGTAATGAGAATTTGAGAGTAGTCTAAATGTGAAATTCGTGAGAATGTGAGAGAAGTGAGAATGTAAGTGTAGAAAGAATGTAAAATAGATAAAATGTGAGAACGTGAGAATAATAAGAATGTGAATGTAGTGAGAACGAGAGTAAGGAGAATGTGAGAATAGTGACAATGTGAGAGTTGTGAAAATGTAAAAGTAGTGAGAATGTGAAACAAGAGAAATTGTAGGAAATGTAAAAATGTGAGAGTATTAAGAATGTGAGAGTAGTGAGAATATAAGAATAGTAAGAATGTGAGAGTAATAAGAATGTGAGAATAGTTAAAATGTGAGAGTAGTAAAAATTGAAAAGTTGTTGGAATGTGAATGTAATTAGAATTTTAGACTAGTGAGAATATGAGAGTAGTGAATGTAAAAGTAGTGAGAATGTAAAAACAGTAAAAATGTAAAAGTAATGACAATGTGAGAATGTGAAAGTATTATACATGTAAAAGTAGTAAGTATGTGAAATTAGTGAAAATGTGAGAGTAGTAAGAGTGTTAAAGTAAAAAAAGTTGCGAGTATTGAAATATGAGAATACTGTAAATAGTGATAATGTGATAGTGAGAATGTAAAAATAGAAAGAATGTGAGAATAGTAAGATAATGATAGTAATAAAAATGTGAGAGTAGTGAAAATGTAAAAGTTGTGAAAGTAGTGAGAATGTGAGAGTAGAGAGAATATAATTATACTAAAAATGTGAGAGTAGTGAAAAAAAGTAGTGAGAATGTGAGAATAGTGAGAATCTGAAAATATTGTGAATATGACAGTAGGGAAAATGTGAGAATAGTGATAATGTGGGAGTAGTGAAAGTAAAACGATAATCAGAATAGTAAGAATGTAAGTGTAGTAAAACTAGTGAAATTGAAAAAAAAATTAAAACTTAAAAGTAGTGAAAATAATGAGAATGTAAGAGTAACTAATACGTGAGAGTAATGAGAATATAAAAGTAAATAGAATTTGAGATTAGTGAGATGTGAGAGCAGTGAGAATGTGAGAGAAGTAAAAATGTAAGTGTAGAGAAAATGTAAAAATTAAAAAAATGTGAGAATAGTAAAAGTGTGATAGTAGTGAGAATGTGAGAGTAGGAAAAGTTTAAGAATTAATAGTGATAATGTGAGTGTAGTGAAGGTAGTAAAAATGTGAAAGTTGTGGAAGTAGTAAGAATTTGAGAGTAGGGAGAATGTGAAAGTAGTTTGAATATGAGAGTAGTGAAAATATGAGAATAGTGAGAATAAAAAACAGTTGTAAAATTGTAAGTGTAGTAAGAGTATGAGAATTGGGAAAATGTGAGAGTAGTTATTAGTAAAAGTAAAAGTAAGAGTATTGATAATATGAGTGGAGAGAGAATGTAAGAACAGTAAGAATGTAAAAATAGTAAAAATGTAAGAATATTGAGAATGTGAAAGTAGTGAGAATAGTAAGAATGTAAGAGTATGAAAAGTACTAAAAATGTAAGAGTAATGAAAATGTTAAAATAGAGAAAATGTGAGAGTAAGAATATAAAAGTGAAAATGTGAGAGTAAGAATTTGAGAGTGAGAATGAGAATGTAAGAGTAAAAATATTAAAATGAGAATATGAGAGTGAAAATGTGAGAGTGAACATGAAAGAGTGCGAATGTGAGATTGAGAATGTAAGAGAAAAAATGTGAGAGTTAGTATATGAGAGTGAAAATGTAACAGTAAGAATGAAAATGTAAGAGTGAGAATGTGAGATTGATAATGTGAGAATGTGAGTGTGAGAATGTGAGAGTGAGAATGTAAGAATGAGAATGTGAGAGCAATAATGTGAGAATGTGAGTGTGAGAATGAGAGAGCAAAAATGTAAGAATGAGAATGTGAGAGTAAGAATGTAAGAATGAGAATGTGAGAGTGACTATGTAAAAGTGAAATGTAACAGTAAGAATGAAAATGTAAGAGTGAGACTGTAAGAGTGATAATGTAAAAATGTAAGAGTAAGAATGTGGGAGTGATAATGTAAAAATGTAAGAGTGAGAATGTGAGAGTAAAAATGTAACAGTAAGAATGAAAATGTAAGAGTAAAAATGTAGCACTAAGAATGAAAATATAAGATTGCAAATGTGAGAGTGATAATGTGAGTGTAAGAATGTAAGAGTGAGAATGTGAGAGTGAGTATGTAAGAGTGAAAATGTAACAGTAAGAATAAAAATGTAAGAGTAAGAATGTGAGAGTGATAATGTGAGAGTGATAATGTGAGAGTGATAATGTGAGAGTGATAATGTGAGAGTGATAATGTGAGAGTAAAATAGAAAAAGTAAAAATGTGAAAAAAATAATGTAGATTGTAAGAGTGAGATTGTGAGAGTGAGAATGTGAGAGTGAGAATGTGATAGTAAGAAAGTGACAGTGAGAATATGAGAGTGAGAATGTATGAGTGAGAATGAGAGTGTGAGAATGTAAAAGTAAGAATTTGCAAGTGAGAATGTAAGAGTGAAAATTTAACAGTAAGAATGAAAATGTAAGAGTAATATTGTGAGAGTGATAATGTGAGAATGTGAGAGTGAGAATGTAAAAGTGAGAAAGTAAGAGTGAAAATGTAACAGTAAGAATAAAAATGTAAGAATGAAAATGTGAGAGTGATAATGTGAGAGTGATAATGTGAAAATGATAATGTGAGAGTCAAATAGAGAAAGTAAAAATGTGAAAAAAAGAATTTAGATTGTAAGAGTGAGATTGTGAGAGTGAGAATGTGAGAGTGAGAATGTGATAGTAAAAAAGTGACCGTGAAAATATGAGAGTGAGAATGTAAGAGTGAGAATGAGAATGTGAGAATGTAAAAGTAAGAATTTGAGAGTAGAATGTAAGAGTGAAAATTTAACAGTAAGGATGAAAATGTAAGAGTGAGATTGTAAGAGTGATAATGTGAGAATGTGAGAGTGAGAATGTAAGAGTGAAAATGTAACAGTAAGTAAAAATGTAAGAGTGAGAATGTGAGAGTGATAATGTGAGAATGAGAACAAGAAAGTAAAAATGTAAACAAAATAATGTAGATTGTAAGAGTGAGATTGTGAGAGTGAGAATGTGAGAGTGAGAATGTGATAGTAAGAAAGTGACAGTGAGAATATAAAAGTGAGAATGTAAAAGTAAAAAATTGAGAGTAAGAATGAGAATATGAGAGTGAAGATGTGAGAGTGAGAATGTAAGAGTGAGAAGATAAAAGTGAGAATGTGAGAGTAAGAATGTGAGAGTGATAGTGAGAGAAAAAATGTTAGAACGAGAATGTGAGAGTGAGATGGTAAGAGTAAAAATGCGAAAGTAAAAATGTGACAGTAAGAATGCAAATGTAAAAATAAAGTGAGTTTGAGAATGTAAAGGTGAGAATGTGTGAGTGATAATGTAAAAATGTAAGAGTAAGAATGTAAAAGTGACAGTGTGAGAGTGAAAATGTGAGAGTGAGAATGTGAGTGTAAGAATATGAGAGTGAGAATGTGAAAGCAAGAATGTAAAAGTAAGAATGTGAGAGTGAGAATGTGAGCGTAAAAATGTAAGAGTGAGAATGAAAATGTGAGAATGTAAACGTAAGAATTTGAGAGTGAGAATGTAAGAGTGAAACTTTAACAGTAAGAATAAAAATGTAATAGTGAGTAAGTTTGAGAATGTGGTGATGAGAATATAAAAGTAAAATTGTGAGAGTGAGAATTTAATTGTAAGAATAAAAATGTAAAAGTGAGAATGTGAGAGTGATAATGTAAGAATGTGAGAATGAAAATACAAATTTCAAAATAAAAATGTGAAAATAAGAATGTAGACTGTAAGAGTGAGAATGTATAAGTAAAATATTTTGGTGACCCATAATAATTGATTATCTGTACATAAGTCAGAAAGTTTTTTATAGTATGGTTTTACTTGTAGAAGTAAAGTAGTAAAGTGAATTTTAGCACCAAAATAGCAATATTTGCCAATTAGCTATTAATCACAAGTTTTTTTTTCAACTACATATCACTGGATTTGCTATTTTTAAATCTATCAATTGATGTATTTGGCAAGCAAACGCGTTTTTATTTATTCTAGTTTTGATGCTAGTGGTTGCTAGTGCTTTTCGTTGGCATTTTATTATAGTATTTAATAGAGACAACTCAGAAAAATATTACTATAACCGGCATTTTATTTGTCAATTCATCTATTTTATTTTGCTTTTTTATAAAAATCGTACGATTGCTTTATAACTGAAGGTCAGCGGTCTAATCTTAATGCTTTTAAAATATTATGTATAAATTTTAGTTTAATCACTAACAGTTATTTGAATTTGTAAAAGTTAAATTTAAGAAATAAATTGCAAGTATTGCAAAGATAATAAAATTGTATCTTTAAATTAAAATAAGTGGGCTCTGCCCGAAGGGTTAACAACTTTCGTAATCAGTGTACAAAATAAAAGTAATATTTACAGAATCAAATAATAATTACGTAATATTTGTAATCATTACATAATCAAGTAATCATTATATAATCACGTAATAATTATATAATCACGTAATCATTACATAATCTTGTAATAAATAGTATAATCAAATATTAAAACACGCGTATTCAAATAATCAAATGTTGATTACGCGTATTCAAATAATCAAATGTTGAGTACGCATATTCACATAATCAAATATTGGTTTTATGGAATCATTTATATTCGCATGGTAAATTCAGTCGTGTCCAATCCGTATCTAATTGTGCCGCTAGAGATTTATTCCCAGACAATTTTACAGGTGTTTTTATACAACCCTTGGCATGTGTGTGTGTGTGCAAATATTTATTTATTATATTAAAATAAAAACCTACTTCAGTCGAATATAATTATTCAGTGGTACAAATTTTATTATGTATTGTTATTATTTTTGTTGAAAAGATTTTTATGTTTATTTTTTAATGTAATAAATCACATTTTTATTCTTGGTGGTGGATTTTTTCTAATCTACATATATATATATATAGTATATTTTTAGTTTATGTTTCTTATTATCTATAAGAAATTGCAGTAAGTACTTTATTGAAGATTATTATAAAACATAAGTATTATAATAATATATTAATATTAAACATTATCAAAATAATTTTATGATCGGTATAAAATAATTAATTTAATCTTAGAAAATAACGATGAGATAGCGGCATGTAATGAATATAAATACCTGGGCACAATATTTGACAATACCGGATCTGACGAAAAGGACAAAAAAGCTAAAATAACACAAGCCAAAAAAACAATAGGATGTCTGAACGGAATTCTCTGGAGTGAAGATATCACAAATAAAAACAAATACTACATATATGATACCATGATAAAAAACCAGCTACTATATGGATCAGAAACATGGAGAGTTACAGATAGATATAAAAAGAAAATAGAAGCCGTAGAGATGGACGCCTTAAGAAGATCGACAAGAATATCAAGAA
Organism: Tachinus rufipes; assembly: GCA_963932245.1. Classification (NCBI taxonomy): domain Eukaryota; kingdom Metazoa; phylum Arthropoda; class Insecta; order Coleoptera; family Staphylinidae; genus Tachinus; species Tachinus rufipes. The sequence goes on along the minus strand of OZ010745.1, from coordinate 41,473,013 downwards.
TAGAGAAAATTAGGAATGAGATTATTAAACAGCGTATGGGAATAGAAGGGAGTGTATGATGATTTAGAAAAACGACAATTAATATGGTACGGACATGTTAAAAGAATGAACTTAAATAGACTTCCTAGGCAAGCAATGGAATGGGTGCCACAACAAAGAAGAAAAAAAGGAAGGCCAAAGAAAAGGTGGATTCAGGGAATTAAAACGGCAATGACTGCAAAAAACCTAGTAGAAGGACAGTGGGATAATAAAAAAGAGTGGCAAACGGGCATCGGACAACGTCAAAAGACGTTCTATACCGATTATTATATATATATAAAATAATTAATGCATGCAGATTTAATAGATTTAATAGATTATAAGATCTTAAAAAATTGTGTATTTATTGAATAATCATGTAATTATTATATAATCACATAATCATTTTCATAATCACGTATTCATTGAATAATCATGTATTCATTACATGATCATATAATCATTACGCTTTTATTAAATAATCAGGTAATCATTGCGTATTCATTAAATAATCACGTAATCATTGAGTATTCATTAATCACATAATCAAGGCATAATCATAATCATAATCATGTAATCATTACATAATCACGTAATTATTACATAATCGCGTAATCATTACATAATCACGTAATAATTACGCGTATTCATAATCAGGTGTACATTTTTTTACTTAGTTGTTAACCCCTCGGCTCTGCCAATAAAAAGAAATTTATTAATTACTGACAAATTCAGAAAATTTAAAATGAAAACTTTATTTATAACCGGCAAAATAATAATTTCAAATTGTCAAATTAAATAAATTGATAAATAATTAATAAATAACAAATATAATTAATGAATTAATGTTATTACAATGACAAACAGATAAAAAAAAATTGAAATAAGTTTTGTTTTTAATAATCATCAGCTCTAAATTAGAATTTAATAAAAAACTCCATTCAGTGCTGAAATGATTGTGAATACACGTACGTGATTAACTAATAATTTTTATGCATCATAGTTGGCGGTATTAAGAAATCCGTCGCATTACTTACTTAATTCAGTAATAACCGTCAAAAAATAGAGCGATGGTACTAATTTGAAAAGAACAAGGTCACTTGATAAATAATTAAAGAATGACAAATCTGGTTATTGCATTGTAATTATGATAATAACTGGCGCCAGACATTCTAAGATATACTTATTGCAACAATTAAGATTTGAAATAATTCAATTATTTATTGTTTTAAAATGATTTAAAGATTGACTTTGTATCCAATAGTTTTTATTATTTGTGTCAATAATTTTGATATTTCAGCGAATTATTTATACTTGAAGAGTATAAAAAAGTCTTGATAATGTGGGGTTATTCAGATAACAAGAACTAAATAGTAAGATATTTGCTTATAGTTTTAAACTATAACTGAAAATAAGCTAAACATTGCCACACATGATCCTTCACTTGTTGATAATTATTTTTAAAACTGCATGTTGCTACCTGTAAGCTGCTAAAATTGTAAATTGTTTTGCCAAATATATAAACAAAATTATAATTGATTTGTTTATAATTATGCAGTTAGTTGCAAACTGTTATTAGATTTTTTATCAAAATTTTATCAAAGTTTTAATGGCTAGAAAACGACTAAATAAAAATATAAATGTTGCAAACGTTATTTTTTATTGAAAGATAAAAATTGATAAAATTATGTATCTCACACTCTTACAATATCAACCAAACTTACAAAATAACAATTTCTAGTTAAGTTAAAATGTCAGTATAAAAATATATTATATGCCGTATAAATACATATTGATTATTCAGATTAAATAAATTATTAAAACTAATAAGAATAACTAACTCAACGAACCAACGCGCAGCGCAATAACAAACTGCAAAAAGGCACAGAGTGCACAAGAGCCTTGTGCAATATTAAAAATGCTCACCGACGGATAAAGATGCTTCACCCGTCTGTCTTCCGCACTTTATCTGCGGTATTGTTAATGTCAGGATATTTGCAGTTATTAAATACTACTATGGCAATGTTATCTTAGTAATACTACTATTATCAATAATTACTTGACAATAATTAGTTTGTAATACATAGTTAATAACTTGCTATATTAAATTATTTGTAAATAATAAATAATAAATAATCAAATGTATGCATTACATAATAAATAGTAGAGATGTTATAAAGACATTTCTATTTCTAAACCATTCAATTATAAAATTGTATAAAAAATAACAATAAAATTTCAACAACAGCTTACTTTGTAAAAATAACATGAACGAGCATTTGAAATTTATTGCACAAACAAAACGCTAGTCCTACACAAACACAAAGTTTGCTTCCGTCGGATCTCTGAAAAATGTAGCACAAAACCACTTTAAACGCAAAACGTTACTCCTACGTAGGAGTAGCGCACCGTGTAGGAATACAACGCTTTATTCACTCGAAATGTAGGACGAATACACTTAAAACAAACCTATATATATATATATATATATATATATATATATATATATATATATATATATATATAAACGTTTATTTCGTGCCTTTCGGCCTTGAAAATTCTACAACTTAACATAACATTTACTATACAAACTTAATTCATTTCTAATATAACATATAATCTTAATTACCCTAATCCCTGTTTTTAATTAATTATTTATTACTTTCGTTTCAATTTGTTTTCTTCTTTTTGTTACCGCCATCATCCATTTTATTCCTCTTCCGTCTTCTTTCAGTACTTCATTTCTCCTCATTTGCTCTTCTCTCATTTCATTGCATTTTAACATGTGTTCTATGTTTTCTCTCGCTTCTCCACACATTCTACACATTTTCTTTTCTTCATCCATCCAAAATTTGCACACTTTCTCCTCATTTCCGCATCTGAATCTTGCAATCATTCTTTTTTCTATTTTTTCATACTTTATACTTTCTAGGTACTTTGGTAGTGCATCAGTTATAATATGTACATAATTTGAATTGTACCTAGATTCATTTATCCTTGTTCTACGCTCTTGCACTTGTATATCTCTATCTCTTATCATAATTTCATTCCACATACTTCTATTTATTCTCAATCTATCTATTTCCTCACTAGCATATCCATTCTTGTTAAAATATTTTTCTCTGCAAGCTCCCATTTTTCCACATTTTCCTTTCATTTTCTCCTTCAGGCATTCTTGTAATATTTTACATTCATTCCTTTCTCTCACTCTTTCTTCATACCTCATTGCACGCTTTCCTGCTTCTACTCTTAATTTGTCTATTTTAACTTCTTCCATTACAATGTACGCTGGGGTTTCTTTGTTTACTCCTAATACCCATCTCCAGTATTTTGTTTGAATTGCCTCTAATTTCTCCTGCTCTTTCCACCCCCAAATTTCCGCTCCGTACAATAACATACTTTTTACTAAACTTTCAAACATCATTACTTTTATTCTCATACATTCAAATTTTCTTTCACCAATTCCCCATACTTGTCCTACCGCTTTATTAGCCTTTCTTGTCATATTATTTATGTGTTCATTTTTGTTGTTGTTTGTACAAAAAACATATCCTAGATATTTAAATGATTTTACTTCTTCAATTTCTGTGCCATCCCATTTCCAGTTTTCTACTCTGCGTCTTCCTCCCCCCTTTCTAAAAATCATCATTTTTGTTTTATTTACATTTACTTCCAACTCTTTTTTTCTAAAATATTTATCCATACATCTAATCATTTCATTCATTTCATTTGCTTGTTTTGCAACAATCACCATGTCGTCTGCATAAGCCAGCGACCACACTTTCTCTCTGCCCACCACCACCCCACCTGTCTGCGCCTTACATTTCTTCTACATCTGCAATGTATGCCGCAAACAAACTAGGGCTGAGTGGGCATCCCTGTCTCACACCTTTCGTAGTCCAAAATTTATCACTCATTTTGCCATTCATACATACCCTGCCAACTGTTTCCTTGTATACTTCTTCCATTTTTTTTACTAGATGCTCATTTATTCCTCTTTTTCTTAAATACATCCACAATTTCTCTCTACTCACACTGTCAAATGCCGCTTTTAGGTCCAAGAATAATTCATACACCTTTCCTCCCTTTTCTGCTATTTCCTTTTCTACTATATGGTGTAGTATGTATACATTATCCATGGTTCCTCTTCCTTTTCTAAACCCTGCCTGTCCATCTGGCAATATCCCATTCATCTCTAGTTCTTCACTCAGTTTTTCTTCTAGTACCATGGCGTAGATCTTGTATGCTGTACTTAGTAACGTTATACCTCTATAATTTTCTGCAAGCTCTTTATTTCCTTTCTTGTGTATCGGACATACAAGACCTACTCTCCACTGACTAGGAAACCCTTTTCCCTTCCATACTTCATTTATTATCTCACTCAGTCTCTCAATCAAATCTTCCGTACCATACATCCATGCTTCATTTTGTATTCCATCTACACCTGGCGCTTTTTGTTTTTTTAGTCTTTTTATTTGCTTCCATATCATTTCTTTCGATATATCATCTACATCTTGATTCATTTGTTGAGTTGTCCTTGGTTGCCTATCAGTTTTTTTGTTCGATCCTTCATACAATTTTAAAAAGTGCATCCTCCAGTTTTCCATTGAAATTTGTTTGTTTTCTCTTCTTTTTCGATATATATACAGGGTGTCCGGAAAATACGTGTACAACGTTTGACGACAGACTCCTGACGTCAAAATAGGTCGATCCAAGCCGACTTAGTTATATCCAAAAATGTCTCGTTTAGCCGGTAGAGGGCGTCAAAAATTTGTAAATATTAAAAAGAAATTACCTGTAACAATAATTTTTTAAGTGACCTTGTTGCTATGGCGTTTAATAATTTGACAATTATTGACAAATTGTCAACAGTCTATGAAATTTACTCAAGTATACAATCAACATTCTTGAATTACAAGTTCATTTTACCATTAAAAATGGAAAATTATACAAACTCTCAGAAAGTTGACATGCTCCTGGTATACGGGTTTTGTCAAGGAAATGGGCGTCAGAGTGTTAGAGTTTACATGGAGAGGTTTCCTAACCGTCGAATACCAAACCACCAAACATTTGCCAATATTGAGCGTCATCTTCGGGAAACGGGCAGTTTTGAGAAAAAGTTTGAAGGCAGTGGTCGTATGCGAACAACTTGAACTGTGGAAACAGAAGAGATGATTCTGGAAAGAGTTGAAGAAGAACCAAGTACCAGTACCCGTCTCTTAGAACGTGAGTTAAATGTTCCTAAAACGATTGTCAATGAGGTTTTAAGAGAACAGTTGTTACATCCTTACCACATACAAAAAGTCCAGGAACTTTTACCGACTGATCCCCCCATGCGGCTTACATTTTGTCAATTTATTAGAAACAAAAGAATCCTTGTTCTAAATTTTTGTAGAAAAATTATGTTTACTGACGAGGCATGCTTTACAAGATCTGGGGTAACCAATCTGCACAACGAACATATTTATTCCGATGAAAATCCACATGCCATTAAAGTTGCACATCATCAGCATCAATTTAAAATTAATATTTGGGTAGGTATTATTGATCACTACCTTATTGGTCCCATTATTATTCCAGACAGGTTAGATGGAAATATTTATTTAAATTTTTTGCAAGACACATTACCAATTCTTCTGGAGAATTTGCCCCTTTTACTTCGGAGGGAAATGTGGTATATGCATGATGGTGCCCCGCCCCATTTTTCCGTTGCCGTTCGGCAATACTTACATCATCAATATCCCAACCGATGGATTGGAAGAGGCAATGATGCACCAGTAAAATGGCCACCACGTTCTCCTGAGTTAAATATGTGTGACTTCTTTTTGTGGTAAAACAGAAGTTTACAAGACTCCGGTAAACACACGCGATGATTTATTGCAGCGGATTTTAAATGCAGGCAACCATTTTAATAATCCCGAGACATTAGATAGGGTCCAATATCATTTTTTAAAGAGTGTTAATAAGTGTATTCAGCAAGATGGCGGTCATTTTACACATTTGCTTAAGTAATGTTTTTGTTTTACTTAGTTTCTTACAATAGATACTTTCAACTTTGTTATACTTTTGTTTTTTTTGACGCCCTCTACCGGCTAAACGAGACAATTTTGGATATAACTAAGTCGGCTTAGATCGACCTATTTTGACGTCAGGAGTCTGTCGTCAAACGTTGTACACGTATTTTCCGGACACCCTGTATATATATATATATATATATATATATATATACGGAACATTTGTTGTTTTTATAAACTTTGCTTCAACTTTGCTTTTTAAACTTAGGCGCACGCAATAAAAGTGTGTCTTATAAAACTTGTTCTTATTATTGTGTATTATGTAGTTTGTATTTATTTTAACTGTTAGTTAAAATTAATTTTTAACCAATCAGTTAGCAAGTATTTTAAATATTACCTAGCAACGTTATAAATATAAATTAACATTGCTGTTAAAAATATACAGATTACGGCCATATAGAGGTTTTCCATTTGACAAAATTGTTGCACTTGGTGGCATTAATTCAATGATTTTTGAATTTAATTGTCAAACAAGTCTTACATTTTTATGTGTTTTTCAAGGTAGAGAACGTCTCACAAACGGCAAATATTTTCTAGTAATGTTGTCAAGTGTGAGATGGTCTTGCTCGCAAAAAACACTTTATAATTACCACACAAAAACTATTATAAGCTTTTGGTGAAAAATTATCAATGTGCTATCAATAGTTATCGATAGTTTTCATTAATAAATAACAATCGATAGTTTTATAAAACTATCGATAGTTTTTGATACCAGCGTATCTTTACCAAAATTGCAGTTAAACGCGTTTTACATTTTCGATGTATTTTTCAAGGTACAGAACATCTCACAAACGCTAAATATTGTCCAGTAATGTTGTCAAGTGTGAGACAATCTTGCTCCCGATATTTAAAAATGTAAAAACGCACCGGGTGCATGAAGCGCTCAAATAGAAATCACTTTATAATTACCACACAAAAACTATTATATGCTTTTGGTAGAGAATTATCGATGTGCTATCGATAGTTATCGATAGTTTTAATTATCGAATGACAATCGATAGTTTTTTTATAAAACTATCGATAGTTTTTGATAGTTTTCGATAGTAGCGTAACTTTACCAAAACTGCAGCCAAACGCGTCTTACATTTTTTATATGTTTTTTAAGGTAAAAAAAAAATGCACCGGATGCATAAAGCGCTCAAATGAAAAACACTTTATAATTACCACACAAAAACTATTATATACTTTTGTTGGAGAATGATAGATGTGTTATCGATAGTTATCGATAGTTTCAATTATTGAATGACAATAGATAGTTTTATAAAACTATTGATAGTTTTCGATAGTAGCGTAACTTAGCCAAAATTGCAGTCAAACACGACGTACATTTTTAATGTGTTTTTCAAGGTAGAGAACGTCTCACAAACGCCAAATATTTTCTAGTAATTTTGTCAAGTGTGAGACGCTTTTGTTTGCGATATTTAAAAATGTAAAAATGCACTGAGTGCATGAATCGCTCAAACGGAAAAGAATTTATAATTACCACACAAAAACTATTATTTGCTTTTGGTAAAGAATTATCGTTAGTTATTGATAGTTTTAATTTTCAAATGACAATCGATAGTTTTATAAAACTATCGATAGTTTTTGATAGTAGCGTAACTTTACCAAAATTTCAGTCAAGCGCGTTTTACATTTATGATGTGCTTTTCAAGGTAGAAAACGTCTCACAAACGCCAAATATTTTCTAGTAATGTTTGGTAGAGAATTATCCATGTGGTATCGATAATTATCGATAGTTTTCATTATCGAATGACAATTGATAGTTTTATAAAACTATCGATAGTTTTCGATAGTAGCGTAACTTTACCAAAAGTTCAGTCAAGCGCGTTTTACATTTATGATGTGCTTTACAAGGTAGAAAACGTCTCACAAACGCCAAATATTTTCTAGTAATGTTTGGTAGAGAATTATCCATGTGTTATCGATAGTTATCAATAGTTTTCATTATCAAATAACAATTGATAGTTTTATAAAACTATCGATAGTTTTCGATAGTAGCGTAAATTTACCAAAATTGCAGAGGGCAAACTATAAGCGGAAGAATAAAAATAAATTAACTAACTATCTATTTTACAATAGTTTTAATACTCATTCAACCTCTTTAACAGCATTGTCAATTCTTACAACAGTGCAAGCACGTAAAAATTGAATTTAACGGTTTTAACACTTGTTGAAAGATTAATTATCTTAACCGTTTCACAATTTGAAATTTGAATCAATTGCAATTGTTTAGCCGCCATTGCCAGTTGCTCTATCTTTGTTCTGCTTGCCTTGCCTTGCCGTTTTGCTTATTTTTATACATCATTGTTATATTTCTTATGGTTATTATTGTTAAGTTTTGTTGTTTTGTTGTTTGTTATGTTGTTTTTCATGTTTGATTTGTTGTAAAACTTTGTTTACTTGTTGTAATTATTGCTATTGGCAATCACAATAAAAAAATAGACAAATTTATAACTAAAAACTAGAAAGGGAAAGGTAAGTATTTTAGTTTTGACAAAATGCAAATGTTATTTTAGACTTTTCAGCACCTAAGAATGCAAGTAAACGGACTGAAAAGAAAGATTTGTATTTTGATCTTTCAGATAGTGAGAATGTTAATGCAGGTGCAACTGCGCTAACTGCCAACATTGTAAAAACTCTACGAAAATAAAAAAGAAAGTCTATGATGTAGAATTATTTTAAAAGATTGATGATCGTAAACTAGCTAAATGTCTGGCTTGTAAAAAGAAGTACACAACAAGAAGCAATACATCCAATTTAAGTGACCATTTAAAAAGGTTCCATACAGGCTCTGCAGGCTTGGTCAGTGAAAATGCTGCCATGAAAAATGCACCATACTGTTCCAGCAACACTAGTTTCCCACGATCGAGTATGCGCTCAATTAGTCTCTTCTTCAGACGATCTATACAGTATGAAAATGTATTGCTAAGAAAGAAAGAATTAGATTGTGCTTTGGTTATGATAATAACCACTGATTTTCAGCCATACAACATTGTGGCGGATACTGGGTTTAAAATTTGTTTGAATCTTTTTGACCCAAAATATTTTCTTCCAAGTAAATTTACTCTTTGGAAGAAACTTGTTAATGAAGTCTACGATAAAAGTGTCTTAACATTAAAAGAAATGTTAATTAATATTAGTTATGTTGAGTTAACAACAGATATATGGACTTCAATCTGTGGTCAGAGTTGTACATTTCTATAAGGTGCCACTTTATTAATTCAAAATATAAACTAAAAGCAGCTCTGTTAGCCGCCAAGACTTTGTGTAAAACTCAAACAGCGCAAAACATTGCTGATGTTTTGCAAGAATCATTTAATTTATAGAATAACCAAGATAAAGTAAGCTGCAGCAAGTATGATAAAAGCTTGTGATCTATTAAAAATTTAACATTTGTCAGGTTATGCATACTTTAAATTTAGTTTTGCAAGACAATTTAAAATTAGATTGTGTTTAGTCAATTATAAGTAAATGCTAGTAAATTGTACGCTACTTTAAAAGTAGCACCGTAGCATCCAAAACTTAGAAAGAAGAGCAAAGATGATGGACGAATTAAGAGATTATTAGATCAATCGTATTTTATTAAAGCTCATATTCCTTCAACAGCAAATGAACTGATTATGTTAAGTGGTATTAAAGCTTGCTTAAGTTGTTTTAATAATGCTCCAAAAAAAGTTTTTGCATTAAAATATGTAACGGTTCATTAATTATACTTATCACATTTAGTATATATAGTCATTTAATGGCTAAAGACTTGTTGTCTGAAAAAGACAAATTATTTTGTACCGGATTGATAAAGTCGGTAAGACAAAGATTGTTTCCATACGAATTAAAACCGATCACCAGAGTTTCAAAAGATAAAAAAAGGTTTCCAAACTTCTAATAATGCATGTCAAGAAACAACATTTGTGGAACAGGAAATAAATGTTCTTGTAAAGAAAACTACCAGAAACGATGAGGGAACCACAACAGCAACCACAAAAAGTTCACTTTTTTTGTTTGTGGAGCAGCGAGTAGAAGAAAAGTCAAAAAGTATTGCTGCAGATGATATTATTTGCAAGCGGCATAATTTAAAAATGCAAAATTGTTTAAAGGACAGCAATTCTCTTTTTTTTTTGGAAAGTAAACGGGCAATTCTATTTCAAACGGACAAGAGCTGGGGTGCATTGAGAAACTTGCTTATGTGTTTTTTATTTAGTTTCTATAACTTATTAGTAGTCCTTTGATCGGTATATGAAGGTATGAAACCCATAAAAAAAATATAGTTTTTTTGTCATTTTTTAACTTAATCGCATTTTTTGTTTAAAAATGCAATTTTAACTCATAAGAAATAAATTTACTAATGAAATCAACCAGAAATTTTCTATAAAATCCAAATCTGGCCCCATTTCAAGTCTATATCCTGTCTATAAGCCGCAAAAGCCATAAAACCATGTTTTTGTTTTCAGTGGGCTGGGCAAAAAGGAGAATGTTTAAAACTAGGTGAGATAAGCAAAGCAAAAGAGAATCTGGCGCTAATCTCTGTCACCAAAGACCAAACGATCGTCAAGGTGCCAGAAATACTTTTCAGCAATAGTGGGGGTTCTACAATGTAACCTTCACCACTCCAAAGCAGCCTCGGCTGCTCTGCTCTTCCAACTGACAAAGGAAAAAATCGACATCGCCCTAATCCAAGAACCCTGGGTCTTGAGAACTAAGATCTGTGGAATGGGCTTTGATAAGTACAGACTACTGTACGCAAAAAACGCATGTAAGCCACGCTCGTGTATCCTGGCAGATAAAAGTATCAACGCTTTTATGATGCCTAACCACAGTAATTGCGACTGTCACTGTATCAATGGGACTTTTTAACCATAGGATATGGATGATCTCAAAATACTTCGCCCAGGAAAAGGAAATTCCCCAGAGGGCTTCTATGGCATTATCAACAAAGCCAAACGAGTAGAGGCGGACGTGATAATTGGAGCCGATGCCAATGCCCACTACATCATATGGGGCAGCTCGGACACGAATTACAGAGGTGAGTCTTTACTAGAATTTATATTAACCTCCAACCTAGAAATATGTAATATAGGTAACACTCCCACCTTCACTACAGCCGTGAGAGAAGAGGTACTTGACATTACACTCGTTTCTACTAAAACGCCTAACCTTGTAAGCAATTGGAAAGTGTCAAAAGAACACTCCGTTTCTGATCGTAGGTATATAGAATTTAAGTTAAACATACAGATACAAACAAAGCCTAGGTTTGTAGACAAACGAAAGACTGACTGGGGTTAGTATAAAACTACCCTATCGGGTCTTCTATCGAAAGAGCCGCCTCTAACACCATAAACAAGGGATGAGCTAGAAAGAACTGTAAAGCAGTTTACATCTGCCTGTAACAAGGCCATACGCACATCATGCAAAATCGTGAGCAGGAAAGGTAACAGCAAACCACGGTGGTAGACACCGTTAATAAGCAACCTAAGAAAGAAATGCAGGAGGCTGTTCAACGAGGCAAAAAACACCAATGAGTGGACTGCCTATAAAAACAGCCTGCGGAATTTCAAAACGGAGGTCAGAAAGGCCAAAAAGTCATCCTTTGCTTGGCTTTGTGAACAAATAGAGGAAACCTCAGAAGCCAGCCAACTGCAAAAAATATTATCTAAGGATCCGGCAGTCCAAAGCTTCATACAGAAGCAAGATGGAAACTAGACAACCTCACATACAGAAACTCTGGAGCTACTCATGGATACACGCTTTCCAAGCAATGGAATAAGTGTAGTGAACTTCACCATAACTGCTCCATCTTGATATCTGGCTCACAGAATTGTAGGTGGAGACAAGTTAATCTGGAGCATCAAAAACTTTAAACCCTTTGAGTCACCTGGACCTGACGGGATCAGTCCAGTTGAGCTGCAAAAAGCCATTGATATAGTTATACCTTGGTTGGAGACTAAGTTTAAGGCATGTATAAACCTCTCATACATCCCAAAAATTTGGAGAGAGGTTGAAGCGGTTTTTATCCCAAAAGGAGGAAAGGCCTCACACACCTCCCCCAAAGACCTGAGACTAATCAGCTTATCATCGTTCCTGCTAAAGACGCTTGAAAGACTGATTGACTTGAACATGAAGGAGGCACTACACCCTGAAATGCTGTCAAAGCCTCAGCACGCATACACAAATAGGAAATTCTGTGGAAACGGCACTTCTTAGTAAACCAGATTGAAAGTTCGATGAGGCATAAGGAGTTTACGATGATTGTCTTCCTCGATATAGAAGAGGCATTTAACAACGTGAAGCTTAAAGTCATAGAATCAGCGTTAACTGGACTAGCAATAGACAACGCTCTATGTCATCTGATTGGAAAAATGCTCCGTGAAAGGAACATCAGAGCCACAATGGAAGAATCCCACATAAAAAAGAAGGTGAGTAGGGGAACCTCACAAGGAGAGGACGCCTTCTCGCCATTGCATTGGAACATCACGCTAAATGAGCTGCTCCTCCAACTTGGCTGCAGGATCGTTGTCTATGCGGATGACGTAGCAATAGCGGCCTTAGGAAAACATTTTAATATAATGTTGCAACTTGTTGAAGGGGCTTTATCAAAACTAACGCAATGATGCAAAAAGTGTGGCTTAGATGTCAACCCGGCAAAAACCGAGCTAGTCGTTTTTACAAGGCAACACAACATCCCAGAATTCAAACTCCCAATGCTAAAGGGCACTGAACTGACGATCAAGGAGAGCGCCAAGTACTTAGGTCTCATACTAGACCGAAAATTATCATGGAAGCTCAACATAGACAAAAGAGTACGGAAAGCAACGGTGGCGCTGTACTCTTGCATCCTGGGGCTTCAACCCCAAGATTACCTTCTGGCTATACAGAACCGTAGTTACACCAATACTCTACTATGGCGTATTCATATGGTGGCCGGCACTTAATAAAAGAGACCATCAAAGGCGCTTACAAAAGTGCATAGAATGGCGGCGCTCATGACAACTAGAGCCATGAGAACGACGCTTACAAAAGCCTTGAAGACAATCCTGGACATAACCTTGGTTGATCTAATGGGCAAGCAACTTGCCATTACCACAGCACTCAGACTAAAGTCGGTGCAAATGTTGACATCGGATTATCGTGGTCACGTCGGAATAATCAATGAATTTAAAGGGGTGCCCAAAAACATAGACCGCGCTGTCTAGCAACACCTGCTTTTGGCAACAAATTTTCATATCATATACCCTCTAAAGAGGAGTGGATGGAGAAGAAAAGGATACCAACAGGACACACGCAGGTTTATATAGACGGCTCACGGAGGGAGGACAAAGTGGGCTACGGAGTTTTTTTCAATTATTTATTTTAATTAGCCTACGCCTGCTAGACTACTGCAGCATTCTACAGGCGGAGGTAACCGCTATAAAAGATGCAGCAGAGTGGTTGATGGTAAATGGGAACCCTGGTGAACAGATCCACATTTACACCGATAGCCAAGCTGCTCTCAGGGCAATTACTAGCGAGTGCACTAACTCAACAGTGGTCTCCGACTGTCGGAGAAAGCTAAACGAGCTGGCAGCACACACAAACTTGAGACTCATGTGGGTACAAGCCACAGCGGAATCCCAGGTAACACAGAAGCGGATGAGCTTGCAAAGAATGGCACAAGTCTGCACTCAACCGAAGTATTACAAGATATTGGTATTCTATTTGCTTCGTGCAAGGAGATTATAGCCGAAATAACGTCGAACCTAGCGGAGCGAAGGTGGAGGAATGAAGACATCTGCTTCACCGAAACAGGAAAAGAAGCAAGAACATCGTTTCTCTAAAAAGAAACGATATCAGACTGGCAGTGGGAGTCATCACGGGACACTGTCTCATTGGCAAGCACGCTGAGAGACTGGGTATAGCAAAGCCGGACTACTGCAAAGGCTGCCTGGACGAGGAGGAAGAGGAGAGTGTTTAGCATTACTTATTACCTGCCACTTAAACCTAACCTACCCCCCCCCTCCCCAGCTCTAGTCCGTTTGAAATGGAATTGCCCTATAAATCAAATAAATCATTTCGTATTATACAAGTTTTGTTTTAATAAATTATGGCTCCAGAATTAAACACGATGAGCAAATTGTGCCTCAAATATTTACGCATACCAGCAGGTGGAATCCGAAAGAACGTTTAGTGCCATGGGGCAAATAATAACCGAAAGAAGATCCCGTTTAAAAGCAAAGAATGTTAGTATTTTAATACTAATTAATAAAAATAAATGATTACTAAATAAACTAAGTAAATTTAAAATAAAATTATTATTGTTTTTTAAATATATGTTAATAATATATTATTTTTTTATAAATATATTTTTTTTATTAATAGATATTTTTTATGAAGTTTGTTTTTTATTACGTCGTTTTTATAAAAAAAAATATTTTTTAAATTTCGACTATCGATAATTATCGATGGTTTGGTGTGAACTATCGATAATTATCGATGATGCCGAGTGCCGACTATCGATAGTTCTCCACCATAGTGGACATGTGATGAAAAGCCTAGGATTTTTTTTAACAATAGTACATTTGTTGCTTATTCTGCGACATCTATGTATTAAACTAAGAACTTCTACTATAAAATTGCAGTTTCCTTTAATTCTTAATTGCAGCGGGCCTCATTCATGTTCTGTCATCTGTCAAAAGCAGAATTACAATAAGAAATTGAAAATACAAGTCATCAGAAATGGAAACCATGGAAGTTGTTTTACCTGAGAAAGTAAGTAATTACAAACGACTTAAACCTGCAATTATAAATCGCTTTAATCCCCGGCACCGTTTACAACCCCATAGATAATGAAATTAAATATTTTTTTCCAAATAACCTCATTTACCTCTGTACCATAAAAACAAATTATCCCAAACAAAAGCAACAATAAAATAACAAGTAAGCTTCTGCCTGTAGCTTAATTTTGTCAAAATCATAAAATGCCTAAATTTAAGGAAGAGGGAAGTCCGGCAGAACAAAAGCCGATCTTACAAGATATGGATGTTGAGGATCTCTATACAAAATATAAAAAGCTTCAACAGATGCTTGAATTTCTTGAAGTCCAAGAAGAGTATATCAAAGACGAACAAAGAAATTTAAAGAAAGAATATTTGCACGCACAAGAAGAAGTCAAGCGTATACAATCCGTTCCGTTAGTTATTGGACAGTTTTTGGAAGCTGTTGATCAAAATACAGGCATTGTTGGTTCAACTACTGGTTCTAATTATTATGTTAGGATTTTATCAACAATTGATCGGGAATTGTTAAAGCCATCTGCTAGTGTTGCTTTGCATAAACATAGTAATGCATTAGTTGATGTTTTGCCACCAGAAGCGGATTCAAGTATTAGTATGTTGCAAGCTGATGAGAAGCCAGATGTTACATATGTTGATATTGGTGGTATGGATATGCAGAAACAGGAGATTCGTGAGGCTGTTGAGCTTCCATTAACACATTTTGAATTGTATAAGCAAATTGGTATTGATCCACCACGTGGTGTACTTATGTATGGTCCTCCTGGTTGTGGAAAAACTATGTTGGCTAAAGCTGTTGCTCATCACACTACAGGTAATTATTATGTTAATATAGTTTGAAAGTTGAATTATTTATTGAATGTTATAAAAGGATGCTAAAACGAGTCCTGAGCAAAATTTACTTTAGTCACGTGTATATGAATAAAATTGTCATAAACATATAAACATTTAAAATCAATATAAACGATAAACTCATAAAATTAAACAGATTAAAATACATACTACATAAGTCATAATGATAAAAGTATAATAACTTTATATTATAAAGTTACTGTGACTCATCTATAGTTTACAGTAATGTATATAAATGTCGTATGTTGGCCAAATGTACTGCATCTGCCAAAAAGTTAATAAAACTGTCAAATAATTTACATCAAGTAAATACATTGCTACTGCCGGTTATGTCAAATTTTATTCAAAATTTTACTACATCTGTCAAAAAGTAACTAAAAACTTAAAAAAAATACTACAAAAGTAATTACTCTGTCAAAAGTGATTTTAAACTGTTCAAAATATTATTACAACTGTCAAAAAGTTGCTAAAATTGTCAAACAAGTGCTCTTGTTCGATAGATTTAGTTTGAATAAATTATTAATTTATTTCATAATTTGCTACATTTGTCAATTTGTTATTAACCCCTTTGCTACAGAGTGCGAATTTCATATGGGTGCCCCGTGTACGGGGCTTGATAGTACTATACGTATGTCTTTCGCATCGGAAGCACATACTGGCGTATATATACGTTCTTTGTTTTTCACTTTGACGAATTTGTAAGATTTTTTGTAAGTGATAAGTGAAATATATAATGATAACTTATAAAGCAAAGTATTTTGTTTAGAAAATACATAATACAAAATAATTATATGTTGCAAATAACTGCAAAACACGGCGCGCTTTTACTTAACATGTGAATTCAGTGTATAAACTGCGCATTTACTATGTAAACAACATTTGTACGCTTTCTGCTCGCGATTTACAGGCTTTTGAAAATATATGCTCTTCGCACATGGAGGGTTAAAAATTTTAAAAAGTTGCTAAAACTGTCTAAACAGTTTACAGCAATGTGTAAATATACCATAAATTGGAAGAAACTTGCCAGATCTGTCAAATTGTATTCTAAACAGTTACTAAATCTGTCAAACAGTTTACAGCAATACGATATGCTAAATTGTGTTTTAAATTGTCAACAGTGTAACTAAATCGATCAAAAAAACAATTCAACATGTAAAAAAGTTACTGAAACTGTCAAACAATTTACAGCAATATGCATACAATGCTAGATATGTCAAATTTTATTCAAAATTGTCAAAAACGTTATTACATCTGTCAAAAAGTTACTAAAACTGTTAAACAGTTTTCAATAATATCATAATTTCTTGTATCATTTGTCATAGGTGTCTTACATTTTTGATGTGTGTGTTTTTGAGGTAAGTCCCACAAACGTCAAATATTTTTTGGTGCGTTTGTAAAGTGTGAGACACTCTTACCGCAAAGTTTAAAAAAAGCATTTGTGACTTGAATGATTTGAAGTTTAAGGTTGATTATAAATTAAGTTTTAATAAAATAGCTGCAGGTATTCTTTAAATCAATAAATTACATCATCATAATGAAAATTTATATTTAATATACGACAGGCGGCAAACTAATGGATAAAGTCGTTTATATGTACTATTATATACAAATTTAGAAGCATTGAAAAACAAAAAAACAAAATTTATGGTTATAATTGCACAGATGTTTCAGTTCAAATGTACATTGAAAATAGTCACACTAAACCTCTGATGTGCCGGGTACGTGGAAGATTCAAATGGAAAACATCTTATATCTGTCAAAACGGTCAAATAGTTTACAAAAACATAGTAAATCTGTCAAAAAAATAACAAAAACCTTAAAAGAGTTACATTGATGTATAATATAATGCAATAATGTATAATAACATCTTAAGTGTGCAAAAGATGTACTAGATCTGTTAGATTTATTCTAATCTGTCATACAAAAAAATGACTTCATCTGTTAATAAGACTTGTAACTGTCAACAAAAAAACTATCAAATTATGTTCTGAATTTATAAAAATGACATTAATGTATCAAATATTGTCTCCAAAGTAATGTATAAGTTTTAAATGTCAAGAATTGGTTGCTTTACTTTTTAATAGAATTATTATATTGTGTTACTATATAACTGTTGAAAATTGGCATAACTGACAGATTCTACAGTCTACACTATAGGAAAGTTACTAAAGTAACAAAAAACTGCTAAAATATTAAAGTTGAAATAAATAAGCAAAATCTGTCTACTCTGTTAGCTGTTTAAAAAGTTCACAGTAATATCATCTGATAGTAAAATCTTTAAATAGCACTAAAATAGTAAAAAATAACTGATTTGTATACAAAAGTTAGCAACAATGTATCAAAATTGACAGGTTCTAATCTAAAACTAATAAAAGTTACTAAAATAATCAACAACTAAACCAAAACTGATATGAACAAATTTAATAAAACTTAACCAGGAATATTATCTGGGTTGTCGCGTTATCTAAATTGCATCCAATCATGTAGTGGTGATTATATTATTTTTTTTTTATTTGATCAACTTCATTGTAATCATGGGTTGGTATGAAATAAAGTTGGGTGTAGAAAGTTGGATTTTAATTTAAAAAAAAACTAATATTTCTTGTATCTTAACGCAGTTTTATTATTAATTAGTCTTTAAAACCATTATCAAAAGCTGACAACTGTATATAAAATAGTCAAATAACACATTTGTTAAATTAAGAACTCTACTGTCAAATGATTATTTAGCTGTCAAACAGTGACAGATAATGACTTAATTGTCACAACTTTTTAATCATAATTGCCCCCTATTGATGACACAACTGTCAAATGAGGACAAAAAAGTCAAAAATCAACATAATTCTTAACTGAACCCAAAACGCAACTGTGATGATAAAGATTTGTCAAATGATCATTTAGATGTCAAACAGTGACAAATAATTACACAACAATAAAACAGTGAATTCAAATTTGGTTTTTAGTAGTAATTGCACCAAACCAATGTCAATAACATCTATTTATGTACTACTGTACCCGCTACCTGGGAATAAATATGTTTATATTGCATAACAGTTTGTATCTCTGAGGGTATTTCCCTTTCTCGCATTATGCATCTTTCATTTTGGCTATAGGTTTCTTTCTCTCAAGATGCGCGGAAACGCCTAGACAGTATTCGTGTTTTACTGTATTCTCTTAATTTGTAGCTGAATATTTTTTTAATGCCAGTATGGATCTGATATTGTAGCTTGGTGGTTCTTAACTTAGGGTTGCGAAAGGTATTTGTGTGGGTCAGGGGAAACCCTCAAATAACTTTAAAATAACTTTAAAAAACTTTGATTTTGCAAAGTATTTTTAATATTTTTGATATGATTTTAATCGATACTTATGTCACTTCACTAGCATTGTCTTATCACTACTATTTATTGACAGTTTGCAAGTTCAGGGCTAGCTACATCACTATTTGTGAGACTTATTCTGGCAAATCTTTTTTCTATATTTACAAAAAAAAAATTTATTTCTGTTTTAAGTGAAACTTGTAGAAAAAAGATTTGCCAGAATAAGTCTCACAAATAGTGATGTAGCTATCTGTAAGCAAGGGCTGCAATGCGGAAGCGTATATTTTTGACATTCTGTGAACAAAATTTGGCATTTTTGACAGTTTATAGTTATATTTTGGAATTCTTGTTCATATTTTTCATATTTTATAGCTGGATTTTGCTATTTTTGTGGTTTCATGTAGGTTTTTACACTTTTTAGATCCGGCAATACAGGATTTTGACTTACTTTTTGCACTTTTCAACAGTTTATGCCGGATTTTGCTTCTTTCTAACAAATTTTTTGATATGTCAAAGCTGGATTTTGCAGTCTGACAGTTTTTTAAAATTCCATGTCCAGATTTGACTATTTTGACATTTTATAAACAGAATTTTGTAGTTTCCAATCGTTTTTTCATATCTTTTAAAAAATATTTTTTAATAGTTTTCAATCATAATTTTGCAAAAATGTATTAGATCTGTCAAATAATATATTGTTTTTTTTTTTTCAAAAATATTTTGATATTTTATGGTCAGTTTTTGCTATATTTGACATTTTATGAATAAAATTTTACATTTCTCAAGCCAAATTTTGGTACTTTTTAAGAATATTTTAATATTTCAAAGCTGGAATTTGCTATTTTTGAGATTTTATTAAAAAAAATTAACTTTTTAACAATTTATGGTCAGAATTGGTGCTTTCTGACAATATTTCAGATTTTGTTATTTTTGAGTTTTATAAATAGTTTTACACTTTTTAACCTCATCAATCTTTGTGAACTTATTGTTCTGGTAATGCAGTAGTGCAAAAAAAGTGGGCTCTGGCTCAGTGAAACCTATGAGAACTAAATTAACGATAAAAGCTTCTACTATCTTTAACATATGTACACTATAGCAGATTTCTCTAGCAGCCTGAGGATCAAAAAAAGATTATGTGTATTTAGATTTTTTAACAAAAAGTAAAAATAATTTGGCTGGTTACTAAACTTATTTTATCTTTTGTAACATAATATGTATCCATAACCACAACCTGTATACAACCATTATGTAAATATAACTATCATAAAATAAAAAAAAATGCGCATTATCTATGAAAAATAGATTTATTGATCGTACTGGTACAATCTCTTAAAATTCTTTGAAATACTCTCCGCCTGCATCAATACACTTTTGGAGACGTGTCTGCTACGCCTGGAAAGACACTGAAACTCTTCGACAGGAATGTCTTTTAAAAATCCTGTAACATGCTTTTGGATGTTTTCCACTCCCAATGCTTTTCTTTCATCTTTCTCTTCAGTCGGGGAAACAAAAAAAGGTCGCACGGAGCCAAATCGGGACTGTAGGGGAGTTGGGGTACCACCGAGGTGTTGCCTTGGGCCAGGAAGTTGGTAACGATGACGGCCGTTTGACTGGTGGCATTGTCATGACCGTGTCTTTGATGTCAGTCCTCACGCGCGCGATCCGGCAATTTAATCTTTTGAGCACCTTGATTTTTTGTGCCTTTTTGGTTCTGGGTGGTACTTGAACGTCCAGGATTCGTCTATAGTTACGAGTTGAGAAAATCCGGTTCATTTTAAATCAAATCTAAAAAGTTCTTGACAGCGCAAAATCGTGTTCCAAAGTCCAAAAACACACTTCAAATCTTTCCCGCTCAGACAGTCGGGGCAAGTTGGCGACCGTCTGCGTTGGAAGGGCAGATCCTCCACCACATTTCCCGACCGGTCTTACCGGGCTGGTATGGATAGTTGCGTCACAATAAAACCATGCGCATTACTTTCATAATGGACCCAGTATACATTATTATCATCAAAATTTAAGCACTAATATACTAATATTTTTTCTATTACATTGCTGATTATAATTTTATTTTATTTTTATCAGCTGCATTTATTAGAGTTGTTGGTTCCGAATTTGTCCAAAAGTATTTGGGTGAAGGTCCTAGAATGGTAAGAGACGTGTTTCGTCTAGCTAAAGAAAATTCACCGGCGATTATCTTTATTGATGAAATTGATGCTATTGCCACGAAACGTTTTGATGCCCAAACAGGAGCAGATAGGGAAGTTCAACGTATCTTGTTGGAATTGCTTAATCAAATGGATGGTTTTGATCAAACCACAAATGTTAAGGTAAGATATTAGATATTGTTTATAATTTAAATATGGTTGCATTAAACTATTAATTTTAGGTAATTATGGCCACAAATCGTGCAGATACTTTAGATCCTGCTTTATTACGTCCTGGTCGTTTAGATAGGAAAATTGAATTCCCATTGCCTGATCGTAGGCAGAAACGTTTAGTTTTTAGCACAATTACATCCAGAATGAATCTTTCTGAAGAGGTAATTATTATTTATCATACATTGGAATAATATTTACTAATGTATATTTTAATATTTTTTTTAGGTTGATTTAGAAGATTTTGTAGCAAGACCTGATCGTATTTCTGGTGCTGACATTAATGCTATATGCCAGGAAGCTGGTATGCATGCGGTACGTGAAAACAGATATATTGTATTGCCTAAAGACTTTGAAAAGGGATACAAAAATAATATCAAGAAGGATGAGAGCGAACATGAATTCTATAAATAGATTATTGGCAAGATTTGATCTTAAATTATATCTTAGATTATAATAATTAATTATCTTTTATAATACTTTTTTGTGCGTAATTCATAAAATATAATTTAAACATATTGTTTTTTTTTGTATGGGTGAGAATATTGAATGAAAGGTTGTATATTTTTATTACAGGATATTGAAATCCTGTATGAATCCATTAGATTCAGAAAGAAAAAGAAGAATATTATCAGTGAATGATATTTTTTAACTAAACTCAAATGTTAAGTTTTAAGTCAATATTTCTAAAATGTCCAATGGAAAATTGAATTAGTTTTAAGGAATAATTTTATATAGTATGTCACAACGTCTTTAAGGTCACAATTTTATGTACATAATCTTGCTCTAAAGTAAACCGATTTCAAAATACAGAGTGATTATTGATTAAATAATCCTGTATCTGCACAATTTAATGTACCACGAGTATGAATACAGATTTTGCTGTTATGAAATTTTGCCACTGGATCATTAAATTTTTTTTATGTCATTTTATTTATTTGTCATGGAGGCAATAAGTATTTAGTATGATGATAACGCATCATGTTCAGAAATTACCCACTGAAAATTCAGTTTTATTGTTTGTTCACATCACCATAATATTATGTAGATTAATTGGCAAAAGTTTCTCAGCATTTTGAAATTGAGATTTTTGTTTTCATTTGGCACGATCTACAAAGTTACTTGGCGTTTGTCTGCCAATTAATGTACACACTGTATATACCAGGGGTGGAGTCGTTACAAAATTGTAGCAACTCCGACTCCTCAATTTTTTTGTTTCGACTTCGACAAATAAATATGGAGCAATTTGTATACTATTTTTGAATTATTAAAGAGTCGGATTAGTTATAGTCGACTCCGACTCCTCAAATATTGATAGACTCCAGACGTCTCAAAATTGACGCCCGTGGTTTTGGGATTTGACTTTGATAAAAATGAAAATAATAACTTTTCCTACGACCACTACTCAATTTTAATTTATTTATTTTGTTAAATCTAGTGACATAACTGTCAGATTTTGACATTTAGTTGTGTAAGATAATTCAATTACGATAGTATGTACTGTAATCGAGATTATGTCGATATGTTGAAAGTATTAGGGGCATGACAATGCCACTGCTGCGGCTAGGATTTATGCGGAGAGATTTCCGAATCGTCGGCACCCCGATACAAAATTTATAACACTGGTAGAACCAAGATTAATGGAAATAGGTAATTTAAAATCAGGCATGACGTCAACCTTCTTGAGTTTGTTGATTTGGAACCAAGTACAAGCGTTCGAATTGTATCGTCTCAAACTCTTATTTACAGATTATTGAGGAGAAATGGTTTGCATCCACTTAAGAAGTTCAAGTTTTGCATGACGAGAATAGCGTTTGAGTCAATTTTTGTAGATAGTTGTTGCATAGCGTTAAGAATGATCCACATTTCATAGAAAAGATTCTGTGGAGTGATGAGTCTACATTTACTTAAACAGGTATTATAAATACTCGCAATCTGCATCAATGGAGAAACCGTTACTTAATACGCCAAAGATCTTGTCAATTAACATTTGGGCTGGGTTATTGAATAGTAATGTAATTGGTCCACGAATTCTATCAAACCGACTTAATTCAGCCTTATATCTACAATTTTATTCTTAATTGAAAATTTAACACTTCCATTACTTGATAAATACAAGTGAGAAATACCCTGAATGAAAAATTCCCAGAAAGATGGATTGGAATAGGTGGGCCTGTGGGTGGGCCAATACCATAAATACCTCCTAAATCTCCGGATCTAAATCTGTCGGATTACTTTTTCTGGGGCTATTTGAAAGCTGCTGTGGCGTTAATAGACAATAATGTGCTACAGAGTTCGTGCTTTCATGATAAATCGTGTAAATGTTTGCCTTGAAGTAGGAAGCGGCCTATTTGAAAACCTTATTTAGTGTAAATAGATGTGGAAATGGCTTATTAAAAAATCTAAAAAAATTCACAAGATCAGGAGTCATGTAGAGAAAGGCATTTTCAGTGGTTTGAGCAAAATCAAATTTTTGTTCCGTACACTTGACTCAGACATGGCCATATATAAGATGGCGTCAAGTGACGATGACGCGGATTAAGATCTTACTAATAAAAGTTTTGTGTACTTTTTGTGTAATTGCAATCAGTGTTTCCATCGTAGTAAGAAAAAACATAAATGTGAAAGATTAAATAAAATAAAAGTAAACAAACCATTAGACCCAGATGAGGTTAAAAATGGAGGGAAAATCGCAAGAGAAGTGTATTTGCTAAGAATAATTGAAGAACAAGACGAGAAATATAGAACCCTACAAAGAGTAAATGAATTGCTCGAAGAAAAAGTTCTAATGCTGCAGGAAAATCTGTAATGTATAAAACAGAACACACAAAGCTTTCAAAATTTGCCAGCTATTCAGATCGTGTGCGCGGCGAATGAAGCGCACTAGCTAAACACGCTTTAAACGCAAATATGCGCAACAAATTAACAGCGAGCAACTGCATGATGCTGTTATAAATGCTCAAACAACTGCCAAACTTCAGGATGTTATACAGGGAGTTTATAAATGAATGGGATTATGTAATCACTTTAAATATGCCGCCTTTTTAAAATCGTCCACTATACTACATATATGTTTTCATATGTTTGCTTGACAACTGTGAAAATTGATCTGTCAAAACAAATAGTTTAGTGAACAATTTAACAAAAGCGGCACATTTAAAGTGATTACATAATCCTATTCATTTATAAACTCCCTGTATATTTGGAAAATGATACTAACAAAAACAACTGGGTTGCTGTGCCTTTATCTAAACATCTCAAAAAGAAAATACCTATAAAAACTGGTGTAATAGCTGCCGCAGATGATCGTTCCAAAGGAGTGTTGTGTAGTTGAAAAATTGGCTTGGCTGTATAAAGGCCGTATAAAAAATAAGGATGCCATGTCAGACGATATACTCAAGTATGTGTTACAGGATGTAAACATTGAAGAATGTAAATGCGAAAAAATCAACAACAAAGGCAATTCTCAAGCGTTTAAATTAGAGATACCATATAAATTTAAAGAAAAAATTGACACCTCGGATTATTAGCCTGAAGGTGTCACGATTAGAAGATACAATTTTTTTCGATAATAATTTATATTTGAGTAATTTAAATAATATTTTATCAACACCAACTTTAATTAATGTAAATATTCAACAAAATCTAATACACATGTTTTATTTAAATACTCAATGTTTAACCAATAAAACAGATATCTTTTCTTATGAACAATAATAAATATGACGTTATATGCTTTTCTGAACATTGGGTACTAACAGAAGCTGTTAAAATGTTGCAATGTTATAATTTAGCTGATTTTTTTTGTAGATCTAATAATATTCATGGCGGCGTTTGTATCTACGCCAGAAAAGATGTTAAGTACAAACAAATTCCGGAGGTTAGCCAACTGTTCATTGAGATGCAGAATTTTGCGGTATTGAGTTGATGGAGCGCTCCACAATAATTATATGCATATATAGATTGTGCAACGGTAATTATAACGTGTTTCTTGACAGATTTGAAGAAATGCTTATGCTTGTTGTGTCAAAGTATAAAGACTATATCTACGTGCTGGGCGATTATAATGTAGGTTTTATGGGAAAATCAGCAAGACTTACTGATCTTAAAGATCTAGCATTATCATTTGGAATTACCCATACAATTAATGGATACACGCGGGTTGACAAAGATTGTTTAAAAGGTTTAGATAACATCTTAACAAATGTCACCAAATACACGTCAACTATAATTAATGCACACTTATCAGATCACTTTACCGTTAGCTTAAGTGCCTGCAGTACTATTTATAAAACAGAAAGTGTTATTAAAACAGATGTTATTAATTATAATAAGTGTAGAAACCATTTGCTTCAAATAGATACCAACTTTGTAGATACAAAAGATCCCGAAATAATTGCAGCACGGCTGAAAACAATTTAAAAAAAATTCTGTAGCGTTGTCATTAAAAACAAAAAGATCTTCAAACAAAATTAAAATTAGGTGGTATACTCAAGAACTTGCAAGTATGCGAAATTACCTGAACATGTTAGGGGAACATTACAAAATTACAAAATCATTAAATGCAAAAAAAGCTTGTAATAGTTATAAATTAGAATATAAAAAATCAATCTCACTATACAGGGTGTCTCGTGACTCGATGCGCATAGCTTAATAGCTTATTCTTTGGACAATTTTAAGTCGAAAATGCCTTATGCACTTTTATTCAAAACTCAATAGTTATAGAGTTATGGGCAATACTAAATTCAAGTGAGCGTGAAGATAAAGTAAAGACCATATTGAATAAAGTAATGTATAGTTTTATTATTTAATTTATTTTTATTTTTTAATTCCTAACAAGTATTTTATTAAAGTTTTTGTTGTCCCGTTGCCTCACAACACGTTCTTGCTCTTCTAACAATTGAAGACTTAGCTCTTTGAAAACTATCTGAGTTTTCTCGTATGAATGCAGCTGCAGCCATATTTTGAATTAGCTCGTTTGTGGTTTATTAGAATACACCTTTTCATGTGTCCCCACAGATAATAGTCGAGAGGCGTTAGGTCTGATGACCTGGAGGCCAGGAAACTTGAACTCCTCTTCCAATCCAACGGTTAGCAAAGATGTTATTTAGATATGTTCTTACATTTATATCAAAATGTGGAGGTGCGCCATCCTGCTGAAACCACATATTAACTCTATTGTGAAGTGGTACATTCTCCAATAATTCTGGTATCTAGTTTTGCAAAAAAATTAAATAACGTGCAGATGTTAAATGTTCTTCAAATATGAATGGCTCAATCAGACGGTTATTAAGAACGCCACACCAAACATTCACTGAAAAGCGATGTTGAAAATGCGATTCCGTAATTTTAAAAGGGTTTTCAATTGCCCATGAATGTGAATTCCTTGTATTCGTGATTCCATCTCTTGTAAACGTAGCTTTGTCTGTAAACAGAATTTGTCCGCATAATTGTTGGTGTTCAATCAACCAACGACAAAAGGTAATACGCGCTGCGTAGTCTACTGGTTGAAATTTTTGAACAGATTGTATGTGATAGGGGTACAAATCAATTTTTTTTTATGTTTTTCACACTTCGATTAACATGAAGACGATTATATATTCTTCGTACACTAGTGGAGGGACTATGTTCGATCAAGTGAAGAATAGCTTCCTCTTCAGCAAGTCTTTAGTGTACGGGACGTTTTGCAGTAGCTTTCGGAACACTACCTTTACTGTCAAATGACGATGCACATTGATGAATACTTTCGCGCACTGACTCTCTTGCATTTCCATTGCAGTATCCATAAATAAAGTGAATATCGCCATATTCTTGATTTGAAAACGTAGCCATACTAAATTAAACTTAAAATGACAACGTCAAATTGTCATAATCAAAACACTTCACAAAAGAGTATAAAACATTTATCACGTTACGCTCACTTGAATTTAATATTGTCTATAGCTTTATAACTATAAAGTTTTGAATAAAAGTGCATAAGGCAATATGGACGCTTATAAACAGTGAAAGGGAATTAATAAATAGAAAACCGGTTTCTATACCTGCTGAAGACCTAAATATCTTTTTTGCGTCAATCACGGAAAAAATTATTAGTAATATTATCAGTCCTGCAGTAGATTATCAGATTTAATTAAACACATACCATCAAACACTAATTCACTTTTTATGATACCAGTAACTCATTAAGACTATAAGCTTACTAAGCAGTTCTAAAAGCAAAGATGTTTATGGTTTATCAAGTCAACTATTAAAAAGACTTTTCAACTTGTTTGAGCTCTATAAGGTCTATATTATACGCAGATGATACTACAATTTTAACATCTAACAAAAGATTGCAAGAGCTTAATAATCTGTCAAGAGATGCCGAGACAAGAGCCGAAAACTGGTTCTTTGCAAATTATTTGTGCTTAAATAGAGAGAAAACTCAACGAATTATATTTTCTACATCTTATGCAGCAAGAAGTAACGAGCATGTAAAGATTTTAGGTATTATATTTGATGATTATTTAACGTATAACAGTCACATAAGCATACTTGTTAAAAAATTATCAACTTTTTTGTTTGTCATGCGTAGATTAAGTGAGTGCACTGATATCAATGCACAAATCTTAGCCTATCACTCTCTATTTGGTTCACATCTTTTGTATGGAACCAGACTGTGGGGTAACTACAGCTGCTCAAGTAAAGTATTTGTACTGCAAACAAAAGCAGTTAGGATATTGTGCAAATTGAAATTTAACTGGCCTTGTAAACAATACTTTAAAAAATTAAAGATTTTAACTTTGCCGGCGTTGTTTGTACTTCATACTCATAAAGTTAACAGCCGCCATGATTACTCCACTAGACATGGTAATCATATTTTAAATAACAAGTTTGAGCTTGAAAAATCGCGAAAGAACTCAGTAAACATAAACATATACAATAAGCTTCCAGAGAATATTAAAAATTTGTCTACAACAAAATTTAAGTTTGAAATCAGGTGAATGTTAATGGGTATTGCATCATACTCTATTGAAGAGTTTTTAAATATATTATAATTGTGATATGTAAACGTATGTATGTGTTAGGCTTATATAACAGTATGTGATGTATATCTGTGTATGTGTAAAACTGTATTTTGTATACATCCATCATCTATGACCTGCCAAAAATGTAAATACATCTTATTTTAAGATTATGTTATTTTAAACATTGTTATTTATGTATATGTTGGTGAAATAAATTTTATTATTATTATTATGCCAATGAAACCCATGAAAAAGGGGTTCAAAATTTGGGCACGCGCCGATAAAGAAGGTTATCTAAGTAGTTTTGAAATCTATACAGAAAAGCATACAGATAAACCTGAGAGAGGTTTAGGTAAACTGGCGGTGCTTGATATAACTAAAGGTCTTAAAGAAAATGGTTATCACGCTTACTTTGACAACTATTTCACAACATCTGATCCAGATTCAAGCCCTATTTGTTAATATATCAACGACGTGATTAAGCAAAACATTTACCTGTGCTCAGTGTAGTACAACCAAAAAACCTCATCAAACCAGATGAAGTTGCATACAGTGTAAAGTCGGGTTGTGTTAACTGGCAGAAAGAAATTGTTTTTTTTTAACATATCATAAATAATCTATATAATTTTTTTATTTTGTATGATCTGAAACAAAGTGCAGTTTTTTATGCAGAAAAAAATTATTAGGTTTGTTATTTGCGTTGTGGTTTTATATCATAATTACTTACAAATAAAAACGGTCCATACCAAATGTCATTAAAATAGGAAAATCAAAGTTTGTGTTTTAAAGGGTTAAATTGGTATCCTCCAATTTAATTGTGTTGTAAGCCTTATTCGTCCTTGCATCATTTTGCTTTGTGGATTAGTGCCACTTCGTCCACAATCCACTGTCACAAATCTACGGCATATACCCGCACATCATTATATAATATTACTGTTTATACCTACCGCCAGGTCGGGGTTAGTAGTTAAGTTAGGGTGTAAGTTTTAAAAATGATGAAATTGAATGGTCCCAAAGCTGGGAGTATGGAGCGAGGTCACCCTTTCTCGAAAGCTAAATTTAGCTTCTCTGCGTTTGGAATAGGTAGGAATAAGGTATTTTTGATTCAGGTCACGGGAGTTCGGGTACGCGAGGACACTACTCAAAAATTGGATATGTCTTCGAAATCAGAATCCTGTTTAAAAACTTTTTTTTTCAATACATAAAATGCGTATTTCAATTGTTTGATACTTTTAGAACAAAATGATATTTTAGTGAAAAAATCGGAAAAGTCTAACAATTTTCAAAAAATTATACACTTGTCAATTTTTAAATTTGCAATCTTTGTTGAACCGAGATATCTCTACCACTTACATCTACATATAAAAATTATAATAATTGCACTGATCTTACATTCTATACAGTTTTTATTATTTTTCCAACACAAGCCTATTTGTCTTTAATTTTGCATAACATAAACAACTGATACCTCGCCTCTAGATTATTTTTTTTTTCTCAAAGTAATCTATATTTCAAGTATCAAGGCAATGCGTTCACTTTTTGCAGGAAATGGCTACCTACGAACTTGTTATTATTTTTAACGCCAAATATTTTTAAGGACTTTCAAATAAAGTACCGTATGTCCATTTTAAATCTAAGATTAGTGCACACTTTCCATTAACATTAGTAGTATTATTATCATAATATTTATTATTACAATAAATAAATAATTGTCAGATACAATTTGTGTTTACGAGTTGTTAAGGTAGCCTACACCTCATATCTTGTTTTTAATCGTCATGAAATTACTTAAAAATACATATCTGAATTCATGAACAAAAATCTAAAAATATACATTCTTCCAATTATAGAAACAAAGGACAACATTCTATATATATCTTACATTAAAATACCACAAATTATCATAGCTTTATCAGCATTGTAGTCATGTGTGATTTAAAGCATCAAATAATAATTAAGATAATACGTAATAAGTATAATAACAAAATAACTTCCTAGCAAGATTTTAAACAATAATAAATTGATACATTTACGATTTTAAATTTTTAATATATGTATCTTACAAAAAGCACAAAATGTTAAATATATAATTTAATAATTTTGCTGACCTTGGAACCATAAATAAAAATACAATGTGTTTACATGACAATGTTATGTTTATGAGTCTTGCATTTAATAAAGAATTTAAATAAATGCATCGATATGATGTGTTTCTGCATTAATTAGTTTTAGATATAATTATATGTAATAACTTAATTTAATTTATACGTATTTATTAACAGAAGGAAGTAGGAAATGATAATCTAAACTGGTTCATGGCATTGACATACAATATTTGGATTTTAATACTAGTATAGAAAGAATAATTTTATATACATATATAAATTTTAATAAATTTTTAATTATAATAAAAGGTGTCTCTACAACATTTTTTTCAAAAGCGGAGTCTAATAAAATTCTGTGTATTTATGTAAAGTATAAATGAAATAAAACTTCAATCAATTGATAATTACTTTGTAACTTTTTGATGTAATTTTGAAAGACGTTCAATTCCTTCTTTGAGGTGTCAAATTATCTGAAGTTGATATTACTTCGTTTGCAATATTTCTATTATTGTGAACATTTTTTTTAAAACTACAATATTTTAAGTACACTTTAGAATGTTTTTAAGAGCAGTCTTAATACAACTATGGCTATCACAAAACAGATGTACGCAACATTCTCCGACTTGACGCGAGCATTTGATTCAGAAGTGAAATGGGCTACGTACGTATTATCTATATTTTAGGCAGCAATATGATCAGTGCAGCATCACAAAAGAAAGAAGTAACAATGAAGGTGCCACAAAGTTCAGTTCTTATACATTAATGATCTACCTAATGATAATAAGGACGCAAACTTTGTATTGTTTGTCAATGACACGATTATAATAAGAATAGACATAAATACATCAAATAAAAATCAGTTATTGTATGGCCGATGAAAGGTTTTTGGCAAACTCTATTACCTTAAATAACAGTAAAACAAATAATCTTCTGAAACAAGATTTGCCAAACCTTACAATGTTTTTTAGTATTATCATCCAAAACTTAACTGGTAAAACTATACAACATCAGTTTACAATAAAATATCTAAATATTTACAAAAAATATTTAAAATAACACCAAATAGACTTTTTACGTCTAGCGTCTTTATACTGCGAGCTCTTACTCTTACTGTGCATCTCTTTGTTACTCTTCTATTAGTTTTATTTTTTCAATATTTTTTTTACAAAGGAAGTTGTTTTTCTTTATTTGTTCTCCAGACATTCACGGCATAAGGGAGGGATCCGTCTGGATTCTCATAATATGCATTTGATTAGACTAAAGTGTCTAGTTATAGAATTTGTAGTTTTCTTTGGCTCAAAGTTGGTAATGTGTGATGGTTTTGTTAGAAATAGCTTTACGTTCTTCATTCCTTGACAGTTTTTTTACAGGTTGCTGTGGTTTGTTTTGACTTAACTATAAATTATTTATTTTTGAGCTGGTTTGCCTTAAGGTTTTCTTCTATACCCTACTTATAATACTTTTTTGGTATCTAGATTAGGAGGGTCTTGTTGTTTGTGGATAGTATATTCAGTCTATTAGTTTGGATTTTTTAACTAACGCCACTTGATCGTCTAGCATAATCACTGTTAAAGTGTTGTTCCGATTCAATGGCAGCTTGAAAAACTGATTCATGTTTGCCTAAGGATAACGTAATAGACATTCTCTTGTGCTTTTACAATTCCGGCTCTGATATCATTGTGATATTTGGCCTTATCTGTATACCAGATGATTTCTTTGATTGTGCTCGAGTATTTTTATTTGTTTTGCAACGGTATTGATACATTAAATTATACTTGCAAACATCTTGTTTTTGTACTTTATACCTAGTTTGGTTACCGTACTCAAACAATTAAACAAATTAAAATTGTTGCTTGATGTTTATAGTTCATAACAGTACTGAAAAAAATTGTACTTAGCTCAGTATTTAAAAAAAATTTCAAGTTTGGAATGCATATTGATTTAAGAGAACCAAATGCATTCACTACAAATCATTGTTTAATACAGTTTTTGGACTGGTAGAGCAATGAGGCAGTATTTCTTTAAATTTTAGGTGCTAATGCGGTTATATTGAATGGTGTGCTACCTAACGAAGATATCATCTCAAAAACATGCGGTTTTAAAATGAATTTTAAATAATTGAGTTGTTGTATTTTGATATGTGCCATAAACTACAAAGAATTTTCAAGGTCAAAACTTACATGTCACTATGTTCATTTTTCTTTTATACATTGTTTGTGGTGGTGATAGTTTTTTTACACCACACAAATGCTTTGTATTTAATGATGAATTTGATCACCGCAGTATATTAATCATCTGGCCATATCGGGGGTTAGTCTTCATGTTTGCTTGACTATTGATTTGGTTGCAAAAAAAAACCTGGATGATCTATGTAGTTACAATAGCCAGATAAGTATGAAAGGTTAGTTTACACCAACTGCCAACAAGACTATTATTATCCGAATAGCTACTAACGTCTGAATTTTAAAGACTTCTGTAGAATTGAATTCACAAACTCTTCTTTTTTTGGTGCCTATCTGTATCGAATGTTGGCGATTATCATAGTTGTCTTTACTTTATTTGCTATAGCGCGGAATAGGCCCACCGCTGTTGTGACAAACCATGTGCGCAGATTCTTCAACTAGGAGGTTCTTCTTCCTGGTCTTTTTTTTTTCTCTTTATTTTCCTTATAAGACTAGCTGCAGTAACCCGTATCTCTCTTTATTTCTCATTACATGTTCTAGATATTCCAATTTCAATTAGAATATGTTCATTGCTGACATGATCCGTCCAGGGTATTTTTAGAATGCGGCTGTATAACCATAATTCATAGTAGAATCCTATAAATTATGGTTATATGCTTTCTGCATGTCGCTTTTGTTAGAGTCCAAGATTTGGCTCCGTATAGCAAAATTGAAAATATGTAGCACTTTAGTAATTTTATTTTTGTTGTCTATTCGGTCGTGTGTTTTAAAATCTTTGAAATTTTTGTGAATGAGACCTTGGTATTTTCTATTCTGCACTTTATCTCTCTGTTTGGAAATTATCAGGTATTTAGTTTTCTTTATATTAAGTGTAAGGCCATATCTTTGGCTGTTTTCTTCTACTCTGTTCATTAATAACTGGAGATGTTTGTGACTGTCTGCAAATACCGCCGTATCGTCTGCATATCATATGTTGTTTACGATTTCCTCGTTAATTTTAATTTCATATTTCGTACCTTCCAGTGCTTCTTGAAATATTCGTTCTGAGTATACGTTAAATAGTGTTGGCGACATACTTGGACAGTAAATATAGCTTCTTTGGTAGGCACCACGCGTTCCTAAATCTAAATTGTGTGCGACTTATATGTTTTTTTGGTGTATGATTTTTAGAAATATTTTTAATAAATAGCTCATTAGATTGCCTTCCTTAAGTTGTGAGATTGCCTTTGAGACTTCATCTGTTGTTATAGTCATGAAGTTAAAGTTATTCCTCACAGGACCTTGTTCTCCCCTGGTGTTCTCAAAGGTCTGTTAGATACGCTTTCCACGTGTCCATTTTTTTCTGCATGGTCTGTCATTATGTTTCATCAGCATTATGTATTATTCCTGTTGTATTGGGTTTATTAAGACCTGATGTTTCCCTGATTTTTTTGTGCATATTAAATCAATTGTATTTTTTCTCCAGGGTCTCTATTTCTGCGCATTGTATATTAAGCCAGTTTGCTTTTGTTTTTTCTAATATCCTGTCTTATGTGTCTCTGCAAAGTTTTGTATTTTACTTGGTTGGTTTTTACTTTCTTTCTTTCCTTCATAAGCTTTAGTATTTTGTCCATTCAGCTTTTTTTTTCTGCTTATCCACTAGGTGTTTGTCTTTTACTTCTTTGGGCATTCTAAATAGGTTTTTTAGTTGTATAGTTTAAATTGCAGAGCAGTAAAATGCAGGAATGCACGTCGTTAGGTAATATTGCGGTGACACTTGAACCGCATAAATCCTTAAATATTTCGAAGGGAGTAATTTTATGGCATGAGTTGTTATACACAACTGCAGACAAATGCAAACAAGAACTGGCGTTGCAAAGCGTTATTGATATTAAAAAAACTAACCCGTAGAAAGGATGGTGAAGTCAGAGATACAACATCTATGATTTTAACATTCGATTCTGAACGGCTTCCAAATGAAGTTAAGGTGGCATATGTTACTCGCCCGGTTTGCCCGTTTATTCCTAACCCAATGGGGTGTTTCCAATGCCAACGTTTTGGACACACTGCAGTTAGGTGTACAGGTGTTGCAACATGTGCAAAATGCAGTAAGGAGAAACATGACTCTGATCCATGCAACAGTTCACCTTTATGTGTGAATTGCAAAGGTAAGCATCCCGTTTATTCCCGAGACTGCCCAAAAATGAAAGAGGAAAGGAAGATAGCCGAGATCAGAGTAACAGACAAACTCTCTTACTTTGATGCTCAAAAGAAGTATAGAGCAATTACGGCTCCTACTTTTTCTAGATCGTTTGCTTCAGTTGCTGAAACACCTATTATTCAACAAACACCGATTATGACATTTACTGCTATTGTAAAAACTTCTTCAAGTAAGAACAATAACTCTAATGTGAAGGGTCAAAAACCGGTTGCGGGCCCATCAGGCTCAAAACCAAGCGTGACTACGGTCCAATCTGGACCAAGGTCACAACGAGTGGGATTTCAACCAAAACCACTCAAGATGGGGGCTCATTTAAAGCCTAAACCATCTAAGGTATTGGCTCGTATCGGGTCAAAACCAACTAAGGTGGCGACTTCCAAGTCAAAGCCTAAACAGGCTAAGACTCAGTCTGAGTCAAAGACGGCAGCCCAATCCAGGCTACCGCCACCTGAGGTGCAGGTTTCTAGCGATCTTGCGCCCACAGACCCTAATATTGACAAATCGTCAGAGTTGATGGATGTGAAAGGTATTCCCGCACAACCTACTCTGACAGATAAAATGATGTCAAATAGTGGAAGTTCTTCTACTCCCCCAGATAATAATTCAGAAGAAAAACCAAAAAACGCTAATAAACAAAGAGTTAAAATTACGTTTTCAACGTAGCTTTAAAAATGGCTTCTACTATTATTCAATGGAACTGCAATGGATATAATGCACATTACAAATCTTTTAAAATTTTATTAGCTGAAATTTTACCTATCTGCGTTTCCTTACAGGAAACTAATTTTAAGGTTGGAAGTTCAGTTAATCTTCGTGATTATACTATTTATCGGAAAGAACGTATAAATGTTGATCGTGCTCAGGGTGGAGCGGCATTAGTGGTTTGTGATACGGTTTTCAGCAAAGAACTCCGTGTCAACACTTCATTAGAAGCAGTAGCCGTTCAATTACAACTCTCTTTCTCACTGACCGTTTGCTCAATCTATATTTCGCCAAAGGTCAGTTTGAACATTCGTTTGATTGATCAATTACTTGAACAACTTCCGTCTCCATTTCTCCTTATGGTTGATTTTAATGCTCATAACACTATGTGGGGCTCAAAGAACCGATGTTAGAGTTTGTAACTTGGCCAATCTATTTTCAGAAACGGATTTAGTTATTTTAAATAAAGGTAACAATACCTACTTTTCCGTGGCCAATAGATCGTTCTCGGCTATTGACCTTACTATTTGTTCTCCAAGTATTGCAGCATTGCTGGATTGGGAAGTCTTGGAACATCTTTATGATAGTGACCATTTTCCAATACTCATTCGCGTGCTTGGTCATAAAATCCATGAAAACCATCATTGGAATTGGAGAATAAAAGATGCTGATTGGGATAGTTTTGTTCAAGTATTTGATTATGATGACAGTGTCCAGGCCACTATTGACGAAGATGTTGAAACTTTCAACGATTCTATCATACAAGCAGCTCATGCCAGTATTCCTCTGTCTTCAGGGAAACCTTGGTGGAATTTTGATTGTGAACAAGCTAAATTAAACAAACGCCGTTTTTTTCGACGGTTTAATCACTCTCCAACTGAAGAAAACCTGTTAGCTTATTTAAAGTATAAAGCTGTTGCGCGAAGAACTTGCACAAAAGCTAAAAGAGAGAATACGTTACTTCTATAAATTTGAAAACCCCTATCGGAAAGGTGTGGGAAAAAGTCAGAAAAATTTCTGGCCAAACCGCCTCTGTACCTGTTAGTGGGTTATTGTCAGGTGATAAAATTATTACCAATCCTCTCAATATCTCGAATATTCTTGCCGATGTTTATTTTGACGCTTCCAGTGATGATAATTACAATGAAAATTTTCAAGAGATTAAAACTAACATGGAGATAAAACATCTGTCATTCGTTTCCGACGATGATGAAATACATAATGCACCTTTTAGTGTTTGGGAATTTGACTCGGCATTATCTGAAGCGCACAATACTGCTCCAGGTGCCGATTTGATACTCAATGCTATGCTTAAGCATTTAAGTTGCTCTGCCAAACTTCAGCTTTTGGCAATTTATAACCGTGCATGGTCAGCAGGGTACTGCCCTGAGTCATGGAAGCTGGCTATCATCGTACCAGTACTTAAACCTGGTAAAGATAAAAAGCTCCCGACAAGTTATAGGCCTATCTCTCTAACTAGCTGCTTATGCAAGTTATTTGAGAGAATGATTAATAAGCGTCTTACTTGGTTATTAGACTCAAGAGATCTAATTGCTGATATACAATGTGGTTCCAGGCGTCATCATTCTACGACTGATCACCTTGTTCGGCTGGATACAGCAATTAAAAATGCTTTTGTGCAAAACCAACATTTAGTCGCTGTATTCTTTGACATTGCAAAAGCCTATGACGTGGAAATACAATATTCTACAAACGCTTTATTCGTGGGGTATTCGCTGAAGCATGGCATTGTTTATACAAAGCTTTTTAACTTCCCGTTTTTTTAAGGTACGTGTAGGTGATAGCATTTCGGGCATACGTCAGCAACAAAATGGTATTCCGCAAGAGTCCATTTTAAGCGTGACTCAGTTCATCAAGCATCCGGTGAACGGATGTATGTATGTTGATGACGTAGCTATCTATTGCGCTTCGAGAAACATGCCAACATTGGAACGTCAACTCCAAATAACTATCAACCGCATTTTGAACTGGGTTAATAGCAATGGGTTTACTTTTTCTACAAGCAAAACGTTGCTTATTCATTTTTGTAGAAGGCGAACCCCACACGGTGACCCTGTCCACCATACAGGAATTTGTATAGCAACTGGCGCTTTCCGCACTAGCCATATTGCTAGTGTTTTGTGTGAAGC
The DNA here is from genome assembly GCA_963932245.1 of Tachinus rufipes. Taxonomy (NCBI): domain Eukaryota; kingdom Metazoa; phylum Arthropoda; class Insecta; order Coleoptera; family Staphylinidae; genus Tachinus; species Tachinus rufipes. Next base: position 41,435,268 of record OZ010745.1, on the reverse strand, counting down.
AGCTGAACCATCACTCTGCCTTTGGCGTAAAACCTTGACTGTTAGGTACGCCGCGAAATTAAAAGCTAAACGCTTGCAACCGACGTTTTCTGTCGTATACAATAATGGTTTCGACGATCTATACAACATCAGGAAACGGTCCCAAAAACTGGTTGCTGTAAGAAATTGCAGTATACTTTGGGAACTAGATTTTCAACTCCCTGATGTATATGAACTGTCTTACTGTCGCGACCCTCCTTAGACTTTTCAACGTCTAAGGTTAAATATTGCATTATCGAGAATGAGCAAAGCTTCAACTTTACCAGTTGAATATCGAACTAAATTTGCAAAAATTCAAGCAATGCACGTAAATGCCACTTGGATTTATACCGATGGCTCAAAAAGTAACGACGGTGTGGGTTGTGCTTTTCTGGTTGATGAGTTGCAGTTTACATTTGGCTTGCCAAGTGTTAGCAGTGTTTATACTGCAGAACTGTATGCTATATACCAGGCTCTTCTCTACATCCAACTAAGTGCAGGTACATTTTATCTTATATGTACAGACTCGTTGAGTGCATTAAATGCTATTGATCATCAATATCCTGATCATTATTTGCTGAGACAAATTCATTCGATTTTGCTTCAGGTGTCTGAATTAAATGTCACTGTTTACTTTGTCTGGATTCCCAGTCACGTAGGTATCAGTGGCAATGAAAAAGTTGATGAGCTTGCCAAATTGGCTATAACTATCGCTGATAATGTTACAGACAAAGCTTGTGTTAGAGATGTTTGTAATTTTTTACAACAATTGATGTTGTCTAGCTGGCAGAAGGAGTTGTTTGCTATTCAAGACAACAAGCTACGATGCACTAAAAGCGTCATTACACCGTGGAGTTCGTCATGCAGGCCGAAGCGTAGGGAAGAGGTTATTCTCACGCGACTTCGCATCGGTCACTGTCGATGGACTCACAGGCATTTGTTGGCATTTGAGGTGCCGCCAGTTTGTGATACTTGTAATGTTCCATTCACTGTTCGTCATATCTTATTGGATTGTTGGCAGTTTTTGAAACAAAGAGTTGCGTCTGAATTATCACCCAGTTTGTCGATTGTCTTGTGCGATCAGATCGTTGAAGTCGATTGTCTGCTCGAATTTATTTGACGGAGCAAATTGGGTGTATGGATATAATTGTTAATTTATTGTGATTAATGTTTGCGTATTGTAAAACCCAGCAGTGTTTAGGATCTTTTACACCCTAAACACTGTTAGAATTATCTAGTCATTTTTGCTAAAGTTTGTGAACGTTTATTTTATCTTTGTTGTTTATTTATTTATTTATTTAATTTTATACTTTAATATGCCATTTTACACTATATTATTTTACACTTTTTATAGTTAGAGAAAGAATCGGCGTTAATAGTCTTCTTAGGCTGATACGCCAAAAATCTAAACTAACTAACTAACTGTTTTGCTTGTTCTTTTAAATTCAACTTTTTCCTAATAATTTTTGTCTTTATTTTATACTTACAAGCACATAATCAATTTGATTTCTGATGATATTCTCACGTCGGTTTTGTGGTGATGGTTATGTGTCAGTCACAAAAGTCACTAAGGTTGTAGAATGTACTATAAAATATTTTAATAAATAAATATTTTTCTATATAATATTTATCAAATTTTTGAGGGTTTTTTGGGTGTATGTAGACTTTTGTGACTGACTGTATATAATTGTCTGGGTGGGAGTTTGAAAAAAGTGTTCAGTATGTCACATTTTTCTTCTTCTGTAAATAACTGTAATCTATCTCCTCTGCCATTTCTGACTTTTAGGCACCAATCCCCCATGTATTCTCCACTTTTTCCTATTTCAATTTTGGCATTTAGGTCCACCATATTAATGGTTTTGTCTTGCTTGTTGAGTTGTTTGAGTGTATCTGTCAGTGATTGGTATACTTCTTCAACTTTTTCATCTGATTTGCCGGCAGTTGGAGCATAAACTTGAATAATGTTTAATTTAATGGGTGTGGTTTCTATTTGATTGAGTAGCATTTTTTCTGATATTGGTGAGAAATTAATGGTATATTCTTGAAGGTTTTTTGATATTATTATTCCCACTCCGTGCTTGTGTAGGTCATTAGTATTTCCGGAGTGGTATACCTGATATTCCTTAAGCACGCAGCGTTCTGTGCCCGGTCAGCGCATTTTACTGATGCCCATTATGTCTACTTCAAGTTTGTTCATTTTTTATATGGCATTTTGAATTTTACCATCTTGCGCCATTGTTCTTACATTCCATGTACCGATGTTAATGGTTCTTTGGTTTACTTTTGTTGGTTTTTTCCTTGTGCTATTGTTCAAAACTGTCCTCTCCGGAAATCCGATTGGAGGATTTAAAACTCTGGACTGATTTATTTTTGAAAATAGCCAGATGATGAGTACTAGAGATATCCTTTTGTTGGATCTTTAATGCAGTGGTTTATCGTTGCTTTCTTTATCTTCCTGCCGTTGACCATGTTTGGTAAGTCTGTCTTTTAAAGTGATTTCTTACTCTAAGGACAAAAGGGTGCTCTTACTCTCGTCAGCTCATCCACCCAAAGCTGTTGGCTGACAATAGGAGATTACTTATTCCGGCAATCATTCGGTTGCCTTCTTAGTTATCCAGCAGGGTGCACTACGGGCAGGAGAGGTTGCCATCTGGGCTGACCTTTGGGTTGTGTCATAACCCCTTACACCCCACAAATTACTTAACATTGACACTATTTTCTGAATGCATTAAATAGTTAATGATCAAACGAACGACTGTGGTTCCAGCTAGTGCAATTTAATACTACTAAATGTCCGTATTAATCGGCAATTAGCATTTGGCAACTGAAACCACAGTTTGTTTGATTATTATTAACATTATAAATTGTAGCTATAAACACAGAAATAATTATTCAAATGAGTTTTTTGCTATCACGCAATGCCGTGGTCATACAAGGTACAATGACGAGGTTTGTAGAACCAAACCAATTGTCTGTGTTTGACCCTTGGCTGATCGTTAGGATAAGTTTGTATAAACTATTAATTTATTTCAGCATTAAATAGTGTTTGATAAATTAAAAAAACAATTCCACACTTTGCATTCTTATGTTTTCTTCCCTATACGGCATGCAACAGATATATATATATATATATATATATATATATATATATATATTGGCACATTTTTAACAAATTAATAAAATTGATGCGGTAAATTTTCAATTTTTTCTGCTTTGTCGCATAAATAATCTGCCTCTAAAGGAATTCGTAATTAATGCAAACTAAAAAATATTTATTGCGTAAATTTCTTCAAATTTCATACAGAAATTTTATCAATAAATGCTTTTTTTTATAAAAAATTACATATTAAACTAATTTATTGCTTAAATTTTCAAATATACCTCATACAATTTGTGAAAATCTAATTCATATTTCATAAAAAATATAAAAAAGTACATGAGATTCATAATCTCCTAAAACTTCTTCAGTACTTTATCTTAGAATTGAATAAACTATCTATACTCCCCTTCTTTCATGAGATTTAGAATCTTATGTACTTTTTTTATTAATGTTCTATCTTATTGATTTACAATTCCAATGTACGCCAAGAGGTTGTTAATATCCTACGTGTAAAAGTATCACATAAAAACTAATAATACAGTTTTCAAGAATGTCAAATAAAACCCTTTATGGAACTAAGATCAAGATTGCCAAGTCAAAATATACCGAAGCAAAGTCGAAGAAAAGACATTTTAATTCTTAATTTTTGCACGGCCTACCAGAGCAAAGCAAGGTTTCTGACAACATATGTTACGATAGTTAGTAATGGTAGTTAATGCTGAGTCTACACTAATTGAGAAAATGTGTAGGATCTATATTAACAAAAGTTAAAGAACTTATATACAGTTTTCTGGGGCACGCAGTTCAATTCAACATGACTGGAACAATTATTTTGTGTATGCGCATACACTAGCGTTATATGTCCTTACCACTCATGATCAGTTAATACCACTCTTACTTAACTTTTAACAAAAATGGCATGAAAACAACATTTACCAGCTGCGTCAATTTGGTGCTTTACAAGAATTTGACAGATATTAATTTCAAAGAAGTTAGCTTACACGTACAGTATTGACAAAAATATCTTTTAAAAATAGAATTAAACTAAACTACGGCAATCAAGAGACTGCTCACCAACACATGTGTCTTTGGACAAATCTAAACAGCTTAATAATCAATTACCATATTGACAATGCCACCAAGGTGTGTTCAACATTAACGACACTTATTTTACTTACAAAAATGACATGAAAACGTTTCTTCGACAACGCCATCAACTTCTAAGTTGCCAAATATTTCCTTCAAAGAAGCCAACTGAAAACTTTAACTGACTGTGCTTTTAATGTTTGATACGACTCTTACAGCAAACAGAAAACCTGCAACTATGTCTAACCACCATGGGCTCAAAAACGAGAGCAGTCACAACTTTTCTGTCCCATAAGTATTCAAGGTGGTAGAGCCAAAGTTTTTGTAGCATAACTTCCTTAAAGCTGTTTATTATGAAACGATTTTTTTCAATTAATAGTAACAATTGTTGAAGAACAAAATAATCATCAAATAAATTACGAATTGTTGCAAAATGGAATTAGCGCTATTTGTATTTATATGCTAGACAAAATTCTATTTAAAAAAAAAATTAGCTTAAACAAACTAGGAAGACAAAACATTTCACCTGCTGGCTGCGCTGTTTTGATTTGTATACCGAACACAATCAATGAACAAATCAAAGAATGCCAGTTTATATGTATTGTATGTACCAGCCATAACTTGCAAAGTTGAATTAAGTTTCCGTCTACCGACTGCTTATTTATTAATTTTCTTTCAAACAACATACATCTGCACAATGTTTTTTTTTATCTAACATAATGCGGATACATAACCAAACTGTAGCTGAGTTATGAGCAGCAAAAGTCAAATGTTGCATATCTTGATGAACCTAAATAGTGTAGCGACTAATCACAGTGTTCAGTAAGATGTGTCAAACAAGAACAGTAGCGACAGTTACAAAAGATACGTCAGTATTAACGACGTTATCTAAATGTATTTATTTGCGTACTACTATCAAGCCATCTTTAAGTCAAATATGCTTTCAATGTTTGACTACGATTCTTAATATCAAACAAAAAACCAGCAACAAAGTCTAACCACCATTGAGCTAAGTTTATTAGTTTCAATTTTTGACATAAAAGGTGTTTTTTTAAGAGCTTGAGAACTTTAAATAATAATGCAAGACAGAAATATTGTCTATTTGATCAGTCCAATTTCTTACTACTTTTTCCAATAAATCTGGCCGTATAGCCTCAATGGTGGCTTGAATATTGGCTTCCAATGCTTCAAGAGTTGTTTGCATAAACCAATGCCTTAACATAGCCCCACAAAAAGTAATCGAGAGGCGTTAAGTCGCACGAACGAGAGGGTCAGTTAACAGGACTTGTGAAAATAAAGTTGTCACAAAATTGATTTTGCAATAAATTGATGGTTAAGCGCGAGCTTGTATGGCAAGTTCCGTTGTCTTGTTGGAACCAAATATTGTCAATGTTTAGCTGATTAATTATTGAAAACAAAAAATCAGTCAGCATAGTTCGATAGCGCTCGCTATTTACCGTAACGGCAGCTCCTTTTTCATTTTGAGAAAAATAAGGACCGACGATGCTGACAGCGTGTAAATCGCACTAAACAGTCAATTCTAATGGATGTAATGTTGTTTTGCTAATGGTTTGAGAATTGTCTTTATGGAGCAAATCCGGCAATTTTGCTTATTGACGAAGCCATTTAACCAGAAATGAACTTCATCACTAAACACAATTCTTCGATAAATGCTTATCTTTGGCTAGTTTCAAAATAGCCCAATCAACAAAAATGCAACGTAAACGATGGTCAGTTGGCTTTAATTGTTGCACGAGTTGTATTTTATAAGCACGTAATCCAAGAACCTTACGTAAAATTTTCCACGTAGTCGAAGGACAAAGGCTAACAAGTTAAGAACGGCGACGAATTGACATTTTGGCGTCTTCTTTAACACTTCGCGCTACAGCAGCAATATTCTCTTCGGTACGCACATTTCTTTGTCTTGTTGACAAATTGCTTGCTCACATTATGTTGACCGTAAAATGAACGAAGTGCTCTATGAACTTTGCAAACAGATTTATTTTTTGAAAGAAAATTTTCACTATTTGGAAACGTTGTTGTAGCGTTAAACAATTCATGATGAATTGCCTATTCTTACTGAACAGAAATGTCAAAACAGTTTGACATTACATTGAGTATAGATAGACAACTACCATCGAAACTTCTTATTCAGCTAAAAAAACACCTTTTATTAGTCTAAAACTATTAATGGCAATTATAGAACTAGGAAAAAAAGTGTTACATACGACAAAGCAAGTCTAAAATGGCATAAGAAATATGTTGTTGAAACGGCTATCTATGCCACAGAAACAATGGCGAACATAACTTGTTTACTGATATATATGACACTACTTTCATCAACAAACGCAACATCATCAGCCTTTAGGAATGTTGATTGGAAACCTTGAGATTATAGGCAGGACTAATTTTCTAATCATGTCTCTGAACGGCTACAATAATGCAAAATCCCAGTCCGTGAGTCATAAACAATATGGTTCATTTTTTTTACAATTTTGACTGTCAACATGATTTTCTTCAAAGAAATCAAAGACTAATTGGAAGACCAGAACAGCACTGGCTTCAACTGACCTTCCACAACACTATCCAAGGCCGAATCAAATGAACTGCGATCTAGAGAAACTTGTAGAGAATGTGGTGAAATCGTTGCGGGTTTATAAATTTAGCTAATTTTTTAATAAACAATTCTAGTTTAATATTCAATTCAAATACGTTTTTGGTCGCTACACACAACGCACAATAGGTTGCGACGGTTCTGATTTTTCTAACAGTCTATTAGTATTTTCAGAATGTTCTTATTGATAATCCAGATATCTTAAACAAAAACATGATTTTAAAAAATATCTAAATTATTATGTTAGCGTGGAAAATTATTACACACAAAACATTGACTAATAAGTATGATTTATACATACAGTATGTATAAATAACGAATTGTATATACATACCGTACGTATAAATAACCAATAGCGTGTACTTACATACAATATATCAATTTTTGTTTCAAGTATTTTTACGTACTCATTCAATGATATAATGAGTAAATAAAAGACCTGGAGCAGTTCTTTTATTGATTTGCAGCACTAAATATTAAGGTAGCAAGTAATTTTTTTATATATATATATTTTTTTAATTAAAGTTTGGAAATCTATCAATGTTCAACGAGAAAACAACCACGCGTTGTTGCTAAAATAAGTGGAGTTCTTGTACTTCGGAGTTGCAAAAGTTACAGAGATTTGTGTCTGAAGTTTAAAAAAAACTGGATTAGTTTTTTGGCATAAAAATTTGTTAATTTATATTAATCAAATATTTTTTATCTAAAAATTTAAAAAGAAGTTAGGAACTGTAGTACTAATTGTTGGACACCTGCTCTATGAAAATGGAAAGTGTAAAATCTTTTTCAGGACAAATGATATCTATGAAAAAAAAATAGAACAAAAAAGTGCAGTAAATATTGAAAATAACTTTGTTAGGACATGCAGTAATATTTTTATTAAGAGTAATAAATCTAAGACCAGTGAGAAAAATAGAAAAAAATATATTTATTGACGCTTTTACAATTGTCGGTTAAACAAGGAATAGCGCTATCTAAGGAATATATAGAAATTGCTTTTACAATCTTTTATAACTTATATCTAGTATAGTAACTAAGTAACGCGCACAACAAAATAGTGTATAAACAACGTATACGTCAATTTATAAGTTAGTTCCAGAAACGGCCATCTTTGCGATAAATGATTTTTTAGAAAATGCATAAACGTGTTACAGCTAAAGTATGATTTGTTGCTAAAATTTTTGCACAGAAGAAAAATGATAATCGTCGAGCATTATTTCCTTGATTGAACTAATTATTGGGACCTTCAGGTGGTTTGTCTTTATTTCTAGTTCTAATTTGGGATTCATTAAATAGAGATTTTACTCGAGTGTGCGAGTGATTGAAATTTTACAATGGCCCCGATTACTTTAGGAGTCCTAGCAATTTCATAAAACTTTTCTTGTATATTTTGAGGAGAATAAACCAGGGATAACTTATCCGGTGCTGGAAGCAGTAGTTTTCTCTAGCATAGTAACCAAGTAACGCGTACCAGAAATTTGCGTATAAATGATTTATACGTCAGTTTATAAGTCATTATTGACGTTTCAATAGGTTATCTAGATTATAATAAGGGCAAAACTAATGCTGTACCAGGTATATACATTAAGATAAATTTATTCCTGGTGTAAGTTATCTGACAATTGTAAAAGCGGCCCTAAGGCGTATACATTATTAATGTGTATAGTATTTTTTTCTACCTTTGGCTATCTCTTTTATTTCTTTCCAAGTGATCTCTTTTCTTGTAGCTTTTTTTATTGCGCTTTTCCATTATTTGCTGGATCTTCCTTTTTTGTTTTCCTGTTACTCTTGTCTCATAAATTTTTTTAGTGTTTCTTTCTTTGTTCATTCTTCTGATATATCTATACCATCTCATTTGACCTTCCGTAATTTTTTCTTGTATTGATTTTATATTTAAATTTGTCATGTATGTCTCGTTCCTTATTTTATCTTTTTTTGTCTTATTTTCGATCTTCCTAAGAAATTTCATCTCTATAGCATTCATTCTTTCTATTTATTTTCCTGCCATTGTCCATGTAGTAGCACTATATGTTAATGTTGGTCTGGTTATTTTTTTTACAATTTCTGTTTTTGTGGTATTTGATATTTCTTTTTTGTTAAAGAAAGTGTTTTTTAACATGTTATATATTTTTTCTGTTTTTCCGATTTTGTCTTCTTTGTCTAGTTTTGCGTTGCTTTGTATTATTGTTTCTAGGTATCTGTATTGTTTGTCCTGTTCTACTATTTTTCTTTCTTTTATTCTTATTTTGTGATTCATTTTTTTTTTGCAGTTATTATGGTCTTTGTTTTTTTATAGTATTTTCTTTAGTTGCTCCGCTATTATTTCGTAGCTCTTCTTCTGTCTCAGCAATCACTGCCATATCGTCTGCAAATAACAGTTCTGATATTTTTGTTATTTCCATTTTCCAATTTTTTCTTTGCGTGTTTTATTGCCTTGTCTAGCACAATTTAAAAGAGCAATGCGCTGAAATTCTTTTGATTCCTTGTTATTCATTTTGACTATGTTTCTGTTTTCTGTGTACATGTTTAAAATTACGTTCATTATTTTCTTCCCAATTTCTCACTATTCTAGTTTTTTCCATATGTCCTCTCTCTTGGTCCTGTCAAATGCCTTTTCAAGGTCAACAAAGCATACGTGCAATACCCTATTTTCTTATCATCTTTTCACTTAGCTTTCTAAATATTAGATTCTGTGTGCTTCTTTTTCTTCTAAATTCACATTGGCTGTCCTCATTTGTTGTTTCTAGTTTGTCTAAATATTTTGCTTGGTATGCTCGTTAGTGTGATTCCTCTATAGTTTTCACATTTCTTTTTATCTCTTTTTTATGTATGGGTAGATGGCGTTTTCCCATTCCTGATTATGTCGTTTATTAGTTCCGATAAAATATGGCAGTAGAATAATTTGGGTTCAAAGAAAGGATCGAGACAAAAAGTGCGATTGGTATATTAAAAACAATTTAAAAAAATAATGTAATAATTTGTTTATGTTTAAGAATAAGTCCTCCATCGTTGTAATACTTTTATATGTTTTTTTTTCTTCGATTAATTCTAATACTTTTTCATTTGTTACTTTATCTTTCCAACTTAATCTTATAATTTTTTAGTAGCCACACATTTTTTTATTTTTTATGTATTCTCATGTTCTATTGTCTATATCAGACTTAAGTATCTTTTGTTTTTATGCAAATGCTTTTATATACTTTGTATCAAGCTTGCTTTTTCTTTTGGATTTCTACTTCTTAAGTAGCAAAAATCTGTTGCCTCTATTATTGTCTTGTTTTCAATTTTAACATTAAGCTTTTGTCTTTTTTTGTTTTTTACGTTTTAAATTTTTTTGCTGTAACTTTATTATCCGCAAACCTAAGTACAGTAAAGTCCGGTTATAACGAACCCGCTTATAACGAACTCTCGGGTATAACGTACTTAATTTGAAACAACGAAAATTTTCTCATAAACTCAACGCTATTTTTTACTGGTTATAGCGAACCCGCTTATAACGAACTTTTGGATAAAGCGAACCAAAATATATCTAAAATTTGCACAATTTTTCTATTATAACGTATTTTTCGGGGTTTATTTTCTGGGGTTCCCCGATTTATGGATTTGCGCGGTATTTTTTTTTACTTTCACAGGGTGTCCGTTATTTCCCAAATTGCGATTTTTTTTAAAGGACTAGTTAAATGTCTTCTTTTCATGATAAATAACTATTTTGAAATAATAAAACTCATTGGTAACCGTATTTGCCTGCAGGCAAATCAAATTATCCATTTGATTAACATGGGAAAATCGTCTTTAAACGCTTTTTACAAAACAGAATAATAAATACATAAAACAAATTACAATATTTTTTATTACCGTTTATAACGAACTGGCTTTGGTACATTATTGTATCTTCTATATACAGACTGTTAAAAAAAAATGTAAAATATTTAAAGGGGTAGTAGTGAACTAAAATAAACAGAAAAGTCTTAATTAGCCTGGGTCCGCAAAGTAATGGTTTCAATGAAAGATAACTTTTTTTCTAGCAAAAACAAAGTCACGTAAGATGATTCTTTTATTTCCAAGCAGGTACAACATCTTAATCTAAAAAATATTCGAACTCTTTCTAAAACCCTCTCATTGGCTCGGATTTGTTGTCATTTTTAATTAATTTGTAGTTGCAACTTGTCGAGGCTATGTACAGGAGTACTATAGACCAATGTTTTCTAATATCCTTAAAAATAAAATCTAGATGGTTTAAGTCAAGCGATTTTGCAGGCAGTATAACAAGTTTGAAAAAAAGTTTGATATAAATGTAACGGCAATCAAAAAATAAGAACCACATTTGTTACTTTTGGTTTGGTGATCTGCAGAAAGTTTAGGTAAGCAGCGCAAGTTTGTTAAAACAACAAAACCTAAAAACACATTTCCAATACCTATCCAAATATTTTTAATAAAAAACGTGTCTGATGTCTAGATTTTATGCATGAGCATGAGGATTTCTGTCGACCTAAACATGCGTGTTGTAAAAATTAACAACTTCATTTTGTGTGAACCCGGCTTTATCCGTAAAAAGAATATTTGCAAAAAACGAAAGTCTTCAGCATCATTGTGCAGAAACCAGCGACAAAAAACCATACGTGCTTGATGATTAAGTGAATTTAAGACTGCACTCGTTGTAAATGATACAAATCAAGCAGCTGCTTGTGAAGGATTTAACAAACAAAAGGAGCATTAATTCTTACCTTAAATGAACCAGTATTTTGCAATCTTTGTTCAATTCTTCCAAACATACGATGTGAAGGAATTTGGCAATTTGGATAAGCTTCAACATAAGGACGTCGCGCTTTGGTTTTGGTTTGCAATCTCATTAGCACAACTATAGATTTAAAAAAATGCATCTCGGCTAATTCTGCGTTAGAGTAAACAGCCATAGCAAACAAAAACTTGTGAACTGACAACAACAGTCAAATGATGTTTATTTCATAAACCATTCGTTAACTAAAAAAACTGAAAGTAATTCTAAACATTTTATTCTAATCTACATTATCAAAAGTTTTTTTTCTAAATTGACAAATCCTACAATGTTATTTATACCTTTTTTGATTTATTTTCTAGTCTCTTTTAAATTATTGTTAGCAGTATTTTAGATAGTTACAGTTCTATGATTCTCACTTGAAGTAGTTCTTGTCTTTTTAGTACTAGTCGTACTATTATACTACTCTGAAAATGCGTTGAAATTTCTCCTTCTTTTTAATTTTGTTTCAAATAATCTTTACTTTATTATTTACACAGTTATACGTGTTCTTATATTTTTTAATGTTTTAAATTTTTACTTGAAAGTGCTATTTAAGTAAACCCATTGAAAGTGCTATTTACCTAAACCCGTCTTTATATAAATTAAACATGATACTGAAATTTTTTAATCGTAAATATTATTTCTATTGTTTAGAACTTTTAATTAAAAAGAAGTAGATTAATCATCAGAAAATTACTGAAAATTTGTTGATTCATATTCAAACAATGGTACATTTAACATAAACACAAGTACATAATGTTTTTATATATATTTTCTTGCAAATTTTGCAATTTGGTATTTAGCATAACACAATCTACAAAATTGTTTCTAGTTATAGAATTTACTTTCTTCTTTATCCGAGAATAAAACCGCAATTTTTAAAAATATCGTTGTTTTAGTAGTTAAATAGGTAATTTCCCGTTTTATAATTACTTTATATTAATAACATACCAATGAATAGTGTGTGTTCTGTAATATCAATATTTATATTATCAGCAAATTCTAATCTTGCGATTTTTAATAAACATCTTGTGACTCACGATTTCAACTAGACGAATTCAGAATTATACATGTATAAAACAATTCATGGTCAACTGATTGCAGTACAGTTACACATTATAAAAAAAACTCGATTATTTGATAAAAATGTTTTTTCCAATTGTGGTCATATGTTATACAGTATTAAATTTATTATGACTGATAATAGTTTTAGATTAATAATTATTTCCAGCATGTATCATATTAAAGCTTTATTAGAATCGATTAGTAAATTAATTGTTATGGTAGTATCGTGTATTAGTTTTCTAAGAAGAGTAGTTAATGCACATGACATGTGTGATTAAATTTGTGCTAATTAAACACCCACACCTAGTACGGAAGCTAGTTTCATATGATTAATAAAAACTAGTTATGAACTGTAACCTATCGAACGGATAAGTGCAAATGATTATTATTTTGATTTATGACTTTGTAATGAACGTTAAAATTTAATTCCTGCATATTAAACTTTATTATGCATTTTTGTGTTTTTTAGTTGTTATAATGTAGTGCAATCGAGTGACGTGCAACCGAATATACCGTACTCGGTTCAGAAGTAGAGAAATGTTTAACTATGATACGTAAATTGCGCAACAGAAATATTGGCTGAAAAATAAAAATATCAATATGGTTTGTTTTGTATTGCATGCAAAGTTATTATATGCATTCTGATTTATCCAATTCATTCAAGAATATTCTAAAGTTATAAGTTTGATGTCTAAAACAGTTGCGTCATTTTATGAAACTTAAGAATTTTTACAATAACATTTTTGTTTTGTATTTAAGCGGTTTATATTTTGTTGTCAAATTATATTTTCAAATAATATTTAAAAACGCATTTATTTCTATATTTAAATTTTGTTCTATTTTCAATAAAAATTTGACTATAATAATTTGACAAAAAATAGTTCATATTTTCTGAATATACTGGTAAAAAAATAATTAATTTTTTTAAGAAATAAAACATCATAGTAATATGTTGCAAAATGCAAGTGTTTTCAGTAAGACAGTTTGCCAGTCTAGTAATAAACTGGGCTCGATTCTTTGTGATAAAAAACCAATAACTTTTTAAATAATGCTTTTTTATAGTCTTGTAGTTTATTATAATTATACAGGATGTCAATAATCTACGTGTGTTCTATGGGTAACTTCGTTATTTTAAATGTTACAGAGTTGGTTAAATTAGCAAAGTTGGGCAGAATTTCCAGAAAAACTTAATACTATTTTTAAATTTGTCATAGAGGTTCAACTTTTCTAAATATTCGAAAAAAACTAAAAACAGTTGTTTTTTCAAACTTAAATAACTTTTTGTCTATTTACTCTAGAGTAAAAATAAAAAATGTAGATATTTTTGTGTAAAATTCAAATAAATTAACAAAAAAGTTATGGCTATGAACCTTAGTTGGCTATATGAGTTCATTGAAAAGCTTATTTTTTTTTAATTTCAAAAATGTAGTATAATTTGTTATATCTCATTTAATTAGTTGTTTCAGAATTTGCAAAAACAAGAATTAATTAATAAAACAATTATTACTACATACTATAAGAGTGCTTTGGAGTTAAAAACAAAATAATAATAATATAATTTTTCATTTATTCATATAGTTGTCAAATTTAATTGTTTACAGTTATTCAAAGAGAACGCATTTATTTAAACAACATTTAAATTTAAAACTATTGTGTTTATAAATAATAATAAAGTTATCATTATCCCGGATAATATGGCTTATTCGACGGGAGAAAAAAATGATATGTTGTTTTGTTACTACAATTATAATCGTGATACAAACGCAGCATCTGAACTGTATCTACAAAACTTTAAAAAATTTAAAAGAATATGGTTCATTTTGTAAACCAAAAAAAGCCAAAATTAATTTTAATTAAGATTCAGTGTTTTGGCATACAATACTTTTAAACCAACCGCATCTGTATGAGAGATTGAACTAGAGGGTAACGTATCCAAAGAACAAGCAAGAAAAATATTAAAACAAAATAATTTTAAGACTTATTATCATCATATTGGAAACATTTTGTATCCAACAAATTTTGAAAGAAGATTAAATTATGTTTTATGGTTTATTGAAGAAAGAAAAACACGAACTATTTTCTCAATCAATTCTATTTACTGACAAGTCAAAATTTACAAATAATGGATTATTCAACCGAAATAATCATATTTACTGGTCAAAAAAAATCTACACTTGACAATTTAAAAACGAGATGAACATGTAGTCTCTATTAATGTTTAGTGAGGTATTCTTGGAACTAAAATATTGGGTCCGTATTTTTATGTAGAAAATCTGAGTTCCGAACGGTATCTGTCATGTTTACAAAATGAATTAGAAGAATTACTGGATGATCTTCCATTGAACTTGATCCAAAATTTCAAGTATTTTTAACATGGTCAAAAGAACAGGGCTTATCTGTTGACAACTCAGTTTTACTTTTGGACACGAACAATACAATTAAAATAGAAAAACAAGGTTTTGCTACTAATTAATTTAATAAACTAAAAATTGACTTAGTTTCTGGCTTAAAAGTTAATTTATTTAATATTTGTGGTCTAAAAAAAATCTGTTTATTATCATCTTGAACGTATAAAACCTTATATCATCTATTTGACTAAAACTAAAGTAAACAATAAAGATCCAAATTGTTTTAAACTGATAGATTTTTATTTTTATTTTGACCATTCATTTGCTGACCAACAGGGTGTTTTTGCCTACGTCCACAAACAACAAGCATATTCTAGACTGACAACGTGCGAAATTTAGAGCATATTTTTTAAACTCAGTCTTCTCAATATGACTATTTTTGTAATAGGCATATACCGTTCTCTAAATAAGGCAACTCCAAACATTCTTAATGACCTTTCTGAAAGGTTTGACAATTTTGTTAAACTTTAATCTACATAATACTAATTGGTTAAGTCACTCATCTTCTACAACACTATCCGGTCAACAGGTTATGATTTTTGCTGCTTTTTATAATCTTACTCAACTTATTCAGCAACACAGATATTTTTTTTTGTGATTGATTTCTTTGTGAACCAAGATTATTAAATCTGAATCTGCTTTAGGAGTTTCCAATTATTCAGTTATTACCTCTGTTGTTAAAACTTTTTGTTCTATTACTACCAAACCTAATGCCTCATATATTATTATTCTAAGATGAACATTGTAAAAATAAAACATTTTTTTTAATAATTTTAATTTTGATGCTAAAAATACTGATATAGCTACAGGGAGTTTATAAATAAATGGGATTATGTAATCACTTTAAATATGCCGCCTTTTTAAAATCGTCCACTATACTACATATGTTTTCATATGTTTGCTTGACAGCTGTCAAAGTTGATCTGTCAAAACAAATAGTTTAGTGAACAATTTAACAAAAGCGGCACATTTATAAATTCCCTGTATGTTTAAAGATCATGATAACAGTTTTAAGTCGTGACTAATATAAATCCTTAGTCGGAATGGAATAGAAATAGCGAAGCACTGAGGAATCTGTCAATAGCGTTCATTATACTATGACGTCAGTTAAGACCGGACTTAAATTCCTTGTTGGACACTAGGCTCAACGTTTTAGATATAATATTATCTGTTGCAAAAAAGCTTACTGTTTGTTGTTGTTATTACGTAATCTGGAATAGATCCAAATTTGTTTTGAAGATTAAATTAGAAAGTTACCCAAAATATATTATTATTAAAGACTATCATAGCAAAGACACCAAAAATGTTTTTTAAAAAAGCATAATTGAGACATATCTTTGCAAATCAATTAAATAAATAGTTCAAATGGTATTTATTATAATTATTATTATTAAATGATTGAAGCTAAAACTATTTTAGTTTTGTGATTTATTTACAATAAAATTATCGTTTTGTAATTAAATCATGAATCCAATTATCTTACTCTTTAACATTCTTAATTTAATTTATAATCAAAAATCAAATATTCTAAAATTGCCTGCTTAATCACTGTTTAAATAAATGAACATTTTTCTATAAATTTAGTGTTAAATAATTGCTATATACATATAGTAAATTTTCAGCCATTAAGTTGGCCCCCCTACTAAAAAATATTAAAATTTGAAAATACCAAATTAATGCGTTCGTAATACGCTCATATGCGCTGCAAAAAAAAATATGCGCTCATCTTAAATATGATTTTTGAACAATTTTAGGTGTGGGGGCAACTTAATGATTAGCTCCTCCCCCCCCTTTAGTAAAATTTTTTAATTTGAAATATACTATATTAATGCGCTCGATATGCGCTCTTATGCGCCGCAAAAATAATTTTATACGCTCAATTCTAAATATGATTTTAGTACAGTTTTAGGTGGGGGGGGGGGGCAACTTAATGATTAACCGGTTCTATAAGATTGGCCTTCCAGGAAAAAAAATTATAAATCTTATGCGCTGCAAAAAAAATTAATGCGTTTATCTGTAAATATGATTTTTGAACAATTTTAGGTGGGGGAAGGACAACTTAAGGTCAAAATTACAATAGTGGTTTAACTCATACATACGTGGATTAATGCTAACTGTGGATTAAAATATCTGGATAGCTAACTGGCAAAAATGGGCGATTAACGATTTAACTAGCAGTTTAAATAACTTTAAATTATGTGAGTTATGACAGTTATTATTTATAAGAAATGAGTGTATTATATTAATAGTGATTACTGGAAACTTACTATTGTTTATAAGGAGTTATCCATTTACAATTTATTTGTTGTTAGATATTCAATATACTTATTAAATAAAATTTTAATGTCAATTTTTTGACGCGTTAATTTATAGGTTAAGATTTTAAATATTTTGTTGACATAAAATATAGGGACGATTGTAATACGCGTTCCCACTAACTAACGATTTAAATTTTAACTAGCAGTTAGTAAACTTGCAGTTTAAACCACTATTGTAATACTTTCCCTAAATGATTAGCCTCACTCCCCCCTCCCAATAAAATTAAACTGTTTCAAAATTATATTTGCAAATAAGCAAATTTTTTTTGCAGCTCATAAGAGCGCATTACGAGCGCATTAGTTTGGTATTTTGAATTTTTTTTTTTTTCCTGAAAGGCCAATTTTGTAGAACCGGCTAATCATTAAGTTGCCCGCCCCTTATCTAAAACTGTTCAAAAATCATATTTTCAATTAAGAACATAAAAAAAAATTTTAGCGCTTAAAAGCGCATATCGAGCGCATTAATATAGTATATTTATAATTGAATGAAAAATTTTACTGCGTGGGAAGCTAATCATTTAGTTGTTCCCTCCCCCCTCCACCTAAAATTGTTTAAAAATCATATTTACAGATGAGCGCATACATTTTTTTTGCAGCGCATAAGAGGGCATTAATTTGGTATTTTCAAATTTATAATTTTTTTTCCCGGAAGGCTAATTTTATAGAACCGGCTAATCATTAAGTTGGTTCTTCTCACCTAAAACTGTTCAAAAATCATATTTACAATTGAGCGCATATTTTTTTTGCAGCACATAAAAGCGCATTACGAGCGCATTAATTTGGTATTATTAAATTTAAAAAAAATTTCAGGAACAAATAATTTCACGTTTTGGCAATGTGTCCTAGCCACTTAGTTCTCTTGACCTAACAATTTTAGTAAGTAATTTTTTTGGTGGGATTTTCTGAAATTTTTTCTATGAAAATAATCCCCAAATATTACAAAAATTGAATAATGCTATTTGCCAACCAATCAAATTTTTATTTGAGAAAATAATTGTAATTTAAGTGATGTTATTCTCCGCGCTTAAATAAAACAACATTCTGTAACAAAACCATGCGGTTCTTGTGAATCACCTTGTATATAAAAAATAAGTAACTAAATGCAAATGATTAAAAGTCCCAATTTTTTGTATATTGTGTAAAGAGGATTTAGAAAAACTTAACTTCAAATTGTCGACCAAAATTTTCTCCTTTATCTTTATTTTTATCTTGATAAAAGCAAAAAAAAAATTACAATAATTTGTCTTCCCGGCGTGATGCAAAAATTGTAGTCATGTATTTTTTTTTTTGTTTTTCTTACGATCTACAATTTAAGTTATATAACTTTTTTTTATGTACTATAATTTTTTGTTAAGATATTAAACGAGACAGTAAACAATTTATAGGTTGAAACCGGTTTTTTGTTGTATTCTTAATTCTTGTAATATTTATCAAAAAAAAAAAAAAAGTTGATTATGAATAAAAAAACCGTAGCGTCACGCTTTATAATAGTAGAGCTCTTTCTGAATTTTAAAGAAGGGGTTGATATAAAAGACTTTTTTTTAGGAAAATTTCTTTGTAGTATTTCAGGCTGTTGCTTCAAGCATTTTAATGCAATCGTACGTATTTTAAAACAAATATGTTCTGTTGTTTTATTTGCTAACCTTCGGTTGAAGGAAAACGTTTGCGTATGTTTTTTTTTTTTTTTTCTATATTTACAAAGTAAATCTGAACTAAAAAAAAAACTTAAAAAACCAAGTGACGAATAGCAGTATAGGCTTGTTAGAAATAAATTGCCGATAAACAGACAAAAAAAAATTTATTCAGTATCGGAAATATTAAGTAAAGATAGTATTGCGCAATATCTTGATGAACGCGACAATGATTTTGCTCTTTTAATCTTGAAGCGTATTCAGTATGTACTTGATTTCATCGCCGCAGGAGCTTAGTACTGAAATTTACTTTTATCTAATGGACAATTCAATTTTCTTTAAATGAAACTGTAATTCCTCTCTATTGTCAAAACTTAGAAATTGCACAATTTAGCATGATGTCAATAGTTTTTTACGGAAAACAAAAATCAGCTGGTTTACAGTATAAACTTTGTTAATGTTGAAATTATTTGTCAACTTGCAAAAACATACAATACGCGGCATTGTATCTACAATCCCAGATATAATTTGGTTTTATGAGAAAAGGAATTGCTCTGCCAGAATTTCAAGCTCTAATGGTTTTATGAAGAAAATAACAGCCGGTATGCAATACCAACGTCAAGAGACTTATTTGCCTTTGGTGGGGCATTGATAAATAAATAAGTTTGTAGGATTCTATCTATTGATGTCGTTTATTGAAACAATCAGTATGATCATGTCTGGTTAAGTTAATCTACGCAAAAAATTGAGTAGACAAAATTCATGTCACATAAAAAACTTGTCTTAAACTCTTTTTCCATAGGGCTGTGTAAAAGATTTTTTTTGTTAATTATCTCAACAACAATTACTAGTTTATAAAAAAGTTATATAACCTAAATTATAGAACGTAAAAAAAAATATTAGTAGCAAATCATTTACAAACGAATCAATAAATAGAATTTTGTTTTTGGAAATACAGCAACTTAAACGACCAACTAAAATACTTACTTGATAAAACCAACAAGCACAATGACATATCATATTTAATAAATTTGAATGAATATGCGATTCACTTGCTTAGGATAACGTTCATATTTGTGAAAAATGGGTTCTTCCTACAAGTTGCACACCATGGTTTTTCTACAATTATAATACCGTTGAGTGGAGGAATTTCTGCTCTCTCACTTAATGATAAATAACAATAACATTTTTGTTTTGTTTTAATGCGCATTTCAAAAGTGATATCCAAACAGACGTAGAGTAAAAAGAATAAAAAAAATGACTTGAAATAAATACTCAAATTTAGTTAAATAGATACTCTGCAGGTCAACTGTACAGAGGGATTTGTTTTCTAAGATTGAAAAAGGGTGTATGCATTTGAACTTGTTGAAAAATTAAGGGACCAAAAGCGTACTAACAGTATCTATGACACAGGTATGGAATGTCTCGATTTGGATATATGCAATTTTTAAAATTGTATAAATATTTTAAGAATTTTTTGTTAATTGATTCTAACATATTAATATAGATCAATTAGATTTGCAAACTGCAGCACAATAATATTGTTTTCATAATACATAAGCTTCATACAACTTTTTTAACATTGATATTTGAAAACAAAACAAAAAAAACAAAAAGAAATAAAAGAAGTCACAAAAGCAAGCTCGTTAAGGATCTACACTAGAAGTAATTGCAGCAACACTATCCGCAGATTTGATGGTAGAAGAAAGATTATACATAAAGAAATTTGTAAATGAAAGTTAATTAGTAAACAAAAAGCAAAAATACGGGCAAGAAATAATACAATAAAAAACGCAGTTCTAGTAAAAAGAAGATGAAAAAAAAATAATGGACAAGAGAACTAATACCAGAAATTTAAAAAAAATGAATAAAAAATAAACAAGCGACGTGTTACTGAACAACACAACTACTCACCGGACATGTAGCGTTTGGTAAGAATTTACAAAAAATAAATAAGATGGAGAAAAAAGAAAGATGTACATTCTGTCAAGAAAACACGCACGACGACGCAGAACATACGCAAGTACAGTGCGAAGCGTGGAAGAAAAATTGTAAAAAGTTAGAAAAGATATTGGAAAACAAAATCAACAAATCCACAATCATTATAATATGCCTGAGTGACGGAAACAAATAGAGAGCACTAAAAAACTATTTAACGGCAAAGAGGTTGAAACTTTAAAATTTATTTAAACCTAAATGAAAAGAAGCACACAGATTAAAAAACACAAAAGCCCCAGAAAACAAAGAAAAGAGGAGCACAAAGCTTAATAGAAGCAAAAAAAAGAAATCCAAGACAATTATGTCTACCAAGGAATGGACAATAAAAAGATAGACAAAAAAAGAACATTTTCAAATTGTAGTACCAACCAAAATTGCAGAGATAAAAAGAAAAAGAAATAAATTGCTTAAGGAAAGCAAACTAAATTAATTGACTAAGCAATTTCCATACGGCAGATACACCATCTCTAGGTTGACAGACAATGCAACTTTCAAAATGGTCAAAGTATCCCTGGCAACCAGGGGACACAAAAAACTAATTTTAAACGGATATTCTAAAATTTCACTAGAAGTAAAACTGGCAAATCTAGGACTACCAAAAGGGATACATTTAATGGAACTACACAAAATATTTATGATAGAAAGAAGATACGACAAGAAAAAAGTTAATAAAGATATAGAAAAATTAAAAACATACCTAAGGAAAAATCAAATACTCAGGATGAATAAAGCATAAATGGAAGAAACAAGAGATAGATGCCAGTGTAAAAAGTAGGACAGAAAAAGAGGGTATAGAGAAAGATGGGCCCCCAAAGAAAGGAATGTAGGAAGTAGAACAAAAAAATAAGGATAAAGGGAGAAATGGGCCCCCCGACAGCATGTGTTGTCGCAGCAAATTGTGTGAATTCCGCAAAACCAAAACCCGCACACTTCAAACTAGTACCACATTAGTAACAACAACAAGAACAAATTAAAAACAGGACCAACGCAAAGATATATAGAGTATTTTTCTAACATAATACCATATACATATGTCTCTACATATCTACATGTTTTCTATGGGTAACTTTGTTATTTTAAATAAATATTTTAAATAAGCATTTCAATAAACCCATAGCCATCTAAGGTTTCTATTTAAAAAAAAGGCAAGTTTGGTTTATATCTCAAAAAGTGCCATGACTTTTTTGTTAACTTATTTATATTTTACACAAAAATATCTACATATTGCATTTTTTAATTTTTCTCTAGAGTAAATAAACAAAAAGTTATTTAAATTTAAAACAATTGACCGTTTTAGTTTTTTTTAAATAATTAAATAAGTTGAAAAGCTATGCAAGAAAGAAATTCTGCCCAATTTTGCTAATTTAACCAACTTTGTAACATTTAAAATAACAAAGTTACCTATAGAACACATGTAGATTATTGACACTCTATACATAATAGTATAATGCAATACATTTTTTTTAATTTTTGAGATTTGTCAAAAAGCACTTAACGATTCAAGTGTTGTATACTATTTTTTGTACAGTCGTTTTTACATAGTTTTAACAAAAAAGAAATAATTTTAAAGTTTATTCAAAATGATCAAGTCGCTATCTTAGTAACAAAAAGGAAATAAAATTTAAACGTCAAATAAATTAAAATTGGCAAATATTAATTCAATTACATAGATATGATATTAGAGGACAAAAAAGCAATTACATAGATGTTATAATGGGCACCAATAAATACGGAGATAGATTAGAAACCAGAGCCATTCCCAGCCTATTTAACAACATGCCAAAATAGTTCAAAAACGTTACAGCACTGAGTACTGCAAATGCAGCTCTAAAAAAATTTTGTGGGTAAAACATCTTCTGAAGAAGAGAAGACGAGTTTCACTCGGTGTTTATCAAAAGAGCCCACCTTCGGCAAAAAAAAAATGAAGTAGATTGCTGTAAATAATAGCTAAAATGAGTGGGTGAGATAATAATAATAATAATTTTATTTACTGTTAATACCACAATTGCGGTATACATTCGTCAACAATTACAACTAAAATATAAAATTAAAATTTAACTAAAAAAACTAAAATCATAACATACATATAACACACTAAAAGTTTATAATAAAATATAAACTAAAAATAAATCTACATACATTGACATAAAATAAAATGTACAATTCTAATGTGTTTAAAAATTCATTCAAAATATTAGTTTATGAGCGGAATTTTTGATGTTGAAGTAAAGGGTTTTCCAATAAGAAGTTTTATTTTGAACAGGGCAGTTGTCAATTTTGAAACTATTATTTTTTGACATTTGACAAGTAAAAACTACGCCATTATTAAAAATGGAACAACAACGCATTGAAATTATTAAAATTTACTACAGAAATGGTGAAAACATTTCAGTCACAGCTCGCAAAACTAAAGTACTTTTTAGTCGTCGTAAAACACTTTCTCGGCCGGCAGTAGTAAACCTGGTGGAAAAATTTGAGGACAAGTTTGTGATGTAAAGAATCGAAACCATGTGCATTGCTCAAGAACACATGAGAATATTGCTGATGCAGCCCGTAGTGTTAAAGAAAACCCAGGTTTGTCGATTCCATGTCGATCTTTGGAATTAGACATTCCACAAACGACATTACACCGTATTTTGCATAAAGACTTAAGTCTTAAGGCTTTTAAAGTTTAGTTAACACAAGAATTCAAGCCGGTCGATCACCATAAACGTCGTATTTTTGCTGATTGGGTCTTTCAAATGCATCAAAATGATCCGGAATTTTATCGAAAAAATATCTTCAATGATGAGGCTTATTTTCACTTTAAAGACTACATTAATAAGCAGAATTGTCGCATTTGGGGCTCAGAAAATCCAAGAATGATTGTTGAAAAGTCTTTGGATCTTTTACGTGTCACTGTTTGGTGCGGTTTTTGGGCTGGCGGTGTGATTGGACTTTACTATTTTGAAAATGAGGCTGGTGTAACTGTTACGGTGAATGGATAACGCTACCGAGCTATGATTAATAATTTTTTATGCCAGGAATTGGAAGATATTGATGTGGACGACGTTTATTTTCTACAAGACGCCGCTACGTGCCACACAAACCACAAAACAATCGCAATTTTGCAAAAAAAAGTTTCCTGACCGTGTTATTTCTCGAAGAGGTGATCACAATTAGCCACCGAGATCTTGTGATTTAACACTTTTAGACTTTTTTTGGGCCACGTGAAAGATAAGGTCTATGCCAATGCTCCACAATCGATTCAAGGCCTTAAAGATGGAATTCGTGAAGTTATCAAAGACATACAGCCGCAAATGTGCGAATTGCTCATGGAAAATTTCATGAAAAGAATGTGGTACTGCAACCGTAACCGTGGCGGCCATTTGACTGATATTGTTTTCATATGTTAAAGGCATACCTTCCTCTTTACAATGAAATAAACATTTATTGATTTCTTTTAAAAAATACCCGTTTTTTTTTTAATATCAAAATGAAACCTCTTATTGAAAAACCCTATAAATATGTAAAAGTATTTGTTTTTTTTTAATTTTATTTTTACTTTCAATTTACTTTAAGTTTCAAAATGTCTACAAGCAATTATGTATATATTTTAAGGAAGAGCTGTCTGATCTGATCGTAAAAAATATCAAAAATCAAAAGACAAAATAGAAGTGATAATTATTAATTTACTAAACACAAAACCACTGAACGTTTACAATTCTGAATAAACTAAAGCAAAGAAGAGATTCATTTTTTAGAAATTTTCAAAAAGTATGGTGCGAAAATTTCTACATCTGAAATTTTTATAATTAGAAAATTCTCAATCTTACTTTTCTTGGAAATACTGGAGTGTATTAAGATGGTTGCAAAAGGTACTTATTCAAAATAAAATCCAACTTTGTAAAAAGATACTACACAATCCTAACAATCACGTCGATTTTTATTTATCTTCTGCATCTATAAGTAACAATGAACCACAATATGACTCAATTGAAGATATATTGTTAGTTATGGGATCTGAAGAAAGAAATAATACTAATGTTTATTAAGAGCAATAGGAAAAAATAAATCATAATTTTAAGTTTGCATATAGTTAAAATAAATAAATGTTATTTTTTCACTAACCGTTCTAGTGCTTTTGGTTAAATATTACAAAACCAATTATTTGGTTTCCATAGAAATGTACAGTGATTTAGTAAAGTTTATTTACCGTTAGTGTCAATATCGGTAAGTACATAATATATAGAACAAAAAATACTTTTTCACATTGAAAAATCAACCCGTATAATAAAAAGCTTTTATTTCAGCTACTTGGCTGTCGGTTTTCATTTTCCAATTATTATAATACAGATTTAATGTTTATGTGTCGCAATTTGAATATATCATATTAGTTTTAGAAGAAAAGCTTTTTTTAGATAAAGATTTTTTTAAATAAAGATATGTTTACCATTTTGTAATAAATAGAATAATATTTTATATGCAAGTATTTTCAGGTATGAGTCTCTTGATCGAGGCTGCCTGAAGCGATGTTTCCAGCCAAGAGCCGGCCCTGGTTTCCTGCACAAATGCCAATTTTTAAATTAAAACTTTCCCGCTACTTATCCGCGTAGCAACGCTTATGTGTTCGCGCTAAAATTACAAAATTACTTATCACACCTAAATAAAATTTTATTATTACAATATGCAGTATTTGTATTAATAAATATATAATTCTACTTGTACTATTGAAATAATTAACATGTTATCTTCGTTTTTGTTCAAAATGTTGTTTGTTATTATAAAACTTATGTAACGCTAATGAAGTGAACAGCAGTATTGATGGGCTAATAAACAAAACATTATGTTGTATAATTAGAGAATATTAAATATATTATGTTGAAATCTATATAAAGTTGAATATAATTACGTTTAACTTGAACGACTAATTATTATAACAAAGTTGATACAATTATGGAAGGTGGGATGATTCAAATGCATAGTGATATTAATATTGCCGTTTGGGAAGAAAACTTTAATTAATTCATGTACCATATATAAATAATTTTGCTAATTATAAACGCCCACAATTACGAATGTGCTGTGGCGGTGGGGGCGCTACTTTAATTTGATTAAAAAAACATAACTTTACGAACATTGCCGAATTGAATTGGATGAGTATTAATAAATAGTAACGATTGATTCCGTAATTATTGTAAATGCATAGTGTATACAGTATATTTATACAAAACTGTGTCAAATAAATGGAATTTCTTTATTGCAATGTGAAGTGAAGAGAGAAAAAACCGAACCAATCGAATTCAGTGTCAACATTAGGTCGGTGGTGGGGCGAGGGGGAACAGCTGACGATCTAAACAGTGTAGACATCTTGCATTTTGCAGTACAACATCGGTTTGATTTGGTCCGTTTAGAATGACAGAAACATAATCTAGGGGTGTAGTGTATATTAAAACATAAGTTAAAGGGTGGTTTATCAAATCCCTGTTAAACGTTCTGTTGTCATCGGAGTTATATTTCGATATCATAGTGACGTCATGTGATTGCGCTTGCTATGGCTACTAGATCATAGGTAAATATACAATATTCTTACTTCAACTGCAGTGATATTATTAAAAAGTGCAACACACACATGTAATTAATATGCCCGCATATAATTTCATTAAACGCATCAACGACAAAATGCATTTTCATTTAGAATATCGAACAGTAAGTTTTTTTGGATACCGTATTGTTCAGTGTCCTTGAAGCATAATGCACTAACAATTTTGCTTTTTAGGATCAAAGTAGGCTATTGAAAAAAATAATATGACTTGTTATCTAACTCAATCATACATTTTCCAATAAATTTTCATGAAAAACTGCAACATCTGCTTTTATTACATGAGAAAGTCTTCACAAGTAGGACATTTCGCAATCTCAATTAAAAACATTAAATTTTGTGTGTATTCTTTTAGCATAATTTATAATGAATGACATTGAAAGTGAACCTGTGTTATTTCATTATTAATACTTATTTTTTTATTATTACAGCTGCATTTCTATTGAAAATAAAAGTATTCTTTTTAAATTCATTCATACAACATTTCTATTACAAAATAAATATTTATTTATTTTTTCATAAACACTGATAAGGAAATATAACAAAGAAATGTCAAAATAATTGATTATGACACATTATAACAAACAACAATTTTTTTTTTAAATAGATGAACATATTTATTTTTATAAGAACAGCTTTAAGCCAATATTTTAATACACAAATCTATTTATAAATTGACTTTCCAACTAGAAAAAATAAAGATAAACTTCATTTAAACTTTAAACACACCTATTAGTAAATGAAAAGTTAAATGTTTATATTATTATAACATGAAGAATGCTTTTGTTTTATTATATAAACATTAATTACAATGAAACATACTTTATTATTAGAATATTTTATCTATAAAGATTTTGATTCATCTAACTATTTAGATAAAAAATTAATATAGTCCATTAATGGCTAATGTGATGTATTATGATGCAATAACTGGAGCTTTATATGTATACATGAATAATCAAATTGGATTCTAATACAATTTATTTTATGTAATGGATGTTTTGAATAAAACTGCACATTTACATACATACTATATACATTAAATAGGTTAAGATGATTCTTAGGGAAATCTTATAAACCTTATTAGAAAATTCATCCATTTGTAATTTATAATGATTGTGCTGTGAACTGAAATGGAGTGTTTAGTTTAGTTTGATACTAAAATAAGAATCCTAGCAAAAAGATAATCATAGCAACCTGTCTAACTTATCTAAAATGGTATCATTTGAGCTAGTGCTGGAACATAAGAGTGTGCTGTTGTGAGAACATGTGCTACAAAAGTAAAATAATTTAAAAGGTGGATGTTGGGCCAATGTAGACTAGTTTATGGTAATCAACAGAATGGCCCTAGACTTTAGGTTTTTTGGTAAATCTTCAGGATGGATTTTTGATTGATTTTTTAGATCAACAAAGATTTCTATGTTTAATAAAAAAGTATGTAAGAAAACAAATTATTATAGGAGTTAATACAACAAAACAAGCATACCAAAGGGTACCTGATCAAGTCCAGCAAATAATGGTTTAAATCTAGGTACATTTAAAATAAATGAAACTTACATACATTATTTGATAGATTATATTCTATACAGGGTGAGTCATAATTAGGTGTAAATAATTTAACCAAAGTTTCTAGTTGTCAAAACAAAACAATTAAACTAATATACCAAAATTCTCCCTTAAAAATACAGTATCCTAAGGGAAAAAAATTGTATTTGTTACTAATGTATTTTTGAGATCAAGTAGTCTGATTTTGAAAAACAGTGGCTATTATAAAAAGCCAATTAGGCTGCAGTCTCACTGCACCACCGCCACCAACTATCACCGTTTGCCTCTAACCACCAAAATGTACTACTGTCTCACTGCAGCTACTGGTGATTACCAAATATTTGAATTTCTCACTCATTTCTATGTCAGTAGAAGAGTGCTATATTTATATATTTATATTTTATTTACTAATGTAATTAGTTTATCAATGTCGGGTGGTGTTCATGTTTCTTTCATGTTACAGTTTTTAAAATTCCCAAATATCAAAGCGAAAATGACAGATTATGTTTTGATTTGTGAAATATCAAGTTGATTCAAATGACGATCAACTGTTGCCGCGCTACCACCTACCGATTTGAATTTATGAAACGGTGGTTACCAAATGACAGATGCCGGCGAGAATAGTGAATTAGTTGGACCGTTGCCATATGATTTAACGTGTTCGAATTTTAGTTGGTGGCAGTGGGTGGTGCAGTGAGACTCATTGTTTGAAAATTTCTGTTGTGGTTCATTAAAGAACGAACTTTCTCACAATGGCAGAATAGTTACAGAATGATTAAATAACAATTTCATGTAATGCATTTTATTTTTTTAAAATAACATTTTTCAAATGAGCACCATTATTATATATACATTCCTGAAGACGTGTGAAAATTCTGCATAAGTTGATTCTTTTGTTATTAATATTTCTTTTTGTTAATCAAATAAAGTTATTTTATATAATTAAACTATTAATTGAGGCATGTAAAAGCAAAACTCGTCTTATGCACTTTTGGTGTTAAATGAGTTACATACGTCATTGTGTAGATCTTTTAATTCTGTATGTGCTAAAAACATTGTTGTACTGCAAAACTTGATTTATCTCATTTAAAATAAATGATGAAATAACAATGTAGTTGCAAAACTTGTCTTATCCATCTGAGGTTGCGAATCAAAACTGGTCTTATCAACGTAGTCAATGAGAGGACGCGGTTTCTGGGCGCTATTGAGTTGTGTGCGACATTGACACTCAAAATTTTTAAAAAATTTGGCACTGTAACGTAACCGAATTATGTAAGGACTGCTCTGTGAGAGATTGGAAAACCCGAATTAGAGATTTTTTTAAGCACGTTTTGTCATGTCATTCTAAATTTTCTAATGCTAAAAGATTTATGATTTAATAAAATTATAATATTTTTTGATTTGTATTTTGTAAAAAAATAAAAAAATAAATTTCCATATTTCAATTTTATTGTTGCAAAACTTGTCTTATTCATTTAATTATAATTTTTATCAAAAACCTTATAAATATTGTTTAAATAAATTTCTGTTGACAATTTTTATGAATGTCTTACACAAGAATAATCTATTATTCATAATAATTACTAAATAATATATTGTGCACACGTTTTTTCTCATTTATCTCGGAACTGACTAAAGTGGATAAGACGACTTTTGCTTTTACACGTCTCAATTGTTTTATTAATATTTCTAAGGCTTGTTTGCATCATAGTGGCTTAAATCTACGCTTAATTAAACCATAGTTAACTTTAAGGGTAGTTTTAATTTTCATTGCATTGTACCAACATATTTTAAGCGTAGTTTAGCAGAAGTTTAAAATAGATTACACATGGCAACATTGCACATTTCTAGTAATTTTACAGAAATTGTTGGTATTTGTGTTTATTTATTTAATAAAAACGCAAAAATAACATAAAACCTAACCTTTAATAATAGCGTGTGTCAGTCCAGATCATATTATATTTATACGTTGTAATTAATATTTTTGCTTAGTAATGGATATAAAGCCAGAATACCACTGCAAAAAAAATAATATTTTTAGGTTAAATTTTTACTAAGCTGACAATATTGACCGCTTAAGTTAAGGGTCTTTTATGGCAGATTTCACCGACACATCTAAAAATTTAAGCTTGAGTTAAGTTGATAAACTAAATAAGTTTGAGTTAGCGTGTTGCACCGACATTATAAACGAGGACTTGTAGCTTAACTATTAGTGAAGACTAAACTGGCAACTGGAATATTTAAACAATAATTAAGCATTAAGTTTGCGTTTATATTGTCAGCGCAACGTGTTAACTCGGACTTAGCTTTATTATATATTGACGCTTTTGTTTAATTATTTTATTATTGTTCCAGTAATCCAGGTTGTTTAATAATTTGGATCAAGCCATGTTTTAATTGATCCTGATTAGCGGAGCTTTACTGTATATATAATATACAAAATTTTAAGTAAAAAGCTGTGAGATAGCTCAGTAAGAGCATTAGCGAAGCACACTAACAGTCTG
Organism: Tachinus rufipes; assembly: GCA_963932245.1. Lineage (NCBI taxonomy): Eukaryota > Metazoa > Arthropoda > Insecta > Coleoptera > Staphylinidae > Tachinus > Tachinus rufipes. Next base: position 41,404,623 of record OZ010745.1, on the reverse strand, counting down.
GGATCCTCAAATATGATTAAAACAATAATTTGCTCTATATCCACTTGGTTGATTCAGAAGTCACTTAATTAGTCGTTGGTTAAAGAAAGAATAAATAAGAAATATTGTTTAATAACATATTTTGGAAACTTATCTTATTCTGGTTAGTTAAATAAAAACTTTAAAATTACTGTTGCATAATTTCAAAATTGATAAATGCTAAAGAAAAACAGATGTTTTTGAATAAATATGGAATTTATAAATTTGCTATGGACAAATCATGAGAAACTTTGATATTAGATATCAAGATCACATAAGAGCTTTAAAAATAAAGACATAGAAAAATCTAATTTTGCTAAACATTTCATATTAAATAAACATAAAATTTTAAACTAAAAAATCTTCAAAGCTTAGAAATTGAAAAAACATTAAAAAAATCTAAATTATATAGTAGTTAATGAACAATTATATATTTACAATTCAATTTTATTAGATATGTTAATAAAAATAATTGCTTGTTAAACAGAAAATTACAAACCTTGAAAATTGAATGTAAATATTTAATATATCATATTTGGCATATGCCTAACCTTAAAAGCGCCATAATGCGAAGGCGATAGTCCTGAGCTTCATTTGTTTGTCTTTTGGTTCTATTCTGTGAAGTTATTATTTTTCTTTAGGTAAGCCAACAATTTCTATCGAATTTACTCTAACTCTAGGTATAATCACTTCAAAACACTTTAAAATGAAATATAAACAAACAAAAACTTATAGAGATTAAAAAAGATAACAAGAAAACTTAAACAAACGTCTTAATTGATCCAAATTTAAGGCACAAAATCAAAATACACAAAAAATTAAAAAAATATAATAGTGAACATTCTGAACTAGAATTTGTGAAATGGCGCAAAGCAATTATTGCATAAAGCTTTGCTTTTGTTGCAAATTATGGAAGATTGTACAGGTTTATTCCAAGTTCTACATCTTGTACAGCGTCATGTATTTCCCTTTATTGGCAATGACCAACAACATTCTGATTTCTAACGGAGTTGTCCACTCCTACTGAACATCCACTTGGTTTTTTAATTTTGTTTATTGCAACAACTAGTTTGGGTCCAGGTCTTTTGCTTTTGATTAATCAGCTCATCAAACTGTAGCCGATACATTATATTTTTTTCTAATGGTTTTTGAATTTTTTTGTGAAATAAAACTATTCACCATTCTATTTTCAATAAAATAGTTGAATAATTTCAACAACCATCTTACGACTTTTTCATGCAATATTATAGTATGTCATGCATTGATCAAATCTATCTACTGCCGCCATATTTTAGTTGTAATTGTAGATAGGTATGGGGCAAATAACAAGTTCTTTTTTTTTTTTTCTAGTTAGTTCTGTGGTCACTTATGTTTATGGAAAGTGCTGGTCACTACTACACTTTTTTACCACGATCTCCATTTACAAACAGAAATGTCCCCGCTTAAAGGAAAATCATCTCAGTCTCCAGTTTTCAAGTTTTAATAATTCTTTTAGGTAATTTTGAAGAATTCCACAAGAAAATGTTTTTTTTTTAGTAATTTAGTAAGGAGATGTAAAGTAGTTGTCAAAGTAGATGCCATTTTTTACTGAATCAAAAATAACTTTTTTGTCGAAAGTGCTTATTTACTGTGGATTTGCGTTTAGGATGTATCTAGTACTTAAACATGCAAGAACCCAAATTTTAAATCTTCTTTTTATTGGCTTCATGGGCATATATTACTTACTTCAGTGTTGTTCTGCTTTTAAAAGGGACCATGCTATATATAATTATAGGTAGGTTCAGTTTAGGAACAAAATGGTTCAAGTGCAATTTCATTTCAACTGATTTATTTCATCTAAAGGTTTTTGAAAAGTTTGTGGATAACTGCTTACTAATCTGCTTTATTTTTTATTGATGGCACTGTAAGCTTATCTTTATCATATTCCGAATTTGCAGCATGTTCTTCAGTTACGCTTGTATGCACTAATTCAAACACTTAATTAAAATTTTTACTGATATTGATATTTTAGATAAAGAATTGTAGTAAATCAATTTAATTTTTATTCAAAATATAAACAAAAATTATTGTTTGTTTTTTATTCAACATAAAACATTTCTTTCTATACGCAAATTATCTGGCAAAAGTAAATACTTAATTCTGTGAGAAATTGCAAATGGAATGGTGTATAATATAATACTAATGCCCGTATTCATAAAAGTCAGTTACAGTAACGGATTGTTAAATTTGACAACCGCAAAATTATTTATACTTATGCCCGTATTCATAAAAACTGATTAAATTTAATGACTATTAAATGTGACAACATAACCTCACAATTCAATAAAACGTCAAAACTATTTTTATAAATTTGATAGAAATACTTGTTATTTATTTTGCGTTATTATTAAATATTATTTTTCATTCATTTCTGATAGTTATTTATTATGACAAACTTGTTTTTATGGTAGAATAAGTATAAATAATTTTGCGGTTGTCAAATTTAACAATCCGTTACTGTAACTGACTTTTATGAATACGGGGGCATTATTCTACTATAAAAACATATTTGGCATAATAAATAACTATCAGAAATTAATGAAAAATAGTTTTGACGTTTTATCGAATTGTGAGGTTATGTTGTCACATTTAATAGTCATTAAATTTAATCAGCTTTTATGAATACGGGCATAAGTAATTATTATTTTACTGTACAAAAATTATAAAATAGCACTTACCTTTTATAAAAGTGATTCAAATTGTTAATTATTTATTTCATTTTACTACTATTTTGTATAATTAAGATTATTTATGGGTCACTACAAAGTGTACTCTACACAGCACCATTATTAAAACTGAATTGAAATATACTTTTCAATTTTTCTGTGTTGACTTGCAAAAAAAGTACTGGTGCGCTGCGGTTAAATAAAAGACCACTTTTTGAATATTACTTCCTAGCTCCAAAAAATGGTCACCAATAAAACCACAGATATTCTAGGTTTTCATATCTGGTGTATAAGTTAATATTATGTCGTCGACTTTAATGAACTTGGTTGATATATGAACCACAGCTCCTTTTAATTCAAGTTTTAAAAATTGATGTATGTTTGTTTCAGCTTACTGTTTAAAATGTTTTAATATGATTAATTAAATACTTAAATAAAAATACAAAAAGTTAAATGTTGATGTTCCCAAATTAAACTTTCGATCTTGAATTATCATTGCACATCACAAAACATATGAGAAGAAGAGATTTTGGTTTTTTATTTAAAAAAAATTCAAATCTCAATAATTTTTAGGTTTGTGTCCCTTCACACACTCGCCCTGTCAAACAAATTTTATATTTTGGTATAATATAAATATGTATAGCAATTTTAGCAATTAAATCAAATAATGACATTGACATATATTGTGTAAGAATAAAATCTATGAAAATATGCTTTTAGGATTTAGAAGGGAATAAACAGGGGACGACGACTTACAGTGCTTGAATCAGTAGGTGTACTTGGTATATTAACTTTGCATTTTCTAAACAAATATTCACAGATAGTTCAGAGATGTTTTTTAATTGCATTATTGACAAGTGTATAGGCTTAAAAATTAATTATTTTTTGAAACTTATAATCCACAAATATTTATGGTCAAAAAGCCTGTAACACTAGGCTCAAATTTGTCTAAAAACAATGTATACGTTTTAAATCTGGTTTTTACAACATGCAGAGAATGAAATTTTCAGTGACATGAAGTATATGAGAATTCAAAAAGTTTTTAAATTAAATTGTTAATTTTTAGTTCAATTATTTATCTAAGTTTTATGAGTATTACTTAATTAGACCGCAAATTATGTGGAGTTTTTATTATGCTATAAATTATTTAATTGTGAATGACTGTTATAGCTTTATTTAAAGTTATGAATGTATAAAATTAATTGCAATGAAGTAATGCTCATAAAGTTTAAAGTTAATATGATTAATATTATATTAGATATAGTATACAGGGTATCAAACAAGACTTGTTTTGACTTTAGTGATTAGGAATACTGAAAATTATATTTAAGAAAATTGTTGTTAATTAATAATATCTTAAGTTCTATTTATTACTGAATATGCCTGAATGTATACTTATTAAATTATTATTATTTATCAAAAATTAAAACAATATTAACAAATTGACATTGACTTTTATGTTTATATCAATTTGAATAAAAATTAAATTGTTGTTAATTGCTTTTTGTTATTATAATAATTTGATATATATCTACTTTAAAAGGAGCAATATTGCAAGATATTGGAGTAGGTATATAAATATCTTTTTAAACTTTATTGGTTTTGTTTGTACCCACTCTATATAGTTGATTAATTAAACTTATAGTAATACCAGTGCAATGTGGCACATGGAATGTGTCAAATGTAAGTGTGAGAAAAGGATGCAAAACGAGCGAAGGCATGAGCGCAACATAGCAAACCCTCTTTTCGTCTATATTAAATTACCAATGATAGCGGCCAAGCAGTACTGTGATTACTGTAGTTATATTTAGATTAATTATTGGTTAGTTTTTAAATTTAAAAGTACTTTAGCTCGAATTTAGAAAAAGGGCTGATGTTGCGGGATTTACTCTGTCTATTTACTTCAGAGAAATTGGCCGGATTTATATTTTGTACAGGCTTTTATTGAAATTTTTGCCCACACACAATTACTGAACTTAATCATTTATATGGCAGCTGAAATTGCTAGGTGGAAAATATTTCTGTAAGCTGAATCTGTACTCCGTAACAAGTAAATTGCTCAGTTTATGAAATTTTAAACGGGCTGTTTGTGAGCGAGTTTTAATTTAGCTACTTACTGATGTATCAAAATATTTTTATTGGTAAACATTTTATTTGTTGCATTGTTTGCTATTTTCTTTTGAAAATCAAAGAGGCTCACCACAAATGTGATTACTTGTGGTGATAAGATACTGCTAATTTCTGGTAAGTTGAATAAAATTTTACGTTGATTCTCAATCTGCAACCAAGACATTTTTATTATAATAAATTAACAGCATTTGCCTTTTTTTTTGTATGTATGTATGTAATGTAAACACATGTATAATGTCTTTGGTGATAATACTACCCAACTACTTTGATTTTTGAAACCTAATCTCATATATTTCTAATATTAGTAATCTTAATGAGACATGTTAATATAAACTTTTTTTCTTGTTTTAGCTCGAGTAAGTTCCTAGAATATTTGCATGTAATTCTGAATCATCCTGTGTATAAGACAATGTAGCATGAGTAAGAAAGAGCTACCAATACGTAAAAAATGGTGGTGGGGGATAGGGACTTGTCAAACTAACAATTAGTAATGTGTTAATGTTTGTAAAGTATGTCTTGTGAAATATCAATTGATGTTAAAGAATAGAATACACTTATTGAAGTAGTAAGTAGTTGAATTTAGTTATATGCGTTATATTGTTATAATTGATATTGTTTTAAATATAAATCATTTTATCAATACATAAATTTACCACTAGTTAATTATTTATCTGCATAAGAATGACTAAAATCTATGATTTTTAGTTACAAAAAGTTTACTTATTAGAAACCTTTACATAAATAACATTACGATATTATATATTTTTTGTGCTAATCACGTTATCTCATCTTTGTTGCAGTTGAAATAGCTAAAAATTAATTTGAAAAAGTATATTGTTGAAAAATGTATTGGGAATTGGTAGTTTTTATACTATTACATTTAATTGCAATTGCGCGAAACACTAAATGTACGTTCTACTTGAGTGGCATGCTTATTATATTTATTTTTTTATTATATGATGTAGGTACACTACTCCAAACACAAATTGGCCACTTTAATAGGCAACTTAATATACACAAAGAAATTGTTTAGTCTGTTGCACTCATGCTTTTGCTCGTTTTAACTTCCTTTTGTCAAGCTCAAATTTACACATTTTATGGATAGGATGATAAACCTGCATAGTTATTGAATGTATTTTGTCAAAAAAATAATATAGCCTAACTAGGCTTGCAGGGTCGTGGTTTGCTAATTTTTGAGACTTGAATAAGTATCGGTTGGTATTTTTTTTACAATTATATTTTTGTTAATGAAACAGGAAAAATATCAATTTAAATTTGAATGTAATATTAATTATTTAAAATAGTTTAATGACTTGTTGTGAGTGAAGTTTTGAATTTTTTTATCTGTCAAATAAGATGAAAAGACAAATATATATTAGTTTTGGTTTATTTTGCAAATGGAATTAACTTATTACAGTTTAAACATCTATTTCTTAATGGTAACCATTGTATTTTTTTAGTCTATTGAGCGTGTAATTTAAGTTATTTTTTCTTGTATACAATTACTTTGAGTATTTTCTGTTGTATGCATACAATATTTCAGTAGAATTAACTTACTATTTCTATAAACAATGTCTATAAGTAACTTAAAAAACTTTTACATATTTAAACATAATAATTGATTGCAATGTGCCAAAATATGAATTAAAATTTTTTTTTAAGCGTACTGTAATTTCCACTTTGTGTTACTATACTTAAATATCTTTTAGATTTGCTCGAAGAATAGTTATTTATGCAATGTTTCAAAATAAAAGTTTTTTAATATTTGTTCAACAAGCTTTAGTGATCATATTTTAAAGAAATATTACATGCCTTTTGCACAAACTTTATACTCATAAAATTTTAAAACAACATTTCCAGTCCAAATCTAGTTATATGTAATTGCAAGTTTCTTATTCCTGAAAACTGATGCAACTTTCAAAGGCTACCAGAAATAAATTTATTACATCCTGCATTGAATTGCAGCCATAAAAATAATTAATAATTTGTTTTCTCTGCAAGATTAAGTACCTACCCGCCATTTTAAATTTGATAATTTTGCTCATGAATTGAATAATAAGACATAATTAGAATGTATATTTTATATATTCAATATTAAAAAACAAAAAAATTAAATCACAATTCTATTAAAATGTAGTTTACGTTTTGCTTATCTATTGACAATTCAGATTATAAACTATGGAATATTATTTTTATCAACATTGCGTTTAGCAGTGATTAAAGAACAAAAATATGCTATCTTACTATACAAGCCACCTGCATTTTAATCAATATTATTATTGTCTTGAAAATTATTTTATAAATTACTCAACAATATTTCACAACAATTGATAATATGTAGCACATGTACATAAACATGACAAGAGTACAGAAATATTATTTCCATATCAAAATAATGATATTTAACAAATATTACTATTTTAAACAATGTTGTTACCATTCTGTTGATAAATATTAATTATGACAATCTAATCAGTTCAGATATTTATAATTATTTGCTTACTAATAATAAGGTTTTAACAGGGATTATAATTTTTATAAATTGCTGATTAGCCATGTAAATTTATGTTTGTATCTCATTTTACAGGATGTTTACGAATAAGATTAACAAAAGTGAATTAAAAAAATGGTTGGTAATGTTATCATAAGTAATTTAAAGAAAGAGAAAATGTTTTGTTGTTACATTAATTCTAAATAATATAAACGAGTTGAAAGATAGGATTAGAAAATTAGTTCAGAATTTTGAAAAAAATATTTCAACTGTTATTTATTGCAAATGATAATATAAGATTTCTTTGATTTGTATGTAATATACATGTTTCAAATCATCTTGTATAAATGAAAATGTTTTATGTTTTTTATCAAATTAACAAACTTGTTTCAGATTTATTGCATATTTTAGTTAAAATTGATTTTTTATGAAAAATAAAGGTACTTTTAGCAAAAGTTTTTACATTTGTGTCATTTTGAAATTTCTATTTATGTTTTTTTTTTACTTACATTTTGTTTATTATTTTCACATATCTATATCATCAATTTGTATAAATAGTTACTAATTGTTCTGTAAATTGATAAAAAAAAATTATTAAAGAATTAGGTATGAAATCTTATGAAGGGACAATTATATTTGTTCTATATCTACAAAAAAACAAAATATTAACAAATTCTGTTGACAACTTAGGCTCGTTTCACACGTATACTGTTTCCATTCGGTTGAAACTTTTCACACACACACGGTTTGTATCAGGTTTTGTGTTTTTTTTGAACACAGGCTCAGTAGTAATAGAGTTAAGTTGTTGCCGTGTTGTTTCTTTATAGAAAAATAAAAAAAAACGAAGGAGGAATTTATTGGGAGCACCCTTTCATCACTTTACAAGAGAGTATTAGGTACCAAATAGAAAACGAACCGAATGGAAACCTTATACGTGTAAAACGAGCCTTACTGATCGGCCGACGAGCATTTAAATTATTAATAATAAAAAAAAAGTGTGACATAACTTTTTGTTTTTATAATTTATCTTTATGTGGAATCTTAAAAACACTTGTTTCTGATATTCCTATTTCTCTAGCAATAACTGAAAGTTTTACTCAGCGGTCAATGATCACCAAATCTTCATGAATTTTGTCAGTTTGTGTTTCCAGAGGTCTTTCACACTTTGGGTCATTTAATCTACTTGCACCAATGTTTGACTTAAAAATAGTACGTACTATTTTTTTTATACAAAGTCATCATTCTTTCATGGGTATTTTTTGGGCTACTGTCTTCTGGTTACAAATTTTATGACGCTTCAGTGTTAAAATTGCAATTCACTCAATTTTGCCTCTTTAACCTGATATAAAAATGACAAATGTTAAGCGATTGAAACTTGGAGATGATACTATAAAATGTCACACAGAAAATTGACAATTTTTGCGATAGCATATTGTTTTCATAGATGTACGTAACATAAAAGAATTCCTTTTGTAGTTTGGTTAAAAAATCTGTCTTAAAGGTTTTAATTCTATATCTCTAAAATATTGGTGATTAATTAATAGAATTCTTACCAAGTCTTATATGAAAATATCTATGGAAAATGTAAAGATCATTAGTAATGGATTGGCAATCATTCAAATAGCTTATTTTTAGAAGAGTATAGTTTTGTTGCTCCTCAACATTATTCAATGCGAGGACATTAATACTTATTATTAAAAACATAATTACATAAATTATGTACTAATTTAACAAATTACTTGTTTTAAATTAGATACATAAACTATAATAAGAATTGGAGAAATGATATAAATTGTTTTTTTTTTTAATTTGCAGGTACTGCACGAACATCACCAAAATATTGAAAGTATTAAAAGAAACCAAACAAAAAAGAAAAATGAATTCTCTGTCAGAAAACAATAATATACTCCTAAAATCAACCGAGACACATTCAACTGGTTTATCGAATGTGAATGAAGTGTGGACAAAAAACATTTTTGCAAACCTGCAGCTCAATCAAAAGCCTGATTTGAGTCTCAAATTGGATACTAGTAAGATGTCTTGGGTAAATCATGATATTAAATCGGACGAAGTTGTAACCGAGAAGGTAGAAGTTAAAGAAGAGGAAGAGGATGATAAGATGGATGTTGATGTGAAGAGTCCAACCACACCTGACCAAGAGGCATCTTCACCTTCACACCATGCCAGAAGACCGATGAATGCCTTTCTTATTTTTTGCAAAAAACACAGACCTATTGTACGCAAAAAATATCCTAATTTGGAAAATAGGGGGGTTACAAGGATTTTAGGAGAATGGTGGGCCTTATTGGATGCCAATGATAAATTAGCTTATACTGATTTAGCTAGAGAGGTAAGAACATTTTTTTAATTAATTAATAAAAAATTATTAATACTCAAATAGTATACAGACTGAGCCGGGAAGGAAGTACCAAACTTCTTAATATTTTAAGTTTAATTAAGGTAGCTATATCATTCTAAATTTCAAACAAATTATTTTTATTGTTTTATTTTATCATTATTATAGATTACCACATAGTAAAAGTCTCAACCATTTTTTATATTTTCTGACTTCAATAGTGTTAAACCGAATTTATTAATTGCTTGAAGAAAAGTCACTAATTTTATAATACATAAATAACTTAAACCAATTTTTCTGAAAAGCTTTGCAGTATTGAAATGGCATATTTACTTCTTTTGGTACTCAACATGTTAAACAAAATAACTTGGCATATTTAAAGGACATGTTATTATGAAAACAGGAATACAATATGGATTAAATTATAATAATTTGTTTGTTAGATGCAAATACACAAACAAAATAAAGCTAAAAAATGCAAGGAAATAAATAAAAAAATTATACCATTCAGTTAAATTTTATTACTTGTACACATAATGAAAGATTTAACAAGTTTTTATTGTTCAGATTAATGATTTTCCTTATCAATTAAGTTAACGTAACTAATTTTACCTATATAATTTGTATTGAATGCTTATTTTATTGCACCTTTTAGATAAAATCTGTAAATGAATTATTTGTATGTGTTTGAGTGTTAACTACACTACACATTATCATTATGCAACACAAAGTTTTAACGTATTATTCATTTCTTTCTTTTTTTGTTAATCAAATTCCTAACACTAATGAAGAATTAAGTATCAATTATATATCCTAATTTTAGATATGCATCAAGCAAGGTCTATTGACACCAATGTGGTTTTTAAGTGGCAAAACTAACCAGGTTCTAGTTTATTTCTTAATTCAAATTTAATAGAATTTTTATAACAACTCTTTACAAAGAATTTTATTTAAATATTATGTTCATTTTGGATTTTTTTTTAATTAATGTTGCAAATGTAGTGTTAAAAAAAATTAATTTTACTTTGAGAGAGCTTGTAAGATGTGCCATGTTTGAATTTCATTTATTACAGTTAAATAAAACATAAAACACCTTATTTTATCAGTAAATAAATTTTGAAAAATTGATAAAAGAAAAATGTGTAAATCTGATTTCATTATGTTCCCTGTTGATTATATTAATTTTTATACAATTAAAATCTTGAATTTTTATTAAATTATTTACTTCAACAACTACTCTCTCCACTCTATCCTACTCTTCTTCAACTTCACTTTCATTAATTTTTATATAAATTTGAGATATAGACATGGTTGTTTTAGAAGAATTTGGTTCATTAAATGTCCTTGGTAAAATATAGTTAAGTATAGCAGCAAAACATGGGTTCTAAATACATATATCCAATATGTATTTGATTTAGAACCCATGTTTTGCTGCCATTCGTAAGTATGGGTTTGTATATAGTCTTGTATATGATTGTCTTGGTTCTTTTTGCTACTTCTCTGTTATTTATGATTGGTTTAATTACCTGAAACAGTCTGCTTGCTGTCTGGATTCTGTTATTAATTTTCTCATGTATGATGATATTTACCACATAGCCATATTCCTGTTTTTTAGGAATTACTTAATGTGTCAACAACATAAAAATTGAACAATGTCCATTGAAATATCTATAGAAAATGGAAAAATCTGCAACATTATGCCTGTGTTATAAAGTATTTAAGTCATTGGACAATTTTACCTATCCAACGATTGTTGAATCTTCTGTTCAGAAACCAGTTCCAGTTTCATATAGACGTTGGTGGACTCGTGAAAATGTCTTACTATTAGGTATTACACGATTGGGATAATGCTTTTAATACAACCTTTTGGCTTTGTAAGTACATTTTTGCATATTCGTCATTTGTAAAATTGGCCATAATAACTCCAACTGAAAACCAATTCTAACCAAAAGTTGGCACAATATGTCAAACATCATTCAAAGATACAATCAAAACCATTTTGATCCTGTAAATTTAAAATTGTGGGAAAAACCCTGTTTTTCAAAAAGGCATTTTAGACCATAACTTTATAGGAACTTATTGTGTTAGAATCAGATGAGGGATCTTCCTGTGTAATATCTTTTAATTAACACTCTGTACAACATTTTTGACATTGTTTAGTTAATTTTACTACTGTCTTAAATAAATATTGTATTAATTGGTTGACAATTTAAACTAAATTGATAATACATATTAAAATTATATGGTATAATCTTTGAATATGCCGAAGATGATTATAGAAGAAAAGAAGAGAGAGAAATTTAATTTTCAATATTTGGATGTTGATCAGCTAATTTCTGCTTTGGACAAATTATAATGCAAATGTGTGGAGGTTATGGACCAATGCTCTGTATTATTTGGTACAATTTGCCGAGTCACATTTTCTTATAAGAAGATCTTGATGCATTAATGGTTGGTCAACCATAACATTAAAATTGAGAGGAAAATAGCAAAAAACCTTTTTTAAATCCATAAGAATCGTTACGCGACTGACGATACTTACGGGTATAAGGTTTTTAGATACCATTGTCAATACAATCTAATTGAAATGGCATGTGGCTATTGTAAGACCTACTACAATAGCCACATAAATTTGCTAGAGGTTATTTTGGAATATACTAGAGAGATGTTTTGAAATTTTTGTAACAAATTTGAAAGGAGATAGTATTACTAGCGCTAACTAAATTTTTTCAATTTCTTTCTGCCTAAAACTATTTCTTGTGCTTTTCTAAATCATTAGCAAAAGCACATTCTACAATTCCTATCTTCTCCATATTTCTGTAGCTGACTTATAGTGAGTGACTTAGTTCTTACCTTGGCTTGTTTGATTAAATTGTTTATGAAGATTATGAACAATAATGAACACAAGCTATCTTCTAGCCTTACTCCTTTTGTTGTTAAAAATGCTTGGATTTTATGTTTTTACTTATTACACAATTTATTGTTTTTTTTTTTTAATTTATTTTGTGTAGTATTTCTCATATTTTAGATCTAAGACTGCTTATTTCTTGTGTTAGTTTGACGTGTTAACTGTAACTTCCTTTTCAGTGTCATCTGATATGGTCTCATCACTGCATAGTAGTTTTTGAAAGTAATCCTTCCAGCGATTCATTATTTTTTTTTCATATAATATATATCCCTTCTCATCTTTGATTGCCAGGGCTCCTTCATTATTTTTGTTTTTTAATTCTTTATAGAACAATTTCTAGTTGCTTTGACTGTTTTTTTCCATTTTATCTTCGAACTCTATCCATGTTCTTCTTTTTGATTCGATCACCATGTTTTTAACCTGTTCCTGTTTGGATCTCACCATGTTTTTAACCTGTTCCTGTTTGGATCTTATAGGCTTAATAATTGACTGTATTCTTCTTCTGCAGGTCTGTTTGCCATTTTTTCTTTTTCACGTTTTTTAGTTAAATTTTATTGGATTACGATTTCTGGGGTTTCAATATTAACGATTTCTTCAAGCATCGCGCGATCACCGCACGTGAAAATAAGTTACTTTTGGGCGAGGGATGGGAAGTAAGCACGCCCACCACCCCGACAGGTGGCTAAAGCGCAAGACCCACGTTCTCTTTTGGCGATTGAAAGAATTGATTTAATTTTATTTAATGAACTTCATTGCTAATGAGTATTTATGAATACGAAAATTTGAGACTTACATATTCAAGCATAGAGTTCACATATTAGAGTAATCTTTTGCATTGGCAGTAGAGCCTTTGCTAAGACTATAGTTTGTCCGCGTTAAGACTGCAGTGATGGGAGTGGTTTATAAAGTCAGTGTCACACAACTGTAATTGCAACATGTTCTCGTTGGTATTATAATACAGCTAACTTCACTTTGTTTATTATATTACAATAAAATGATTTTAAATTATTTAAAAACTTTAAAGCAGAAACAATATAGTTTATTGATTTTTAATTAAATATTAATATGTTTAATAGAAATGTATATTAATCACTTTTAATACTAAAATTTATTAAAAACAATTTCTAGAATTGCATGACTTTTACTCATGTTTAAATTTTTGAGGTTATACTGTACGTCACCAACAAAAAATGTAATTTAACGTTGAAATACATATAATTATTTACAAATGCGTTAACCTAGTTACAATAACGCAAAAAATCAATAAATATTAAATAGTAAATATTGTGAACTAAATTTATTCAATTACAAGTAGCTTTGTTTTAATCTGGTAGATATTCTATTGTAAATTGGGTAGGCCTCTAAGCCAACCAGAGCATTGTTTTCCAGTTGCCATAACTACTGCAGTCTTAACGCGAACAAACTATAACTATATAAGCAGTGAATCGTTCATGTATTTATTATTAGACTTAGGTAATGATACTAATGGGAATCATTATTGGTTTAATTTAACAGGCATTATGTAAATCAAAAAAAAAAACAGAATTTGTTTCTTTTTTGTTCATATGCTGTTATTTATAAACTAGTCTTAATGAAATTTTACATTGACAATAATATGACTTTAACTCTTAACCATTAATTGCCAATAATTTCTATAATAAAATGAACACAATGTATCGTTTAAATATATATTTAATATATATATACCTTACTTAAAACCAAAAAACTTTTGTTTTAAATTTTTACATAACATAACATACAGAGTTAGTATAGGTAATAAGTTACTTAGCAGTCGAAAATCTTATTAACAGTATAAAGAGTAAAAGTGTATATTTGCACAATTAATGATTGATACATAATTTTATTAATAAATAAATGTATAACCTTGTTGCAGTATAAAGATGCCTTTTTTAATGCAAATCCAAATTTCAAATGGTATAAACTTCCTGCACCTCCGCTACGTACTCAACCAATACGACCAATAAACGTAAAACAAGAACCATCTCCACCAATGAGTCCAACGAATTTATCCAATCAAACTCCGGAATTTACTCCAGGGAAGTTAGCTGATGAATCACAGCTGGGCAAGTTATCTTCCTTATTAAGCATAACCAATCAACATTACAATAACAAATCCGAAACGGATCTCAAACAAACTACTAAGCATGAACCATTATGTAACAACAATAATGAAACTGAAAACAACAACAAGGAAGATTTCATGTCACAATTCCAAAGTCCTGTAAGTTGTAATCAAAATGCCACATTACCTCCGAAGCCTATAAAGAAGCGTGTTGTAGAGAGCTACACAGACAATAAAACCATAACAAGAAATATATTCGAAACCGAATCAAACATATCTGAGCAGAGTATGACAAATAACGATTTGAACATGACAAATCAACAAATCGTAAATAAAGTAGTAGCCAGTCAATTTCTTGACGATGCAGACATGAAAAATGGTTATAAAGACACCAGAAAATCAGGCCGTAAATGCAAAGGCAACCGATACGCCGAATTCATGGCAAATGGAAAACTCTTAAAAAACAAGCGTGACAAGAGAGAATCGACCAATATAGAAACACCAAAGTTAGATTTAAATAACACTATTAGACGATTAGAAGAACGCATTCAGCCTAAAACAAATGATGATGCCATTAAACAAGAACGCACAAGGACCATATCGGAAATATCCGACACTGATGATTACTCCAAGTCAATACCGTCGTTTAATTTAAGCGAACGCATATCTGAATTGCCCAGTTTAAGTTACGATTCATATTTACAACGTAAAAAAGAAAACAAAAAACGCAAATTTGTAAAGAAGCAACCTCAACATAAAGCCAAAACTGAAATGTCGGTTGAAACTAACAAGAATAATCTCACTGGTTCGAAGAAGAGGAAAAACAAACACAACATCACACATTTAGAAAAGAATGATAATTTTACAAATACTTTTAACAATGACCTATCCGGATTGGCCACCCTAGCAGAAATTGCAGCCTTTAAAGAAAAAATTACTAATTAGAAAACTCTCAATAATAAAGAGAGCGATTTAATAATATAAAATTCCGGTGCCTATTGTTGTTTATCCATATATTTTTTATATATTTTAATTTTGTTTTGTATAGTGTTATGAAAGTATTGTTTATTCTATATACAGGGCATCAATGTTACTCTAATTTTAGAAGATTGTGTGTGTTAAGCAAAAATAATTCCTGAATCAAAATATTGGGCAGCATATCTGCATGCACAATTTTTCAGGTGTGTAACATTGCAGGGCATTATAAAATAATAATATTGATTTTATCCTGTATATATCAAATGTCTGAAAATTCAATGGGGTTTGAATCGATGTTTTTAAATTATGAATGTGGTAATTATGTTTTGTTATTTTAACACTATAGATGTGATGTTTAGTATTTTAAATTTAATTTACATAAGGGTTAACATCACTTACAAAAAAAAACAATATTTTTGATACTAAAATTATTTTAATTTATTGTGAGTCAATTCCAATATTATTATTTTACCCCATTATTTTTAATAATATATAGTCACTTGTTTTTATTTTAAAATATTAATTTATAGTCCATGTGGGACACTAAATGAAGTTACCATTTTAAGTTTAGTTGTTACATATTAATTTTTATATAAATATCTAATCATATTTTAATCAAAACCAAATCAGTAACTAGTTGCATGTATAATTAAAAAATATCTGTATATAACTATATATTTTTGTTATTATGTTAACTAATTGCAATAATTTTATTATTATATTTAAGATCTGATTGAATGATCTTTTAGTTTTTAGTGTTGAAAAAGTATATTGTAATGTTAATTGTTAGAGATATATTTCATATGTTTCTTAGTCAGATTTACTTAGTGCAGTAGTGGATTAATTGTATTAAAAATATATAATGCTTTTCATTACCAAAAATTTATTTCAACAACAAAATATGCAAAAACAGTATTAAATTCAATTTTTATATAATTTTCAGGATGCATATCGAATTTTTGTCCACAATTGTACAAATATTGACCAAAAGTAATTAAAAATAAAGAAAATGTTTAGCCTTAAAGGTTTATATAATATATAGATATTAAAAGAATTCATATATATTGAATGTTAAAAATTATTATATATTTTTTATTTAGAGAACTAACATTACGAAATATCCCGATTCGAAGATATTTCCATGTGTTGAAAAATATATATATTAAAAAAAGTATGTACTAAAAAAAGGAATTGGAACGTATTACACGTGATGATATGTAACGGATTGTGATATTTATTTTTGTATTGCTGTCAAGGCATGGATGAAAAGTTATTTATACAATATATTTATATTACATAAAGAATATATAGATTGTGCCTTTTTTTATTTATTTCATAAACATTTCTCGATTTCGCCTTAGTGATGTATAAAAAGGATTATCAGAATTTCATATAAATAAATTATCTTAGCAATTTATATTTAGGGTTGGTAGTTTTATTACTTGCCTTTTCTATAATCTAGACAATTACAAGGTAAGTAAGTAATTTTAGTCATACATACATACCTAGTCACACTGTTCCCTTTCAGGTTAGGCAGTAACACTGTATAATAGTCTACTTTGTACAATTTGTCTCATTCAACCAACTTTTACGTAGTCAACCTCTTCATTTTGATTCAAATACATTTCTATCATAGAATAACAAAGATTCTATCCACATCATTCTCTCAGCATGACCAAACCAACGTAGAATACCACGTTTCTACTGGTGTTACTTCCAAACCACATTTGTTTATTATCCACTTATTTTTAACTCTGTTCATACGAGTTTTTTCACACACACTTCTTAAGTGTTTCTTTTGACATACCCATGCTTCAGATTAATTTTAGTCATAAATATATAAACTTAAGTTTTAATTTTGATAATTGAATTCAAGCATTCGAGCATAGAAGATTTGTGCATGCGCTAAGAATGTACTGGTTTCTGCCCGACTGATTGCAGACGAAGTTATAATTGAATTTCAAACAAACAAATTGCAGTTGGGACAAATGTAGCAGGTCCGACTTGGGATGTTGATGAACTGTATCCACTAAGTGAAGCCACATAATGGTAGAAGTTGCTGGAGTTTTGAAAAAGCTATGTTGTGGTTTGTCTTGATACAATGGCAAAATTAGGTGGTTTCCCTACCGGTTTGTGAAGTCTAGAAGTTTTAATTCTAGACATCGTGTTGGTTGCAAAAGATCTGTCGGGGCTCATCTAATCTTTTTTTCGTTGTTTGGTCTAAGGTATGCTGTTTCTACTTTTTCTGGGTGTTGACGTTGTGGATCGATGAATAAGAGCGAGCTCTAGTTGGTCGAAAACGAAGATTTTACGAAATAAAACCTAATGGGTGCTCGCTGGGCCGTCTCAAAGGCTGGGTACTGCTAGGTTTGACTCTAGCGGGGCATAAGCTTTACCCAGCTAAATCACCGGTGATCTCGTTGATGTGCCACTAGTGTTGCCGCATTGCCTGAGACAAGACGTTTCAATCGGAGGTGATACGATGTTCCCTCACCACATTTACATTTTTTAGGACACAGCTTAGCCCTGGCTCTTGAAGGCTTTCCAGCATTTTTTGAAGATAGTTCAACAAGTGGTTTTAGGCAGAATGCTCGATGTCGTCTTCATCATCGGTCCTGCCAATACTTGTACCAAGAGTTTCTGGATCCAAATAGCATCACACTAAACTGATAGGAGCTGCTATCCAGAGTAATGAATTTGCTACGAAGGTGATTTGCGTCTTTTTCCACTGAGATCTGCCAGTACCCAAGCTTTGTATATGTAGTCATTAATAGAATTAAATCATCTTTTTGTAAAATGTTTGGTTGTGAGGAAAAAAAAAGTTAAAGTAAGAAGTTATAATAATAATTAATTCAGATTAAATATATTTATAAAATAACTACAATTACAATAAAAGTAAACTATCTATATTTTTTGTCAATAATATATCACAACACTACATTCACCACACCTTCTAAATAATAGAAAACTTTACATTCCATAAACATAAAAAAACAACAATTATGTAAATATATCAAAATCTATATATGTACTCTATATAACACCCCATTGGAAGTGCACTAATTAGTTTGAAAATTACTTAAAATTAGAGTTAAAACTACGTTTAACATTAACACAGATCAAGTACAATACAATATAAAGACAGTTAGTTCTGTCCATTGTTAAAAAGACTTCTTTCTTCCCAACCATCTGTTTCTGTTACTAAAGCTCTTTCTAAAATGACACGACCCTCTTTATATCTTTGATTGTCTTCTGTGGCAAATTCATACATCCAACCAAGTTTGGAATCACAGGATTTACATGATACATCCCTTACCTAAAAATGGAAACAAATTTTTAATTAGTATCTGTAATAATTTCTATTTAGTGAGTATTGGACTACAGTATTGAGTAAACTTTATTAAATTATGCCACCAGCTAGTTCAAGTTGTAACTGCCATTTTAGAGCGGCTTGATACAATTTCAATATTTATTTTAATACAATTGAACTGGTGAGTGAAAGAACTGCATAAGTTCAAAATTTAATAATTGTGAAAACGCAAAAAAAAGTCTGAAATTTTGATATATAAAAGACTATTTAATTCTATGCTATTTGTCTCCGGCAGTAAGTAGCAAGGCATTATCACCTTGGGAACAAGTTGTTAGATAGATTATTTTACATAGTTACTTTGTATATAAATTATACCCACTATTTAATACCTGGGGTGGAACTCCCGTGTGTCGTTTCGCTATCGAATCGAATCGCAATGATGTCAATATGACGTAGCGTTGTTATGTTACTATATAAATGGAACAGCAACGCAACGTCATATTGACGTCAATGCGATTCGATTCGATAACAAAACGACACATGCGAGTTCCACCCCTGGTTCAAGTTCCACAGTCAACGAGTTTAACCCCTTTTGCAACATTACTTTTTGTTTTTATTGAACTGAAAATACTGGTGGGTCATATACAGAGTATATTCAAATCAGAACAAACATCTCAGGACCTTTAGTAACAAAACTAGTCTCTCAATCTCTGCACCACGATTGGAAGGTATATTACTCTGTGCCACATAAAATAAATTATGCAAAAGTACATAACTATTATTTATACTTGTCAATCCTGAACATGTTTGATACACATAAATGCTATATTTTATATATGGGCAATTCCATTTCAAACGGACCAGAGCTAGTTTTTTAAATTTTTTTTAACCGCCATAGTTGACGTATTTTGATGTAAATTAATTGAAAAATATAAATTTGTTCTGTGTATTTGGGTTTTAAGCGTCTAAAACTCAAAAAATCTGCAAAGTAGGCTTATTCTTCAACATAAACTCTTACAAATGCACGTTTAGCCGCGCTCAGAGGAACAATACACCAAATATTATTAAAAATTTGAATTCTGGGGACAATTTTACATAGAAAATTGTCAGTGTTGTACTCATCGTCTATAGAAAAGTCCATCTAGAAAAAAATGTTTACAAAATTTTTATGCAAAAAATGCGTTAAAAATTAATATTTTTTTTTTATTTACAAAAAATATTATAAACACACTAGAGTGTGGTTTAAAACTTTTTTTTAACAAATTGTAACAAGCGACAGGCAGATTTATGTTTGAATGCCAAAAATAATAATATTTTTAAACTTTTGCGCCGATAGATCGAGTCTAAATTTGTGCCGCAGGCGCAAAAACTATAAAACAAAGAGTAAAATGGCCAAAAATTGGTTCAAGCGACAAAAAATGTCTTTGTTAAATTTCTCAAATCAACTTAAAAAAATATAATCCAAATAATCTTTAAAAAAAATAAAAATTTTAAGTAAATTTTGAACAATTTTTTTTTTCTAGATGGATTTTTCTTTGCCAGATAAGCCCGACACTGACTATTTCCTATGTAGAATTGTTTGCAAAACTAAATTTTTTAATAATATTTGGTGTATAGTTTCTCTGAAAACTGTTAAATGTGCATTTGTAAAAGTTTATGTTGAAAAATAGGCTTATTTTTGCAGTTTTTTTGAGTTTTAGACGCTTTAAACCCAAATACACAGAACAAATTTATATTTTCTAATTAATTTACATCAAAACACGTCAACTTTAGCGGTTAAAAAAAATTTAAAAAATGCTCCTTTTTGCCCAGCCCACTGAGAACAAAAACATGGTTTTATGGCTTTTGCGGCTTATAGACAGGGTATAAACTTAAAATGGCGCCAGATTTGGATTCTACGGAAAAATTTTGATTGATTTCATTAGTAAATTTATTTTATTGAGTTAAAATTGCGGTTTTTAAACAAAAAATGCGATTAAGTACAAAAACGTCAAAAATACTTAAAAAAATCGTAGAATTTTGTTTTATGGGTTTTATACCTTCATATACCGATCAAAGGACTACTAATAAATTATAGAAACTAAAAAAAAAATACATAAGCAAGTTTTTCAACGCACCCCCCCCTAGCTCTGGTCCGTTTGAAATGGAATTGCCCATATATTTTCCATAAAAATAAAACTAACTGTATTTAGAATTGCATGTCAGTGTCAATTTTGGTGTCGATACAAAAACACCAACTGATCAATTAAAAAAATATATTCTAAACATACTGTTGCCAAGCAACTGTACCAATAAACCACCAGACAAAACTAAAGTTGCAAAATTTACTATTTTTTCAATAATCCTTAGCAAAAATGTATAAAATCATCTTGGTTCATCTGAACTATACAATCCAAAAAAATTAATACCATGCAAGATAAAACGTCATAATGAGCTTATCATATTTGACATTTAGACATAGCCATATTCTGCTAATCTTATCAACATGGTGTTATGTCACACTATTTGTTAGAAGAAGGGTGTAAATATTGATAGCTGCATTCTGGTAAATAATAACAAGGTCAATGCAAATGACATCATTGTTTACAATTCAATTCAATAGTGTATTAATAGATGCTTTTTAAATAAATTTTGTACAAAATGTCATATTAACCAGTTATAAACAATTAAAAGAAATGCATAATTCGGTTTAATTAAAATTTAAATAAAATGTTAATTTAATTGTATTTGCTTTTATTTATAATTAATTGTTGCGCATAATTTTATTTATGTACATATAGCTCCTGAATCAAACCACGATTACAAATTTGCTAACCTGTTTGTTACATCCAGAGTAAAAAGTAACTAACCGGCAATTTGCAACATTTTAAAACCATTTACTACTACAACATCAACAGTATATCAGAGCAAAATATTTTCTTTTCATATTACTTTTATCTATACTTGACAAAAGCGAGCACAAGCTTTATTATTTGACAGGGTAATTGATTACAAAGTCACGTAATTTCAAATACAATTCATAATGAGTAGCATACCATGTGTCTTCCAGTTAACATAACTCTGTCCTGCACCTCACTGTAAGTCAAATTAACTACTCGATTGAATAAAAATGCTCGTCCTGTAGCTCCTGTGAAACGTGTACTTATTAATTCTGTTCGATTTGTCAAGTTTGTATCACATCTTGCACAAGAGAATAGTCTTGCTCCCCCCATATGTTCCAGGAAAATTCGACCCATCTAAAAACATAATCAATTATTTTATATTCTTCATTGTCTTACAAAGTACAAAGTGATTTCCATACAAGAATACAACATGGAAGATATTGGTGTAAATGTAATTTATATACATATAAAATTTATTTTGTAGTTTAATAGGTTTAATACTTATTTTATTTACCTTAACTACAAAGTAGTAGATGAATTCAGAGGACTAAAAAATATTTGTTATGACTTCGCAGCTGATTCCTGTCACTTGTCAGCCTTTGTTTGGAATTTGGATATTCTGCAAAATGGTTAGAAATTGAAAATAAACTGAAGTTAACTGTTTATAGAAATTGGTAAATAAACCGGAAGCTGTCGATCTATATGATTAAATACCAGGTGATATTAATAATTTATACTGACGAAGTTTTATTCGTTCAAAAATTCCAGTTAAGTTTACATCACGTTCACCTACAATAAACTATCAAAACAAAGTAAATAGTTTGGTGAACATTTTAAAAAGGCGGCACATTTAAAGTGATTACATAATCCCAAACATTTATAGAGACCCTGTATTCATTATACTGGGTGGCGTAAAAACCATCACCAGTAGGTGGTTTTTAATTTGTGGCGTCAACTGGCTTAAAGGTTTTTTTACATTTGTCAATTTATTGTTCAATTTTATCTTGTTTCAATTTATTGTTCAATTTCCAATACTGCCAACTGTATAATAAAACAGCTGATCGCCAGAGGCGCGTTCGTTTCGCCAATATCACTGAAATTTTGATCACTTGGTGATGACCTAAAATATTACTTAATTATTGTCTAACATGATACATAACAAAGAACGACCAATTTTACCTTATCTCAAACTGTTTTTATTCATTACTCGCCATATTTTTATATTTATGACACCGAATTTGTTTAATTTATCATCACCAAGTGATCAAAATTTCAGTGATATTGGCGAAACGAACGCGCAT
Organism: Tachinus rufipes; assembly: GCA_963932245.1. Lineage (NCBI taxonomy): Eukaryota > Metazoa > Arthropoda > Insecta > Coleoptera > Staphylinidae > Tachinus > Tachinus rufipes. The sequence goes on along the minus strand of OZ010745.1, from coordinate 41,381,461 downwards.
CATGTTATGTGGTAAATATTTATGCATTGCTGTGACTGAATCATATATATTTTGCAGTTGGCTACACCAACTTCATCAATAAATTAAAGCAAAGTAGGTTATGTTTTAATCTGACAATAAATTGACAAATGTAAAGTGACAATTTAATCTGATTGGGGCTTCAAGGTCAGTAAGTCTTTAAAATTGAACAAGAAATTGACAAATGTAAGAACACCTTAACACAAGACAGTAGCGGACGTGGACGTAACTTTGGAGCAGCCGTTTAGTCGAAAATATTGCTGCAGATGTCCAAGAGGACTTTCGAACATTAACAGACGCAATTTGGCATCAATAAACGGTATTTGCAGTAAATTTTAGTAAAGTCTTGAAGTTTCTGTACAAAGTGCAAACAGTGCAACAAATATTGGCTGCAGATCGCGAGTTGCCTATAAATTTTAGCCAAGCGGTCTTAATCGCTCGATGAAAATCATATTCAAGCGCAATCTTTTACACTATTCATAGAAGAAAAATACGACAATCCTAGCTAAAGAATACAATTTGTCAAGATGTTCTACACAATGTTCATTCATATTAAATTTGATTGTCATTTAAATGTCATATGTTTTATTTAATATAACCTGTTTTTAAATATAAAAGGTGCCCTTATATTTGTTGTGTACTCAAGCAATTAGAAGAACTGAAACTATTTAATAAATTTATAAGATTTTTGTTAAATGTTAATATAATTATTATATAAACTTACGGTGTGTCGCTTTGCAGCTAAATATCGGCGTGCTGCAAACAATGCTTTCCTGTTCTTGATATTAGTGTATAATTTATTTACATGGCTATAAATGCATCAAAAGGTCATGTGTTGTATTATAGTTTCGTATGTATTTAATCATTTTGAAAACGTTTATTTTGAAATCATATTTAATAGTAAAATGTCATAAGTCACATTTGAGTGATCTTTTAAATTGGCATGAGTGACAAAAACAACGTTAAGCAATCGTATACTATAATCTAAGTTAATTAACTTAGATTATTAACCAGAATAAATTAATTTTTATTATTTTTTTTATCTAGATTAATTCTTAATACTTGATATTACATTAAACACATAAATGCTAACCGAGCAGGACGCTTATCCAGTTTATTAATTCTGTTAATTTTGCATATACCCGAATATGTGTGCGGGTGTATTTGTTGTAAAATATATCATTATGTTCTAGAATATACTTTTTTGTCCTGCCGTTATTATTTTAAAATGCAACGTTTATTATTCTGTCGTTTAATATACAGGGAGTTTATAAATGAATGGGATTATGTAATCACTTTAAATGTGCCGCTTTTTTTAAATTGTTCACTAAACTATTTGTTTTGACAGATCAACTTTGACAGCTGTCAAGCAAACATATGAATACTATGAATACATATGTAGTATAGTGGACGATTTAAAAAAGGCGGCATATTTAAAGTGATTACATAATCCCATTCATTTATAAACTCCCTGTATAATTTTGACGTCGTAAAATTTATTTTATTGGGCATTGCATTTTTGTATGCATTCATCAATCATTCTCCAGTTGGTTGCGCTTTTTCATTTTACCCACACATTCACATTCTCTTTAGATATGAATCAAAATATCTGTAAGGGTCTTAAAAAGGAGTTTAGATTTCTGTTCTCTGTTTACCCAAAGTATCACCAAATGTATAGAGTCTGCGTTCATTTGGCGACATATCTTTTAATCTGCTATCTTTCTCTTAAGCATTTTGCCGTGAGATACCGTTGATGTTGTGGTATCAAATGGTTTTAAACCGTTGCGTCGTTGCGACTTACCGGTTATTTACTTTTGACTCCGAATGTACCAACCAGCGAGGTGAATTTAAAACCTATGTTGGAAGCAGTTTAATATGTCCGGTATCTCAAATTTAAATATGATAACCTATATGAGATGAATTGTCAAGAATGATTATGAAAATAATTAGTAAAAATTACAATTAACTATAAAAAAATAAGTTTTCTATATAAGTAAATGTTAGTATAGCAAATATTTTACTAAATTAAGGGGGCAGTTTGATGAATTTTATGACACTCAATAAACTGCCCCTTTAATAATAATTATAAGAAAATTAATGACAAGTGTAACCGTTTACAAGCAGTACGTTTTTGTGAGATTTCCGCGATTACTCAAAAATAGAGAGAGATCGAAATATAACCGCTGTTTGATCGCTGGTATGTACGGTTTCTCACGGCAAAACGCCTATTGTCTCTATTCTCTTGGTTTTTCTCTGTTCTTTTAGTTGTTTCCTTATGTTGGTTAGCTCCTGGCGAGGTGTATGAAAATTGTTCTCGTTATTGTGTGTATTGCCTTAGTTAAGAGAGTTGCTATTCTGATTGTTATTTTATATTACAGCTTTTTTTCTATTTAGGCGCGCAGCGTACAACAGTATACAGTCTACCGTCGCCTCTATTACTTCACGCTTCTCCGCACAGAATGAGATGCCTACTCATTCTCTGTTTTATCTTTGATGCTTCAATTTTTTCTAATCTTTATCTCTTAAGTATTTAATGCTACCTTGGGATTTGATTGTAGTTTCCTCTAGATTGATCTTGACTATGATGTCTTTCCTGCTGCCCACAAGGACTACGGCTTCCGTCTTTTGTGTAGCCAGCTGTAAAGCCATCTTCTAATCTTATTTTGCGCTATCTTCTATTATACTATTACAACTGACAATTATAGCAAGATGTACTCTCAGCAGGCCATCAAAGTAAATATTCTACAGGGTGAGCCTCAACTCGGAGTCTTGTGGCATACAGCAAGTTATATCCAGAGGTTCTCTGGAGCTGCACACTATACTTTTATCCTGCAGACAATTTTTCTGATACATGTTGATGTTTCTCTTCTACCTTGTTATCATATTAGCTCTCTTCATGGTAGTTGAAAGCGTTCTTTAGATTTTTTAATTTTAGGTGCTATTGTACTATGTATCTGTATGACTTGTTTTATTTACTGATATACTGTATGTAATTTATACATGTATGTGCAATTTAAATGATACTAATAAATTATTTTTATTATTATATTTTACAGATGACCAGCACAGCAAATTTTTGTGTAGGGCGCCTAGTTACTTGACCGCCAATTTTCTTGACATGCTTAATGGCATCAAATGTAGAGTGACCTCTTCTGAACTGATGTTGATTCTTGCTCAGGCTTTCATTTTTATCTCATTTTTCTGTAAGTCTCTTGTTGAAGATGTTTTAATAAGCTTTCCCAGTGAGTTCAGTATATCTAATTTAGTAGGTTTTTTAATTAGTACTAGTTTTGCTTTTTTCTAGTTTGTGGAAAAAATTACTTGCTTGAGTTTGTTGTATACCTTCACACCAGGTGCTGCACACCCTTGCTACTTGTACGCAAGGGTTTGCAATGCGGAAAGGCCTACAAGCAAAAGCGAGGTCAGTTTTTTTAATAGTTGGTACTGCTTTCCTGTTTTCTTACACTGTGACCTAGTCTATGGCATCTCTAACATTTTAACCCTTCATTTGTTTTAGCTTGCGCCTATTTTCCTTTTTCTTATAAGGTCTTTTTTTACGTTCTCACCAAGTTTACCGTGTCTACCTTAGCACTAAGGTTGTCTCAGAAGTACCTCGTTGATGACTTACTCTTACTTTGTCTTTGTTGAGGTCTTTCTCTACGTCTAGGAGCCTTATTGTCTTCTTTCTTTCTTGGAGTTTTGTGACAACTTATTTCTTCTTTAATGTGTGTTGTACAGCTGTTTTACATTGCCTCAGAAGTATTAAGACTTGTTGATGAAACTAACGGCTTATTAGGTGACTTCCGAATGACCCCGGTGGATAAAGAACAAATTATTATTTTAGTCATATTTTGGTGATCAAACCCCGGACTGTTAGCGTCCTTACGCTAATGCTTTAAAACTGAACTATCTGACCGTTATGTTACTGATATTTATTCTTGCAATATTGGTTGTACCTGTTCACTTCGTTCTTCATGCATTTTATTACTTCTGCATATTACTATTATTAAAAATTAAGTGATAACCATAAAAAAAATCAAACACCACGGAGTGACACTTGAAGCAAAGGGATGAAATGAACAGGTTAAGGAAGCGGTCATGGGAACAAAAAAAAATAAAGAGAAAGCTCGGTAGACTTATGCCAAACAACGGAGGTCTAGAAGAAGAAACCAGAAGGCTAATAGCAACAGCAGCAAGAAGCAAATTGTTATATATGTGCGGTTCGCCGACTTTGACAATTTTTGAATATTAAAAATTCTTGATAATGCCTGATATAGCATTTCTCATATAGATAACCTTTTTTCTTGTGATCTAAAGAGTATTTTTTTAGGATCTGAAAATTAAGTTTTGAAGATCGCGAAAACGTGCAACTTCTTGCATCAAAATAGTGGTGTATATGTATTGATTCTATAAGTCTTGTGTGATCACTTAAAAAAAAAATTAAACACGAAGAAATCTAGACCTCGTGAATCAAATTTTGTTAAGATTTGACAAAATTTTTCAATTTTGCTAAACTTACGGTTTTTTTTGAAATAATGTTTGAAACTTAGTATATCAAAATGACTGCCACAATATTAAACATAAAAATATGGGTTTTAAAGTACATGTAATATGGAATAATTTGAGCCATTGTGGACCTTTTTATCTTTTTCCAAAAGCCCAAAAATTGAGATACAAAATAAGCTAAAAAAGACGTTTTATTGTAAAATTTCTGACCTTCATATGTGTGTCATTTTAAACAAGCAATATTCTAAGGTCCAAAATTTTTTTCATTCATATTTTGATCCCTGAAAGTTTGTGCAAAATCAAAAAAGTCGACTTTTTCAAATTAGTCGATAAGTAATGGAATTACCTAAATACATTTAATATGCACGCAGATAGGTTGTTTGTTTTAATTTTTGCAGCACAAACTTCAATATGAATCTCTACTGATTTCAGTTTACAAAAAGATATTTCACGTATACAATCAATAAGGTTTGACGTTGCATACAAGGCTACACCTCCATGCTGTCTAGTTGTTCTTATAAAACTATCTATTAATATATAATTAGGACATAACAAGTTTTGTAATTTTGCACTTTTTACCCAATGCTCTGAAATAGCAATAACATCTATGTTTTCTTTTATAAGATTTAGTGTTCTAATAAATCGCGTTTGCTTATAATGGATTGTACGTTAAGATGTGCAATTCTTAATAAATTATTGACTTTATGTTTAATGTTTTCATTCATTAATTGCTATTGTACACAATAATCTGTTTTTTTAATTTGATTTTCTACTAACCTTTTATAACACAAACAGGACTTATCGTATGTAGAGTGATTAATATTTAATTTAATTTTAAAATTTTCAGCGGATACTTTACAATTTACACATTGTTTGACTTTAGACTGACATTCACTAGTTTTATGACTTTCACCACATTGTCCACAAGTATCAAGGAAGCTAAGTTAAGAGCAAGAGAGGAGAATGGACGAGAGAACTAATCCCGGAGATAAAAGGTTTGGTAGAAAACAAACTCGAGACGTGCTATTATACAACACAAATACTGACCGGGCATGAAGCGTTTGGAAAGTTCTTGCAAAAAGTTGAAGAAGATGTATATTCTGTCAGGAAGAAACATATAATAATGCAGAACACACTCTAGTAGAATGTGAAGTGTGGGAAGAAGATAGAAATTACTATTATAATTAGAAATTATACTGGAAAGCAAAATGGATAAAACTACAATCATTAAAAAATGACAAAAAAAACAAAATAAATGGAGAGAGCTAAGGAGGGAGGGAGTTTGCATTTAGAGGACACATGAAGTAACTGAACATAGTGTACATATTTAACTTTTATACATGTTGCAAAATATATACTATATATTATGTTAGGAAATTATTTCTCTTCGAATTAATACTTCAATTAGTTCCGTGTATTCGGGTTAAAGTCTTCTAAACTAGAAATGACACGTAATAATCTTACCAGTAGAAGAAAACTTTAATGCGTTATGACAATTTATACTGAGATATTATTTATTACTTGGAAATACTTTTCTATATAAGATTATTATTATAATTAATTGTACTCATAATTTAAATTGTTTGACTATGTAATTAGTTGCTGAATTAAACCAGCATGCAATTATTTATCTTATAATAATTAGAATTCAAGTTATGTATGTAATTATACTATTTATGGTAGAACTGACTCATTACTAGAATCAATGCAAAACTTTGCAATTTCATTCATTAGTAATAACAAATTTTAAAAAAATGTAATAATACTTACTTATCCTAGCCTGTAATGTGTTATATGTATACGTATAAATTACTTGTCCATGTTTCATATTGACCGAGTATTTGAAAAATATTCTGTATAAAAAAAAACATAATAATAATTCTTTATTGACGGCATAATAAATCATTTACAACAATTATGACAAACAAGTACGCATACAATCAGAGGCGGCGCTACCAGCTATGGCGTCTCTAGCAAATTTCAAATATTTTGTCCATGTCTTTTTAAGTTAAAAAAATACATAAATGTTATTAAATTAATGTAATTGTGCGCGCTTGCGACTATATCCTTTGCGGTTTTGTTGTTTGTTATGCGTTACGTTTTAGGCTGGTGTTAATGCCTGAAAAAATAGGAATTAATGTAGGGTTCCTGGATAATATACCTTTTGGTTTTCTTTTCTGCGTTGGTTCTGCTGTTAATTTATCCTTGTCATTGTCATTAATGTGGTACTACTTTGAGGTGAGCTGGTTTTGGCTTTGCGGAATTCACACAGTTTCCTGCGGCAACACATGCTGTCCCAGGCTTATCTCTCCCAAATTTTTTTTTCTGTCCTACTTCCTACACTGATTTCCATCTCTCCTTTCTCTCATTTTTGTTTTATTCAGCCTAGATATTTGCTATTCTCTTTCTTTCATAAATATTTTATGTAGCTCCATTTAATGTATCCCTTTTGGTAGTCCTAGATTTGCCAGTTTTACTTCTAGTGAGATTATAGAATATTCGTTTAGAATTAGTTTTTCGTGTCCACTGGTTGCCAGATATACTCTGACCACTTTGAAAGTTGCATTGTCTATCAACCTCAAGGTGGCGTATCTGTATGGAAATTGTTTAGTCAATTCATTCAGTTTGCTTTCTTTGACCAGTTTTTTTTCTTCTTCTCCTTATCTCTGCAATTTTGATTGGTACTAATGTTTCAGTAAATGTTTTTTTCTTGTCTATCTTTTTATCGTCTATTTCTTGGTAGGCATAATTGTCTTGGCTTTCTTTGTTGATTTGCAATGAAGTAATCCGCTGAGATAATTCAAGCCCATTTTGTAAAGACACTATATATAAGCATACTTTATCTCAAGTTTGACGGATAGCGCAACTATCTAACTATGAGATGGTCAGAATATACCTGGCAACGAGAGGACACGAAGAAGTCATCCCAGATAGAGATATAAGGATATCACTGGAAATAAAACTAACAAATCTAAGATTGCCAAAAGAAATACAACTAATGGAACTGCATAAACTATTCATGAAGGAGAGAAGATACGATGAAGACCTAAGAAAACTAAGAACGTATCTGAGGACAAACCAAATAACTAGAATAAATAACACGGATTGGAGAAAGAAGAGAATGCAGAGCTGGATGTCAGTGCAGATAAAAAAGATACAAAAAGGCAAAAAAGACAGACAAAGGCAAGTTATTTTTAAGGTCCACTTGTTGAGGCGAACACACCTCACTACGTAAAAAAAATCTTTAGTTGATGTAGCAAAGATCAATTTGATTCTCCGTGGTCTTGCAACAGAATTGACAGATACTATGATACCAAACAAAATTGCAGAGATACGGAGAAGGAGAAAAGAAATGTTGAAGGAATGCAGAATAACAGAAATAACAAGGCAAATACCAAATGGTAGATACGCTATAGTATGCCCATAGATATAGTGTCTTTACGACATGGGCTTACATTATCTTAACGAATTATTTCATTAGCAACCAATTATGATTGTATTATATACTTGGAACCCCAGAAAACATTGTATATTTATATATTTTCACCCTTGAACATTAAGGTGTTATAAGAAAGAAAGAAAGAAGAAAACCGGAAGGTATTGCCATATGTATGTTTGATTCTTCGGGGTGTTAGAGTCAGGTTTTCCTCTATCGTCCTTTGTCTGCGCCCCAGCTGGTTCTAACTTTGCAGCCACCTTCTGGTCCTCTAGTGTTTTTTCCGTCGTTACCTCGGGAAGTGATCTCGCCGTGATCCTTGGTCTTCTCCTAAATATCTATGTCCGTCCATCTTATACCTCCAGTCCATTTTGAAAAGAAGGACGAAAAAGAAGAAAATATATTAGACGTCGATACCTAATAGCGTCGGGAACCGAAAAGTGATCAAAATTAGACCGAAGAGTTTTTACCAAGAGAAGTCGATAGCTCAAAGAAGAAAAGAAAAGGTAGAGAAAATGTTGGTAGTCTCCTAGCCAAAGCAAAGCTACTGTGGAATGGTGTTGGTCCACTAGTGCAATCCCCTATCCGGGGACCGCGCCCAGAAGCGGTAACACCTGCTACCTCCAAAATTAAGAGTCAGAGACCCACAAAATTAACGCTCCAATAATTTTGCTTCAAACATTACAGCATGTTTAGAACTATTAATTGTGTAATTGGTTGAAAGTTTAACAGACACTAAAAAAAGCAACTTTATTATCTCAGTTATCAATTATGAATAGTTCTATTTTTATGGAAAATTTAAAATGCAACAAATGCAAAATTATTTAAGATTTTGCAAGCAGAAAAACAAATTTGGTATAATGAATAACTATATAGAAATTAAAGTTACCAAAAAATGTTATTTGTATTAAATTTATAAAAACAGTTTTGACATCAAATACTGTCACATTAAAAATTAATATTAACTAATAACAATTTTGGATGACACTCGGCAAATTATTCAAATAAGTTATTTTTAATTTCCAATATTAATTTTAAGGTGCATTTTTTTACAGTATTTGTTCGAATTGTCAGTGATATAGAATATAAACTGAGAAAATACACATTAATACGGAATACGAATTTTAACAAAGGTGAATACAGACCAACAATGTTAATCAGATTTCATGTAGTATTGCATTTGTAAACTAGAAAGCTTTAATATTGTAATCAAAGTAAAAAAAGAAAATTCAAATTTATTCTATTTTAAATAAACTACATATATACATAATCTAAGTATAAATAAATTAAGCCTTTTCCTTCTCTCGTAATGGTTCATATCCATGTTTTTCTATTTTCTCTTTGAACTGCAAATAACTTCGTTTCCTATCAAAATGTTTGACCCATTGAGATGAACATGATTGCTCATACAATTTCCTAAATTGTGCACATGGCCCATCCGTAACTGCCTCACTTATATTATTCTTATCCAGACATTCCCAATAAGTATCTCTTGTACCCCAACATTTTGCCCTTTCTTCTTTAGTTGGAAAAGACATTTTAAACTAAAATTAAAAAAATAATATCAACACTATAATAGAAGAAATTATATCGACTTTAAAATGATCAATAATGCACAAGATTGATAAAACGCTCCATGCTAAATCAGCCTAGCAGACCCTAATGACAATTAAGGCTCTCCAAGATGAGAGAATATTGCTTAATAAAAATAAACGAAATATTCCAATACAATTAAATGATTATAATTTCTGTATGTACATTATTAGTAGTGTACCTTTATTGTTAAGTATATTTGAATAAAATTCGTATTTCAAATATTAAAATGAGGTTATGTACATATATATTAATTTAAATTTAAAATCAATAATGAATAAACTCCTCTCTTGATTGTTATTAACATATATATATATATATATTTTTTTTCACTTACCTTATAAGTAATTGATTAATTTATTATAAAAATCAAACGCTTTTAATAGAAATATATATTTATTTTGACAATTCTCTGTCACTTTACATAACCTCAGAAATTGAAGAACATCTCATGAAGTGATACAATTCAAATATTTTAATTAATTATGGCTTTATTTAGATTAAATGCAATTGCACAAATTACAAATAAATGCCAGCCTTTGATATGCATTCAAGTTGAAAAGTTTCACACCAGTTCAGAATTGTTTGCATGGACTAATGAAAAGACTCCTAGAGGATTTCTGAGATATAATAAAGTTATCTATCCACCACAGTCTTCTGATGAAGAACCAAGACCCGCTGTAAGTTTCAATGTTTGATGATTTAGATTGTATATATTAATTTTTTTTTCCATTTTAGTTCGTTTGTCATCAAAGGACGAGTATTAAATATAGTCCTTGGAAAATGTGGTATATTGCTTCTTTAATTCGTGGAATGAGTGTGGATGAAGCTATCAAACAATTGAAGTTTGTTTTGAAAAAAGGTGCAAAAGATATTAGGGAAACACTAGAAGAGGCAAAGAATTTAGCTGTTACTGAACACAATGTTGAGTTTCCAAGTAATTTATGGGTCGGTAAGTGAAATTTTGCAATCTAGAAGTCTTTGTTAGTAAATTGCACGCAAGCAGTTAGCTTATTGTAATAATGAATTTACTGAAACACTGCGAACAATGTATCCCTTAGCATTTTATATTAGGTCAATATGTCCCTACAGTTTTTTAGAATAAGTAAAAAGGCCTCAGCAGTATTTCATAATTTAATAAAAATGTATTATATTTACTTCGTATACTTATCTATAAACGGTTGGTAACTTTTTTTGAAAAATATGGCTTTGTTAGTGCCCATTTGGTTTTAAACGTACATAATGTACCACTCGCTAGTATTTTGAGATAATAAATCTTGCCAACATAAAATTCCTTAATTGATGTTGCAAACTTTTTGGATTTGGTTGAAGGAAAAATAGTATATACCATGCATTTTGTCCAGTTGCACTGATTGGCATCATCAGTGCTCAACAAAAACAAATTATTTTACTTCTATTTACACATAATGCATAAATTAAATGAAAAGATGTACATTATTTTAAAAATAAAATTATTGAATTTTTTAGTGTGCACTTTCAGAAAGTGATCTTTATGATTTAAAAGAACATGGGTTTCAATACCTTTGAATTTTCAAATACTCTGGGTCCCCAACAAAGCAATTGAATCCGCACTATACTGTTTAATTTTTATTATATTTGGAACCTAAAATTAGAGTCTTATATTAGAATTTAAGGCCGTCTATATTTTTTTGAAAATCTTTAAAATGACGTATCGTACGTAGTTTTTTCATTTCAGGAATCAAAATTGCATTAGTATTATTTAAGGCCGGTCATTCAATCAATAGCTTAAAGATGTCAACTTTAGTTCACATTTTGATACTAGATTAACATGATAAATGTATTTTAATAACACTTTAATACTTAGGTTGGTGGTAATAATCATTGAATTACCAACTTACTTTAATTTATTCAATTTTCCTTCTTACATTATAAAATTGTTTCATACTTTTTAAAACTTTAATTTATTTTAACAAAAAAAAATCTAAATTTACTTTGTAGTATTGTAATTAATTTTATTTTCAGCTGAATCTTTTGTTGGCAAAGGTCCTGTAATAACAGGTCTTAGAAGACATGCTCGTATGAGGTATGGCAAAGTACACTATTTTCATTGCCATTATTTTGTAAGACTTGAAGAAGGAACACCACCAAAGAATTACTATGCAAATACACCCAAGGAACCCAGCCAACAACTTAAAGATTGGTTAGAAGGAATGAGGAAACGTAAAATTATTAATTCTCTATAAAAAAAAATATAGGCTGTATATTAGAAATAAATAAAAAAAAGTTTATAAATTATCAATTTTTATTTTTTTTATATTTATGGAACAGATGGTACATTTTATTGAAATGTAAATTACTCCAGGTCATTTATCCAGGACATCATTTACAACTTCAACTTAGTTCTACGCCAGTGACGCCTCTTGGCGTTGTATCTGTAAGCAAGAAAAAATAAAATTAATATTAAAATCACCATATACAAGATTAAAATTTGTTCAATACATTCATCTCAAAATTTCACGAAAACAAAAAACATTTGGCAAATTCCAATTTAAACTTCCAATATAATTTATAAATATGCAATACTATCAATGGTAGAGCAACAAGTGTTTTTATTTATTCAATAAAAAGTCTTGTTATTTACTTTGTGATATTAGAAAATGTTATTTTTTCGGTACACAGAATTAGTTTTTAAGCATTTTAAGGCAAAGAATAAGTAGTCATAAAAGTGTTTACACACTATTACCGTGTTGTTAGTCTTAGTTCTAATCGATATTAATGTTTTGAATAGTTTATTTCTTTGTTTTAGTCCAGGTAGTTAATTCTTGAATCCAGCATAAAATTATCAATTTTGTAATTACGGCATATACGAAGGTGTATTATTGAATTTTTGATGTTTAATTATTTAGTTTGATGAGAAAAGAGCATACCATAGACACGTTGCAAATAAACAACCAAAAAGAAGAAATTATATTGATTAAATTATCCAGAGTTCAAACCACTTTCAGTTTGATCTAAACTGTGATACAATATGATCTAGCTTAGTTTATTAAATTTTATAAAAATGACTTATTATCGTGCGACAATTAAACAAGATTCAACAAACGATGCAAATTTTTGCAAAATGTATTATAATGCTCTCTGAAATTGTGTAAAATTTATAAGCAATTATGCTCAAGTAACCAGTTTAAAACCACCGCACAACTCATTACAATTAATCAAATATTGTGCAACATGAAATCTATGTCAATTATAAACTTGAGCTTTAAAATTAAATATAAAATATAAAAAACCTTGCAACAAATGAAACTATAAAAAACATTTGACGGCAATTTAACCCTAGAATACAAGTCATTCGTAAACTTTACGACGCTTTTAAGACTTCGTACTTTTTCGGTTACTTACGGATATTGCATCGAGTTGACATACTGAGTACCTTCTAGTTTAGTATTTGGCTCCAGTGTGTTGTGCGCGGTTGTTCTAGTTTCCAACCCTAAATCGTCTTTTCGGCTATATAGGCGTAAATTTTACGAAACTCATTTTATAAATTAAACTGGTTCTTAGTTTTCGAACCGATTGTGAGTGTTTAGTAATAGAAACTTAAGATAAGATATTTCTTCATTGTTATTAGTTAGATACATTATAATAAATATAGTGATATTTTTATTAAGATGTCAAATCGAGAGTTTTTAACTACTAAACAACTGAAGTAGGAAGCGGCACGTGTCATGAATAGAATAGAAAGTGATCCAGAACTACTTGACAACTGTGATGATGACTTTGAAAATGATAATTTGGAAGTTGAATCATCAACCTCCGACAGTGAAGTTGATGAAGAAATTAATTTGGATGCTTGTTTTATCCAACAATATTTTACACCAATTCAATCTGAAGAAGAAATTCCTTTATCACAAGTACGTACACATTCAAAATATGTAATCGACTTGAAAAACAAACGACTAAAAGGCAAAAATGGTCACAAATGGTCATCAGAGTTACCTCAACAATCCAAAAGAACGGCATCTAGGAATATTATACATTTTATAGCTGGTCCTAAAGGGGCTGCAAAAGAGTGTTCTAACCTAGATGACTATTTTTTACATTTTTTTTCTGATAATATATTTGATATTATTTTGCAACATACAAATGCAGAAATAGCCAAACAGGCCCAAAAATACAGCGGTCACCAGAATATTGCCCCAACGACAAAAGACGAACTGAAAACCCTTGTTTGATGTTTTAATCCTTTCTGCCGCAAAAAAAGATAATCATTTGTCAGCAAAACATGTTTGATAGCACTATTTCCGGCAAGTTTTAGAGATCATGTATGAATTGTGATCGTTTTGTGTACCTGCTGAACTGTATTAGATGCGATGATAGAGAAACACGAGAAGAGAGAAAGGTAAATGATCCTTTTACACATATTCGAGAAGTTTGGGATACTTTTATTGACCCGTGCAGAAATTCATATACTCCAACGTCGTACGTCACCATTGATGAACAGCTTTTGGCATTCCGAGGACGCTGTCCTTTTAGGATGTATATTCCTAACAAGCCGGCAAAATATGGGATAAAAATTGTTATGGTTTGCGATTCCGCCATCAAGTATATGTCAGATGCAAGTCCTTACTTGGGAAAAAAAACACAAAGCAATGGTTTGCCTCTAGGCGAATTTTATGTGAAAGAGTTAACGAAATCAATTCATGGTACAAATCGCAACGTTACTATGGATAATTGGTTTACCTCGGTTTCCCTTGCTGACCAGTTGCTACAAAATCCTTACAAATTAACTATAATAGGAACTATACGCAAAAACAAAAAAGAAATACCCAAGGAGTTTTTGGATAGAAAAAATCGAAACGCAAATACGTCAATGTTCTGTTTTGATAAAAAAAAAAACAAATTAGTTTTGCTACTTCCAACTATGCATGAGAAGGCAGAGATCCAAGAAGAAACCGGTAAGCCAACAATAATTCATAACTATAATGAGACCAAATCAGGAGTGGACACCTTCGACCAAATGTGTTCGAGTAGAAAAACACGGAGATGGCCATTATGTGTATTATATGGGATGATAAATATGGCCAGCATAAACTCTTATGTTATTTACACTTTCAATGCGCTAAAAAAAGGCGAAAAACCAGTTTCAAGATACCAATACATGATTGATTTAAGTCTTTGCCTTTCAAAACCATGGATGCAGCATAGATATAATAGCAAAACTTTACGTCGATATCTTCGACAAGATATTGCTGAAATCCTTGGTAAATAAATGAAAAATGTTGTAAACACACCCCAAGACAACAAGAGGAAGACTTGTTTCTACTGTTCAAGCAAAAAAAGGCACATGACTACTAATTATTGCATGGAGTGCAAAAATCCAATTTGCGGAGAACACCGAGGAGATATTTGCACAATATGTTGTAAAAATTTTTAAAAAGTGTTGCTTTTGTGATTTTAAACGTTTAGTTCTTTTCGTTGTTTTTATTAAGTAGTAAAATTCACGATAGTCCCGTAATTACGTTTGGCAAATACAGTCCCGTATTCTAGGGTTAAGGTTATGTTATGTATACAATACATTAAATTCATCCTTCATTTTCACTGGTATATTTATTATATGATATCAATTATTATTATATTTGTATTTACCTAATAGTGTTGCCTGTCCTCATTCTCACCCATTGGGGAATTGGCCTGTTTTGTTTGAGTTTCTTCGCAAGCTTACGCTTGATAATAAATGTCTTGTTTGCCGACTAAAATAAAAAATACATATTTTAATTAATTATACAGTAATGAATAAACACTATACGCTATTAATTTTAACAAATCCCATGCGGATTCTTTAGATTTTTCAAGAAATTCAAGAGGAACCTACCATTGCGGTCGTTTGTCGACGAAAAACGGCAGAGAAGAATTTGACAGACGCCTGCTTTGACAGAGCGAAATTTACTAACAACGTTGCCGCTTTTATAATATTTACAAATGTATTTTATTTTTTATAGATTCGAATTTTATAAATAATTTTAAAACATATTTCAATAGAATAATAATGAGCTAATTAAATACAATTTAGATTTTACTTTAGTACGACGATAACAAATATTAATTTATTTAACAGTGAACTTTGGCAACATAGCATTATTGACTTTCTCACAAGCGCATTGGCGCTATATTTAAATTTTATTATACAGGGTGTGTCTAAAAGTCGGTTTTCACGTTCAAGCAATTAGCGCAAATTGATTTGTGTGTGTCAATTTGCTACAGTTGATATTGTTAAAAAAATCAACGATGGACTACAAAGACGAGTTATTAGCATTAACTGGTGTTTGTTTTTTGCTTGAACATCATACGCCTGAGGTTTAGCGTTCTTATTTCTGTATTGTTTTGTATGAATGTATTGCGTGTATTTTTATTAAAATGGCGCCCACGTAGTTTTGCATTTCTTACAACATTATGTAAAAATAACTAAAAATTAATAGGTTATTTTATTCTAGAATATAATTAATGGGGCAGTTTGATGAGTGTCATCAAATTACGAGCAGAACTCACGTAATTTAACTCTTTTAAAATCGGTTTTCAGCAACGTGTAGAGAATAAAATTTCCAATCTAAATAAACATATAAATATCTAAAACCTTCAATTGTTTATTAAATTTTGAAATTAATTTGTAATTTTTTTGTTGAAATATTTGCTTAAACTTTAAAGTTATATTTCATTGAACATTAAACTTAGTAGTTCTTTTTTTGTGCAATAAGTTATTAATTTTTCTTAAATAACAATTGTTACAGTTCTGCTGGTAATATTTTCTAGTGTGTTTGTCAACTTGCTCGCAATATTTAAAAATGTAAAAATGCACCGGGTGCATGGCAGTACCAAACTGTTAGAAAAATTAATACACGCGGGAATTTCAAATTTCACATTTTATCATAGATTTACAACTACAAGTAGAACTGTAACAATTGTTATTTTAAAAAAATAACTTATAGCACAATAAAAAGTCTAAATTTAATGTTCAATGAAGTATAACTCTTAAAGTTTAAGCAAATGTTTTGACAAAAAAATTACAAATTAATTTCAAAATTTAATAAACAATTGAAGATTTTGTTTTTTTTTATATTTTTCATATTTTTACTTTTAAAACTTCAAAGACAGTGCAACACGTGTTCTATTGATTTTTAAGGGCTGAAATTTGGCATGAGTTACTTTTTTTGAATAAAGATCTCTTTCTGAAGGTGCACCCAAAGAATTTCGACAACATTTTTTTAAGAACCAGTTTAATATACGTATATAAACTAAGGTAAACAAATTAATCGTATATAATACTATAATATAAAAACTATTTATTATATCGATTAAATTAAAAGATTTGCTCAAAATTATATTACCTAGAAAAGATAGTGGAGGTGTTTGAGCATACAATAATTTGCAAAGAAGCACGATTGAGGAACAAATGTAGTAAGTAAATTAAAAAAAAAAAACAAAATCATCCGTAACCTAATAGCCGGTGACTTTGGTTGAAATAAAGAAGGCACTATATACTCATTCTTTATAATTTTAATTAATGTAGCAGCAGTACCAAATTGTTTTCCGTCATAATGCCGATACACGAGTTTGACTTATTTAGTCGTATTCTTATAGTCAGTGGTTTCTATACTTGTATTGGACTTTGATATTAATTCTCATGTACATTATTTCAATAGTTGAATTGGACTTTGATAAAATTTGACCTATCATAGAAAGACGTATTTTGTGTACGCCCACGAGCGGTTACAATCTTGTTACCAAATAAGAAGGAAAGCATCTTTTTGGCTATCGGTTTAACCAATTATCATCGAGCCGTCCGAGGAAGGTATGGATGGCTACGGTTCCGTATAAAAAAAAAACAATTTTTTGACTGAGTTAGTTAGTCATGAACCGTTACCGAGCTAGCATACAGGAAATTCCTTGCTTGCAAGTTAAGTGATTGTGTATCAGTAAAGCGTAAAGTCTTACCGGAAATTTTCGACACTTAAATAACGTTAACTGATGACCTGATGACAACTTCTGCAAGATATTGGACAACGCACAAACATAACGCGAAGTTCTCTGCCATGGAATGATTAACGAAGCAACTTTTAATACACGCGCCGACGCTGGCACCGCATTTCTGCGCTGTAAAAGCGGCCCAGGACACACTTTACGAGGTAAGACCTCCAGGAGAGAACTTGAGCAAACATTGCTCCGTCTCAACGTTGTTTGCCACGCAACTCCCGATTGCACTTGGGAGTTTCCGATCCCTGGGGGATTTGACCAACCGGTCTATGCCGCTATAGAGTAAACAGGAGCTTTTTCATTGCGCTCAATGCCGAGATACCAAACACACAGGCCCCAATGCTACTTTCCGGGAAGTTGTTCAAAACCCGGTAAACATCTCTGCCGGATACTAAACAAACACACACTCACACACACACACACACACACACACACACACACACACACACACACATACACACACACACACACACCCTCACACACACACACACGGATTTGATGCAACCACTGCATTGTCTTTGGAGCGTTGCTTCTTCCGCCGGTCATTTCCAGACCGAGAGAGCGGTAACAATCTTGAGCGATTAAAACTTGCACTTGACGCAGAACATATCTATGTCTGCTCCGGTCTAACCTCAATTCTTCTACTAATTATAACGTTGCTGGCTTTAAATACGGTCATAAGCTTCTTGTAGTAAAATTTGATTGTACATATGTAAATAACAATTGCTGCGCTGTCTTGTAGCCTACATTATTGTTTATTGCAATCATAAGAATTACAGGTTTGCACTATCATAATGAATTGCTTATTGCCGGGGTTTAATTTCTCCCTAATTCTAATCCTTCATATTCAAAGCCAGACATGTCAAATCTAAATTACAAACTGTTACTATTTATTTGCACTCAATAAAAACGTCAACGTACTTTACATTGTCATGTTGACATATTTTTTGTAAGACTATAAAAATGTTTAGTTAAAGAGAGTGAAACAGAAAAGATAAATAAGAATACGGTATGCATGCATTGCCGAGTGAAAAGTGAAAAATTTGATAAAATTGCAGAAAAAACAATTAACATAAAATTTTATTGTAAAAATATAATGGTAAAGTGGTAGATCAGCAATATGCCAAACTTTGCCATTGTCTTATTGTATTAATAAGAAATAAAGACAATTATTGAATGGTTGAGGCTGACACATGTTTAAACTCTATTATAACATTTATAATAAAACACAAATAGTGTGAAGGTTGAAAAAAGATTTATTGTAATACTACCATTGTTTCACGACACAGTAGTTTTATCAGGTATAATAAATAATGATAAAAAAGGGGTATACACTAATTACTTATACAAACCCTAACAATTATATCAAATACACATTAAATTCTGGTATTTGACTATTTATTTATTTTTTTAATTAAATATATTTTTTAATTAAATATTAAGTAATTAGTTAGTTAACAAACATCACCTCCAATTAGCAACACAAAAAACAATGTGGCAACTATATATTAGAACAGTATAAAGTAATTATTAAAAATAAAATAAAATAAAACAAGTAAGCTGCAAAAACAATTCTACATGAAACGTCAGATTAATTGGCAGTTGCTTTCTTACATATTGTGTAAATCGCTGCATTCATTGAACGAAATGGTGAGTGGTATTTCTACAAGTTCCAAAACTTGTGAAGTAGTGGTTAAAAATTATTGTCGCAATGCAGCAATACGCGAAGTGGCAGATAAACTTAATATTTCTAAAACTACAGTGTGGAATATAATTAAGCATTATGAAGTCCGGGTCGTCCAAGATTAGTTTCTGATAGAAACAAGAGAATATTAGTAAAACTATGTAAAAAGGGTCGACAAAACACTTTAAGGCAAATTACGGCTGAATGGAATCGCGAAACAAGATTAAATCTGTCAAAGGAGTGCTGTCACCAGTGGATTAATAAATGTAGACTAAAAAAAGCCAGACTTACATGTGCAAAATCTAAATTATCTTAGTCGGTAGAAGACTGGTTCAGAGTAATGTTTAGCAATGAATCAAAATTTGACGTTGGTGATTACCGCAAACGCGTGATTCGCAGAAAACATGAGGCTTTTCACAATGATTGCCTAAAACGTACATTAAAATTTCCTAAAGGAGATGTTTTGGTGTTGCATGACAGCTTCAGGATTAGGACACTTTAAATTTGTTGATGGTACCGTGAACGCTGCGAAATATCAACTAATACTACAAAACAGTCTGCTATCAAATATTACAAAGTTAAATGTTGGCAAAAACTACAGTTTTCAGCAGGATAGTGCGGCCTGTTATACAGCCAAAACTACAAAAACGTGGTTTGTCAACCACAACATAAATGTTCTTTCTTGGCCTTATAGCAGTCCTGACCTTAATGTCAATGAAACTGTATGACATAAAATAAAACAAACACAACACAACGGACATTACCTGAACTGAAAGCCAAAATACAGCAAATTTGTAATGGATTTGCTCCCGAAACGTGCAGATCTTTAGTTGAATCAATGCGATGTTTCTCCATAGTAGACATAAATATTCAAGCTATGTCCCAATATATAGTTGTCAACAAAAATTAACATTTTTCGTTTAAATTAGAAATAATTGAACAAATATTTTGTTTTTTGTGTTACTGGTTGAACGTAATTAATAATATTTTTATTTTTCTATATAATCACTTAATTACGTTACGCGCTCATTTTTTGACTGTTTCTCGATATTTTTGTCGCGAAACAGAAATGACTATCCCATGAATTAGAATTTTTAAGTGCGTCAAACAATGTCAAAGAGGCGTTGGTTTTAAAAATGCTGAATGTTGGGTTTGGGTTATATATTATGACAGGTAAATAATTAATTATTCAATTTGTTGATTGCCTGCCTACTCTGAAAAACCGTTTTTCTGCACGTATTAGGATCCGAAAGTGATGCATTGGAAGTGTATGTCGGGAAAATTATTTTTCGCCTGCCCCCACCAAAACCATCTGTTTCGGCACTAAAATGCGGGCCAAAACGAAGATTTAGAAAAACTTTTGCGGCTTTTCACACCTTCATCTGACAATAGTGACAGATAATAAATAAACTTTGCAATTTTTTGACTCGAGCCAAAATGCTTTAGAGCCATTAGCTTTCAGCAGCCCTCACTAGCTTTGCTCCTCCTTCGTACTGCTAAAGCCGATTTTCGGCACTTGATTATTGCGGCGGTAAAATCCTTTGCAGCTCTCTAAAAAAATATATTTTAGAAAAAAATTAGTAGTGTACATATAAAGATAAATTACGAAAATAATTAACAATTTTGATTTTAGTTAATAGAAATACCGGATATTATTTTTTTTACATTTTCCACTATTGGTGATGTGTATTTGGTTGCTCACCTCAATATGGATTTGATCTGTACAAAAGCGTTGCCCAACCATTGTATTTATTGCAGTTTAGAAAGGTTCAATTTATTACCTACATCACCTGTTTTTTAACCAATTTTGCCTCCTTTTTCTTAGTAATTTTTATCTTAAAAGTTTGGCAATATGAATCACTGTTAAAAATTTCTAAATATCATTCCAAGATGTCGCCTCTATAGCCGGCGACCGCCACAAGATATTAATTGTAAATTATTAAAAATTGCACTTATGTTGTAAATAAATTAAATTAATTACTCTAGGTATGTACCAAAACACATAATACACGTCCATAGACATTTCTATCTAAATAACAAACATTCATATTTTTGTGAAATTAAAAAATACTAGGTGTGTTGTGCCATGCTGTTTTGTTTTCATAAATAAATATGTTTTTAAAGTAATTTACACAGTACATTGTTTTTTGTTTGGTTTTTATGTCATTATAGAATTTGCTAAAATATCACACAGTCAAATAAATACCCTCACCCCCACCGATACACAATTCCTTCTACTTGTTGATTTTATTGGTTAACATATTTCACAAATTTCATCAGCATTTCATTGATTCATGTATACATATTATAGGGAGAGATATAAGTGGCAAGATGGCAAGCCCTGATGTCCCAGCTATCGCTGCTGATTTGGCTCGGGCAGTAGAACTTACTATGAGTCCTACAGCCTCGCAAGCCGATCGGTTGAAAGCATATAATGCATGTGAGAGTTTTAAAGAAACATCACCATTATGTGCAGAGGCTGGATTGTATCTAGCTGCTGGTAACCAACATTCAACTGTTTCAAGACATTTCGGACTGCAACTAATGGAGCATACTGTTAAATATAGATGGACTCAAATTTCTCAACAAGAAAAGATCTTCATCAAGGTATAATATTTATTAATAAACTATTAACTTCAATTAATGTGAATTATTTTAGGAAAATGCTATGAAACTGTTAGCTGCTGGTGGAATTAGTGATGAACCTCACATGAAAGACGCATTAAGTAGGGTTGTTGTTGAAATGGTGAAACGAGAATGGCCTCAACAATGGCCTGGTTTATTAGCTGAGTTGTCGGAGGCTTGTGTGTGTGGCGAAACTCAAACTGAATTGGTGCTAATGATATTTTTAAGACTGGTCGAAGATGTAGCTTTATTACAAACTTTAGAATCAAATCAACGTAGGAAAGATATTTATCAAGCACTCACAACTAATATGGCTATAATATTTGACTTCTTTTTGAGGCTTATTGAATTGCATGTGAGTCAGTTCCGGGCCTGTGGTGATGCTGGGAATCAGACCAAAGCCAGTTCTCATGGACGGGTTGTACAAGTTGTATTATTAACTTTGACTGGATTTGTTGAATGGGTTTCCATGGCACATATTATGGCTCATAATGGACGGCTCTTGCAGATACTATGTGTATTGTTGAATGATTTGTCTTTTCAATGTCCAGCAGCTGAATGTCTATCACAGGTAAACATTTTTAACAAAATTATTATTCATTTGAAACAAATTCTGTTATACAGGGTGCTGCAAAAATGTTACTATTTTGGGAAAACACTTTCAATGCACAAAAAATAGTTAAATTTAATTTGATGTTTCCAATATTGATAGTTTAAATTAGTAGCCTAGATTTGAGTAGTGGTTTATTGCTACAGTTGCCTAAATAATTTTATTGTGCAACTTTGACACTGACATTTAATCATTTATGTATTAAATACATAAAAATTTTATGTGGTGCAGTGTAATTAATCAATAAACTGCAGATTAAGAGTAAACATAATATATTTTTGACATGTCTTGGAAAATTAACAAATATTGCATTATTGAGTTAATACATCATTTTTGTAGCACCCTGTATAGTTAACTTAACTTTTAATTAACAATAAAGTGTTTTGTATATAATATTTATATAATATTTTTGTAATACATAGCTGTAAATAAATTAAATTACAAAAACTCATCTTTGGTTATCCATTTGGACTCAATTACATTTTTCTTTGAGTCTTTACATATCTATTGCAGTAATAAAAAGTCTAACTTTCATAAAAGATAAGCTGCTAAAGTTTACCTCTATGCATCAATACCTTCAATTTATATAAAACATAATATCTTATACACTAGAAAAACAATTTAACATTTTTACTATTGAATATACAAACATTAATATTTTAGATTGTCAATCGTAAAGGAAAAGTTGAAGAGAGAAAGCCATTGTTAATTTTATTTAATGATGAAGCTATACAATATTTGGTATCAGCAGCAAAGCTACCTACAACAAATTTGGATGAACAACATTATTTGTTTAAGAAGAAATTAATTCAGGTAAGGAGTAAGATAAACTTTTAAATACCAATTTATAAATTGGTATACAAGTTATTGTTTTAATATTTTTGTATGTTACATGTTGCCTTTTGTTGTAAATCCTGTTTAATTGTTCAACTTTACTGGTTACATATCTTTCAATTTCAAAAACTTTCTATTTACTTATCTTCTAGCTTATTCATACAGTTTCAAGTAATCCTTTAAACATCCTTATAGTTTTAGCAATTCTTTTATAATACACACATTGTTTTTTTCTAAATATAGGTTCTTGGTGGATTGGGCACACAATTATGTTCATTATGGGGAAAAGATGGAGTGAGTCGACCTGCAAACTTCTCAACATTCTTGGATGCCATTTTGGCTTTCTCCGCTCATCCCAGCTTATCACTCTCTCATCTTGCCAATCCTCTTTGGAACAGTATGATGAAACACGAACATATTGCTAGGGATGCAGTGTTTCTCTCATACATACCTGACTGGATGCAGTTTACTTGCCCAAAAATAATTAAAGTCAACTATCCATCGAACAAGAACCTCAACAATCCAAATGATACTGCATCTTATTGTCGAATGGAATTTGACAGTGAAGAAGAGTACTCTATGCATTTCCATAGAAGTCGATCTGATTTCTTAGATAGTTTAAGGTAATAATTGAATTAATATAGATTACAAATTTAAACATACATTAGTTGGACCCTGTTAGGCAATAAGAAACCAACCAACATTGGGTGCGTTTTTAAATGACGCGAACAGCGGTTTGAGCACTCGAACAATAAAATGGGCGTTTTTAAATACAACCCGAACAAGTGCTCGAACAACATTTGCACGCACCTAGTCAAGAGGTGGTGCATGACGGGCATGTACAGTGTTGCCACATAGCAAAAATAAAATAATATATTTATCATGGTTATATCAGAACATGGGTACGGTTTTATATACATTATAAAAATATAAGGTATACAAGAAATATGCGCTCATACAAAATATGTGTGAATCTAGAATAATAAGATTTTAAATATTTTACTTGATGAGATTTGAATTGTATTAATTGACAACACTGGGCATGTAAGCAAAACAAACAACATAACCTTAGAAAACATGTTTTTGACGTTTGAGTGCTATATGCTGTTTTTAAATTACCCTGCACGAACAAACAAAAAAGTTGTTTGTGCAAAAATTGTTCGAACAGCAAGAGCACTTTAAAAACGCACCCATTTTGTGATGAAACTCATTTATACAGGGTGTTTAAGGATAGCTATAAGAAGTTCAGAAATCTTGGGTGCTAGAGGTGTTGATCTCCTCTACCAATTGCACATCCTTCAAACCATTGATTCTAAGTGCAGAAGGTAGAGGAGAACAGCATCCTTTTTCTCCAAGATCACCGGACTTAATTTGTTTTGATTATACATATATGAAAGATCTAGTATACCAATCTTCATCAGAGACTGTTGAAGATTTTAATTTGAAATAACAATAGATCAGATCTTCCTAAGAAGAACCACAGAATGTGTCTAGTGAACAATCTTATATTGAATTTAATGTTATTAAAGGTTAAATAATTATTGCATTACAAGTTACTTGTCTTTATTGCAGTAGCAATAGTTTGTTTACTATTAATTACACATTCCAATTAAAGCAGTTTTAGTGTAGTGTTTAAACACACTGACACTGACCAGGTAGAAGTCCAGAAGTTAAAGACAAGGTTAGGATAGGAGCATAACCAATGTAATTAGTCGAATAAGCAAAGGAACCACTTCCAATGTTCTTTCTAGGTTTAGAACCACAAGTTACTGCACACGATCAGAGATGTATTAAATGTGGTCACAGCAACAAGATATGCAGAATTAAAGACAAATCACAATTGACATGGTGCGTGCACTTTGCAACGGCAATCACCTTGCCAATTATAAAGGCTGAGAGTTCAACAAAAAATGCTGCAAAAACAATTTCTAGTGTTTAGACCTAGAACTCAGCCAGCCCAAAACAAATCTTATACCAATCGCAGAGAGGTTACTGAAGGTACTTCATATGCCACTTTCCTAAAGGTGACTACTCCCAACAATATACTACTTGTACTACAATACGATTCCAATCAATCTAATGAGAGAATAGATGGAAAATGGGTGAAAGAATGGACATTATGATGACCATAAACACAAAGCTAGTTAGCAAACTTAATGGGAACAAATATAAGCATTATAGAACGCTAATGGCCTGTGTAATCAGCATGGGCCTGAACTGTCCACATCATCTGCGAGTAGTAGATTTTGTTAGTTTAGATTTATGCCCGTATGACACTATCTATAATTCTTTATGGAATTATATGTATAATTATGGATGGAACTTTAAAAAGTCTACTCCTGGTACAAACACCTCAAATAAGCTAGAAAACTGTTCACAATGTAACTAAAGAAGCACTTCTTGTGAAGAGAAAGCTGAGAAGAATATGGATGTCTACTAGAGATCAACAAGACAAAACTAAATATAAAAAAGACTTTAAAGGCCTGGCTCTTAGAGGAAAAAACAGAGTAGTATTCTTGGACCAGTGCTATATCTACTTTTCACAGCAGACCTCTCAGAGTCACCCAACACTTTTACAGCTACATTTGCCAATAAAATCCATCTTGGCAGTCAATATAACTCCAAGATTTGCTTCAGACTGCAGCAGTTTTAATCAAGAAGGCTGCCATTAATGGGTAACGTTTTATGGTTTATCATCAATGAATCTCTCCACAAAGACCTGATCTATTATATGCTTCAAGATGCCAAGAACGCTGCAGCAAATATTTATCTTGAACATCATCTTAACACGTATGCTGTCAACCTCCTCGACAATAGTACTGCAAGCAACTGGAAATAAGAAACAGATAACAACTGCACAATTAAAACAAACAAATACTATATGTAACATGTAAAGCTCATTCCATGATACAACTTGGAATTAATTAGCTACCTAAATTAGTTAGGACTTTAATGTAGATCTTCAACCGCACGTTAGTTGGCCAAACAAAAATCAAGGAAACATAAACTGTTATACCAATAGTTGCTTCTGTTAAGCGGATGCCGACAGTAGATATGTTTTTTTATAAAAATATCTTTTAAGTGGACAGCTGATGCACTTCTGTTATTGGCACTGAATTTACGTGAAAAACAACAGAAACTTACAGCATCATAACTACCATCTCTCTAAAATTGAAGGGCAACAACAAACATCTTATTTGCACAATTTGTTAGGTGATAAATTGCATAATGTGGCAGTTCTAAGTTTCTTTATTCAGTTTGTAAATTTTTTTTCATTTTACAAAATATTAAACGGACTGTTTATGGGAATTGCTATCCTGTGAATATTGAACGTATTTGGCAATTTTCATCTTTTTGTTATTTGTCAACTGACGTAACATAACCAACCTCCTCTTTATAACTGGACACCGAAGTGAATTTCTGTTAGTGTGCAAAATTACTATTTCAGCTATTTGAAGGTCCTGAATGGTTAACGGTGCCCCGTAGCATGGCAAACAAATCAGTTCAGCAATTCGGTTGTTTGGTTGCTATGGTAAATCAACAAGTTGACATTTTGGGCCGGGCTTTGGGTTTGGTGCAAGGTCTGCCTGATCCTGGCCTTCTGTGTATTCTCCAATTAGACGATACGTTGTTGATGTATTTTTTGTTTTTAAAGTGATATTTAGGAATTACTTAATATGTTAAAACATAAAAATGCTTTTGAATATTAATAAGTACAACCACACTCATAGAAATTATCACATTGATGACGAGATTTAAGCAGTCTGTGAACATTCATCTTGAATATTTACAGATAAGTCTTGAAAGTAATGAATTTGGAAGTTTATTCCATGTCTGATAGTGTGGTTAAGAAAATTTAAGTTTTGGTTCTACATCTCTGAACTGTCGTTATATCTTGTATTTTGTTTGAACAATGTCTATGGAAATATCTATAGAAAATGCAAAGATCTGCAACATTATGTTGATGTTGTTAAGTATCTTAACACGTTCACGTATAACTCGTGTGCAGCGGTAATATTCTCAAAACTGCTGCAACTTACGATTGCTATAAAATATAGAATTTTTAAGTATTTTTAAAAGTAACATGTAGCTATTTAAAGCTTATTCTATTTGCTTCATCTTTTACGTAATATATTGATACACATCTTATATTCACATATTCTAGCAAAACAATCGATAAAATTTAAGCCAATTTTTTTTATATAAGGACTTAATCATAAAAATATTTAATAGTCCCGGGGGGTATGTACCGCACATGAGTAATAACCAAATATATACCTCCGGGGGTATGTAACGCAGTCAAAGACAAAGTATGAACGTTATATTAGTTAATAGAATTTAGAAGAGATAGTGTAGTTTCAGATGCTTTTCCTCATACTTTGGAACAATATTGTAAAAAGCTAACCTTTTTAAATAGAAAACAATAATAAAAATATTACCACAAAAGTTAATGTATAATTGAAACTTATATCGTTTTTGCTTTTAAGTTTTACTTGATAAAGTCTTCTCTATATTTTAAAACAAACTTAATGGGGTTTTAACTTACACCGTTTTATTGTTGTAATTGTAAAACTAAGCATGAACTGAGCATTAGGACATTGAGCAAAGTCACATGTTGTCATCTGAGTTCTAATTTTAGGAGAGGGTTAAGGCAAAGTTTTTCTCGGCTTAAATTAGTACAGTGCAAGTGAAATAATGTTTTTTTAATAGACTAAATTTTAAGTTGCTTGCTATTTACCACTATACAAATGGCTATTAAACAAAGTAAATAAATTAAAATGATTAAAATTTAAATAATAATAATTAAAAAAATAGCACTAAATAATTTCTCTGTATTTTCTTGAAATATTTATGTGTGGTATTAGATATATTATATACTTTGTTTTAACAAGTTTTGGCTTCCCTCAGCACTAAATTTTTCGGAATTTATAGCTTTACACTAGTTATTTTTGAACATGTTGGGGTAAAATAATTACGTTTCAGCAAATGCTTCCCAACACTTTGATTTTTTTAATGTAGCTAATTTAAATATGTTGAGGTTGATTGTGTATGGAAATAATGCAAACATTTTTTTATGAATTTGTGTAAATGATTTGATTCTTTAAAACACATTGAATGATATAAATAATATCTACCGCAATATTTTTGTTATTTACTTAATGTTTCCTTAAAATTTTCATTGTATTTTTAAATGAAATAAACTACAATAATTAAATTTGCAGAACCCAATATATGATAGTTAGACTGATGATAAAAATGCCTGGTTAGCTATTATCAATGTTTTTGCTAAAAGGAAGTGTAGTATTTGATTTAACATACCAATTGTGTCTTCAAATCACAATCAAATTCAATTTTGATAAGAATAAAATAGGTATTTTAAAATATCATGTAATGATGATCTAGATTATTTATAATGTTACATTACATTTTCTTACAGAGATAGATCCACTTGCCAAAAATGAATAAAATAGGCATAATCTGGCACTAATTGAGAAATATCAGCAAAGAAAAAAATAGAGCTTAATTTTAAATTAAAATCTTAGGCTACGAAACTTAAAAATCTTATTTATTTTATAGTATTTGAGTGGCCTCCAGAGAAACTTTTATGAAATAGGTTTGGTGTCAAATGTGATAAAATGCTGGAATAAGAATTTGTTTGGTAATTTATTCTAATTTATATTTTGCAATTTACAACTATAAAGTTTAATGCATTTTATATTTGTTGGTAATTTTATATATTTTTACAGGCAAGCTACAGTTATATCACCGCTGGTAACTTTTAGTTATGTAGAACATTGGCTCAACAAGTGTCTTCAAGTTCCTAACATACATTTTGGATTGAGTTTAACTGCTCCAGTTTATCTGGAATGGGAGGCTCTCTCCACATGTCTCGAAAGCATTCTAAGTCGTGTCCTGCAGGCCCAGGAACGTCCATCTGTACCTTCTGGTTTGAGACTGTTACAATTGTGTTTGGCATATCAACCAATTGACCCTCTAATATTATCAACATTATTAACTTGCATATCTGCATTGTTTGTTTTTCTAAGTATGTCTTCTGGACAAATGGCACCAGCAAGTAAGTATATCAAAAATTATAAGAATCAAGCGCCAAATTATCAATGATAATTAATAAAAAGCAACTACAATCATAGTGTGTATGTGAATGTTTTTTTGTTTGTTTCAGTAAATTCTGTTGCGATGTCTGGTGCAGTGCTACTACCACAAGTCCTTGAAAAAATATTCTCTGCCCTTGTATACTCTCCACCGGATCAAAGTAAAGATACTCGATCTAGAGCAGTCAAAAATGTCAGACGACATGCAGCTTCTCTAATGGTAAAAATTGGTAACAAATATCCATTATTACTTCTTCCAGTATTTGATCAAATTCGAGTAACTGTAGACAATCTTTCACGACATGATGGTCCAGCACAATTAAGTATGCTTGAACGTGTAACATTACAAGAAGCCTTACTACTTATCTCAAATCATTTTTGTGATTACGATAGACAAAGCACTTTTGTTAGTGAAGTAATGCGTGATGCAAATAGTCAATGGATGTCTATTGCAAATTCTGGAGCATTCAAAGGGGCTGCAGAGTTTATGACATATGTTGGTTTAAATAAATCTCCAAGAGTTGATGATCCTTGTGGACAAAATCGAAGCAATTTGGTATTTTGTGTAAATTTATTATTAGGAGCTGTTAAGAGATGTAATTGGCCAGATGATCCAGAACGTGCAACCAGGGGAGGTTTTGTTGTAGCTCTTACTGAATCAGGCAATCCTGTATGTAGGAATCCAGCTGCTCCACATATTGTACCATTATTGCCACATGTTCTATCATTAATTAGAATTTTTAATGAATTATTTACACCTGAAGCACAAGCGATGTTACATGATAGTTACAGTGGGTGTTTGAATATGTTGGAAGTGGAAAGAGCTAATTTATTAGGACTTGTTGGTCATTCTGCAGATGCCAATGATGTGCAAGTGAACCAAAGCCCACTGGAAAGAATGCAAAGATTTTTGACTGGTTTACATGAGAGTTGTTATCATTTAATGGGAGCTGTTGGTTTGAGTCTTGGCAGAGATCTATACAGTTTGCCAGATTTAGGACCTGCAATTGTTACTAGTGTATTAGCATGTTTACAAGTAAGTTTTTTAAGTATTTTCACAAGTACTGTTTATTCAGTGTTGAAACTATTCAAGTATAAATATGTTTCACTTGAGAAAGGTAGTCTCACACCATCAGTGGTTTGGCTATGATTTCTCCTACCTGAAGATTTTAGTGGAGAAAAAAAATCTGATTTATTGAATTCTTTATAATTCATGCAAATGTTGCAAGTCAGATTTTTGTTTTTTTGTATTTTTTTCTTAACATTGTTGTCTTGAAAACTTTCATTTGGCTATTAATTGAGAGTTACCTTGAGGTCTTGACATTTGGGCTTAAAGTCTTAATTTGAATTTTGTTCTTTTCAATCATTTTTATTATTTAGCCTGTTCATTTTTAAAACTAAATTTTTTTATATGCTTGTAGTACATTCCGGATTACCGAATTAGACCTATAATTAGGGTGTACCTTAAACCATTTATTTACTCATGTCCACAACCGTTTTACGAGGTTGTTTTATTACCCATAATGGCTCAAATTGGCCCAATAAGTAAGTATAAAAATTCTCAATAAAAACAATTTTATTAGTTATTAATTTTTAGTGGTATCAAGATTACATAGCAAGTGGCAACAAGTGAATGAACTTCGTGGAAAAGAAGCTCAAGAAGACAATGCTGATGCACAAGAAGTATTGGAAGATATTTTGACTAGAGCATTAACACGAGAATATCTTGACCTTCTCAAAGTTGCACTTGTTGGTGGCAGTTTAACACCAGAATCATCACAAGACACAGGAATGGAAACTGGTGATTTAAGCATGGATTCACCTACACCAACAACTAGAAACAGTTTGGCAACTGAAGTTATTTCAGAACTTGGAACATTATTGTTACGTTCTGAACAAACATGTCAGTCATTAGTTTTAACTGTGTTAGGAGCCCTTTCTTGGATTGACAGTAATGCATCACTCAAAGCAACATATTTAACAGGGCCCATAATTAGGTTATTAGTATCAGATAATTCTTTAAATGGTGAAATGGCTGCTCATATAATGGCAGCTGTTTTAAATGGATTGACTCTTCATGGTCAGCATGAAGCTAATCAAGGATCTTTATTAACTTTAGGAGCACAAATGTACGAAATGCTTAGACCAACATTTCCGGAAGTTTTTGCTGTTATGCAACAGATTCCGGGCATAAATCCAGTAGACTTGCAAAAATTGGATGAACGCATTTCTGGACAAACTAGTAAAGGCAATAAAGTCGAGAAAGTCAAAAAGGATTTGTTCAAGAAAATCACATCTACGGTAATTATCATTATGTATATTTTATAACACTAAATGATTCTTTATATCTGATTTAGGTTTTAATCAAGATATACAAGTGAAACTAGTTAGGCTTCTATAAATTGTTGGTAAATTTAGTTAGTTAAGCATTAATATTCTTAACCAGTTTGAAATAGTATATGTATTGCGATACTTAGTAACTGAAATTTACAGTTAAGAAAATAATATAGCAAAATGAGGTTTACAGTTGCTTATTTCTGTGATCTGTGGTATTTACTGAATATGTATCATATATGTACTATTTTTTGCACAATCATATCTTTATTAATGAAATAGAAAACATCAATTTAAATTTGAATGTAATATTTATTACTCATAATAGAAGTTTTGGATTTTATGTGAAAAAATTAAAAGAAATTGTAATAACTTTTTCTTAATAATTTATCATGTTGGTTTTTCTGATTAGTTTTAGATTAGATTTTAATGTGTGATTTGAGTTATGCTTTCTTGTATAGTATACCCATAGATATTCTGTCTTTACAACATGGGCTTAAATCATCTCAGCGGGTTATTTCATTATCAATCACCTTGAGGAGGGAATTATGTTTATATTATATACTCTAAATAGCTAAGAGTGAAAATATTATATAATTATACAATATTTTCACCTACTACCTTCTAGGTATATAAAACAAACATAATTGTTTTTTTAATGAAACAATCTGCTGAAATAATTTAAGCTCATGTCGTAAAGACACTATATCTATGATTATACAAAATACAATACCTGTGCTTTTTGCAACATTACAGTTTTGTATATGGTTTGTGCATTTTCTGTAACATTTAAAAAAAATAGTTTGGTAGCATCATTTTACCGTTTCTATCAACAATGTAAGTAACATAAAAAATATGATTGTGCAAAAAATTTATTTATTGTCAGTATGCTTTAAAATAACCTTATGTACAAGTGATGAAAATATCTTTTATATATATTTTATAAATGAATGGTAGTTGAGCTATATTTAAAAAAAGAAGCTTATGGATATACAGGGTGTGGCATTTTCGAGGTTCTAAAAAAAAAACTACAAGTTATGGAAAAAAACTTTTTATTTATTAAAGTTTTATATTGTCCAAATGTTGGCACGGATGATGTGCATATGCACATTCTTATCAGAATATCTGGAGAAAACTTGGCTTTCATTCATTCATTCATGAATGGTTTTCTTGAATTTTTGTAGGGTTTGAGGACGATGTTTTTTAAAAACCTCTGTCTTCGGGCAGGTGGTTTGATATTTAATTAGGGTTTTGACGTCTCTTCCGGTCCAGACGGTGCCGGTCGTGCCGGTCACATCTCGATCGGATAGCGGACGTCAAGCTGCGGCTCAAAGAAATGGGCCCTTATCGGCCCTTTAGGCGATCCTGAAAAATCGTTAGACCATATACACTTATAGACACGCCTTTTGCCGACATAGTGAAGCCAACATGATTGGTGCGTGTGATGTCAGGTGTAGGCAAGTACGCGTATAAAGCAAGAAGCTTGATGTTAAACACGTGTATGAAAACATATTTTTACGCGTTTAATCTTTCAAAATGTCTTTGAATCTTGTATATTGCACTTGTTGCAACAAATGGCTTATGACAAAATTCGAAATAAGTCGGACCGTGGGGAACCATAGTGATTAGTAGCTTGTTTTGTTATGGAATCGGGTAGTCTCCACATTTTGAATTTTCCTCCTCTCAAAAGTTTGTCTCTGTTTGCCACCACGGACGTAGAACCTCAGAATTTTATATAGAATATGACATTTAATTTGTTTGAACTTGTTGTTGTCATTCTGTATAATAAAAACTTCATAACTTTTGATGGAGTATGCAGATGCATTTTTTCATTAATCAATCTTTTAAAATATATGTTTTAAAAATGCGTTTTTTACTTTTATACTTTCATATTTTCATGTTGTGATAATTTTTACTTTTAACCATTTTGGTTTATTGGTACTAGTGAAAATAAAATATCATTTTTGTTCTCTCATTTCGTGTTCATTTTAGGGAGATGTAGTTTGTACATTAGTACATTGTTCATTTGTAGAGTTTGTATAAAGTTAGCTGCCTTTTTTTCTTTTTTTTTTTTCTATTTTGTGAAGATGGATTTTATTTCAAAATTAAACACCTGCACAAATTACATCTTTTCCATGTAAAGAGTGATAATATAATTGATGGTTGCGACCTCTACTACGTGATAAAAAATATAGTAAATTGTTTTATTATTTTAAAGAGTGATATGTTTGCACAATTGTTTCACTAAAGCACATACTCTCAAGTAGTACCCTCATTGGTGTGGGAGGTAACGTATGGCTCCGGAGGTTTATGGAACCAAAGGTCATATGAACAACCTATTTCACTGACTCAGTTGATCGGAGATTAGCAGAGATTTTTTGTAAAATTCATATCTAAATTAGCTAAAACTATTCTTGTCAAAATCAAGTGTCACTTGTATGTAAACTAATTTCATGAATTTAAAACTACTAATTTTATTTATTTATTAATGAGTGGAATGTTAATTTGTACACTAATTATAATAATATTGTCTTTATTTTTTGTATTACACACAGAAAAAGGCGAAGTTTAATAACGTAACTCATTAACTTTTAAATTTATTTCAGTTTTTTTTTTCACTAAACAATAATTTAAATTTGATTAATGAAGTCTGCTTGTTTATGTTGTAGTTAAATACAACAAAATTAAACCAATTTACATTTATCATTACTACTATTAATTTTACTGCATTTTTATTCTATTTTTATAGAAGCTTAACTGTACTAGATTTTGGTATTAATTATGTTTTACTATTTTTTTAAAGCTGATTGGAAGAAGTGTTGGACAACTTTTCAAGAAAGAAGTAAAAATTCAGGATCTTCCCAGATTAGCATTTCAAAAAAAGTCTGAAATAAAAGAAGTAGTGCCAGATCTTCGGAATATTTTTAATGCATGATTGTATGTTTCTAGCATTTAGAAATAATTTTTTTAATTTATTTTTTCCTCCCTATTGTGCAGCATTCCACTGTTGTCCAATGACTGGTTTTAAACCTAATTATTATTGTGTACATAATTATTTGTTATTCTAATTGATTTGTTTTCTTATTAATTATTGGATATGTTAATATAATTGATGAGAAGTTCACATCATGGAAATTATATATGAAACAATATAAACGAATGCAGATAATAAACTTGTATTTGTACAATTTTTTTTATCGATGTACTGGTGTATATAAGGAACATTTATTTATTAAATCATCATTTATTACTTTTGAGAGCCGTAATATCCAACTTCTAATAAACTGCCTAGGAAATTACCTAATAAACTATTAGCAGAATAAACAGTTTTTTAGCATAATTAAATATATGCATACATTTATAACAAATAAAAACATTGAGCTAAAACAAAAATTAAATACAATTAAAAGTTAACCTAACTTCTGCTAATAGTTTATTAGGAGCTGGATATTACGACTGTTATATAAAAGAATTAATTAATTACATAAGTAAAATTATACAATTATTTTTGTTTCTTAGTTAATTATTAATATTTTTATTTTTATTGATTTGAAGTTTCTAATGAAATTGATTGAATTGTTATCTATTAATTTATAAATAAATCTTTAATTTATATCATCACTATCCAAACATTCATCACTAAGAGCAAAATGGTATTTTGGTATTTTTATGAATACATATTTAACCACCACAGGATAGGGTATAATATCTTTATTCAAACGCAATCCTATATGAATGGATATACTAAGCCCTGTCAGTATCTGGCGTAGCACAACTTTATTGATTGGTATTTGCTACTTTAGTAAAATTGGTTGATTTGAGATTTGGGTGTCATGACTAGTGATTTTTGTCTGGATGTTAGTGATATTTTACAAATTGTGTTATATTGCATTATATCGCATTTAAATTGCATAAAATAAATGTTCCTGCTGCTAAAACTTTTATTTAAAATATAACCTGAACATTTTTTCACTATTTTTACAAACAAAGCAAATTACGGGTTTGTGCCTGTTGTCTATACAGAATATAGAGAGTAGTGCATTGGGGAGACAATATTGTCAAAACTATTTACGGTTGTGCTAGAGTTGGCATTCGAAAGAAACTGGGACGAAATGGGCATCAACATTGATAAAGAATTTTGCAGAACTGCCGATAGCATAGACCAAGCACAGAAGATGCTCACAAGCCTATTAAAATAAACTTTTCAGAGACGCAGTTTATGACAAACCTTGTGTTGAGCCAGAATATCTAGGCCATGAGTTCAAAATTACTAGAGATAACCAAACATGCTTGGTTAGAGTACCAACGGTTAGATGTTTCAAGTGGAGCCTCCACAGAGTGATGGTGAAACAAATGTATCCTTCAGTGTAGAGTGTAGACCGACAGTGGATGTCAACAGGAGCAGAGGAAGGGCACCAACAAAATGGACAGACAATATTAAGAAGATCCGGGTAAATTAGACGAAAGACCCCACTATGGGAGGCCTCTCCCCATAAGTGGACGCTAAAGGCTGATTTATAATGATGATCGTGCCTGTTGTCTAATGCAATGTGACTGAGTTGTTGCACTATAGAAATTTTGCATTCAGGACCAATAATGGTAAGTTTGCTCACATAATTTTCTTTGCTTATAAAATTCCACATTATGCTTATAATTATACGTGCATGGTTTTTATCTATGTATTTCTATAAATTGCGATACAAAGCGCTTTGCTAAACATTAAACTTATTAATAGTCATTTTCAAAATAAGATTACAATGTAAGTAGTTTGAGGTCATGTTTTGTTTGTTTACATGTTATTTTTAACATAATTTTGAAAATTGCTAATGTTTAATTAGATTTATTGTTGATTATTGTAATAGCGTTTAAAAGAACATTTTTTTAACTTTTGTCTTGACGTAAAGCTTGTTTGATAGTTGTTAATAAAATTTATTCTAAACCAATGACAATAGAGGAAAGTACCAGGTAGCGAATAGGCGATTACACTTGCGGACCACACTATTACACGGTAGTCATTTCTCGGCAATGACGCTACCACCACTCTTCTTTCTTCTTCTGTAAAGTACCTATCTCTCTTGGTCAAACTATTTAGTCTATGGACCGCTAGGGAGCCAAAAAACACCTTATCTTCATAATATGACTATAATTGCACATCTAAATGACCTCACAGGTTTTGAAAATGGAATTGAACTCTGCCAGAAGGAGAACAACAACAAATTGAAAATGTCGGAGAATCAAAATAAAGTACCACAGGGACGTCCTCGGAACTTGGATATTTTATTTAGATAGCTCAAGGGATTGGTGGGAGCCACCGTATATCCGATCTATTTAAACAAAGTTTGAAAGTTTTGGGAGACAATACAGGACGGAGATCTTGATGTAACTACTGGTACATAAGAGCAGGTCAATGACAAATCCTATATACACAGTTGATGAAATAACATAAAGAAGATAAGTCATTTGCAAGGCTCGATTGCATTCAATACTTAGAACGCAATCAGTTGGAAATCTGAAAAAAAACCTACAGAGAAGCCTGCCATATCTGCTGAAATTTGACGTAGAAGCCAGATGGAAAACAAAATATAGGACACAATGAGCTGCCCAACAAATGAAAAGATCATTAAAAGGGCGGAACAACAACGAAGGAGGCTTGGAATAAACTTGTGAAGAAGAAAATGAAGACATTGGGCATCGGATACAAAATAGTGACTGGGAAAGTGGATCTACGATCTCCAATAATATTGACAGATGAAAAACGAATAAGGGTAACTCAATAACTATTTTCCAAACATGATAAAATAACCTGGTCAGAAATATACGTGAACACAGGAAATACCACCATGCATACCGGAAGAAAGCTAGAAGCAGTTTGGGGCAAGGTAACACGTTGGTACAGGATAGTGTACAGGCTACTCAAAGAAAGACTTTTTTAATGAATGGAAGAATTGCACAAACAATTCTTATTAAGAAATCAAATAAACATGAGGACTTCAGCAAACATATGGAAACTGTTTTAACATATTTTAAACACTTGAAGAGCAATGGGTTAACAATGACAGAAGGAACAATCATAATAGAATACGTTGATGATCTAGGTATTGTATAGGGCTTTCCAATAAGAGGTTTCATTTTTATATTTAAAAAACGGGATTTTTTTATTTTATTGTAAAGAGGAAGGTATGTCATTTACATTTGAAAACGATATCAGTCGGCCGCCACGGTTGCAGTACCACATTCTTTCATGAAATTTTCCATGACCAATTCGCACATTCACGAATTCCATCTTTAAGGTCTTGAATCGATTGTGGAGCA
Source organism: Tachinus rufipes (assembly GCA_963932245.1). Lineage (NCBI taxonomy): Eukaryota > Metazoa > Arthropoda > Insecta > Coleoptera > Staphylinidae > Tachinus > Tachinus rufipes. The sequence goes on along the minus strand of OZ010745.1, from coordinate 41,343,386 downwards.
TTGGCATAGACCAGGGGTGGCCAACGCGCGGCTCGCGGGCCGCATGCGGTCCGCCTAGAACATTTTTCTGGCCCGCGAGATTTATCAGACTACAAAATATACACTAAGATTTTTAGTGTTTTACAATAAAAAGATCATCAGGATGTAGAAAGCCAAAGCGAAAGCGATAATGTACATATACTCAAAAGTAAATGCATTTTTGCAAAATAAACTTAACAGAGATAAATAATGAAAATTGCAGTTGAATAAAATTTTAATACTTTGTATTGCTTCCTCGAGCCCTAGCTATTGCCTGCATACGGTGGCCCATGCCACTAATGAGCTCACGAATATCATTTTGTGGAATATTCTGAGATTCTACCTGCCACACAAAGCTCCTTTATTGCGGTTGGTGCAACTGCACGTTATCTAACACGCCTGCTTAGCATGTCCCAACATGTTCTATAGGATTTCCATATGGGGTACATGCAGGCCAGTTAAATTTTCTTATTCCAACTGCAACCAAGTATTCTGTGACGCACCTCGCAAAATTCGGTCTTGCGTTATCATGCATCAGAATAAAGCCATCGCCGATAAATGGAACAAATAGAACTACGTAATTTTTCAAAACTTCAATATACCGCTGTGCATTAAGCCATCCTTCATCAATGACAATCAATTCGGTGCAGGCATCTATTGATATTTCTGCTCATACCATCAGGAAACCTCCATGGCTAAGCTAAGCTTGTTCTTTTTCATCTGGCAAATGTAGATTCGTCAGTAAACAGTACAGTCCTCTATTGTGCCAATGTCCAATTCAAATGATTGCGAGAAAATTGGAGTCTGACTACTCGGTGGCGGGAGTAATTTTGGTCCAGTTGCTGGTTTACAAGATTTTAAGCCAACTTCTTGCAAGTTTCGACAAACTGTCCACACACTCACAGCTGTACCACAAACATCACGGAGTTCGTTTCTGGTCTTCATTGAAGTCACATGATGAATCCGTAGAGTAGTACGAACGATAAATAAGTCATCGATAGCAGTCGTTTTTTGTTTCCTGTCAGATCCCGGCCTACGAGTATTTCTGCCGGTTTCCTTAAACCGCTCAAGTGCTCTTTGGACAATAAAAAGACTGACATGGCTTCGCTTCTTCCATCTGCCACAAGAGCAACAGCTTATGCACAATCTTTAGCACTTAGAACCATAATCAGCACACCAATCTGCTCTGAGAATGACAGTTAAACAAAAACAAACAAGTCAGTAGCCACTTTGATCCTCTGTGCATAATATCGAATGAGGAATAGGTAGTGAAGAACGCTTATTAATGTTCATTAAATAAACTGATAAGTACCATATGTTGTTTTTTTCTACATCCTGGTGGTCTCTTTGATTGTATAACACTAAAAAAATTATTAAAAAAATACCCGGTTTTTTTTATAATGCCTAAAGAAGTAGCCATAGCACCCATATACTCAAAACTAACTTTAGAACTGCGTCTAGTATCATTATTATTATATTATCCAAGTTTACAGTAAAAATAATAGTAAACACAATAATAATAATTCATTGTTTTAATTTTTCACTCCAAAGTGTCTATTGTGGTTCTAAATCTAATATGTATATGGACATAATTTGATATGCGGCCCGCGGAGTTATATGCATTTCCAAAGTGGCTCGCAAGTTAATTTGGTTAGCCACCTCTGGCATAGACCTTATCTTTCACGTAGCCCCAAAAAAAGTCTAAAAGTGTTAAATCACAAGATCTCGGTGGCCAATTGTGATCACCTCTTCGAGAAATAACACGGTCAGGAAACTTTTCTTGCAAAATTGCGATTGTTTCGTTGCTTGTGTGGCACGTCGCCGTCTTGCTGAAAATAAACGTTCACATCAATATCTTCCAATTCCGGCCATAAAAAATCATTAATCATAGCTCGGTAACGCTATCCATTCAACGTAACAGTTGCACCAGCCTCATTTTCGAAAAAGTAGAGTCCAAGCACACCGCCAACCCAAAAACCGCACCAAACAGTGACACGTTGAGGATGCAAAGACTTTTCAACAATCATTCTTGCATTTTCTCAGCCTCAAATGCGACAATTCTGCTTATTAACGTAGCCTCCGAGGTGAAAATGGGCCTCATCACTGAAGATGATTTTTTGACGAAATTCCGGATCATTTTGATGCATTTTAAGGACCCAATCAGTGAAGATACGACGTGTATGGAGATCGACCGGCTTGAGTTCTTATGTTAACTGAACTTTAAAAGCCTTAGGACTTAAGTCTTTATGCAAAATACGGTGTAATGTCGTTTTGTGGAATGTGGGCTACATCAGCAATATTTTCATGTTTTCTTGAGCGATCATCATCATCATCATCACAAACTTGTCTCAACAGCTTAAATTTTTCTACCAGGTTTACTATTGCCGGCCGAGAAGGTGCTTTACGACGACCAAAACGTGCTTTAGTTTTGCGAACTGTGACTGAAAAATGTTTACCATTTTTTTAGTGAATTTTAATAATTTCAATGCGTTGTTGAAGCGTGTATCGTTTCATTTTTAATAATGGCGTAGTTTTTACTTGTCAAATGTCAATAGCTTCAAAATTGACAGCTGCCCAAATAGCCTGCTATTCAAAATGAAACTTCTTGTTGGAAAACTCTTTAGTATGCGGGAGAAGCAATAAAGAAGTTGTAGGAGAAGAATGGGCAACTTAGAAATCTGGATTGAAAAGAAGGGACTGTGTCTACCAAAACTCTTAACTGAAGCGGTAGTGCTAGTAGGTAAATACTCCCTATAACCAATTCGGGAAAAAGAAACAAGCCTGGAAACCGTTAAATACTTTTGGAAGGAATCTAAACATGGGCGCCCATACAGAGGTCTCAAAAAAGTCGCAGCTGCCTTAGACCGGTCAATGGGCGCGTTTAGGGAACGTAAACGTTGACAACTGTTGGCAACTGTTGCCAACATGTTTGCTTTTTACAATGATTGCTATATGAATGCGTTGAATATATCTTGCCAGCCAACAGTTTACCATTTTAGTCAACGGTAAAATTTTAGGTTGTTTAAGTGAATGCTTGCCTGTGTTCAGTAAATTTTCCATTTTTGACAGTAATCAAATTGCGCTGCAAGTCAACTTTTATTCCCTAAACGCGCCCAATGTCTACCGTAAACTGATATAGATCATCACCCAGGACTGCTCTACAGCGCACAATTATTGACACATGGGTTAAAAACACAAAAAATAGCTGAGCTGGAGAAAGTGCGGATAAAAATTGTCATAAGGTATGCGAGCGTATCTACACGAACAATACAAGCTGTGACAAGAACAATATCTATACATCTTATACAGGGAGTTTATAAATGAATGGGATTATGTAATCACTTTAAATATGCCGCCTCTTTAAAACTGTTTACTATACTACATATGTTTTCATATGTTTGCTTGACAGCTGTCAAAGTTGATCTGTCAAAACAAATAGTATAGTAAACAATTTAAAAAAAGCGGCACATTTAAAGTGATTACATAATCCCATTCATTTATAAACTCCCTGTAGTAAGGGAAAGAACGTACACGAAAGGAGCAAACTAAATAGCTAGGACAGACCACTATTCAGATTCGAAGAGGAATGAAGTCAAGGAGGAACAGCAAGCTGGACGAGGAAACTAATGTCAGAGGTGAAACCATTTGGATCATACCTGCACAGAATGAGACTGGTTAAAATGCAAACTGCATCTACAGCGATCAAGAAGATACTTAAGAGCACACGGCACTAAAGCAAGACTTTCGGAAACCAGGGACAGTGGATAACATTGTAACGGGCAAAGTGCCGTTTACTTGTTTATTATTAATTTGTTATTTAAATGTAGGGGATAAATGGTATGCAACTAACGAACTCTTCAAGAAATAAGAGAAATGAGAACGACATACATTTATCCTCTTTGTTGTATAGTTTTTTTTGCAAAAGGAATTTAATTCCAGCATAGTCCGCGGAAATATAGCCAGTTCCATTTTGGAAACGTAAAAGACCCGGTCGCTCTTTATATCGCTCAGCGGATAGTTTACCGTACAACACACGGGGAGCATAAGTTTGCTACCGTTTCCCATCAAGGGATAATATGTCCAAGTTACGGTTTTTAATAAAGAGAGTGCATTAAACATCGGATCTTTTACTGGCGCCCTACACCCTCTTCCAACACCACTAATATCAAGAAGAACCGCCGTAAATACCCCGTAAAGGGTTACAACATAACAAAGCTAATTGTAGAAAGTGAATCAAATAGAGAGCAATAACATAAATTATGCGAAGAAAATAAGATGAAGAGGGAAGCAACAGGTCAAACATGGGCAAATAACAAAAATGAGGAAATACAAGAGAACGTGTTACGGATGGAGCTTATTTTTTTCCAATGTTATGGTATGTAGGTAAGTATTAAATATTAGGGTTGCCAAACATTTTTTAAGATTGTTCTGAATTTGTAATAAATATTCAGAGAAAAAAAAGTGTATATAGGATGTCCGGGGATGAATAGTAAATATTTTAGGTGGTGATAGTATTAACTTCTTTAAGTGGCTTTGATACATGCTATTTACCTAACCATCTATGTGTTGCAAGCACCACTAATGGTAAAGTAGTTAGCATACTGCACTGTTGCATGAAGGGTCGTCGCGAATTTGATTTTCTTATTTGGAGTATCAGTTTTGAGAATTTATTTTTGATTTTGCAAAAAATCGGCCAAACAATGCACAATTCTATAAACTTGCTACTTGTTGGTAGACTGGAGATGACTTTGATTCAGCTCTAAATGGTAGTTTAACAATTTTTCTAAAGGTTGCATTTGAGGTCATATTCTCATAGTCATTCTAGTATCTTCCTTAGATAATCCAGGTGCTTTTCTTTGATATTGACAAAGTAGATTACTATGTTACTAAAATTACTTTGTGGACAAAGAGTGGGGGTTTTAACGAAAGCTGAGAGAATATTAGTCAATCAGATAAACAGCACACCAACAAAACTAAATATTATACAAATATATGCTGCTACCGCTGATAAGGCAGAAGAAGAAATAGAGCAACTCTATAGCTGATATTCTTAAAAAGATCAAGCTTAAGTGACGAATTATCATGGGAGACCTAAATGCAAAAGTCGGATAAGGAAAAAGTGGAGAATCTGTGGGTGGGCACGGATTAATGTCCTTATTGTGCGTTTTACTGCTTTTTACATTGCCACCTAGAAGTCTTACGACTTATTTAAGGGGGACTAACGGCTTATTAGGTGACTCACCCCGGTGGATAAACAGCAAGTTATTATTTTAGTCATATTTTGGGGATTGAACCCCGGACTGAGTCAGCGTGCTAAGATAACGCTCTATAATTGAGTTATCTCACCGTTAAGGCACAAAAAACGAACAACACATGGAGGTCACCCCAAGACAGACTAGACAACATAATTAGGAATCAAATTGAACATATACTAGTGATTAGAAGATTTTGAAATAGCTGCATATCAGTCAAGACATACTCAGTGGCAGATATATCATCAGAGATGTTATGAAGAAAACAACTAAGAAAAAGAGGAATATGGGAAAACTGAAAGAACTAAAAACAGAAGAAACTTTGACAAAATATAATAATAGCTGAAAATGTAAACATTTAACGAAATTGAAAAGATGCAGCAGAGAGACAATTTTAGAATTAAATTATTGTAAAATGTGTAAGAGTTAAGAAGGGGAAGATTAGTTACTCAACTTAAAATAAAGACAATGTTATTATTTTTATTATTATTATAAATCGAAAAAAAAGATAAAGCTGGATGACCGACAAAGTTCATCGAACTCTTGATAATGATCGAACAGATCATCGCCGATACTAATAAGCTAGAAGGACTAAAAGAGGGTAAATTCCCTGGACAAGATAACGTATAGCGAAGTTATTAAATTGCTTGATACAGAAACCATCTGATGGCTAACAAAAGTGTATGTTGACGGAGAAATACTAAAACCATGGCAGGCATCAACGTTCATTACTTTCCTAAAGAAACAAAATGCTAAGTGCTGAAGCGACTATTGCACTATAAGTTTAATGAGCCATCTGCAAAAAATAATTCACTGTAGAATAACTAAGATATGCAAAGAACACATTATGCTCACCCTATTAGGATTCAGAAACATCCTAGGAATGAGAGAAGCATTTCAGTCTACAGGTTCTGCTACAGAGAAGCAGGGATATGGACTGTGATGTTCATATATGTACATATGTTTTATCGAATATCGGAAATCTTTCGACAAAGTACAAAACAACAAACTCATAGATAAATAGGGCTAGAAAACAGCGACCTAAAGATAATCAGCAATTTGAGTTGGATAAAAGCTGTCTCGATACGCATCCAAGGAAAACGATCGAGTGATATCGAAATCAAAAGAGGCGTTTGACAGAACGCATATTCAAGGAAGTGCTAGAAAAAATAACAGGTAGTAATAAAATAAATGGCGTGTATATAAACGGTAGTATGCGCAAACATTTTGGAAAATCTACAAGAGCTGATGAATAGAATAACAGAAGTCAATCAAAGGTATGGTTTCACGCTCAATATTAAAAAATGAAGTACATGCTAATATCCACACAACAACTATGTTGGACAGCTTCTAAGGATCTAGAGACAACAATAAATAAAACGTAGGACTATACATTTGAAATGAAATATTGGGTAGAAAGAGCCAGATCTACATTCCTAAAAATTCAAAGCTCATCAACTACATATAAAAACGAAGATAAGTCTTAATAAGTGTTACATATTTTGTGTTCGGAGTCCTGGAATCTGACGGCGGCGGCTACCGAAAAGAGACTTGGGGCATTTGAGATTGGGCTATACCGCCGTATTCTCAAAATCACAAACCAGAAGGTTCTGGAGAGAATGGGCAAAGAAAGAGAGATATTAATATCAAAAAAGAAAACGAAGCTGGGCTATCTTGGCCATACAATGAGGAACGCTCAACGATATGAACTGTTGCAGCTTATACTACAATGAAAAGTAGATGGAAAAGAAGACTAGGAATGAGAAGAATATTGTGGCTAAAAAACCCTTGAACCTGATTTAATACACATACATACAGTTTAAAGTAAGTAAACTTTTTTTTTGTTTCTAGCAACACTGCTGTTTCTACACCTAATTGAATTATAAAAAAAAATACTCATCATGATAAGCAACGGGTTTAAATAATAAGAAACTCACTCATAGTATTAATTTTTATTTAAATAATTTAAAATTAATTAATAAACATGTCTATAATTTGTAATAATTTAGTCGCAATCTGCACAATCTCGATTGTTTTACATTTTTGTTTTAGTAAGATGGAATGACGAGACACGTTTTCAAGATCAAATTCGTTTATAAAACAAATCGAGAGCGCAGTCGTGTGTGCTGAACACATCAAATTTATAAAAAATATATAGCTTTTTAACAAAAAATTAACAACAATAAATAAATTTAAAATAAATCAATCAACTTTTATGCAAGTTTTATATTTTTTTAAATATTTTTTTTAAATTTCTTTAATTTTTTTTTTGGTGTGTAGGTGTAAGTGTGTGTTTTTGATTTAGATATCCTATAGTTTTGTGTATGAAAATGCAATATCACATTTGAATTGGTTCAAATGTTGATATTGCAGATATTTTTAAATGTGTGATATTAACAACCAGTCTGGCCGCAGTTGTTCGAAGTTTCCATTAACCACTTAGTAGACAGCGGCTAAAAAAATCAAATTATTTTAGTTTTGATTAAAATCATAATAAACAAATTCTGTATTAGAGTTTTGTTAAAAATTAGTTTAAATAATTATAAATCATAATTTACTATCTATAACAGAATTTGTTTATGATAATTTGTTTTTATTATTTACTTTTATTATATATGAAATGAAGCCCAATATAAAAATTGTCGTTAGACAGCTAAAACTAAATATTCTATGAGAGGTTTGGATAATTAGGGTCAACAACATAAAGCTTAGGATATCTACTTACCAATTATGCAGAACAGTTAGTAGGATATATTTATACATTTTTTTCCGTTGGCGCAATAATCATATGAAGCAAATTTAATTTATGATGGAATCGTTTGAACAATTTTACAATGCTATTTGTATACTATTCTAACTAAAATTTCGGTTGTAAAATTGTTCATAAGTTACCGCAATTGCATACAAAAGCTTTATTAAAGTTAAAAGCAAATAATTGAGGTATTATAATGATCTCCAAAAAATATAAAAAAATATCCTACTGAAATCGATTTTCCTCATCCGATCCGTATACTGCTGTCCAAAAAATATGGGCTGTGTTTTGATGAAGAAGCAAAATATCTGAGTACTAGGAGTACTCTATTAGTTTTATGCGTGATGTGTAGAGTTACTTACAGAATGGTCGGATGGGATGTTTATCCCAGAGGTAGCTCCTCTTGACTGGAGAGAGATAAGAATCCCTCAACCAGAAAGGTGACCTGCCCCAGCTACTATAAGGGCGGTATGGGCGTAGAGAAGGCCAGTAATGCCACCAGGGATCACGGGTAATGGCAGACATTGGGAGATAAGGGGATGGATTCATAAGATCGTCATATATGCTCTTACTTGGACGGAAACCACCTAAGGAGAAGATTGGCTGACCGGCGTAATTGTATCCAACTTCAGATGGACGTGGGCCCCATTCACCAGGCTAAAAAGTATATTTTAATATCAATTATTATTACAGTAGTCTATATTTACCTTTACTGGAGTAGGTGAGAGAGCTCTTGGCCAATAGTGGTTAAGTCTGTCCAAAAGGTTAAGACGATCCAAAGAATCCAACCAATCCTTATGGGGATCGTAGGCAGGTTTGCGTTCAGGTAGTGGCCTCTTTCCATATACCAAATAAAGAGGATAACGGCTGAATGGATAAGTGGTATGATAGATGCTTGGTTCTCTTTTCATAACACGATCCATATGATCCTTCCATGCTTGATCAGCATCGTATGGCTTGCTCTTGGAGACGTGGAAAACTAAACGGATTAAATAATTAGCTCCAATTACAGTATAATAAGTAATAAAACAATAAGACACAAATAAACATATTTGGTTAACGTCTGGAAAACCATTTTTTTTATATTTCCACAGATTGTCTAGACGTGGAAATTACATTTAATTCACATTGTTTGCATTCACAACTATTTCGAAGAAGTTTTTTGCCATGCATATAGAATTTTAAAGTATAACTTAACATTTTTAAGCTAATAATAAATCAACATCAAAAATTCTGAAATAACATCCATCTCACTGTATATATGATATGATTTATGATATTGTTTTTAAATTAATTAAATAATAATGATGGGGTATGAATATCTACAAGCAGTTATTTGTTACAATTATCAAGCATAAGCAAGTGGTGATTGATGTTATTTCAGATTGTTTTCAAAACAACATATACTTACTATATGATCGTGTACTGATTGGGGGACAATAGAATAAGCATATTTATTTGCAGCTGAAGCAATACAAATTGGAAAGTAGGTGTCTTACCTTTCATTGTCTTCTCAAAAAACAAAATTTTTTTTTTCACATAAAAAGTGGCTAAAAATAAAATTTATACCATCGAAAAAAAATATGTGATAGAATAAAAACGACAATATATTAATTTATTTTGTGGGGTAAATAAGGTATAAAGCATAATAATCAATCGCCCTGGCAAATGCTGGAGTTATTTGAAGCTTATTATTATAATTATAATTAAAAATGGCTAAGCACATAGATGTTAGTCTAGTGATGATAATAAATGATTTTGTTAAAAACATGGGTTACTAATTCTAACACGTAGTGGATTTGTCTATATTCTTGGTGTACCTAGTAAGCTTATACAATAGCTCAAGCGTTTGCAGGGGCAACTCTCGACCAAAAATTTATAGTTTCCCAATACTTTTTTATTCATCAACACTCATATAAATATATGAATTATTATTATTTACACTTTAATCTACTTGCTGTTTGTTACATTTAGTTACAGAGAGTCTAAAAATTCGAAATAAAAAATAAAATTAAAATTATACAGTGCACACTGTATGTTGTATTCTTCGAATAAAATTACTTGTTAATTTTGCTTGTTCCTACTGTATACTTTCTTCGAGTTGCCAAAAGATGATGTGTGACTCCCCATGATTTTGGCAAAACATTAAAAATTTTCAGTACCGCAGCAAATATCTATAATTAGTGTTCACTAATTGTGTTCTAGATATGAGTGTTTCATTATTATTATTTTTTTGTAGATCAGGACGTATATACACAGTAGAAACAAAAATATGAGTCGGAAAGCTTATAAGATATGCTTATAGTGTATGTGAAGGCGAGACACGTTTAGCCCTTCGATGACGGTTTCCAGGTACTTATTTAACGTCTGGAAGACTTACCAGGTCTGTACCTATCGAGAGAACCGTAGTTGTGGGGGTAGATGGCACGTGGAGAGTAGCCGTAGGTGTCACGGTGGAGTGGGTCGTATCTGTATCCAGGGATATTGATGCGTTCGGCAGCATGGATGGGGTCATCGTAGATTGACTTGCCATATGGCCATGTCGAGCTGAATTCAGGGTAGTCAGAGATTGGTCTGAAAATGCTGGATGGGGTTCTGTGGTAGCTGTCGTTAGCTCTGATATCATCGGAACCTGAAAGACAAAATATACATTGTTTATTTTATTTAAAAAATACATTTTATTTTGAATATAAAATTAGTAGCTTATAAATTTACAGCATTATATGCAGTAAAGAGTTTTTTTTTAAATTCAATTAGTTTGTTATTTGCAATTATAAAATGATACTAGTAAGATTGAATGCCGTTTTTTTACAGGACTAAAAAAATTACCGCATTCTGCCAAAAATGATTTAAGCTCGATTGGCATATTGAAATTTAAACATCTTTTTAACTATACGTTTACATTGTATCATTACTATTTATTTGATATTGAAATTCTGCCATAATGAGACATTTTTGCAGTAGGTGTTAATTGGGTTATCAATTCAGTGTATATCATTATTAAAAACCTAGGCTTCTTGTGTAAATTTTTATACAGCGTAGCTTGTTCCAAAAGAAGGAAATCTTTGCCCAATTAGTTAATGTAAAATGAATAAAAAAATAATTCTTAGTGAATGTTCGTTATAATTTAACAGCAGCAACAATCTTTAATTTAAAAGGTGCTACAATAAGAACTTTTTTAAAAAGTATTCGAACTTAACGTGGTAACCTTCTATGGTGCCTGAAAAGCTTACTTAAAAGTTTATTGTTTTTAAGTTAATAGAAGTAAATAAATGTGTCGTGAATGTGGGTATTTATTGTATAATGCTTACAGATCATTTATTTAGATTTTTTGTGGTTGGGTAGCAATTCTCTATCTGCAAACAATTTGCTCTTGTTTTCTTAATAGCACTTTTTTTTAGAGTTATAAGTTGAGTTGAGAATCTTCTATTGTTGCTATTTTGCGTGTGCAAAGTAAAGTGGTCAAGACTATTTGGCTGGAGCACAACATGCGGTGTCGATGGTGCGTTTGCTATAGTAACTCTAAATATAGCTTATGCATGTATGTCTTTTATTCAGTAACTCACATACATTGTTGACTAGTTTTTTTATTAAACTTATCTTAGGTGTATCTGCATATGCTAAAAAACATGATGTTCAAGCAAAAAAATGATCTATTTTTTGTAACTATTACATATTATTGGTAATGAATGCATTTTATATTGGATATAGTTTTGATTTTTTTTATATTTGAGAATTTGATCATTAGGTTAAAGAGATTTTTTTGGCCGGATTACTAAGTAAGTTTTTATTTTCTTATTTATAAACTAACACGAAAGTGCAGTTATGCCGTGCTAAGGCAGAAAGACGTATCTACATTACAGCTTTTTTGAGTTATTCTTGTAGTTGATTGATGACTAACTATGTATGAAATTAATTGTACATTTTATTAATTAGTAGTACACGTATTATAAGTTAGACCAGGAAAGGATTTTGATATAGCTTGATGTTGTTTGCAATTCTATCAAAATCAGAAGAACCAGACGAGACAAGTATTAAAATGGGCAAAACAATCTTTCTTTACTTGACTTGCGAAAAGTAAATTTTTTTGTCGAAAAGACTTAACATGAGTATATAAATCTCGTAAAAGCTGGGTCTCCTCTTCTAACTTTAAATTGAGGTCGTTCATGTGCTTGGTTACATCGGAATAAAAAGCTAATTTCCATAACCAATTATTGCAAAGTAGCTTAGACAACGAACGACTTTTGTCTATCAGGAAAATATCTATAACCTCCCGGAGTACAAAAAATGTCATAAAATTTTTTCCACGGATAAGCCAGCGCACAGTAGTGTAATATGGAAGGTCATTTTCTTTAATTTTTTCCAGAAACTTGCAAAATTGGCGATGATTCAGCGCATGGGAACTTGTGACATATCCACACATTTTCCGCACAACAATTAGTGGTGAATTATGCAATGTTAAATTATTGGTGCTGATCTCCACTCATTTTCTCTCGCCTTTGAAACCGTAGCGACAACAACTTTATTTTTTTCGACCATTTTTTTGCCGCCGTCAGTTGTGATGCACTTAAGTTCTTCCACCAAAAATGGTTTTGCAAAATTGCACTTTACAATTTTTATTTATTGCTCGAATAAAGATTAATACCTGGGCAATATCCGTTGATTTGTACAAAACTACATTAGATGCCAATTTTTTTCTGATGCGTTACGATATTTTCTGCAATATCATAGATTCTTTGCGCGATAGTGTTTGCCAACAAACTAATTGATTTAAATATTTCCGCTGCAATTTAGCAGTCTTTAATTAATGCTCCGTCGGTAAATTGCTTTTCATATTTGATCAAAGAAAAGTATATTTATTATAATTGCTTCCATGTTTAGCGTTATAGTGGCGTTTTATGTTGTATTCTTTTAGTCAAAGTCCTGCACTCAAAATTTTGCGGAAGGATCAGTGTGGCCCTCGTAAAAAAAAGTTTGGAGACCCCTTAGACCATTAAATCTGCAACTATAATAAAAAAAAGTAGATACGCCTTTTTTCCTTAGGACGGCAGAATTGAGATTTGACTGTGATCTTGTGCGTAAGAACAGCTGATCTATCTTAAATGGTGACATAACTGTTATAGAGCGATATCGTAGCACGCTAACAGTCCGGGGTTTGATCCTTGAAATATTACTAAATAATAACTCTTATCCACCGATGTGGTTTGGAAGTCACCTAATAAGCCGTTGGTCCCATTAATCCTTTTCATGGTTGGAGTTTTCTTATATAATGCCTTTGATTATTCCGGTGTTCGAATTTCTTTTCTAATTCTTCTCCTGATTTTTTTATTCAGTTTTTGGTACTCTGTTGTGTCTTTTGCCGTTTTTGTCTTTTGATCTATAAGCTTTAATCTAGCTGGTCGTAAAAGTAGTTTTTTGTGAATACAGGGTTTGATTAAAATTTATTGTGTTTTTTGGCTTTGCATAATCTGGCGCGTTCAGTGCATTTTCTATGACACTTTTAAGGATAGCCGGTTCTATAGCCCAAACGCAGGGACTAGTTAAAGTCTGCGTTTCTGGAAATAAATTGTTTGCCACAAATGGTTCTTAGAACTGCCATAGTGGCTCCATCTTGTTGAAACTAAATTCCCAGATAGTTTAAACAGCAAGTCTCAAAAAAAATTTAACATTGATCTTTGTTTACGGTGATTGCAGCATTGTTTTTTTTTTAAATTTTTTTTTTCTATATTCTGCTGTTTTGTTTATTATTGAATCCAATTATAGTGAGCTTCTTGGTCGTTTGGCTTTAGTTCCTGCACAGGTTGCATTTTATATGGAAACATACGCAATCTTTGCAACATTTTTTGCAGAGATGTATGTGTTACCTCTAACTAGGGTTAACGTCTAAGTGTACAAGTTTTGGGATCACTATCAATACTTTGCTCCATAATGTTCTGTAAATGTACAGCCGAATGTAGCTTTCTAGTTCAGGGAAGGTTGTTGAACACTTTGTATAAAACTTTTGCTACTAACTTTTTAATCGGTAAAGTTGCTGGCATTTTTCCATTATCAACAAGACGATGGTATGCTTGCTGAGTAATAATAAAGCGTTGCTTATGGCATGTTTGATGGTATACTGAATCAGTTTATGGAATATGGCTTTGATTTGGATTACATATACTTAATGTAACCTAAATCAAAACCATTTATCAAAGCGGATGTAAATAATATTGATTGATTTTTAGTTAAGAAGTTTTATCTCCCATATACGTGCATGTATGTCCATGAATTTAATAAAAATATTTTTTCAAGTGTACATTCATAAGGTAGAGGTGCAGAAAAATATATACAGAAAATGGAGATTGTACTAACGGTATAATATTAAAAAATATAAACTATGTCAGTTTTAAAATTTCAGAATAAATATTCTTTCAAAAAAATGACAAATTAGCAAATATGCAGCAATGATATTTATATAGTATATCCATAGATGTAGTGTCTTTACGACATGGACTTAAATTATCTCAGCGGATTATTTTATTACTATTTCTTGCGGTAGGCAATTATGTTTGTACTATATACCTGGAAACTATTTAACACCTTAGTATTTAAGAGTGAAAATATTATATAAATATAATTTGTTGAGATAATTTAAGCCCATGTTGTAAAGACACTATATCTATGGCTACACTATAACAACTATTGTAATACCACTGAATGAACTAAATTATTTTAATTCTTTGAGAAAAAGTTAGAAATCTTAAATATACATAGAGAATTACAAAAACTGATGTTCAGATGTTTAAGATTTAAATAAATGAAATGTCAATATAAAATATAAATCTACAAAATTGACTTTTGTTTGATTCATTATAACGGTAATTAAGGCATCTATCTACGTATTTGGTTTGATATAAAATGGTGAAGGTTACGGGCACACTTACAATATTTGGAACAAACTACCGACCTTGTGGCCTATCATCACTTTCGATTATTATATTACGACTTCCTACATATTATTTTAGTTTACTCTTAAACTACAGTCTAATATTTTACTTGCAATTGATCAAATGAATTTATTTTCATCGAAATCTTCATAACTATAAATATGTAAAATATATCAATTTAAATTAATATATCAATTTTATTTAAATTTGCTTATGTGCGATGCTATAATATTTGCCAAATTTTATATGTCAACCAAATTTAAAACATAATTTGTTTTGAAAGTTTTCTTATATGATCATTATGAAGGCCATGCATGTATTTACAAATGTTAAGAAAAATAAAATAAAATAAAATAATATTTAACGTATTGGAATGTACTAATAATCTAATTTATATTACCTTGACCGCGTAAATTAATATTCTTTACATGCTTTTTAGAATTGATGCAAACAATATTAAACTAATTTTATAATTTTTTGCAATATATAACAATATTTTGAAGTCTATTTTTTATTGACGTTTTAGGTACAGAATAAGAATTACTTTCCAGAAGTAATATCAAGTTTTGACTTTGGAAATGATATGTTTGTAAATAATATCCATGACAATAGATTTTCAAATTTTTAATAACTATAATATATTATTAAGTTTTTTTGGGCACATTTTATTTCAACTTAGTGTTGATGTTAAATTTTTTTCTAATTAATTTTAAAATTACAAAATTATTCCTTACCCTTTAGGGATCTGACGTAAGATTGCCAGAATTTGGCTTTCTTTGAGGCCGTTTCGTTCCGGCCGATCATCTCAAGGTGGCTTTTAAACATCTTGCTGTCTTATTCTTATGTCTCGTTCGTCCTGTAATAAAATATAAAACCCAATTAGTCTTACATAATAGAATATCAGATTACACTAAAATAAAGTAAAACTCATATCCCATAAATATCACCAATAAAACAAATTGGTGGTATGCGCGTAATTATAATTTTTCGGCGTGATATTAATATGGACGCCCACACACAAGGCGTCATCGCCGATGTAAGGCACCGGGACGTTCTAGTTTTGGTCGTCGAGGCCGTTCATCTATATATAACCCTAGTTTCTAAATTCCTACACGCACACTTATTTCACAAACACGTCCGAAAAGGCCTCCGAGGAAATTACACATTTGCTCCGATTATACACACACCTCTAGAATCCACCAAAATAAAATGCGAAAAATATATATAAAACGGGTCAGGTTGGAGGTTGGCAATGTAGTAATAATAATATGCGAGCAGCTAAATCAGTTGAGAAATGTGTCACGCATTCATACGACTTTCAGGTGTAATTAGTGGGAGTTGGTGGGGGATTGGCTTCAATTATAATAGTGACCTTAACCAATATTCTTGAGCTTTATAGTTGCATCATTTGGATGAAATCGGAATTTTTTTATATGTTGTAATATTTTGGAATATAACAAAGGATTATTGTATTAGAGCCAAACATAATTTGTATTACTAAATTTGGCTGATTACTTCGAACTTGGTTTGTAGTTCAATCTTACAGCCAACTTGCATTATGTAATCTATTTTGAAAACAACTTTTTTTTCGATTTACAATAGGAATATTATATCTAAATATATTCTAAATTCAATTTACGTCGCTTTATAAATATAGTGTTTAGATTTATATTCAACTGAATATATTATAAATATAGTGTATAGATTTATAATCAACTGAAGGTTATTTATGTTTTATTTAGAAGACAATATAGTTTAATTTTAGATTAATATCATTAGGTTAATGTGGTTT
This sequence comes from Tachinus rufipes, assembly GCA_963932245.1. Taxonomy (NCBI): domain Eukaryota; kingdom Metazoa; phylum Arthropoda; class Insecta; order Coleoptera; family Staphylinidae; genus Tachinus; species Tachinus rufipes. The sequence goes on along the minus strand of OZ010745.1, from coordinate 41,326,646 downwards.
TTAATAGTGTATATTTTTAGATGCAAGTTATAAATATCACTTTAATGTTTCTATGTATGCTTTATTTAATTGCTGCTTTAATTGGATTATAAGTGAAGCTGTAAACTGAATGTTCAAACTAAATGATCATATGTTTCTAAATAATTACAGAAGAATAATTTATTATACTAGCAACAAACATTTTAATAAAGTTTATTAGCTTGAATGTCATGAAAGATTTATTGAAATAAATGAAAGTAATATATGATTTAAGCAAAAACAATGCTCAATGCAAACAAAAATATGTTAAATTTATATCTTGATAATGTTGATAAATAAAAATACTAGTTATTGGTCAACTCAATAATGGAATAGTTTATAGCATTGTTGCACAATGCAATTTTATGTTAAATTGGCTCTTGTAGGGTATGACTAAAATGATAATAAAAGTATTAGCAACATTTATTACTAACGTGAAAGTATTAACAGTTTTGGCAACAACATTTATGCATGGGATTTTATTATAAAGAATTTCTATTATGAAATAAATGTTAATTGTTTGAATTGAATTCCAGTTTTGGAATTTTCATAAATATATATTATTTTTTTGTTGTAAGTAAGCAGGTTAGTTCAATATGTTACAATATGTTAATGCTGATTAATAAATAGAATGCAAATAAATTTGTATAACCGTATGCCGTTAGAGTAACACTATATTTTGTTTTTTTTTTTAATTTTAAGAAAATATTAATTTAAATTATATACAAACAAAAATAATTGTATTGTTACTATAATATTTTTATATTTTGCGGATAACAAATTATTTTAACTGTATCAAATGCTTGTAATAGTACGCTTATGGTTAAAGTTTTTGATATATCTTATGTCGCATTGACATTGACAGTTTAGTCACATACATAACCTAGTCATGAATTAATCAATCATCTAAACTATTGAATCACGGTATGCAAATGATAAACATTTCTAACATTTTATCTATCGCAATAGTTGAGATCTATTTTTTATATTTGTCTTTGTTTTGAACTTGATAGTTGTATCACAGCACGTATACAACCTAAAAATAAACCTATAACTTAACCTAAAATAATTGACATTTATAAATCAAAATTTTTTTGTGTTGCTTAACTTTAAAAATGTTGCATTTAATATGTCGTTTTAGGTGAATCTTAGCACGAATATTACTTTAAACAGTTAGAGCACGCACAAATACATAAAAATTTGTTGTTTTGGAATTGACAATTGCGCCACAGTTTATAAATTAAAAACTATTGTTTGTAATTTGTTGTTTTGTGATTGATTGTTGAGTCATGCTTTGTGTACATATAATTTAAAATGTTTGTCATTTTATTTCTTGTTTTATGATTGACATTGTTGACGATACTTACTAATTAATTGAAAAAAAACTTAAAAATTACAGTTTTTTGTATGCACCTAACCTAAAATTATTGCATTTAATCTATCGCTTACAATTGATTGCATCTAATGTTTACGATTGTTGGCAAAAATCTTTTTTGCAAATGTGTTGGGGCCGTACTAACATTTTTTTACTGAGGCACCGTAAAATTTTCAACTTTTAAAGTTTTATTAATTAATATATGTTTTATGACATGTTCATTAAATGAAGTTTTGGGCTACATAAGATTAGACATAAAAGAGCAGGTAATTTTAGAATAGATGAAACTTACACCATTTGATTTCTGAAACCAATTTTGTCGCGTTTTTTGTGTTTTAGATATTAAAGAAGGTCTTAATTTGTCTTATAGGCATAGTTTAAAATATATTTTGTAAACTCAGTTTATGTAGAGAGCCATGCGATAGAAAATAAAGTAGTCTCTTACGCTTCAACGGTTTACAAATCAGCCATTTCAATCATTTTTTGTAAAAAACTAATGATCTCAAATTATAGTTCTATGATGTTTTTTATTTATCTTTGTTCTTGCAGCGTTTTAGGTTAAAGATAAAACATTTTTTAAAATTTCTTCAACTTTGTTAACTAATAGCTTAAAAACTTGGTTAAAATGATTTTGGCAATGTAAACCTGAAAATATATAGAATACAATCTATCAAATTGTGTAAATTTGACAGCAATTAAAATTCTTATCTGCTTTTGAGCTTAGAGAGTAAAAATATCAAAACCTAATTTTGGTACTTAGTGAAAAATATATTATTTGGCAAATCAGTACTTCGTGTGGTAGCTGACACCAACTTTTTTTAAAAATTTTAATTAATTAGCCAAGTGTAGTGGATCATTAGGAATTAGCACAATAAACACTTGCAAGGCATGCTTTTAGGTACAATCTCTTGCTAGCGCAAGCGAAAACACACTTTTTTCTACGTCTAGCTAAACCTTAATCTATTAGAACAAGTTCATATTGTACATCTAAATGTGCATGGTTATCCAATTCATCTATAATGGAGTGCAGCTTGGCAAAGTGAAGAGGGAAAAATGTGCTTTACTTATCACAATCTAGGAGATTAGGCAAAAATCAGATTGTAATTACTACTAAAAAGATTACACTCTTTTGTCACATTATACAATTTGTAAAAACATTTTGTGACAAACCTGATAGTTGACAGCCTCAACAAGATTAAAAAAATCTAATACAACGATCTTAGCAGACAATCTTGCGTTAATTAGTGGTTCATAGAAAGCAAAATGCATATTAATTAATCATCTACATTTACAGGTAGCAGTGGAATAGGTCAAAAACTTAAAAACTATTATTTAGGCATAACCTCCGATTGTGAAAAAACCAAAAAAGTCTAACTAAAAATAACAATAGAGAATGAAACATAACTTAAAGTTAACTTTAAGCTGAATCTAGGGTAATTTATCAAAATTTTATTTTTGGAATAATAGTAGAAGGTTTAAGAGAGAAAACAAATAAGTAATACCGTAAAATGGTAGCACGGAGCTCACAAAAAGAATTCTTCATTGCACTTCCAGGCAAGGGGACCACGTACAAAATAAAAGTTGTTAATTTGTCAATGACTAGGAACCTGTATTATTACTGTAGTAGTTGAATCTATCATACTGAAAAGTTTTTACTAGTTTGTAGACTATTTCATCAAATAATGAGGGTTGTTTTACTTATTGATATGCCAGCTAAAAAAATCATTGTTAAACGTAACACTGTTTTTCAATCACGTATTGTAGTACACGTAAAAAAGTCTACATAACTTTATTTTACAATGTCTAAAAAGTATTCTATTGATATTTTCATATAACTCTTTAATGAAACATGTATGACAAAAAATAATTGATAAACTTTGAGTGAAAAGTTAAAAAAAAACTTTTGCTATTAAACATAGACATACAAGAGTTTATGGAAATTTGAAAGTATTGACTGCGTTTTTATAATTACTAAAATCTACTAAAATTTGTTGTTATATAACATACATAAACAATAAGTAAATAAATTTGAAAATAGTCGTTGTGTTTGCCTTGATTATTTTGATAATTTATAAAGATAATAAATCTTCATACGTTTCTATAATTATCTGCACCACATGCCAATAATAATTAATGTACAATAACTATAAACAATAGATAGGAATAGAAATAGTTATTATTATTATTATTGATTTGCCATTTTTTAATTACAATAATTAAATTTATTTATATATTATGTGTAAATCAAGCTCAACATAACTTTCGATAATATAAGTATATGTACTAAAATACTAATATAATTTATTATTATAATAAATTTCCTTATTAAATTATATTTTTGGAAGCATTTACTTTAAATATAATTTCCACATACAAACTGACGTGCTTGCATTTCTGACAGTGAATATTATTAAGTCATCACAAAATGTTGGCAGTTGCTTTACTCCACGTGCATACATTTAAAACATATCGGGCGACGTTTATTGCGTTGAAAATTTTAAGACATAACTATTTTCTTTGATGCGATAATCCTGACGCTAATTCGGTACCTACATAGTAACATCAACTTCTAAAATTGTCAACTCTTTAGTTTTATATTGCGTTTACGATTGTTTTCTGTTATTGTTGGCAGTGGCGTTTCCTGCAATTTAATTATACAAAGATATAAATTATATAAGTTGTTTGCATTTATGTAACTTTAGTAAATTTATTTTGAAATGTTTTAGAATAAGTAATTTATAATAAATTAGATTAAGTTTTTGGGCACCGAAAACTTTTAAAATAGTATTTTAATAAAACGTTTATTTTTACTTATTTTGCAGTGCTGCAATTACGTCTGAACATTTTTCACTTATGCACTTTACTCACAAGGACCTTTGTGGTTGTAAAAAACAATAGGTGTGTTAATCAGATCATTTTATAGTAAACATTAAAATATTTTTTTAGAATGATTTATTCCGTCGTTGCAAAAACGCATTAGTTTCATTTCTTTCTATTTGTTATTAAAAAGGAACTTTGAATAATTTTTGTTTCTTTTAAATATTCTTTAATATTGAATAAACAAAAAACTAAACTGTAAAAAAAATTGTTAAAACATAAAACTTTGGCATTCAAACGCATCTGAAGTCTATGTTTGTTAAAACAGTTTTGATAGTTCTTTTCTGTATGTTAAATTTTATGTTCGGTCACAGATTGTGACTAAAAATGAACATTTTTTTGCTTTTAATTTGATGGTTCTTGTAAGTATTTTTGATCAATTAATTTGTTGCAATGTAAAAGTTTAAAGGCAACAACTTTTTGTACTTTTTAGTTTTCACTTATATCCAAAGTATTATACATACAACAAAAAAATAAAATGAGGAAAAAATGAAGGTATTGTCATCTACATATGGGTTTGTCATTTGTAACAGATTGTTGATGAATAAAACCAACTTTTACACAAGATGAGAAGTAATTTAGAAATCAATGTAGTGAAAATGACTTTTTGTCAGAGTAATGCAAAAAACTAAAATAAACTAAATTAAAAATTGAATTGTATTGATAAATTTTGCATTTATGTAAATAAATGTTTAGAATATATTAAATACAATATTAAATGACTTTTAAGCTTTATTCAAAATTATGATTATAAACATATCATAATTGATTGCTGTAGTAGAGCCAAAACTAATAATTGTTTTATTATTCCATAAGCATGAATTATTACGTAGTTAGAAACTTCAATTATAAGAAAGATTTATCTATCACATTGATATTTATCTTAAATATAGTCTTACAACAGCTTAAGACCATTCGGACCGCTATCTTGATTTGTAGTATTTTAACGAAAACGACAACTTTGGCTTCATTGCTGTTTCTACATTTAGTTTGATAATCAATTTATTTACCAGTACATTCAGAAAGAACTAAACTGAGATGTCGGGGTATTCTAGGCAATAAATAGTTAGGAAAAAACTAATCAAATATAGAAATAAATGCGTTTTTATGTATTTTTGAATGCATTTTGTTGCTATTTACAAATATAGTTTGACAAAAACTACTATGACATATCATAGCTTAATCTTTTCTGAATGTACTAATAAAAAATAAATTGATTATTAAATTATATGTAAAAACAGCAATGAAGCCAAAGTTGCCGTTTTCGTTAAAATCAAGGTAGCGGTCGGTATGGTTTTAAGAAGCTGTTTCATTCTATTTTTTTTTTTGCTTGATGGATTTAATTTACAGAACTAAACTGACTAGACTATTGGATTACACATTACAATAAAACAAACAAAAAAGTTTACTTTAACCGATCTGAAAATGTTACCTTAAAGAGCCAAAAGTGTTTTATTTACACTCTATAAAGTAAAATTTGACACAGGATCTACTTCTAAATCATTCAGTAAACGCTTTGTCAGTACCAATTTCAAACCCGATTTAGATAAATATCATAACTTAATGAAGCAACATTTATGGATAACAAATAACTTACTTTATGAACGTTTTAATAGATTAGATAGGTATTCTTGGTTTGTAATATCTAAATAACTATTCATATGCCTCTTCTTTATATATTTTATAACTATTCATATGTTTATAAATTAACCAAACCGATCTTATAATAATTTTTGATAAATTAACATGATGTATATTTAAAAATAGTTATGAACATTTTATTACTTACACTTTATTTAATTTTGATTTTTGGTCTTGAATCGACTAGATATTTAACTAGAATATTACTTAAATTGATTAGCAAACCTCTATTATATCATATTTTTCAACGCCCGTTTTATAATAAATAATCATCTATGCAAAGAAGTAAACAATAATTTCTGTCTAAGCATTGAGTGAAGGAATATTAGAAAAAGGCACAACGCTAATATACGTACTTGTGTATGCAAAATATAAATATATATGTACTACTCGCGCAAAAACTAACAACTATCCGCCATCTCTACATTATGTAAACTTTTTGAAATGGTGTCCGAGATTTTGGAAATACATTTATAGGAAAAACATATGCTTTGTGCTGTTTCTAATACTTTTTCAATCAACATTATAACTGCAAGTGCTCATAAAGTTTGATATTGTTGTCAATAATCTACTTGTGATTTGTTGCTAACTTTGTTATTTTGAAAATTTCCGTGAAATCTGCAAAATTGGGCAGAAAAAGAGGTACTTGAAATCAATTTCAAATTTGTAATAAGTTTTTTTTTTAATTTTTGTGCTTGTTTACTTCAGTGTAAAAATTAAAAAAAAATGGTTTTTGGTGTAATATTCAAATAAATTATTTGAAAAGTTATTTGTGTTTTTTGAGTAACAAATTAAATTTGTTTTTTATGTCATTTAGCAATATTTGTTTTCTATAGGTTCATTAAAATGCTTATTTAAAAAAGTATTAATTGTTTTTTTTTAATATCATTAAAACATAATCAAATTTAAGAAGGATTTTTTTGATCATTAGTTTTTAATTTTATACAAAAAAATCTACAAAACACATTTTTTATTAAGTTTAACATACCTACCAGTTAATTAAAATTGAAAATATCTAGCGTATAGTTTTTTAAAATTATAAATATTTATAAAAGTTGAAAATGATAAATGCCTTTAAGTTTCTCTTGATTTTCTGTCAAACTTAACAGAGTCTGTAACATTTCAAATAACAAAGTCAGTCAACACAGGTAGATTATTGACTGCCACACTGGCTAAGGATTATTACCACACAAACAAGCAACTTTTCTAAAGATCTTATGTTTATCTAAAGTTTTGATAAAATAAAAAACCTAAAGTTTAAAAATGAAACTAACATGAAATAAGTTCTTTTATAAGACTTTTGAAGTAATAAAATGTACAATTTGTGATTTCTTGTTTTTATTATTAAAACAGAATAGTATTTAAACAAAAAGTATATTTAGAGTTTTTTAAATGTATGGAAATATTAATAAACTTTCTTAATATGAAGAATATTTAACAAACTTATTTCACACTTTCAAATAAAAAAAGTATAATTCATAAAAAAATAGAAAATCTTTAATTTCTATGTAATTTAAAAACTATTAAAGATTAATTCTTAATCGTGTTTCTTTTTATGATTATAAAAGCATTCTTTATCCTACTAATTGTTCCTTTTTGAATTTTATTCTAATTGCGTATTTCAAAGGTCACATTTCTATTGTCTTGAATGCTACATGAATAAATTACTAGGAGTAATTTGCTGAACAGTTTATGAAATCAGGTTTGTTATTAAACTTATTAATTTGATGATGCTAGCCCATTGAATAATATTAGTTATTAAAACATCATTTATTAAAAAAATTAAAATTATTTTAATATGTTTAAATCAATTATTAATTAAGTTAATCTAATACATAGAACAATTTAATTTAAATTCTAATAAAACTACTAAAATTATTGTATAAAAAATTATAGAAATTCTGTTGACTAATAGTTGACAAATATTTTCAACATACAATGTCCTTGCTATTTAAAAATAGAATGCAATGCTAGAATTACAATATTTTCCAAATTTACAGTTTTTTTCAAACAAAAATTTATACTAATATTTTAAATCCAAATATTAGGTAATAAAAATTTTAAAATTAATTTTAATTTCATATTTTACATTTAACATAAATCTAAAAACAATTAATAATTTATATTATTATTTTAATGAATTATTTTATGTATAAATTAGGGCAGCTTCAATATCAAACCATAACAAGACCTATTTATAGAAGTAATCTGATATAAACTCGCAAAACCATGAATGGGATCTCCAAAATCTAGCTAATTAACATAGATAAGCCAAAAGCATATTAATAAACTCATTTTAATTAAATATTTAGAAATGTGTTCAACTAAAGATTAATATCAAATAATTAATAGTACACACAAACTAATCACTCTGATGATTTATTAATAGTTTTTTTCACGCTTTCCAAAACAAACACAATTGTATCAAATTTATCTGGGCACACAAAAATCCAGTTCCACTAGAAGTATAATACATCCGAGCAAGCCTATGACGTATGTACATTTGTGTTGGTCCGGGCCTAACAAATAGGGCAAGCGCCCGAAAATAGATTCGTCCTATTATAGATCGGTCCGAGGATCGGACAAATGCTGGACCTCTACTATATCTTACAACACTTTATACTTTTCTCAGGATAAATCATACTCTAAATATACTTTAATTTATTAAAAAATATTCAATTTTTCACACAAATTAATCAAATTTCTGCATGCACATATTAGGTTTCCATACATGATGTAAATCACTAATTTAATAATTTAATTTTTAATCAAATCAACAAGTGGCCTTTTCTGAGTAGTATTATATAAACACTAATATTTCTAGTTGGTTTATTCTCAAAAAGCACTTTATAATATTAAAATTTGGTTATGTAAAATAATCTAGATGAGTGTTATTACGCAACAAGTGAATCCGCTTTGAAACTAATCGCGATTAAACAAATAAAACTGGGATGTTCACTAACTATACTTACTCAACCCTCGGTTTGTATTAAAATAAACAATAAATAAATACACACTATTATTATTAATACAGAAGAAGTGTTTCTGGTGCAGTACTAACCTAAGTGTTTAATTTGCGAGTCGTAAGCGGCGACTGGTGAGTTCGGTACTAACTGGTCTGGCGTCGGGACGCTGTCCAAGAGACGTCGTGTGTGTTGGGGGGCAAGCGTCACGCGGAGGCGGTAGCTCTTTGTTTATAACACCATTCATGGGGTACCGCATCAACGCGCAAATTACATTTTATCATCGCATTTATTTTTTTATTTGTACAGCTGATTCAGATGAATAACACAAAGGGAGCATCCATTATCACGCATTATTTTTTATAATAGATTACATTTTACCCGCTGATTATAAATAGATATGCAATAACTGATTATAGTTTGTGAGACGCCTTGTGTTTAAAATTACACTCAAGCAATTGTTACAGGATTGTTGTTACTATTTCGAAAGTTTACCTTGAATAAGCTAGATTTTAAAATATATAATATTCATTTAAATTAAATATTGGGTACAATTATATCATTACATTATTATAAAAAAATAAAATAAATGTTTGTAAATCTAAGAGTTGTGCAGATGTTTATGTTGTTTTTACAATAAATAATTTTCATTGTATGCTTTGGCTTTCATTTTTGACATTATTAACCCAAGATAAATACGAATCTGCATAACATTCAAAGTAAATAAAAAGTAATTATACACACTTTGGAGCTTTCTGTCAAATATTTTACTATAATCATCTACTTACTTACAAACCACGATTATAAAATAGTCATAGAACATAAGAAATGATATTGAAACTGTACAGAACAAAACTATTTTTGATATTTCAATTTTCGTTTTTCTAAATAAAATATATATTAATGCACATAAATCCTAATTAGATTAAACAAGTCGGAAAAGTCAATTTGACTATGAAGTCTATGAAGAATATTAGTTTCTAATTAAACCGCATATTTTTAAATAATTTAAAATTATTTAAAGACATTGAAAGAAAGAAACTTGTACTTGTTGAACATTGTTAATAAATATTCCGATTTGTTTATGATATGTATATTATTAATATTTTAACAGGTAAAGACCAATTTTTGTCTACGACAACACGACGAAAAAGCATATTGACACCTTATTACTAACTTTTTTAATGCTTTTTGGTGAGTGTAGAGTTTTGGCAGAATCTGAATGAAATCTTGAGTGGAGGTGAATCTATTAAATGTATTATTTCATTTGGAGATTTGAATGGTTGGGTACTTTTAAAGTTCTAGGAAAGTATTGTGACAATAAAATAAACGAAAATGGCAGGGAATTGATAAAAAATTAATATTGAACACATAGTTTAAAGAAAAACTTATTCACATGTATACATGGCATAAAGGTGAGTCTAAAACTTTGGTTGACTTTATGGTGTATGATGAAAGATTGACAAGTTTAATTAGAGATACTACTACATTATCTGATTATATTAAAAGTGGACTTTGGTCGTAAATTTAGGAAAGAAAACTAAACAATTAAAAAATAGATTATTTTCAAAAAGACAGTGTCCAAAAAAACATGTGAGAATTCTTAACAAAAAACTAGTTCTACAAGAAAAAGAATTAAATAGGGAAATAGTGAATGGGAACATAGAAAATGTGTGGAATAAAGTAGGTTGCGTAATGTGTACATAAAGAAAAAAACTGAATGCAAAGAAAGTAGTAAAAGAAAGTAAGGAATAAAAGAATCGGAGTAAATACAAAATAAATTTGAAGAAAACAAAAAAATATTCTGGAAATGGGCGAAGTAAGCAAAATAAGAAGTGCAAACAAATATTGTGGTATTTAGAATGATTATGGAAAAATGATCTGGAATGAGAGTAACATTTAGAGAACGCTGGAAAAATATTTTGAGTAATAGGACAGTTTGAATTCTATAGCAAATAAAAAAAACTGGGAAAATGTCGGATAGTCTAATCAAAGACAAAGTATGGTTAAGGAGTTATTGTTAGAGTGAAATGGCAATAACGTAGCCACTCATGCAGTTATGCTGGTAGTCTTGTTGGTATTCCAGGTTTCAAAGATGTAGAGTTTAGAATGATTGAGATATTAACCTCTTGATTTAAATTTTTTTTAATGTTTATTTGTACTTTTTTTTTGCATTATGAATAATTCTGATGTAGTTAGAATAGTTTAATAATGGTGAATGCTCTATGTTTTATCTTTAACTTGAAAAGGCGCTTGTCATTTTGACATTCTCAAGAATTTTTGCAGCTATCTTTTACTTCTGCGACAAAATCTTGGGGTACTATTGAAGATGAAACACTTTGTAGATGATGTAATTTGAGTATCAACTCCGGTCAATAGATCCTTACTGCAGGAATTTTTAAGTTTTTTTGTGTGGTGGCGTGTACACCGGTTCATAGGCAACTTTCTGAAGATGTCGTATAAGTGTGGAGAAGCCCGGTGGCGTGGTTCCAGGTGCTGAAATGTGCAATGACACCGGGAAAGTCCCGGAGTGATCTATGGTGATCAGCTGGTCAAGTTTTTTTTTGGTTTAGGGCTCTCAGATGGGTCGGATTGGCATTGAAACAACATTAGGTTCATCTTAATGGCCGTCTTGAATGGCGACTCTAATGCAGGGGACACAACAGGGATTTTTGCTTTGATCATAGCATTGTACTTTTGTTTAGCGCTCTGACACTGGAACACTGGAGTTTTGATCCTAAAAATATATAAATACTACGATTGGAGCAATGAGCTGGATATAATGCTATGGTCGGGGTAAGGCTTCTCATTGTGTTCATGAAAGGCGGAGTACATATATCCGCGTTAAGATTATCATCCGCTCCCTCCACATGCGATAGCGGGGCGTTTGTTGATGTCGGTTCTATGTTTAGCATTCGTTGTAACCATTTTATTGCCGGGGTAATCATTGGTGATTTGGAGTAAGTGAAGTGTGCTTTGAACATAGTCACGTCTGGTGTTGCACTCTGAAATTTTTTTAGTAATAAAATAATAAATAAATTAACATACTATATTTGGTCCTATTTTTGAGTATATGCTTGACTAGTATTTATTTATTGTTTAATTTTTTTTTTTCCAGTTTTATTACATTACCTTTTTCCGCCGGTTTTTGTTTTTATTAATTGATGATTTTTAACTAGTTGATAATAAATCCGTATCAAAATAATCTGCACTGAACTCCATAGCCTATGAATTTCAGAAAATACAAATTACTCACCAAACAGGTAGAAACATGTCTACTTACTTGTATTATAGAAAACAAGGGTTCAGCGCTAAGACGGTTGCCTATGTGAGGATGACATTTTATTATAGGAAATATTGCCAAACAGGGCTTAAAGGTACCACGGATATTTTTATGTACTAATAAAAAAAACAGCGTTTACCAGTTAACATCTCTAACAAGGTCATTTGGTAGAACAGGGCTAAGACAAGCACTAAAAACTGTCAAACTTAGCCAAAAGAATTAGTGACTGGAATACGTATAGAACCAGTGTAACAGCATACAAGAATGCAATAAAAAAATATTTTTGGAGGAGATATTGTGAAAGCTTTCAGAACAAATCTTGTCTTCAAAAAATTTTAATGCACTGGGAACATTAGATCCCTGCTTATACAAGACAGAAAATATACAGAGTCAGTCAATAGTACTATGCAGAAGCCACTACAGACACTCTTTTTGGGCTTTACGATAATAGAAACTTTTGATCCGGAAGACCTTGAACTGCCAAACAAAAAAGCACATATTTAACCAAGGTAGTTTATAGTAGAGAATCAACAAGTTTGAATTATTCTAGATGCCAGAACCTGATAGGATATATTTTATTATAAGCAAAATGTTCGAGGCAAGTCTAGCACTTTTACACATACCAAGCAGTTGTAGAGCAGTTAACTAATACTAATACTAATATCTACGTATGCTCTGCCTAAATTTTGCAAACCAATCAGCTTGAAATTTTTTACACAAAAACTATTGGACAAGTACGTGAAGAAGCATTAAAGGCTTGGCCGTTGCACCAGCACCAATACATCTACCAGTAGGTAAAATCTTGCAAACTAGCTATACACTAGCTATTAATAAAGTGCAAAAAGACTATCTAAAAAATAGACCTGGGTATATACTATATATACTATATCAAAACTTATTTTAATGGTCTTTATTGCTTTTTGAAGAATAGATTCTCTCATCCGACGTTGGATCAATTTTGTGATCAAAAATTGGATTGTAATAACACTATATAGAAGAAATCTTTTCTTTTTCTTTTAGTCTTTTATTATCTTGGGTGTAGGCCTTTTCTATGTAATTTTTTTATTTTGGACAATTTAGCTCTAGTTTTTCCCGGCGGTCTTTTGGATGTAATTTTTCTATTGTTGATTTTTCCGTGTATTTTTTATGCTTTTTGAGCGCCATCTTGGCAACCCGTTTGTCCATTTTGAGGTTTTGCAATATGGCCGGATCACTTCCATTTTAGTTCTTTTTAGCACGTGTTTTTTTTCAGATTTTTTTATTTTGTTTCTTGTACTGACTAGTAGTTAGGAATTTAGTTGCGATTTTACGTTTTTCAATTCACGTTTTGTATATAATTATAATTAGATTTGTTGGGATTTTTAAAAATGTAAGTATAAATTCTATTTTACCAAACGCTGACCAGCATATACCTACTTTTCTCGATACTTGGTTGTTTGGTTTTCTTTATCACTTTTGATTTTGTGGCCCAATTTGTTTACATTTTTAAGTATTTATTACTTGGAATTTGTTTTATCTAGGTTCATCTGTGAAAAGATGGAGGAGTTAAAGCCAAAGGAAGGTATTTACAAGATGGTGTGTTTTTGCCTCCACTCTGGTGCTTTGTTATGGGCGGCTAACTACGGATACATAACAACAAATGCGATTTTTTCTTTTAAGTTACGCTGATGATCTTACTGTTTTTATAAACAGGATATTTGGGGCAACCGTATCAAATATGATGCAAAGTGCACTAAGCACCGTAGAAAAGTACAAGCAAGAGGAACCCAGGAAAAACGGCTATCATTTCTTTTACAAGACAACAAAGTACCAATGATTTGAAAAGCTTGAAGATGTATACAGCTACGCTCCCTGTGAGAATTACAAAAAATACTAACTAATATAATTTTTGAATGCATATTGTAACACCCAGTATAATCAGATGGCTACAAATACGGTGGTGATCAGATCCAACATTACATACGGAACATTTGTTGGGGTGAAAAAAACACTTTGAAAAATAGAATTACTAAACTAGACAAAAATTATGGAACTTACATGCCAAGTTGCATGAAATGACTAATGATGATGTTAGACTTTATGATAGGTTATTGCATCAATAAAATATTTGATGTGACATTACCGCAGCAACACAAATGAACAAACAAAAGACATTTGGACATAGTCAAAAAACTATTTGGTATATAGATTGGGCTATAGATCAAAATTGCATTAGATCTGGTATATACAAAAGCAAAAATGCTATCTTTGGGTAAACATATTTTAAGCAGAGGTGGCTTCTGATTGAATCGGAAATATATTCTAACAGACTGATAACTATTGTGTTTGATAGCCAAGCGGTATTACACGCATTACGTTTGCCAGTAATACAATTTAAACTGGTTAAGGCTTGTGTAAAATCTGGAAACGTTGGCTACAAATAACAGAACACACTTGGTCTGAATACCAAAGAACCAAGTTTTATAGAAGAAAACTTTAAGGTGGACTACAGTTTGCAAAAAAAAAAAACAGGGACAGTTATTGGACCTGATCTTGCTTTTTGAATTCCATACGAGACCGAAAAAATATAATCCAAAGCAAAGTTGCAGCGGCACTTAGAAACCTGGAAAAACAATCTGACAATGAAACAAACCATAAACGTTTCTGATGTTCTCGGGTCTAGTATTATTAAGGAGTAGAGTTGGGTATAGAAATTTTCAATATGCTTTACAATATTTTTCTTGTTGGCAATTAATACATTTTGTTGATCTTTTATTTTTGTAACCTTATGTTTGTCTGTGTAGAGCTTTGATTTTAAGACTTTTCTGTTGGAGTTGTTTTTTATGATGCTTTTGATTATTCTGGTGATATGTGTTCGCATATCTTTTCTAACTCTTATGTTGATTCTTTTATTTAGTTCTTGGTACTCTGATATGTCTCTTGTTGTTTTCTTCTTTTGCTCTATAAGCTTTAATGTACATGGTTGCACATTTTTCCGGTAGCATATTGAATGTTCGTGATAATTTTTTTTATTTAGTTTGTTTATCTCCGTTGTACTTAAAACGTTGATTTCTTCTTTAATTCTTTCGGGTATTCTTCTTTACTTTGATCTAGTTCTTTGAGGGTGGAAAACTTTTTGTTATGTATTAGTTTGTTTTGGTTGATCTTCAAATTGAATGTAAATGTTGCTCTTACTAGTTCATGGTTGCTTTCCAAACAAAACATTTGTTCAGACTTTCTTATTGTTTGCCAGTAAGTTTATTTTCTTTGCTTGGGTTTTTTGAAGATTGTGTTAAGACAGAACATATTTTTTGTTTAGGTAATTTACTAGTATGTCTTCCCGTTGGTTTCTTTTGCCCAAACCAAAGTTTTCAATCTTCTCAGAATATTATGTTTTTTTGGAAAATCTTGTTATTGGTATTGGCATTTATCTGATTTTATTGCTTTGAACATGTACACTAAAATTATTATTTAATTACTTAGATAACTCTTTCCAAGATGTGATAAAATTTGGTTATTAGGTGCCTTTTTTGGCTTACCAAGAATGCGTGTAAGCAAGTTTTGGATTCAGCCGCCCAATCTGGGTACAGACGCACATTTGTTTTGTCCGTGGGAGCTATTTTATTTCACTTTTACCACTTATATTTGAGAAGCATTCCTTTATCCACCTGGGGGCCACCTGGGGGCGCAAAATGTATACCAATTCATCTTGTAACAGTTATTTTGCAAACATATTATTTTGTCTGAAATCTTGAGCAACTATTTGGGGATATATCAAAATATATATTTTTTCTAAAACAAAATATAGTTCTTATTTTTTTCTCCTCTTAACTATTCAGCATAAGACCAACAACATGTTGTAGTGATGCCAGGATGGATGGCTGTTTTTCTCGGTTCGGATATTTTTTGACGTTCCACTTTCGTACCGCGTCCTTAAAGTGAATTGGGTCCCGTTGTCTTAAAGCAGGAACTTGAGGTAACCCCACCGGTGGAAAAGATGTTGTTCCAAGATTTTAGTCGTCGCCTCGTTAGTAGACGCTAATACGAGCACTACTTGATTGATTTTTTTTTTAAACTTAGTTTTAGCAATATGCTTATACATAATTTATTAATTGTAGTTAAAATAATAAGTTAAGTAATCAAGCTTTTGGAAGTTGTATTAAATACATTAAGATTGCGTATTTTAATCATTTCAGGAACCAAGTTTGACAAATTTTGAATGAAATATTTTTTTAAAATTTTTTAACAAAAAAAGTAGCAATTCTATTTTAAATCTTGCTGAACATAATTAAAATAATGTTTTTTTATTATAAATGTAATAACATAATGTAATCTATTTTCTTATTATATTTTTTGTTTGTTTATTTACTTTTTAGTGTTGTTTACTATAAACATAATTATTATTTCAATTTATTTATAAATATACAAAGAATATCAATATCTACAGAACTATGTAATACTGTTTTTATAACCACCTAACTATTTGAGCAAAAGCCAACAAAATAACACGTCTTACATCATCACAACTTGCAACTGATATAAATCTATAATTGTGTCGTTTTACATTTATATATGTAATATGGTGCATAACTATAAACATTACACAATTTAGAGCATTTTGGCAATAAATAAAATAGACATACAGTGATGTTATTAGGTATATTATTTAATCACTTATAAATCTAATATATTTGACTTCATTATTATTAAACAAAGCTATATTTTTTTGTCAAATCTAACAAATCATTTAATAATAATAAACCCCTATGCAATATTTAGAAATTTAATATTAATCATGCTTGTTGACTGCTGAAAACTAATTATAAAATATAAAAGAGCGTGATTTCCACACTGAAGGTTTTAGATTAATAATTTCTGTATCTGTGTAAAATATGTCTAAATAAATTAATTAATTTTATATTTATAGCAAACAAGGTTATAAGAATTCTTATAAAAATCCGATTGTCTAATGAGATAAATTAATATATTTTTGCAATTCTGAACTATAATATTGACTTTTCAGTTGCCATTTTCGATGTTATAACTACTTACTTTTTTTCACTAGTGAAAAAAAGTAAGCACTTTTTTTCACTACTAATAAAATTTAAAAAAAACAATAATTATCAGAAACTTGCGGATTATACTCCAAAATTGCAAAAAATAGTGTATGTTACACGTGTAAAATGCGTGTTTTTTTACTCGTCGCATTATAGATCTCGTTCTTCGAACTCGATCTATAATTTGCGACTCGTTAAAAAACACTATCATTTTACAACTTGTAACATAAATAACTATTTTAATATTTTTTTGTGATAAATTTATGTGAATTTTAAATTTTTTTATTTTTTTTTTATTGTTTTGTATTTTAAACAAATCAACAATTGCATGTTTTTATTGCAAACAAATTTAATTAATGGTACCAAACTTTAGTAAAGAGAAAAATGTTTTCTTACATCTATATTGATTTTTTAAGAATTGTGCTATTATAAGGGTTTATAGAATCAAACTCAGCAAGAAAACGCCTAAATTTAATTGAATAAAACTTTCACACATTGTAGAAGAAAGTCCAATCCGTGTCCTCAAATTTGTAGAAATTTGATGCAATATGTTGTTTCTCCGCAATTAATATTTAAAAAGTGGCGTTTTTAATTAGTTCTTTATTAATTTTTTACTTGTTACATATAACTTCAAATCTTTAACCAAAAACATGATGACATAGAATATTGTATGTAGTTCAACATATAAAAAGAGTGATGACTAAAATCTTACTGTTTGGATATTGAGGAGGTTGTTGTTTTGTCCTATAAGAGACAATTTTAATTTAAAAACGGCACTGTACGTGTCAATATTTTTCTAGAGAGAAAATTTTACCCACATTTTCGTAGATGTGATAGAATTTCATATTTTTCTATATCAATACTACTAACGGCACCCCAACAGGACTGGGCGACTAAACCCGGCAATTCACCATTCACAGTTAAAACTATTACTGGTTAAAAAGTTTATTACATACTTGTTTAAATTTAAACTACTAAATTATTATAAGTAATAAAATTATGGAAAAATTATAATAACGTATTTGAAAACAGTTTCATTTGATAAGACTTACAAATAAGAATTTTTTTTTGGAGCATTAGTTAATGTCGGTCTTACAGATAAATTTTGCCAAATGAAGCATTGTATCCTTGACAATGCTTTATTTGGCAAGCTAAATTATGCTACTGGTTCATATCAATTGACAATAAATAATATTTTTAAATTACCTCAGCCGACTGTCTCTTGTACTGGGTGCATACAGGAAGGTAAGATTGCTCGCTTTTGGTCGAAAACTAATTGGTTCCGTTTTGCATACTGGCTTTTATTGTTTATTTTCTTCACTGCGCAAAGCAGAAGCGAGCTTTACCAATCAGGAGCGAGCGTTCTTACCTTCCTGTACGCACCCATTGTATCTAAAATAATACAGCATATTTTAAGTTTGCGACCCAATGTTATTTCGAACCTACAACTCCAACACAAAAAAAAAATCTGCACAAAAGTTCTACCAGTTTAACTATTTTTCTCTAGTCTTAGATGATGTAGATTGTATACATTTAACAATTAGTTTGCTTGGCAATGTTCAAAAGTTGTAAAAATTGGGTGCGTGTACAGGAAGCTGAAAACGCTTGGAAACAAAAATATTTATTCAAAATTGTCTTTGCTATCATGCGATGCCGTGGTCGTACAAGACATACTGACAAGGTTTGTAGAACCAAAACAATTGTTTATGCTTGACCCTTGCCCGCTGTGATTTGATTGACTGATTTTGAATAAATTATTAATTCAAATTATCATATCAAGAGAATGTGTTTTATAAAATTAAAGAAATAAATCTTAAACACAAACTAAAGGTTGTTGTTTAAAAATCTGTGCAGTAAACCATTCATTGCCAAATGCTGAAAATGATTTAGAACTGTTGCTTGAAATAGAGTTTGTTTTATACAGACTAAGTTTGTGTAAGAAACGGAGGGATACTTTTAACTTTTTGCTGCAGAAATATAAAAAGATATTTTCTAACAACCCTGGTTTCATTCAATACTACTAACATGAAATTAATTTAATACAAATCAAGCCTTCCCATCGCAAATACACCTTATTTCGAGCAGGTACGTGGGTATATCAATTTAATATACTCTTCTTCGGATTAAAAACTGCGGTGTCGTTTTTGCATGAACACAATCCTGTGGGAATTCTGTGAGGATTTTGTACACATCTATGTTGATGATATTTTGGTAACGTCAAACTCTTTTAAAAAGCACATTTAGATTTGGTTTTTTAAAATTTTAAAAATGTGGGCTTTACCTTAAGATTGGGAAAGTGTATTTTTTTTTGTAAACAAGTAAAATTTTTGGGTTATATATTAGGTAAAGATGGTATACGCCCGGACCCTAAACATGTAAAAACCCTGCACAACTTTTCTAAACCAGCTTCAGTAAAACAACTGCAGGCATTTTTAGGGTAAGTCAATTTTGATCGCACTTTTGTAGATACATTTTTAAGTATTAGCAAACCATTAATTAGACTTTTATAAAAAAAATTTGATTGAATTAGAGGTACCGAACAACAATTAGCTTTTAAGAACATCAAGTCTATTCTTTTTGAGGAAATTCTTTTGTACTACCCAAATCAGATCTGAAGTTTTGTTCTAATATCAAAGTGGCAAACAGCGAGTTATTAGTTATTATAGCAAACTGCTATTAGATAGAGATAGACGATATACCACCCAAAAAAAAAGAACTGTTAAGTATTGCCGGTGCGTTACGTTACGCAAATGACAAATATTTTTGTTGGGTAAGCCTTTTACTGTTTTAACTGATCACAAGTCTTTGTTGTACCTTTATCACTGTCGTCTTTTGTTTTTGCATATAGTTCAATGGGTTATGGCATTACAGGAGTACGAGTTTGACTGACATTCAACATATTAAGGTATCCGACAACATTACGGCTGATGTACTATTCCCATTTCCTACAACTCGTTTGCCAACTCTTTATGAACGTTGTTTTAGAGTAATGCCTTTAAAACCAAACCTATTTTTTGAGTTAATACAGGATGTATATGAATATCAGATAAAAGATGACAAATTAGTGTGAAAACTGTCAAAAAATAAAACACACTAAGGTATTTGTATAAAAACCATCACATCACATTACATAAACTGAGGTTATGCAGATGAGCTACACAAAATTGCAAAGACTTACAAGATTGATGAGGGTGTAAGGGAGAGAAGGTAAACATTATTGATATTGTTCTAAATGATAACTTTACCTGCACGAGCAATGATTTAAATCATCAAGTGCACTTTCCTAGATAAATAACAAGGTTATGTTGACCGAAGGTAGGTAGCTAAAATAAACAAACTTCTCTTGCTTGCCAACAGCCTTGGATGGATGAACTGGTAAGAATAAAGCATTATTGTTTGCCGTAGGAACGTGAAATTCTTCTTAAAAGTGGATAAACAAACAATTGATCAATGGCATATGGATGCAGAAAGCAAGCGAAAACCACTGCATTAAAGATCTCTATGAATTCCCCAGTACAATTATTATGGACAAATTCAGAACTAACAAATCAAAAGCTAATAGTTTCTTAATTGCTTCTTGGAATAATTAAAGTGTAAAAGCCAGGTGAGATTAAAATGTTATACTACTTGGAAAGAAAATGAAATACTAGTCACTAGCTTTATCCTTTTATCAGAAAAAGTAATAAAGCTATAATCACAAGCACCAAAAGTAAAAATAAATATATTAAAAATATACAAAGACGGAGTCCTAATAGAATTTTATAAGCAAATAGAAAACAGTCTAAAATAATAAAAACAAACAAAAATTTATAATGAAGGATTGGAATGCTAATATTGAAAAGAAAAATGATAACAAGAAGATTTTGATTTAGGAGAACACAACGAAAGGAAAGAGAGACGGGTACAAATACATATATAAAGTACCGCCCAGAATACTGTATACTTGGAGAGCACCACAAAACACAGAAGAAAAAGCTGTAAAAAATTAAATTGCATTAAAGCATGACACAGAAAAATAATAATATGAATCTCACAAAGCTTAAAAATCAAAATAATAAAACTAAGGCCAAAGAAAGAATAAATAGCAAAATGCAAGTATTACAAAACCCTTCTAATATACAGAAAAATACAAACAAACAATAAAATATTGTCAAAAAAATTCTTCTGAAAATAGGTTACACAGAACTAAGCTTTGCTTTGCCCTTGCGTTCAAATATATATATGTATGCATGCAACAAATATTGCTTTCTTGCTCTTGATACTTAATATACTGGAGATTTTAATTAATAGCGTTAATAATCCGTCAATAAAATAAACAAGAATTAAAATTACACCAACGCGGTCATAAAAATGAATAAAAAACACGCATGCTAAGATGCTATGTAGGAGGTTCTGCAACGACTTAAAAATGAAGCAAAAATTGTTAAAGAAGTAAAAGCTTGAAAATTAAAAGATCTTGGTCACATGAAAAGAAAAACATACAAACTATTGCAAGTAATTATGCAGGTGAAAATAGTAAGAAAGCGTAGCGTGGAACGAAAAAGAATGTCAGGGCTTTGCAATTTAAGAGAGTGGTGTATTTGCTCTAAAACAATTATTTAGAAAAACAATTGATAGAGTTAAAGTTATCATGATGATCGTTTACTACTTTAACAATGTGACCCAAATAAACATGTATAGAATGGACATTTATATAGATTTTTTATGCTGCTTTGATGACTAACTAAAGAAGAATTCAAAGTACTCTAATTGCAAAAGTTTATAAACTTTGTTATTGAAACAGAAGAGAAACAATTAGAGCTGCACAATAGGACTAAAAACACACATACATATTATTTTGTAAAGAAAAGTTATTTTGCTTTCATATTAGAAGTTCTTGGTAGTCATATTGAGTTGTATTCTTTTTTGTTGTGCGTTACAGCTTTTTACATCATTTCAGAAGTCTTACGACTTGTTTGAAGGGGGTTGATGAGACCAACGGCTTATTAAGTAACTTCCAAATTACAATTGGGTTAGAGAATGCTCCAATAAAGTAGGTTCTATTAAAATAGGTTTTTTTTAATCCAAAACACATGCAATAGATAGTTTTAATTTGGCTCCTTAAGCTTTTTTTAAATATTAATTCAATATCAACTAATAATGTTTGTAATTATATTATAATAATTTATTTTATTAACTTGTTATAAAGCAGAATTTTGAATCGAGTAGTAAAACATCTTTAGATAAAGCTATATTGGTGTGACAAATTTTCTGTAAACAAATTCCTATGAGACCATTATAATTAGATATCTCAACAATGTAACTTTTGCTTGTTAACCTTAAGAAACACTCCACTTGAACCATACAACTAAAAATGTAAGAAAAAAAAACTATGAACATATCTAGATTAAATAAAATCCAGTTATTTAGTTTTAAATAATGTTTATCATTAATATTATAAATAATCAAACGAAAGACTGGTTTGCCATCTAATTATTTGATTATTTATAATATCAATTGTGTTCATAAGAACAGAAATGTTTATTCAAAATTGTCTTCGCTATCATGCGATGCCGTGGTCGTACAAGGCATACTGACGAGGTTTGTAGAACCGAAACAATTGTCTATGCTTGACCCTTGGCCGCTGTGATTCGATTGACTGATTTTGAATAAATTATTAATTCATTTTATCATTAATAATCAATATTGATGAATGGTATGTTTTTTTAAATAAGAAATTATTAATATATTACAAAAATTAGATTGATAGCATTTTTTTTAATAACTTTAATACAATTATTTACATATATATATATATATATATATATATATATATATATATATATATATATATATATATATATATATATATATTTTATCACTTTTATTGTTAAAATGATCAATTTTGACTAAAATTATCTATTGTAATAAAATTATATTAACATCTATTAATAATATTAAATTATTCAACTAAATTACAATTAAGATTTATATTTAATCCCTTTTTATAGTTTTAATTTTAAATTATGAATTCCTTTTCAATGAATTATTCACCAATAAACCTACCTACGCTTATCCGAAACTCACCGGTTTACTAAATATACACACAAATATTATTCACGAATACGCATGACACATCTAAGTGCATATTGCAGAGGTTATTAAAAATGTATCATACATCGATGATACGCAAATAAATACGTCAATTGGCAGATGTAAAAAAATCAAGACGCATACATGACGTATCGATATAAGACAGGAAAATACAAACTGATTGGAGTATAAATAGACAATGTTCAAACAGCGTACATGTTATTTTAACTTTCACGAATTTTGCATTACACAATTATAAATATCCTGCGATTAAATTTGAATTAAAATGGTTAGAGATTATTTTATTATTCGAGTTGCTTAAACTTATATAACATAATGCTGCTGTAATGAATTAGCAAATTAATTTTACAATAATAGAATAAATGAATTTAAAGAAAGTAATTAAAAACTGTAGTGTGTTGTCAGTTTTTTTACTTAAACAAAATTATTCAGGCAGATTATAGGTTATAGGTGGCCATTTAGGACGAATTAAAAAAAGTTAAATAAAAAAAAATTGAGACCAAATCACAGATTGGTAAGTTGCATTAAAGGGTCGGCAGTACGGCAGAGTCGACATGTACAAATACCAGCGCTAACAAAAGTTAGCAACGGCCGCTCTGGTCACAACTTGGATGGGTGAATCCAAAGAAATGCCGAGCGTAGCGTTATTCCCAATATGGGTCTGTTACCTCATATAAGCATCCATACATGTCTTGTGGCTCGGTGTGTCCGACACCTCGACACCTAACGGTAATAAGAGGTTATTGAATATATTATTATATAAGTTGCATTAAAAAGAATATTGTTTGAAAAACTTTAAGTGTCTTACCAAGTGTAAAATTAATAAAGCGGAATAATAAAACTCATTCCTTTGTTGACACATTGATTAGTAAAAAAGTTAACTATTTAATCACATGGTTTTAGAGGAAATATATTAGAAACGATAGACATCCTCCTCCCATGTTTAAAGTCGACTGCGAGTGAAATTTGATAAAAACGAACAGTTTTTATTATTATAAGAAAGTACAAATATTTTTGTATTTTATGTGTCCTTGTGAGTTGAATTTATTTTATAATATAGATATATTGTAATACCTTTCCGAGTAAAAGGAATAATTTTTTTTTTAATATAAATGTGAACTATTATTTTTATATAGCATATTGTGCATCGAGCGTTGTTATCTATTTTGCACGAGTATTAATTCTAAAACTGCAAGTGGCATTAATTCACGAGGAAAACTATTTCAACTAAAAACTGACTTAGTTTGTGGTTTAAAAATTATTTTTTTATATTTGTGGTCTAAAAAAAAATTAAAGTTTGTTTATTAACACTCGGGTGGTGTAGTCAGTCTTTCTGGTTAAAACAGAATGTGTTGTGATGAATACGCCTTCTTCTGGATAAGAAGAGAAACTTTAGTAATAATTAAGGTTGGAATTCCTGAATTTGAGGCAAAATTCTAGATGTGGTAGACTTTGGCGTCGGTGATTAGCCTTGGCAGTAAAAATAGACCAACGTTAAATAAATAAAATAAAATAAAATTTAAAAAACATTTTAAACATAGAAGAAAACCTCATATCCTTTTTTGAACTTAAACCAAAGCAAATTATAAAGATCCAGATCCGCTTTAATCTAGTAGATTCCGATTATATAACTTTGTTAAAAGATTTTAATGTACATAATATTGAATGGTTAAGTCACTTATCTTTTACAACACTATCCAGACAACAAGCTATGGTTTTTGCTGCTTCTTATAATCTTACTAACTTATTCAGCAACCCAACATGTTTTTTTCATGATAGACTTCTTGGTGGAACAAGATTATTATTAGATTTGTATCTTTCAACTATTCCAGAGATTCCAACAATAATGCTGAGGCTGCTTTTAGGAAAATCTGATTATTACTTTTGTTGTAAAATTTCTTTTTGCTATTACCACCACACTTAACCGCGCTTTATTTATCGTTTTTCTAATTAAAAATGAAAGAATATTTTATTAATTTCAACTTTGATACTCATTGCTTGTATTTTAAGGATCCACATATTGCAACAAAAAATCTCGTAGAAACTATTTAGATTGTCATTGAAAAATTTGACTTATTTTATTTTCTGTTATTAAACCAAAACAAATGTACTTGTCTTCAATTCAGACAAAACATTTTAGGCAAAGAGTTTGTCAAAAGATATCTTCTTAAACTAAATACTAGAAAGGCATCAGGTATAGATGAAATTCTATCTATTATTTTTAAAACATTTTCAAAAAAATTAGTTCCTATTTTAACTAAAATATTTGCCTTATCATACAAAAATGAAACACTCCCAAATTGTTGGAAAATTGCAAAAAGGGGGCAAGTCTAATTTTTTAAATTTACAGACTAATTGTATTATTGTCCAATCTGTTTAAAATTTTAGAAACATATTTTAATTTCTAAAAAAAAAACATTAAAAAAATGCATGAAAAGTAACAATGAAAGAAAAAAAAGAACAATAGAAAGAAAGAAAGAGAGAGAAAAAGGAAGAAGGATTCAACTTGAGACTAGAAACATGGAACATAAATATAAAAATAAAGTTGTGGAGATTGTAGAAGAAATAAACAAAGACCATATAGAAATATTGTGAGTAAGGGAAACAAAAAAGAAGGAAACAGAAATTGAAAGAATACATAAAGGATATTAGTTTATATTGTCAGAAGTCAAAATAAAAAATCATGCAAAAGAATAGGAATAATAATATTACCGGAAAGAATAAAAGATATTATAATGGAACGATACGGCAACGAAAGATAATCTCAATACAAATGAAACTAAATGAAGAAATATGGACACTAATAATAGCATATGGCTATGAAAGAAGAAAAAGACAAATTTTTTGAAGAGATTTAAAAGAAAATTGATGAGGTGACAGAAAATATAATAATCATGTGGGATATGAATGGAAGAGTGGGCAGGGAAAACAAAGGAATAGAAGAATGAATGGGAAAAAAAAAAGAGACATGGAATGGAACCTTCTAATATCAATCACAAAAATGTGCACAAATTTACGAGAGCACAACTATCAAGAAATCAATAATAGACTACTTTTTAGTAAGCAAGAACAACTGGAACAAGATTAAAAACGTGAAAGTAATAAGACAAGCAGAAGTAGGAAGCGACCATTACCTACTAAAAATGGACATACAGTGGAATAAGGAAAAAAAAAAAACAAAAAACAAAAAAAAATAAATAAAAGAAAAGATAAAAACATACAAACTAAAACGAACAGAAATACAAGAGCAATATCAAAAGATGCTAAAGAAGAAACTAAAAGAAAAATAAAGGAAAATAGACATTGAAAAAAAAAATGGAAAATATTTAAAAACAGTTTATTAAAAACGGCTAAAAAAACTTGTGGAACAACAAAAATAGAAAACAAAAACATAAAGAAAACCGATTACTAGTCAGAAGACATTAACAGAAAAATGGAAACAATACCTTAACACAAGTAAGATAGAAGACTACGAAGTAGGCAAAATTTAAAAAAGTAAAACAAAAAATAAAAAAAGCCAAACAAGAAATCTTAAATAAAATTTGGTATAGCTATAAATGAGAACTACAGAGAAAACCCAAAGTTGTTTTATAAAACATTAAAACAACTTAAACAAAAAAAGAACACAAGGAAATATAATAACAGACAAAGAGAAAATCATGCAAAGATAGAGACAAAATTTTGTAGAATTGACAGACAATACTACAAAAAAGATTAAGACCGGGGAGAATAAAGAAAATAAACAGGAAAAGTCAAACACAGAAGGAATGAAGAAAACAACAGAAAAAGAAATATTAGAAGCAGTAAAAAACTGAAAAACGGAAAGGCAGCAAGCATAGACAAAATATTACCAGAGATGATTAAATACATCGGAAAAGAAGGAATAACACAATTAAAAGAACTACTAAATGAAATAATTAAGAACGAAAAAACCCCAAGAAAATGGAATATAGGAATCATACTTCCAATATACAAGAAAGAGGATAAAAGAAATTGCAACAACTACAGTGAAATAACAATAACAAATGTTGTCGACAAAATTTTAACTCGAATTATAGAAAAAAAAAGAGGAAGAAAAAAAATTAATTCTACAACAAATAAGCAAAAAACTAATAAAGAAAAAAAAAACATACACATTTGTTTGGTAGATCTCAAAAAGGCTTTTGACAGAATTTGTAGAGAACGATTAAACTAATAAAGAAAACGTATAAAGAAAATTTAAACATAGTGAGAACAAATAATGAGAAATTAAAAGAATTTTTACAAAACAAGGTGTAAAACAAGGATGTGTGTTAATCCCACTATTATTTACAATAGTACTATACAAGACAATTAATGAAGCAAAAAAAAAGATGAAAACACTAAAGATTGAATACTGAAAAATGAAATCAACACAAATTACAAAACAATTATTTGACGATATGGCAATTGTAGCAAAATTGGAAAAAGACCTACAGCACAATATGGATATGTTTATAATGGAACTGACAAAAAAACATAAAAATAAACATCAAGAAAACAAAAAGAAATAGGAACACACAAAATTATAATACAGGAAAATAAAATTGAACAAGTAGAACAGTTCAAATATCTAGGGACAATAATACAGAGTAACGATAAAATATATAAAGAAATAGATAACAAAATAGGAAAAACAGGAAAAATATTTAACATGCTCAAAAACACTTTTTTTAACAGAAAAAAAAATAGAAAAAATTACAAAAACAGAAATTCTAAAAAGAGTAATACGACCTTCGCTAACATACAGCAGTGAAACGTGGACCATGACAGAAAAACAAAAAATAAACTAGAATAAACGTTATGAAAAAATAGAAAGTAAAAGCAGAAAAGACAAAATAAGAAACGAGACACACAGACAGAACTTCTAGATTTGATCAATAAACAAACAAATTGTAGAAGGACAATGAGATAGTTTGGACATGTATGCAGAATAAATGAAAATAGAAACACAAGAAGAATATATGAGACTTAAGCAACGGCAAAAAACCAAATAGGAAAATCAAGAAAGGAGTGAAATGATGCAATAAGAAAAGAAGCAGAAAGAAAACGGACAAAGTGAAAAAAGGTAAATTGAATAACCCACAACCAGAATGAAATGGAAAGACTTTTACAAAATAAAACTTGATTAAAATAAAAATGTACGCCTTACACTGTAAAGGTAGAAAAGCTTAAAATTAAATAAAATAAAATAAATAAAAAAAAAATCTACATTGGACATTTTTAGAACAAAATAACTTCTAATCTCAGATACTCAATATAAATTTTGATCAAAACGTTCAACAACAGATTTTTTGAGTTATGTTAGTTTCATATAAAACTCTACTTTAGACAAACATACAAAATTTTGCAGTGGCTTTTGACATGTCTAAAGCATTTTATAGGGTATAGCATCTTAATCTTATCAACAAGCCTCATATTATAGGTATTATCATAAATTTGTAAATCTTATCAGTAGTTTTCTTGACAATAAAAAAATTATAGTTAGAATTTATGGTTTTCAACTTTGGCCCTAAAATTATAAATGCTGGTGTTCCACAAGGTTCTGTTCTTTTGCCAAATTTATTTTTAATTTACATTAATAAACTTCTTTAAACACCTTAAGCACCTTTCGTACTTTATACTTTCCAAAACCATATTGACAAATATGGCAGAGCGCTTAATTTTTTTAGGTTAGAATCTGTAGCATTAATAAACAAAGACCTTAAAACAATATCAAAATGAGGCACTTTCAATATGGCAAATTTTAACTCTAAAGAAACTCAACTTTTTAATGTTTCAAAATTCAAATCCAAGGTTTTATCAGTTCTAAATATTAAACTAAACAACAAATTCATGTCAAAATCTTCTTCAGTTTGTCTTATAAAGGTTGAAATCTTATATAATCAATAACATAGCTTCAAAAATAACTAGAAAACTAAGATTTCTTTATAGATGTAAAAAGATTTATATTTCTGTTTAGTTATTGCATATACAGGGTGTTTCAAAACATATATAAAAAAATAAAGAGTGGGATTAATCGGCTAATTATAAGAAAAAAAGTTCCCATTAACATGGTTCCGCAAACGCACCGTTTTTGAGATACAAGGTGTACAAAATTTATTTTTTTATTTTTTGACGATATCTTAGGAACCGTTTGAGATACAAAACTCAGCTTTTGTACACATTTTAGCATTAATATTAGCTACTTTTTAAGCGCTTATTCAATTTCTTTCATGTGCCATTGACGGAGATTTTAGGATTGCTTGAGGTTTTTATGGCTCTAATTTCTATGACACTTAGGAAATTTGAATTCTGAAAGCACATTGTGAACTACCAATATTTTCTTCACACAAAAGGTACTTCTAGTCAAAACGTAAACAGTTTTAGGGAAATACGGCATTTTATGATGGAAAACATAAAAAAAAGTAGCAGCATGTTTTGTTGTTGATAAAAACATTTGTTTTTGATCTAGTTGTTAGCGTTCATGCTTTTGAGTTTTTGACAATTGTCGTTTAGTTGTTAAATAACCTTTTTTCAAAAGGAGTCAATATCGCGGAAACTTATTATTTTTATTACCCAATCAATTAGTACTTTGCTTGCGTGGTGATAGCAAAATAAATAATTACAGTGATAGCGAGATGTGCGATATGCATTTTGTTTATGGCGTTGCCGATGAAAATGCAGCAAAAGTTTGTCGAATTTATCAAGAAAGGTTTCCAAACCGACAGGTACCAAATGAAAAAACATTCATTCGTATTGACGAACGTCTACATCAAACTGGAAGTGTACATAAAAGAGCTGCAGGTAATGGGAAACCTTGCCTGCTACCTCCGCAAATTGAAGAAGATGTTTTTCAAGAAATCGAAGACGATCCATCAACTAGCACTAAAAGAATAGCTTTAAACCTAAACCTTAGTCACGTTACAGTGTGGAGGATAAAAAAAAGCCAGATGTTATATCCTTATCACATACAGCAAGTACAAGCCCTTTTACCAGCGGATTTTCCGCAAAGATTGGCTATGTGTCAATGGTTTCAAAAAAGAATTGCGCAAAATCCTCGATTCATGGAACAAGTTTTATTTACAGACGAAGCAAATTTTTCTCGCGATGCGATTATGAATTTTCATAATAATCATGTATGGGCCGACAAAAATCCACATGCTATAATGGAAGACCATCATCAGCAAACATTTTCCGTTAATGTTTGGGCAGGTGTTGTAGGAGACCATTTAATAAGTTCATATTTTTTGCCGTTTAGGCTAAATGGTCAATCATATTGTAATTTTCTTGAAGAAGAGCTGCCAGGAATTTTACAGGACGTTTCGGTTCAATTAAGAAACAAAATGTGGTTTATGCACAATGGTGCTCCTGCACATTTTAGTTTAGTTGCGCGTCAATTCTTAAATGAACAGTATAGGAACCGTTTGATAGGTCGAGGAGGCTCCAGAGTTAGTTTACACTATATCAGAAAATACTGACGAAGAACTAAGAAATCGCATTATTGCATCCTGTAATACGATACGAAACACTCCAGGCATTTTCGAACGGGTACGTCAGTCACTAAAACGTAGGTTGGAAGCCTGCGTTACCGTAGGAGGAAGTCATTTTCAATTTATGTGATTTTTCTTGTATTTTAGGTTATTGCTTAGTTTTGTAAAATAAAGGTTTTGTGATCATGTTGCTACTTTTTCCTTTCGTTCCTGAGATAACGGCAAAAAATTAAAAAAAATATTTTTTTTACATCCTGTATCTCAAAAACGGTGCGTTTGCGGAATCATGTTAATAGATTATAGCCAAAAAATTTCACCTTTTATTTTCCGACACATGTTTTTAAACACTCTGTATAATAAACTTAAAACAAAAAAAAAACCAATTATAAGATTAAAAAAAAAGTAATTAAAATTAAAACAAAAAGTTAATTTTTGTTAAAGATTGTGACAATGGCACAATAGTGCATCAAACAAGTTGCTATCTATTTTGCACGAGTATGAACTTTATGACAACAAGGTCAAACATGGATTATGATACAATTAAATTGACGGAATAAGGCTTCTTCACTTCTACTAACCAATTTAATCAACCAAACACTGACTTAGTTTGTGGCTTAAAAGTTATTTTTTTTAAATATTTGTGGCCAAAAAATTTAATAATTTAAATTCTGTTTATTACCATCTTAAACATAGAAAATCTTATTTTTTTTTTGAACCAAAACTAAAGTAAATAATAAAGATCTAGATTGCTTTAATCTATTAGATTCCGATTGTATTATTATATTTTATCATCTTAATTATTAATTTTGGGTGTTTGTGTCTACAAATGCTCTACAAATTACAAGCATATTTTAGATACAAACGTACAAAATTCAAGGCATTGGCTATAATAGCATATTTTTTAAACTGAACTTTCCCGATAAGACTATTTTTGTAATAGGCATATACCGTTTTTTAAATAAAGCAACTCTAAAATTTTTTCATGTTTTCTTAAAGTTTTGACAAGTTTCTTCAAGGTAATTGTAAAAAATAATTTTTAAACTTATTTAGCAACCCACATATTTTCCTCCTGATGGACTTCTTGGTGAACCAAGATTATTATTAGATTTGTGTCTATAACTATTTCAGACATTACAAAATCTAATGTTAAGACTGTTTTAAAAAATTTTAATCATCGCTTATTACTTCTGTTGTTAAAATTTCTTGTCCTATTACCACTAAATGTAAACCGCGCTTCAGTTATTATTCTAATATAAACATAGTAAAAATGAAAAAGAAATTCTTAATAATTTTGATTTTAATACTCATTGCTTGTATTTTAAGAATCTACATATTGCAGCAAAAAATCTCATAAAAACTATTTAGATTGTCATTGAAAAATTTGTCTAATTAAACAAAAGTACTTGTTTTCAATTCAGACAAAACAGGCAGTTAATAAGAAGCAAAAAACAATTAAGAAACACATCAGTAATTGTTCTAAACAGACTAAACATCATCATAAGAAAATTTGTAAACATTGTGATAATCTAATACAATTTGAAAAACAAAGCTAATCAAATTTCTTAGTTTTCTATAAACAACAAAAATTTCTATAAAACAATAAGTTTATTGCAAGATAGTATAAAATCTTTAATATTTCATTTTTGAAATTACCAAAACAATTTAGTTACTAATCGAAAAAAAAAGCAGATATTTTTGCAAACCAATTTACCTACAATACCGGCTAGTGGTAAAATAATAGGTTCAATTGATTTTAAGCAAAAGGTTTGTAAAAATATTTCTTTTTTAAACTAAATACAAGAACGGCATTAGGTATAAATGAAATTCCAGCTATAATTTTTAAAATATTTGCAAATAAATTAGCTTTCATTTTGAAAATATTTGTCTTTATATCATACAAACATAAAACACTTCAAAATTTTTGAAAAACTGCAAATGTTTAACTTATACCTAAAAAAGGAGACAAGTCAAATTCTTAAAACTATAAACCAATTGCATTATTGTCCAATCTGTCAAAAGTTTTAGAAACATATTTTATTTTCTACATTGGAAGTTTAGAAAACAAAATAACTTTACCTATACTCAATATGGTTTTTGATCAAAACGTTTAACAATAGATTTTGTGAGATATGTTAGTCACAAATGAAATTCTACTTTAGACAAACTTGGAAAAAGTGTTGTAGTGGTTCTAGACATGTCTAAAGTATTTGATAGGGTTTGGCATCTTAATCTTATCAACTTATAAAACTTATTGTATAGGTATTGATCACAAATCTGTAAACTTTATCAGTAAACCTTGACAATAAAAAAATTATAGTTAGAATTGATGATTTGCAACTTTGACTCTAAAATTGTAAATGCTGGTGTTCCTCAAGGTTCTGATCTTTTGTCAATTTTATTTTTAGCTTACATTAATAATTTTCTTCAAATAATTATATTGCATCTTCATACTTTATACTTTCCAAAAACCATATTGACAAATATGGCAGAGCGTCTTGAAATTTCTAGGTTAGAATCTGTAGCTTCAATAAACAAAGATCTCAAATCAATATTTAAATATGGTAAGTTTTAAGTCTAAAAAAAACTCAACTTCTTTCTGTTTCAAAATCAAAATCCAAGGTATTGTCAGTACTAAATATTAAACTAATCAATATATCCATATTTAAATATTTTTCAGATTGTCTTCTAGGGTTTGCAATATTATATAATCTTTTCTAGAGCAACCATGTTGTTGACACAGTTTCAAAAGTACTAGGATTTCTTTATAGATGTAAGCAGATTTTTACTTCTGTTCAGCTATTGCATGTATATAAAACTTATATATGTCTTTATATTAAATACTGTTCACAAGCATAGGAAGGAACATCCAAAACTGCTATCTCTTTTAAATTCTATTCAAAAACAAGCTATTCGGATAACTGCCAACCCAAAACTAACTAATGACTTAGATACTTTACCAAGATTTACGCCGGTGTTGCAGATCTTTGCAGTTTCTATAGATATTTCCATGGACATTCTTTAAACAAAATACAAGACATATTGCCATTTAAACAAATATTTACTTGTACGTACTACAAGGATTGCTGGAAGTTTTAACAATTATTCACTGACAATTCAAATGAGATGCAGGACCGAAACTTTTTAGAGATTTTTCACATGGAGTACACTTCCATATTCAGTATTTTTCTAGATTTATAAACTACAAATATTCAAGGTCAATGTTCAGAGACTGTTTAAATCTAGTTTTTTATCTGGTAGTTTCAGCAAGTGTGGTTTTACTCGTTGAAATTCAAAGGTATTTTTATGTTGTTGTGACATATTAAGTAATTCCTAAATATTACGTTTTGAAATTTAAAAAAAGAAAATTTATATAATAATTTATATTTATTAAAAGAAATGGTTATTTGTAATATAGTAGCTCAATAGTTAAACGTTTTGCTTTATAGTTACCAATGAGAAGGTAATCTCATTGTTGATTTATATAATTAGTTAAATTTTCTTGGCAACTAATTTAATATTACTGATTTTGCAATATATATAAAACAAAAATAAAAACAAATTTTAGTTTTGCATAAGTTGTTAAAGGCGCATAATTTTTTATAGAAGTGTTTGTATACTATTGTCTACTATATTTTTTTTATTGTAATGCTTATAGAAACAATCTGACTCACATTTCTTTTTTGTAATAACTGAATAATAGAAAACATTGTATGCAACGCAATCTTATTTTTTGCAGTGATACAATATTTGAGCTATGTAAACTACGCATTGTGCATACAATCTGCACTTAAAATTAATAATTAGTTAATTGCTTTACAAAAATAACACAAAAAAATTATAGACCTTACAAAGTAATAAATATTAAACAAAAATAATTTATTTTTATTGTCTACGCACATATGTTTGCTGGCAAACATTTCAAAACATAAATTAATCTAGTTTTTATTATCGTTCAAGTAAAAATGCATCTATTGTCCTTCCTAACAGCTGTTGCATAATAGTTATTATCACCATTCGTTTATAAATATCAATAAAAATTACAAATTCAAAGTCAAGCCAAAAAAAGAGTTGAGAACATATTTATTTTTTAATACGTATCAAATATAAATAACCTTTTTTTGGCGATGAATATAAATTTGAAATATCTTTAGACTATTTTAGATCATTTTGTTTGCTTTGCCTAACATAACAATAATATGGAAAAATGCAAATATACCGCGATGTATAAATTGTCTACGTAGTTTTGATTTATTGTTTAGGATAAGGTTATAATTTGGAAAGAGGTTTTGTTTAATTTTATATAATATAGTGTCATAAGTTGTATATGTATGTAATAATTTTACTAATAAGACAATGCAAGTATTTTAAAATATCATATATTACCACTATTAAATTTTAATTTAATTAAAACTACTATTTATAAACATATATAGTGCGGCCACTTTAGTTTGTCCGCCGTAATAGACAATATTAATACAGTGCGATCGAGAAAACGTGTAGTTTACGATGTAGGCAACCAAATATACACTTATTGTAAATATTAAAAAATATATCTTTAGACTGCTTTTGATCATAACTTTAGGCGTAACACATTTTTTGTGGTAATTAATGTAATTTTAAATAACTAAAATAAATACACAATAATAAATTATTTTAAAACATTAATAAAAAAAAAACAGTATAATGTATGAATAAATAAATAAAATGTCAAGTGGTTTCTTCTTACAAGTGCATAGTTTGTTATTTGTGATTTATAAGAATTTATAAGAAATTTTGGAAACTGAAGAGAGTACGACCAGGTGCTATCCTTATTGCTATCAATATTTTACTGCGACTCAAAGGCATTCCGTTCTTGTATAAACATTACAGTATGCGGTACTGTAGTCGAAAAAAAAATTATTGTTATATTATGCAAAAAATAAGAACATTTTGCTACACTAACAAACTTGAGTTTTCTAAAAAACTACTAGTTTTAAACATTATTTACTCAATTATTTATTTTATAAAAGGATACTAAAAGACAAATGGTTCCGCCCGGGATCGAACCGGGGACCTTCTGCGTGTAAA
This sequence comes from Tachinus rufipes, assembly GCA_963932245.1. Lineage (NCBI taxonomy): Eukaryota > Metazoa > Arthropoda > Insecta > Coleoptera > Staphylinidae > Tachinus > Tachinus rufipes. The sequence goes on along the minus strand of OZ010745.1, from coordinate 41,290,803 downwards.
GCAGACGTGATAACCGCTACACTACGGAACCTAATAATAAATTAATATGAACATATAAATTTAAATTTATATCAGCATATAACTACTTTCACTGTCCTCGTTATGATTTTATATATAAACGCTGGCTGCATGTATAAGAAAAGAATAAATGGAAACAAACAGTTGTTTCTATATTTCTAATACAGCACATATATAAATAACTAATGTGATTAAATTCAATTAAGTCAAAAATACAAAAGTTAATTTGGGTGGTTACATATTAATTTGTATATAAAATAAATACTAAATTAAAATAATGCATCATGTTTCCTGATAACACCAATACATTACTACACTACGTAATTTTTAATTAACATCAAAGTCATGATTATATATGTTTAAGTACGTATATTATATTGATTTAATGTATATATTAAGATAGATAATGTTAAAACTGCAATAATAAGTTTCACAAAATTATTATCTAATTGGCTTTCTAAGTTTAATTTTTAAGTATTTTGATACGTCCGTTTATAATAGTTGTGTTATATTATATCACTCACAAACCTATATTTTTAATAAATGGGTCAAAGCCACCGTTGGTGTTATTTTTATCGTTTTAAAAATAAATATGCTTCCAGAATATTAGTCAAATTGATTGTCCATAACAGTCACAAAACTCTAAATATTTTATGCTATTCAAATAGTTTTAATAGTTTTGTAAAGAAATAAATTAACTGAAACGAAGCAATATTTAGTTTAATTTAAATTGTTTTAGAAATAATAGTATATTACAGAACGAGTTAATACATTTTTATTCAGGTAATAATGTTGATACACAATAGCATTTCATAAAAAAAACAACATTATTTTCAACAAAAGTTAATAGATATTAAAAATAATATAGTATGTACAGACTGTGCAGAGTTACCTTAAAAAATTATATATGTTTAAATGATGTTAATTTATATTAAAACGCATTGACTAGACTAGTACATCGGAATTGTAAGTACCAGTTAATTATACTTTAAGTTTAGCGTTAAGTACTCTTTTTTAGAATAATATAATAAAGAAATACGTTAGTAAATTAAGACGTTAAAGTATGCACTTTTTGTTTAAAAATATAAAATACTTATTTTTATTGGTTACTGTTGGTATTGTGAATTAACGTAAAACAGTGTGAGAAAAGTACAGTAAAGCTCAGGTTTTATTATAGTAGAGTTTTTATTGATTTTTGTTTATCAACTAACATGATTGTTTTACATGTCAACTTTATACAATTTTAATATATATGTTTAAAATTTTTCTTTTAGAACATGACATTTTTATGAACTTGCACATTATATTATTATAAATATAAATGGTACTTATAACTGACTAGGATTATATGCAAATAATGCATATCTTTATGTATTAATATGACTAAATACTTTTTCAGTTATTAACACATCAGTTGAAGCAAATTAGTTTATTATTTTTGTGGCAATATTGTACATTTTTATGGCAAACTTTAAATATTTTTCACTTTTTGTGAACTATATAACATTTTTCATTTTTTGTTTATTTTTACTGTATTTATATTAAACTGTTTTAAATTAAAATTTACGTAAGCATTCTAGATAAAATAAAACAGAGATTGATGTTTGGTATGTTTCAATATGTAAAACTTATAGTATTTTTGAGATAATTCTGATCAATTTTTTTAGTTGCTTCTGGAACCAACTAATTAATGTCAAACCTAGATTAATCTAACGTTTTACATTTTTTTTATAGAAAACACAACTATATAATTACACTAAAAGCGTAAAAGTAAACAACGAACTACGCTGAACTGAATAGAGGACTACTGTTGCCGTACATCAAAAATGTGAAATTTGTGCAGTTCGACACTATGCTTTTTTAACTACAATATTTATTGTACGTACATAAAAAAAATTAAATTGTTTATTAAATGTCATAATTTAACATTGATTATGTCACTTTTTCGACGGCTCCATGCGTAATAGGCATTTTTCGCACGCATAATGCGTACGTAATGGAACAAATAAAATAATATACTTTTTTTTAGCAATACCAGTACAGTAAGGAGTAGAAACATACATTATAATTACTTATTCAGTAATATTATATACTGCATTATCCGTTCGCAATATGCTTATTTTGAAAGACGTGCCTATGCAAAGTAAATAGTAAATAGTACATGTTTCCAAATTAATAACAGTTTTACAAATGACAAGTTTTGATATAACTAAAAGTAACAATTAAAGAGTTTTTATCAAGTTGATATAACATTAATTATAAAGTATAAAAGTACAGTGCCCTTTTATTTTAAATAGCACATGTAGTTTTATGAATGAAATGATATTTATGTAAAGATGTTCGACCACAAACAATAAGTTCGATTTGGCAGATTGTCAAAAATTGATCTTCCATGCAAATAACATTCATTTGTAAAATCGATCAAGATTATTTTTTTATATTCTTATCGAATAAAAATAACATTTTTTGCGGTTTATTTTTAGACCAATTGTATTATCATTAATAGCTAATTGGTTGTATAATTATTTATAATAACTTTTATTCATTTTTATACCAAAAAAGTATACTATATTAAAATTTATAAATTGTAATACTAGTTTTCATTTTTTTAACATAAAAATAATATTCAATTTTAAAACAATCAATTTGATTTTACTACTTAAATTTTATGTTTGTTGAAATTTAAAATTAGTTAAATAATGGTTACATGTTTCGTTTTAACGTTGGGAGACTATAAATAATATAATATGATAGGTTTAATTCTAAACTAAAAGTATCGTTTTAGACACCGGCCGGCAAGGCGCAGAATAGAGAAATCTTGTTCACTTCTAATTTACTCGACCCGTCTCAAAATACATCCTTGGCACACTTGGCTTGTTATTTTTAAGATGCGCTTGAAATTGTAGTCTATTATTTCATTTTGTTTTGTGCATATGAAACGCCCAATATTTAGAACAATTATAATTCAATACTATATACAACTAAATACAAAAAATATGTTTTTTTAACTTTTTTGAAGAAAACTTGAACTTGTATGTAGATATTTATTGATTGGTAAATTTTTAAGTTGCTACTTTTTATTAGTTTAATTTTAAGCTCAGAGTACTTACATAATTTTGTTATTGATTTTAAATTAGAATATTATTGAATGTTTCAAGTATTTAAATGTTGAAGTCTAATCTTCCAATCGTTTTTAAGAACGTCCAAAACAGAAAACCATTAGCTGTGAAAACAAACAATATGTATTTTGAGAAGTTAATTCTTTCCAAACATGTCAATCTGAATAAGCATCATTTGTTTGTGATATATTGGCTAAACATTAGTTGTTAATATTTACTTAACGTGGCCAAATTAATGAAACAAGAAAAGCTTTGTAGATGCTCTTTTGCATTAGGTGTGTATACGCATCTCACCCAATAATTTTTTAGTGTTTGGTCATTTTTTGCGCTTTGGAGTTATTAAACAATTTATGTCATACTTTTTTAACATTCAATTGATACGTTAGTCTTGTTATAACATTGATACTAATCTCATATGTTAAAATTTAGTGATATTAGACTGTTTTAAACAATTTTTTTAATTTGACACAAAAACTAATATTAGTACTTAAGCTCTTTATGCCAAACAGTTTGAATGTTTTTTTTTTAAATTAAATCATTTTTACCTTTAAATAATGTTAATATTTTTTTACCAAAAAGTCAAGTTAAAATTATTTTTTGAAAGATTATTGTAAACTGTATATAATTATAAATATAACCATCAAATTTAAATGTGTTTGACGTTGTTTATTGACAATTGTTTGTTCTACGTAGTAGTTTTTCTGTATTTACTGAGCAACATTTTTGTGTATGAGTTCACAATAATGGTTTAAAATGATAACAGTTAGATTACCGTTGCACGCCCACAAATAATTTGAAAAAGACAAAAACATGTCACAAACATTTGCGTATTGTTTCATATAAATTCTATATTAGAAAAATTGAGTAAGAGTTTACTCCAAACAAAATATAAAGTATAAAAGGTGCTATTATCTGCAAAACTATGATAGGATTATTGGTTGGTGATTTGAAAAACTTACAGATTTGTGATCAAGAACTATAATTAACTTATTTTTTTATTCAATCCATTTTTCAAGATTAAATAAATAACAAGCTCAATATTTTTCTGTAAATAAATATTTTATAAATATCACATACCAATTATCACAAAACTTCTATAGGTAACTAATCGTTTCAAATTAAAAATTATTTTTCCATGAAAGGGTAATTAGGGTGATTTTAAATGTCATTGAAGAAAACCTTTATCTAAAGTGTTCAATTTGTTTACATCATCTTTGTTCAATTCAAAATCAAATAATTGTATATTTTGCTTGATATGATCTGGATTACTACTTTTAGGTATTATTATTAATTCTTTTTGTAATAAATACTTTAACAAAATTTGTCCTGATGTTCTCGAATGCTTTTTAGTCAATTCTTTTAAAGCGGGATTATCTAATATATTCAAATGTTCAGGGAGTTATATTTTTCTGAAAAACATGTGGTAGCTCCAGGGCTTCCTAAAAGTAAAAGCAGTCACAACTACATCCAATTCTTTGCAGGCATCAATAAGTTCTTTTGTTGGAAATATGCATGCAATTCAACTTGCAATACGCTTGGTTTTATTATTGCTTTTTTATGGATTTGTCTTACTTGGTCGGCATTGAAATTTGATAATCCAATTAATTTTGTTTCTAAATTATTGTTGTACATGTCCAGTTTGATTGTGACATCTTCATTTTTGGCCGGTTGCAGAGTACCTACATTGCAAGTTAAAGCAAAAGGCATGTGGATCAGGTATAAATCAACGTAATCCAGTTTCAATCTCTCCAATGATAGTTTCAGATATCTTTCCGCATCTGAAGTTCTATTCCCAAAAGATGGAAGCTTAGTTGTAATTAATAAATCCGACCTTTTGATCTTCTCAGTGCCCATCCAGCATTTCAACACAATCCCAATAGCATCTTTATTATTATAAACAAAAGCAGTATTAATATGCCTATATCCGTTCTCTAAAGCAATTTCCAATGACTGTTTAACTTCCTCAGGTGGGGCCCTCCAAGTGCCAAGACCGATGACGGCATCCGTAAACCATTGCTCCCCGTTAACGTCACCTACTGCATCATATTGTGGGTCTAGGACACTTTGGCGCTGCCATTTTGCCGCACCGATTTTATTCACAATAAATAATGTATGATAAATAAAATCTTTAGTATGGTATTTTTTAACATTTTTAATTCTTTTTGTTATTTATTTTAATAGACTATTATTCTTTATACTTTTCAGGTCATTACCTATAACTAAAAAGTGATAATTAATCACCCATAAATTATATTTATTATTATATCATATGAGTCGTTTAGATTTAAAACGAGTTACATCATTTTTTATGAATTTGAGATTATCTCATTTTCAGCAAGTCTATAGTTTTTTACATGTTCCTAGTGATTTTCAAGCTTTAAATCTAGTTTGTTTACATTCATTGTAGCCTATAAGTATTTAGGTTGATTTTAAATCCAGTTAAGTAATAGAACATAAGTTTCAAAACTAGATTGCTATTTAATTACTTATTTTCAGGAATAATGTAAAAATGATAAATGAAACAATGTCTCCTTCTCTGTCTAAGTTTTTTTAAACACTAACAAAATATGTATCCAATATGTTTTATAGAAAATAGTTTTTATAAATTTAACAAAAATATCGAATAGAAATAAATAATAGTACATTCCAATTATACGGGCCAAGGGAACAACATCTCTCTGCAAAAATAAAAATAATGTTTCTTCAATTTCATTTAGAAAAGATATGAAATTAATGTTAATGACAAAATTAATCAATTTATAACAAATTGGTAAGTCATTTGATTTTTTAAAATAAAATTTATTCAAATTAACAAATGTTTTTAATATGTTTTTTAAGTATCTTTAATTGTTTTTAATTGTTTTTATTTGTTTTTCATTGTTTTTAATAGTTTTTAATATGTTTGTAATATGTTTGTAAAATCTTTTTAATATGTTTTTAATATGTTTCATATCATCATCTTTTATATATTTTAGTGCTGAGGAAGAATCCAGAAGTGATTCGAAACGTTCACATTTTGTATGTATTTTAAAAAAATAAAAAATAAGTCCTATATACCGTTTAATTAATTACATTCAACAATCATTGAAGGACGAAGAAAAATAAATAAAGAAAGAAATAATTATTTATTATGTCTTATAAAACAAATCAATTTTTATTATAATGTATATATTTTTTTGTTTTATTTAAAAAGTTCTCGCGCCGAAACGACCAGTGCCGAGGTGTCTTCGCGCCGAATTGGCCGCGCCGAAACGGCGGCGCCAAAGTGTTCCATTCCGTCATATTGTTTATTACGTTCAAATATGTTATATTTATAAAACTGCAACGGGTTAAATTTAGAATTAAACTTGAGCTTGTTAATAAAATTATGATGTCATACTCTATCAAATGCTTTGGTTTAGAACTATTACAAAATTTTCTTCATGTTTGTCTACGTAGAATTTTATTTGTGACTAACATATGTCAGAAGGTCAGTTGTCGAGTATCTGAGATAAAAAATATTTTGTTGCAAGAACTTGACAATGTACAAATAAATATATTTATTAACAGATTGGACAGTTAATGCAATTAGTTAATTAATTTAAAGAACCGGACTTGTCCCTTTTTTTAGGTATACGTACATTTGCAATCTTTCAAGAATTCGGAAATGTTTTTTTTGTATAATAACGGCCGCTTTTACAATTGTCAGATAACTTATACCAGGAATAAATTTATCTACAATATATACCTGGTATAGCATTAGTTATGCTTTTGTTGCGGTCTAAATAACCTATTAAAACGTCAATGATGACTTATAAATTGACGTATAAGGGCCGCTTTTACAATCGTCGGTTAAACAAGGAAAAGCGCTATCTAAGGAGTATATAAAAATACGCTTTTACAATCCCTTATAACTTATCTCTAGTATAGTAATTAAGTTACGCGCAGAAACGGCCATCTTTGTAATAAATAATTTTTTTTTAATGCAAAAACGCGTTACAACTAAAGTAGGATTTGTTGCTAAAATTTTTGCACAGAAGAAAATTGATAATCGTCGAGCATTATTTCCTTGATTGACCTTATCATTGAAATCTTTAAGAAGTTCGTCTTTATTTCTAATTTTAATTTGGGATTCCTTGAATAGAGATTCTACTCGAGTATGTGGGTGATTGAAATTTTACAATGGCCCCGATCACTTTAGTAGTCCTGGCAATTTCATAAAATTTTAATTGTATGTTTTGAGAAAAATATCCAATAATATACTCCTTAGATAGCGCTATGCCTTGTTTAATCGACGATTGTAAAAGCGGCCCTAAATCAAATATTTTAGTTAGAATGGGAGTTAATTTATTTGCAAATGGGTAGAATTTTATTTACACCTAATGTTTTTTTGGTATTAAATTTTAAAAAATAAATTTGAATTTGACACATCATTTTACCACTAGCCGGCGTTGAAGATACAACAATAAGAGGATTTAAAATTGTAGAATTAGATGCAAATTGGTTGGCAAAAATTTTTGCGTTTTCTTTAGGATTAGTAACTAGATTGTTTTGATCGTTTTGAAGATTAAAGTTTTTGTACTACTTTACAATAAATTTATTGTTTTATAGAATTTTTTTTTGTTTATGGAAAACTAAAGAAATTGATTGAGTTTATTGTTTACTTTGGTTTTAGTCAAAAAGAAGATATGAGGTTTTCTATGTTTAAGATGCCAATAAATAAAATTTTTTTTAGACTACAAAAATTAGAATTAATTTTCTGTTTAATTCAAAAACTAAGTCAATGTTTGGTTGACTAAATTGGCTAATGGCAAAGCCTTGTTCCGCTCGTTTTATTGTATCATTCATGTTCAAAAATAATGAGTTGTCAACAAAGCAGTGTCCTTTTGACTTTAGCTGCCTACCATTGCTTTGGTTACTCAATGCTATTGCACATGTATTTTTTGTAGACCAAGGTACTTGTTTAATCATTCCCAACCTTAAACAGTATTATTTGCTAACGGTAAGTGCGCAATATTGTCCAATGTTGGCACAATTTAGCTAATATACGCTTACATTATTCCAAACAAGCCTTAGCTTCTAGATTATTATACCGTTGCCCGTATACCTTAAAATTGGTAAGTTTGCAGTCATTATTTTGTAAAACTTCTACAATCCTAAAATGAGTGATTTGGAAAAAATTCCTTCCAATATAAAAAAGAAGCAAGTAAAGCTATTTCTCAATTGTTCCTTGAAAAACCCAAAACAAAATATAAGTATACATACCACAAGTTTAAAAAAATGGTGCATTGAAAAGAAAGTACACAAATATTCAAATGAAAAAATACTAATATAACATACTTTGCCATTTTATCAACTACTCATAAACTTTTATTTCTTTGAATCTTTTATTTAAGGATATGTACAATGATATCTAATAAAATGAATATTGATATCAGCAAATATTTAGTAGCGTTCTTTAAAAAAAATTGAAAAATATTGATTAAAAAAATCAAGTAAAACAAAACCGATATTGCTAAATTTTTCTAAAAGCAAAAAAAAGAATAATTCAAAAAAGTGGCACTGGTTGTTGGCAGAAGTTTGCAAGCGCATAAAATTGTTAAATAATGTCAAGAACAAAGAGCATTGCAACAATGTTTTTTTATAAAACGTCAAAATGTTACTTTCACAAATATTAAAGAAGTAGACATAGTCCAAATGGTTTGAACGTACTTGGATTTCCACCAAAGTAACATCAAACATGGCAGATTTTTTATCGATGTTTTAAACGTGTACAAAGTAACCGGTAAGCATTAAATCTTTTGAATTCTTGCCAAAACAAACTGCTTTGTATCTCAAACTTAAACATTTGGAAGAATATTCAGGCCATTGCTTCCGTAGGTTATTTACGTCCTTGTTGGCAGATTCAAAAGCTGACAGTAAAGCGTCATAGTGGCATTCTAATACAGTTAGATTGAAAATTCAACAGAAAATAAAATAAAAATAACATCAAAAATACTGGGTAAAACAGAAAATATTTTGGAAAACAATTAAAAAAAAAAACAAAGCTACCAACCATCTTCTTGCGACGGCCAGTTTAAATAACCAAAATTTTACTGTATTATCAAATGTTGCTCTTTTTTCAAAAATAAAAACTGCAATGATGTACTATTAACATTTATAATAAAGAAGCACAAAATCAATGAGATTTTTAATTCACCGGTGTACATAAATAATATAAAAAAACTCTCGTCGTAATACAAAAACGGAATGGCCAACATTTTTTTTTGTTGTTTGAAAAATGGATTGTGGTAAACTGAATTTTGTGCTCGGGTAAAATTTGTTTGGGTTGCTCTATATTAATAAAATATGTTTTTGTAATCTAATTAAAAGATATGGTAACTTTTTTTTAAGGCGTAGAGCAAAACCAATTTGTTAAATAGACGGCGTAATAATAGCACAAAATTGGAGATACTGAGTTAAAGAAAACCCACGTTTTAAAATGTATAGTGTGGCATAATGTTTCACAAAAATAATTGTACTGTTTGTTTATACAAGCATAACCAGTTTAGATTTTATTATTATCAAACGTAGTACTTCTAATGATGCATAGTTATTGGACATAATGATTTGTTAGAGTATAATTGCAACACAATCGGGAATCTGTCACACTACTTAATAGCTACTATTGTATATACTAAGTCTAGTATCATTTTAGTCTTTTTTTATTTGTTGGGTTGATGTATTGCTACATCAAATAACTTTTTGATGCGGTAATTTGTCATCAAGCCTGACTTCATTATTAGAGATTTTTTATACAACACATTTGTTGTTCTCGGTTTGTGAGCCCAAGATTTACGCCTGGTTTCTCCAGCATGTCTTAAGCCCAGAGCTCAAATAATAGATGCCGTTTTTAAAAGTTCAAGCTCTGCAACGTAACCTTAGACTTTCATCAATATTATTTTGTAGGTTTTAAACAATTATTTAATTATTTATGCATGTTGCAACACAAACTTGACATAAGCTGGGTTTGATTCTGAACTGAGCTTGGTCAAGTAACGTCTCAAGTGACGTTGGAGAAACTGAGCGTTAAAGTATTTTACTTTATGCGGGTGTTTTGTATGTAATGTTGGATCTGATTACTAGAGTATATAACTATCTGACCGTACTAGGTGCTAATCCTCATGTGCATCTGACCATTATTTTTGTTGCAAAAAGTACCAAAATTGTCTTTGTAGTGTTATACTGGTATAAAGCGTAAATCTTAAATATATCATTTCCTTTGTCACCGGGAGCGTAGCTCTATACATTTTAATTTGGTTTAGGTCTTTGTTGTTTTGTTGCCTTGTAAAAAAATATCTTTTTTTTGTAGGTGTTAAAAATTAGTCTGGTATTAAACGTAGTTTTAAGTATTTCACTTTCTTTGTCAGCGGGAGCATAGTTCCATACGTTTTATTTTTTTTTACGAATTTGATGTCCTGTAAGACAACCGTTGTTTTTTTGTTTGATACGGTTACTTCAAAATATTTGTTTACAAAGATAGTAATCATCAACGTAACCTAAGGTTGTCCGTTACAAAACATTACAGTAGAAGTAAATGCACATTGCCTTGTGGGTCTGCAACTTTATTTCCTGCAGTTGGTTCATATAGTGATATAGTTACAGTGTGGTTCTTGAGTATAGTTAACCTAATCTCGGTTAAAACGATCTATTTATTGCTTTTCTATTACCATTAAAATAGATTTAAAAGTAGTTAAATGTCAAATGCTTATTTAATGTCCAAAAAGCACCCAAAGCAATTTCCTTGCAATAGATGGTCTTTTTGCTGCTGGTCACTAGCTGGTGTATAGCCAGTTTGCAGGATTTTCTCAACTGGTATGTATTTGTCGAATATTTTTTCCAATATTATTTAGCCATAGCATACGTAGGTTGTTGCGATTTTGGTATAAATACTACTGTAGTTTTAGTTTGTACACTAATTTCTATTTACACTTTTATTTTTTTCTTGTAAATCTATACGTTCTACATAGGTATTTAAATCAGTATTGATTTTTGTCAGTAGGTTTTTAATTGAGTAGCTGTTTGCTTTTCTCCATGTTGTTGCAATTCTGCAGTTACGTGCATCAATATTTTTTTTTTAACTTTGAAAGTTTTATATTGTAGGTTAAATCAGGAATACGTTGTGGTAATTAAACACTTACTTAAATCTACCTTCTTGATGTGCCATATCCTCAGTGGACGTTGGCGATCAATCTGGCCCATCTAATTCTATCTACCGCGGTTCTAAATAATTCAATTGAAGTCTTGCCGGTCCATTGACGCAAGTTCTTCAACCAGGAGGTTCGTCGTCTTCCTGGTGATCTTTTCCCTTCAATTTTGCTTTGCATAATTAACTGCAGAATTTTGTACCTTTCACTGTTGCGCATAATATGACCGAAATATGACAGTTTTCTCTGCTTTATCGTTTTTAGAATTTCTCTGTCCTTTTGCATGCGCATAAGTATAGTTTCATTAGTTACTCGGTATGTCCACGAGACCCTAAGCATGCGGCGATAGCACCACATCTCAAAACTTTCTAATCGCTTGCTGACCGCGTCAGACAGTGTCCATCCTTCTACTCCATATAAGAGGGTTGAGAAGACGCAACATATTAGAACGCGTGTACGAAGTTGGAGGCAAAGGTTCATGTTGCATAATATACTTCTCATTTGGTTGAAAGCTGATCGTGCTTTTTCAATCCTTATTTTTGCCTCTTGACTATGGTCCCATTTGTCGTTCAGGTTTGTTCCTAAGTACGTTATTGATGATACTGTCTGTAGGAGCATTCCGTTCACGTAGAATTGTGCGTTCTCGTTGTTTTTGCTTATAATCATAGTTTTTGTTTTGGATATATTCAGTCTCATATTAAGTTCTTGGCAGGCGTCGACTACTCTATCTATTATCTTTTGTAGTTGGTTAGCGCTGTCGGCGATTAATGCAGAGTCATCTGCATATCGCAGATTGTTGATGACCTGCCCATTTATAATTATTCCTTCCTGTTCTTCTTCCAGTGCATCTTTGAAAAGTTTCTCTGCGTATCGGTTAAACAGTTGCGTAGATAGCACGCAGCTTTGCCTGACCCCTTGCTGTACTGGGAATTGTTCCGACAATCTTGTCTCTACGCGGATGCGTGCGATCTGTTGGCTATACAGGTTTGGTATGATTCGTGCATCTCTTTCGTCTATTCCTGATTGATGTATAATTTGCATTAGTTTGTCGTGGTTGACTCTGTCGAACGCCTTTTCAAAGTCGACAAAACATGCAAAGACGTTGCAGTTCACATCTCTTGCTCTTTGGATAAGTACATTTAGACCGAAGAGTGCATCTCTGGTACCAAGGCCGTTCCTAAACCCGAATTGCGTATCACCTATGTCTTCTTCCAGCTTGTTATATATACGGTCGTAGATAATCTTAAGGAAAACCTTCATGAAGTGACTTGTTAAACATATTGTTCTGTAGTCTTCGCACTTTTTAGCGGTGGTTTTTTTGGGTATTGGTATAAATGTTGATGTTAGCCATTTTTCCGGAATGTGTCTAGTTACATATATATGGTTGAATAGTTCTATGATGGTGTTTAGGTGTTCTTCCTCTATTAGTTTTAGGATGTCTCCTCGAATCTCATCGGGTCCCGGTGTTTTGTTATTTTTTAGTCTTCGTATTGCCTTGATCACTTCGCAACGTGTTATGAGAGGTCCAGTTGATGGTGGGTTATTACTGGTATTTAATCTTCTGTTGTCATCAGTATAAAAAGATTGTATGTATTTTTGCCATCTTGTTACTTTATCATTCATACTTAGCAATGGCACATTGCTCTCTCCACCAGCTTTCCTTGGCGTCTTTAATTTTCCGTTTAATGTGACGGTGTATCTGCTCTTTTCTATGCTTTTCCATTAGATCTAGGATCTCATCTGTGATCCATTTACTCTTCCTGATTTTTTGCGTAGTGAGTAGGTTGTCATTCGCAACTGTTGTCATGATGTTAGTGATTGATTCTATTTGTTGTTCTATGGTTTGAACTCCGGGGTTTTCAGGTCTTACAATGTTGGACATTTTCTCTGCTATCTGTTGTTTCATATGCCCTATAACGTTTGGGTCTTTTATCTTCTGCATGTCAAGTGATTTAGTTTGTGTCTTATTTTCCGTCCTCTTTAGGCGCAATTTGAGTGTTGATAATAATAGGTTATGGTCGGTATATACATCTGCTCCGGGGTACGTTTTAACCGATGTGATGGCGTTTCTGAACCTCTTATTAATTGTAATAAAATCGATTTGATTCTTTACATGGTTCTCTTGAGTGTCGGCCGGCGATTTCCACGTGTATAGCCTTCTAGGAGGCAGCTTATAAAAGGTGTTCATTATAGCGTGTCCGATTTCTTTGCAGAATTGGATTAGCGTTTCTCCTCTCTCGTTTCTGCTTCCTAGCCCATACATGCCCACAGTATCTTCTTCTGCTCCCTTTCCAACTTTCGCATTGAAGTCTCCTAGTAGCACTGTGATTTCTTCTTTCTTTGTTTGCTTCCGTGCTAATCTTATGTCCTCATAGAACTTTTCAATGTCCTCTTCATTTGCATCTCCCGTGGGCGCATAGACCTGAATAATGTTAATTTTGCATGGACTTGAATTCAGCTTCATTATTGCTACTCTGTCTGATATCGGTAGAAATCTTAGAATTGATTTATTTACTTCTTTTGTAACTATGATTGCAATGCCGTTTTTGTTCTGCGGCTGTACATCGCCTGAATAATAAATATGGTAGTCATTTGTTTGTGATTGGCCCGTATTCGGCCATCTTGTCTCGATGCAGCCGAGAATGTCTATTTTCATCCTTTGCATTTTTTTTGTTATATTTGTTGTTTTACCTGCGTGAAACATGCTTCTAACGTTCCATGTTCCTATTCGCTGGGTCTTTATTTTGTATGTTGTTGCTTTGGTTGAGTTTGGTAATGTTATTTTTGTCTTCGTGGTATTGTTCAAAACAGTCCCTCCCGGAGATCCGAGTGAGGGACTTTTTACTCCGGTATTATAATTTGCTCTGAATTTGGCCATATTGATTGATTATACTAGGGATATACATGTGTATCTTTAATGTAGTGGTCTCCCGTTGCCTTCTACATCCTATGCCGTTGACCATACTTATTGGTTCATTCGCCTTTGGGGACTTTTTTCTCCTCCCCAGGACAAGAGGTTGCCCTAACTCATGCCAACTCCTCCACCCGAAGCTGTTGGTTGGCAAGAGGGGGACTGCTTATACCGACAGTCTTTCGGTTGTTGGATGTAGTTTAGTGTCATACCCAGGACAAAGATACTAGAGTATATAACTGGGACACCCAAGTGCACTAAAGTGTTTATGTCAACATCACATTATTACATAACTTGAAAAGCATGGCTTACCTTTTTTGCATAAAAATCACTTTCTGAAAGTGCACACAAAAAATTCCAAAAAATATATTTTAAGAACCAGTCTAATATATACATTACAAAACTCTGTAATAGATTTGTGTTCATTAAAACAAGTAATAGTATAAAAAAAACATTAATTGCTTTTTTATATTATAAATAAAACGTGTATCAAAATACTTTTTTATTTTACTGAAAAATATAATTTAATTTTTTTAAATTTATTCTGATTGTTTAGCCTGAAATATTTATTGTTAATACAATATTATTTAACATTATTAAATGTATGCATAATACATCAATTATTAATATTAGAACAGTGTATTGCACATGCCAACTAATTCAACGCTAAATAAACATATGGATCGCATTATTTTTTTTCTTTAATATTACGAGAATAATAAGTAGCCAAGAATAATAAATAAATTTATTAATATGGAGAATAGCCATGATGTAATGATATTATATTTGCTGATAAATTCCCGGTTTATTGTTATTTGATCTAATGGCAGTTTTACTAGTTTCTAAAATAGCATTTAATTGCAATTTTATATTTACCCTGACCTTAACACATGTTACGGTTACTGCGTATTCATGTTAGAATTGATTAGTTATTGAATGCCAAATAATAAACAAAAAATGCAGATGGCAATTTATCAAGCAAGACATTGCTTAAATAAATTAAAAAGTATATTGTGTTTGGTAGATTTTGGATTGAGTGCTATGTGTTTAAAATGTAATCTTTGTAGTTGTGTATTTTTTTTATGTTTCGTATCTGTCATCCACAAAATTATAAAATATGAGCACGTTGATGAAAAAGGGAAAAATATTAATATTATACAGGATGTCCACACGACGTGAGATCACAACTTTGTAAATGTAATAGAGATTATAAAAACTATAGTTAAATAAATGTATTTTTTTGCGTAGAATAAGGATTAAAAAAAAACAATTGGCAGTTTGTACCTTCTACTGTTCAGTAGTGTCAGGTTTTTTTAACTAAAAACTCTTGGATTTTTCCTTTTTTTTATTAAACTGGCTCTTTGCACTGCGGGCCTTTGATCCTATTGTGCAACGTCATACTTCTTTAGCAACTATGTTTGTTTGATAAAATTCAAATTCTTTTGCCAAAGGTTTACAACAAACCAGTAAGTGTAGCAAAGTTTTTCTTTTTTCCATAAACCCGCGATACATATTGTCTATTTTTATTCTAATTTTATGCATGTGCTTGTCAAGATCACTATGTCCGGATATTAACTCTGTAAATTTTTGAAACTTAATTTGACTTTTTTATATTACAGTTTGGTAGTATGTAATGATTCTGTTAAAAATAGTTTTGAGTGTGTCATTTCCTTTTTTATGTTCTATTTGTGTACCAGATAGTTTCATTGTCTCGCTGTGGTACTATTACATTAAATGTCTTTTTAATGCAATGGCTTTTTATGAAATCCAATCTTATTATGTAACACATTTGTTATACTAGATATGTACGTCTCAAGGTTTGTAGTCTGTACGTTATTTGTCTTGCCTCTGCTTTTACAACTAAGTGAAGTGGCGGTAACAATAGTAGTACTTTTATAGCTGCTGTGGGCCTCCGTTAACAGCAGTTGTGGTTATATTATCCAGATAAATGTGAACGTTTAGCCTCGTGTCAAGCTTGAGTTCCAAATATTTGACTTCTTTTGTCATTAGAAGCGTAGCTCCATTTAATTTTAAACTTTTAGGTCTACAGACACTACAATGTTTTGCTGTTTTGTGAAAGGTACAATTGCCGTTTTTCTTAAGTTAGCTGATAGCTTTTCTTTTTTGCACATCTTTCTACGGTACCTAATGCACTTTGTATTATGTTTGATATAGTTGGCTCAAATTTTTTGAGTACAAGGATGGTGAAAAGCGTAATCTAAAGCAAAGACACCCATGTTGTTAAGTATCTGTAGTAAGCTGTTCACAATAGGGTACCACAGTAAGGGTAACTTCTCGACTTCAATAGTTTTTGTATAAAAGATGCCAAGCTGATTGGTCTGAAAGATTTATCTAGAGCATACGTAAGTTGCCTCAGTTTTAATATAAATACCACTTTGACCGCTTTTTATCTGTTTGGTGCTAAGCTTGTTCTGAAGATCTTGCATATAGGATCTTTTAAAACTGCAAACTTTTTATGTAGCGCGATGGGATATATCTCTTTAGCTCCTGGCGATTTGAGTGGTTTGAATGTGTTAATTTCTCATGTTTGGTTGCCTTAATTAATTATACTTTATTCTAGTTTTTTTGTTTGTTTTTTTTTATTTGCCTGTTTCAAGTTCTTTGAATCAGTAGCTTTTATCAACGTAAAGCCTAAAAGTGTATTTCAAGCAGCTTTTGCAGAGTGCCCTTGACCGTCTCTGTGTATTTTCTGATTTTGTTCATCAGGGATATAATGTTTCTAATGCTGAAAGCTTTTTAGAGTTGTAATTTTAATAAAAGTGTGTTTAGCAATGCTTGAGCAGTTTCCTTCAAAAGCGGTTTTAATATTGTTGCAAACATGTTTGTTATTTAGATAATAAAGGATTGTATGACACGTATTATTTTTATTACTTTACTTGCTTTATGATTTGTAAAGGTTGGCGCATTACTTTTATAATATTTAGATTGTATTTTATTACAAATTCTAGAGTTTCTTACTTTGTAGGTTTGTATCTCTGTTCTTTAGGTTACGTGATGGGGCATTAGCATTGCAGCCAATAGTAAGCGGTGCATCATTTCCGCTGCTTGCCAGTTGCAATTTTTTTGGTAAGCCGTAAAATATTTTCTAGTTCCTTTCTCTACTATTATCACCTTGGTTGTCACTAAGTTTTTCAATCATAATAGCATAAGGTTAAGTACATGTTTTGCTATGTTGCGTGTATAAGGTTTGTATGAGGGTTGATATGTTTAACACTTTTATCTTTTCTTTATAAATCCAAGGTTCTTAGATAAGGGCAATATCAATGCTGTGTTTGACAATTTACGCATAGAGCGCTGCAATCTTAACTAAAATGAAGATAATGGCTGTAGCATTAACTGAGTTGAAGAAGCAATCAAATTACTTTTTTTGATTTATTGTTATTGCAATATCTTTGAGGGTATTTGCAAAAAAGATTTTTTGAAAAACGATTGTTTTTGCGACTCTGACGTACTGCTGCTAGACATGTTTTGCTGTTGTTTTTCAATGTACCAGGAGTGGTTGATGCAGGTAGAGTAAAGTGTTGCTGTTGCATCATTGTTATATTATTTTACAGTAGATTTTGTTTCTAAGTGTAATATATTGCAATATACGACAAAAAAACACTAACCATTGGGGAAAGATTTGCCAAGTTTACTTTCTATTCTGTCCCACACATGTTTAATGGGCAAAAGATTTAGAAATTTAGCTGGTTATAGTAACAAAAAAGTAAGCTTCTTAAAAAAAAGCTTAGCAGTATTAGGACAAGCCTCATCTTGCTTGTTTTAACATTTCATCAACATATTTCCAAGTGGTTAATTTTTTTTGAATAAAAACTAGCTGGAATTTTATTCTATAAGCAATAGCAGTTTATACCATAATGCTGTCAATGTTGAGCTGTAAGTGGTAATACAAGATGTGGTTTGTATGATCTTAAGCAATTTTTTTTGCTAATTAATTGATCAGCAATTGACCGGTACAATCTCTAACAGCCATAATGCTAAGGCAACAGTTTAGTTATTTTTACGTTAAGAGTACGTTAGACATAATTGCTTCAATTTTAAAACACTTTAAACTAAAAAAAACAAACAAAAACTTTTATAAAGATAGAAAATAGAATAAAAATACACGAGATATCAATATTTAAAAAAAACTTAAACAAGATGTTAAAACTGAGTGTACCATTTGATCAAATTGTAATCAAATGTTCTTTTTTATGGACAAAGGTTTTTGGCAAATTTGGTAAAAAAATCTTATTTCTGTTTGATGTTGCAATTTTTATGCTACTCAGTATATAACCTCCAATAAACAGTTGCCTACAACTGCAAACAATAAGCATGTTCTAGGTAGAGTATAGACTGACAAAGTACGAAATGCAAAGCATTGGTCAAAAACTATTTTTTGTAGTAAGAATATACCGTTTTTCAAATAAACCAACTCCAAATTTTTTGATGACGTCTGAAAGTTTTAACAAGCTTCTTAAGGTAATCATAGGAAAACTAAAATAGTTTTGTTAAAAAAATTTAATGATTTAATGTTAAGTCACTCATCTTTTACAACACTATCCGTTATGATTTTTGCTGCTACTTATAATCTTACTTAGCTTATTCAATAACCCACATATTTTTTTTGTGCTGGATTTTTTTGGTAAACCATGATAATTAGATTTGTATGTTTTAACTATTTCAGAAATTACAGCCACTACTGTTGAGGCTGTTGTTAAAACTTCTTTTCCCATTACTAAGAATTCTAAACCGAGTTTCATTCATTATTATTCTGAGATGAATATAGTAAAAACAAACAAAAAAATAATAATTTTGATTTTCACATTCATTGCTATTATAATGATCTACATATTTTAGCAGAAAATCTCACAAAAATTATTTAGAATGTCATAAAAATTCTCTGTTATTAAACCAAAACAAAAATACTTGTTTTTAAATCAGACAAAACAAGCAATTATTAAGAACTAAAAAACATTTAAGATACACATCAGTAGTTGTTCGGAATATTTTAAACAGAATTATAAGGAAGCTCGTAAACATTGTGACAATCTAATACAATTTGAAAAAATAAGAGTTATAGAAACAAAGCTTATTGAATTTCTCAGAGTTTCATAAACAACAATTTTTTTATAAAACAATAAATTTGTTACAAGATAGTAGAAAATCTTTAATTATTTCTCTTCGAAATGATGAAAACAATCGAATTACTAATCCAAAAGATAAAGCAGATATTTTTGCAAACCATGCATCTAACTAATTTTTCTGTTGCTGTAACGACAATAACGGTTAATAGTCCAGGAGCTAGTAACAAAAAAAGTGCAAAAGTTTTGAAAATGTTTATATTTTTAGATTGGATTGTATATTGGTCATAGAACGCCTCTGCAAAGTCAGCACGCCAGGTGTCGGGACATCTGGCGATGGCACGCTAAGAAAGGTGTAATTTTAATTAGTATCCAACAATGTCTGACTGCTTGATTAAGGTTTTGTAATGCATCGACTATCTGCTGATAAATGTTTAGCTTTTCCAAAACAATTTTTGAGTACTAATTAAAACTACACCTTTCTACGCTTGCCAGCGCCAGGTGTCCCAACACCTGGCGTGCTGACTCTACAGAGGCGTTCTATGCCCAAAATATTCTTCGATCTGAAAATATCAGGTTTTCAAAAACTCTTGCATTTTTTGTTACCAGCTCCTGGACTATAAATAATAGGTTTAATTTATTGTAGGCAATAAGTTTTCAAAAGTTGTCTTCTTAAATGATGTATATACTAGAAAGGCACCAGGTATAGATAAAATTCCTTCTATTATTTTTAAAACATTTGCAAATGAATTAGCTTCAATTTTGACGAAAATATTTGCTTTATCATACAAAAAAAAACATTCCTAAATTGTTGTAAAACTGCAAATGTTTAACCTAAAAAGAAAGACAAGTCTATTCTTTAACCATTGTTGTCTAATCTTTAAAAAAAAATTAAAAATGTAGTAATTTCTACATTGTCAAGTTCTTTGAACAAAATAACTCATTCAGATACTCAATATGAATTTTTATTAAAATTTTTGACAACAGATTTACTGACTATGTTAGCCACACATTCTACTTTAGATAAACATCACAAATCCGTAAGTCTTATCAATATTTATATTAACAATAGAAAAATTATAGTTAGAATTGATGGTTTTAATTCTGACCTCAAAATCATAAATGCTGGTGTTCTTCAAGGTTTTGCTCTTTTGCCAACTTTATTTTTGATTTACATTAACTTTACATAATTATTTTTTTAATTGTTTGTATGTCAAAATGACATGCTTAAGTATGATTTAAGATTATTTTTAATTTCTAATTTAAGAACTGTATAGTTTTAATTTACATAGTTGTTAATAATATTAAAAAAACCGCTCAGAAAAATGGAAATGCTTAGAAGCAGGCTATACTGATGTAGAGGGCACTACAAAAAGAAAGTCTCCGTGAGGAAAGTTTTGAAGGAAAAATCGTTGAATTATCATCTACACATTTAATTCAAAATCAACACAAGAAATCACCGCCAGTGGAAAAAATTAAAAACCAGTAATGTTTAAAGCGGAAATTTGTATAAAATAAAAAAAAAACTGAAAGACGCATCTTTGAAATCAATTTCCATTTTAGCGGAGACTATTAGAACAAGCAGCAAAAACATTAGCAGCAACCAACAGACAAGCTTCGTACTGGTGAAATCAAATGCACCAATGCCAACAAAAACTCACTTGCTTGAAGGAACAAAAACACAACTTGCGTAAGATAGCTGAAAAAACCTTAAAACAAAATACAAAATTTAAAAATGATCGGACAAAGTTAATAAAGCATTTAAGGACCAGAACTCGATTTTGTAACCAGCTGCACAAAATTCAATTTAATTTTACTTAAAAAAAAACGTATTAAAGAACATTTTCAAAAATGTACCACTGCGAAAGCAAGTAAGAATGGAAGACGTGGAAACCATGTTTTACAAACAAAATTCTTGCAAAACATTATAATATATATATATAGAAATTTTTTTGGAACTTAATGTTTTTTTAAAATTTTAAAAATTCCCGACCAGGAAAACTTATAATAATATGGAAGAAAAGAAAATCTTTGAACGACTTGTTGTCATACAGATCTTTATGCTTGTTTAATATTAAATGTTAAAATTTAGCACTTTTGACTACTAGTTTGGTTTCTAAAACGCAAGTTTATGGTGGAAGCGGTTACATGAATCACTATTAAAGTAAGTAATTTTAAAAGATATTAACGCGCACGCAAACGATTTAGCAATATAAGCAAAGAGAAAAGACTTGGCATCAATAGTTTTCAGTAAACAAATTGCTGTAAAGAATCCACAAGTAAATCATCATCAAACAAGAGCTTAAAATGACAGAACAAAAAACCAAAACGTGTATAAATATCCAAAAAATTAAATACTTGAGATTTGTGCTAGACGACCAATGTAACTTTAAACAACATGTTAGGGAGACCACAATAAAGAGCCAAAATTTATCCGCTATGCTTATGAAGATGTCGATAGTAAGTAAACCCAATAACGCAAATTGCTATACAGACATAAGAGATATGCTTAAAAAAAACTCAAAGAAAAATACTTTTGAGAGTGCCTACAAACTGTATTGACTAAAGCAATACAAGTTATCACGGGTGCAATAACAATCAGTATTGTAGCCAAGAAACGTGAGTTTCTATATACTAGAAAAGAACATTGTTGGAAGTAAATACTGAACCCATGTTAAGATTAATGAAACTATAGCAACAATTGTAGGACAAAAATATAAACAGTGCACAATAAAAAAAAAACTTATTAACCTTAAATTTAACTTAAAAACTTAAAAATTTCTATTTAGGAAAGTGGACTATTTTACCACCCAGTTCGTCACTAGAGATGAATTAATTAAATATTACAAAAAAAGACTAAACAATAAGTGTGTGCAATGTGGGTTTACAAAAAAAAACGTGAGTGAATTTAAACGCAAAAAATATTATTCACGCAATAACAAGCAACAAACACACCTTTACCAATGTGCAAAAAATTATAAAACAAATCATAATAACAAAAGTTATTTTTTTTAGTATTTGGGTTTTAAAAAAGAATTTAAATTTTGCTCATTAGCATCTCAAACATAGAAAACCCAAATATCCCTTTTTTGACTAAAGTAAACAACAAATATCCAGCTTGCATTAATCTAGTAGATTACGATTATCATCTTTAACATTTAATTGCTGATCAATAAAGTGTTTGTGTACATCTACAAGCTACAAGCATATTTTAGATAGACAACGTACAAAATTTAAGGCATTAGTTATAATACTATGTTTCTTAAGCTTAATCTTCTTGTTAAGACAATTTTTGTAAGCTTTTACCGTTTTTTAAACAAAGTAACTCTAATTTTTTTTGAAAGTTTTGACAAGCTACGTTAAGGTGAAGCCGTCTAGTAAACGGAGATTCACGGGCTAATCTAAACACACTACCGTTGGACACCCACCCACTCCGCTAGCGCGCTTAACCAATTGCAGCCAACCGAGAGCTTCCAAAAGAACAACATTAACCTAGAAGAACTAACCAGAAAAAACAAGACAACATCTTTTAAAAAAAGCAACCATTGGCAACCAGGCAAATTGGAATTTTATTTATATTGACCCTTCTAGCTAATCTTACTACGTAAACGACGTTCCGTTAATTTTGACAACCAGTTACATCGGCGGCCAAACAGTCTTTTTGCAACCGACCAAGAGACCCTCAAGCAACACCACCAACCAAAGTTATTTCAACGCTCCTACAATGCTCCTTGCTTACTGTAATGGAATGCTGCCTGCACTTATGATGGCATTGCAGCCATCAATGTGAACCGCTTCTTGACCTTAGAAGATATGATGCGTATATTTACACTGGAATTTTGACGCCGGCCCCTGGTACATACCCGGTAAATTCTGGTTGCATACCGTCACCAAGCAAACCAGAAGTCGTATCCTACATACGACCCCTTAGCAAACACTGTAGCACACGATCGACCGTCATTGGGATATGATGCACTACAACACCATGTGAAAAACTGAAGCCACTGGCCTTACAACTAAGTCAATTACAATTTAAAAAGCCACGTCATTTTTTTCTCAAGCACCAACTTTTTTCTCCTTTATCACCTCAAGGGCGGGGAGTCGGTAATAAAGGTAATCATAGCAAAACTCAAATAATTTTGTTACGAGATTAATGTACATAATACTAAATGGTTATGTCACTCATATTTTACAACACTATCCGGTTAACAAGCTATGAGTTTTGATGTTTTTTATAATCTTACTCAACTTATTTAACAACCCACATATTTTCTTTGTCATAAAGTTTTAGTAAACAAAAATTGGATCTGTCTTTTAACTATTCCAGAAATTACAACAACTACCGTTGAAGCTGCATTAGAAAATTCTGAACATTGACTTATTACTTCTGTTGTTAAAACTTCTTTTCTTATTATTAGCAAAGTTAAACCGCGCTTCTTCAATTATTATTCTAATATACATAGTAAAAATAAAACATTTTCTTAATAGTTTTGTTTTTTATGCTTATTGTATATATTTCAAAGATTATGTAAAAAGAAACATTTTAGAATTGTTGAAAGATTGCAAATGTTTAATCTGTTAACAAGCTCCGTTGTATAAGTTTCGATTGCAAATCTATAAATCATATTATTAGCTTTCTTAACAATAAAAAAAAAATAATAGTTAAAATTGATGGTGTTCCTTAAGTTTTGCTTTTAGCCGGTTTTATTTTTGATTTACATCAATAAACTTTTACTTCTTTTACTTAATGCTTTTCAAAAACAAAATCCACAAATATGACAGAACATCTATTAATATAGAGTTTGAAACAACTCAATTTGTTTTTTAAAATCAAAATCTGTGGTATCATCAGTATCAAGTAATAAACTAAATATTAAAGTCATATCTTAATCTTCTTTAATTTGTTTTTGAGAGGTTACAATCTTACATATTTTTTTCTGAAACAACCATGTTGTTAATATAGCTTCAAAAGTATCTAAAAAACTAAGATTTTTTAATATATATAAACAGGTTTTTGACTTCTGTTCATTTTTTTTCAAATATATAAAACTTGTATACGTCTTTGTATTAAATATTCTATAAGTATGAAAAAACCATTGCCAATCTAAAGTTTACTAAAAACTTAGATACTTTACAACATTGCCGCAATGTTGCAGATCTTTGCATTTTTTATAGATATTATTAAGGACAAAACAAAAACAATAAATATTGCCATTTTAACAAATATTTACTCGTAGTGTAGAAGACTTGCCAGGAATTATAATAAACAATAACTATCAGTTCAGAGGTGTAAGTCCAAAACATTTAAGAGAAATTTTTTAATCGTAGTATTGGCATATAGAATAAACTTTTAAATTCAGTATTTTCCAAAACTTATAAGCTGCAAATAATCAAGGTCAATTTTCACAGACTGATTAAATTTAGTTTTCAACGTAATAGTTTCACTTGTGAAACTTGAAGGTATTTTTATGTTATTGTGACATATTAACTTTTCCTAAATACCACATTTTAATATAAAAAAAAAAATAAAAAAACTAACGACAACAACTAGATAGCACAACATAAGAGAATACATGATAAAAACAATGTCTGAATGTAAGATGTCAAGTATACTTAAATAAAAATGTTGATCAAATTTACTTTGTATCTACACACGTAGTTGAACAAAAAAAATTGCAAATTCTAGCGTAAAACTATTATACACACTAATAACTACAATCATGTTTAAAAAATGTCAGATTTGTATTCTTTAAAACAAGTATGCAATTATGTGTGTGTCAGGCATAAGTCTTGTACCAGCTTTCAATAACCTTGAAGTAATCTAATAAACAAGCTGCAGAAGTTAGATGCTATGTTATAATTTTATAATAAAACACGGCTTTTTATAAACAGTTTATAAATAATATAAGCTACACTTTTTGTTTATAATATTTATAAACATATTTTATTTTACTATACAAAATAGAATATATTCGAGATATATTAATTCAAGTTTGATTTGTACTTTGACTAAATTGTTACCGAAAATCAACCTATTTGATTTGTGAGTAATGCTATTAATTGAAATAATACCTGTCCGCAGGTGTGGTTATCAATATGACTTGTTGAAACTGAGAAGCGCCGAACCTCCCACGCAATTCCGCGACCGTGTAAACAAAATTAGTAAGACACGTGACCCCGAAGGTGCACACATTTGTTGATCGAGCGGCAGTGACGACACCGAAACGTAAACAGTGATAGTGCTAAAAGGGGTGCAAAATGGAGCGTCAAAAAGTAAAATTGTGGGACACGCGACCAGCCACCGTCCTCAAACAAGCCGGGGGTCAGCACATATTTGACTTTAATTAATTTCCATTTCGCGCACACACACGGATAAAATAAACAAATGGGACGGACGCTTCTGATATTCGGGTCAGTTGAGTTATTTTCACATATTTTTATATGCGAACAATTCTATAAATATCTTATTAGTTCATTGGCAAATTTTTACAAGTGTCTTTAAATCTTTAAAAAATAGAACGCAGTTTTGTAATAAAATATACATCTGTTTTTTTTTTAACAGATGATTCATATAACATGATTAAAAATGCAGCTGATTTTGTATATTTACGGTGGTGGTTATAAAAAGAATAAAAAAGGTATATTGTTTCTATTTATATTCAAAACAATACGCAATTACATAGGATTACTCAACTTATTGTATAATGATGCCAAAAATAAATTTATATAGATAACAATTGAAGTAGAAACAAAATAAATTACAACGCAAGGTCAGAATTTAACATTTCAAAAGTATATTTATGAAATAATTAAGAATTGTAATTGTAATGTTGATATTTTTATTAAAAAGTTCTTTCTTTCAAGTTTTACATATTACATTATAATATAAAGTATATAATTTATGTTTTGCTAGTATTTAATTTAAATTTCTTTGATGTATTCTTTGTTATAATTGAAAACTATTCTTAAAAAACAACTTGAATTGAAATTTCAAATAAATTGTTTTGCCTTTGTAAAGAAAAATGTTTAAAAACATTCTTATGTAGTTTGATATTGTTAAATAATATAATGATTTCAAAAGTTGTTTTGAGAAAACTATAATGGACACGAGCTTTGCCTAACTTTAAACATCATTCACTTTGTAATTGCAGCCCCAAGTGTTTTTAACATTATCGATCTAAAAATATACGAACGTCTTATTTTCTCGAGAATGTTATTCTGGCAAAATTTTAAGTGCAAAACTTGAACCATTTACCAAAATAGACGTTGAAACTTCCCAATCAAGTTGTGTGCATTAAGAAAGTTCTAAAAGTCATCAAACTAGAGCACTGCTTCACTCGGAATATACGAGTTGCCATCTAAACTCGACAGTACTATTCAATATAGTTTTTCAGACACATGCTTTTTCCATGTACGGAAATGCCATCGTCCTTGTTTCTTACGATTGAATCGAGCGGGATGGCTGCGGGAGTATGCTGTGGCTTTAATAGATGTCGCCAGTGGACGGGAAAACTCCGGTCCCAGCTCCGGAACTAGACTCCGGGCATTATTCGATGTTTACTGCTTAGTTCCGGTGCCGGGGCACTCGTGCATACAAAGGATACGTTGACATTCATCACAATGCTCCTCAGTTTTCAGATTGTGGATGCACGATTATTCTGTGTAACGGACGTACACATACATAGCGAAGGGAACTTTTCTATTATTGATATGTCAAATACTTCAGCCGCTTTGTGTCTTTTCTTAGAATATCAAATACGTATTATATTATTGATTTGTTTAGTAACAATGCGCGTTTGCTTCATTTGTATATTGATATTCTAAAACATCAAGAATGAATTATTTATTTATTGTGTGGTTTGAAATTTATTTAAATTAAAAAAAATTATTTACTAAATACAGCTAAAAACATAAGCAGTTTAACCAATTACA
Source organism: Tachinus rufipes (assembly GCA_963932245.1). Lineage (NCBI taxonomy): Eukaryota > Metazoa > Arthropoda > Insecta > Coleoptera > Staphylinidae > Tachinus > Tachinus rufipes. The sequence continues at coordinate 41,263,574 of OZ010745.1, read as the reverse complement.
AGGTGTAGAATTATTTAAAAACAAAAAGATAAATCAATTATCATTGGCCATAATGTATGCTTGTTAAAAATAGACAAATTTAAACAAAAATAGAATAATTTATGTGAAACTTTAAACGTTTCTTATGATGTCAGTATCGTGATTGATTAGTATTAAACTGAATATTGTATGACATGTGGAGGTCACAAGATAATGTCAATAACACGTTTAAAACTAACACAATATAAGCAAACTTATATAAAGCAAATTTAGCTTATAATGTGTTTCAACTATATGGCCCTAAAACATTTTAAAATAACCGTTATAAATAACGTTTAAATTAATTGTAAATACATAAATAACTTTCTTATTTTTTTATGTTGTGATAATGTTAAAAGTCGTCTAGGCATTTTTGTATTGTTTCGTATGATTGATTGTTAAAAAAAAACAATTGTTGAAGGTTAAACCGTAAATATTAATTGTTATATATTTTGTACATTCAAAAATTATAAATATGCTTTTATAATAAACTTATGATTTAAAAACTAATATTAATAGTACAATTTGAATTCTGTTTAGTGTCACCTTAAACATATAAATTTTATACATTCTTCTTAACCAAACTAATATAATAAATAAATATTCAACTTGCTTTAGATTAGTACCAGAACCTTGAATATTGATTTGCTAACTAACAAACTTTTTGTTTTATAAAGAATTACTCCACAAATTACGATTTTTTTTAATTACTCATCAATCATTAGAGCTTCGTTTTCTATTATTATCAAACCAAAATCTCAAATCATCTATCATTATTTTAAAACAAGCACAGCAAAAAATAAATACTTTTTGATCATTTTTAACTTTGATGTTAACTGGGTATATTCTAATGATTTATATATTGCAAAAAAAATATTTAACTACAAAACTAAGATTATTCAAGATAAAAAAATAAGTTAAACGCTAATCAGTAGCAGGTTACTTTACTGTTACTGATTTTTTTGTTATTGTTATTAATTTAATTTAGAAAATAGGTTGTAAATAGTTATTTGTATACTAATGCTGCAAAATGATTGTTAAGCGTATTAAGAGAAAATTTTGGCCTGAAATACTTAAGTTCTAGATATCAGAATCAAATGACTTAACTTTCATTCTGAAAAAAATATTTGTTATTACTAACAAGGCAAGTCAATATAAAATCAGTAATCAAAAATAAAATAACAGGAAACTAATAGAAAAAACTTGAGCTGTAAAATTTTAAACAACAATTGGACGTGATAGAAGTTAGTGTATTGTAGTAAAACATTAAGCAAGAACATTTTCTAGTTTGTAATAAATGTGATATATAATTGTAATTAAGATTAACATGACACCAAAGAAGTTACTATTTGCATATATACATGCCACTTTGTAGATAATGCGGTATATAGAGTCTACAGCACAATAAAAAACTTCTTAATAAAAAAAAATCGGCAATCTTGTGTTTAAAGATTTAAATGCGAGGGAAAATAAACTAAAAGCAAAAGGAGTTGTAAACATGTATAAAATTAGAAAGACAAACGAGACACAAGAGAAACTAATCAAATTTTATGTTTAGGTGATGTGGGTCTTTGTTAAGTGGGGAAACTGTATATTTAGAAAACACTAAAAAACAGACACAACCAAAAATTAACCACTGGATAGACCATAATTGTTATAAACGACGGCATGAATCCCACTTTTGTCAAAAGTTTCACTAAATCTTTTATAAACTTACATTAGTCTTATTACTAAAAAGTGGCAAAAGCATGGAGATAAAAAATGCTCGGTAACCAGTTTTGGTTTTAGAGAAGCAAATCAACCATTCAAGCTATAAAAAAGATTTATAAAATTGTAAAGCGAGAAAAGACAAACTAGTGTGCATTAATATTGTTGGACGCCAAAACGCTGTATAATAATAAAGAAATTGAAAGATGCAGTTTTTTAGTGCTTAAAAAAGGAAAAAGAAAGAACAATAAACTGGATTGTGAGATAGCAACAAAAGTATTGGTAACTAAGTTGATGAGGATAAGGAAAACTGGAAGAGTTTACATAAAATAATTACCACCATTATAAAAAAGAAAAAAAAAATTGAACAAAAAACAAACATATAGACAGATTGAAAAGAAATTTTTTTTATAAAAAGGTAGCAGAATACAGAAGCTTTGACCGATTTTAGTTTGGTACTACTGATGCTCAAAGAAAAACGTTTTTCAGTAACAGCAAATTAAAAATAAAAAAAAAAAATTAATCTTGAGTAGCAAACTGGACATCAATTAATATTTTTTTCTTTTTGAGGTGATACGTCTAGCATTTTAAGTTTTTGTTGCGTTTGTTTAGGTCACGGTGTCTAGTTAGAAATTCTATAAGTTTTTGCAGTTTGTTTAGCTTATCAGCATTTATATAACGTGTAATGGTCCTATTAAAATAGCTTTGTATGCTTTATTCCTTTATAGGTTTTTACAGGTTTGATGTAAGTTTTTATTTTAAAGTTTATTACTAATTATTTGAAGATAAAATAAATCAATTACTATTTTTTTTATCACAATTTATTAAGTCACACTGTAATTGCAGTTTTGACTGAACCTCATTCTTTTTCAGACAATATATGAATAAATTAACAAAGAAACATACATACATACATTTTATATGTCTATGTATGAATCAAGTGTATAAAATGAACATTTGTTTTTTGCTCAAACCACTAAAAATGCCTTCTTCTACATGAATCCTGATTATGTAGTTTTTTTCAGATTTTTTTAGTGAGCCATTTCCGAGTAGTAAGCAATCAAAATTTGTAAAACACAAGATTTTTTACATTTGTTTACATTTTACAATCTTCTGTCTCAGAATTGCATTTTTAGGAAAAAAAAAACTTTTTTTTCAAAATTGTCCAAAGAATAAGTTTTTTTTTAGAATTTTGGAAATTTTGCAAAACTAAAAGTATTACGGGTATTTTTTTTTTTTTCAAGTATGAATAAAAACGTGCTTTTATATGTGCAAAAGATACCCTAAAGATTTCAGGAAGTGCCGTGTGTTATGTTTTAAAATATCTTACAATGTATCTACAAAAATACTTAAATTTTAAATTTAAATTTTTTATCCATATTTGAGAAAAAAATAAAATACCTATCATCTTTTTTTTAAGAAAAACTGTCACTTAAATTTTTGCAAAATTTTAAATGTTTAAAAGAAAAAAAATTGTTTGTGAAAGCTTATACTTTAGACAATAAAAAAAACTGTTATAATTTTTTCCTAAAAATGCAATAATAAAAAGTTACAAACGATCAAAACATGTAAATTTAAGCCTTTTTAAGTATTTTTGTGGATACATTGTAAGATATCTCGGAGCGTAGCACACGGCACTTTCTGAAATTTTCAGGGTAACTTTTGCACATATAAAAGCACGATTTTATATATTTATAAAAAAAATACTTGTTATTTTTTTTAAGACAAACTGGCTTTTAAAGTTCTGCAAAATATTTAAAATAAAAAAATGTTTTTTGGATAATTTTGAAGAAAAAAGATTTTTATAATTTTTTTATGAGAAGTTACATACAATCAAAAAATATAAAAACTCAAAAACCTCGATTTTTTCAAATTTTGATTGCTTATTACTCGGAAATGGCTTTCTGAAAAAATCTAAAAAAAATAATGTTAAAGAAGGCATTTTTAGTGGTTTGAGCAAAATTCTTATTCCGTACATTTGACCATACATATACCCTGCTCAAATAATAATAACAATAATAATAAAAACTGTGCAAATGCAAACAAATGCCTATCGAATAACGTTTCTGAAACAATTGTTGTTTATCTGCCATCAGTGCAGTTACTGAGCTTGCGGACGCATAAACTTAATAGGTTTAAGAGAATTTTTGCAAGTATTTTGAGAAAGTTTTAATTTAAAGTGGTTGACTGCGGTTTAAAGATTCTGTTAAGGCGTTTAAGTGTTGAAGAGATGAGCCAAGCGCTAGGAAATGCTTATCACTGGTGCATTACTAAGAACTGATGCTGCTCATTTTAATGTAAGCCACAATGTAATCAGAAAAGTTTGAATGCGTTTTAATAACACTGAAACCGTACAACATAAGCACGGCAGGGGGCAAAATTGCAGTACAACAGTCAGGAAAAACCGGTTTATTACGTCAAAAAAATAGATTTTCTACTGCAAGAACACTCCAAGTTTATTTATTGAATGCAACTGGTACTTAATTATCCACTCAAACAGTAATAAGAAAACTCCATGCGGTAAATTTAAGATCCAGATTTTCTAAAAAATGTACATTGTTGACCAGAGCCCACAAAAAAGAAGAAGGCTAGAGTGGGCACACCAGTATGCAAACTGAAGTGTTGAATATTGGGATTGTTGTTTATTCAGTGACAAGACCAGAGTATATCTTTACAGCTCCGATAGAAAAGTGAAAGTTTGGAGAAACAAACAAGAACGCTATATTGACTTACCAAAGAGCTTCTGGAAGCGGTTCAACTACCGTTTGGGGAGGTATTTCTGCGACTTGTCGTACTAAACTGGTTATGCTTGGAAATGCTACAACAAATAGTGTTAGGTATCTTAATGAAGTATTAGAACCTGTAGTGTTGCCATTTGCCATTGAAATAGGCGATGGTTTCGTGTTTGTTGATGATAACACGCGTCCTCATAGAACAAGGCAAACCATTGCATTTTTTGAAGAGAACAATATTTCTCGCATGTATTGGCCTGCAAACTATTCCTATATCTCAACATTACATTTGCAATTTGATTTGTAGCATGCCAAAACGTTGCCAAAGGGTCATAAGAGCATTACTAATCTTTTAGTGTTTGGTTATCATTTCTTTCCAAAGCAAGCTTTTTTGTAATACAAAAATGAAGATTTTGTTAGTTTTTTATTAAAACATTTGAAATTTAATCTTTTAATTCTTTGCTTTAAAAGTGTTTCCAGAACATTTGTTTTTTATATATGTTCTTGTAAGTGTACTAGTTCAAATGTTGAGCAGTATAAAAAAGTTAGAAATTAACAATCATCAATCATCAAAAACAAATAAATAATGTTAATTATTTATAGATTAAACAAGAGATTCAACTAACAAGCGTATACATATGTTAAAACTGGTTGTTTAAAAGCAACAAATTAGTTTTTTTTTACGTTTCTGAATTTCTAAAGTTTCTTAGTAGACTTTTTGTGTAAATATGATTTTTTATGTTTACTTAAACGTTGTTTAAAATTTTGACTGGTTTGACTTATGTAAACACTATCACAATCAGCACATACATAGCTTATAGACAGAGCTGTAAGGATTCAAAATGCTTAAATCATTTTTTTGATTTAAATCATTTTGTTGCACTTAAATCTTTTGATTTAAATCACTTTTTTTAATGATGACTTAAGACTTGTGATTTAAATCATTTTATAAATGATTATTTGTTTTTTTATAATTATTTAAAATATTCAAAAGACTTAAAGCAACAATAATGATTTAATTCAAAAATATCAATGATTTAAATCAAAAATAATGATTTAAATCAATTAAAATGATTTAAATCAATTAAAATGAGTGGCGGTTTGGGTAATCGGGTAATTACCTCTAAGTTTTTTTTTTTTTTTACTGATATTCCATATTCAAAACATAAACATAACCGGTAAATTTTTCCAAAGTATTTAAAATTAATAATAATAATAATTATTGTATATGTAAATAATAAGGCCCCTTTCATACGTAGATTCAGCCGCCTAGATTCTAAATGCGAGACTAAATCTTTTTAAAGAAACCTAAATTATAAAAAAAAACTTAAAACTTAAGATTTAAATCATTAAAAAAAAAGCATTAATACTTAAATCATTTCTATTTTACAGTAAAGTTTGACTTATGATTTAAATCATTTATATTTAAAACTAAAGCTTATGACTTATGATTTAAATCATTTATATTCATTTTTACACAAAAAATGATTTATGACTTATGATTTAAATCTTTTTAAAAATGATTTGTTACAGCTCTGAACACAAGTTTTTGGTTTTTATTACTATGTGGAATTGACAAGGCTCTATAAACTATAGAATTATATACGGCTACCATAGGAGATAGTGATTTTGGCATCTGTAAACGTCAATTTCCAAAATATATTAAATAAAATTTTGCTATTTTGTCTTGGAATTCTATGAATGTTGTTTTTGAATTTTAGGAGTATCTAGTGTTATTTAGAAACACTCGGGCCAAACCTGTAAAACTTGGTAAAACTTTATCTATATATCTGTACCAAAATTTTAAATGTAATTATGCGTGGTTTAAAAATTTTTTTTTACTCTAAATTTGTCATGAAAATGTTGGCACAATTGGTTGATTAGTACAATTTGGAATTACATTTAAAATAATTTTGTTTAATGCATATTTCAAAAGCTTGCATAATTTCTGACTTAACAAAAATATTGATTAAAGATTTATTAAAGACGTCTTAAATAATTTGTATGCATTCTTTGGACGGACTATTTTAAAAAATATTGCACACATCAAATAATATTAATTTGCAATTTTGATAAATATTAGTGTCTTTAAGTTTTGAAGTAAGTTCAACCAAGTTTTGATACTATTGGAAGATTTAAAATTATTTAAGTGTTTGAAGTCTTGATTTAATTTTATAGCAGTCTCTGATAGAGCTATTTATGTATGATAATACTGATATTGTAGAATTATTCTGTTTGTAAGTTTTATACCTTACTATATAATTTAGGGACACATGGGTTTATATTTGTATTTAAAAAATTCAAACAAAGAAGTCACAAATGGTAAACTTGTTCAAAACAATTTACGGAAAAAGAACTAGAAATACTATTAAAAAGTTCAAACTACGCCCCGCCAATCAATACTCATAACTTAAAAAAAAACCATAATAGTCGAGTCAGAAGCAGATTTTTAAAAGATAGAAGATAAAACTATAAGTAGAGCTCACATTTTTTAAATTTTAAAAAGCAAAGAATACAATTTTTTTGGGAAAAAGAAAAAGCAATTAAATCAATTAAAGCAAAGATTGAAAATAAAAACCTAACCGTGACAAGAGCAGACAAACCAAATGCGATAGTAATCCTTAAAAAAGAAAGGTACATGGAAAAAATCAATAATTTTATTAATTCCAAAGAATTAGAAGTACTTAAAAAGGCTCTACAAGTACTTTTCAACAAAAATTAAAACAATTTATGGAGGAAGATAGCAAGATTAAATATGAAAAACTGAAATTAATTCAAATGAATTCAGTTCCCCAAAGTTATATGGTTTGGTCTAAACAGATGAGGATAAATTAAATTTACTTTTTTGAAATGTTATTCAATTCCAAACACCTCACCGCGTAAAAAAATCAGCAGAATTAGCTCAACTGCTTAAAGATAAAAACATACCAAATGGTTGCAAACTAGTCTCATTTGACGTTTGCAGTATGTTTTCTAATATACCTCTACAAGAATGCCTAAATATTATAAGAGATATACTGGACAAATCCACTATAGATGTTACTACACAGATGGATTTAAAAGATGCCTTTAAAATGTGAATTAATCAAAATTATTTTCAATTTATCGGAGTATTTTACAAACAAAACGCTGGACTGTCAATGAGATTATTGCTTATCCTCTTTCTAGTCAACATTTTTATGACACATTTGTAAGAAAAAATACTATCATCTCGGCTATATTATTCATTTATTTTTGGTATAGATATGTAGTTGCTTCAAAGGCACACAAAAACAATTTTCTAATTTCTGACAATTTGTAAACAGCATCCATCCCAAAATTCAATTTACAGTAGAATCAAAAGTCAGTGAAACAATTAACTTTTTAGATCTGACACTAACAAAAGAAAATAATAAACTTAAATTTAATTTTTTTTTAAAACCAACATTTACAGATGGCTCTATACCCAGCGAGTCAAACCACACCTATAATCATAAGATGGCAGAGCAAAATTCAATGATTCATAGAGCAATCACAACTCCAATGGAACAAGAAGACCAAGATATAAAATTAAAGACAGTCAAACAAATTGCACTCAACAATGGCTATTCCATCAATACCATAGAGACATTAATAACCAAGAAAATTTAAAATAAAACTTCAAAAACGTATATGCTCAAATAAAGGAAACGGTTGATTCAAGATTCACTTGTCTCACATATTTCTCCAAACCCGTATGTGTTTTTTTATTTTAACATGAAAATTGCTTTTAGGTCAACGTCAAAATTATGAAACATCTTATTTATTGCGAAAAAAAAAACGGACAAATTTAGACAATCAGCAGTATATAAATTAGCAAGTACAAAGATATATATATATATAGGACTAACGGGCAGGAATTTCATTTCCCGATACAAAGAACATAAAAGATCATTTCAAAATAATAAAACAGATTCAACGTTTGCCAATTACTTCTAAGAACATCAACATACTTTACAAAACTTGAGGTCGTAAAAATTTTACATAATTCACAAAATTAAATTTATTAGAAGCATTGGAATATTTTAAACAAAAAAGTAACACCAAACTCCTTTAAATTACCAAATAGATTTAATATATTCTTCAATATTTAAAACCATTAGTTAGTCCTTTTTTAAATATATATAACATTTTTATTGCACAAGTAATTTACAACATTTTGAACAGGTATAATACATAGACAAAAAAAAAATGTTTTGTACAAACGGCTATCGACCGTAGTCTTTCAGCCATTGAAATAAGGTAAATTATATTGTAATTTTTATTAAAAAAACAAAAAAAAAACAAAAAAAAAAATGATGCATGATGTATGATATATGATTCAGTTATATGGTTTGTCAGGTGATATTGTTAGTTAGTTGTCGTTGTCATTAGCGAGAGTCAGGATATGTTGGAATAGTGAAAGAGCAGGTTTTTTATATTTTGGAATAATCCTTAGATTTCTAGGAATTATTAGATTATCTAGAATCTCTGGGTTGTTAGGATTATTTGCAAATTTGGTTTGAAGTGTGTTGAGTCTTTTGGAAAGTGGGATGAGGTTGGTTTTTTCATACAGTAGTTCGTTTGAAGGATTATGGAGGGGGTTATTGGGATGTCGGATTTTGGTAATAGTTCTAAGAGATGCCCTTTCTCCTACATAAAGGGAATTGAGAGTTGGTTTATTGGAGTTCAGGAATATTATGGATGCGTAGTCAAGGATTGGGCGGCAGATCGTCTTGTATATGTGCGTGGCACATTTAATGTCAATTCCATTGTTTCTATACGTAAGGGATCGGAAGTGTTTTGCTCGGGATCTGATTTTACATTTAATGGAGTTAGTGTGAAACTTAAAACTTAGTTTAGGGTCAAAGTTTACTCCTAGATATTTACAAATATGAAATAGATTTAAGGATTGTTGGTTCATTTGGATACTAGGTGAATTTTCATGGATTTTGTGGTAGGGAATTAGTAGTTGGGTTTTTAGCGGGTTTGCAAAAAGGCGCCATTTATTGAACCACAAATTTGTAATATCTAGCAAGGATTGCAATTAATCTATAGATTGGTTTAGAGATTTAGCGTGAGAAACCAATGTTGTATCATCAGCATATTGTAGGATGTAGGAGTTTGGATTAAAACAGGATGGGTTAGAACTATATATATTAGAGCAAAACATATTATATAGGAGAGGAGACAAGGGAGATCCTTGTGGAACACCTTGTTGTGGAGTGAAAGGATCGGAGTAGGTATTAGCTATGCGAACCTTAAGAGTTCGATGCCCTTTTTTAAATAATCACCACTTATTTTTAATCTCAAAACAACAGTCAAATCAAAAGTTTTTAAATTTTTGATTGGTATAACGTTGGATCTTTTTTTAAGAGTATTACATTTTCTGTTGTGATTGTGTTTACCTTATATATATATATATATATATATATATATATATATATATATATTTTTATTTAAATTTATTTTCGGATTATCCCGCGTTTTCTTTTTGAGTTGGACTCGACGATTCGGCTGAATCTCATCAGCCATCATCATGAGATATTTATTATGATGAGATTCAGCCGAAACGTCGAGTCCAACTCAAAAAGAAAACGCGGGATAATCCGAAAATAAATTTAAATAAAAATAATTATATCCGCGAAAATTTAAAAAATAATATATATATATATATATATATATACTATTTTTTTAAATGACTATTATTGTTAGTTTATTTTTTGAAATTTTAAATATTTTGAAATGAATTATTGTAGAAATAGAGGTTTTAGAATTTGATCGGACGTGTTGAAAATGCTTTTAATATATTACTCAATAGATTTTTGTAACAAATGGGTTCTAAATTATTGGTTTTTAAAAGCTGAAAACGTTTTATTTAGGTACGGTCTTGCTCAAGAAGCATGCAATAGAGCAAGGAGTAATGGATTAAAATTAAAGAATAAGTTTGCCGATTATTTAAGTAATGAAGTAAAATTATAAATTATTAACATACCCAAAGTAGTGTTCAAAGGTAAAATATTGTATATTTGTATAATATATTTAACCTTGAGTACCAAAGTGTTAAATAGCTTTCAGGTATATAATACAAACATAACTGCCTTCCTCAATGCGGTTGGTAATGAAATAATCCGCTGATATAATTTAAGCTCATGTTGTAATGACATTATACCTATGGTTATACTATAAGTCTTTGTCTATAGTTTTTTGACCAACATTATATGTTATACTAATTTACATATAAACCTAATTTTTTTTATAGCTAAATTGATAAGGCAAATTTTATAACTATTTTTTTATTGTATTTCTTTTATTAATTAAATAATTTTACTTTTATATTTTTTTTTAATGTTATTAAGATACTAGTTTTGTTATGTTTAAATAACATTGTCAATGTTTGATTATACAAATACTAAAGTTTAACTATTTATTATTAAATGAATACTATATTTTTTTTTTATAAATTAAAGACTACTTACATCAATATGAAGGGTAATGCTATATAAGTTTATTGTGATCAACATTTAAAGTGCAATTACATATGTAGTTAGTTTCCGCATTGCCTTTAATTAAATTTGGTAGTATTTTTTATTTTACGTGTTGTCGGCTTTCTTTTGATTGCAAATATTTTCTATTGTTGTACAATAACTAATTATTTTTTTTTGTTAATAATTTATAATTAAAAAAATAATTTGTTTATTTTTTTAATTTTAACTCAACAAAAACTTTTGTTTGCTGATTGTAATAAACTCATAAAGAGCTATCAGAAATGTAATTTTATTTTTGTTATTATTAACTAGTTGGTTATATGGTATTTTAATTGATTGCTAATTAATTGGCCACTTGCTTAGCATATTTGGAATTAGTGTTTAATTTACTACTGATATTTGCTGGGTTAGTTATTAATATTTGTTAGCTAATAAATAAAAATATTAAAGAAAGTTAATACTAAATATATTATTCTACACTATAAGCGCGCATCCAATTTCAATTTTACGATTCTCTTTACTTTTCTAGTATAAGTAATAAAAAACTAAAGAAAGAGTGAAAAACCTAGACATGACATAATCAAACGTACAATACGTCCGAGATACGAAAGGGCACTAAAACTGTCGCTATCAATATTGGATTCAATGAAGTGTGCTCAGTGCCGTACGGATAGTAATAAGTTAGGGCGCTAATCGGTCGTATGGATAATCCGTTGCTATGGCCACGTTTTTCAAGATTTCCTATTGGAGAACGACCGGAAGGAAGGATGGCAACACCCGCCCTCTGACGACAGCGGAACTTAGGTAACCCGGTAAATATCGATGTTAGCTACCCTTCTTAGTTAATGTACGGGTAACATAAACGGGGGGAAGAAACGAATACAAGATCAACATGTTCTCCTCGCTGACATTTATATATTATTACATTTTCTTTCTATCCGACAGACTGTTTCATTATATTTTTTTAGATTATATGCGGTTCTTTTATATGGGGTATGTTATATGTACAATATTATATTACTGTATGCTTACAAAGTAAAGATATTTCAACATTATAAAGTATTAAGCAAGTATTTTTTTATAATATATAAGTTTTAATCACTTAACCTTAACTAGATGATATTAATTAAAAATACACACTAGTATGACTTAGAAATATTTATATCTATACATATATTTTTTCAAATATTTACGAGCATGGTTGTCATATACTGCCCACTAACATTACACAAGACTATTTTTAAAATAATACGCAAATCAAAGTTAGTGAATGGGAGTTTTATAAACAAATATAAAATGTTTATACACATTATTTCAACTGTTTATTCCATAAGCCTAAGTTGTTGAAATACTTTAATTTAATTGCCAACATACATACATGTTTTAAGCGCTTTTCACATAAATTTTGATTTATATTGCTGGAATGTTTAGTTTAAATAATACAAAAATGTGGAATTTTTTAAACTTTTGTTAAATGCAAGATCTACAAAACCTGCGCATTAGTCAATATACTAACCTGTTACAGTAGAGCTTATGCCACATCCTAGTGTAGCAAAACAGTAAGTTTTATAATATTTAGATTTCATTTTTCTTATCAATAAAATTACTAGTTTATGCTATTAATAAAAATTATTATGTATTTTGTGTAAATTATTATTATTTAAAATATTTATTGTTTTTTTATTTGTTTTTGTATTGGAAACAATGTTTATTTTTATGTTAAACTTTAATTTTAAAGTTTTTTATGAAGAAGCAAAGCTACTGAGTTTTGTATTTTTTTTTAACTAAAATAAAACCCTCGCACTTTTTTTTTATTTATTGATTTGTTTTAGTAGCTCTTATCTTATGCAGCTTGTTTTTTTCTTTCATAGAGTTTTAATTTTTTAAATTTTGCTATTTTTGTGTGTAGAATTTCTTTATGAACATTTTTTTCATAATTAACTTTCATAAACGCATTTACAAAGAATTCTATGAAGAAGCGATTCAACCACAAGTTTATAAATCTTTGAGCTCAGAACTGTTACGTATGCGATCCTTTCTTTCTATAAAATGCTTAGACAAATTAGCCAAGCAAGAGCGTAAAATTTTTCCAACCTCATTGACAATAGCGCGTAGATATTTCTAAGTTGATGATCTCATCATCTGAGCCAAAACATATGAAGAAACCAAAACAATACGAGAAGAAATACTATTGCTCTTAGATAGGATGGAACAAATCTATACTCATGTCTATTTACAGTCAATGGTTTTAATATTTAAATGACATATGTAATATAAATGCTATTTCAATCCCACGGAAAGTTGTCAACTAGAAAAACCTTATTTGAATTGAACTACACTCATTTGCAATCTGTCAACCTGAAAATCAGTCAAACGTATTGTTAGATGGACTTTACCATTGTATTGACCTGGATAAAAGCTGACAAAGAATAGAAAACTTTTGTAGCTAACAGAGTGGGAGAAATCAACTCATTGACAAAATTAACTAATGGGAACATGTTTCCACAGATACCAATTCTGCAAAAATATTATATCAAGAAAACAAAATGTTACAGTTTTTTCAACAAACAAGTTGTGGTGGCATGAGCTTTTTGGTTACGCAAGCAAAGTATCAAATATTTTAAATTAAAAAAAATAAAGAAAACTTTACCGACATTCCAGAAAAAAAAAATCCCGTAATGAGTGTTTAACACCATCAAGCACACATTTATCAAAAATCTTCTAAGTCAATATTGGAACTACAATAGTTTACTACAAGTTCTAGCGTATATACAAAGATTTATATATAACTGTGCAAAAAAGGAAAAAAAAAGAAGAAGATTTCTGAAGCCGACCGAGCTACTAGAAACCAAACAAAACTTAATTTAAATAAAACAGGCAAGATATTTTGGAACTAACATTGTCTGCTATTAGAAAGCGGTACTGGCCAATATGCATAAAATGTTTTAAAACAACACTTATTACATTAAAAACACAACTAATAGGTGATCTACCGCAAGCAAGAATTCAACCATCAAGGTCTTTTACTGTAACCGGAGTCGATTATTGTGAGCCATTTAAAATAAAATCTGAAAATCGACGTTTGAAATGTCACACAAAATTGTATGTGTGCTTTTCTATAAAAGCGGTTCACATGGAAGTTGTTTTCAATTTAATGTAATACATGCCCGGCGCATTCACCATCGCACCAAATTGATTTAATTTTGAATGAATATAAATTTGTGCATGTTTGCTTTTCATAATTTCTATTTTTATTTAGCGTTATTATTTCTTATCTAAATGTTTGTCATGTCAGAAATAGTTATGATATTGAATGTTTATCTGATACCATATTTAAAACTTTAAGATTCGAATTTAGCAGGTTAGAAGATATGTTCTAAGAAGTATTTGTTTGTAAATTCAATTACGTAGTATGGCATTAATTATTGTCAAATCTACTTGAACAAATTTTATAATTACAATAAATGATTCTAACATCCTAAATCTGTTAAAATGTGTATCAAAATTAATGGTGTAGTTGTTTTCTTGTAAGAAGTAGCAATTCAAAAAACGTCTTTATTTGCATTTGAAGTGTTAGTTATTAATTATAAAGATTAAAATATATTTTATATTTTTATTAGATTTCCGCAGTCAAATAGTTTTATCTGCGGTTTTAAATTGCAGTTTGTTGAAACATCTCAAGACACCGCTGTTTTAGGAATCATCTTGACTACTACGCGTAATCAGCTGTATCTATTTTAATTTTTTTTAAACATTGATTAACGGTGCATATCTTGAAACATTAGTGTATATGTCTTACACTAAGTGAGTGTAGAAGAAATTGCTTTTGTTATGTATTTGTATTTCCAAATAAGATTTTGCATTGCTTCTGATATTTTAGAAGCTTTGATAACTTGATTTGTAAAGCTGGTTTTAGTATGCGTTCATTTGGATTCCTAGACATTGAAATTCTAAAACTTGTTTGATAATGGTATTGTTTATGACCTGGTTGGGCATATTGCAATGACTAAGTTTTTAGTTTTTGTTCTGGCTATTGTCATTTTGGCATTTCTTTCTAATAGCCAAATAGCCATAGAAAGCCGTGTTTGTTCCAAGTCTGCATTAAGGCTGGTTACATATTTTTTGGTTTTTCAAATCTTAAATTTTAGCATAAGATTAATGGAAAGAAACAGCTTTCAAAAACTTAACATTTCACATTTAAATCTAATGCACCACACTCATTTGGAATTTATTCCATCTGGAAATAAAACGGGGCCTGTTTTATTTATTCCGCGTGTATTTTAATGCTGAGTGACATACCATCCGGATTTTTAATAATATGAACACAAATATAAATCCTCATTATTTATTTAGACAACTCATAATTTAGTTAATAAACTAATTTTACAAAAAAAAAAAAATTATTTTTTTTGTTATTGTTACATTAAACTCAGTTATTGTCATTATATTTATCAATTTTTTTTTATAGTGAACTATAATAAGTATTTTTTATATAATATATATATATATATATATATATATATATATATATATATATATATATTAAACGTCGAGTCCAACTCAAAGAGAAAACGCGGGATAATCCGAAAATAAATTTAAATAAAAATAATTATATCCGCAAAAATTTAAAAAATAACATATATATATATATATATATATATATATATTTAGTTTATCTTATTTGTAATAGAAAACATTTTTATACTACCTCTTCTAAAAGTATTTTTTTCTTAATTTATTTTTTAAAACATTTAATAAAAAAGTCAAAATATAATAAAATTTAATTTTAATTTATCTTAATTCCAAAAATATCTAAAACTTATAAAATATTTAATCCAAAATGTTTTTTAATGTTTTTCTTGTTTTTTTAGCAATTTAATTATGTGCCACAACCGCAAGTTTGTCATGATTGGAACTTGACTGGTTTATGAACTCGTTTGGTTTCCGGTTACTTACACCAACGGTTGCTGTTTCTGTCACTTGCTCTGGTACACTGTTTGCTAGTTTGCTCTGTGGTAGTTTAGTGTCTGTACTTTTTGTTTGTTTTTTTTGCAAATTAGAAAAAAAAATCTGCTTCAATAATTCCTAGAAGTTTGCATGGATTTCCTACTTTAGTAACTATAGTGGTAATAAGAAACTTAAAAATGCACATTTCTGCTAGCCATATAGGCAATTACATAGTGTTTGGTCTGACATACAGACTAACAAACAAATAGTCTAAATCTAAAAATTAATCCAAAAAGTGTGCTAAAGCTGTTAAAAACTTCTTAAAATTAGCATCGTTTGCTTAAGACAAACAAAGTATAAATTGATTTTTTTTAGATAGTGTAGCGTTTTGTGCTCGATTTTCTGTTGCCTGAGCATTGGTTTGCTTCGCGCCAGCAATGGGAGTGCTTCCGAAAGGAACTAGAGTTAGCCTTTGAGAAGGTGTCTTGGAATGGGGTTTTGAAGATAGACTTGCTTTCAACTTGATATAGTTTGTTCAATCTTTAAAACTTTGTGTTGTCTACATGCCTCGACTCTTTGGTAAATTTGTACGTGGAGGTAGAATGCCCTCCGGCACTGTCTGTACCTGAGCAGGTGTTGCAGATACGTAACCGCAAGGAGCGTGGCCTAAAAGTTAACAAAACCCCGCCGCGCCAGAATTCCTCAGACAGTTCTACCGCAACGGCGAGACCACGCGCATCACCATCCAAACATCTAGAAACACTGCTAGAATTGCATTATTTGGCTGCAATCGGGCCAGTTACTTGCACCAGGACCACCTGAAAGGTGATCTGACGACTTCCGCTGAAGCACTATCAGCACCAACACAGCTGCATTGTTTGGCCGCGACGGCCCAGTTACCCGCACCAGGACCACCTGGAAGGTGACCTGACACTTCTGCCAAAGCATCAGCAGCAGCATCACTACAACTATCCTTGTCCATATCCAGGACGCATTCTCTTGGACCGGCAGCACCAGAGCATTCCAAGGGGAACAAACTAATTTCATATCCTGCACTAACCCCATTATTATTTCTTAACAGCGAAAAGGCGTAACACTAGCCGGAACCGCCGTCAACGGCCGCCTCCGACAAAATCTAAAAGACTTCCCCAAAGAATTGAAAAAAATTATTGGAAAAATTCAACTACTTAGTTCCACAACATCGGAACGACTTTTGGACGCTCCCTATCACCTGAGGGATATCCTCAGAAGCCATCACTGAATTGTGAAACTTGGTTTGCAATTCGAACCAAGTATATTATAACTTTACCTGTTCTGACAAACCTGCCAACAAAAAAAAACTTACATAGGTTTTTTGCAACTTGTAAACGAGTTCTCTTGCCGCAAAAAAATACATCTAGTACCTATATCTTGTACTGTTGGTCAGGTGGAAAATATTTATCTGTTACAGCCATGGCGTGTTCAACACCCTGGACCTCAATTAGAAACCGCTGAAACTCAAACACTAGGAAACCAACCGCACACTTGTGAGTTTCGAATCGTACGTAGAAGAAATTGAAAGATGTGGTTGGATCTTAAAGCCAGTTGAGTCCAGACTAAACATTACACAAAATTGGTCGGATGCAAACACGGACAAAGAATACGCAAATGCGGTGTACGCCAAAGCACCAGCCTAAAGTAATCTAGTCCAGTAGCATCTATTGGGCGGAAAGCCTCTGTCGACTTTTGCTGATGCGTTGTGGTATCCTAGAGGGTTTCTCTGTCTATACCCAGAACAAGTTCCACTGGACCAACAACCTCAAAGTACGTTCCACTTCCTAAAGCATTCCTAAGGGGAACAAACTAATCTCATACTCTGCACTAACCCCATAATTATTTTTTCAAACAACGAAAAGGCATAACACCAGTAGAAACCGCCGTCAACTACCGCTTCTGACAAAATCTAAACCGTGACACAGGCTTGGCGTATTTATACTATTTATAAAATAGTAGGGACGGTTTGCTAATTCTACCAACAGACAGTGACAAATCACAAAATTATTAATACTAATTAACAAACAAAAATAACTAAAACTAATTAACAAAACTGCATGTTTGCAAGTCGTGCTTCTTGGAATCAGTGGTGTAATTTATACTCAAAACCAAGAAAACACGTTTGGCAAGCCGGGACATAAATTATACTATTTAGTACATGAATAATTTTAATTAATCACAAAAATCACTCACTACATTAATTGCATATGAATCCAGTTTTTCATATTTATTTAAATTGACCAGATGGCAGCAGCTACTTATAAAATAAACAAACGAACTTGATTGTCCGAGCAGTTATCGGACGTTTACAGGTGAATTAATTAGTGTAGTAAGTGTGTTTTGTGTGCCAAGGAATCCCACAGTGATGTGGGTAATCTCAAAACACTTAAAAACAGTAAGTAACAAATTTTTATAAACACGTGGTTGAGGTTTTATGACATAGTAGATTTGTTATTAAGGTTCCGAGGACATAATGGCTTTAATAAACAAACACTGTTTATATTATTCCCTAAGTTTCTGTGTATTTTGTTTTGCGCTAACGTTAATCAAATACTTGGTGATTTAATTAAGACCAATACAGAGATGTGCAAAACAAAATACTATCAGAATTAATACAAAATGGTTGAAAAAATAATTGGGAATGCTAACTAGATTTAATTACTAAACAAAAAACAAACCCCAGGTTTGTTACAAAAAAAAAGGAAAAAGAGCAGTCAATCATCTTATGTTGTAAAATATATGCGGAGTTGTACGTTGAGCCGTTTACTATTAATGTAGAAAAGTATTAATTGGGCAAAATGTGTGGTCGCTAACATACTCCGTAAATCTGGCACCAGCAAATAGCAGCAAAAATTAAATGAAATGAAATGAAAAAGTAAAAAAACTTGTTGAACAAAGAAAATTAGAAGTAAATTGATTGATACAACTAAAACAAAAAAGTAAAAGGTAAAAATGATTAAATATTTAGAATTTATGTTTGCCAGTGGTGTGTTTAATAAAGAATATGTACAATATGTAAGTAAGAAAGCATGAGCAACAGCTGATTTGACTTCTGTTCCACATAACAAAACATGTCTAACGCATGCATTCTACCATTTATACTTTAAAACAATTGTTGAATCTTTAATACAGCTGAAATTTTTAAAGCAAACAATAAGAGTAAAACTTTCAAGACTTGGCTATATAGTTTTGCAAGAAATCAACTGTAAAAAAGTCAGCTAATGGGCAGCAGCAAAACTTAAAATTTGAAGAAAAATAGTTTAAGGAGGGATAAGCGTTTAGTACAGGAATCTAAAATTATTAGGAATGGAAGGAAATAAAACATGTAACAAATTTAGATATAAAAAGAAAGAAATTATATGAAAAAACATCCCTTTTATACAATGATAGTAAAACAATGAAAAAGAGAAGAAAAATAAGTAAAAGTGTAGATAATTAGTGAACAAACTAAAAGAGGTAGAATTTAATCAAAAATATAGTAAATTCAAAATGAAGTGGGAATTATTTGGTGTAAAAGTTTAATAAACTAAAGGATAATAATAAGCAAATGCAGGCAAAAAATAGAATAAATGAAAGATAACCTGCGATGATTTGGAGTCAATGTGGGGAATAAATGTTTGAATAAAAACGGGAAACAGTTAAAAATATAAAAAAAATTATTGAAAACATAATTTATCAGTTAAGTATTATTAAGTTTAGAGTTTTCTTTAAGTATAAAGTGTTTAATTGTTATTATTATACGATGTAGTTATGTTTATATCAATAAAGGTCTTTATAATCATATGTGGTAAAACTGTTTAATTTCTTGCAAGCAAGTAATATATAGTTGTACGATAAACTTTTAGACATAATTGTAGGAAATAATACTGCAATTTTATTTATACATTAATAAATGTCAGTTGCAAGTAATATAAAGACATGTAAGTAAAATACAAAAGATAAGTTGCAACTAATTATAACGTATTCTAGTTTAAACATAAGTCAAAATAATTTTATTAAATAAAGTACTTTTATTTTAAAATAAATTCTCATATAATAAAAAACATAGCTTAACAAGCAAAGAATTTTGTACAAATTTACTTATTAAAATATTGACTATCATTATCAAACATTATAATTGCACTTGCATGCCGGTAAATACGTTTTTAACAATAGATATTTCGTTTCGGATTCGGATCGACTTTTCCGCCACGCGTGTGAATCAATTGTTTTGTGCATCGAGGATGTTTTATAGTGTGTAGTGATCACGTGTCCATTAGGAGAGTAACCGCACACTAACATGCATTATATAAACTAGTCATCATTCATAATAGTCGGTCACGTGTCGGATATCGGACATACGTATCAGCTAATAGTCCGGTCATAATGCGAAATAATGCATACCAGCTTTTTGATGCGTTCACGCTGTTTATACACGATTTAAAATATTTACAAAATATATATATAAAGTATAATAAATAAGTTTAGATTATTTATTTCTATTATTGCAATGAGCTTATTACAGTATTTAATTGCATTTTATAATAACGTTTATTATAATAATAATATACATAAACTGTAAACATTTTTATAAAAATTATAATTAAAAGAAATAAAACATTTTAGTTGTTTTTGCATAGAAAATAAGATCATTTGATACGTTATTATTGAGCTGAGTTAGTTCTACCGCAGAAAAGAACAATTTCTAACTACACGTAGAAGCTCATATAAATTTGAGCCTGCTAGATGCAAAATTAAAAGTGACAGTCTGGTATTAAGTTTTTTTTTCAAATGCAATTAATAGTTTTTATAAAAATATAAGTTTTAGAAAATTAGTGTCAAATTCAAAACCCTGTGTAAATTCAAAATTGTCAAATGCAAAACTTTGTATTTTTGTCTTGTGCTTCTTAACTGGAAGCAAAAAATGAAACATTTTTCAATTTCAAACAGAATATCTAAATAACTTATCTTTTTGCTTTGTTTTTGAGATAATAAAAAAATACACATTATTTAAAAATCTTTTTATTTAGCAAAATTTAAGTAAAAAAAAACCGTTTTTAACAATGATAACAATAAACAAACCAATATTATTTTAGTAAACAAGCTTGACAACGCACTAAAAAAGAATAATAATAAATAAACTGCTTCAAAATCTGATGTGTTTTGAATGTGCAATGCAGCATTTGTAATTTTCTCTTGTAGCTGCTCCACGTTGTTTATTGATTCCTCATAAACCAATTCTTTCATGTGTCCCCACACATAAAAATCCTAAAACTATTGGACTTTTATGTGTGGGAAAATCTTGCAGGCTAGTTTATGAGCCACCGAACTACATATTGCCCAACATGGGGCGGTGCTCCATCGTGCAAGTATCACATCCTGTTACGTAAGGCAAGACGGACATTGTTGTCCATCAAATTTTTCATCTGATTTTTGAAAAATTCTGCATATAAACGAGCATTTAAACGAGGTGGTAAGATTTGAGTTGACACTAGTTGCTCATTAAAAACCCCACACTATGTGTTAACTAAAAATCTTTGTTGGTAAGTTCGTACCCCAACTGCGACGTATTTCCTAATAACCAGATATGCTCATTATGTATATTGTTAATCCCATCTTTTGTGAACATGGATTTGTTGCTTCATAATATTGAACTAAAAAAGTTGAAATCTTGTTAATGTCGTTCAAGAAGCTATTGAAAAATGCAAGTTGTTGTGCTGCGTCGCCTGATTGTAGGTGTTGAACTTTTTGATAATAATATGGGTGAAGAATTTCCCTATTTAAAGTTTTTTAGACAAAATTTTTGAGTTGTAAATGGTTGGAAAATCGCCTAACGCTATCCCATGCTTTATCAAGAACTGCGTCAACTATTTGTTTCTTTTCTGCCACGGTGTGTTGTTTATGTAGATTTCTCTATGGCAATTTCCAATTCCAAATTCACGGAGTCTTCAAAATGCGTTCGAAAATACGCGACGAGAAGGTTGCATTCTGTTGGGAAATCTTTATTGATACTTGCGACATGCAGCTAAAGAATTACCATTACAGAAAATAGACAAAAAAGTTATTTAGATTTTTTGTTTGAACTTAAAAAATGTACTTAAAATTTTATTTTTGCCTCCAGTATGAAACCAGTATATGTTACTGTAAATGTCCGAAAAGCGGTTAATGCTGAGTTTTAACGGTAAATTGTAAGATTTGCGAGTAAATAATGTAAAACCACCAAATATTAGAATAGTAACTGTTTTTAGTAAAAACTAAGATATGCCACTGGTACTTGGTAAAAGTTAAACAATAAGCCTCATAGTGTTTTGACATAAATAAATTTTATTTGTTGCAACATGTTAAACTATTATGTGGCACTTTGAATTGCAGAGTATTCTAGATGATTTGTAGGTTTTTAATTTTGTCAATATCAGGTACTTTTTTAAGTCTTGGATCTTGGGTTTGGATATTTTTTAGTCTATGTTGCTTTTATTTTATTTGGCTTGTTTTTATAAACCTAAATTTGTTTATTTTTAATCCTGTTTTTATAGTGTTTGCTCTATAGAAGCAACCACAATTAGCTCATTCTGAGGTTTGCTCGTGTTTTCTGTCACCTTAGTTTTGGTAATAATGCTGTCAATATTTATTGGATGCTTAATTATGACTTCATTATCAATAATATCTTTTTTTTTTTGCAACTGATACATATTCGGTCCTATTTTTGGCAAAATTGTTTATAAGAATCTTATCTTTACTTTTGCTCTTTTATTGTGCAAAACCAGATCACTAAAGTTGCAATGCCCATTTTTACTAAACAACCAGACATTGCTTCAGAAAGAAAAACATTTAATTTTTTTGTGATGAGCTTTATTTTTTATTGTCTAGACAAATTTCAATCTTTCTAATTATTTTGTTATTTAGTTGATCTTTATTTATGTGGTCAACATGTTTTTCAACTTTTAACTGGCACGTTTGACGGATTCTTGTAACTGGCTATGTCTTGGTTTGCTATGTACAATTTTGATATCTGGCTACATAACATAAACTGTTGACTATTTAATTACAGACTTTTCTTTTGTTGTCTGAATGGAGTATGTTAGACGTTTCAAAATTAGTCACAATATCTAAAAGAAAGTATAAAACCTGAAGTGCACAAAAAATCACAAAATTTGCAAAATAGTCTTGATAAACAAAATGAATTTATACATTCCATCAAGAGTACTTTGAAGGTTTATTAAACCAACTTGGCAACGTAAGTTTATTTCAAAATGTAGTACAAGCTTCACAACAATGCTTTTTTTTAAATGTTCTTGTTTTTTTTTCTGAGAAAACTCACACAACTTCAACTAACTACGTTATAATAACCTTGACTGTAATGTTTTGTATTTATGATTGGCAAAATGCATTTTTTTAATAACATTAAATAAGTTGTATACTTATATAACATACATTTTTTTTCAGTCTGTATATGTTCACTTCTGAACATAGGTTTTTTTATCTGCTTTTGTCTTAGGCTGTTAAAATCTTTTTTTTTTTTTTGGTCTTCTTCTTTTACATTTTCTCCATTGTGTCACCCCGTTGGTTCACCTTAATTGACCTTGCTTTGCCACGTGGCCTGGCCCATTCTATTTCATCCTTAATGCTAATACCTTACATGGCCTTCTCCATTGCTCGTTGTGTAGTTTGAAACAAGCTTGCGTAGTACGCACAGTTTGTGTACTTATATTTTCAAGTTTATATGAATTGGTGTCTAGTCGGTTACGTTTTTAAATACTTAATTTTCGATTGTTATGTGCTAGTTCTTCAAAGTCATTACTTTGGTTTTATTTAAGTTCATTTCCAAACTAATGTTTTTTGATGACAGATGTAATTTTACTAGCAATGTTTGTAGGTTATCTGAATTTGTGCTAATAAGGACAATATTGTCTGCAAATCAAAAGTGGTTAAAGTGTACTTTATCAACTGGAATTTCGATATGATTCCAATTTAATTTTTAAAATTTCTTAATTTTTTTAAGCGACGTCTAACCATCTTACGATCATTGTAGGCATATAATCAAGATTTTATCTTGATTTGTTGATCATTTACTATTATTTATCCACTTATTGTAGTCTTTAATTGCACTATTCCAGACGGTATCTTTTATGACAACTTGAAACCAAATAATTGAATTTTCTGGTAAACTGATTAAACAAAGATTCTTTAAGCCTCTTCAAACATCTTCAACTGCTCTTGTTGTTAAAAATTGATCTTGAAAAGTGACAAGTCAAAGAGTTCAGTTTTTACGTTCTATAGTGTTTTTAAGGCATTTTATTTTTGCCGTTGTTCTTGTCCCTTAATCCATTAAAGTATTGTATTGACACTGTTGGGCAATATTACAAACTGACAAACTTCTTTCTTAGAGCTTGATTATTCTACTGCGTTTGAAATTGGTTAATTGTTTAAAAATATCACGCTGACAAACTCTAACTGTCACAGCACAAGTAATCTAGAAAAATAACAATAAAATTTATTTTGTTTTTATACTCCAAAGTAAATTGATGTTTGTTAAAACTTTAATCAGTTTTTAATGTGATTTTTTGGGGCTATTCTCTATGCATATTGCTAGAAGTAAGCAAGATTTATATTGCTAGCTAACAATATGAACTGTCATTTTAACAAATCTTGCTAACTAACAATATGAACTGTCATATTAACAAATTTTGTTTGCTTACAATATAAACGGTCATCACATCAGAAGACAAAGCAAATCTCTAGATAAAATAATAATAATATATATGGGTAATTCTATTACTTTTTTACAATTCTCAAAAACTCAATGTCTCGGAATTGCGCTAAATTTTAGTACATGAAAGTATGAACAAAAAAAAAAAAGATTTAAAAAGTTTTAACCTTTTAGATCTTTTTTTTTAAACCTTTAAAAGGGCCAAAAATTGGCTTAAAAATGCTATTTTTTAAATTCCGTTTTTCAACTCTGGAAATAGGTACCAATATGTACGCAGTGACAAATGATTTGTTATTTTATGTACTTTGATCTAAAAATTTTGCATGTTGAGGTATCTTGTAGATACATTAAGATATACCGCTCCGATTGTAAACACATTTTATGAAATTTTACCAGGCTTCAAAGTGGTGCCACATTGCAAAATCACAATATAATTACATTAACGAGGGCTCAAAATGTTTTTTATTTAATACTCTTTCCAAATGTTTAAGGATTTTTATGATCACTCAAGTACTTCCGGAGATACAACGTTTTAAAATTGGCCATTTTTGACAAAATACGTAAAAATTGGCATTTTGCCATGAATTGACTTGAAATTTTAGGAAAATATTCTTCAAACATGTTTAAATTAAATTTCTAAAAGTTTGGATATAAAACTCGGAGAATGAAGTAGCTAATATGAGGTCTAAAAATTAAAAAAAATGTTTTTGCATTACATTGTTTTTGAAGTTTTGATCAAGAAGTATGCATTTTTTTCAAAACTTATAAGAAAACAAAGTTGTTGAACGGAAAATTTGTGTTGATATGAACTAATATGTTTTTTTTTTCAAATTTTGCTTAGTTTTACTGCTAGAGGGCACACAGAGAAAAAACTACGAATTTGACTGAAAGATAACGATAATCTATAGTCATAATTAAATTGTTCAATAATTCAAACAAAAAGAATTGAAGTTTTACGAATCACATAAAATCAACTCAGACGGAAAAGCAAAACGATAGAAATCAAAACAACGCTTGATTATTACAACTGAGTTTACATTATATAATATATAGATGACAGATGACAGATGACAGATGACAGATGACAGATGACAGATGACAGATGACAGATGACAGATGACAGATGACAGATGACAGATGACAGATGACAGATGACAGATGACAGATGACAGATGACAGATGACAGATGACAGATGACAGATGACAGATGACAGATGACAGATGACAGATGACAGATGACAGATGACAGATGACAGATGACAGATGACAGATGACAGATGACAGATGACAGATGACAGATGACAGATGACAGATGACAGATGACAGATGACAGATGACAGATGACAGATGACAGATGACAGATGACAGATGACAGATGACAGATGACAGATGACAGATGACAGATGACAGATGACAGATGACAGATGACAGATGACAGATGACAGATGACAGATGACAGATGACAGATGACAGATGACAGATGACAGATGACAGATGACAGATGACAGATGACAGATGACAGATGACAGATGACAGATGACAGATGACAGATGACAGATGACAGATGACAGATGACAGATGACAGATGACAGATGACAGATGACAGATGACAGATGACAGATGACAGATGACAGATGACAGATGACAGATGACAGATGACAGATGACAGATGACAGATGACAGATGACAGATGACAGATGACAGATGACAGATGACAGATGACAGATGACAGATGACAGATGACAGATGACAGATGACAGATGACAGATGACAGATGACAGATGACAGATGACAGATGACAGATGACAGATGACAGATGACAGATGACAGATGACAGATGACAGATGACAGATGACAGATGACAGATGACAGATGACAGATGACAGATGACAGATGACAGATGACAGATGACAGATGACAGATGACAGATGACAGATGACAGATGACAGATGACAGATGACAGATGACAGATGACAGATGACAGATGACAGATGACAGATGACAGATGACAGATGACAGATGACAGATGACAGATGACAGATGACAGATGACAGATGACAGATGACAGATGACAGATGACAGATGACAGATGACAGATGACAGATGACAGATGACAGATGACAGATGACAGATGACAGATGACAGATGACAGATGACAGATGACAGATGACAGATGACAGATGACAGATGACAGATGACAGATGACAGATGACAGATGACAGATGACAGATGACAGATGACAGATGACAGATGACAGATGACAGATGACAGATGACAGATGACAGATGACAGATGACAGATGACAGATGACAGATGACAGACGACAGACGACAGACGACAGACGACAGACGACAGACGACAGACGACAGACGACAGACGACAGACGACAGACGACAGACGACAGACGACAGACGACAGACGACAGACGACAGACGACAGACGACAGACGACAGACGACAGACGACAGACGACAGACGACAGACGACAGACGACAGACGACAGACGACAGACGACAGACGACAGACGACAGACGACAGACGACAGACGACAGACGACAGACGACAGACGACAGACGACAGACGACAGACGACAGACGACAGACGACAGACGACAGACGACAGACGACAGACGACAGACGACAGACGACA
Source organism: Tachinus rufipes (assembly GCA_963932245.1). Taxonomy (NCBI): domain Eukaryota; kingdom Metazoa; phylum Arthropoda; class Insecta; order Coleoptera; family Staphylinidae; genus Tachinus; species Tachinus rufipes. The sequence continues at coordinate 41,236,318 of OZ010745.1, read as the reverse complement.
GACGACAGACGACAGACGACAGACGACAGACGACAGAAGACAGATGACAGATGACAGATGACAGATGACAGATGACAGATGACAGATGACAGATGACAGATGACAGATGACAGATGACAGATGACAGATGACAGATGACAGATGACAGATGACAGATGACAGATGACAGATGACAGATGACAGATGACAGATGACAGATGACAGATGACAGATGACAGATGACAGATGACAGATGACAGATGACAGATGACAGATGACAGATGACAGATGACAGATGACAGATGACAGATGACAGATGACAGATGACAGATGACAGATGACAGATGACAGATGACAGATGACAGATGACAGATGACAGATGACAGATGACAGATGACAGATGACAGATGACAGATGACAGATGACAGATGACAGATGACAGATGACAGATGACAGATGACAGATGACAGATGACAGATGACAGATGACAGATGACAGATGACAGATGACAGATGACAGATGACAGATGACAGATGACAGATGACAGATGACAGATGACAGATGACAGATGACAGATGACAGATGACAGATGACAGATGACAGATGACAGATGACAGATGACAGATGACAGATGACAGATGACAGATGACAGATGACAGATGACAGATGACAGATGACAGATGACAGATGACAGATGACAGATGACAGATGACAGATGACAGATGACAGATGACAGATGACAGATGACAGATGACAGATGACAGATGACAGATGACAGATGACAGATGACAGATGACAGATGACAGATGACAGATGACAGATGACAGATGACAGATGACAGATGACAGATGACAGATGACAGATGACAGATGACAGATGACAGATGACAGATGACAGATGACAGATGACAGATGACAGATGACAGATGACAGATGACAGATGACAGATGACAGATGACAGATGACAGATGACAGATGACAGATGACAGATGACAGATGACAGATGACAGATGACAGATGACAGATGACAGATGACAGATGACAGATGACAGATGACAGATGACAGATGACAGATGACAGATGACAGATGACAGATGACAGATGACAGATGACAGATGACAGATGACAGATGACAGATGACAGATGACAGATGACAGATGACAGATGACAGATGACAGATGACAGATGACAGATGACAGATGACAGATGACAGATGACAGATGACAGATGACAGATGACAGATGACAGATGACAGATGACAGATGACAGATGACAGATGACAGATGACAGATGACAGATGACAGATGACAGATGACAGATGACAGATGACAGATGACAGATGACAGATGACAGATGACAGATGACAGATGACAGATGACAGATGACAGATGACAGATGACAGATGACAGATGACAGATGACAGATGACAGATGACAGATGACAGATGACAGATGACAGATGACAGATGACAGATGACAGATGACAGATGACAGATGACAGATGACAGATGACAGATGACAGATGACAGATGACAGATGACAGATGACAGATGACAGATGACAGATGACAGATGACAGATGACAGATGACAGATGACAGATGACAGATGACAGATGACAGATGACAGATGACAGATGACAGATGACAGATGACAGATGACAGAATAAAACAAATTGTCATGCACCATTGTTTAAGATTTCTTTCCTCTGAAAATTGCTACCCCTCTTGAGATGTTTCAATTTGCATCTATTGAAATTGAAAGTATTAGGTAAAATAATTTATTATTAATTTCTTTATACTTTGCAATTTTTGTCAGTGAGCATATGCATATTTTAAACGTGATTATCTCAAATACTACAAAGTTGGTATTTAAAATATTAAACAAGGCAGTCCGTGCTTATACAGTTTTAAATACAGTATATTTTATAAAAAATAGAAATACGTTTTTTTGCATTTATTTCAAACTATTAAATATGCAAATAGTTTTGCTTTTTTTTTAAATTATATTCAGAATGTGCTCAGAACATATTAACTGGTTTAATATTGTAAAGGCCAGTTCAAAATAATTACTATTATTTTATTTATCTGTTTTCTATGTATACAAGTTTAATTTTGAACTTAATTTTTTATTACTACTTATAATGACAAAGAAGCAAAAAAATATCAACCATTGTGAATAGTTCTCTCTAAGTAATCATAATTGTGTATCATGTAACAAAACGACTTACTGAAATAAAATGTAAATTTTTGTACACATTAATATTATCACCAAAATAATGATAGTGTATGCTTGGTTGCATACAACTAATGTTGCTAATTGCTGTTTTGCTAGCAAATCAAATCAGTGTTGCCAAATTTTTGAATAAAACATTATTGAATAAAGTATTTTTTAAATGCGCAATGCATTTTATTGAAAACATTTATTCGTGTTTTATAAAAACAATTTTTTGCCCAGTGTTGAAGTTTAAACTCAATTATATACTGTACATTTACAGGGTTAATCAAAATTACCAGACTCTCCAACCGTAAAGAATTACAATTTTGTTGCAAACAAAAACTTTGTAGTTTAAATTATTAATAATAATAATAGAATACAGTCGATAATAATTTAAAATCGGTTAATTTCAAAAGCATCGTTTTGACTAATTGTTGTTGGTGTAACTTACCATAAGAATAATTAGTGATAAAATGGTCAATCTGATAACGCTGTTTATAACCAGCTAGCTAATCAATATAGAGTACTTCAAAAAGCAATAAGGTATTCAAATTCAATAGTAAACAGTTTAAAATTATTTTAAGTTTTAACAAAAATAATGTTGACATTATTTTGAGTTTAGTACTTCAAAGATTTGGATTGTGTTTGAATAATTGATTTTAAATTTTTATTTTTTATCAAATTACACTGCCCAGCATAAAATTTGGGACACAGAAATTTTTAGTTTTTTACGTGTTTTTTCGGTTGTAACAGTTTGCCAACTGATTGCTTGAATTAAAAAAAAAAATTTTTGTTTGAAGTTTATTGAAAGTAATGAAAACAAACAATTTTAATTTGATGTGCTAAGTAATAAAAATGATCAAGTTTACTTTTATATGCTTTTCTTGAAACAAACAAGCATATTTTTTGTTTTTGTGATGATATCTGTCTGTTGCAAATTGTTTGTGTATTGTTGTCATTGATAGTGTTTTGCAATGAGCATAAATCTTGTTGTTGCGGCACAAATTGTGGCGGCTTTAGAAGAAAACCCCGGTAAGTGCAAAACCGTGAAAAACGTTGATGTAAATCTCTCGTGTGTGCAACAAGTATGGCGGCGGTACAAAGAGACTAGTCTGCTTACTCGAAGATCTGGTTCAGGGCAAAGAAACACTACAACAGCTACAGATGACCACTTTTTCGTTTCTAGTGCTTTGAGAATCTAAACGGTCACGGCAGTATCCCTTCGAAATCATCTGCAAGAAGTGAGAAATGTAAACATAAGTAACTGGACAGTTAAGAGGAGACTTTATGGTGCTGAAATAACTTTTTAAACTAGAGTTACTGGATCGCCGCTTTCCCATGAACACCGGATTGCGAGGTTGAATTTTGCACGAGAACACTTGGCTTGAACAATAGCGGATTGGAGTCTCGTATTGTTTTCCAATGAATTGTGGTTCTGTCTTACGGGCTTAGATAGACGTGTAAAAGTGTGGCAACAACAAAGCGAGAGATATGCTCAAGCATGTTTTGTCGAGCGACTTCCATTTGGTAGAGAATCAGTTATGACATAGGGAGGCAAATCTTTTTTACGCGATTTGTTTGGTCTAATTGAGCATGTTAGGGTTGAGATAATAATAATAATAATAATAATAATAATAATAATAATAATATATTTATTGACACTATTACAAAGAGGTAAAATACAAAATTACAGAAATACAAAAAAGTACAAAAGTACAAAAATACAAAAATAAAAAAAAAAGTACAAAAATACAAAAATACAAACATTTTAAAACTTTAAAACTAAAAAAAAAAATAACAGTGTTGAAATAAATTAAATTTAAAACTTGTGAAAATAAAATTCTGACATACTGTAGGGTTCCATATTGCACAGCATGTGAAACACAGATTGCTTCATTAAATTATAACTAGATGTTTCTGTAAGTCTGCGTGGTAAAAAGTTAAATAATTTTATACAAGAATAAAAAGGACCTATTTCATATTTACTTAGTCTGTGTGACGGTAACAAATACGTCTGGCCGTGTCGTATATTGTAATGATTAGACAAAGTAGTTATTAGAAGCGTCCAAGCTACTTGATCTTATAGATAGTCCAGTATTAGATTTTAAGTTTGTGCAGTGTTGTCTCCCAAACAGATATGAACTTATAAGTTTATTTGCGACGCCTCTGACACCGAAACAATCTAATTTTAAAAGTTAAAGTAGATACTCCAAATGCCTTTGACAAGTCAAAGAATACTCCACAAGCCATATCATGATCTTCGATTGCAGAAAGTATCCAATTAATGTAATCAAATATTGCCGTTTTGGTACTTTTGTTTTTTATAAAACCGTGTTGATTTTTTGAAAAAATGTTGTGTATGTTAAAAAATTGTAACAGTCTTATATATATATATATATATATATAACTTTCTCGTAAATTTTTGAGAACGTGCTCAATAAGCTAACCGGACGATAGTTTCCGAGGTCATTAGAGTCACCTTTTTTGTGAATGGGAGTTAACATTGAAAGTTTTAATTGGTCAGGGTATATTCCTGTTTCCATTGATTTATTTATAATATTACATAAAGGACTTGCAATAAAACAAATACATTTTTTATTAGACTTGGTGGAATGTCATCGTGCCCAGCACTGTTTTTATTTGGCATTTTCTCAACAATTGTAATCAATTCTGACTGAGATAAAAAAACGTTTACGAAGACATGTGCCGGCCCTCAGAAATTCTAGAGAGTTTCACAACATACTGATGCAGGAATAAGACAATCTTTTGCAGAATGTGATCCAAAATGTGAGCCAAAGCATGCCTCGTTGTTTGCAAGTTGTTTTCACTGCTAGAGGAAGAAATACTCGCTACTGAAGTTCTTAAACTTTCTTTTGTTTCAACAAAAGCATTTTTATTACTTAGCATATCAAATTGAAATTGTTCATTTTTATTAGTTTCAATAAACTTTAAACAACAAAAACTTTTTTTTTTAATTCAAGTTAGTAAATTGTTACAACTAAAAATCTACTCAAAAAACTAAAAATTTCTAAAAAAAATCAAATTAAAAAGTGACTCTAATTTTATGCTTGACAGTGTATATTGACTTGCCTATTTTTTTGGCATTGCAATTTGAGTTGTTATGCTAAAGTTTATTTTGAGTTTGTTGGTTAATACAACAAGATAAAATTACAAATATTTGGCATCACTAGTTATAACTATTTACTATTTTGTATTAAGAGCACATCATTTACTTGATTTTGTAGCACAGCATTTGTTTAGTTTCAAAAAGTTATATATATTTTTGTTAGGTTAGGTTAGGTTAGAAAACTAAGAAGTAAAAAACAAAACTATTATTTTAAGCACAAACAAAGCATTTATCAAAGTTCTGCAAATGCGTTCTTGTCCGTAGTGCGTACGACCCCCTCTTAAACAAGATATTTTTTTATAAGAAAAAAGAACACCCTTTGGTTTGCAAAGTTAGTATATTTGCCATTAGCAACACTGAAAATTTATGCTGTACATAAACGCTAAAATATTTAAAATAATTGTAACGTCAATGATTTGGATAGTGCAACGATATTAGATACAAAGTAAGATTGTGTTATCTGTTTTTTTTACTATTTTTAGGTTTTTCTAGGTACTTTGCAAAGTATGGGATATTACAAAAAAATATAGTGGTTGGAAGTAGGTTGTGCATAATCAAATATTGCACGCCAAAATAATAAATAATTAAACGTGCGGTTAGACGACGTAGTGGATTATTGCACGTTAGAGTAGAAAACCTTTTCTCAACCAAAAGTTTTTATTTATGTCATTTATTAATTTAAAATATTAGTGTAATACATGATTAGTATTTATGTGAACTATAATTACATTTTATATGAGATTGTGGGTGGACCAGATATTAGATCTTGTAAGTATACTTAGTATTTATAAGTGTAGCAGGTACATATTTAGAAGCAACTGTAACCGTGTGTTATCAGATTTTGCTTTAGATTTAGACACAGTGCAACAGAAACATTTGCAAAATTTTAGCAGGTCTATAAAAATAAGTTTTGTCAAGGGTCTATTTTTAATTGACTTTTTTTTAAGTTTTTTTAACTTATACACTGTTTCCGTAAAGCTGATGTAGTTTTGTATAAATTTGCGTTGCACTGTGCTCAACCTCAAAGCAAAACTTAATAGCACACTGTAGCTTGAAATTAATGTTACTTAATTTTAAAAGTTTTCAAATTTTAGTAAAATACTAAATTAATAACACTTCTTGTTCTGTAACTAAACCTTTCCGGACCAACTCTAAAACAAACTAAGATATCCTTACTTAAAGTTTGTTAATGTTATTCTTAAACACCTTGTATTGTATATTTATAATAACATTAACTTTTATTTTAGTCACTCTACTCATCATCAAAAAATTACATTTATCCATAATTTATAAAAATAATATCAATTAATTTGCAATTAAAATTTACAAAAAATATCTTTTACTGAAGGTTTTCTATAGTTATATACCAACATTTGTTTTTTATATACCTAATGCAACAAACTCTAAACTTCTTATTTACCAAACCGTGCGTTTTTGTTGTTTATTAATTAATTAAACACTAAATTTATTTTAGAACGGTTTGTTGCTAAGTTGCTATTTAATGCTAGTTTATCCAACCGCATCTTTTTACTACGGAAAAGTTATTAAAATTCCTTTCTTTGTTTTTCTCTAAATTGCTCTTACTACACTACAGAATAAGCACTTTCCAACAACTACGCAACAAAATTCTATAAAATAACCACAGAAAATATTACTTATATTTATTACTTATAACTGCACATCTACTCAAAACGTAATTGTTTCATACGATTACTTTAGCCACAAAATCATAACTGTACTAAGATGTATGTAACTTAATATATTTTTGTTTTAAACAATCTACAAGAGTGTAAACAATAGGACACAATACTATGTTTAACTAAGTGCAACAATGTCTCAAGGAACAATTTTAAAGTATATATTTCTGGTAACATAAACCTAATCAGTTAACTTTTGTAACTTTTAAAAACATTAAAATCACACATTTTACATTAATCTACATAAAGTACATATACAGGGAGTTTATAAATGAATGGGATTATGTAATCACTTTAAATATGCCGCCTTTTTAAAATCGTTCACTATACTACATATATTTTCATACGTTTGCTTGACAGCTGTCAAAGTTGATCTGTCAAAACAAATAGTTTAGTAAACAATTAAAAAAAAACGGCACATTTAAAGTGATTACATAATTCCATTCATTTATAAACTCTCTGTATTAACTCCAAGAAATATGAAGTACTCAAGAAATTATTTGTCTTTTGTATTGAAAACTTAAAATGTTTTCTACAAAAAGCTGGCTTAGAACCTGCAATAAAAAGTCTAATGCACAATTAGTTGTAATATTAATACACAAGCTCAACAATTGCCTCTAAAACATAGCATTTGCCTACTTTAAAATTTAGTGTCAAGTTTTACGTTTTTTACCGCATTGACAAATGTTATTATCAAGTTTACAAACTCAGCTCAGTTTGCGTTTAGAACTCTGATAATAATTATTAATTACAAAGTTTTACTATTATAAGCAATTGTTTCCAACAATCCTAAACAGTAATACAGCCTATACAATAAAATTTAAATAATCCTAATTTACTTATTGAAAATGTTATCATTTTTATTTAGACTTTTATCTTAATTGTTAGATTAATCTAACATGATTCATTAAAACATTGTTGATTCCTTAAATATTAATTCAAACAAACAAACTGCAGCTAGATCTCCACAACTAAACCTTTTTTGAATTTAAAAAATCAACACTTTATTAAGTTTTTTACTAACTTTTATCAATAATAAATAACATAAACTTCTGCATTCTAAAAACATTATTTGCGGTTTGCAGAATAGTATAAACTTCTGCAAGATATCAAAATTAGTAAACATTTTTCTAGCATAGGACCCAGTAGGTCGTGATGCTAGAATTTTTATCATAACATCATTACATAGTATACTATAATACAAGTTACTTAATTAATACTCCAACTCCAAGGTATACTCTAATACTAGAGTATTTATAACTGCTCCTTACTAATGTAATGTGCCATGCATACAACCTTAGAACCCAACTGAACTGTGTAAGCTTGATAATCTTTTGCAGTTATTACTTTAGGGCCTCATCTGACAATGCATAAGATGCTTTTGGCTATTAGGTATAAGGCCTTACTGCCAGATACAGTATTATTACTCAACTCTAAGGCTTCAGCTACCAGTGTGTGAATAACAATATTTTATAGCCTTTCAACCTGTCAATGTACTTTGTATTTCACAACGCCAAGACAAATCTCTGACAGTTAAAAGTTTCCATAGCCATTGTGTAATTTTCTAAGATTTACTAATACTTTCTATCAACAAATATTATAACAATCTATAAATAGTCTATTACTTATCTACTTTTATCACAACTTCAGATCTAGAACATTAACTATCATAAACAATGCAAACAAATAATACTGTTAACTGTTAAATAATTTTAATAAACACCCAAAACTGTACCTAATATAATAATTTTAAAAATAAATGTAAAACACTACAAAAGTGTCGGAAGGAGAACATAAAAATAAAATTAAAAAAAAAAACCTGCAAAAAATATTTTAATAAGAATGAATATGCTAGTGAGAAAATAGACAATTTGAGAATTTAGACAAGAAATATGGAAAGAAATTATGACGAGAAATGGAAATTTTCCAGGTACAAAACAAAAAAACATGTATAAACAAATTAAAGTACAATGCAAATTATGTACATAGTACAAAAGATGCAATTTAATAGAAAGAAATAATGCACTAAAAAAAGATTAAAGTAGATAAAAGCGGTATCAAAAATTCTAAATAATTAATTAAAAACAAAAAAAAACTTTTGTATCATTAATGTAATATATTACATAAGTACCAAATGTATGTTATATTGTAAAAAAAATATGTTAATATGTATCACTTTCAAAGTCGCAAAACAAAATATAAACGTTTTGTAAGTTTTTTTCGAATTTAATTTTAAGTTATATTTTTTTGAATTGTTTTTGAAACAATTATTAATAAATCATTTGTAGGTATTGTTTAGGTGCATTTTTATTATTGGGTCATTATATCCATAAAAAATATGTTTTATTTAGTCATAATTGCGCTTTCTAGTTCATTCATGTTTATTATATTTCCTAGTAGATGGCATGACTTGTGTGAAAATCACCAATTCTTTTTAATTTCAGTTATGTTAATTTTAAGTTTCTAAAATATGAATTGCATAAAAGATAACAATTCATACTTTAAAAAAAATAAATAATTTCATTTTTATTTAAAACTTTATGACAGTTTCGGACATAATTAGCTTTTATTTATTACATCGGAAATAAAACTTTTCAAATAATTACCAAGTTTTCGCGGACCATTAAGCACGGAAAAATATACACATGGGGCATGATTAAAGAGCAGTTGTAAGTGATTTTAATAATCCCACGATTATTTACATGTTCGTGATGTCTTTTAGAATATACATGTTGTTTGTTCAATATTCCCGGCAGATCTTCTTACCGATCTTTAGTGAAATATAGTTTTGTTTTCGTATCAAATATATGATATGAAGGAAAAGGATAATCTAGAAAATGCATGCCACATATATTCAATTACTAACAGCACGAAAATTCTGAAAACTTTTTTTTATGTCTATACTTTATACGCTATAAATATAATTATGATTGAGTTATTTTATATTGATTTATTTTATGTTCTGTAAATGTTTTAACAATATTTTTATATAATTTATGAATGTTATAATTAAATGTAAATTATATTTTTATTAATCGTTTTATTAAACGTTTAAATGTATTACTGGTTGTATGGCTATACAAATTAAATCAAGTAAGTAATGTGTTTACGGGAGTGAATTGTGTTTTTCGAGATTTATCTTGGACCAATAGACACATATAAATTTCGTATTGTGCAAAGAGCTTTTCACCACTAGCTAATCACGTATAAAGAACGTTGCCGCTGTTTGTGTATGGGTGTATGTTTAACCACTAATCTATTTCTTCACGGTCGGTTGAGTGAGCTAAAAAAATCTTTATACGCAACATTATCTCGGTTTATACGATTGTGCAGTGTTAATGCCTCGGATTTCTTGTGTATTTTAGAATAAACGTTTAATTGTATTATTATCCTAAATCATTGCAGCGTTTTTGAAATCTATAGTAGAATTTGCATAAAATATCTTTTGATTTTAATTATTTTTAATATGCTTTTTAAATTTATTAAATCAATTCTTAGGAACTGTGCGGAATTAATACCAATATATTTGTAGTTTTTTTTTATAATCATAATGTTTTGTAAAAAGATTAAAACGTTTAAACGTTTGTGATTTTATAATTTTATGTAAATTATCTTTCTGACTAGTGGGATACTATACACACCGATAAAGAGTGCAAATTCTGAAATACTAGTGTATGAGTCTCACACTAGGTGGAGAAGCAATTTACACAAACTACATCATTCATTTTATTTAAAAAAAATATATTACATGCAATTATTATTTAAACACAATTAATAAAATAATGTATAATGTAAAAAAAAAAACTAAAGTATCCTCTACTTCCATCAACTCTGACAACATATCAGATTGAGGGTCTGTGGGCGCAGGATTGCAAGGAACCTGCAACTCAGGTGGCGGTAGCCTATGTTGGGCTGTCGTCTTTTGCAGGCAATACCATAGATAGTTTTGGCTTAATATTATTCCTATTTTGAGTGATTTTGGTTAAAACCCCACTTTTTATTTATTTAAGTTTTTTATTTATTTGTCTTTATTTTCTATTAATACAATCTGTACATCTACTTGAGCTGTGACACTTGCTGCCTGAAACACAGTAAGAACAGGTAGCTATGAAATAATTGTGTGACAAAACCGTAACACACAAATATAAACTCTTAATATATATAACAAGAAGTAAGCAATCAGTAAAACAATGAATGCAATTTCACTTGGTTTCTGGTTATAGGTTGAGTAAACTGAGCATTTTAATCCTTATTTGCAAGCCTTTTCAGTGGTTGTTGTGTTTCTTTCAGAGAAATAAAGAAATCCAGATCATCAGGGTAATCAAAGTTTTTTTTGGGGGGTGGAAATAATGCCATTCAAGCATTCTCCATGACAGTTGTGGCAAATGTTTGTGCAGATTATTCCTGCATTTTGGCAGCCACATCTGTTTCCACATCCAGTTATAAAAAATGAAGTTGAAGACTGCTTTAGGTGCTGCTGCGTCTTTTGTAGTTACCGGGATCAACCGGCTGTTTTCAAACTTAACCTAACTCACCTAACCTAACCTTACGTAAAAGTCTGGTTTAGCGCATTGTAACGATGCATGTTAAGGAAGGTTTGCTTGTGAGGTGCGTTGTACATTGCCAGATATATTTTGTTTCCAGCTTTAGCAACAGTCCCACAAGATGAACTTGGGCTGTTAAATACATCAATAATACTTTGCAGTGTAACTCGCTTCTTAAACAAATTAAAACTTACAAGTTTCCCTTTTTAATATGCAGCTGAAGTCGTATCATATCTGCTGAATGCATGCACAAAAAGTGGAGTCCATAGTTTGCAACTGCTGACTTAAATATACCTTCTTTTCTACTTTGCCGTGGTTTAGTTTAACAAATAATAATCTGTCTTTCAGATGGGGTTAAAGCTATAAGAAGGACAATAAGATCAACATCTTTGCCAACTATTGCTACTTTGTCACTAGTTTAAGATTTCATGACTCCTGTGCGGATGAATTATGTATCAGCGTCACTAAATGTTTGTTTTGTTTTAATTCTATTGTTGTAAAGGACAGTTAAGAGGAATGAAATATGTCTGGATTTATTATGTTTGTTAGAAAGAAAATCATCCTGTTAGACTGTAATTTGTGTTGTCTGTTCAAAGTTTATGTCAACTGACCTTTTTAACTTGGATGATGCCGCTAAATAACCATCAAACACAACGGTACAGCTCTTGCCAGCATAATGCTTGAAAACATAAGCGACATAACATTGGCAAGTTGTTGAGATTAAAGAATTTTTGGGCCACACCATCTTGTGTAACAGTAATCTTCTATCCAAAACAATGTCAAAATTGAGAAGATTGGCTTCTTCTTGAAGTACAGAAAAAGTATCGTATAAAACATTTTTTTTTGTTTTCCGCATTTCAATTTCCTCAAATAAAGGTAAAGGGTAAGGAGCAATTATACTGTAAGTAGTTCTTCAAGTCTTTATCACTCTGTTTGTTGACAACTATCTTTTGAAACATCGTTAAACGGTTGATCATCACACTTTCTTCATGAACTTTGACTGAATAAGTGACAGCTTAACTTCTGAAAAAGTTTGTCCAACTGTTATGGTCATTACTTGCATTCTAATTTCAAAAGCGTTATAGCACGTTACTCTGCTATCATGCACTACACCACTAATAGTTAAAATTATGTTGTTTGTAAAAAAAAAGGAGGATAATTTTTAAACCACCGAGAAAGTTTTGCAGTATCAGCTGAATCTTTAAATCTACGACTTTTTCTAAAACGTTCATGCTGTTCACTTGTAGAGAACAGAATTTCTGTAAACTCTTAAAGTGATGTACAAATTTTATGACTTGCAGTCATTCCTAGTACCCATCTCGCTAAAACACTGTCCGTAATGCCGCGCGTTTGTTTCAAAACTCCTACGCTTTTAATGCTACGCATGAGGGTCATTTCTATGATCATATTCGACCAAATTTCAGTTTAAAATTTATTAATTGTTAGCACTGCAAAAAAATCAAAGTTTACAAAATTTTAAATTCTGATGGGGTTATAACAGAGGGTAGTTATAGTTAGTACAAGTGACTTGATTTGGCATAATGAAAATGTCCACATGCATAAAAATAGGGAATCATATTCCTCACGCAGCTTAAATGACTTTTCCAATCACCTGAACGTTCTGCATGAATGTAATTCTTTAGCAGAGTAATCATATTAAATAATTGGACTCAAAAGATTGCTGTTGACAGTTTTGTTTCAGATCACACAATACTATACAAAATACTTCTTGTAAATAATATTTAATTAATTTAATTAATAACTTTACGCTCTACTTGGTTTATGTCAATTTGCTGCAATATTATGTTTGTTAATGCTCTGTAAATTAACAACAATGCAATTCTTAACAGATATAGAGGCATAAATAGTGCAGAAGTTCCTGTAGTCTACTTCTATTTATCCGATACACGCAATGTAAGATATGAAAAAGTAGAAACCATCCAATCAGGCTATACATTTAGACAGCAGGAAATCAGTTTTAACTGTTGGAATTATTTCTCTGGCTTTTATGTAGAGAGGCTAATGAAATGTCACAATCATGTGTTTCTGGTTAGCAGTTTCACATAAGCTGCTAGTATACTGCAATGCAGTGTAGATTGTATTGTCATTTGATGGGGGAGAGTTGATGAATAAATAGTTATAATTTTGGTTTTTTTACTAACAAGTTCTTTTGTAATAAAGTGCATAAAGCCTTTCCATTCAGGAATACACTCAATGTGGAGCCATTTTGCTGTCAGCCAAAGAAAATCATATAGACTTAGCTGATTACTTTTCTTGACCATTTTAATTAAATTTTTTACAGTTACATTACTTAATCCACCTTGTGTTTTGTGGTACGTTTGTAAGGGGATTACTCCAAGTTTCCTAATTTTTTCTGCAGATGATACTTTGGTAAGCTTTGGTATAGGTTTTTTAACTTTACTTCTAGCTATGCTTGAAAAGGGGACACATTTAATGCCACTCATTGCATGAAATGTGTCAAGTCCGTCTAGTGTTCTAACATCAAAGTTCGCATTGTCAAAAACAAATTGCAGCCTCAGGTTGAATGTGATGAATTGCAGAAAATTCCAGCTGTTCATTGTGTTATAATGCACTAAACCTTAAACTTGATAAAAAGCTTACCAACTTTTTGCTAGCAAACATCATGTACACAAACAAAACAACATTGTTCAAACGGAGGATTTGAATGAGTTTGATCGCATTGCAGATATAATACTGTATGCAATTGAAATGCATTTTCTCCTTTTGTTTACAACGTCTATTTTCTTCATGATCAAAATATCTTAAAAAAAATTAAAGAGTTGAGAACATACAAACAGCTGCTTTTAAAAAAAAAATACTGCGCAGACGGTAGATAGATGTATCAAACAGATTTTTCTAAATATCCTGCTTTATTATTTTTGCTGCTGCTTTTACAATTTTTAGTCGTTTGTTTGTCTAAAAGTTTATTTTTAATTGTATTATTTGACGGAACTTTGCCAGATACTGCAAAAATTGTATATCTTTTCCATAGTCTCTAAAATGTAATCTGACTGAGGTCGTCTACGTTTTTTTGTTTTTGTCTGAAAGTAAGTGAGTAAACAATCATTGGTAGCAGTCTAAGTGGTAAGATTCTTCAACAGCTACGGCAGACAGACAAAGCTTAACTTCTTCTGCTTTATCATAATGTCTTCTGTTTACTGCTGCCAATACAGTATTAATTATTTTTTTTACTTTGACAATAGTAAGCATTTTTGTGGGTTTCAATAGGTTTTTTAAGTTGTTTTTTGAAATATCAATAACATCTGTACAGCAGAAACAATTTGTTTTGAAATCAAATGTTGATAAAAAGGCTTTTGTCCTAGATTGTTGACTCAAAAAAGCTTGTATAGATTTTTTTTTTGTGTATAATGTTTTTGGCACAAAGTGTGTACTGTAATTGATGCTATACTACAAAACATAAAGTCTTTACCATATTTTTTTGCTTGCTAATTAACACTAATGATTTTATTCCTTTCTCACCAACTCTTGTTACACCAGGAGGTGGACAAAGAAGTCCGTCACATACAATACATTTTTCTGCTATTTTAAGCAAACAAAATAACAATACGTGTGTAAATAGTACCTACTCGTAACTAAACAATAATAATTAACGGACACTAATTATAATTATTATAAATTATTATTAAATTATAATAATAATTACAACAAACTCAATTTTGACTGACACTAAAACTAAAACGCCAACTTGTGAGTGCTGCTAGAAATTATAGACAGTTGCTCTCTAAATCGCAAAACAAAATTTTCCAGATTTCCGCTATTTTTTTACCTTTTTTGGTCATTGCCGCTAGAGGTCGTGTCATATTTGTCAGGACTTTTAATATATTCTGTATTAGGTATCTATAAATCAGTGTAAAAAGTTTCCAAACTGGATTTTTTTAGAAGTGAGATCAATTTAAGTTTATTTATTTGGAATAAACGGACAAACCGGGCAAGTATTATACGCTACTTTTTTTGAAAGCCGCTTAGAATAAAATGTCAGGATTAAAGTTGTTGTATTCTTTACCTGCAACGTGTAACGTCAGTTCTTGATTACAACTTATGTAGTTCAATTACCGTAAAACTTTTCAATAACGTTTATTCCTGTATTTTACTGCTTTGCGTTTTATCCTTAATTTTAATTAGTAAGATACCATCTCTTAACTTTTTACATGAATTTAATGTGCTGTTAATAATGTTGGAAACGATCTTGCAATTAAAAAAAAAAAAATAAAATACTTTAAAGTTTATTTCATTTTTTTTTACTAAATTTGTTGATTTTCTTGTTCGTAAACGCGCAAAATTGTTTAGTTGGAAGTTGAGAATCTACCATAATTAACTCTGTGTCAATTTTATTGGTCAATTTTCCCATTCATCACGGAGTTCTACATGGGACGCTACATCACAAATTATGCAGTTGCCAAAGCTAATATAGGTTTCATATACGCAAATAAAACTTTTTGCAAACACAAAAAATGTATTGGGTTCAAAACCGTATAGTAGCACAGTGTGAACTTTTTATCTATCACCACATAAATAATTTCCCACCCAAATTTTATAATAACAAGATGATTAATTAAAACTGGGTTTATCTTGTCATTTTACCAGAAGCTAGAGCCAAAATGATCAACCTAGTTTTGTCCAATTTTTTTGTCAAATTAAATTTGCAAGTAACAACAAAATGCATTGAAAAGTACATAAAAACGCATTTATTTTTATATTTGATGACTTTTTTTGGCTATTTCTTAACTATTATTTGACTAAAATACTCTGACATATCACAGTTTGATGTTAAAATACTATAAATTAAGGTAACGTTTGAAATAATCTTTAAAATTAAAAACCAACAGCAGCATGCCTTGTAGTCATAGAACCGTAACAATTTTAAAAACGAAATAATGGAATATTTTATTTATTTTATCTAGAAGGACATTCATTACACACATCAACATACTTAACTTAATTTTTGTATAATATGTATAAAAAAGTACAAGTATTTGTAGAATCTCATTGGTATTGCCCGGCAAAATTAAATCAATTTATATATTTGCACTCAAATTGGTTTAAAAACGTAGTTTAGTTGTTGTCTAAAAGTTAAAAAGACGCTAATAATAATAGCTGCAGCAACATCTGTGTTATATAATAATACTTAAGATATAAATTATACTGTCAAAAAAGGTAACTCAAAAAGTTACTAAATTGTCAAAAATATTACTACATTTATCAAAAAGTTTCCAAAATTATCAAATAGTTGGTGTGGTGTAGTGGGCAATGTACGTAAACTCAACAACCGGCAAGTCCCATCGTAGGTTTGAGCCCTGAGAAACAGAAGACTTTTTTGTGTTTTTAAATTACAAATTGTAGTATTTATATTATACATATACTCTACTATCATTTTTAATTTAACTACTTAATTTAATACAAACAAATTAAATAGATAAAGAAAGATAAAGAAATAATGAAAGTGCAAAATAACCAGAAATATTTCAAAGAAGCAAGAAAGTCCTCACATCATCTAAGCAAAGATAAATAGAAGTGAGAAGACAAGTATGCAATAACGAGCCAGAAATATTTTGTCCCGGCAAAGATAAATGAAAGAAATTAAAAAAAAATGCATCAGATAATAGTGAAATAATAGAAAAAAAAATAGAAGAAATAAAAATGGAAATGAAAAATATAAAAGAGGAGATGATAAAAAAAAGTAGGAAGTAGAGAAAAAAAAAACTAAAAAGTAATATAACAGCAATTGATGATAAGCTGGAACAAACAGAAAGAAAAAAGAAAAGAAACAAGTTTGTAGTAAGAGCAATAGAAGTACAGACAGAAAAAGAAAAAAAAACCATAACAGAATTTAAACAAAAAAAGTTAAAATTCGAGAATAGAAATAATTTCTGCATACTCAGTAAAAAAGAAAAAAAAACAAACAGTAATAACAGAAACAGAGCATTGGATTTAAAAACGGGATGTTGTAAGAAACAAAAACAAACTGAAAGGCACAAACATATGCATTGAGAATGACTTGAAGTTGGAAAAAAGAGTTCAAAAAGAGTTAAAAACATAGTGATGAATAAAAAGTCAAAGAGCAGAAGAGTATGGGTACGGTACAAAACATTGAAAATAGATGGAAAAATATACAACTAGAGCGATAAAGAACAAGGAATATTAAAAGAAAGGGAACGCAAAACAAAAAATAATTAGTAGCATGAACACATAAAAGTAGACATACGCATATACTTATATGCGTATGTCTACCAAGGACATGACTTAGATACACAAAATAGAAAAAACAATAAATAGTAAAAAATAAAGACAGTAAAAAAACAGCAAAATTTTATTTTGGAACGTAGCTGGGATTGACAACAAAAATTATTAGTTCTAAAAGTATATAAAAATTGTTGATATAATTAGAATGATAGAGACGTGGACAGATGACAAAAAATAAAAAAAAATAAATCTCAACATGCCTGTCAAATACATTTGGATATGCCAACTAGCTATAAAAAAAGAAAGAGCTAAAGGAGACATAATAACCGGCATGAAAAAAAAAAAAGTTAAGAAGAGGATAAGATTATGGAAAATGAGGGAATACAAGACAAAAACTTTTCGTGAGAAAAAGAAAAATATAAAACAGTATATAGCAGAGACATTAAAAACACTAGGCAAAAGTTAAGAACGCTAATACCAAAAATTGAAGAAAGAAAATTAATTTTAGAAAGGGACTTTAACGCAAGAATTGTAAAGAAAAAGGAAAAAATCAAACAAAATAACCACACAAGAAACAGAAAATCAAAGAATACTACAGAAAGTAGAAAAGGAAAGGAGCTGATAGAAATGATAGAAAAAAGAGGTGGGGACATTTTAAATAAAAACTTTACAAGAGATAAAAAGGGAAAATTTACTTATATAAAGACTAATGGGCAGTCAGTAATAGACTACGTAGTTGTAAATGAGGCGGCCTAGAAAGAGATAGACAATTTTAATGTAGGAATAAAAGTTGAGTCAGACTACCAACCATTAGTACTCAGCTTAACTGAGAAAACCGTGAGAAGACAAGAAAATTAAAAAAAAAAAGTTAAAAAGATAAAAAGATAAAACGGAAAATGTGTGCATATAAAAAAAATCTGCAAATAATTAGAGAAAACGGAAGAAATGTCAATAAATAATGAAGAAATTAGAAAAAACAATCAGTAATAAAAACATTAGAAAAAAAGAAAAAAAAATATGAAAAAAAAAAACAAATAGTGGAACAGCAAAAAATACCAAAAGAGACGTGAAAATAACATTTTTTGAGTTTGATTGAAAAAAAAAGAAAAAATACTAGACAGACAAAAGCCAAAAAATTTCAAAGAAAGCAATATGAGAGAAAATAAAAAAAACCGCCTGGTATGGATAAGATACAGAATAAAACGTGGTTGTATAGTACGGAAGAGTTGACTGAGAGACTGTGTGAGTTAATAAATAAGATATGGAAAAGAGAATAGTTTTTGAGTCAATGGAGAGAAAGTTTTGTATGCCCAATACACAAAAATGGAACTAAAAATCTAGTAAATAACTACAGGAAAATAACACTACTGGGTACAACATACAAAAAACTATGCCATGATATTAGAGAAAATGTTGAATATAGAACTGGGTATAAATGAAATAATTTCAGACGGGCAAACCAATTTCAGAAAGAGAAAAGGTACCATGGATAACGTATTTATTTTACACCATATTGTTAAAAAAAATAGCAAAGAAAGGAGAAAAAGTATATTCGTTATTCCTGACTCCAAAGGCGGCATTTGTTTGCAACTTACATATCAGATGTAAAAAAAAATAAGTTGGCGTGGAGAACTAAAAATGGAATGGACAAGGTAATACGGAAGTATTTTTTTTTTAGTATTTGGAATATGTTATTAGTGAACAAGTTTGAGGAACAATTAAAAGAAAATTTGAGTGTATACGGAGAATAAAAGGACTTATGTTTATCAGTTTAATTAAGAGTATGATATTGTATAGGTCAAAAATATGAGGATGGAAGAAACAAGAAAATTTAGAAGCAATACATATAAAACATTGGAATGGGTGCTAGGTTTCTCCAGCATATATTGTACTGAAGTAAGTAAAAAAAGTTAAGTCAAGAAAATGAGCTATAAAGTATAAAAAAAAGAATAAAATTTTACAAGAATGCATGTAAGAGATAAAATAAAAACAAAAAATGAAAAACTAGGGAACATTTAGAAAAAATATTAGAACAGATATGATTATGCTAGACAAAAAATTAAAAGAATAAAAAAAAAACTGAAAAAAAGATATGGCACGCAATTATGAAAAGAGATAGAAATATACAAAAACAAGAAAGGAGAATACAAGTGAAAGAGTCTAGGTACAACGCAAGTTATGAACATATTATAGAAAGTAAACTGCCAAACTGCCAAGAAAGAGATCAATAGATAAATAAGATAATAAAAAAATGATTGCAAAATTAAGATGTGGTAATGAAGAGCAAGTGACAAGATTTTGGATAGAAGAAATTTTGAAAATTTGCAAAATATGTTAAACAAAATGTGTAACAAAATTTAAACAAAAAAACAAATAAAAATAAAATGAGAATAGAATAGATGAAGGCAGTTAAAAAACAAAAAAAAAAGAAGTAAATAAACAAAAAAAAAAAAATTTATTGTGATAATTTTATAAAGATTATGATTTATTATTTTGTTATATATATATTTGCAAATGTAATTTTTAAGGCCAAAAGGCAAAAAATAAACGTATTATTATTACTAAAACTTTTAAACAGTTTACAACAGTATAATATGTCAAACTTTAAATAATTAACAGTGATATTAAAACTGTTAAAAACCAATTCAAAATGTCAAACTTTTAAACAGATAAAATGCATACAATCTGCTAAATGTGTTAAAAAAATATTTATTTATTTATTGTTAATACCTACAAGGCTTACAATTGTCACAATTAAAAATATAATTAAAAATAATTATATAAAATATGTAAAATATGTAAAATACAACTACAAACGTTACTAGACAATACGCAATTGTGGTTCAATAAATGGCGGTTTTGTGCAAATCCTTCCAAAACTAAACTTCTAATACCTCACCATAAAATTCACGAAAACTCTCCTAAAATTCAAATAAACCAACAAACAATAAACCCATCCCAAATATGTAAATATCTAGGCGTTCACTTTGACACCAAACTTAACTTTAAGTTTTATACTAGTTTTATCAAATCTAAAACTAAATCCAGAGCAAACCACTTTTGTTCACTTACCTACAAAAATAGTGGAATCAGCATTAAACGTGCAGCACATATTTACAAAACTATCTGTCGCTCAATCCTGGATTACGCATCAATAATACTCACAAATTCTAATAAAGCCACTCTTAACCATCTATACGTAGGTGAAAGAATCTTTCTTAGATCTATTACTAAAATTCGACATCCTAACAACCCTCTCCACAATCCTTTAAATAATCTCCTATACAAAAAAACTAAAATTACTCCACTCCCCGAGCGACTTCATAATCTTCAAGTAAAATTTGCAAATAATCCAAATAATTCTAGTATCTTAAAAATCTTAATAATCCCCAGAAACCCAACAATTATTGCAAAATTTTAAAAACCTGTCTTACCTTTATATGAAAAAATTTTGACACTCATTAATGACAATGACTGACTGACATAATCATCTGACATGTCATACTACATTATGCCATACTGTTATTCTTTTTGAATCACTTTTTTGTTTTTTTTTTTGTTTATTACTAGGTCATCATCTATAAAATGTATGTCTATAGCGGAAAGACTAAGGTCGATAGCCTGTTTTACAAGAATTTTTTTTTTACTGGAACACTATTTTCTGTTTCTCTGTAATATTTCTTGTATAATAAAGATGTTATATATATATATATATATATATATATATATATATATGTTTCCGGCGACAGGATAGTGAGACCAATTGTGCCTCAAATCGCAGGATAGTAAGACCATTTTGGATAGTGAGACCTGGTCTCATAAGCAACGCTTCAAATCACAGGATAGTGAGACCAATTTTAATAATGTGAAGTTGTCGACAAAGCGTATATCCATAGCGGCAAGAATTTCGCGGTTAGCATTATGAGACCAGGCGATAGACTGTGACTTTAACACATTTATTTGATCCCTAGAAAATTATAACTGCATTTTGAATGATAATGTTATTAAATAAAATTGTATTTTAATAAAATATTGCTTAAATGTAATATAAGTATCAAATAAGAGCAAATATGATAACATACAATTATTGTAGAGTACCCCAGAAGATTATTGTACCCTATCGTCCCCTGCAATGCAAATTAAGAGTACAAATATTGAATAATTGTAATATGGATATCAAATGAAAGCAAATACGGTAACAAACATTTATTTTAAAGTACCATAGAAAATTGTACCCTATTGCCCCCTTGCTAGCCAAATTAAGGGTACAAATATTATACAAATGTAATATTGGTATCAAATGAAAGCAAATAAGGTAAGCTATAACAATTTTATAGTGCCCAAGAACATTGTACCTTATTGCCCCCTTGCTAACAATATTAAGGGTACAAATACTACACAATGGTAATATGGGTATCAAATGAAAGCAAATAAGGTAACATACAACTATTTTTTAGTGCCGCAAAACATTGTACCGTTTTGCTCCCTTGCTAACTAAATTAAGGGTACAAATATCGCAAAAATGTAATATGGATATCAAATAAAAGCAAATAAGCATTGTACCATATTACCCCTATGCTAAATAAAATAAAAGTACAAATACTGCACAAATGTAATATAAGTATCAAACGAAAGCAAATAAGCTAACATACAACTATTTTATAGTGCCCCAAAACAATAAACCTTATTACCCCATTGCTAAACATAGTAGAAATACAAATCCTGCACAAATGTAATATTAGTATGAAATGAAAGCAAATAAGGTAACATACAACTATTTTATAGTGTTCTAAAAGATTGTACCCTATTGCTCCTTTGCTAACCAAACTAAAGGTACAAGTATTGCACAAATATAATATGGGTATCAAATAAAAGCAAATAAGGTATCTTACAACTGTTTTATAGTGCCCCAAAACAATGTACCTTATTACACTTCTGCTAAAAATAAAAAAAGTACAATTACTGCACAAATGTAATATGGGTACTAAATGAAAGCAAGTAAGATAATTTTCTTTTTTATTTTACTGTGCCCCAAAACATTGTACATTATTGTCTTCTTGCTACCAAAATAAAAGATACAAAAACCGCACACGTAATGTGAGTATCAAATAAAAGCAAATAAGCTAACTATTTTATAGTGCCTCAGGAACATTGTACCTTATTGCCCCCTTGTTAATCAATTTAAGGGTACAAATATTGCTCAAATGTAATATGGGTGTCAAATAAAAGCAAATAAGATAACTTACAACTATTTTATAGTGCTTCAGACATTGTATTTTGTAACCTCACTGTTAAACAAAATAAAAGTACAAATACTGCACAAATGTAAATTGGATATCAAATGAGAGCAAATATGGTAATATACAACTATTTTATAGTGACCCAAAACATTGTATCGTATTGCCAATAGTAACATGTGTAACAATAAAAAGCTAATAAGGTAACTTACAATTATTTTATAGTGCCCTTCTTGCTAATTAACTTAAAGGTACACATTTTTCACAAATGTAATATAAGTATCAATTGAAAGTAAATAAGCTAACTTACATTTATTTTATGGTGCTCTAGAACATTGTATCATAGTGCCTTCTTGCCAACTAAAATAAGGGTATAAATATCACACAAATGTAATATGGGTATCAAATAAAAACAATTAAAGTAACTTACAACTATTTTATAGTGTTCCAGAACATTGTACTTTATCACCTCCTGGTAAACAAAATAAAAGTACAATTACTGCACATGTGTAATATGGGTATCAAACGAAAGCACATACCCCTTGCTATACACATCAAAAGGTACAAATACTGCACAGGTGTAATATGGGTATCAAATAAAAGCAAATAAAGTAACTTACAACTAATTTATAGTGCCCCAAAACATTATACCTTATTACCCCATGCTAAACAAAACAAAGGTACAAATATTGCGCAAATGTAATATGAGTATCAACTGAAAGCAAATAAAGTAACGGATAACTATTTTATAGTGCCTTAGAACATTGTCTCTACTGCCTCTTTAGTAAACAAATTAAAGGTGCACATATCAAATGTAATATTGGTATCAAGTGTGTACTCTATCGACTCCTGCTAACAGATTAAGTATCAAATGGCAAAAAGTATAGTAACATAAATATACAAGGTTGGGTAAATGTATGGGAACACTCGATTATTGGTTTCATTTTTAGTTTTTGTAACAAATGACATTAATAAAAGTTTTTGTAGAAATTTTAATCTATATAATGATGTATTTTGATTTTTAATACAAGCTTTATTTTAGGAGGTATAATGTCACCATCAGTTTTTTTAAATGGATCACCCTGTATTTTCTTTTATTTTCAGAAAGAGAATTTTTCAACAATTACAATGATATAAGGTTTTATGGGTTTACAACTGACGGTTTTTGAAATATTATTAAAATAAATAATAGCAACAAGTAAAAACATATATTGTTATTTTGTTATTCTCAATACAATTAAAAAAAATGTAAAAATAAGTGAATATTTGAAGCAAAAAGTCAACTACAATTAAATATGCTTATTATTATTACTATAAATCATTTAAAACGTACTGTATTTTGTTTTATTATTTTATTGAATATTTTAAAAACCGTAAGTATTTGTAATTGTTCTAAAAAAAAAAAAATATACTGGGTATTCCATTTAAAAGAACGGATAATGACGTTATATCACGCGAAACAAAGCATGCATTCAAAATCAAAATAAGTCACTATATAGAATAAAAAATATACAAAAACTTTTATTAAAGTAATTTTTGAAATCATTTAAAAATGCAGTCAGAAATAGGGTGTTTCCATACATTTACCCAACCCTGTATAATATTCCAGAACACTGTACCGTATCGTCCCTATTGTTAATCAATTTCAGGATATAAATAATGCTTCAAATGAGAGCAAACATATTACATGGTATGTATAATTATTTTATAGTAACAAACTGTACCCCGATGTAATTCAATTAAGAGTACAGGTAGAACACAAATAAATTATAGGTGTCAGATGACAAAAGTTATAACTATAACTACAATAGCATCATAATTGAGCAAGCTAAATATCAATTCAATTGATTCTAACATTATCATTATAAATAATGACTGATTCCATTTTGCAATCGTTAGATTGAATTTGAATAAATTATTAATTTATTTTATAATTATCATTCTAAATAACATTATTAAAAACATAATATGTGTACTTATTTTATTTTGACTTTAATGTTTTGTTTAATAATGTATTAACTGAGCCTACCGCCATAAAAATTTAGGATTATTCGAAATCGGTATACTTAAAAACTCATGTACTGAAGTTCATTTGGATCTGAAGATTGAGTACAATAATATCATAATTGAGCCGCCCGCAATATGAAATCTACAGTCCTGTGGAGTGAAAAATGACTAATGAGTTTTGAGTCATCACTCCTGTGTTTTTATATGTTAGGACAACTGTAACTAACTTGATAATGTTATGATAAACTTAATTTGATCAAAAATATATTGATAAAATTTTAACTTTGAAAGAATAAATGAGAATTAACACTATATAATGTTGTAAACAGCAAAGATTTTGTTATCACATTCATATTTTTCCGTTTTATGCAGCACGTACGCTTGCTTGTCCTTGCCACACTTAAAAGGCACAAAAGCATCAATAGAATACCCTTTTTTATACGCATTTATGTTTTTATTGCTTTCCGCTCTTACATTCCTAATTACGGAAATATTTTAAATGTTATATTATAGAAGAAATTTGTAGAACAAAATAATTTCATTTTGTTTACTTATTGATTTAATACATATACAAAATTACAATTTTATTAGAAATATACAAATTTTATATCAGTATTTTATTTGAACACCAAAACTCATCGCGTCGAAACGCTTATAAAAAGTGTATTTTGCCAGGAACATAAGTTCAGACATGACCGGCGGAGTTTTTTTTTATTATAATTATTTCACTCAACAAATATTTCATTCAAAATAGAATTTATTTTTTAACATGAATGATTTTACTTTTTAATCTAATTAGAAATCTATAAAACGATAAATGCTTACAAAATTGTTCCTCTCTAAACTGTAGCAAAGCCAATTACAAAAGAAATATAAATAGAGATTTCCATACATAACCGATTTTAAATTATGCAAATTCATATTAGGGGGCTGCTTAATTATTTATTATAATATGTTATAACATCTTCAGATCTAAATGAAATTTAATAAACATTGGTTTTAAGTATGCGAACTACAATGGTGATATAAGAATACATAAATTTAGATAAAAGCAATAGGGTACAAAGTTATTAGTTTTATAAAAAATGTACAAATTAACATATTTACTCTAATTTGAAACTCATCTTACATATATATTTGAAAATTTGTGCGATACATTTACCTTTAAATAATTAAACTCAAGAGACAATAAGGTCATTTTTTTTTAACATAATTGTACAAGATAACATTTGCTTTCATTTGACACTCATATTACATTAGTGTCATATTGTACTCTTAATTTGTTTTATCAGGAGATGATAGTCTACAATGTTCTACGGTACTATAAACTAATTGTATGTTACAATAACTTAACATATTACATTGATGCTATACTTGTACTCTTAATCTATTTAACAGGATAGAGGGCACAATTTGTATCCTAAATTTGCTTAGCAGGGGGTACAACAAGGTATAATGTGTTTGGGAATTGAAAATAATTTTATGTTAGCTTATTTGCTTTCATTTGATACCCATATTTAATTTATACAATATATGTACCTTTAAATTGGTTTGCAAGGAGACAATATAAAACAAAGTTATAAAGCACTCAGAAATCGTTGCAAGTTACATTATTTGCTTATATTTGATACCTATAATAAATTTGTTTAATATTTGTACCCTTATTTTGTTTAACAGAGAAGCAGTAGGGTACAATGTTCTGGGGTACACTACAATAATTGTATGTTAACATATTAACTTTCAGTTGACACACATATTACATTTAAGCAATATAAATATTTGTTATCATATCTTCTTTCATTTGATACCCATATTACATTTATGCAATGTTTGTACCTTTAATTTGCTAAGCAGGAAGACAATAGAATACAAAGTTTTGCGGTACTTGACAATAATTGTATGTTTTCATATTTGATTTTATTTGATATTATATTACATTTATGCAATATATAATTTGCTTAGCAGGGAGGACAATAGAGTACAATGTTTTGAGGTATTCTAAATTAAATGTTTGTTTGTTACTATGTTTGCTTTCAATTGATACCCATATTACAGTAATGCAAAATTTGTACCTTTAATTTGCTTAGCAGAGAGGACAATAGGGTACAATGTTTTGAGGTATTCTACAATAATTGTATGTTTTTATATTTGCTTTCATTTGATACCCATATTACATTTATGCAATATTTCTACCCCTAATTTGTTTAGCAGGGAACACAATAAGATACAATGTTTTGGGGTATTTTAAAATAAATGTTTGTTACTATATTTGCATTCAATTGATACCCATATTACAGTAATGCAATATGTGTATCTTTAATTTGCTTAGCAGGGGGCGTTATAGGGTACAATGTTTTGGGGGACTCTACAATAATTGTATGTTACCATATTTGCTTTTATTTGGTACCCATAATACAATTATGCAATATTTGTACCTATATTATGCTTAGCAGGGGGGACGATAGGGTACAATGTTTTGAGGTATTCTACACCAATTGCATGTTTTTATATTTGCTTTTATTTGATACCCATATTACATTTAAGCAATATTTGTACTCCTAATTTGCTTAGCAGGGGAGACAATCGGGTACAATGTTTTGGGGTATTTAAAATAAATGTTTGTTTTTATATTTGCATTGAATTGATACCCATATTACAGTAATGCAATATTTGTATCTTTAATTTTCTTAGCAGGAGGGACAATTAGGTACAATGTTTTGAGGTATTCTACATCAATTGTATGTTTTTATATTTGCTTTCAATTGATACCCATATTACATTTAGGCAATATTGGTTCCTCTAATTTGCTTAGCAGGGGGGGACGATAGAGTACAATGTTCTAAGGTACTTTAAAATAAATGTTTGTTATCATATTTGCTTTCAATTAATACCCATATTACATTTATGCAATAGTTGTACCTATAACTTGGTTAGCAGGGGGGACGATAGAGTACAATGTTTTGGGGTATTCACCAATTGTATGATTTTATATTTGCTATCATTTGATACCCATATTACATTTATGCAATATTTGCATCACTAATTTGCTAAGCAGGGGGACAATAGGGTACAATATTTTGAGTTACTTTGAAATAAATGTTTGTTACTATGTTTGCTTTCAATTGATACCTATATTACAGTAATGCAATATTTGTACTTCTAATTTGCTTAGCAGGGGGGACGATAAGGTACAATGTTTTCGGGTATTCAACAATAATTGTATGTTACCGTATTTGCTTTGATTTGATACCCATATTACATTTAAGCAATATTTGTACTCTTAATTTGCTTAGCAGGGGAGACAATGGGGTACAATGTTTTGGGGTACTTTAAAATAAATGCTTGTTACTATATTTGCTTTCAATTGATACCCATATTACAGTAATGCAATATTTGTACCTTTAATTTGCTTAGCAGGTGGGACGATAGGGTACAATGTTTTGAGGTATTCTACATCAATTGTATGTTTTTATATTTGCTTTCATTTGATACCCATATTACATTTATGCAATTTTTGTACCTCTAATTTGGTTAGCAGGGGGGACAATGGGGTACAATGTTTTGGGGTATTCTACAATATTTGTATGTTACCATATTTGTTTTCATTTGATACCCATATTACATTTACGCAATGTTGGTACCTCTAATTTGCTTAGCAGGGGGGACGATAGAGTACAATGCTCTGGGGTACTTTAAAATAACTGTTTGTTATCATATTTGCTTTCAATTGACACTCATATTACATTTATGCGTTAGTTGTACCTATATTTTGGTTAGCAGGGGAGACGATAGAGTACAATATTTTGGGGTATTCTACACTAATTGTATGTTTTTATATTTGCTATCATTTGATACCCATATTATCTATATACATAATTTGTACCCCTAAATTGCTTAGCAGGGGGGACAATGAGGTACAATATTTTGAGGTACTTAATTGTTTGTTACTATATTTGCTTTCCATTCATACCTATATTACAATAATGCAATATTTGTACTTTTAATTTGCTTAGCAGGGGGGACAATAGGGTACAATGTTTTTAGGTACTCTACAATAAATGTATGTTACCGTATTTGCTTTTATTTGATACCTATATTACATTTAAGCAATATTTGTACCTTTAAGTTGCTTAGCAGGGTGGACAATGGGGTACAATGTTTGGGGATACTTTGAAATAAATTATTGTTACTATATTTGCTTTCAATTGATACCCAAATTACAGCAAAGCAATATTTGTACCTTTAATTTGCTTAGCAGGGGGGGCGATAGGGTACAATGTTTTAGGGTACTCTACAATAATTGTATGTTACCGAATTTGCTTATATTTGATACCCATATTACATTTAAGCAATATTTGTACCCTTAATTTGCTTAGCAGAGGGGACAATCGGGTACAATGTTTTGAGGTACTTTGAAATAAATATTTGTTAATATATTTGCTTTCAATTGATACCCATATTACATTTATGCAATATTTGTACCTTTAATTTGCTTAGCAAGAGGATGATAGGGTACAATGTTTTTAGGTATTCTACACCAATTGTATGTTTTTATATATGCTATCATTTGATACCCATATTACATTTATGCAATAATTGTGCCATTAATTAGCTTAAGAGAGATACAATAGGGTACAAAGTTCTGGGGTACTCTTAAAGTAATTGCATTTTACCATATTTGCTTTTATTTGATACATATATTACATTTGTGCGATAATTGTACTCTTATGCTTATATTTGGTTGGTGCAATGTTTAGGAGAAAGCAGGGGATTACATTAAAATTATACTGTTTTAAAGTACTAAAAATATTTATACAAGTTTCTATTTTGTTCTGATTTGATTACTATAGTACATTTGTACAATAATTTTACTTAAAATTCATATAGCTCAAGGGTTTGGAATCAAATTTTAGGGCTACTACGTAATTTTTGTATAAGTTACTAATTTGTTTTAGTTTATTACCTTTATTACATGTTACCCTAATTTATTTGAAATCATTCGAATAGGTTTAGCCATTTATTTTAATTATAAAATTAGAGTAACATTCTAATATTGGCTTATTATTGCGGCAAATGCTTATGAGACCAAGCGGCATGCTTATGAGACCAGCGAGAAGGTTAGTGAGACCAGCGGCATTGGTCTCATAAACCCTTATATATCAATAATTATATATATATATATGTAAAATAATATACATAAACTAATAAAATCAATCATTATAAATTAAACACAAAAAACAGTAAATGATGTAAAAATTATAATTACAAACTTGTTCAAAAAATTTATCAGTGTTGTGAAAAATTTGGTTTATAAAATATGTTTTTATTTTACATTTAACTATTTTATAATCCAAACTTTGGGTTTTACTTGGTAAAGCATTAAAAACATTTGGAGCGTAATACGTTGTTTTATTTTATTTTTTCTTGTTTTGTAATTGTGGAAATTTTTGTTTAGTGAGTAATTGTTTATGTTTTGTTTCACCCAGAGTAAACAATCAAATATATATTAGCCTAGTACAGTTATAATGAGTAATTTTTGGTTCTACGATTTTTTCTATATTTCAAATTGAAAATTACTCAAATGGCTGTTTTTGTAGTGCAAATACCTTATTGCTTATAGATGAGTGTCCCCATACTAGTACACCATAAGATATAAGTAAACGACATAGAGAGTAATATGCAGTTTTTACGACTGGTGCAACTCCAATTCAGTAAACAATCAATGTTAATTAAGACCAAAAAAAAAATAATGAAATAGATAATTTTAACTCAAATAACATTCTGACAGTTTTGTTCTGATTTAAACATAGTCGGTTACTATGAAACCATTTTTTAGCATTTATTAATGTTTTTTTTTTCAACAATAATAACTTAGGTTAGTTAGATGTAATTGACATAGTCGTCTCGTCTGCAAATAGTACTACGTTTTGGAGAAAAAAAAAACTATAAATGTATATCAGGAAGAGAATTGGACCTAGATGAGATCGCAATCAATGATAATTTTATCAACGCATTTTCTCAACGCAACTACTTGTTTTCTGCTGCAGAAGTCAGAAATAATCATTTTACAGTTACTTAGCATGTATTTGTAACAATAAAATTTTTGTAGCAATATAAAATCAGAACAGAATCAAATGCCTTTGATAAATCAATAAAATTTGAAATTGAACATTTTTTTTAAATAGAATTGTGTATATTATCTAGAAATTTTATTATTGCTTAAATAGTAGATAGGCCAGAACAAAATCCATACTATTATTTTCTTTTTAAAAAATAACAAATTTGTTTAACATTACTATTATTTTAAAGACTTTTGAGATTACTGGTACTAAAAATATTGGTCAATATAATTACTTAAATTGTCGTTATTTTTTTTTTAAATAATGGTATACACTTTGCTATTTTAAGACAGTCTGAAAATAATGTACTGTTAAACGGTATCATAATTTGGCAGAAATGTATCAGATCAATCAAACAATATTTTAAATTGTCAAACTGTTTGTATTAATGTATAAACACATTATAAGTTTGCAGATCTGTACAAAAGTTGGCAGAGTGGTATTAAATCGGTTTGTTAAACTTATACAAAAATATCATACAAAAAAGTAACTACATTTGTCAATTAGTCAATAAGTCATAGTAATGTGTATAAACATTGTAAATTTAAAACAAAAACTGATTGGTCAAAAAAGGTAAAATTTATTACATTATTGTAGTTTATTGTGTTTTATAATAAAAGTCACTTAATGCATTAAAAATAACTAAAAATCAAAGACTAAACATTTTTTAATTATTTTAAAACGTTTTGTGTAAAATGGGCAATTATGTGCCAAAATATGTCCTAAAACTGTCAAAATTTTTAAGCAAACTACTAAATTATGTTTTGAATCTGTAAAAATATGTTAAAAATTGTCTTAAAGTATTGTACAAGTAGTAAATGTCAAAAATTAGTTGTTACTGTTAAAAATTAGCATAACTGTCAGATTAGTAATTGAAACTGTTGAAAAGTTAAAATAAATAACTGAAATTTGTCAAAGTTTATCAAAAAAGTTACACTAAAACTATCCAAAAGTTTATAGTGATGCATTTGTTTGTATACTGACATAATATTTGTTTGCTTTCGTAATACTGTCATACTTTTACATAAAAAATTATGTTTGTAAATGAATTGAGTTTTATGATTGAAGAATGTTTTTTATTTGATTTAAATTTTGCTCAACTCAATGTTTAAAATGAAAAATGAAAACGACTATTAGAACAACGCCAGTTTTTTGCAGATTGCTACAAGTTCAAGTACACGCTCTGGTAATATTGTCTCAAAAACTGTCTTGGCGTGAGTAAATGTATGGCATGTTTAACAAATATAATAAACACGTAAACTAGTTAATGTAAGTTATTAATTAATAATAAATGACAATTTATTTTACTGCAGTTTAGATGTATCTCAGTAATTATTGAAAAATGAACATACAATTTTCTTTGTTTAAAAAAAAACAATAGTTTTTTTTTAAACTTTTGCTTTTAGATACTTTACAACACAGATCTTTGCATTTTCTATAAATATTTTAATGCACATTGTTCAAACAAAATACAAGACATATTGCCATCTAAACAAATATTTACTTGTAGTACAAGACTTGCTAGAAATTCTAACAAATATTCACTCACAGTTCAGAGATGTAAGAAATTCAGTATTTCCCGAGACTTATAAGCCACAAATATTCAAGGTCAATGTTTATAGACTGCTTAAAACTAGTCCTCTATGTGATCATTTTTGCAAGTCTGGTTTTTAATTAATTACTAAATTTGGCATTTAACGTTATCATTTATGAATTATGTAAAATGTTCATGGCTAATCAGAGTGTCTAATAGGTGTGAATGGATTATAGTTAAATGTTTTTAAATCATTTGTTACACCGTTTGTATAATTTTTTTTAATTATTATATTTTTTATTGCTTATTTTAATTGTTAATTTTGCCAATTTAATATATTTTTTATTTCAGAGTCGATTTACATCGCGGTTAAATTTTTTTTTTTTAAATAATTAATACGTTGTAGATTGACAATTAAAAAACAGCACATAATAGTATTTTGTATAACAAGAGTGGATAGTATGCCCATATCGCACGAAGACAAGTTTGGAGCACGACGCTGCAGGCGGAGTGCTCCAAACGTCTAAGTGCGATATGGGCATTCTACTCGAGTTGTACAGCTTACTTTTTCTACGACTGAAAAAAATCTAAAAATTATTTTAAAACTTTTCAATTAATCATTTAACATTATTTACATTACATAACATTATTGAAATAAATTCAGGTTATGTATGACATCTGACGTTTCGCATAATTATCAAATTCAGAACTACCTATAATTTAGGTTAAATTATGCTGTTAAAATATTTAATTAAAAATGTTTTTAAGCTTTATTGTATAATAACAGTTAATAAATAAGACGTTCTTAATCTATTTTTGACATTTTACAAATAAAAAACCATTTGTATTTAGCGACGTAATCAAATTAACATTGTGATTTGTATTTTTTGTTTTTATGGTTGGTACGGCAAATCATATCCACACTAGAGTGGATATATGATACATATCCATTCAGTTAGGCGTGAAAAAAAGTGACAATATATAGAAGGGAGTAGAAAAATGTTAATATATACAAAAACTTTTATTCAAATTTATTATATCGTGACTGTTGATATCTAGTTCTATAAAATCTATGATTTAAAATTCAAATATTTATTCTATTATACATTTGATTACAAAATGTCTAGCTAACATTCACTTTAGTATTACTATATAAATTACACTGACTATAATTTATCTCATTTAATAAAATTTGCAAAGGTTTAAAAAGATCTTTGCAATTTTTAAAGCACGAAAGAGTTTTAATATACTTCAATATAACCAACCCGCTAAAAATGGAAAATAATATAAAAAAGTTAATAATAACTGAACTCCTGCAAGTTAGCCGAGGCTTCACTGGCAACGGAACGATTATTGAGTCCGTATTTCTTCATTAGAAACCATATTAAATAAGTCGTTAGCCAAACAAAACCGTCCGGGCGTCCGCTTTTACTAATTGAGAGCTGCTCTTTAGGATTTGATTGCTACTACTTCATTATTTCATTCTTTAATTATTTTAACACCGAACAATACTGGCTGAATATGCCTTTTCAGTGCTTCTTTGTAAATATATAATGAATAGCAAGACGCTAATATTTCATCACCTCTGGGAATATAATATTCTTCAGCACAAATAAACTTGTCGCTCTTAATCTTGCATTGTTATTCGCTTTGAATGCAATTTATAAATCTTCACATTAATTATATTCTGCACAACGATTGGATGCTTAACTCAATTGTGATAAATTCACCCCTCCGATATAAATACGCCTTATCTATTAGCCTTTCCGTTCCACTTTAATATATTTTTTTATCTAATTTTGTGAAAAAAATATAACATGTAGATAATACTTCAGCAACATTAACTAAATAGTCTGATTTATGAGCATTCGGACAAAACATTATCATGAGTATCGACCCTTACGTATAATAAAAAAATCTAACAATAAGATTCAATCCTCCCCCTATTGGCCCACTCACAAAAAAGGAGACCGGACGAAAATTAAGCGGGATTAGCGTCCGTAAAAAGGAGGAAACGGAAAAATAAATAAGAATTGTGTCCAAGCTTACTACTCCAGACTGGTCTTAATATCGTGCATAAAAAAGGCTCTCATAAAATGAAACTCTCAACGGCCCTTGGATCTGATTCAAGTATATTTATTTAAAACTTAGTTTAGGTATGTGGTTTGTATTATAAAATATGAGAAAATGTTTACTTGTAGTTAGTTGAATAATAAAAAGTTTTGACATATAACGCAGGTTAACATAATTCTATAATAAAATATGTATACTGAAATATGTCCCAAAGGTCTACTTACTTTCAAAAAATATACACTTGTATTGTGGGTGGTCGATGAATGAAAATGGTACTGAATGAAAAAAAAAAGTAAAAGAAAAATATTTAAGAATGAAACTTCAGGCATAAAGGAACTAGCCAAAGGCGTGACCACACTCCACAAACATGCGGCTGTTTCATTCTTTGCTATTAATTGTATAAATCTTGATGTGGGCAGTAACTGCAAACACATATAATCAAAAGAATGCAATTTGTTATAGTAATTATTCAACGAGGGCTTTCTATATTATGTGTCGATGATTCTCACTTCTGTCATTTTATTGCATAAAAAGACCAGTCAAGAGGCGTTACTAAACACACTTTAGTTCTAAGTGCATTAAAAGCAGAATGCAAAATGATATATTCTTAACGGATTTTTTATATATATAATATACTACCTCAAAATATAACTAACTGACAATTCTCTGTTATATGGCAATGACATATTGTGGGGTGAGTTTATTCATGTATATCAATTGACATTGGGGGTATATTGGGCCATCGACTCGCTTCCGAGTTTCACTTCCGCTTTGTAGATTACATCTGCAACCCTTAATAGATAATTGATTACGCAACAAATAGAACGGGCCATTTACTTCGAAAAATATTACGGTTTAAAACGAATCGAATAAATTTACATCACAACCCCTTTTTATGTATATGTGTAACGAAAGTATACTTTCTTTGATTTAAGTTGGCCGTGCTTCTGACTTTTAATTGACAGAAGTCACGACGTAATTATAATAAAAAGATATATTGTAATTAATTTAAGTAGTGCATAGAGAAGCGGTAATAGAAAACTTTAATTGTCGTTTCTTTGTTCACAGGTAAGATTGTAAATAATTGTTAAATAATAAATAAAACTCAAACTTTGTTCACAGAGAAACATATTTTGGTTTATTTTATGCCGTATAATTTATTGTCTTATAAAACGACAATTTTTGTTTATAATGACAAGAAAATTGCAGTTTGCATTCCAATATGTGGTATCGCCGAGGGACAAGAAGACAAGTATTGTTGCCATAACTTCAATTACAACAGAGGAAAAGAAGGAATATGTGTTGCCACAGGAAATGGGATTTATAAGCGAACATGAAGAACTGATGAACACAGACGTTTATAAAAGAGTTAAAAAAAGTCTTACTCAAAGAGGTCAAAACAGAACAGTGTGGATCACACTAACAAAGGAAATGGAACAGAAATATTTTGATGAAGATGGTAATATAATGTTTAATAACTTATATTTAGAACAAATAATAAAAACAGACGTAGTAGAATCAACTCAGAAGAAAGAAAGTCAACTTAATTTAAAACACATAACAGAAAAGTTTATGATTGAAAAATTTACATGTAAAAATTCAAATGCAAAACAATGGCTAGAAACATTTGAAAAAGAATGTAAAAGGTTTGAAATCAATGAAGATAATATAAAGATTGAGATATTAAGGCTAGTCTTGGATAAGTCATGTTCAGATTGGCACTCAGCAACTCTCACAATATTGACAATGGAAGCTCGATGGTCTGAATGGAAAGAGAGATTTCTGGAGTCATTTGCAGACAATGGATGGAGTACAGGAATGTACGCTATATATTATAGGTATAAAGAAGGTTCATTGATTGAATATGCTATAAGAAAAGAGAAGCTACTACTAGATATGGACAATGATATTAGTTCAAAGACTCTAGTGTTGCTTATAGCAGCAGGATTACCTGAGTTGGTTAGAAATAAGATAGATAAAGAAAATTGTAAAAAGTCAACTGAATTATTGCATGACATCAGAAAATGTGAAAATTTAGTAAATAAAAATAGTTTTACGAAAAAGAAAGATGATAAATATGATAACAAGAAAAGATTTGAAGGAAAACAGCCATGTAAAAATTGTGAAAACTTAAATAAAGGTGTTAGATATCATCCTGAAAACTCATGTTGGTTCAAGAATAAAGAAAGAAAAGAAGGTGGAGTAATAGAGAGTAACTCAGTCATAGAAGTAAATCTAAATACAGAATCAAAAAACGAATAATCACACCATTGATTAAACTAAAAATATTATTAGAAGATAAGTTAGAGGTAAACGGAACATATGATTCAGGTTCCCAAGTCTCCCTAATAAATCCAAAATTAGTTAGAATAAAGAGGAAGGCAAAAGATGTAAATAAAATATTTTTAAAAACAGTCAATGGTGTGACACAAACAAAAGGTTTAATAACTATGAAAGTAAAAATCTTTGACATAGAGGAATACATTGATGTATTCATTACAGAGAGAGACGATGTTGAAGATTTCCTCGTAGGATTAGATATGATAAAGAAATTCAGATTAATTCAAAATGAGAATCTACAAATATTACAAAAAAAATTGGATAATAAAATTGAACAATATTCAGTTAATTTTAATGAACACATAGAGAAAGATGACTTTCAGATAAGACTAGAACATCTAGATAATACAAAAAAAAATAAAATAGAAAAAATTATTGAAAAATATAAAAGTGTATTTGCAAAAGACAAATACGATATTGGCACGGTAAAAGATTATGAGGCAAGAATCGAATTAATAGTAGACAAATATTGTAGTAAAAGACCATACAGGTGTACAATAGAAGATAAAAAAGAAATAGAAACACAAGTGGCAATGCTATTAGAAAAGAATTTGATTGAAGAATCCTACAGTCCATTTGCCGCACCTGTAACACTGGCGTATAAAAGAAACGAAGGAAGGAAAAATCGCCTGTGTATTGATTTTAGAGATCTAAACAAGAATATTGTACCACAAGCTCAACCATTTCCACTTATAGATGACCTAATAATTAAAACTAGAAACTGCAAATATTTTACAACACTGGATATAAACTCTGCCTTTTGGTCAATTCCACTCCGAATCGAGGACAAAAAAAAGACTGGTTTCGTAACGCAAGAAGGACAATATCAATGGACGTGTTTACCATTTGGTCTAAAAACGGCACCAGCAATATTCCAAAGGATTTTGAGTAGCATATTAAGAAAAAATAAATTGAGAGAATTTACAGAAAATTATATTGACGATATATTAATTTATTCACAAACTTTTGAAGAACATATCAGACATATAGAACAGGTATTAGCAGCAATTATAAGAGAAGGATTTAGATTAAAATTCAAAAAATGCTCATTTGCAGCAAACTCTGTAAAATACCTGGGCCATATCATAGAAAATAACACAGTAAGACCAATAAAAGACAATCTAATTTCAATTCAAAATTTTCCAACTCCCAAAACTCAAAAAAATATTAGACAATTTTTAGGAAAGATTAATTTTTACCATGAATACATACCAAATAGCTCAATAACGTTGGATCCATTACATAAATTATTAAGAAAAGAAACAAAATTTATATGGTCAGAAGAATGTGAGAAGGCTTTTACAGAAATGAAGAAATTATTATGTTCTCAACCGGTATTAGAAATATTTGATAAGGATTTGCCAATAAAAATTTACACAGATGCATCGCTAGAAGGAATTGGGGCAATACTAAAGCAATTACAAATAGATGGACGAGAAAAACCTGAGCATATTTCTCAAAAAAATTGAATGAGGTACAAAAAAGAAAGAAAGCAATATATCTGGAGTGCTTGGCAATCAAAGAAGCAGTAAAATATTGGCAACATTGGTTGATTGGAAGATGGTTTGAGGTATACTCAGATCACAAACCGCTTGAAAATTTGAACATAAAAGCAAGAACAGACGAAGAATTAGGTGAGTTAACCTATTATTTGTCACAATATAACTTCCAAATAAAATATGTACCTGGTAAAGATAACGCTGAAGCGGACTGCTTAAGCCGAAATCCAGTACTAGAACCGTCTGAAAACACTGAAGAGGTTCTAACAATAGTAAACCTGACACAAACAGATGAAATAAGAACGGATCAAGAAAAAAACGAAATAATTCGAAAGATGAAATCAAAACTAATAAGAAATAACGGAATATTTTATAAGAAAGTTAGAAATAAGGAGAAAATAATCTTATCAGAAGAATTTAGCATCAAATTAATAAAAGACATACATAGGGAATGGTGCCATACAGGCATTAGACAAACTATATACAGAATATGTCCCTACTATACATCAAAGAATTTAATAGAAAACATTAAGAAAATATGTAAAGATTGTGACATATGCATAAAAAATAAAACAAGAGGCCAAAGCAAATTTGGATTAATGTCTCACTTAGGACCAGCCACTGAACCATATGAAATAATGTCTATAGATACCATTGGAGGATTTGGAGGACAAAGATCAACAAAAAAATACCTTCACTTACTCGTCGACCACTACACGAGATACGCATTTGTTTCAACCTCAAAGACACAAAACGCCACAGATTTTATAAAGTTAGCTCAAAACGTGTTAGAAACGGAAAAAATTGGAATGATACTAACGGATCAATATCCGGGAATAAACTCAAAAGAATTTAAAGAATTCCTAGAAAAAAAGAACGTTAAACTGACATTTACAGCAGTTAATGCACCATTTTCAAATGGCTTAAACGAGAGACTAAACCAGACTCTAGTCAATAAAATAAGATGTAAAATAAATGAAAAAGAAAACAAAAGAGCTTGGACAACGGTTGCTAGAGAATGTGTAGATAGATATAATAAGATAGAACACTCAGTCACTGGTTTTGCACCAGAGTATTTATTAAATGGCACGGACACAAGTGTTATACCAGAAGAATTAAAAAGGAAAAAAAACAAAGATGATTGGTCTAATGATAAAAAATTAGCGTTAGAGAGATCAATAAAATCACATAATTACAATAAAAAACTTTATGATAAAAATAGAAAACATCATGAGTACAGTGCAGGAGACATGGTATATATCGAAAATGGCAACAGACTAAATAGAAAAAAGCTAGACCATCTTAGAATAGGACCATTCGAAATAATAGAAAAAATATCAAACACTCTATACAAAGTCAAGACTAACAAGAAAAAGTCAGAAACAAGTTTATTCCATATATCAAAACTAATACCAACAGAAGAAGATGATATAGATGATTTATAGAGAAAATATGTCCAAGAAATCTTACCATGAGAGGGGGGGGGGGGAGATGTAACGAAAGTATACTTTCTTTGATTTAAGTTGGCCGTGCTTCTGACTTTTAATTGACAGAAGTCACGACGTAATTATAATAAAAAGATATATTGTAATTAATTTAAGTAGTGCATAGAGAAGCGGTAATAGAAAACTTTAATTGTCGTTTCTTTGTTCACAGGTAAGATTGTAAATAATTGTTAAATAATAAATAAAACTCAAACTTTGTTCACAGAGAAACATATTTTGGTTTATTTTATGCCGTATAATTTATTGTCTTATATATGTAAACGAGTTAAATCATACAATCAACTTATTGATTTCTCAACGAAAGGCATTAAAATAAATCCTCTATTATATGTTGATTGGTGCAAGGCGTTTAAATTTTGCGAGCTGAACAGACAGCACAGCGGGTGTCCAAATAAGATTAGAAAAGTTCTAATCCTATTTAGTTTCGGAAAGATTTCATTGAGCGAGTAGACGGTCTGTCGCATACAGCAGTCCGGTTCAATTGGAAAAATTTCGTTGTGTGGAGAAGGAAGGACAGGAAATGAGATTTAGAGGGTGATGACCATAAAAAATTACACACGATAAAATGCTTTCATTTTCAAAATGATGAATAATATAATAACTGCACAATTATTCTAAAGTAAATTATTTTATATTGCTTTTTGTTACTTTAATTATTCATAAAAAATAACTAGACAAACTTTGAGATTATTACAAATGTTGTCATAATTATAAATGTGTATCGTATAATCATTATTAATTAGTTAAAATAGAATTACATCAAAAATAGGGAAAAAAAGTGTAAGCTGCATATTGTTTTAGTTATTAAATAAAAGTGCTACTGCATTTTCTATTTCTGCTATGTCGGAAGCAGCTATTAATGTTTATTAATCTCATAAATAATTCTAACAATATTGAAAACAAATAATTTATAAATCAAACATTATTTCAACAATATTCTAGCTTTTTGAGAAACTACAAACAACATGTGTTTGAAGCTGGCTTTTAATTGCTGAATACTTATATCAGGCAATGTAAACTGATTGTAAACGGTTTACAATCAGTTTGCATTGGAGAAATATATTTTTGTAACACTGACGTCACGAGACGGTATGTCTCAAGGTTTCTATCTTAATAATTCTTTATTGGTAGTACAGGTATTATTGTGTATTATGAGTAGTGTGTTTAGTTGTGGTTATTGTAACTTATTGGTTTGTTATTTAGTGTTATTTTTGTTATGTGGTTTTAGTATGGTGTAGCAAAAGAATAAAAATATGTTGGTATGGGTTGTTGGTTTGTTTCTATTGATTCCAAAATTGTGTTTGTATATATATTTCTGTAGATTATATGCACATATAAAAAAAACAGTATAAACACATATATAATTTGAATAGTTCATTTATAAAAAAAAATAAAATAGAAAGATACCGTAATTTCAGATGCTTTTCTCCACACTTGAAAACAAAGTCTTGTCTGTTTTAATCAACCAAACATTAATTTTTTTAATATTTGTGGTCTAAAAAAAAAAAAAAATTTTGTCCATCAGCATCTTGAATATAGAAAACTCCATATCTTTTTTTGAGTGAAACCAAAGTAAGCAATATAGATTTAGATTGCAGATCTAGTAAATTCTAATTACCATTTTAAACATTCATTTGCTGACCAACAGTGTGTTTGTACTCATAGGATATACTAGCATATTTTTTAAACTAACTTTTCTCCATAAGACTATTTTTGTAAAAGGCATATACCGTTCTCTAAATAAGGCAACTCCACACTTTTTTATAGTTTTTTTGAAAATTTTGGCAAGCTTCTTCAACTTTATTATAAAAAAGCTGAAATAATTTTGTTAAGAGATTTTAATGTACGTTATACTGAGTGGTTAATTTACTCATCTTCTACAACACTATCCAGACTATTGTCACATAATAAGTTATGGTTTTTACTGCTTTTCATAATCTTGCTGAATTTATTCAGCAACTTACATATTTTCATTGACATGGAATTCTTAGTGAATCAAAATTATTAGCATTTTTCAACTATTTTAGAAACTACAACTACTCTTAAAGCTGCTTTAGAAAATTCGAATCATTTACTTATTACTTCTGTTGTTAAAACTTCTTTTCCTATTACTAGTTCTTTTATATTGTTATTGTTATCTTAAAAGTGATATGTAAAATTTGTTTTGTTTTTGCAAATATATTCGGACAAAATATGAAATAACTTTCTATTATAGATTTAATTTTAAATTAATTAAACGTATATTGTTATAAATGAGACTTGCAGTTAAATTACCATTTTTTTGTTTGTTGTAGTATTTCCAAAAATATTTTTTTAGAAAATCATACTTTTTGTAAGTTAGACTTTCTGGCCAAAATCTATTGGATTTAGTCTACATATTTGAGTTTGAGGCCAACTTTAAAGCAAATTATGTTTTTTTAGTAAATATAGTTTTAATTGGTGAAACAACTCCTTGTTGGATAAACAGTATATTTTTTTGAAAATATTCTCTATTATGGTTATAATTAGATAAACATAACCATTTTCTTGTAGGATAATTTTTTCAACCTGAAAAATGACCGTAGCGCAATTATTTTGTGCAAGGACTGTTAAGTAAGCAGCTTGGGTTTGATTTCTGGCAGTTGCAAAACCTAAAATAGCATAAAATAGCAATGATAATAAAAGTTGCTGCATTGCTGATAAGCAATTA
This sequence comes from Tachinus rufipes, assembly GCA_963932245.1. Taxonomy (NCBI): domain Eukaryota; kingdom Metazoa; phylum Arthropoda; class Insecta; order Coleoptera; family Staphylinidae; genus Tachinus; species Tachinus rufipes. The sequence goes on along the minus strand of OZ010745.1, from coordinate 41,193,533 downwards.
TTTTGATGTTAAACAAATTTGATTGATATTTTAATATGGCTATGAAGTAGAAGAGTAAAATCTACTAACTAAAAAATAAAGTTAACAAAGCAAAAAGAGCAGTCACAAAAATCATCGCTTCAGACAAAGTTAAAAGTGAGCTTGAAAGAAAATACAAAGACCACAAAAAGAAGCTACGTTTAAATATCATACAAGCCAAAAAAAAAAATGCTGACAAAACATTCTCAACAAAATAGATAACGACCTTTGAAGTTCTAGGTACAAAATAGCAACTACAAGCTTAAACATACAAAAAAGACCAAAAAAGAACAAAGATGATAGTAAGACTTTTAGACTCAAAAAATTAAGCGTATTATTCTGGACGGGCTGCATCAAATTTTTAAAGATAAAGAAGACCTATCAGAAAACAAGTTTGGCTTAAAAAAAAAAAAACAAAAGAAATGCGTATAATAACCGGTGTAACAAGCACATTTAAGATGTATAGGTAATAACACTACCCTGTTACTAAGAAGTCCCAAATATATTAATCTGGTTATTTCCCCAAAGTTATATTAACGACATAATCTGGATATTTCCAATAACTAATTAAGCAACGGACGCGACGGATTATAATAATCCGGATATTTCCAGCAGCTGTGCTGGAGTATATTTTATAGTGGGAAAATGTAGTATATAAGTATTTTGTAAAACATTATTTAGGCAGTTAAGATTTCATTCTTGTTACATTGTTAGACGATTATTATTATTTCACTGTTGATTAAACATTATTCACGAAGAACCACGTTATTATTATTATAACCCTACAACACCCTGTTACAATTGGAGCCCAACTTAGTGGCTCGTGATTAAAAAGATTATCAACGTGCTATAAAACGGCGTCTTACAATTTGAGAAGCAAGATGTCCTTATCACAGGAACAGCTCCTAGCTGTAATGGAAAGCATGAAAGGAGTTTTTAGTGATTTGGTAAAATCGGCTCAAACACCTGCACCAGCACAAGAGCAGAAGATGACCCTTGCCACCTGCAGATCGAGATTCGCCGGAGATGAAGCCGATGATGTAGATGCCTTTATCGATGCAGTCAACATATATAAAGATTGCATGAGAATTGACGATGAAAGCGCATTAAACGGATTTCCGATGTTGTTAGATGGTGCAGCGAGAACGTGGTGGAAAGGAATAAAAAGAAGTGTTTCAGGATGGAAAGAAGCACTCGACGCCCTACGCCACGCATATGGGTACAACAAACCTCGATTTATGGTATTCGAGGAACTTTTTTCATGGAAGCAAAACAAAAATATGCCGACAGATTTGTTTGTGAGTAAAGCACGAGCACTACTATCACATTTGCCAAATGATCCAGAGCTGCCCGAGATGTATCAGATAGACATGGTATACTCACGTTTAAACTTGAATATTAGAAAAAGGCTATCACGCGAGTCAGTGAAAACGTTTAACGAGTTGATTATTCAAGCTCGAGCCATTGAAATGATGGAGGAAGATCCACCAAGAAGGAACAATGAAACATTGAATAATGCAAGAACAAGTCGCCCAAGATGCAATTTCTGTAAAAAGTTTGGACACGATGAATTTATTTGTAGGCAAAAACAAAATGCAACAAACCAAGTGCCGCCAGCACCTAACACAACACTTATATGTTTTGGTTGCGGAAAACCCGGACATATCCGCAGTCAGTGCCAGGATGCACAAATACCATCTACAAGTATTAACAACGCATCAAGTTTTGATTTCTCCGCCGCCGATTTTGAAGCAAAATATGGACGTCCAAGTATATATATTACTGCAGCAAACCATACCGATCTGGTAATAATAGATACTGGCGCAAATGGCTGCGTTGCAGGACGACAACTGAATGATCATCTTGAAGAACTTAATTATCCATTCCAGTACGACCAAATTTACATGTCACTTGCGGACGGAGTAAAGAAAAAGCGAGACGTAAGACGTTATGAGTTACCAGTTACGGTAGAAAACAAAACTGTAATGGTTCCGTTTATTGCTGTCCCAGAATTTACCGAAGCAAGAACTCTGATGGGACAAGATTTTATTCGAAAAACAAATATGGTTTTAAATGTTCCCCGAAACAAATTTTATTTTGATGAAAATCCAGAGAACTGTTTTGCATTAATACCTGAAGGTGAAGAAAATGATATAAAAATAGCAGTAGAAGAATCTACCGAAAATCAGATTCAGAAGCTAAGCGACGCTGATCAACAAAAACTAGATAATTTGTTGAAAGAGCACCAGGAAGTGTTCACACGGCCTGATCAAGCAACCCCGTTTGCAGAACACGCAATTCGGCTATCATCAAATGAACCAATTGCTGTTCCGCCATATAGAATGTCTCCTGAGAAAAAGAAGTTTCTCGAAAAAGAAATAGACAGACTACTAGAAGAGGATATTATAGAAGAGTGCGAATCCCCATATGCAGCCCCTGTAGTATTAGTACCAAAAAAGACGGGAGAATATAGGCTATGTGTGGATTATAGAAAACTAAACTCCGTAACTATAGCAGACACCTATCCTCTACCCAGGATTGACGATTTACTTCATACTGCCCCAAAAACTCTTTTTATGACGACATTGGATCTAAAAGCAGGATATCACCAAGTAGCTGTAAAAATAGAGGATAGAGACCGTACCGCTTTCATTTCCCCAGTTGGAACCTTTCGATTCAAACGAATGTCATTTGGTCTTCGCAATGCCCCAGCGACATTTCAACGGCTCATTGACCGATTCCGGAGCGGACTCAAAAACATTATTATTCTTGCCTATCTGGATGATATAATCATCTTGTCCACAACTTTTGAAAAGCACCTACAAGATCTAGATGAAGTATTTCAACGGTTAAAATTGTTTAAACTCCAAGTCAACAAAGAAAAATGTGAATTTGTACGTGATCGAGTAAAATACCTAGGACACATATTAACACCCAGAGGAATAGAACCGGATCCCCAAAAAGTGAGTGCAATAGAAGAAATGAAGCGACCTGGGAATGAGAAACAAATTAGATCATTTTTGCAAACCTGCTCCTGGTTTAGAAGATTTATACCAGATTTTTCAAATATATCTCAACCGCTAAGCAGGCTATTGAAAAAGAATGCAAAATTCCACTGGGACGAATCGCAAGAAATTGCGTTCAAAGAGTTAAAAATGAGACTGATAAATTATCCTATTCTACGATCGGTTGATCCTAGTTTGCCATACACCCTAAAAACTGACGCAAGCGCCTACGCTTTAGGAGCTGTTTTGCTCCAGGGGGAGGGTGCCGACGAGAGACCAATAGAATATGCAAGCCGACTACTGACACCCGCAGAACAAAATTATTCGACAACGGAACGAGAAGCTTTGGCTGTAGTATGGGCCTGCAATAAATATCGAGGATATATAGAAGGAGCCGTAATTAATGTCAAAACTGATCACCAACCATTAAAATGGTTGATGTCATTGAAATCGCCTAATGGAAGACTAGCACGATGGGCATTAACTTTACAATCATATAATCTAGTTATAGACTATTTACCGGGAAAAGCTAATCTAGTCGCAGATACGCTATCAAGACCTCCATGTCATGACGCCGCTGAAATTGACTGCCCTATCTGTTATACTTCGATCGACATGCCCACAGAAATGCTTGCCAAGATTCGAGATAAACAAATTGAAGACCCTGAACTAAAGAATATAATAGACTGTTTTGAGGACAATGACAAGAAGGATACGGTTAACCATAGAAAATGGACAGGCCGCGGATTTATCATGCAAAATGGAATACTTTATCATTATTCATGGGATGACGACATCGAAGAAGCTCAAGAAGTAGTTCCCGAAGAAGAAATTTTACGAGTGTTGCGAGAATATCATGATATTCCCACAGCCGGTCACTATGGGATTGAAAAAACATACAAACGTATAGCATCTCGATATTATTGGACCGGAATGCGACGTCGAATTACCGAATATATTTCAAAATGTGTCGAATGTCAACGGTACAAACCTACTAACTTGAAACCCGCTGGGTTATTACAAACTCCTGTACCGGCACGACGCTTTGAAGTAATATCTATTGATTTGTTTGGGCCTCTCCCGGAAACAGAAAATAAACTAAAATGGATCTTTATCATTGAAGACACAACAACAAAATGGGTAGAATTGTTACCACTAGAAGTAGCTACAGCGGAAGCTTGTGCAAATGCTTTAATCAACGAAATTATACTACGATATGGAACACCACGAAGAATAATTAGCGACAATGGACCACAATTTGTTACAAATGTGATGCAACAAGTGGCACACGTATTTGGATTCCAACAAAACCTTATACCCGTATATCACCCAGAAGCAAATCCAGTAGAAAGAAAAAATAGAGATCTAAAAACACAATTAGCTATACTATCCGAGAAAGAACACACCATGTGGTACAAGTATTTACCGACGATAAGATTTGCGATGAACACCATAACATGCGATTCAACAGGGTTTACCCCAGCTTTCCTAATGTTTGGAAGAGAAATGAGGACGCCTGAAGATGTACATCATGATTTTAGGCAAATTGTAAACAACGAAACATTTGTACCACAGATTACAGCACACCTTAAGAAAATTGCTGACTGGCTATCTACCGCTAGAGAAACACAAGAAAAACAGCAAGATAGATGGAAAAAAGTAGCAGACAAAAAAAGAAGAGAAGTATTACCATACGGACCAGGAGATTTGGTATTGGTCAATACACACACCAGAAGCAAAGCAGCCAACAACTACACATCAAAATTTGCTCCTAAACGAGATGGACCATATATAATAAAGCGACTTGTAAGTCCAACAACATATGAAGTGGCTTCTCCAGAAAATCCAGCAGTTTCTTTGGGAACATACCATACAAATGCACTGACTCCATTTAAAGAAGACATTACACCCATACCGATACCTGTAAAGCCAATTCGCAAAAGAGGACGGCCGAGAAAACAATAAAAGCACTTTCGAGGACGTTGAAGCACTTTTAAGGGGGAGTATGTAACAAGCACATTTAAGATGTATAGGTAATAACACTACCCTGTTACTAAGAAGTCCCAAATATATTAATCTGGTTATTTCCCCAAAGTTATATTAACGACATAATCTGGATATTTCCAATAACTAATTAAGCAACGGACGCGACGGATTATAATAATCCGGATATTTCCAGCAGCTGTGCTGGAGTATATTTTATAGTGGGAAAATGTAGTATATAAGTATTTTGTAAAACATTATTTAGGCAGTTAAGATTTCATTCTTGTTACATTGTTAGACGATTATTATTATTTCACTGTTGATTAAACATTATTCACGAAGAACCACGTTATTATTATTATAACCCTACAACACCCTGTTACACCGGGCATTTAATTTTTAATAACTCTTGACATAAATAATGCGTTTAACGCTGCAAGATGGAAAGAGATATAAGGCGCTAAAAAAAAATGTTAACACAAATCTCGTCAATATGATTGCCAACTATCTAGAGAAAAGATACTGCAACTATAAAAAATAAAAAAAAAGTCCAAATGTCTAGGACTCCTTACTGGGTCCAGTAGATCGTTTTCTAAAATCAAGTACTGGAAATAAAATGCCCTAAAACACAAAAAAATTATCTCAAAGTAAAAAAAAAGAAAAAGGAAGATATTTAGGCCTAGATTTAGGCAAAAACGCTAACATAAATCACTATGTAGCCAGAGTCTTAGCAGAAACAGGAAAAAAAGCAACAGCATTAAAGAAAATACTGCCCAACTGTAAAGCGCCAAAACAGTCAACCAGAAAACTTGTATAACAATTCTCTATGGCAGTCTAATCTAGTACAAAAAAAAAAACAAAAACAAAGAGTACCGTTGCTGTAGGTCTGCCAGGCGTACAAAACCTGTCTGCTAAAGTATTTCAAGACTTGGTGCCAATCTACTTATAAATATGGGAAAGAAGTAATAACTTTAGAAAAATTAATAAACTAGACTTACATATAAACGCAGAAACACTAGCAAACACGCTGAAAAGTTAGAAAATAGAATTGGATTCAGATACTGACAAAACGACATGGAGATAGCAGATGCACTTATTGTAGTAAAAAGACACAACAGAACACGCGTTTTTCTATTGACATCAATGAAAAGAAAAAAAAAAAACAGGAGATTAAAAAACACACCAATAAAAGTGTAACACCGGAAAATATAATTGCGCACAAATTAGACAAGAGTTTGTAATAGAGAATAATACATTAACAGATTAGAAATTGTATAAAAAAGAAAGAGAGAAAATAAACAGTAGAAAGTTAAAAAGAAACGCCTACAGGCTGATTCTATGTAAAAAAATAAAAATTTGTTTTAGTAAAAAAGAAGGAATCTCACACTATTATGTTTGAATAGTGTGCATAAAGCGTGTCTACACCTCTCAAAAAAAGTTAAGTTAGATTAAGTTAAGTTATGTTAAGTTATGTTATCAGAAATTAGAGCCCAATATTTCAAAAAGTTTTCTATTGTTTGTCAATAAAAAAAAGTTTTAACTTGAATAAATGAGGTATGCTATACATGACACTAGGGGCGGCGCTACCTATGATGGCTGCCTCCCGCATAGTTCAAATATGTTGCCCTCGTCTTCTAAAGTGTCAAAAAACATAAATAATACCAAAAAAAATTACATTTTTTAAATTCATTTTACAATAGTAAAAAAATTGCCAATCAACAAAGTGGAAGCTAATCCGGACATCTATAAAATAAATTTTTTTTACTAGTCGCTGCAGTCATTTGATACAGCCTCAAACTTGCTCTTTTCAATAACCGAGAACATTGATCCGGAGCACGTCGAAAGAATCCACCAAGAAGTCAATGACAAAAAACACTGACGACTACACAACGTTACATAGCGTTCGACCTTCTTGAATCAATTTTTTTTTCTGGTTTTGACATAATTTCAAACAAAGCAGTCAAATCTTTTTCAATAATGGCCCTTACCAATATTGCTAAAACAATTTTTTGCACCGGGCACTTCCCAAAAGTGTGAAAAAGCTCTCAAGTCATAAACATTTTAAAACCTAGAACCGACAATTTTTTCAAATCTATCAAGCAATTAGTCTTTTATGCATTTTAAATAAGGTCATAGAACAGGTGATCTTAAACATAATCCAAAACCACAGAAAATCTAACCCCATGTTGTTGGTCAGGAGAAAACACTCCTGACCAACAACATGGGTTTTAACGAGACTACTCTGTAGTCCACCAAATAAGATGAGTGAATGACCACATTCATCATTCATTTATCCAGGCATGATCTGGGAGAAGTTTAGTCTGTAAACACTCTTTTTTTTTCTCCCAAACCAAAAAAAGTCATTTGAGACAGACTACCAGTCAAGGTAACAACAACACCAAACATACAACAACCAAATCAAAAAAAGGACCAGATAATATCCGGGTTCAGAAAAATCTATCACCAACGCACATATTAATCGTACCGGCAGGCAAACTTTAAGGTAGCCATTTTACATGGCATAGTCTAGTGTAGGTAACGGATGACAGACAAATTAGTAGTCAGTCACAATGACGAAAGCAGCTCCGCTAAAGAAATTCTAAGCAAAGTTCCAATTAAAGATCAAAACCAAGACCGCAACACAGCAATGTTTTGTTTACCACCACTACGTGATCTACACGCGCTTGATGGCATTGCACATACCGTTTTTAGAGTTGTAATTCAAGCGGTAACTTAAACGGACTATCCCGCTTCAAAGCCGATTTACTAAGCAACCCCAGAATACTTCTGAAAATCCCTAAATTAAAGAACCATCATATCAGCTCCAAGGCTTTCTTGCACCTAAAAAACATCTTCAAAAAGTCGCCCGAGACCCGGTGGACAAAAAACACCTCGCTTACCGCATATCGCCGTCCTTGCATGACACATTTGAACAATTTCTACACTTTACCGAGTTTTCTAAGATAATAAACAATTGTGGACTAAAGTTCTCAGCCAGTAACTTGATGGTGCAATTTGTGTCGTCATTCACAGCCGCCAGAAGGACTTGGTCATTAAAATTTGCAGTAAATCCCCTTTCTAACTTATTGTCTAAGCTTATATTACCAGCTTTGAATCAAACAAACCACTCTTGGCATATCCTTTTGGTAATCGTTTCTTTGCTTGACTTAGCGGTATTTTTATCTTTTCTCAAAGTGGTGCAGCATAATGCGTGTTTGGTTTTTGATGCGCATTTTAACTAACCGTATTAAACAATTATATTATGACCAATATTAGTTAAACGCCAAATTCAAATAACAAAATACGCACAAAAAACGGTGGATAATTATACATCAACCTAATATTATAATATTAATTTAGTTAAATACTCAAATAATACATTTTAATAATTTGTTATTATAGTTTAATGTTGTTTTTTTTTTGTTTCTTGTTATAGAGTATACATAACATAGTTTGTTATTTGTACAAAATTTTTATTGCATTTTTTATTTATTTTTATTATTGTACTGAATTTTTAATGTAATTATTAATTTGGGTTTAAGATTATATATATTATAACTTTTTATATACACCATCAAAGAAATTAATAAATATTATTAGTATTAGTCTTATTAGTTTACTCAAAATTTGATAACTCTATTGATCGACACTTCAAAACTTCCGTATGCCAAATTTCAATTAAATCGAAACATAATGTACATGAATATCAAAATATTGACATTATTACTTTAAATACTCAAAATCTAATATCATTGTAATTGACATTCACTATTAAGCTTGGTACATATCAAATAAATTGTGTACACAAATGTCAAAACTTTGATACCGTTTTTGTAAATATTTAAAATCTAATATAACCATTGCAACTAACATACTTTAAAAGCCTGGTATGTTAAGTTTAATATAAACCAAAACATTATGTGTGTATGTGTGTGCCAAATTTTTGTATGCTGCTGTATTCAAAATTTACCATTGTGATCGACAATTTTTAAGTGTACGGAACAAAAACTTGATTTTGCTCAAACCACTGAAAATACCTTTTTTCTACAGGAGTCCTGATTTTGTAAATTTTTTTAGATTTTTTCATAAATAGCAATTAAAATTAAAAAAAAAACAATTTTTTTTGCATTTTTTTTGTTTTTGATTGTTCGTAACTTCTCAGGGTTGCATTTTTATAAAAAATATTTAATGAACTTTTTTTTCAAAGCTGTTATTGAATTATGTTTTACAGCCAAAAATTTTTTTCTTAAATTTTGAAAATTATGCAAAACTTTAAAAGACAGTTTTTCTTAAAATAAGATGACGGGTATTTTTTTTTCTTAAATATGAATAAAAACGTGCTTTTATTTGTGCAAAAAATACCCTGAACATTTCAGGAAGTGGTGTGTGCTACGCTTCGAGATATCTTACAATGTATATCAAAAATACTTAAAAATATGATGTGCTTTACATATAAAAGCACGTTTTTATCCATATTTGAAAAAAAAAATTAAAAAAAACTGTTTATTTTAATTTATTTTTTAGACAAATTTGAAGAAAATACGATCAAAAAATGTAAATTTAAAATTGAAGTTTTTTTTGCTGTTTTTAAGTATTTCTATGGATACATTGTAATATATCTCGGAACGTAGCACACGACATTTTCTAAAATTTTTAGGGTATTTTTTGTACATATATAACCACGTTATTATCCATATTTCAAAAAAAATTACCCGTCATTTTTTTTAAGAAAAAATGTTTTTTTAAAGTTCTGCAAAATTTTTAATATTTAAGAAAAACAAAATTGGCTGTAAAAAAATTATTCTATGACAAATTTTGAAAAAAAATTATAACAATTTTTTCTTGTAAATGTAAAAAATGCAAAAAAATCGATTTTTTCAAACTTTGATTGCTTATTACTCAAAAATGGCTTATTAAAAAAATCTAAAAAAATTACAAAATTAGGACTCATCTAGGAGAAGGCATTTTCAGTGGTTTGAGCAAAATCGATTTTTTGTTCCGTACACTTGACTCAGACATAGCCATATATATTCATCTTATAATATATTTGTAAGAAATCTACATCACACTACAGTGTGGCGCTGTTATATGAAAAAGTCTGGACATGCTCACGATTACACTATAGTCATGCATCAAACTTTACAATAATAAATTTAACACATCTTAATTTTTATATTTAAAATATGTTGGCGATGAAATATTTAAATTCTTAAGCCCGTCTTTTACTAAAGTCGGTTTTTGGCGAGAAAAACTTTGGTAAGTTGCATTTGCATTTTATTTTTATTTTGAAAACTATACCGATGACGCAACACTTCACTAAAGTATGGTTTTGTAACTTTAAAATAAGAACAATAAGTTTTGTGCTGATAATAATGTATGAATAAAGTGTTATGGCAGGTTTTTTTTTAAATTTTGAATTAATCAATGGGTTTCAATAAGTTATTAAACTGTTTTTAATTTTTAAATTACACAGATTGTTTCAAATTTTGTCTGAAGTTTATAAAGTACACAGAGATCTACAATGGTTTACAATGCCATCAGTAGTGTTCATTTAAAAATAACCATTTGTAAAAGTTGTTTTTTTTTTTGGTTTTTCTATGAGTGAGTTAAACGTATCATAATATTTTTTTTTACTTCTTCTAATTTTTTGCATTGTTATTTTATGTTTTTTTTTTTTTAATTTGTTATCTTAATCTTAATTATTTTGGAGATTGTTTTACATTTTAGTGTATCTTTACTTTATTGTTTTATTTTTTTTTATGCTAATTTTTTTTTCAAATTTTTTAAAATGTAATATTTAGGAATTACTTAATATGTCGTAACGACATAAACATACCTTTAAATTTTAACAAGAGAAATCACACTTGTTGGAACTATCTTATTAAAAACTAGACTTTAGCAGTCTGTAAACATTAAATATTTGTGGTTTAAAAATCTCGGAAAATACTGAATTTAGAAGTTTATTTCATGTGACAATAGTACTCTTAAAAAATCTTTCTTAAATTTTTGGTGCTACATCTCTGAACTGTCAGTGAATATTTGTTGGAATTTCTAGCAAGTATTGTAGTACAATTAAATATTTATTTATATGGCAATATGTTTTGTTGTTTAAGCAATGTTCATAAAAAAATTTAAAAAAAATGCAAAAGTTTGCAACATTAATGGGCCAATCTCAGACACATCTTAAAATTTAAGCTCGAGTTAAATTGCTAAGTCCGGGTTAAAACGTTGCACTGACAATATAAACGCGGACTTAATGCTTAATTATTGTTTAAATATAAGTTGCCAGTTTTGTCTTTACTAATAGTTAAGCTTCAAGTCCGCGTTTATAATGTCGGTGCAACGCGTTAACTCGAACTTAGCAACTTAACTCGGGCTTCAATTTTAAGATGTGTTGGTGAGATCGGTCATAAGCCGGTGTTGTAAAGTATCTAATTTGTTAGACAATTTTGAGTCGGCAATGATCCAAATAAGTTGTTTTTAAATAAAGTTTAAAAGAGATAGTTTAGTTTTAGATGTTCCTCTCTATACTTAAAAACAATATTTAATACAAGGACAAATAAAAGTATTATTTTGCATGCTAAACATAAGTAAAAAAACTATTAAGAAATCTTAGTTTTTTAGATATTTCCAAAGCTATGGTCTATGGCCAGAATCAATCCAAAACCCTTAATAGACAAAGTAAAGTTTTTTTTAGAGTTAAAATTGAGTGTACCCCATTTTATTATTGTTTTGAGATTTTTGATTAGATACTATAAATTCTAACCTAGAAATTGCGTGGCCTGCAAGGCAAAAAAAGGGATATGGTAGTTGAGGGGCTAACACTATGTTTAGAAAAGTGTTAGTTTTAACACACTGCTTTTCTAAATTGTTTGCTGCAGTTGTTGAAGCACCTATTGTTTAACAAACACCGATTATTACATTTAATGCAGAAACTTTTTTAAGTAAGGACAAGGACTCTGTGAAGGGTCCAATCTAGATCAAGGTCACAACGAGTAAGATTTTAACCAAAACCACTGAAGATGAAGGCTAATCTTAAACTTAAACCATCTAAAGTGTTGACTTGTATTGGGTCAAAACAAACTACAGTGGCGATTTCCAAATCAAAGCCTAAACAGGCTAAGACTTAGTCTAAGTTAAAACCTGCAAAAAAGTGCAAGATGCAAGTTTATAGCGATCTTGCACCCACAGGCTTTAATATTGACATGTTGTCAAAGTTGATGGATGTGGAAGTTATTTTCCTACAATCTACTCTGATAGATACAATAATGTCAAATAGTAGAAGTTTTACTCCCCAGTTAATAATTCAAAAGAAAAATAACCTTAATAAGCAAAGAGTTAAAATTACGTTTTTAACGTAATTTTAAAAATGGCTTCAACGATTATACAATAGAACTGCAATAGATATAATGCACATTACAATTTTTTTAAAAATTTTATTAACCGGAGCGGCGTTATTGGTTTATGATTTAATTTTCTGCAAAGAACTTTATGTCAACATTTCATTAGAAGCAGTAACCGTTCAATTACAACTCCCTTTCTCACTGACAATTTGTCTAATCTATATTTTGCCAAATGTTAGTTTGGACGTTTTTTTGATTGATCAATTACTTAAACAATTGTTGTTCCCATATGGGAGATTTTAATGCTTATAACACTATATAGGGCTAAGTCAAAACGTTGTAACTTGGCCAATCTATTATCAGAAATGAGTTTAGTTACCTTAAATAAAGATAATAATACCTACTTTTCCGTGACCAATTGATTGTTCTCGGTTATTAACCTCACAATTTGTTTTCCAAGTATCGCAGCATTATTGGATTGGGAAGTCATGGATTATCTTTATGGTAATGACCACTTTCCAATATTCTGCGTGCTTGGTTATAAAATCCATGCAAACCGTCATCGGAGTTGGAGAATAAAATATGCTGATTGGGATAGCTTAGTTTAAGTGTTTGATTATAGTAACAGTGTTTAGGCCTCTATTGACAAAGATGTTGAAACTTTTACCGATTCTATCATACAAGCAGCACATGCGAGTATTCCATTGATTTTCAGGAAAACCTCGCAAAGACGCAAACGCCGTTTATTTTGAAGGTTTAATCATTTTTCAACTGAAGAGAACCTGTTATCTTATTTAAAGTACAAAGCTGTGCGCAAAAAACTTGCAGAAATACTAAAAAAAAATTATGGTCAGAATACGTTACATTTATCAATTTGAGAAGAAAGTGTGGGAAAAATTTCTGGCCGAACAGCATTTGTACCTGATGGTGAGTTATTGTAAGGTGATCAAATTATTACCAATTTTCTTAATATCTCAAATATTTTGGCCAATGTTTATTTTAACGCTTTCAGTGATAAAAATTACAATAAAAATTTTCATGAGATCAAAACTAACATTCAGAAAAAACATCTGTCATTTGTTTCTGACAAAGACAAAATATATAACGCACCGTTCAGTGTTTGAGAACTTGATTTTTCATTATCTGAAGCGCGCAATACTGCTTTAGGTGCCAATTTGATACACAATGCTATGCTTAAGCATTTAAGTCAATCTGCCAAACTTCAGTTTTTAGCAGTGTATAACCGTGCATAGTCAGCAGGGTACTGCTTTAAGTTGTGGAAGCTGGCTATCATAGTACCAATACTTTAACCTAGTAAAGATAAAAAGCTTTCGGCAAGGTATAGGCCTATCTCCTTAATTAGTTGCTTATGAAAGTTAATAGAGAGAATAATCAATAAGCGTATTAGACTCAAAAGGTCTAATTGCTGATATACAATGTGGTTCAAAGCGTCATCGTTCTACTACTAAAACTCTTGTTTGGCTGGATACAACAGTTAGAAATCAGAATCACTTTTGCTGTATTTTTTGACATTGCAAAAGCATATGACATGACGTAAAAGTACAATGTTCTATAAACGCTTTTTGTGTAAAGCAGCTGAACTATCACTCTGTTTTCTTGACTGTTAGGTACGCCCCAAAATTAAAAACTAAACGCTTGCATCCGATGTTTTCTGTCGTGTTATTGTACATAGTTTCGACAATCTATACAACATCAGGATACGGTCTCAAAAACCAGCTGTTGTAAGAAATTGCAGTATACTATGAAAACAAGATTTCCAATTTCATTATGTAGTAAGACAGTTGGTCTTATTGTTGCAATCCTCTTTAGATTTAACAACTTTCAAGGTTAAATACTGCATAATTGAGAATAAGCACAGCTTTAACTTTACCAGTTAAAGATCAAACTGATTTTGCAAAAAATCAAGCAAGACATGTAAATGCTACTTGGATTTATACCGATTGATTAAAAAATAACAACGGTGTGGGTTGTGCTTTTCTAGTAGATAAGCTGCAGTTTACATTTGGCTTGTTAAGTGTTAGCAGCGTTTATGTATGCTATTTATTAGGCTCTTTTCTACATCCAAGTAAGCGCAGGTACAAATTATGCTATATGTACAGACTTGCTGAATGCATTAATCTTCATAGATAACCAATATTCTAATCGTTACTTGCTAAAGCAAATTTATTTAATTTTGCTTTAAGTGTCTCAGTAAATGTCACTGTTTACTTTGTTTGGGTTTCTAGTCACGTAAGTATCAGTGGCAATAAAACAGCTGAATATATTTATTTATTTATTTATTTTTTTTAATATGCCATTTTGCATTGTTTTACACTTTTTTATAGTTAGAGAAAAAATCGGCATTAATAAACTTATTAGGCAATATGCCATAAATCTAAACTAACTAACTGAAAAGTATAAAGTATAAAAAGTGCTTTTATCTGCAAAACTTTGAATAGGATTTAGTGATTTCATTAACGTAAATTAAAAATAAAATTAGAAAAAGAGCAGAAAAACACTTGCATTTATAATTTTGAGGTCAGAATTAAAATAATGAAATCTAACTATAGTTTTTCTGTTCTCAAGAAAACTAAAATTTACAGATTTATGATCAAGACCTACAGAATAAAGCTTGTTGTTAAGATTAGAATGCTATACCATATCAAATGCTTTGGTAATGTCTAAAGAACTGCATGATTTTTTCCAAGTTTGTCTAAACTAAAATTTTATTTGTGACTAACATAAATCAGATCGTTTTAATCAAAGTTCATAATTTGAGTATATGAGATAAAGTTATTTTGTTCTAAAATCTTGACAATGTAGAAATAAATATATTTTTGAAGTTTTATTGACAAATTGAATTGGTCTATAATTTAAAGACTTGTTTTGTCTTTTTTTGTATGATATGACAAATGTTTTTTTTAGTTTAGAGTTTAGAAATAACATAAACATATATAATTACGTTTGATTTTGTTTTATGTGTATAAAAAAATCGAATATTATTTTTATAAAATAGACATTTACACCACTCTAATAAGCCTTAAAAGTTACGTATTATCTGTCACAAACGACATGAACCTTGAAATTAAACGCCGAGTTTATATTAAATAAATAAAGCTATTTAAATGTATGTTGACTAATGCACAATATGTATAATTACTGAACTATTATTTTTGGTTTATATTAATTACAAAATATTTGTGCTTTGTATACTCCATTATTTACTACGTTAATGAACACCAATAGTGTAATCAACTATAATATGTATGCACATATTCATAACTCGACACACAAGTGCAGAACAACGTACGTATAAAGATGATGTAGCATTTCAGTCTCATTGTCTCGTCGTTATAAAGCATCATCTGCCCCGTCTCCGTCTGCGTATTAGCTGGCAAGCTTTATAAAGTCGTTCCGAGATCGTTTATTTTCATTACCGCCCGTACGCCGTGCCCTAAAACTCACCCCTGACGACATCAAGGGTTGCACAGAGAACTGGAGTAAAATGTTATATTAAAACGTAGCGGTATAAAGTATTAAAACCGACGAGAGAAAGAGAATTAATTTCATGCTAATATACAATGCATAATCCTCACACGAAATATGAAAATATATATTAAAGTTTAGTAAAACTGTACAAATGATTGATTGGTTGCTTTTATTATCAAATTTAGTAGTTCATTGACTGATTATATTTAATTTAATTTATTATATTATCATATCAATTTTAAGTATTTGTATAAAAAATCTCATCTGTTTCATAGTCAATTTATTGTGGTATGACAGCCTGTTATCAATCTAGTCATCAATTTTAAATACTTTTGTTGAGTATTAAAAATAAAGTACAGTTTTAAACAGATATTTTAATAAATAATTTACAACTTCTTAAAACAATACTTTAATAACTAAAATTAGTTTTAAATTATTTTTATTAATTTAAAGTATTTTTGTACCTATTTTAATAAATTAATATCATATTAAGAATTAATTAAAAGACACTATTTAGTTCACAGAGCATTTTGGTTGTTTTGTACAAAAATCATGATTTGTAATATGTCATATACAAAATGGTGCAGTACAGTTGATTATTTTATTTTACATAAAAGCAATTGTTCTTGAAGAGTGTAAATAGTGAAGTTTGGTTATTGATATACTTATCTTGATAACGACCAATTATAATCAAGAACTATTGATTCTTCTGTTTAATAGTTCCATAGTTTTTTTGTTAATACCTTTTTTTTTATTTTAAAAGAAACCAATAATTTAGGTTAAAATTCCTAAATTTTCCAGATGTAGTATTTTTAACCTCTGACTTCAATATTCAAAAGGAAACGTTTTTGGACTTTATTGAAGAAACAGAACTACTACAGAAGTAATGCACAATAAGACTTGTAGTGCAAAGACGTTTAGAAAAATATCAACGTTAAATATATAAATAAAATAAATTAAAAAAAACACTTTCTTAATACTTTAGTAAATTATTTGTGACAAGTTATATAATAATAGCATAAAACTTTAAAATATATAGTTAGTTAAAAACAAATGATAGATTGTTTAAAAATAAATGCAACCAGAATGATGTTTTTCAGCAAAAAAAAAAGATTACTAGTAGAAAAATGTGAATTACAAAGAAACAAAGTAGAAATATTTATAAACAAACAATTAATACTGTATAAAAATATATTGTTTTGTGAAGCTAGAAAACTAAAAAAAAATAATTGTTAAATATGTCTAAATTATAGAAGAAAAACATATATAAGAAAAAAAGATGATTTTCATAAAATTAGTTGATAAAACAGTTCAAACACATTTTTTTAAAAAGCATTTAATGCGAACAGAGTTTACAAAACATACATAAGAACAAATTTTATATCCACTTTTTACATAATAGTTATACATTCATAATTACATAAACATTAATGACTAGCTACGGCACCACCCTCTTGACTACTCTATTCAAACCTGTATGAAGCATCCATTTTTCTTTTTCATACGCAGCATGAAACTTATCATGATGGCCATAATGTATCAATTAGACACCAAAGAGCATTATTACCATTATATTATCCGGGTCTAAGTTCTCTTTTAACAGTTTTATTCTAGTTGTTTTACAAACTTTCAGTTAATTTTTGCAGTGTGCACGGTGTGCTCAACATTATCCCTTTGCCCACAGTGCAAATATTCATAGCTTTCAATCAATTTTATACAATACAGGTATGTTTGGAAATAACCATGTCCCGTTAATAGGGTAGGTAGTAGTTTACCTTGTCATGGCCTTGACCCACTTAATGCTTCACGTTTTTGATAAGTCGTCTGGACCATGCAAGTATTGACGCTATTCCCACTCGACACGTGTTATTTACAACTTTTTTGCCATTCTCCCCACAACCATTATCTTGCTTCACACTTAGAAAGAAGATCGTTTTAGACTACCGTCTTTACTTGTACCACAAGATTTAACTGTTCTTTGCCTTATAAGACCCGTAGTTAGCGCTGTCTTGTATGCTGTGCAGACTTCTTTTTTAATTTTTCCACTGTGTCTGCAACTAATTCTTTGTGTTTTTTTTTGCTGCACATGGCATACCCAACATTTCTGTCCCATAGAACACTATGAAAGAGGCTACAAAGCAAATCAGGCATCTGGTAGAAAATTGCGCATTTTTTTGAGGCTTCTCGAAGCTTGTCTTTCGTAAACGGACCAACTTTTCTCACTTCTACAAGCCACTTCCTAACCACTTTCTTTCTGTTTTGAAAAGAGTTTGTCTAGACTCTTAGACCTCACAGTAATCACTTGTACACAAAAGCTGCTTCTACATTTTTTGTTCTAGTGACGTTGCTTTTGTGCCCAGTTGCACCGCGCTCGCGTCTCCGCAATTTCATTATTTTACCAGTACTTTGCGCGTCTGTTGTTTGTTTTTTTTTATAAAGTTTACAACGCAGAAACGGCATATTTTACACAGTGCTGTTGGGTTATTTCATGTTCTTATTCTCATAACATTAATGTCTTTTATGCTCTAACTTTTCTCTTAAAAACACCCACTCTTTTTTGTCCTCTGTTACCGCTGCTGCAGTTGTAGTTCTTACCTTAAATTTAATTGGTGGTCATTGAGGCATTCTGTTTTCAGCATGTGCCACCTTGATACTAACCTTACCACTTTTGCGCCACATCTATGTGCGACTGCGGCCCTTGCTTCCAAAACGTAGTTGTTACCCTGTTGTTTATTAGAATGAAATCGTTGCAAGCGGACCACTCCGCAAGCAAACGGCTTTTCTTGTTTTTAACGCTGCCACACCATAAAGGGCATTTAGCGTTAATATCTAAGGCATCTTTAATTTCACCTCCCTAGCTGTTGCTCAAGGCCTTCCAGCACAATCTTAAGGTTTCGCAATGTCTTGTTTGGCAAGGTCTAAAATCAGTAGCCGTGTCCGACCTGTTCAGATTTACCTAAATAAATATTAATATATAAATATTATCCTTGTTTTTTATATTTTTAACCATCTTCCTATATACGGGACACGTTATAGACGCGGTTGTATTTCTTGGTTAAGCTGCAGTAAATTTTTTTTTAGCATTTCTTAACCAAGTGTTTTTCTTGCTCTCACTTAAACCTTCAAACACTTGTCCGCAATATGCCTTAGCTCTAGTAGCCTGCTTGTGCTTGCGTAAGTCTCCATTTTTTCGCGCCCAGGTTTTCTTATCCTGTCCATATCCAACAGATGAGCCCTCTAGGAAAACTGATTCTTTAAGCTGTTTATCTTGCAGCCCTTTCCTTCTAACATTCCAACCAGTTTGTCTATAGTTCTTTTTACTTCCTCCGCTTTCATTGCCTTATCTATACTTCACATAAACTTTATCGGCACCAGCGTTGCTTGCACTTTACTTAAAAGCGTTGAAAGATTCTTCCTTATTGAAAACTTGTGTTCTTTTAAGCCCATTCTACTACCTTTTTCATCTCTTCTATATTTTTAACAGAAGCCAACGCTACTAAAAGTTTTTTTAAATCTCTTCCTTTTACCACAACAAAAACTTTTTTTTATATGTAGTTTTGGAAAAGCTCTACTAAGTTGTGTGTGGGGTTTTTATTCACTAAAACTTTATTTTTACTTGGCGCTGTATTGCTTATTTTGGTATTAGCTCTAAACTTTTTATCAGAATAAGTACCTTTTTTCTAACCTATTAGCAACCATATGCTCGTATAGCTTGCCAAAACTATAAGTTAAGCACAGCGGACTGTACCCTATTTGTTAACCGGTTTATTTGGTTTTTCAATCAACACTAGTCTAAATTCTCTCAAAAAGCTTCTTTTTCTAAGTTGTTAATTAAATTGCCTCCGGTATTTCTTTTACTGCTTCTTTTATAATTTCTGGTGGGATTTTATCTAGTCCCGACGCTTTTTAAGCTTGGTCTTGATTATTGCTCTCTTTAGCTCATCTCTAATATATGGCTTTACTTTTTTTTATCTTGATTTTATCCCATTTAACGATTGGGTGAGTTGGAAATAGCTTTTTTTTCTATTTCATTTGTTGCTCATTGGTTAGCGTCATCCTACGTCTGAGATTTTTCTTTGTTACAATCTTATATCCCAGTCTTTAGGTACTATTGTCTACTTCTTTGCATAGCGCTTGCAACAAATTTCTTTTAGCATCTAATATGGCAAACTTATATTTGTTGCGTTTAGTTTTATATGTTCTTGTAAGCTTTTCTTTGTAAGTTATGCTAAAGTCTGGGTTCCTTCTTTCTCTATTGGACTTTCTTCTTGCCTTGGCACACTTTTTCTTACGTACCTTGAGTATAACATTCTACCAGTAGATACTTTGTTATTTTTCAGCTTATATTTGGCTTTGTTTCCTCCTTTCCTTCATTTCCAGCTTTTATTTTATAGTAATTATTTTTTTGTAAGCATAAGTTTTTTTATCCGCTACTCTCCAATTCTTTGCTCTATTTATGAAAGCCTTTCCTTTGTTTACCACTACTAGATCCAGGCTGTACATCTACTCGACTAGTATCAAGTCTTTTTTGTTTTGCTTTGACGTCCAGTACCATGAGTAGAGAATCACCTCCTCTAGTTTGACCCATACAAATCTTTTTTTAGTTTTGCAGCCGTATGCTTTAATCTCTTTGTTGTAAATACGTATGGCCGCATCTCTACATTTATCTACCATCCACTAGTCTTTTTCTGTTATCTTTTTATTTGGTTTGGCAATTATGCTAACATCTACTTTATTTATGTTGGCATTCTTGTAGAAAAGGTCTATCGTCGCTTTGCTTTTTCCTACATTGCTTTGCAAAACATTTTATTTTTTGATGTAGAGTTGTGCATATAAGCAGTTTTAGTACCGCATTATGTAGATTTAGTTTATTTACCTTTTTGGATACTTTTTGATTTTGCACTCATTCATATCTAATTCTACATTGCATTCTTTTTTTATTGCGTCTAATACATCCCTATTTTATGTATTTTGTGTAGGTCTAGCAGTAGGCATATTTTTTTTCTTCTAATCATGTGTGCAGATGCTCCGCTACCAAGTTTTGTTTTCACTTCTTTTGTAAGTTTTATATTGTTCTTTTCCTTACCAGTTAAATTAATTTTTACAAATCCTTCTTTTGTCCGGGTATATGTTTTTTACCGTTATCCTTTCATTTACATCAATTTTGTTTTTTAGTTTGTTTACCATTTCTGCATACGATCTTTCTTGTCCAATACCTGGTTTGCTTATGATTGTGTTAATATTTTGTTTTTGTTTTAGACTTTACCATTTTTTTCCGTGTTTTTGTTTGTACTTCTTTGTTTATTCATTTTAACTTGTATTTCTCCTTTCATTACATAATCCAGGACAATCCGATTTTCCTTGTTATGCTCTTTAGCTTGCAATATGTATCTTACTTTATTAGTGCTTTTAATCGGTAGTTTTTTTTTGATTTTCTTCAAGTTATTATGCATACTTTTAATGGTTTCATTTTTATTTCCTCTATTTACACTTATTATATATGTCTCTTTGGTCCGACTTTTCTAGATTTATTTTATCAATCTCCATGGTGGTACAGTTTCTGATAATGGTTAAGCCACCACTTTTAACCCATTCATTACTGATAAACTCTCTTATTTGTGAGTGTTTTTTAGTTAATTACTTTATTACTCCGTCCTCTATTGATACGTCTGTTTCAACTAGGTGGATTAGGTTTTTCTTTTTCTTTCAAATTGACTTTTTATAGATACTAGCTTACTAGTAAAATCTTCTTCCATCCATTTAAGATTTGTGCATTTTTTAGTTGTTCTAGGTCTCCCGTACTACTCATTAATTCTTTTATTCTTTTGTTGTTGTTGTGTTGTTTTGTTCATTTTCGTTAATTGTTTCTTATTCTTTCTACTTCCGCTGAGAGAGCTTCCATGTCCTCTCTTTTTACCTTACTCATCTGGAAATTGAGTTTATTGCTTCCTTTATTTCCGTCTTGGTGCATACATGTCTTTTTATAAGAGTGGACAGACCCACTTTTCTTTCTTATGTTTATTAAGATATCTTTTATTTTGTTGAGGAGGCTGGTCCCATTCTAGCTCAACTGGGCCTTCCTTGACCATTTTGCCGCCTATTCTTGTGTCTATCTTCTTCTTCTTTCTGTTTCTTTTGGTAGCAAGTCCAGGTGCCGTTTTCTTCATCCTATAGTGTACTGCACATTACACTACACACTATTATTCACTATTATAGGTAAAAGGTTGAATAAGTAACTATTACCCCAAAACATGCTTTATTCTTATATAGGTGAGAGATGCTACATGAGCGAATGCTTAAGACGTACTGACTTGCGCATAAACATAGGAAAAGAACGTCGATAAAAAGGACAACAAATAACAATAGATTCCTATACATTACACATCCACTCATTTAAGTCCGTGATACTACCTCCGGAGCTTCCTCTACTTTTTGTTTTATTACTTTTAATTTTCTTTACCAGATTTTGCTTTTTTTATGCCACTTTTTTAGTGAGTATTTTGTTTGTTTTATTTTCTTTGTTCTCGTCTATCGTCTCCAAGTTGTGACCAGTGGGGTGTTTTATTACTTTTTTACCATTCTTACTTAGCAACGCTTTCTCGAAGTCAGAAAGTTTTTCACTTGGTAAATTTTTGCTATTTACGGAGATTGTCTGAGTCTCCACAGTCCCTTCTTCTTCCTCTTCACTACTTGTTGCGTACTCTTTCTCAATTGTGCACTTTTGGTGCTACCCCTGAGGTAGTTGTTATACTTTTAATTGTTCCATCACAATTTTTTTATTATTTTGCTTGTGTCCTTTCATTACTGGCAGGTTGTTTGTCTTTGGAGATCTAATTGGATTGGAAGATGTATGGAAACCCTTGGGTAAAAGTAAAAAAAATTGAAATAAGGAGAGACGGATTCTAGGTTTTAGTGTTCTATTCCTAACCTAACCTAACCTCTATGATAGGTCATCTTAAAAAACAGTTTTGTCGGTAAAATTAAGATTTTGATAAGACTTGTATTTTATTTTGTGTTTATTCTATTAATTATCTATCTATGATCTGGCCATGAAACCAACGTTAACATGCACTATACGAAGGTAAATCAAATATAAACGGGATTTTTGTTTTTATGCAATTACAGTTACTAAGACTGGGTCCGCGTTTCTAGTATGCTTGGGTGGGGTTATTAAGAGTGGGAAGTGCAAGCTATTTCACATTCTAAACCATAACGTCAGTAACACTCAACAGGTGCATTCCTCTATTTAGCAACGCAAAATTATAATATTTCTCGCTAGTGAATGAGTCAAAGCAACGGAAATTTTTAACAGATTAACGGCACAATTTGGAGACTAAACAAACCATCTCAAAAGTAATGAAAATGTACTGAACTTTACTTGACCAAGACTTATCAACCTGCAATTTTTATTTGGAAGGCAACAATTTGAGAACGACAAAGGCGTAGAAGGATTTGTGCGCAATTGGCTCCTGACCCAAATAACTTTATTCTACAATACTGAAATTAAATCTTTTTTTTTTTGCTGGGAAAAATTTATTTCTATAGAAGACTATGTAGAAAAAAATTATTATATTTTTTTAATTTTTTAATAAACGATTTTAAAATAATAACAAAATACCGTTTATATTTGATTTGCCCTCAAATTATATACTATATGTTAACAATCCCAAAAACGCAACCGCAAAAAAATATAAAAGCAATAAAGTAAAGTGTTTAATTGCAAAGCCAAACTTTCTTGTGCTCAAAACATACAATCATATTATTGCCAAAACGAATGAATTCAATTCATCTTCTTTCTATGTTTTGCACATGGTTGCTTTGCTTATCTACAGATTACCTATCAGTAATATATTTTTCTAATCTACTTTTTTTTAAACCTAAAAGTTTCACAAAATATCAAATCGAAACAGATTTACAAAACACACATTTAAATTTTACGATCATCATTTTATTCTTTATCTCATCTATTTTACTAATTTTTAAACTAAAGTAACAAGATTTTTGCTACATGCCCAATCAAACTGATTGTTCATTACTTATCACACTTCTTTGTTTTTTCTTGTTTGCCAGCAATTTAAACTCTGTCTTAAGAAAGTCATTCTGCCATTTATTTGATTTTCTATTGCTAAATCGCTGCATTTATTTTGTTCTACTTCTTTTCTTTTGTTATAAAACGTATAACTCATGCATAGCATAAAACCACCAATACAATATTTTTTTTAGTTTTTGGTTGGTAACAATAAAACCCAATTTAATAAAATTTAGACGTGCCAAATTAAATTACTACTCAGTTTAAGTTTGTTTATTTTATTTTTACAAATTAAACATGACAAAAATTAAAAAAAAATATAGATCACGTCTCATTATTTTTACTTTTGTTCAATTTGTTTTTAGCTCATTTTTGGTTTTGTTTTTTTTTTTAACTTATACATTTTATTTTCATATAGTTTAATACATTATAGTATTATATAAGCCTAATGGCTTTATCATTATAATAATTTTAAAATAAAATGAATATGTTGTTTGCAAATTTAAATAGATGTTTATTCAAAATGTTTGAAATAATAGATGGGTCTGTAAAACTTTTTATTTTGATAAAATTGCACTAGAAATGCGATAAATTATCAAACAAACACAAAACTTGTCAGTTGTAAAAAAGCTTGTCCCTGTTAGTAAATTAGAAAGACAATCTGTAATGCAATACATTACAAGCCCTCCCCAACCCTACCAAATAAAACAAGCGGCTATAAAATCACGTCGTCGCGCTCAATTTCATCGTTCACGACCCCAGGCCAATTCCCCATATATACGTTTTAGCATATTGCTCACCCCGTGTAATAAGCTTGCACAACATACACATACGCACACATACACTGATCTGCTACTTTAAAATGTTTAAAATGCAATTTCAAACCTCTACGTTAGTGCATACGGTTAGGGGTTTATTGAGTTTAAAACCGAAGAGGGTTAAAATGGTACTACGCAGGAGGTGGTGATCGTATTTGATAATTAGACGGTGATTGATAAAGATTTATTGTTTGGCATTATTAAAGGGGCAAAGTGATATTTTAGCACAGTAAGCAGATATTGCTTGATCTTAATTTAATTAAAACTACTAATGAGATTAAAATAAATCACTGTGCGCTTTTGATGGATAACGTATCGCCCACTCGTCTAAAAAAGACACTACACTAAAAAAATATATTTCTATCAGCAGATAATGACTAATTTTTTTATTTAGATGATTCGAATATATTTCAGTAAATTAACAACTTGCTCTCTCACTACAACTTTTAGTGAATTGCAAATTGTATTTAATATTGTACTCACGTTGCCAAGAAAGAAGCAGATTACGATATAAAAAAGATGTTTAGATTTTTTTATAGATAATGACATGCTTATTTTACAACAGTTAAGAACTAATTTTTTTCACTATTGAGTTTGGTAAATATAATGGTTAAGTAATTTTTTTATAATAAAATGTAACAAAGCACACAATTTTAGTAATGGACTTTTATATTTGCTGAAAAATAAATCATATTTTTATTATCCTACCTTCGTTATACGTTGGCAAAAAAATACAATAATAATCCTACAATAAATCAAGAACCCTTTTCCCATGTAAATGAAAAAAGAAATCAGACGATAATAAATCAGAGTGCACGGAAACCGCGTCCATAAAAATAATAAGCGGCGCACGTAGCTAATTGCCGACTGAAAGATGATCTGTGTTGCATTATCGGGAGTCCTTTTATGCGGCCGTCGCTCGGCGCTTCAACTTCCGGTTCCGGTCGTCCGTCGGAACAAGATTTAACACTCGCGCGCCAGTTATGAACCGCCCCAGCTATGCACATACATGCACGCATGGGCACATCACATGACACGCAATGCGTACGTATATATCGAATGATGAATATAAATGATCGCAAACATTCTGAAACACTTTACTTTATTCCAACCAAGTGAATTATCAATCATTCTGCGTTTGCATTCATTCAATTACCGCCCGGCCTATTGGATACGTGAATGATAAAGCTTATATTGAGATTGATTGATCTGATAATAATTGGAATTGTAGTACTAATTGGAAATTATGAATATGTATATGAAAACACCAAATTATAGAAATGAACATATAAGTTAGATACAGAAAACAAATTAAACTTCCAATTGCGCTTTTTCTTATTAATACTACAATTTAATTGTTGTTTAGCGTGGCGCTTAACGTTTAACACTGGATTTGAACACAAGACCTCTAACATACAAATTGAATTTTGTACTACTTGAGTGCTTTTCAAGCTGTTAACAATCCCGTTAAATACTGTAAATTTTATACAATAGCATTCAACATTGGTTTTTACTTCACAATGACATTAATTGCCATATTATTCTACAATATGTTTAAAAGTTTCTACCAGCGTTTGAGTTCTTTATTCCATTTAATCTTCAAATAAATTTGATATTTTTTGTATTAAATATACATAAGAAAACATGCAATTTACAATTAAATTTTGATTAGACTGTTTTTAATTTTTTATTCTGTGTACGAATATAAAGACCACGTTTGAAGACAAGATTTAAGCACTTTGCGGATTATTTATAAGTCTCGGAAAATAATAAACTTGGAAGTTTATTCCATGTGTCGATAGATTAAAAAAATCTCTTTTTTTTTTGACTGAAACCAAAGTAAACAATAATAGTCCAAAATACTTTAATCTAGTAGATTCCGGTTATAATCTTAAACATTCATTTGCTGACCAACAGGGTGTTTGTGCCTATATCCACAAACAACCAACATATTCTAAATTGACGACGTACAAAATTCAAGGCGTTAGTTATAATAGCATATTTCTTAAACTAAATCTTCCCCATAAAACTATTTTTGTAATTGGCATATACCGTTCTCCAAATAATTTTTTGACAAGCTTTTTTATAGAAATGCTGAAATAGTTTTGTTAGAAGATTCTAATGTACATAATACTGAATGGTTAAGTCTACACCACTATCCGGACAACAAGCTATGATTTTTGCTGCTTCTCATAATCTTACCCAACTTATTCAGCAACCCACATATTTTCCTCGTGATAGACTTCTTGTTGAACCAAGATTATTAGATTTGTATCTTTCAACTGTTTCAGACATTACAACAACTACTGTTGAAGCTGGTTTAGAACATTCTCATCATTCACTTATTATTTCTGTTGTTAAAACTTTTCTTCTTATTACTACTAAATCTAAACCACGTCTCATGTATCATTGTTCTTAGATGAACACAGTAAAAATAAAAGAATTCCTTAATAATTTTAATTTCAATACTCATTGCTTATATTCTAATTATCTTTATATTGCAGCAGAAAATCTCACAAAAACTATTCAAAATATGCCTCAAAAAGTACAAAAGTACTTGTTTTTAATTTTGACAAAACAAGCAGTTAATAAAAAGCAAAAAGCATTTAAGAAATTTTCAGTAATTGCTTCAAACTAACTAAACAGAAATATAAGTTAGCTTGTAATTATTGTGACAATTTAGCACAATCTGAAAAAGATAAAATTGACAGAAACAAAGCTAATAAAATTTCTCAGCTTTCTATAAACAAAAGAAAATTTTATACAACAATAAATTTATTGCAAAGTAGTACAAAGTCTTAAATACTCTTTGAAATAATCAAAACAATCTAGTTACTAATCTAAAAAAAGCAGATCTTTTTAACTCTACTATTATAAATTCTCTCATTGCTGTACCTACAATGCCGGGTAGTGGAAAAATAATAGGTCCAATTTATTTTAGGCAACGGGTTGTCAAAAGATATCTTATTAAATTAATTACTAGAAAAGTAAAATTTAATCTATACCTAATGCGTATAGATGAAATATTGCCTATTATTCTTAAAACATTTACAAATAAATTAGCTCTCATTTTGAATAAATTTTTGCTTTATTATACAAAAATGAAACATTTCCAAATTGTTGAAAAACTGCAAATGGTTAACCCATACCTAAAAAGAGATACAAATCTGATTCTTTAAATTATAGACCAAATGCATCACTTTTAATCTGTCAAAAATTTTAAAATATATATTTATTTTTACAGTTTTTGTAACAAAATAACTTCATCTTAGATACTCAATAAAGATTTTGATCAAAACGTTTGACAACAAATCTTCTGCCCTATGTTAGTCACAAATTATACTTTAAACCAACATGAAAAAAATTTTACAGTAGCTCTAAACATTTCCAAAGTTTTTGATAGACTATGGCATCTTAATCTTATCAACAAGTTTTATTGTATAGGTCTTGATTATAAATCGGTAAATCTTATTAATAGATTTTTTAACAATAGATAAATTATAGTTAGAATTAATAGTTGTAACTTTGAACCCAAAATCATAAATGCTAGTGTTCCTCAAAGTTCTGGTCTTTTGCCATTTTTATTTTTGATTTACAAAAAACTTCTTCAAATAACTAAAAATCCTGATCTTATTTATAGTTCTGCAGATAATATCCCCGTCCATACTTCATACTTTCCAAAGACCACATATAAGGCAGAGCGTTTTTAAATTTAAATCTGTTGTATCTATAAACAAAAACCTAGAAAAAACTGAAGCAATTTAAGTAATTTTTTAAGAAACAGCAAATTGCTGCTAGAAAATAATAAAACTTGTTAGAAATAGCAAAATATGACCATAAATTGTTGAAAATTGCAAAATTCTATTTAATAATAATAATAATCGTTTATTTTCTTGCCATTTGGCCTTGAAAAGTATTTACATTTTACAATTATATTACTTAAACAAAATCATTATTCGATAAAACTTAACATAATAGGTCTGTTCCAACATACGATTTGGACGGTTTGCAAACCGTTCCAGCTATGCACACAAACAAATTACTGTGTATAAAAGATTGCCTAAGGTTGACAAATTTTTGTTTGTGTGCACAGTTTGAACGGTTTGCAAACCGTCCAAATCGTATGTTGGAACAGACCTATCATAATTTATAACTATTACAATTAACATAATATAATTACAATTTACACTATACAATCCTTGTCAATTTTCTGTCTATTTTTATGACGTTTCTTATCCATACTATTCTTCTTCCATCTTTTTTCAACACATCCTTTGTTTCCGTTTGTTCTTTTCTCATCTCAACACATTCTTTTAACATATGTTCTATTGTTTCATTGGCTTCTCCACACATTCTACACAATTTGTTTTCTTTATTTATCCAAAATTTACATACTTTTTCTTCATTTCTACATCTAAATCTTGGTAGTATCTTTTTTCTGTTTTTGTGTACTTTGCATTATTAAAATATTTTGGGTTATTATTTTCCATAATAATTGCATACTTCTCATTATACCTTGATTCATTCATTTTAGTTCTTCTTTCTTGCATTTCTATATCTCTATCACGCATAGTTATTTCTTTCTATACAATTCTTCCACTAGTTTTCATTTTTTCTACTTTTTACAGTTATATCCTTTTCCATTATAATATTTCTTTTTCTCTACTCCTATTCTTTCATATCTTTCATTTATTTTTTCCTTCAGACATTCTTGCAAAATTTTGCGTTAAATTCTTTCTCTCATACTTTCTTCATATCTTACTGCTCTTTTTCCTGCTTCTACTTTTATTTTATTTTTTTTTTACTTCTTCTAATACAATGTATGCTTTAGTTTCTCTATTTAATCTCAGTACCCCTCTCCAGTATTTTGCCTGTATCGCCGTATTCCCCACACTTGTCCTACCACCTTGTTTGTTTTTCTTGCTAACTTTAGAATGTGCTTGTTATTGTTTTTTTTCCCATTTACAATCTTTTTTTTTATGTCTTCCTCCCCCTTTTCTAAACATCAACATTTTTGTTTTATCAACATTCACTCTTAACAATTTTAAAAATTTTTTTTTTCAAACATCTAATCATTTTTTAATTTTTTTTTGCTTCTTTTGCCACAATCACCATATCATCTGTGTATGCTAACGACTTTACTTTCATTCTATCCACTACAACTCCACCTGCTTGTGCAAGACTTAGCTTTTCTTCTATGTCTGCAATATATGCAGCAAACAAACTTCGACTGAGTAGGCATCCCTGTCTCACACTTTTTGTTGTCCAAAAACTTTCACTCATTCTACCACTTACCCATACTCTGCTCACCGTTTCCGCATATACATCTTCTATTTTTTTTTTACCAAATGCTCACTAGTATCCTTTTCTTTCAAACATAACCATAATTTTCTTCTATCCATACTATCAAAAGCTGCTTTAAGGTCTATAAACAATGCATATATATATATTTTTTTTACAGTTAACTCTTTTTCAACTATATTTTTAAGTATATTTACGTTGTTTATAGTACTTCTCTTTTTTCTAAACCCAGCCTGCCCATCCGGCAAAATTTCTTTTATATCTAATTGTTTATTCAGTTTTTTCTCTAGCGTCATGGCGTATATCTTGTATGCCGTATTAATTAATGATATTTCTCTATAGTTTTCTACTTTCTTTTTTTTTTGTATACTGGGCATACAAGACCTACTTTCCATTTGCTAGAAAATCTTTTTCCCTTATTTCATTTATTACCTCTCTCAATCTTTCAATCATTTTTTTTGTTCTATACATCCATGCTTCATTTTGTATTCCATCCACACCTAGCGTCTTTGATTTCTTCAATTTTTCTATTTGTCTTTGTATTGTTTCTTTTGTGATTTCATCTGGCTGCATAGTTAGTTCTTGAAGTTTTTTGTTCTGATCTTTTTTTTTTCTGTCGGTTTCATCAAATAGTGTTGAAAAATGTTCTCGCCATTCTTCCATCGTAATTGTTTGGTTTGGCCTTGTTTTATGCTGATTTCTTTCTTTGTTTATGAATTTGCATGCTTTTTTTTCTGATCGGATTACTTTTATTTCTATTTCTTTTTTCTGTTTGTATGTTATTTTATTTTCGTTGCATTTGTTTTTATATGTTTTTAACGTCTTTTGGTAGTCTTGTTTGGTTGCTTAGTTGTTTTTCCATTTGCGTAGCATCTTTCTTGCCTCTCTTTTCTTCTGCATGCATTTTTTATCCCACCATCTGCATCTAAATATTTTTTTTGTGTGTACATATAACTTTTTCACTGTTGCTCCTTGTATTATTTTTTCTAATTCTTTCATTTTGCTTACTACGTCGTTTTTTATAAAATTCATTTTTTCCAAATTCTTTTTGTAACTTTTTATGTTTTTTTTTCTGACCATATTACTTTGTTATTGTTTCCTTTTTTTGTTTGTTTTATTTATTGCGTCATTTGTTAAATATACTTCTAATAGCTGAAGATCTGATGCCACTCTTTTTCCCACTTTAAAATTTTCTATTTTTTGCCACACTTGTTCATTTACTACCACGTAGTCCATTTTACACGTCCCATTCCTTTTTTCAATCAGTTCTAACATTATTTTTCTTTCTTAATTTTATTGATTGGTTTTTGATTCTTTTTGCCTGATATGATCTTCAAAATTTTCTCTTTCTCCTTTTGTTCCAATTTTTGCATTGAAGTTTTTTTTATTATCAATCTTCTCTTGTCTGTTTCTTGTAGTGTTTCTTCTAATGCTTTTTTAATATTTTTATTCCTTTACTATACAATGTACTCATCTTAAAAATTTTATTTCCCAACATAAAAATTGTTGTAATAACCCGTTTTTATCTACTTCCTCATAATTTTCTTGCGTTATTTTTCTTCATATTTCCGCAATTATTCCACCCTTTGCCTTATTCTTTCTTTTTTGACTGCTAATTGACAAATCCATCTGTATTCATTTGGCTTTTTTTTTTTCATTTTTATCCATTTTTTTTGTCCACCCAGGTTTCTACCATTCCAATTACGTCAAACGTTCTAATGTAATCCCAAAAGTCTTCTTCTTTATTGATTAGTCCTGCTACGTTCCAGAATAGAATTGTCATTGTTGTTTCCGTTTTTTTATTAGTTTTTTGGACCACTTTTCTAAAGTATTCTTTTTTTTATTCTAAATCCACCATTCGCTGTCGATACACGCTTTTTGGTATCTGACCATTGTTTTTTTCCATTGTTTCTTTCTTTTTAAGCCCATTTGCGTTTGTATTGCTCTTTCATTTCTTGTTAAGTCATCATCTATGTATATATTGCTTTTTGTTAATCTCAAAGTACTCTTTTTTTCCAATAACTTCTTTTTTTCATAACTAGAATTTAACCTAAGCAATATTGGCTTTTTTTATCTTTCCATCTTCTTAAACAGTCTGAATACTTCTTTCACATTTGAATTAAGCTATAGATTCTCTGCCAGTTTTTACACAGCAAACCAAATTGATAGTGTTACAAAAAACTCTAGTTTTACTTTATAGTTTTATCCTATTTACACACAAATTAGAAAATATTTTATATTTCCAAATCTCAAAATCAATTTGATTTGGTAGTTTCTAAAATTTAATAATATCAAATAGTTGCTCACGTTTGTGTAAAAAAACACAGATTTATACTTTGTCTTCACAAACACAACTTGCGCTTTTTTTAAATGTTTGTACTTCTTTCTAAGATTCTGGTTTTAGATGGACAAATTCAATTTTTAATTAGTGATCAAAAATGCTTTATTTCTATTAGTTCTAAACGGAAAAAAACTAAATCTACTAAATTAAGGACTTTTTGTATTTTGTTCCGGGACCATAATACTTAGTGTTTTATAAATTTTATACTTTAATTACTTAGTAATGATAACTACTAATCATGATTGGCGGCAGGTATATTGATATTATATCATAATGAGTTGTTATGGATTAGATTATTTCGCACTTCAAATTCTCATTTGAATGTAGTAGTAGTCTTACTAACGCGTGTAAAGTATTATTAGATGCTTAGATTAAATTTAATAAGTACAAAGTTCAGTTTATTTTGTAGAGCAAGTAGCACAAACTTACAACAAACCGCCCACAGGATCAAAGATAATTTATAATACAATTTAATTGATGAAACAAAGCCTAGTTTGTTTTACAAACCAATTTAATAAAGGTTGATAAAATTTATTGTTTAAAAATAAATTTTACTAACATTTTAGGTAAAAAAAAATAAATAATCAAACGAAATTATTAATTCATTTCATAAAAAAAAATAAGTTCTGTTTATTAGCATTTTGAACATAAAAAACCTTATATTTTTTTAAATTGAAACTAAGGTACAGCCTAGACACGAATAGTGTGGCCGGTATAATAGGCAACTTAGTATACACAAAAAATGTGTTTACTGTGGTTGCACTCATGCCTTTGACCGTTTTAGCATTTTTCATTTGCGTTTACATTTTACACATTCTATGGCGACGTTGTTCTGAGACTGAAAAATGCTAAAACTGGCAAAGACAAGAGTTTAACCACAGCCAACATGTTTTTTTGTGTATATTAAGTTGCCTATTATACGGGCCACACAATTTGTCTCTAGCTGTAAACAATAAAAATCTAGCTCGCTTTAATCCAGTAGAATTCAATTTACATCTCAAACATTTGTTTGCTGACCAACAAAGTGTTTGTGTCTGTCTACTTTCTTAGTTAGCAAATAATGACTTTTCTAAAAGTTTATAGCATATTAAGTATCAAAGACAGCAAAGCATTGTTTGCAGCATGCTGTTGTTTGTCCGCACAAGCAAAGCTACTGACAGAGCAAGTGCAAACAGTAGAAATTTATTTTACAATTCTAAGAGAAACAGTAAGTAATGTTCTTATAGAACCAACCCACAACATATAACAATGCCATAAAAACCAATCAAAAATCTTAGAGAAGATACTATAAAAACGTACAAAACAAACCCATATGTTCCCAACTCTAAAATGCGCAGATCAAATTGTACTGCAAATATTAGATTGATGCTGACAAAATACACCTTGCAGGAACTACGTTTTCAAAAACTTTTTACTGAAAATACTTTAAACTGTCTAACAGAAAAACAAACAAAATAGAAAATGCTATTGAAAATTGTTTAAACTATTCAAGTTGCTGGAAACTGACGGGATTTAATCTATTATGTTAAAAAAAAACTTTTTGGACTTTTTTGGACATAAAAGAGGTTTTTGACATCAATTGCAAAAACAATAAAAATCAAATAAATATTACCTTTTTATATTGAGAAAACTCAGACTAGTGTTACTAAACCACATGTTGTCTCTGTTCTGATAAGTTTACCATTTAGTAAGCAGAATAACACAAAATGCACTAAACACTGTAGAAAGATGGCGAAAGAAGGAAAGTTTACAAGTAAACTAAAGTAAAACGGCAATCAATTTTGTTGTATATGTATTAAAATACGTAAAACTTACTAACCTATAATATTTATGTAAAAAATGTTATTTCAAACGCCACCTGGGTGCTTTTTGTAACCAAATTAATAGTTGAATAAAAATGAAAACTAACAACTAGATTGTTATATACTGTGGTGATCGCCTATCATCACACACGAAGGCGCTCAATATAGTAAAAAACAACAAAACTAAGTAAAGTATAAAAATTTACATGACTGATAATAATGAGAACAATAAAAACAACTCTCACATCAAATATAGAAACACTAGCATTTCTGCACTTAGTTATAATGAAATAAAGGTTACTATACTATACTATATATACACTATTTTATTAATTAGTAGTAAAAATTGAGCTTCAACTTTATATCAAAGTCTTAATTAACAATAAAATAATAGACATTCCATTTTTCTTTAATAATAAGACAAATAATTTATATTTTTCTCTTCTTGTTAAGTCGGTCTTAGGGCGCACAACACAAAATCAAATTATATTATTGCTATATATTTATGTTCTTTTGGATAAACAAATACAACCAAACACATCGGAGTATAATTTATTTCACACGCCCGCGGCCTAATAAAATTCAAATTTAATTTCAAACCAACTATTTACCAATAATAAAAGACGCTCATGATAATAACATTCAGAGCAAGCAATATTCATTTATTTCCCAATATACATAACCATTTATATATGCAATATAAAACGTTATTGCATCTTTATTAAACAATTTGATTTATCCTCCCTGCTTTGCCCGAATGCAGTTAGACAAAACTATCAATTTGATGCAATAACAACACAATACTGTTTCTCACACTTTATTAAATGGAGTATTTAAGCTTTACCACCCTCATTACAAGGGCAATAGATATTTATACTAGTATAAATGTCACCCCTCCTTAACACCAAATGTAATCTCATCACATGTGTCAGGATTATGTAACGTATGTTTCAATTGGTACATATATATCAAGATAAGAATTACATTTGAATTTAGTCTGATCACTTTGTAATATATCTTGTTATTTCAATTAGGGTTTGTTAGAATATTAAATGTTTTATTTTGATCAACACTAATTTATAATTTTTTTAAAACGTTCATAAATGATATTAAATAAACTGAATAAAACCAATAACATAAAAATCAAATTGTAAAACTCTCAGATTAAAACTTGAAAATAAATTAAAACAAAAACGCATTTCTATATTAATAAATATCATTACTCAAAATAATAAATAAACAACAATAAAACAAAAACAAGTGTCTTCTATAATTATATTTTTTGTTTTGTATAAATAGTCATGGACGTAATGGATTGATTTCTCATTTATCATCTTTTGCATATTGAAATAACAATGCAGTCCTCTAAAATATAATTTGTAAACAAGAAAGCTGATAAAAGTATAGCAACAACCTTTTCTATCATAGATATTATTATTACAAATTGCTTAACATTTTTTTATTTATTTCATGAATAATATTTTGTGTGATCTGTGCTAAACTGGGTTTCATAACACTTTTGATACATTTGGACCGATGGACGTCTAAACAAACATGATTCAAGTAATTCACAAGTCAAAATTTTTATTAAAAAGAAACGAATTGATTGTATTTTCTAAATAAACATTGAAAAACAGATACAACTATAATAATAGTTAAATATATAAAATAAAACAATTAAATTCATTTAAAATAAATAAAATTAAAAAAAACTACTCTCTCTGTTATCTTTATTTTTATTTAATTACTTAAAATGACAAAAACTAAAAATGCTAAAAATACTAACAAAAAAGAAGATTCAAGTGAAAGCGAAGAAGAAACAACAAATAAAGATATTATGGAAACCTTAAAAGACCTAAAAAAATTGGTGGAATACATGAGCAATAAATTCGATAAAGTTTTGAAAAAAAATAAAGAAATAAAAAAATAATTAAAAAAAGCAGAAAAATCAAATGAAGAACTAAAAGAAAGAGTTGAAATTTTAGAAATAACATTAGAATAAATAGATACAGAAAAAAATAAAAAAACAATGTCATAATAGTTGGAGTTGACAAACAAGAAGAAAATTAAAAAACGGAAAAAGTTGTAATAAAGATAATAAAAGAATTAAACACAAACATAAAGAAGGAACAGATAAAATCAGCCTATAGAAAAGATACTTTGAACGAAAAAAGTTCAATAATAGTTGAATTCAAAAACAAAGAATATATACTAAAAACACGAAAAAAAATTGGATCAACCACAACTCTAGAATGCGAACTAAAAGGAAAAATTAATGAAATATATATAAACAAACAATTAACAGCACAAACAAATATGGAAACATATACATAAGAAAAACAGAAGCAAGTATAAAAATTAAAATTAAAAATCTTTCCTTTAGAAAGTTTAGAATTAAAAAAAAAATCCAATTGTAAACTAAATAAATAAATACAAAACTGAAATGTATACTATTTATCTGCACAACGCAAGAAGTGTAAAAAACAAATATCACGAAACTGAACGTATACCTACCATACACAATAATCCTACAATAATTGCTATAACGGAAACTTGGCTTAAACCATATAACCAAGAACTGTATAGTTTAGAAAATTACAATGTAGAATACAACTCTAGAAACACAAAAGGACCAGGAATTGCAATGTACATTAAAAAAGGTACAGAATATAAATTAATAACTAGTAAAACAATCAAAGACAAATATTAACAATACAACTAAAAGAGGAAAATACTGCAATAAATCTAATATACAAACCACCTAGAATAAACTTTAAAGATCTTAAAACTACATTAAAAAACAATATAATCAACAGAAAGAAACTACAAATAATAATAGGCAATTTAAACGTCAACATTGCAGAAAATGATAATACAACAAAAGAATACAAGAACATGTTATTAGAAAATGGATATAAAATAATAAATAAAACATCTATAAAATACTACACAAGAAAGAATCCAGATCCAAATGGAAAATTCCATATTAGATCATGTTATTACAAACAGGTCTGCCTCGAGTACTCGCTCTGCGAACACACGTTTTGTTACGGCCGACAAACAACTCGTAAATACGAGACTTATCGCCAAAACAAAACGGGTAAAATCAATTTGATGCTAAATCTAGTGTAAATGAAGTGCAGTGAGTAAACAAAATTTAAGTAAAAGTTGTAATAGTGATAAACACCAACAAGTACAAATAAAATTGCCAGTCAGTGTGGAAGAGAGACAGACCCACAGCATGCGCGCCGCGCTAGAAAGAGAGAAAAGCGACTAGGGAACAGCTGCGACTCAACCAGACGACAAAAAAGTAATCTGCTAAGTAAAAAATTATACTAAAAAAAGAAATAAAAGTGAAATAAATTATATTAAATTTATTTAATTAATTGAAATAAATAAAATTAAATAAATTAAATATATTTAAATATAAAAATAAATATATTCTGAATAACAAATAAATGAAGGAAGTTGAAGAAGATATAACTAAAAGGAAAAGAGAGGAAGAAATAATGAACAAAGAGGGAGAAAATCACTTTAGAAAATCTAAAAAGATACTGAGATCACCAGAGCAAAGAAAAAGAGAAGAGAATAAAAGAGTGGATTTTGGAAAGGATAATAAAGAAGTAAAAGTGGAAAATACAAATAAGGAAATGGATGAACTTAAAGAAATGATGAAAGAAATGATAAAGGAAGTCAAAAAAGGGACAGAAGAACTAAAAGAAGAGATACAAAGCGTGAAAAACGAGTTAAAACAAATGAAAAAAGAACATGAAGAGAAGGAAGAGGAATGGAAAACGGTGAAGATGGAAATGATGAGAAGAATTGATTTATTAGAAACAAAAGAAAACGAAAAAGAGAAAAGAGAGAGGAAGAATAATATAATAATAACAGGAAGAGAAGAACAGACAGAAAACACGATTGAAGACATAGAAAAGTTCATAAAAGAAGAGTTGAAAGTGAACGTGAAAATTAAGAAGGCATACAAGATAAATAAAGAAGGGAAGGTAAAAGTAGTGGTAGCTGAAATTGAAACATGGGAAAAAAAACAAGAAATCATGAAAGCAAAAAGCAACTTAAGAGGGAAAAAAATCTACATAGATAACGACCTAACAATAGAAGAAAGAAATGTTCAAAAACAAATAAGAAATACTGCCAAAGAAGAGAGAGAAAAGGGAAATAGAGTAAAAGCAGGATACAGAAAAATGGAAATGAATGGAATACAATACATATGGGACGAGAAAGAAAAAGGATTGATAGAAAGGGGGGAACAGGGTGCAAAAAATTCAAAAAACTATTAGAAGAAAAAAAGAAAAATATCGGCCAAAGAAAAAAGAAACAGAGGAAATGCTATGGAAAAGGAAACGAAAAAGGATACTGAATACGAAAACAAAATTAGAATAGGAACATGGAATGTAAGAAGCGTAAAAGGAAAAGAGGAAGAAATAGTCGAAGAAATGATAAAACATAAAACAGCAATACTAGGAATTACGGAAACAAAAAAGAAAGGAAGGGGGATAAATACGATACACAAGGGTTACATGCTGATATGGTCAGGGACAGAAGATAAAAATATAGCAAAAGGAGGAAGAATGAGTGAAGAAAGAAATACTAAGAAAATTTATGAGACAAGAGTAACAGGAGAACAAAAAAGAGGAAGACCCAGAAAAGAATGGAACAGCGCAATAAAGGAAGAAGCTACAAGAAAAGGAAACACGTGGGAAGAAATAAAAGAGATAGCAAAGGATAGGAAGAAATGGAGAAAATATTACACAAACTAATAATGTATACGCCTGACACCGAAAGGTAAAAAAGGCAATTGAATAAATAAAATAAATAAATAAATTACAAACAACAAACAGGAAATAGAAGATTTAAAAGTATTACCTTCAAACATATCAGATCATTGTGAATTAATAACCAAAATAAAAAGAAAACAAAAAACCAAACAAATATATCAATACTTTGAGCACACACTTACAGATTACAAAACAATAACAAAAGATATCAATAACATGTACACAAAAGATATAAATAATTTTCAAGAATTATCAAAAAAACTGCAAGCAATTATAGAAAACCACCAAACCAAAATAAGAATCAAACAAACAGAAAAAATCTCATGGATCAACAAAGAAATGTTGGACAATATTGAAAAAAGAAACAAACTACAAAAAAATCACCTTAAATATCCAAATAATAAAACAACAAAAAATGAATATTACAAACAGAAGAAAAAAACTACAAACGTTATAAAGAATACTAAAATGTTATACTATAAAAAAAAATTTGTAACTAATAAAAATAACCCCACAAAAATATGGGAAATAATAAATAAACAACTTAACAAAAAAACTCCAAAACAAAACAACATTGAGAAATAGTAAAACAAGATGGAACAAGAACTAAAGAACCGATAGAAATAGCAAACAAAATAAATGAATACTTTACAAATATTGGAAAAACTCTAGCAGAAAAACAAATTACAAGAACGAGCAACAAAACACATACAACAACAATAAAAAAGAAAATAACCGACATACATTTTGAACACACATCACAAGAAGAAATCCACAAAATAATAATAAAACTGATTTAAAACAAGACACCCGGCTTTGACAAAATTACAAACAACCTAATAAAACAACACTAACACCAGTTTTAGTACACATAATAAATAAAGTCATTGACACAGGTATATATTCAAATTACATGAAGAAAACAATAATAGTGCCTATACATAAAAAAAAAAGATAAAACAAAACCAGAAAACTATCGACCAATTTCTCTACTATCAACATTAAATAAAATATTAGAAAAAGTAATCCATATTAGACTAACAGAACATATAAACCAAAACAGTATAATATACAAACAACAATATGCTTTTCAATAATACTCGGGAACAACAACAGCAGCTTATGATCTTGTAGATCACATAAAAAAAAGTAGATCAGAAAGAAACCGTAGTAGCAATTTTCATCAACATGAAAAAAGCTTTTGATACTGTATCAAAATCAAAGCTTATAGAAAAACTAGACGCGATAGAAATAAAAGGCAACGAACTGAACCTAATAAACACATACCTCAAAGATAGACCACAAAAAACAAAAATAAACTCTATAGAAAGCGAACCGATGCAAGTTGAATACGGAACTTCACAAGGAGGAATCCTACCGCCGACATCATACATACTATATACAAATGACATATTAGAACTAAAACTACACGGTACACCTTACATATATGCCGACGACACCTGCATTATATACTCAGGAAAAGAAAACAAAAAAATAGAAAAACTTATCGAAGAAGACATAATAAAATTTAAAAGATGGTATTATAATAACCTACTCACTATTAACGAAACAAAAACAAAATTCATATTCTATAATAACAAACAAGAAGAAATTCCAATCACAATAAAAATAAATAACGAAAAGATTAAACAAATTAAAGATGTTAACTATCTAGGATTAACTATCCAAGATAACTTGAAACGGGATACACACATAAATAAACTTTTTAAACAAAATTCAGCAACTATAGCAGCAGTATGGAAAATAAAAAATTATATCTCAAAACAATTAAAAATATTTATATATCATGCATTATTTACATCATATAATACATACTTAAACCATATATGAGGAAACACAAGCAAAAAAAAAACATTAATAAACTACAAAGACAACAAAACAAACTTATAAATTTTTTATACACAATGGATAGAAGAACACCAACAACCGAACTATACAAAGAAAAGCTAAATATTAACAAATTAATAATAACTTTAAACAACATATTAATGATATATAAAATAAACAACAAAATGATAAAAAGCAATATAACGTTACAGTCCAACAAAAAAATACACAATCACCAAACAAGAAGAAAATCACACATAAGAACAACAAAGTATTCAACAGTCAAGTGCAGCTAGACACTAACAACAGAAACAATAAAACAATATAACAGTCTACCAACATACATAAAAACTTTAAATTACGTACTATTTAAATTAAAAATAAAACATATGTTATAACATGACAAAATATAAAAAATAACAAAAACAACAACCACGAGCCCTAAATACCGATAACTTGAGATGAGAAAAAACCCGCAAACCTCAAGTGATGATAGAGGGAAGAATCTATTTTATTTTTGTTATTATTTATTATACATTCAGTATTGTTTTGTATTATATAAATTTTATTAATAAATGTTTTCTAATTCTAACAAACAAAAAAAATTTGTGAGATTATACTGTATTAAGTAAGTCATTTAAACATTTACCTAGACACGCCATAATGTTGTATTCTGCAAAATAAAACTTGATTTAGAAAACTTTACAAAGATTTAGAGTTATTGCTACAGTAAGCACTAAAACGCATGTGCTATTGTAAAACTCTATTAAATTATTAGCAAATTTAATGTAAACAATGTTCTAAATTGAATGAGGTATTATATTTTTGCAGTGTTTTTTGGGTTTGCAGATGACAGTTTTTATATTTTAATAAATGTTTAAAGCTGGTTTTTAAGTTTTGTAGAATTGTTAGTCAATAGTGCACTAAATGAGACAATTGTTTAAAGAATAAATGAAATTTTTTAGAAAATTAGATTAGTAATTGATGTCAGATGCAACTTTAAAAATAATCACTTAATGCACTGTAAAAATACTGAAAGTGTGAAAGTTTGTAAAAATCTAAAAATATTATTTTGGCACTGTGCACAACATTTAAAAAAAAATGGTTCAATACTCACAAAAAATATAATAAATGAATGCACTTTTCACAAATCACTGATTGATGTAGAATTTCGCCTGACAACAAAAAAATGCTTTTTTAAAATTATGTTTTCGAAAATACGATCGTTGTTGTAACATGATAACAAAATTATTATGGCACTTACAATATGGTATTATTTGCCATAATGCTTTAGAAATATTTATATATTTATATTTAGATACAAATACTTGATTGTATTATTTACGTTTTTAAAAACAATAAAGACATTACAATATGATAACTTTAAATTTAATCTTAGTTATGGCATTTAGTATAAATGGATCACTAGTAGAGCATTAATACTATTTGAAAACAAATTTAAAGTAAAATTATAATAAATTTTAGATAAAGTCTTTGTGAATTTGAACTAAGAAAACATCAAACCATGTAAGAAATTTAAAATTAATAAATGATGTCTTTTATGTAAATTGCCGTTACATTCAGTAAGAGACACATATACTAGTGTTTCAGGGTATGCACCCATCATGAGTGTGCCTAGCATCTCACTGGTCAAAGAGACAATTTACATAAAATCACAGTAACTATTAAACAGTTTATGTTTACTAATCTTTGCCATCTAAGAAATGTTGTAAAAAATATAAATTTTAAATATTTACAAATTTGTATTATTAATTTTTAAGAAAAAAAAATGTAAACCCTGTACAATTGTATGTTGCATATTAAATTGTTTATTTAAGAATCTACATACTGTAGTATTATTGATTGACAACATTAAAACACAAAATAAAAGTGTGGGTAACTTTTTCTAAAGCATGCGCCATCGCTAGCCTTTGTGCGGGTTGTAAAATCCGACCTATAGGCAAGGACGTAACTTTGTTAAGAAACCCACAGTTTTTCTAAAGGCACGTAACATTCATTTATGAGTTAACTTTTAACATCATTCACACAACATCCAAAAAGCAGAAAACGGAAATCTTGGTAGTTGAAAGGTAGTACTAAGGTTTTTGAGACTCGACAATAGCAGATAGTCAATAGCTACTTGCAGAGACAAACATAATTATTTGACTCGTTATGTAAGAAATTATTTATGTAGAGTCATAGATAAAAGGTTTGCACTGTGCTAATGTATGGAAGCCGATGCTATTTTTTGTGTTTGCAAAAGCCTTTCATTTACATTTATAAAATCTATGTCACTCAATTAGCTTTGGGTACTGCATCAGTTTGTGATGTAGATCTGTGGTGAGTGGTGAGATTGAGCAATTAAGTTGACGGAGTTTGTGGTAAATTATTCAAAACCTGCAACAAAGAGGTTTTGCTTATTTACAAACAAAATCATTTTTTACTAATTTTGTAGTAAAGTCTAAATTTCTTCCTTCTTAATTCACTAAAACATTTCCAACATTATTAATAAAACATTAAATTCTTGTAAGTTAAGTGAAAACAACAACAAAAAGGATGGTGAAGACAAGAATACAACCTTAATGATTCTAACATTCGATTCTAAACTTTGCCCGGTTTGCCCTTTAAATGTGTAAGTATTGCATGTGCAAAATTCAGCAAAGAAAAACATAACCCTAATCTACGCATCAGTTCACCTTTATGCGTATATTGTAATAATAAGCACCCCGTTTATTCTCAAGATTGACCAAAAATAAAAGAAGATTGGAATAGAAAATATCAGAGTAATAAATAAACTCTCTTACATTGATGTTCAAACGAGGTAAAGAGCTTGTAGATGTAGCTATCTGAAATCTACATTTTATATTTTTTTTAATGGAAAAATAATTTAATTACAATTTTATATGCTTCAAAGAACAACTTGGATTAGTCTAATTCTGTATACTTATTACTACTTTTTATTGATTTTAGTTAACATGTTTTTATCTGTTATTTCTGTATCCATAAGTATTTTTATATAAATCAGTTACAATAAAAACTTTAAACTGGCAGTTTTATTCAATTATCGTTGGTACTCTTTGAGAAAGTAATTCAATTAATAAAATATTTGATAGCAGTGTTATTACGGCACCTACCTTATCTAGATTGGTTGCTGCAGTTGTTAAAACATCTATTGTTTCAACACTAATGATAACATTTACTGTTGTTGCAAAAAGTTCTCTAAATAAGCACTCTAATGTAAAAGGACAAACATCAATTATGGGCTCATCAAACTTAAAACTAAAATAAAAAGTACGGTCCAATCTGGATCAAAATCACAATATGTGGGACTAAAATCACTCACGATGGGAGCTAATCTTAAGCCAAAATTATCCAAAGTGTGATTTTGTATTGAGCCAAAACCAACCAAAGCTGCAATTTATTTCAAGTCAAAGCTTCAACAGACTAATGCTTAATTTAAGTCAAAACCTGCACGATAGACGGTAGCTCAATCTAAGCTAACGCTACCTAAGATGCAAGTTTCTAGCAATCATCTTGCGTTCACAGACACTAATGTTAAAAACTGTTAGAATTAATATCAGTGAAAGTTACACCTGCGCCAAATAATAAGTAGTGGAAGTTCTATTCTCCTAGATAATATTTAATAATAAAAACAATTAATAATCAAAAAGTTAATATTACGTTTTCAGCGTAGTTCTAAAAATAGTTTTAACCAAAAAATAATGTATTTTATTAATTTTCCGTTCATTTAAGGTACGCGTAGATGTGATAGCATTTCGGGTTTACACAATAAAAGGGTATTTTTTAAA
This sequence comes from Tachinus rufipes, assembly GCA_963932245.1. NCBI lineage: Eukaryota > Metazoa > Arthropoda > Insecta > Coleoptera > Staphylinidae > Tachinus > Tachinus rufipes. The sequence continues at coordinate 41,148,951 of OZ010745.1, read as the reverse complement.
GGTTTATTTTAAAGGTGACGCTATTTATGATAGCAAAGTCAGTTATCAAGCATCCAGATTGTATGTTGTAGCTATCTATTGTGCTTTGAGAAACATGCCAACATTAAAACGTCAAATTAATTTTTAACTGCATTATGAACTGAGCTAATAGCATTGGTTCTATCAGTAAAACGTTGATTTATTTTTGTAGAAGGCAAACCCCACACGGTGACTCTTATTTATACCTTAGGGAAAAATCTATTCTTGTACAGAAAAATTTGATTTTTTGGTGTTGTTCAGGTTGTTGAAGTAAAAATCATAGAAAATGGATCAGACAAAAAATCGTACTTTTGCATCGCGCTTTGTTGTGTTCAAAACTAGATTATGGTTTCATAATAATGATATTCAACTTATATGCGGAAGAAATATTTAATAAAGTACTGAAAGATTCAAAGGAAGGTATTATTATAAACGGAAAGCTAGTAAACAACAATAGATATGCTGGCGACACGCTATTGTTGACAAGCACAAGTGAACAATTACAGACGCTTATCGATCACTTAGTGAAAACATGCAGAGAATACAAACTGAAGCTGAATACAAAAAAGACCAAATATTAAGTCATTAACAAAAACTACGAGACAATGGCATAGTAGTAGAGAAAGTCCAATTAGAACGCGTAAATAAATTAAAATACCTAGACACGATTATTAACAATAAATAGGACCCAAGCGTAAAAATCGAAACCAAAATCGCACAAGCAAGAGCAAATTTTGTAAAACTCAGAAACTTTTTGTGCAGCCACAACTTAAACCTAAAATTGCGCATAAGAATGGTACAATGCTACATCTTCCCGGTTCTACACGGGGTAGAGGCATAGACGCTAACAAAAACATTATTTAAAAACGCATTTGAAATGTAGATGTGTAGACAAGTTTTGAGGATTAGCTGGGTAAAAAAGTTACAAATGTCCTCAAAAAAATTAGCAAAAATTTTGAGGTTTCAATCACAAAACAACGTAAACTAGAGTATTTTGGACACGTAATGAAGCACTCGAAAAATTACAAATTGCTTCATCAAATAACCCAGGTTAAAATAATAGGGAAAGAAGCGTAGGACGTCGTACAACATCATAGCTAAAGAATCTTCTCTAATGGTTTAGGAAAACAATCATAGTTAATATGACAGCCAAACTGAAAATCAAAGATCGAGATTCATCATAACATATGAAGAAGAAGATGAATAATGATAATAATAATCTTTATTTATGTTATTATGCACAATACATGCATTTACATACGTCAAAAAAAAAAACTAGGACTATGTAAAAAACATTAAAAATTAATGACAAATTAACAATTATGATTTAAAAAACATATGTTTGGGGTACCAAAATATGACAAATCCTTAAGTTTTAAATCTTTAAGTGGAATACATTGTAAATGGCAAGCAATTTATTTTTTTAGAAATATTTTGTCTCTTTTCAGTTTTTGAGCTGTAAATAAGCAAAAAAGAGTCAAAAATCATATTCAAAAAGGTGTATCTTCTAGAAAAAAATTTCTTTCGTTTCCTAATTTTTTTTTGCAAAAAATGGGAAACTTACCATTTTATTAAAAATTTGTTATATTTGATTCCGCTGCCTTTGAAGACTTGATATTTGAATATGATACTCCTGAAGCATAGTACTTTTGATTGCAAAAATAAAAAAAAATGTTTGAGTAATTGATTTTAAACCTTTGTTTTTTATTAAACTATATTTGATTGTCTACCTCTTTAGACATTGCAATTTGGTTGCCAGTTGTGATACTGAAGTTTTATCGATGATATTCGGTTTTCTTAGTTGAAGCAACATGATGCAGCTACAACTACTTTGCACCGCTAATTATTATTATCTAATTTGTGTTTAGAGCACATAAATCAATTATTTGAATTCATCTTTCACCATCAAGCAATGCCGTACCACCAAGATGCACTGATAAGGATTTGTGAAAATCCAAACAATTGTCTGTATTTGGTTGGCCGCTTTGGAATTGGATTGAGTTTGTATAATTGATTTTTAACCATTGTTTTTTATTAAATCATATTTAGGTGTTAATTTTTAACTTTAGATCTAGTTCTTACTTAATAATTTAAAAATCATTCTAATTGTGCAGTTGTGCATTCTTTTGCTAATCTAGTTACAAAAAACCAAGTTATTAACTTTTTAAAATGGTTGTGTACTTTTTTTGTATAATTATTGGTTTTAACAAAAAATGAGTTGTTATTTGCTTTACCTACTGTGCCATTGGGGATTTTAACACTAGAAATTTTGCTTTTGCCAAAAAATTATTGATAGAAATCTTCAATTGCTTAGTACTTTTGGATTTGTATACAGGCGACTTAAGTTGGTTTGTGAATATGTTTTGCTTCTTCACTTTTATTTATAATACTTAACTTACTTAATTGCTTACTCAGAATATTGATATTATTATCACTATTCTCAATAATACTTTGTAGCTCTTGGAAGCTTTTCTTGATTAATAATAATAACTGTAAGGTATTTTTTTTACTTTTTGTTTGTTTATCGCATTTGCTACATGTTCTAATACCTAGTTTGTCTTCAGACTTAATATATTTGTTATGGTACACTTGATCACACGTTAAACACTTAAAGAATCATCAAACATAATTTCGTTGCAATGCTTGCACTTAATAAATTGCACGACAAATTATTAAACCTTTTTGATTGCAAGCGTGCTAATTTACTTTTACATTTAAAACTTTTATAGAACGCGTGACCAGCTGTCCTATAGATGTTCAAAAAGAAAAAGTTCAATCAAACACAAGCTTTAGGAAACAAACGGTTTTAACATATTTGAATCTTGTACTTTGCAAAAAAGATTCGGGGTTGCAATGATGGTTTAGAAGCAACAAAAACGCACGCAAAAGGTTTTTGTCAATGATCTATAACTTTGCAGCTCTATCCACATTACGTATTGTATTAACGTCCATTATACAGAAGTTTGTTTAGCAACTGGACCTTTCCTTACTAGTCTAACGTTTTGTACAAGGCAACTGAACTATCATTCTATTTTTTGCGTAAGATTTTGACTGTTAGCTACACCGCAAAGCTACTTTAGGAACTGGATTTTTAATTTTCTGGTGTCTACTAGCTGTTTTACAACAGCAATCTACCTTAGACGTTTTAACTTTGGAGGTTAAATACTACATTACTGAGAATAATAAATGACATTAGTTTTACTAGTTAAATATCAAATTAAATTTGCAAAAGTTTAATTAAAGTACGTAAATGCCACTTGAGCTTTTACCAATAACTCAAAAAGTAGCAACAGTGTAAATTGTGCTTTTTTGTAGAAGAGTTACAGTTTACATTTGCTATGTGTTAGCAGTGTACATATTTCAAAATTGTATGCTGTTTATTAATCCTTTTTCTACATTTGACTAAGTGTAAGTACGTTTTATAATTTTATTGTACAGACTTATTAAGTTATACTCTATAGATAATCAATGCCTTAATCATTACTTGCTAAAGCAAATTCATTCAATTTTGCTTTAAGTGCTTTACGTGTATAAATGTAACTGTTTACTTTGTTTGGATCACTAGTTACGTAGGCATTAGTGACAATAAAAAAGTTGATATTTTTGCCAAGTTAGGAATAACAGAAAATTGCGTGTGAATTGTCACCCAGTTTGTTAAATCGGCGTTTATAGTGTTTTTAGGCTAATATTCCAAAAGCTAAACTAATTAACTACCCAAACTGTTTAAGTTAACATAGTAATATTTTCTTGTATGTCAAACAGTAAAACACCTTAACGTCGATATTCATTACCTTTTTTTGTTTGTATACTTCACATACATACTACAGTGTATGCAGTTATTGTAATTTTATCTACATACACAACATAACTAATGCAACTGTAAAAACCATTTAGCATAATAATAATTTATGATGAGGTAGGTACCTAAAAAAATAGTAAAACAGCTCACAAGTTTTTAAAGTACATTTACTATTTTTTGTTATGAAAACTAGAGCATATTAGTTAAGACTTCTAAATTGGCAACTACCAAACCAAACAACCACTACTAAGCCTCCAAAATAGCAAATATTATACAAAAAGGCATACATACTGGCAAAATTTATAACAATTTTGGCACTTAAGTTTGTTGTAAATTTGCACAATTTAATAAGTAGAATAGACAGAAAGAACAGCCATTCTTGGGATTTGGAAAACTACAGGTTTTTACTGAATGTTTTGTTTAGAATTATGATCATTGGTTTGTTTTTGAAAACCATTTTACTGCCGATAGCTGTTTAAATTTTTTAAAGAATTATTTGTAAAGATTATTAGCTGGTGTCTTTCAAACAATTTGTAAATGGTAGAAGAGAACATCATTTCTGGCACTAAAATCTCCAAACTTAACTTGTTTAGATTTTTATATCTGAGGCTATAAGAAAAATCTAGTATATCACTATCAGAGACTGTTGAGTATCTTAAGAGACCCTTGTATATGATACATACATAAATAATAAAATTATATAATAATTTATTTACAATCAAACTCTACTAACTATTAAAAACACGTTGTACATCAGTGCTCTATTCTATAGTATGACCATAGATATAGTGCATGAGTTTTAATTATCTCAGCGCATGATTCAACTACTAACCAATTATGTTTGTATTATATACCTAGAACCCAAGTAGCTATTTGAGCTAATGGTTGAACTTTCAATTGCATTGCGCCAACTTCAACTGCAGAGGCGCTCAGACTTAAAGCATCGACTATCTACCATTCAAGCATTAGGCGGTAAGTTACACTAGATTCTAGTAGTAAGTAGATCTAGTAGAACCTAGTCACTAGGTAAAAATAATTGATAAAAATAAATATTTAGAGTACTTTTATACATTGAATGTCAGAAATTTCAAAAATATAATATGTTCGACGATTGACTTAAAAACCTCTTGCAATCGACCAGTCGATCGCTATCGTTTGAGCATCCCTGTTCTATTGCATATTATTGGTACACACAGAATAAAAAATAATTTAGCAATGGCAAAAAGGATTTAACCAATATTCCTCTGAAAAGTTTCTGCTAATCAATATGGTAATAATAAAAAAGAAAAAAAACTTACTACTAAACTAAAATTAAAAAATAAACTATTGAATAGACTATTTAATTACTTTATTAAAAATAAGTTTTATTATTACAGATTCTTTTGCTGTACTAATCAAATTAACCAAATTACAGAATAGTTTTCCTCGTTGACATATTTTGATGCACGAAGTTGCTTGCATTGTTTAAACACAAACTACAATAGTCTTAAATTGGAACAAGTTTGGTTTCATTGACAGCAGCTTAAAGTTATTATTGTTATGATATATAAAACAATTAAATTTACATTTTATTTATTATTTTAAAAAATGAACAAAATTTGATTGTAGTAGATACAAAATTGTGTGAAATTTTTATAAATAATAAGTTCTTATTCAAATTGAAGCAATATTTTTACTACATATTTTAATGTAATATTTAATTTACTTTATGTGCCTTAATAATATAACTACACAACAATTTTACAAGTAAAACGACATTATTTGGAACTATCACATTAAAAACAAGATAAGCAGTATATCGGGTTTTAAAAAATGCAGGTTATAACTTCAAGGAATAATATTTTTATAATTTAACTATAATATCGTTGACGCTAAATATGATACCTACATAATATACATTGTTGACTCTACAAAGCTTATAATTTATTCTAACAGATTCCTCTACACATTAACATTTAGAATAAAAATTTACTGCGATCAATCAAAAAAATCTTTACAATGGCGCAACATAAATTAGTATAAAAGGACATATATGTTACTGGCTTTTATTAAAGTTGTAAAGTCACAGATCAATATATTGTTATTTTACAATCGGAGACCATTTAGTGATATCCTGATAGCGGGGCGGAACTTGATGGGCACAATAGTCAACACGTGTAACATCCCCAGGTGCCCTTTCTACCGCAAATATTGATTTTTCGGCTGACTTTTTTCTTTCCACCATCTCTATTCACCGACTTTCATATAATGTTCCGCAATGCACAAGTCTTAAAGATGTACCGACGGAAGTTTGCATTGTGCATGAAACAGATTTTACAATGTCCGTTTTTAAAAATCGTTAAAGTCGTATTAGAATGAGATCCGGTTTTCTTAAAAATCATTTTACGGTATAATTTTATGAGAAGAATAAAATTTGTATGGTAAAAAGGAATAACTATAAATTATATCGTGACATGTTTAAATTATTTTATATCGGAAGCAAAACGCTTTACCTACTAGTTAATAAAATTGTTAAATGATTTGCTTTCCTATTTAGTTTTAAGCAGAATTAATTACTTTACTTAAAAGTGAGTTTTTTTATATAAGTACTAAAATTGTAGATATATATATATCATAGTTTATTGTAAATTAAATTAATAAATTAGCAATTCTACAAAAAAACGACTTAAAAATTATAATATTATTATCAACTTTGCATTTTAGATAGCATCAATAGCTTAATTTATTATTTTAGATAGATAAAAAAAATAAAAAAAATGTTTGTTACACAGCATTTTGTCATATTTTTTTGCTTTTTTTTGCTTTCTTGCTTTTAAACTATTCTGGTAAACTTACAAAAATAAATTCTTCTGCCTTGTACGCTGTTTTCAAATAAAATGTAATTTTATTTGACGTTTGCTTGTTGCAATGATACGTATTAAACTTAATTTTAATTAATTTTATCTTTAAAATAAAAACATAAAATTAGTATATTTTATTTATGTACCTGTCAAGTCTGTTTTGAGTATAGTAATAAATAAAAGTTTAATTTAATGATTTACTAGTTAAAAGTGCAGTCTATATTAATGGTCTTTGTTCAATTTACTAACTGGTATGTATTAATAATATACTTGTGTTTTTTGCTTTATTTTAAAATTCACAAATCTGGTTAAATTACTATTTTTGTTTTTTTTTTTCTGTTAGAGTTATTATACAGGAGGCAAAAAATAAAACTTTAGGTACATTTTTAAATTTCAAACAAAAAATCTAAATAATCTAATATTTTTTGTCTATCTTGCTTCGTTTCCGAGATAATAAAAAATACACATTATTTAGAAAACTTTTTATTTAGCAAAAAAACAACATTACTTTACACACAGAAAAAGAACAAATAGTTGACGCAGTTCTTGATGAACCAGAGGTCAGCGTGAGGCGACTTTCCGCCCGTTTACAATAAAAATGTTGTTTGCAAAACTTCAAATAGAAAAATTCTTCACCCATATCATTATCACACAACGACTTGCATTTTCTCAATAGTTTTTTGAACGACATCAACAAGATCCTAACTTCTTTAGTTCAATATTGTAGAGCAATAAATCTAGGTTGGTTGCATATTAAGAAATCCGTACGCAGTTAGGGTACGAGCTTACCAACAAAAAATTTCAGTTAACACATAGTTTGAAGTTTTTAATAGAAAACTACTGCCAATTTAAATCTGATCACCTTCTTTAAATGATAGATTATACGCAGAATTTCTCAAAAATCAATGGAAAATTTGCTGTATAACAATGTTTCTGCCCATGTTGAGCGGTATGTAGTTTGGTGGTTCAACAATAATTTTAATGATAAGTGGATTGGTAAAAAAGGTCTAGTGAACTGTTTTGCAAGATCTTCTGATCTAAATTTATTGGACTTTTATGTGTGGGGACACATGCAACAATTGGTTTATGCGGAGCAAATAAACAATGTGGAGCAGCCACAAGAGAGAGTTGCAAATGCTGCATTGCACATTCAAAACACAACAGATTTTGAAGCATCTTATCATTCTTTTTTAGTGCGTTATCAAGCTTGCATCAACGTTTATAGTGGCCATATTGAGAACTTATTAAAGTAATGTTGTTTTGTTTGTTGTTACTATTGTTACAAATGTTTTTTTTTTACTTAAATGTTGCTAAATAAAAAGTTTTTTAAATAATGTGTATTTTTTAGTTATCTCGAAAACGAAGCGAGATAGACAAAAAAGTTATTTAGATTTTCTGTTTGAATTAAAAAATGTACATAAACATTGTTTGCCTTCAGTTAGAAAACACCCCGTATATCATAATTTGACATAAACTTGATAAATATATTATTAGTGTTACATCACATTTAATTTAAAAAAAAACATTAATTTAATATCATTCTTATCAAATAATCTCTTCTTTAAAGTAAGATTGATTATTTAAATTAAAAGAGAGAGTACGAAGTTTAAGTAACCCCATATATGTATATGGCACAGGGAGTAATAACATTTGACAGTTTAAGCTCGGCATTGCTAATATCACATCCGTACGTGTTTATAGAGAGGGTGGAAGGGTAGCAAACGGGGCATGGTTATTGAATATCTGATGTGATCCACTTAGTAAAGTCACCTAGTACTCTAATTACACCACACAGACGTCTTTATAACGTCCTAGGGGTGTACAGCAGTGATTTATATTTGCAATTACATGTTCCCTCAAATATTTACCGACGGTGGTCAGGACACTCGCGATAAATGTATAGTATTAATATTACTGTACTATTTCTGCGTTCTTAAATATTTATATATATTTAAAAAAAATAGTTGGTGTTATAAATATTGTCGATATAATTCTAAACATCAGTTTTCTTGTTTTTAAATAATACATAAATGCCGATTAGTATATATTAAGTTGTCTACATATACATATATTATAAAAATATAACAATAAAATAAAATTTACGCTGATAAAATAAATAAATCTTAAATACAGCTGAAAAAACGGTGTACGCGTTTTTTAACTGTAATTTTGTATTTTAGTCTTTGTAAGTTAAAAACTTTCTTACAAATGTATTGCATTTATATGGATTTATGACGTCATGTAAACGGGACGTTTACATTACAGTGTTTTTGATGTGGTCTTATAATTATCATGATTTATCCACCCTTAACCTGTTAAGAAGTGTTCCAACATTTTAAAAATATACTAATAAAACTGCTTTGTACCAACCATATGTTACAAAACTCGTCATAGTTTGTCATACTATCTGTTAAAATGGAATAAAGTATATGTTGCATAATAAAATCCTGTTTTTTAACAAACTCTAACCAAATATCAGTATAAAAATAAACAAAACTTTCAGATTACTTATTTCATTTATAATAATAATAACAATAATAATATTTATTATCCAACAGTTACAAAAAAACTAGTTACATGATAATATTAAATATAAAACTTATACAATATGTTGTACGTATGTACATAAACAAACATATATACTAGTTAATCATTTTATAACACAATATCTATTCATGATTATAACTACACATAATAATTATAATAACTCATCAGAACAACAATATTCTAATAAACATAAGTAAATCATCATATATTAAACAAACCAAAAATAATGCATATTATTTTAATAACAAAAATAATAATAGAATAAAAGAAATTAACCATAAACAATATATACATATAGTTTGCAAAAAAAAAACAACAAAAATAATAAAGAACATAACAAAATAAAAAAAAAAATCTCTAATTTAATTCAATCTAATCTAATATTTTTTAAGGACTCAACTAACCTACTACTTGATGTATTAAACATATCAACATCATATGGCACGCTCAATATAAAATATATTTTTGATCTTCTGTTTGTTCTGAGCACAATAAAATTGAGTTTGAATAACAAGTATTTATCATTGATCTGGCCATTTATTAATTTGTAAACAAACAATATTTGCGCAATAATATGTCTTGATTTCATAGCTGGTAAGTTAAACTCGTTTTGAAGAAGACTATTCAAGACGTCACAATTTAGGTAGATGCCATGTGTTCTGAAGTACAAAGATTTTTATTCAATAAATGGTTTGGTATTGCGTAAAATAAAGCCTAATGTTTTATAGCATTTTTTAGCTGTATTAACAATATGCTGCTTAAATGTTAATTTTGGGTCAAAGTAAACACCTAAATCTTTAATTAAATTAATATTTTCAAGCGGTAAACCATGTATTGAATACATATATGTTATATTAGTCTGCTATCTACTATATTGGATTACTTTACATTTAGCTGTGTTTAAATTAAGTTTGTTACTTGATGTTCAAAGTTGCAGTGCATTTAAATCGTTTTGTAAAAGCGTACAGTTATCAATAGTTTGAATTTTTTTAAACATTTTTAAATAGTCGGCATTAATAAGACATTCTGAATTAATAACCTTTGAAATATTGTTTACAAACATTAAAAAAAGCAAAGGATCTAAATTTGAGCCCTGAGGAACCCCACTAGTACGTATAAAAGTGCGTGAATTTATTCCGTTTAGATCAACAAAATTGACCTGGTTGTTAACATAAGATGCCAACTTTTTAAGCCATTACTTAGACCAAATAAATGAAATTTTTAATAAGAATATTGTGTTGAACTTGATTAAAAGCCTTAGAAAAATCTGTGTAAATGACATTAACTTATTTTTTCTCATCTAAGGCCTTTGAGACAACATCCGTAAAACAACATAAATTGGTAACTGTAGATTTTTTTTTTACAAAGCCATGCTGATTAGATTTTACAAAATAACTCACGTGATAATACAGAATTATTTCAAACAGTTTAGCAAAATTAGATATTAACGTTATCGGCCAATAATTTTTAACGTCATTGCAATATAAGTTCTTAAACACAGGAACAATTTTAGAAAGTTTCCAAAAGTTAGAAAACATTGATTAGTTCAGAATTGAATTATAAATATGCAGCAATGGCTTTGATAATATCTGGCAACAGTCTTTTACTAATAACGCAGAAATATTATCAGAACCCATAGATTTGTTAAAACTATTAATTGTTAGTAGTGGATTTTGGTAAATATTTTGAAAATTTAATGCGTAAATACTGTCTATTGCGAAATAAACTGACAAAAAATTATATCATTATCATTATGTAGATTAATGTTCTGGTACGTCATGCTAGCAAGTATTTTAGAATTATTTTTTCATTCGCTAATATTCACATTTTTTTAAAATCACTTGTTGTTTTTTTTTTTAATTGTATCTTGTTGCACTCCTAAGATACAGCTTTCTATGGTGTTACGTCTAATATTAAATACCAGAAAGAAAATCTTATTATTTTGTCTTTTTTGAGAGGTACTGTTTGTTATTATTGTTAATAATTTTATAAAATTCTTCACAGTTTAAGTTGGGATTGTTACAATTAACCACAGAATTCCAGTTTGCCGACTGAATCAATTTGTAAAGTCTGGAGTAGTCAGATTTATTTAAGTTATTTCAAGATCAGGATGATGTGCGTCTTCCCGTACTAACGGATGTGTGATATGACTTGTTTACTAACACTTTATATGTTATTATTGGAGATTATGGTGGTATATACAAAACAATAACATTACATAAAAAAAAAACTACAACGTACGCTAATACAAACAAGATAATATTAAGGTCATCAAATTCTTGATCACAAATACGTATTTCTTTTTTTGCAGAAAAACTTGAGTTGACCGCAATTAAAACACCATTGCCGTAAAACTTATCATTGCTAAAAACCCTAAAATATGTAGTAAAAAGTTCATAATCATTGACAGATTTATTTATCCAGGTTTCAGACAACATTATAAAATTCACTCGGCATGCGTGTAGCTGAGTAGACGTATATTACAGGCTTCGTAGCAAAATACGCGTGTTACAGTTACAGTTATTATAATTTAAAAGGTGAGAATAATTAATAAACTAAAATGGTTCTACCACAAGGACAAATAAAAGACATTGAAAGTACATTGATTAATGCATTTAAGAAAAAGGATTGTCTTGATGAAATTACAAAAATAATAGGTGAGATTATTGAATCTAAAGTATCTGCAATCATGAAAAAATGTAATAATGAAATAGACAAAAAAATAAACGAATTTAAAACAACTTATGAAGCTGAAATAAATAATCTTAAAGATGAATTAAATAAATATGCTACATATCGCAATAAAAATGCGGAGCAATCAGATTATTCTAAAGGTGGACAGAAAACAGATAACCTCGAACAATATGTACGAAGAAATAATCTTCGCATTTTTGGAGTGACTGAAACAGAAAATGAAGATACTGAAAAAGTTGTAGCTGAAATACTAAAAAACAAGTTGAAAACAAATATTGATTTAAATCAAATTATTGATATACATAGATCAGGAAAGAAGGAGGATGGAAAATGCAGGCAAATTTTACTAAAGTTTGCAAATTATAAATTAAAAAATCTAAGTTTTTATAAGAAGAAATTACTTAAAGGTACTCCAGTAACAATTAAAGAAGATTTAACAATTAAGAGAGTAGAATTAATGAAAGAGGCGGCACAGAAATATGGAATCAAGAATACATGGTCAAGAGATGGAAGAATATTTGTTAAAACAGAAGATGAAATTAAAAACTTTATCAATGAATCTGCAGTTTAACATTTAATCATAACATTGATAAAAACAGTAATGTATAAAACTCATGCACTTTATTTTTTCTACCAAAACATCACTATAATTATTAATTGTGAAATTCATTTAGATTTTAAATTTTTTGATGTCATATATTACTATGTATCTCAATTTAAACCTTTCGTTATATTGTCTCTAAATTTTCTTTTTTTTTTCTTTTCACGAACAATGCAACATTGCTAACTTAAATATTCATTATTTGTATTATTTTTAAATTGTTGTTGCATTTGGGTTGCACTATAGTTTGTAAATAATAAAAATAAAACAAATGCGTAAACTAAATGTAAACTACAAACAGCAGTTCAGCTACGAACCTCTACCCTTTATAACACATGAATAGCTATAACATTGATAATATCAATGAAACGACTATTTGTACTAATATTAATGATTTTTCACTAAACAGAAACTATATTAATGGATTAAACATTATACACACAAATATTTGTAGTATTTCAAAAAACTTTGATGAATTTCTTATATTTTTAAACCATATCAAACATTTTAATATACATGTTATAATATTTTTAGAAACATGGAATATTGACAGCAATTTCTCTATTCCGGGATATATAAGTTATCAGAATAATTCAAAATTTAATCAAAATGATGGTGTCATTGCTTTTGTTCAGTCTGAACTGGAATGTACATTTGACGCTGTGCCCATGACTCAGACATTAGTTCTAAGATTGGTATGTAATATCAACAACAAAAAATCGGGCATTTCTGCAATCTATAGACTACCATCTACTAATATTGAGCAGTTTATTCAAGATCTTGACATATACTTAAACTTATGTAACTTTGAAACTGAATTAGTTATAGGAGATATTAACATTAATATACTGGATAATACTAACCATTTTGCAAATGAATATCTAAACATCCTCAACGGAAAAGGTTATTCTTCATTTATTAACTCTCCCACTCGGGTTACAGAATTTAGTTCAACGTGTATTGACCATCTTTTCATTAAAACCTCACCAAATAGCTTTCATAATTTTAATACTGCAATAATTAAAACCGCTATAACAGATCATTATCCAATATTTGTCAACGTTTCTAAAATAGAATATTCTGAAGTAAACAAAAAAGTACAAAAGATAATTCATTACATAAATTATGAAAAACTTATTGAAACACTAAAAAAAGAAGATTGGAATAATGTATATAACTGCCAGTGTTCATGCGCTGCTACAACAAATTTTACAATTAATCTTCAACATTTTATTAAAGCAACTACTTCAACAAAAAGTATACTGTTGCATAACAAGCTAAAACCTTGGATTACGGAAGGATTAATTATTTCAATAAAAAAACGTGATAATTTAAAAAAAAGCTACTTAAAAATGTAGACAATGTAGTACTTAAACAAAATTATAACAAGTACAGAAACACCCTCAACAAACTATTACGTAAAACCAAAACAAAGTATTTAAAAAAAAACTGGGGTACGCGGGAAGCAACAATGCAAAAATCTGGAACGAAATCAAAGAAATAACAGATACAAACTCCATAACAACAAACAATATTACACAATTAGAACATAACAATAAAACAATTACTAATAAGGCAACCATTGCAAATCTTTACAACAATTATTTTTTACATGTTGGCGAAGAGTACGCATCTAAAATAACAAAATCATGCCAAATTGAAAATTATTGTATAAATATTCAACGAAATCCAAACTCACTCTTTTTAAGCCCGGCAACAGAAAACAAAATCATCCAACTAATTAATTCGCTCAAATCCAACAGTTCTGCAAGACCAGACGGCATATCTAGTAACATCATTAAAATCATTCATCAATATATTCTTAAACCTATAACTTTTATTATAAATCTTTGTTTCACAACAGGTACTGTACCAAAATTGTTTAAACAAGCCATTGTCACCCCAATATACAAATCTGGTGTTAAAACCTATATGCACAATTACAGGCCCATATCAGTTATTAATAATCTTGCCAAAATCTTTGAAAAAGTGTTAAAGACTAGATTATTAAAATTTTGTGATAAATTCAACATACTATCAAACAATCAATATGATTTTAGAGCTGGCGTTTCAACAGAAAATGCATTAGTACACATTTCTAATTTAATTTCAAACAGTTTTAATTCTAATTACAAGTGTGCTGCTGTCTTCTTCGATTTGGCCAAAGCATTTGATACTGTATCACATAAACAACTGTTAGTAAAGCTGGAACAATACGGGATTAGAGGCGTGTCCTATAAATTGTTAAAGGATTACTTAAATCTTCGGTTTCAACAAGTAAAAATAAACCAAGTTAAAAGTGAAACAGGTTATGTAAATATGGGGATCCCACAAGGTACGGTGTTAGGTCCTATATTATTCATCTTATATATAAACGACATATTTAAAAACAATATTGTAGGTGAGCTAATATCTTACGCAGATGACACAGTTCTTTTTGTAAAGGATACATCTTGGGAAAAAGTAAATGCAACTATTTGCAAAGATATGAGTATTATTAAACACTGGCTTGATAACAATCTTCTTTCACTAAACTGGTCTAAAACAAACTTCATGGCGTTTACACCAAATAATTATAACCGTCCTAACTTTAGTAACATAAAAGTACACAACATAAATTGTGATACAGATAGAGTTAATTGTAATTGTAATAACCTTATACAATACGTGGACAAAACTAAATATCTTGGATTACTACTTGATTCTAATTTAAAATGGAATCTGCATATAGATATGACCAAAAACAAAATTAGAAAACTTATAACTAATTTCTACTTTTTGCGAGAAGTGTTTAATGAAACTATTCTTAAACAAATTTATTCCGCGCTGGTAGAATCAATTTTAAGATATGGTACTGTTGTTTGGGGAACAGCCTATGAGTGTTATTTAAAACATCTTAAAACCACACAAAATTATTTAATTAAAATAACGTTTCGGAAAAACAAACGTTTCAGTACGGAATTATTGTATGAATCATCACAGCTCTTGAACTTTAAGCAATTACATCATCTAACTACTGTTATATTTATTCACAAAAATAAACAATTGTTTCTACTGCCTGATCATGTACACAATACTAGATTTAACAACATGCACAAATTCAAATTTCTTGCTGTTAAATCCAACTCTACACAAAAGTCTATTGTATACTACGGCATAAAATTATATAATCACTTACCTACTCCATTAAAAACAATTACAAACGTCAAGCTTTTTTCAAAAAAAGTTAGATTATGTATAGAAACATAACAACCCGTGCTTATCTATCTATTACTTTTTTTATATATATTGTATTACATTTCAATTTTTTATCTGTGCTTATCTATCTGTTACATTTTTTTTTTTATATTGTATTACATTTTAATTTTTTATCTATCTATTACTTTTTTATATTGTATAATTTTTTTAATCTTTTTCACCTTCTCTAACTAAACTTTTTTTTTTTTCTTTTTCACTTTACTATTACTGCATTATTATTATTAAATGAATTAATTTAATCTTGGTAGTCACGACACAAATACACTTGTATTTAGGTGACTATCACGGTTATCTGAAAAGCTCCTTTTATACATACATATATGTTAATATTCTTATTATAGAAAATTTATTATTTATATTTTATGTACATTGTATTTATTTTGTTTGTTGTTTGTTAAAAATAAAATATCTAATTTATCAGATGCAAGTAAGTTGTTATAAAATTAAATTGTTTTAGTGTTCAGTCCTCTTACATTTTGGTAATAACAATTTAATGTTTTTGACTGATGGATACTTGTATGTTTTTTGTATTTATTATTTTAGGAATTCCGTTATCATATACATTTTCACCATTGTCTTTTTTGGTTTTGAATATGTTTATAAATCTTTTCTTTTTATTATTCTGCCTTGGAGTTAAGTCTCTGTTCATACATATTTTTGAAAACTGAGGACAGTTTTTCAAGTTATTAGCATTTTTTAAAACAAAGTGTAGATGCACACTTGTATTTAGCGCGGCTTGCCAAGCCAAAACATCATTGGCTCATTACTGTTTGATTACTGTCTATTGTGTTTAAGTTTTTTTATTTACTTCAACATTATCATTAACCAATGCGTTTTCAGGAATATTTAAGATAATTATATATTTTTTTCGCGCTTTTTTTGCTCATTAATTTCTTCTAATATAATATCAATTAAAACTTTAAAATTCATTTTTTCTTATTCTTGGCTATCTCTTTAATTTTAACTGGTTTTTTATATCTTTGTTTATATTATTGTTATTCCACAGCTATCTTTTGCAGCTTCTAGAATAATTTGTTTGAAAGTTTTCCATTTTCTTTCTATGCACGTTTTTTTTTTCTTTTTTTTTTTCTTTTTTGTAGTATTTTTTGATATGCCATTGCATTTGTCCTTTTTTTAGTTTACATAGTTTTATCTTTGTCTTAATTTTTTCTCTTTTTTTGTTTGGTTTAACATTTGCTTTTCATTTTATGTCTATTCATAGTAAATGATGGTTGATTCCTATTTTTGCTTGTCTTGTTACTCTTACATTTGTTATCTTGTTCCAGTTGTTTTTGTTAACTAGGTAGTAGTCAATAATTTATTTTTTGTTTATGGTTGGTTGTGTTCTTGTGTATTTGTATTTGCTAATAGCTTTATTTTAAGTGTTATAATTATTTTATTTATGTGTTCTTTTGTTGTATTGTTTATTCGTTCCAGAGCTATTACCATTCCTACTTTTTTTTTGCTTTTTTTTTTCTTCTATTCCTGCTTACATTAACCAGTATCCTCTATGTATTCTTACTATTCCTTGCTTTTTTTTTTGTTTCCGTTTTCTTAGTATTTTTATTTTTGGTTTATTATTTCTTCCAGCAGTTCTGCTTTTGTTCCATGTATTCTCTTATATTCCATGTTCACATTTTTTTTCCTTTGTTTTTTCTGTATTTTTTTATTTATGTTCCTTTTTTTTCATTATTTGCCGTCGTGTTTATTTTTTTTCTTGTACCATTTCTTTGCAATGTTTGTATGTGTTAGGCAATGGTCAATGTAAATTCTGGCCCCTTTCAGATTTTTTTTTGTTTTTATTATTTGTTGTTTTGTTTCCCATGTTCTGGCTTCAACTTTTATTAACATTTTTTTTATGTAGTAGATGAGCATTACCTATTTTGACTTGTATCTGTAGTTTTTCTTTCAAGAAGTTTTTCACTTTCTTTTGTTTTTCATTCTTATTTGTTATTTTTATTATAATGTTTTTTTTTCTTTTTTTTTAATTTTTCTGTGTTCTTTGCCATACCTTTTATTAACTCTTTAAACATGCTCTTTAGTTCTTCTATTTTTACTCATTTCTTTTTATATTTGTAGTATCTTTTTTGTGTTTTTTTATTCTTTATTTTTTATAATTTTTTTTTATAATTTATTTTTTTTTTATTATCTTAACGGTATTTTAATGTTTCTTTGATTGTTTTTCACATTTGCTGAAAGTAGCAGTTGAAAATAACATTTCATAATTTATTTACGGTTCAAAATCATATTAAAGCAGCAAAATTGCATATATGCTAAATGATGCCGATTAATGCAGACATTTTAGTATTAAATTGCAACTAGATGGCGATATCAGTCTTTCGTTTATTATTTATATTTTATAGTAAACAAACAAAAATAAAAAATCGTTTTAAATGTAAGGGTATTAAGAAAGGCAGATATAAAAAAAAACAAAAAAAAAGAATAAAAAATAAATGTAATAATATAAGAACACCAAAAATTTAAAAAAAAATAAAAAAGTTTAAGAACAGCATACTAGAAGCAGCAAAAGAAAGCTGTGGAACAACAAAAGTACAAGAACAAAGACATAAAAACAAGAAAAAAAAACTATAAACAGTACAAAATTAAACAAAACAATGTAAATAAAAAAATCCGTTACAAATTATGGATTCAATTCGATAAAAAGATGGCAAAAAACTATAAAAATAACTAAAAACTACTTTACAAAACACTAAAACAGATAAAAAAAGAATATAATATAATAAACATAAAAGACAAAAATGAAAATATAATCACAAAATAGGATAAAATAATAGAAAAACGGAGACAATATTTTGAAAAAAAACAGAAGAAGAAGAAATGATAGACGACATAAAAAAAACTGAAAATAGAGAAAAAACGTCTGGAATAATACTGCCCATGTATAATAAAAGAGACAAAACAAACTGCAATAATTATAAAAAAATAACAATCAATAACGTGCGGTAAAAGTTTCTGTTTTATTGACCTAAAGAAGGAATATATATATATATATATATATATATATATATATACGTACCTCGCGGATGATGCAAAGCCCAGTATACACTACAGGCCACCAGAAGCCCGGTCTTAAAAAAACAGTTTTGCTGTATATTTTGCAAATTTACTCTTTAATAATGAATATAAGTATATCCGATATGCGAGGGGTAAGTTTATATAGAAATTTATTTTGTATAGATTTGTCAGGTTATGCAAGCCCTACGAGACAACACGGATATTGCGAAGCCTAAGTGCATATGTTTATATTGACTACGGTTGATTTGACGCCCAACAGTGTTGCCAATTTTTTCGCTATTAAACCGCATAAAATATTAGAAAATCAATCGGACAAAAATTTAAGAAATGTGGCTGTTGAATGTAAGTAATTTATCACATAATAGTTTTAAATAAATAATATAATGTTAGTATTCTAATGCTATATATAGATCATTGTAAAAAAAATAAATCTATACAATAACCTAATTGTTGTTGGGACAACTAAGTAATTTCTAAATATTACATATTAATATTTAAAAAAAAAATATATTAATGTATGTAAAGCTTTTTGATTGGTTATTAATGTCAATATTTATAATTTGTTTAGTAAAAAATAAGGGTCCTTAGAGATGTTTGTGACATTGCTTTACTCAAAAATCTCTTAGTGTAAACTACTATTTCATTAGCTCAGACCATAGCCCAATAGTCTTTAATCTTTATGGGAGGAATGAACAAAAAGTTAAGAATCGATCTATAAGACCGATTAGACGTTTTTCTCACACTCTAGAACAGAGGATCACATCCCTTCTTAATATTCAAATAATTAAAAGAGTTGACAGCGTTATCTTTGACTTTACTAGACTCATCTCGCTAGCAATGAAAAAGTCTACATGTTTTGCCAAAAGTAAAATAGATTAGGTTTCAATAGTAAACCAGACAGCTCATCTAACTTTAAATAACAACATTTTGATGATCTAATTGACCAAAACAAACTAAATCAGTTCAATGGTGAGGTTATTTTTTAGGATGATAAGCCAAAAATCTAAACTAACTCAATGGTGAGATAAAGAAGGCAATAAAAAAAGTACAAAAATCAGTGTTGAAAATCCGTTCTAAATTTCTCTAACAAAGATAATCTAATGTGTAAAAATAAGCGTAGACCGTTTTTTTTAATTTATGACAAAGAAGCTTTAAATATACTTTAGAAAACATGGCCAAATTATTTGCTGACAACTCTAATGCGCGCCCGTTTTACAACAATGACTTAGATTTGAACCACTTAAATAGAATCCACAAAAAAATAAAATATTGTAGGAAACGTACTAATTCTGCTTGACTTTTAATATTGGTTTGGACGTCTAAAGTATGAAATATGTTTCCTCATTTCAAACCAAAATTAGAACCAGGTCCTAAACAAAGCTTGAAAGCATTTTCTTACAAGGTTGTAAAGTTTCCCACTTACATTACAAGTACAATGCTAATGTCACATTTTTGTATTCTTAAAAAATTCTAATAAAATTTGAAACATTTTTCACAAAATAACCTTGGGCAAAATCAGAACTCACACGGAAGTTAAAAACCTATTGCCAAATCATCAACATGGTTTCAGATATGGGCTCCTTTCAACTAACTAGAGTTAAATCTTAATAATTTTTTGTATAAAACTCGAAAAGAATCCTTCTGTTTAAACCCACAGAAACTATGCAACAAAAAAAATCGGAGTTATGTATTTTTATGCAAAAATTTAGAAAACTTAATTAATAAATTATTTTTATACTAATTTGTTAAATATACCCAAAGGTTTTCTTAATTTTAAAATAAGAAGACAAAAACAAACACCTTGCAACAATAAACACTTTACCTACACAGACGCCGACCCAATCATCTATTGCAACCGCTGCAACCATTGCCACCTGCTGCCAACAATTTGCTTTCCACCACTCAACCAATACGCTTTGCTTCTAAATGCAGTTAAACTTTAACACTGCAGGAAGGGCTACTAAACTCTCCTGAAAGAGGCTGTTAAAAAAACACCTCTGTTAAAAGCACAAACAGATAACATGTCATCCTTCTTTGTGTTTCAAAATCCTTACAACGTGCGCACACATAAACAAGATGAGCAGAACAAGGTCAATGATACGATTAGAATCTACAAGGATGGTCCAAAAACCAATAAAAGTTCTAAAGCGAGAATCTTCTCGCAAAATCTGGATCTCAAAATACCTTTACCATTAGTAACGCACACATCTTCTAATCAGAAGTAGTACAACTTATGGGGTTATGAAAAAAGTAACTCGCAAAATATCTGGCAAGAATGCCTAAACTCTAACAGACAATAGAGCGGCCTTAATTGCTATAAACAAGCCTAAAATCACATTGAAGCTAATTTTTGAATGTCATCGTGTCCTTACTTTAGCAGCCTGTGGAAATAACATCAAGCTGCTCTGGGTATAAGGACTTTCCAATAAAGTAGGTAACATTGAGGCGGACGGGCTAGCGCGTAAAGGGTCAACCCTTATGACGTGTGAACCTGAACCATAAACCTCTTTAACACTCAAAAGTTAAAATAACCTCTTAAAAATTAACACACACACAACGCACTGGAAAGACGCTGGGATGACACTTCTGGCTGTAGACAGGAAAAGGAAACAATGACTACCTCAAATGCTAATACAGCCGATTACTATTTGTGACTGTCACACTGCCAACTAAGAAAACACATGCACTCAATTAGTATTGAAGATAATCCAACATGTAAAGAATGTGAAATAAATGACAAGACGATCAAGCAGGTGCTATGTAGATGCCCGGCCCTCTCATACAATAGAAAGTCCATATTGGGAAGCTGTTGGCTTGACATGGCCAGTATAGGAAAGACCCTTCAAAGCGTTGTACTTGCATACATCAGTTAAATGCCAAGACAACGGAGTAAGGTCAAAACGACACTTTTCCAAATTATAACCGTAGCTCATCAGCATCAACTTTTAAAAACCATCTAAGGAGAAACCTGTAACAATGTACAAAAAATGTTTGGAATTCTAAAATAAGCATTATAGACGACCTTTTGTTAAAGAATTCCTGCTTAATGTTATATTCCTCTACAAACAAGTCCACTTGCTACACAACAAAGCTCAAATAGGCAACAAGTTGTTTACTATATTAAGTCTAACTATTGCAACATCTTTGGACAGTATTATGTTGTTATTAATTGACAATTTGATCACTGCCGTAACTAGGGCGGTGCCGTCGGTACTCCCGCACCGGGCGCAGCTTGGTTGTGGCGCAGAAAACCACCTAAACCTTATAATTTTGTAGTTTAGAGGGCGCAAAATGACGCTTTCGCACCGAACGCATCAGAAGCTAGTTACGGCACTGAATTTGATAGCACATGCCATAAAAAATTTAAAAAATATTAAAAAACTGCTATAGCTAGAGTCTTACAACTTGTTTGAAGGGGATTGATAAGTTTAGAAAGCAATGCAAGCATTAAATTTAACATAGTAAAATTAAAAAAACAATTACTTAAACGTAGTACATAACCATACAAAACAAATTAAAAAATAATAATAATATATTGTGTATTTACTTTTTCAAATATGAAATAATAATACAAGTTACTATGTTTTTTATCCCAAATTTATTCTTACAAATACATTACTAGTTTTGGCTCTACTTATAGTTATATAACGTATTACATCTGTAGAAGACTCTAGTAGAGCCAAAGCTATTATTGTATTTGTAAGAATAAATTTGTGATAAAAAAAATAGTAACTTGTTTTATTATTTCATAAACATGAATTATCACGTAGTAGAGGTCACAACCATCAATTATATTTTTCAAACATTTTATTGTAATAGACTGTTTTATAGAAAAGCACTAATGCTAAACTTAAGGGCTTCATATAATTCATAAAACATGATTGGCTCCTAACATCCGTAAAACATATGTACTGTATATGCAGTTTAAAACGTAAGCCCTCTATAGTTGCATATAATGAACTATAAGTGTATAATTTGCGATAGTATACCGACACACGAAGCCCAATAAATTTTGCTAAAAAAGTACAGGATAGTTTCATTTTTCATATCTCTTTATTATACATGAAAATTTTTAGGAAGCCCAAAACGGGCTTCGTAAAACTTTAGTGGGCTTGGTATCATCCGCACAACATACTGTTTCGGGCTTCATATTGATGGTTAATGCATCTATATATATATATATATATATATATATATATATGAAAAGCACTATAAAGCAAAAAATAAAAAAAAAAACATAGAAGTATTAAAAATCATGTACATAGAAAACAAAAACATTGTTAAAACAAATATGTGTTTGTCCAGTATTATTTACAATAGTGCATAAAAAAAATAATGAAATATATAAAAATTAATACAAAAATAAAATAAAACAATGATAATATTAAGAGAAAATAAATTTCATAAAATAACACTACACAGAAAAAAATTATATAATACTAAAGGAGAATAAAAAAAATAGATAAAATAATGAACGAGAGATTGGGAATGACGAAGAAAATATTTAACATGCATAATTGAGTGTTTCTTTTAGTTTGTGATTCTACAAAGTTTTACGTAATTTATTACTACTAAAACATTTTAGCCTATTTGAAAGCACTCTTACAGACCGACCGGAGCTCGGATATCATGCATTGCGTCTACTATTAAAATATTCTTGTAATTATACATTATAAATAAAACCAAAGTACTAAACTTTAATAGAATTTTATTATATCAATTAATATTATAACTATGCAAACATTTTTATTTATTATAATGGACAGTCGGACATTTCTTCTTTTAAATAATGTGTTGTCAATTACGTTTGCACCCTATTTAGTCAAGACTGCATTTGTAACTGGTACGTCGTACGCATATAAGGTGCGTGATGAGCATGAAACAATGTGAATGGGCAGATGTACCAGTAATAGCCGATAATAGTTGTGATGTGATGGGGTAAACACGAAGCAAAATGTTGGGGGTGATCGGACCCGGGCAGCTGATTTAGAAGTGATTCACTGCTTTCCACCTGCTAGTTAATATGATGGCACACTCGTGAGCTTAATCATGTAATTGCTAATCAAATTAAACGATATTGCACGGAACGCAATATGTAATTATTAAATTATTATAAAAAGGTTTATTATTTTTTACTTTGAACATGCCTACATTTGCACGTTGTTTAACATTTTCACCTTGTTCCGTCAGTTTTGTTAATTACTATACAAACTTCTAATTCAAAAAGCGGCTTAAATTGTTCAATATAATTTATTTTAAATTAACAATAAATTACAGTTTAAAACTAAGAACACTTTAATTAGTATTCTTAATATTATTTTATTTGGTTCAATAGTATCTGACTAAGTTTACAATATTTTTAATAGTAAATAATATAAAGTGAAGTAGCTTTCTCCGCACGTGTTACATCAAAATTATCTTAAATAACATATTATATACATGCGTTACTAAATGGTAAGCACAACATTAAGTTTAGTTTTTTATAAAGCAATAATTTAGTTTTTTGTTTAACTAGATTATTAATTACAAGCGCTCTAAATAAAGTTATTGGTTAATTTAAGTTCTTTGTATTTGATCGAATTTTCAAACATTTGAACACAGCTTTTAGCTTTTAAAGTTCACTATTTATATCTAAAAAAATGTGTAGGAAAATACCACAAAATATAACATCAACAAAATACAAAGACACTAAACAAGCTACTAAAACTTATATTCAAACTAGAACACTAACAAACATTTTATATCAAAATAAAAGTTTATCAAATACAAAATCAAAATGATCAAAATAAAACAACGCACAGTTTGTTTTTTATATAAAATATAAAGAAATGAGAAGCAATTTAATCTGAAAACAAATCAAAAATACACAATATTAGCACAAGACAAAAAGCAACAATGATATTAAAAGGCAAAACAAACAAAAAAATTACTACATAACTAATAACGCATTTAATGCACATGAAAAAGATGTTTAAACTGTTGTTCTCCCAATTTTTTTTTTATCGTCATGTAACTAAGCTTTTCTGACTAAAGCAGCTGATTCTTATCTGTTTATTTAAATAGTTTCTGGCAATATGCAATAAGCGAGCAAGAAAGAACTCATGCATAAAATACAACTTAATCTCGAACTTAATATATAACAGCACTTTGTCCAATACCTTGTTTAATCTGTTGTAAAATGTCTTGATAGGCCCTATGAAACACCCAAATGATTGCTTACAAGTTAATTAAAAATTAAAATTGATGATTGATTTTTTATTAGAATCTATTCAAATTTTCTGACCAATTTGTAAAATAGTATCTTAAATATTAATATGAACAAACTGTTGCTTTTTGGCGTTTAAAGTACAGGGAGTTTATAAATAAATGGGATTATGTAATCACTTTAAATATGCCGCCTTTTTAAAATTGTCAAAGCACAACAAATGTCTAAGACCCGGAAATATTCTAGCTAAAGTATTAAAAGAGATAGCTCTTTATAGTCAAAATTTAGTGTTGAAGGTTTATAACAACTTGGCGGCACAGCAATCTTTTCAACGGTGTAGAAACAAGCGATACTTGTCTTGTTGCAAATGGGAAACAAATCAACGCCCAAAAATTCTAAATTCTTTAGACCAATCAGTCTTTTAGACGCAGAAGGAAGCTTTACAAACACGGTTTAATAAGGAGCTAGAACGTACGGGATGCCTGTCAGAAAAACAATTTGGATTTTGAAAAAGACGGCAAACAGTGGATGCTTTTAAAAAAATAAATAGCTTTGCTAAAGAAGCGACAACAGCGCACCAAAGGTTGTGTGTGAAGGTGACTCTAGACGTCCAAAAAGTGTTCAACAGAGGATTGAGATAGCTGATCATAAAAGACTTAACTGCTATAATAGCATTTTATATAAAAGAGGGAAAAATAATTTTAGATGCAGAAAACAGTATAAATACCGTTGAAGAAAGCAGTGACGTGCCACCAGGGTCAATGTTAGGCCCAACTCTTTGGAACATTTTTTACGACGACTTATTGCAGACCATGATGCCCGAAAGATCTATATTTATTGGCTTTGCGGACGACGTGGCAATGGTCACAACAGCAAAAAACTCTGATAAACATGGTCAACACTGGACTTCTGCGTGTGACAAATTAGATAGACAAAAATTACTACTGCAAAAAAACAAAGCGGAACTTCTGATGTCAAATAAAAAAAATAACCTCAATTCACTTTAACATCTTTGGTACAGTAGTTACAATGAGCAAGGTAGTTAAATACCTGGGTATATGGTTTCACACCAAAGTAACATTTGCCAAACATGTCAGTAGAACCATTAAAAAAACAGAAAAAAAATGTATTTGTTCTATGTAGCCGGATGACTAACGTTGAAAGACCTAGAGCA
The DNA here is from genome assembly GCA_963932245.1 of Tachinus rufipes. NCBI lineage: Eukaryota > Metazoa > Arthropoda > Insecta > Coleoptera > Staphylinidae > Tachinus > Tachinus rufipes. Next base: position 41,122,779 of record OZ010745.1, on the reverse strand, counting down.
TCCAAAAAAAGAGTTCTTGCAAGCGTTGTTGCAGTTGCTGTATGAGACACTATACCAAATTCAAACCCACGCTGGACTAAAAGTATGTAAACAAATCCGCGTGACAAGCACGTAAACCCACGGAAACCTGAATGCGATTGGTCGTTAGCATTGGGCTTACCCTATTAAGTGAGATTTTATTTATTTAGCTGTGCACGTGAACCACGCGTGTATTTGTTTACTTTTAGTCTAGCGTGGATTTGAATTTGGTATAGCATGGCATACAGTAACCGCTAATAAAAAGTTATGCCAAAAACTAACTAAGGTAGAGAACGTAATGTCCATCAGAGTATAGAGGTCGATATCGGCAAAAGCTTTAAAGTTATTGCTGGAATTTTGCCTATTAAATTCCTAACTAAGGAAAGAGCTAAAGTTTATAGTAGAGCAGCAAGAAGTACTGCAAAAAAAAACTCAAATAACCAGATGGCAAAACAAATGGTACAACGGGACACATGGACGATGGACATAAAAGTACTTTTAAGACACGGATGTTTCAAAAAATATCTACACAATACAAACATGTCCAAAATTTTTTTTTAATGTTATTAACATAATGGAGAGCTTAAAATAATCAAAAGACACCTGTAGACATGCGTAAACTACCGTACAAAAAATTTTAGAAACAAAAGAAAAAAAAACAGTAGACGTTAAATCTAACAGCCTTTACACTGAAGAAATGCGATAACGGATACCGGTGTAAAGCGTAAAAGAAAAGAAATGGTTGTTTTAATGAGGTCAATCTGCTTACTTGCATTCAATCCCACACTGTTGCCTAAATACTATCGCTTTGCCTTAGTAAAAATTTTAATGTGCTGTCTGTCTTTTATTCAAAACCTCATGTGTAACACATTACAACATCACAAGTGTAATTGATTTACTAACTGATAATGGCTTAACAGCCAAAACTAGTTTTCAATAATAAAAAACATAAGAAAACTGCACATAAAAGTATGAAATTTATATAATATGACTTAACTTTAAATATTTTAATAAAAATGTGCAAAAATCAGATTTAAAAAACCATGTGTAATATATACAGGGTGAGTCGGAAGGACCAAACTTCAAGAGTGTATTGAATTGAATTGAAAATAATGTAATAAAACTTAAATGTTGTTATCCAATTTTCATTTGTTTTTAAGTTATAGCTTAATTATAAATTAATAAAATTTCTACATTAAAGTTTTGGTAATCATATTATTATAAATGTATTATAAATGTTTAAAAATACCGTTATTTACCTCTAAACATTTTCTGCTTAATCCGTTTCTCCCGACTCAATCTGTATTTGTGTATTGTAAAACTCGGCAATGTCTAGAATTGTTTTACATTCTATGCACTTTTAATTGCAAAGCTGACACCACACAGGAAGTAGACTAAGTAATTGCACGGGCTGTTTGAACAATCTTTCCTTTGTCTTGACCAATCCATCTTTCCAAAAAATTGTCGATTAACTATTGCTGGACTAGAAGTTATGGTAGTATTGAGCTAGATATTTATTTAATTAAAACCTTCTGCTTACTTTATTGTTTAAAAAAAATGTTATCTAAGATTGATTAAAAATTAATTACAACAACTTGAAAAAAAAATTTCTTTAAGTAACAAATTCTCAACTTTTTGCAAATGATATAGATTGCAATGGTTTGATTTCAAAGTATTGTTCACAGTGCTTTGCGTATAACATAATTACAACAAACATCTTCGCGTGCTGATATAAGGCGTTTAATTGAAGTGTTGTTCTGATTTTCTTTCATTTTGACGAGGTGTAAATTTAATTTAATATCTTTGATAGACGTTAAAAAGTATTGAAACTGATATGTCAGCAATCTCCGAGCGTACCCAACTACTGCAGCGCAACACAGTTTTTGGGTATTTATCTGCCGTATAAATATTTAACATAATTTTAATTAAAAATAACTTACAAATACATTACAACTTTAAACAATCAATTTACTCAGAGAAATGTTAAAGGTTGTGAAAACACACACAATCAAAAAAATACAAAAATAAAATAGCGCATTTTATGTAAAACTGTAATCAACAAACTTTTTTTTGTTTTAGCTCGGAGAGTGCATGTTTAAAAATAAAATAAAACAAAACAAAACAAAAATTTATTTTAATTTAAAAATCAGCCTAGACGTTTGGCAGTTTAACTATGGATTTCCTAAATATTAAATAATGTTTCCAAGTTTGGGAAGAAACATAAAACTACACTATCTTCTTAAATTTTATCCAAATACAAACACTTATAAATTGGCTAATAACCAAGCTACTCGCAAGATGTAATAATATTTTTATAGTTTTAGTTAAAAAAAAGTCAAAAATATTGAGAAGGGCCTACTCAAAGCGTACACAATTTTGTAATAATAAGAATAATAATAATAAATATTTAATAATATTTATTTGTGTCAACAACAATAGTTAGGTACATATTAGTTTAGATTTTATACTACAAAATATGAATTAAACAATGTACATAAAATATAATAAAATTAAAACTAAAAGTAAGCTAGCGATATTTATTTGTATAAAATAACAATAACTTGGCTTGGAACAGTCGGACAATCAACATGAAAAGTCGAGCTTTGCAAGACTAGCTTTGCAAGACTACAGTGAGACTAAAAGATATCGAGTCTTAGGAACAGAAGATCCCATTTACTTTAGCTACGCAAGCTATCGAGGGGACGTTCTTGGTGTAGCAATTCTGAAGGACGTCAACTTGCAAGTTGAAATTAGGACAGTCAATGACCTAAGCTCCGACCACATTTTGGTAATTCTAGAATTCTATAAACAGGGTTCTAATGAGAGGAAAGACGATTCATTATCTACATGAATAGGCCTTTTTTCTTGAGATAGCATAGATAGGCTTGTCGCAATAAGTACGGTTGCAAATATTGAGCCGTCAAAAAGTTTACAGAACTAATTTATAAAACCATCTAAATCTCTTAGGTTTGGGCAAACAATTTACTTGGATTACCCCACAAAATAAAGGTATTGATTCATAGAAGAAATGCCGGCAGACATCTATGGCAAAAGCATCGCAACCCTTAGATCGTGAAATTCTAAACAACCTTTACAAGGAAGTTAGATTATATATAAACCTGCACAAAATCAATGCTGGCAGAAAACTATGGAATTAACCACAAAGAATACAAATTTATTGCAGAAAATTTCTAAAGCTTTACGCAACAGAAAAGTCCCAATACCAGTCATCCATGGTGAGACCGGGCTTCAATATTCCATCAAAGAAAAAGCCTAAGCATTTGCCGATAGTCTGGAACTTTAATGCTTCCTCTCTAGAAAGGAAGATGATATGGAGCACGTCAAAAAAGTCAAATAAAAGATGGAGTATTTTTTAACAGACTACGTCATCTTGTTGAACAGCGTTTGGCCGTTACGGATCAGAGGAATCTTATCTACAGTTCAAGGTTGCTTATAATGGTCACCATAAAACTTCAGAAAGCAACAAACATCAAGCGTTTTGACGCTTTTCAAAAACTAACACTGCGTTAGAATGTCAGAGCTCTATAATACGTTAAGAATGCAGACATTTACAACGACTTAGGTATCACACCGCTACTGCAAAACATTTTGAGGTGATTGCCGAAAAATACTTTGCAAATTTAACGCTTTATTCTAATACCGATCTGGCCAGGCTGGCAAAGCCGGACAAAGAGAGCCACTTCTATAGGAGACCGGTCAACCTAATACAAAGCTAAGTGGGTTCACCTTACAACCTCACCTGACAGCCTGTAAAGCGTCCTATATTTAATCATCTTCTTAACAATCTCAAAAAGGAAGGTTTATAAGCTAAGGTCTTAAACTTCCACGCAATTCCCAGATTGGGTAAGGTTTAGTTGGTAGGCGCCCTTAGATGGGTGAATCCAACACGTCCTGGGAACAATAAGTCTTTAGAAGATGCATCCATAATAAGTTTAGAAGTGTTGCGATCTGTTCAGGCGGATTAAGTTGGAATACACATTACATTATTTCGTGTGTCATAATCATGCGTTTTTGAATAGTAAATGTATAGTTCAGAGTTTTTTTTTTTAGGTAAAGCTATTCTAGTATATGTATATGGCAGTGTGAAAATTGCGAGTTCTTTAAAAGCTTGTCTACAGCTGTCTATGTATCCTAAGTTGGCTATTATTCTTACAGCTCGTTTTTGTAGCTTAAACACTTTTTTTGCAATGCTTGACAAAATGCCAAGACAAAATGCCGTACGAGAGGTATGACAGGCAGAAGTAAGATGTTCAAAATACAAATAGCAAAACTACTTTACTTAAATTTGGTAGTAAAAAAATACTACTGTATAACTTTTTTGCAAGCGCGTCTTTTAGGTATTTTCATACTAATTTGTTATCAAAATGTAAACTTAAAAATTTTGTGTTATTGCTCAATTCAACTTTACTGTTTCTTAATGTGAATAAAAGTTTATCTGATTTCTTTTTATTGAAATACAATTTTATTAAGATTTATCTTTGCTGGTAATTGTAGTGTCTGCATATAGTATCACGTTAAGTAAGTCATTTAAGTAAATCAAAAACAAAAATGCAACACTTTATTCATAAACAGTAAAAAAAAACAACAAAATCCGGCCAAAAACAGTTAAAAAGTAAAATATGCTACTTATAAAATGTCAAAAATAACAAAGTCCGGCGTTGAAACATCTAAATATTACCAGAAAGCACCAAAGTCCAACCATTAAAATGTTTAAAAGTAAAAACAGTTTTATAAAATTTCCAAAAAAGCAAAATTCGGCTATAAAATATCAAAATATTGTTAGGTAACATCAAAATCCGGCAATAAAACTTTTGTAAAGTGTAAAATTCTATTAAGAACATATCAAAAATAGCAAAATCCGCCAATAAAATCCAGCCATAAGCTGTTGAAAAGTGTAAAATTCTATTTATAAGCTGTCAGAAATAGTCAAATTTGGTTATAAAATTTTAATATAATATTAATAATAAAACTTTATTTGCATTGATGCTTTTCTACTTAAACTTAATTTTAATAATTAATTTAATACATAAAACTAAAATTTAATGAAGAGGTATTTTTTGTTATTTTGTAGAAGATGAATAAGAACTTTTGTCAAAAAAACTTTATTGTCAGAAAGCATCTAAATTAAGCCAGAAACTGTTAAAAAATGTAATTTTTTTAAGAAATGTTAAAAGCTCTAAAATCCAGCTATGACATGTCAAAATATTAGTAAAAAAGCACCAAAAGCAAGAAAAGTGTTCATAAAGTGTCAAAAATAATTATATAATGCTATTATAAACAATAATTCGGCCAATAATGGTTAAAAAGTGCAAAATTTAATTCATAAAGTTAAAAATAGCAAAATCTAGCCATAAAATATTAACATATTGTTAAAAAAGAACAAATTCCGTTAAAAAACTGTCAAAACATGCAAAATTTTATACATAAAATGTCAAAATAACAAACATTAAAAATAGCAAAAGATGTAAAATTTTATTTATAAAATGTCAAAAACAGCAAAATAAAAAAAATATACAAATATTGTAAGAAGGCATTAAAATTTGGCCATAAAACGTTAAAAAGTGCAAACATTTGATTAATAAATGTCAAAAATTGCAAAGTCCGGTCATAAAATATTAAAATACTATTAAAAAAAACAAAATTTGACCAAACTGTAAACTGCAAAATTTTGTTCATAAATGTCAGAAATATCAAAATCAAACTTTAAAATTTTAAAAAAATGTCAGAAAAACCCCAAAACCTGTTTATAATTTTTTTTTATAAAAATAGCAAATTTCAGCTATAAAATAAAAAAAAATATAAAAAAAACAACATTTGGTTATAAACTGTCAAAAAGTGGCAAAATCTATTCACAAGATGTCAAAATTTTCCCCCAAGTATGTTTCTGTATTGCAAACTTTTGCTTACCGATAGCTACGCCACAAAAGATAAATAATCCAAATAATATTACAAAGTGGAATTAATTGTTAAATATAATGGTTTTATAAATTATTTTAATATTTATTTCAATTTAAAATTAAGAAGTTTTATGTTTATGTAGTTTGTGAAAGTTTACACGATTGGCAACAGTCTAAAATAAACGATTACTGACTCAACGACTGTAGCTAATGAATCTTTTTTATTTTCACTTATTTAATTATTATAAAGAATAAACTTGATTAAATTTTCTCAAGTTATTCACACAAAATTTTATATGCTTATTAAATAATAAAGTTTGTTCTCGCTGTGATTGTAACACACGCATAGAATTCTTAATTCCCTCTAAGTAAGTAAACAGTCTATTATATATTTTATGTGTGCACGGTATGAAAGTGTTTTGCATAAATGGTAATAATACAATAAATAGTTTGGCACCGCTACTAAGGGTCCAAACTGATAATTATTTTATAAAAAACCGTAACACAGCAGACGCAGAGAGCCAAACCGGTTCTCTCGCGGATAATCCACACTCAAACAATCAATTTAAACTTTCTAAAAAAAGAAAAGACTAAAAAAATTAAAAAATTAACACACCACAACGTTTAAACACACCACATTCAACAGCACCGGAACCATCACTTGAGGAAATAATCACAAAACCAGTACATGCACCCAATGCTACCAACTAAATGTAGCTCATGCCATAAAGAAAAACATGAAACATGGTCTCTAAAATGCAGTAATTGTTTAACTAAACCAGTTGAAGGAATCCCCAATGTGCGAACCAAATTAGCACTCAAAAGGTAAGAAGATATAAACCCTACAACTACAAAATTATCTAGAATTTTTTCACCTATTACAATTCATGGCTATATTATTGACAAGTACGTTTTCCAAAATAATTTTTCAAAGAAAATAGATTGGTATGCGTTCATTAAAACTCATAACATAGTCACCTTAGTATCATTTTCCGGGAATTGTATGTTCATTGTAAAGCCAAATAATCTTAATCCAGATTATATATTATAACAACCCCCTAAGTTTTAATAATTCTTTAAATAACTGTATACGTTTTTCAATATTTTTCCTGAAAAAAAAAACTTTATTCAAACACAGTTTATTATTTCAAAACCGCATATACATTTTTCAAATCAAATAACTTTAACAACAATTATTTAGTAAATACTTCTACCCATTTAGCGCCAATTGACAACAATATTGATAAAAAAAATTTACTAAGCCACATTAAACCACTTGAATAAGACTTAATGGCATGACCAATTTTACGACAATTGAACCATGACATTCATCTTTACATAATAAACATTTACAACTATTTCATCAAAAACCAATATTTTTTTAATAAGTGGAAAACGGAAGTTAATATTTACATTCCAAAAAATGATTGCAACTTAACTCATCTAAGCAGTTACCGTGCTATTTGAATTTTTAATTTAAATTAAAGTCTTATCTTATACTGAAAATGAATACCTATTACGCAGTTTGGTTTTCAAAAAAATATGTCAACAACTCATCCATTAACAATCCTAACTTCAAATATCCACACATCCCACATTAAGCGTTTTGTTTATACAAACAAGGCTTTTGATTCACTCTACAAAACAACTATGTCTTCCCTTGCAAGTAATTACAAAACTCCGCCACCATAAGAACATTCTACATAATCTTTCCAATAAGTTGCTATACAAAAAAACAAAAACTAATCTTTTAAGTAAACGGCTCACAACACAACAAAAAAATAAATGTAATCTTGTCTGACTTACTAATTACCAGAAACGTATTTATTCCTTCTAAATATAAAACCCCATCTCTACAACAATTAATCGTTACTCAATTTTCATCTGTTTTTTAATGTAGAATTTTTTTTTTTTTTTTAATTTAAAATTTCTATAAAACCAGTCTTATTAGGACTTTTACAAATCAATATAGCAACTGCTTTAATCTTACCTGATTGTTTCCTCCATTTTCTTGATAAATCACATAAAATCAAACTAATATATGTAATAATTTATTTAATTATATAATAATAAATTGAAATTAAATATCATACATACTTTCAATATCATAGTATATTTTTTTGATATTATTTTTATTGAAATTTATTGTGTGCATGTAGTGAAAATATATTTGAATAATGTAGTTGTCTGCTCTGCGCACTTTATTCCGAGAGAAATATAATGAAAGACTGCGGTTGGAGGCCGGATTCGGAAACGATCTATAAGCATATTTCCTTTTATCGTTCACGTAACCAGCCAACAGTTTCAGAATCAGAATAACACATAATTGCCTTACAATTCATTTCGTTAGATTTATGTGTTAACTTTTCATGGATTGAGATTAACATTAACGTAGCAGCAAATATAAATTATTTTATTTTGCGTTATGATAATAATGAATTTATCTTATTCATTTAAATAAAATATGGAAACTTTTAAATAAATTATGGCAAATCTTATAATTTATGAAATTAATTTCGTATCAAATATTTGTGATATTATGTCTACATTGATAATTATAGAGTTGATACTATAAAAATTAATCACTGTCACTGCAACTTGTTAGATAGCACTGATAAAAATAATATGAATAAAGTAGTTACAATTTAACCGTATTATTGCTAATATCAAACTAATGATGAGCACGTATGTATATCTGATACAACATATCGATTAAACTGATACGGATACCCCATTGTATATCCTTAATCGAAGAACAATAAGTCCATAGCCCCGATTCAGAAAAAAAGGGAGAAGCGAGTATAAACTCTGTATTTGTGATGGTGTGAAAGGCATTTCCGGTACAGCTAATATCGGCAAATCTGCGTGAAATGCAAGGGGCGGTCTTATTCACGCTCAATTGCCCCTCAAATACACACACACAATCACAAACAAACCACGCACAGGTCAAATAGAATGTGATTACCTTCTCCCCATACAACCATTAAAGCTTCACATTCCCATTCCATCCCCTACACCAGGTAGAGAGTCAATAGTGAATATGGCAATTTGTCCTAGCCATTCGTGAAGTAAACCGATCCGGTATTTATTTTTAATCCCGACTCATCTGTCCATCAAGATCAACACTGGTTTCATTGTAATGAACTATTTCGTGTAACTATAAAATTGCTGCTTACAAATATTGAACGTATATACTCTACTCCGATAATCATAACACGTTTTGTTATTTTATTTTGGGAATGTTATGAACAGTTTCTATAGCACACAATAGACGCGTTAAATACTTCTTAATATCCTAAATATACTCTTTCTGAATCGTTTAAAGATTTCATGTTACAACGCTTGTAAAGAAATATAAATTTATATAAATAATACTATAAGGGGATAAAAAATACAAAAAAATATCAACAACTGTTTGGCAATGTTAATCTATTACAATAAAAAAAATAAAGTTTTAAACAACTTTTAAACACTCAACTGTTTGCAGTTGGATTCTTAATTCGTAATAATAACGTTTTTCTAATATTTCTGGTCATAAAGTTTGATTTATGTTACTTGAATATAAAACGCTTTTAATGGTTTATTAATACTTAATTAATTATTAATACTTAATACTTAATCAATTAAATTAATAAATTCAAATACTTCAGATATTATTTTTTTAAGAAATAAGACATTAATTAATATCATTGTAAATATTTTTTTTAAATATGAAGACCATGTCACAATTTAAGAATTATTTAATATTACATATAATTTTAATTAATATTAATTATCATTTTATTTGGATTTTACAGGTAAATTAATGATTATAAATAAAGTCATTTTGACATTGTAATTAATTAATTTAATTTAATCCAATCAAATTTTACAACTAATTTAAATTTAAATGTCTTATCTCAAATTTCACAATTGGCCTTGATTATAGGTAGATAAGACAAATATTTTTTAATTATTTTTTGCACAAACATAATTATTAAACAAACACGAATGTGGTGCATGTTACAGGTTATATTCAAATATTATTGAATTTGTTTGGCTTTACAGAGAATTAAGGTTACATGATAAAATTACACAGAAAAAAATTACAGTGATACAATTACATACAATGTAAAAATTACACGGGGAAATTACACGGGGAAATTACACAGAAAAACAATTACACTATTTAGAAATTACATTAAAAACAGCTTAAAACAAGCTAAATAAAAAAAGTAAGTATACTTTAATAACATTTTTGCAGTAGCTTAAAATTAAACCAATTTCTATTTAGATTTTTTTTGGTTTTCGGAAAAATAGAATTTTGTAGTAATTCCTCAGTATTAGTAAACCGACGAATTACATCTTATATTTGGTAATTAAATTTTTTTTTTTTTTTTAAATTTTGTATTTTTTATAATTATTATTGTTATCATTATTAGAGTCTTACAAGTTTTTAGTTTCATCATTAATGATGCCGGAGAGTTAAAATAAATGTTCCTAATAAAGATTGTACATTTGTAAACGTTACAATATGAAACTTGTAAACTAAATTCAGAGTTATTTTATTTTACTATAAAAAAAATTGTGCGTGGCATTTGTAATACACTTTTAGCTATAAAAGATATAGTTTATTTGTCATTACTACAAAAATAATTATTTACTATTACTACGAGACAAATATGACAAAAAAAAGCAATAGGACAAGTATGGGGAACTGGTAAAACAAAATTTGAATGTATGAGAATAAAAAGAATGATATTTGATAGTTTAGTAAAAAGTATGTTATTGTTCGGAACGGAAATTTGAGAATGGAAAGAGAAAGATAAAATTGAAGCTGTTCAAAAACAAAATACAAAAGATTGGTATTAGGGGTAAACAAGGAGACCCCTGCATACATTGTTTTGGAAGAAGTTAAAATAGATAAACTAAGAGTAAAAACAAGATAACTTGCAATGAGGTATTAAAAAAGTGAAAAAAAGACATAAACGTAATAGTGCCTAAAGAAAAAGTGAAATAAAAATGCGGAAAAATGGAAATAAAAATTGATAGTGAGGTAGTAGAAAAATGAGAACAGATAGAAGCATGCAAAAGGAAATTATGAGATATAGCGATAAACAAGTGCAAGAGCGTAAATATCAGATAAATGAATCTAGTTACAATTTAAATTATGTACATATCATACCAGATGTACTACCAAAGTACTTGTGTAGGATGTGTGGAAAAACTAGAAAAAACAAGAACAACAAGAACAACAAGAGCAAATGTTAAAATGCAATGAGATGAGAGAAAAGCAAATGGGGAAAAAATGAGGTACTAAAAGAAGATGGAGAAGGAATAAAATAGATGATGGCAGTAACAAAAAAAAAAGAAAAAAAATTGCAACGGAACTAATAAAAAATTAAATAAAAATTGAGTTTAGAGTTAATTACGGTTATACAGGATGTTTAAAAAAAAAGTTAAATATTCAAAGGAGTGGTAGTACAAACCACAACAAACAAAAAAGGCTTAATAAACATGGGTTGTCATAGCAACGGGTTTGGAGATATGGAACATTATTTATTTTTATAAAAAACAAAGTTATAGAAGATGTTCGAAGTGCTCTCTTTTTATTTTCAAACAAGCACTACATCTTTATCTGAAGGACGTTTGTACTCTTTCTAAAACCTCTTCATTGGCTCGGATCTCTTGGAATTTTTCATTAATTTTTAACTGCAGCTTCTTGAGGCTATTTACAGGATTATCATACACTATTAATTTTAAATATTCCCAAACAAAATTAAGAGGGTTTAAATTAGGCGATCTTGTTGGCCATAAAACTGGTCCGCCTCTTCCTACCCACCTATGTGGAAAAGTTTGGTATAAATGCTCTTTAACGGCAATCAAAAAATAAGCTGGAACACCATCATGCTGGAACCACATTTGTTGCCTGTGAGCCAAAGAAATGTCATTCAATAGATTATAAATTGTGTTTTGCAGAAAGTTGAGGTAAGCAGGCGCTGCTGTTGTGTAAAACAACAGAACTTAGAAACCTGTCGCCTACAATACCCATTCAATGTTTAATAAAAAACATGTCTAATTTCCACATCCAATTACACCATAGGGATTTTTGTCGGCCCAACAATGTGAATAAAAATTAACAACTTCATTTTGTGCAAACCCATCTTTGCGTAAAAACTAGCAACAAAAAACTAAACGTGCCTGATAATTAGTTAAATTTAAGGCCCGTACACGTTGTACATGGTATGGATAGAGCAGCTGCTTGTGGAAAGATCTCCAAACAAGAGTAGCACCAATTTTTACTTTGCTTGATATTCTCCCCACACTTGTCCTTGGATTATGCTTTATCTGTGCTATAATGTTTTTTTCGATTCTAGGAGTAGATACCAACCTTGGTCTGCCGGAAAAATAGCACTGTTTTCAAAGAGAACCGGTATCTTTTAATCTCTGCTAAATTCTTTCAAACATACGATGTGAAGGAATCTGGCGGTTTGGATAAGCTTCTACATAAGTTTTTGGTGACAATTCTATTAGCACGACTCAACATGAAATGCATGTCGGCTAGTTCTGCATTAAAGTAGTCAACCATAGCAATAAAAACTTGTGTACTAACAACAACTGTCAAACACTAAATGTTTATTTCACAAAACACGAGAAATACATTTACAATTAATAACGTAACATTTGGAATCACTGCTATATATAGGCTTCCCCCAAGTAATGTTGATACTTTTCTTAATGAATTAGAAACATTCTTAGACGTACTAAATAAAAACCAAATAGAAATATTTGTTGGTGATATAAATATAAATATTCTTGACAAATCAAACACTAATACATTAATCTATAGAAATATACTTGAAAACAACAACTATGTATCTTATATTAATACACCAACTCGAGAAACTGATACCTCGGCGTCATGTATAGATCATATATTCATTAAAAAGTCACAATCTATCTCTGAAAAGTTTCACTTCACACCCTTAGTGTTAAAAACCTCAATTACAGGCCATGACGCGATTTTGTGTTATATGAAAACCGAGTTTTTTTTTAAATATAAAAAACAAGTCAATACTTATTAAAAAATTAAATAAACAATCTTTCTTAAATGCACTCTCATTGGAAAAATGGGAAAACATCATTGCTATAAATGATAGTAATAAAGCCTATGACAAGTTTATTCACATTTTTACAACACATTTAAATAACGCCACAACACAACATATACTCAAAGACAAACACACAAAACTTAAACCATGGATTACTGCCGGTATTATAAACTCAATCAAAACTAGAGATAAAATGAAATGTTGTTATTTGCAAAATAAGGGAAACTATATATTAGAAACAAAATACTAGCAATTTAGAAATAGATTAACAAACTTAATTAAATCAGTGAAAGACGACTACTATAAAGTACAAATTACTAAAAATAAAAACAATCTTAAAAAAATGTGGCAATCAATAAATAATGCAGCTAATAAACCAAAAAGACACACAACTTTTAAAATTAAAGAAAGCAATGACGACAGCATTATTACGGACAAAACAATTACAGCTAACAAGTTTAATAATTTTTTTGCAACAATAGGTAAAGAAATGGCAGCCAAAATAGATCCAACACAAAATTCACATCTACATGCTTCTACATATTCTAAAAATACATCTTTTTTTATTTTACCCATAAGCAATTCTGAACTTATTAATCACATCAATTCGCTAAAAAAATGTTCATCGCCGGGAATTGACACATTATCAGCCCATGTTATCAAACATGTATACATTTTAAAACCACTTAAACAAATAATTTATACAATAATCACTACTGCTGTTATACCAATCCAACTCAAAATGAGTATTATAACACCTATTTATAAAGCTGGCGATCGTACGGATGTAAACAATTACAGACCAATTAGTGTAATCAACAATTTTGCTAAGATATTTGAAAAATGTATAAAGGAGAGATTGTTTAGCTATTTATTACAAAATAATATTTTACATACTAATCAGTATGGATTTACAAAAGAAAAATCCACAACTAATGCGATAAATAGTTTATGTGAACAAATAAATAAACAATTAGCAAGTAAAAAGAAATGTATTTTTATATTTATTGATTTGGTAAAAGCCTTTGATACTGTTCAACACAACTTGCTTTTTGAAAAACTAGAAAAAATTGATATTAGAGGACTTTCACTAAAACTACTTAAGCAAAGAGAAATAGAAATAGGTGTCCCACAAGGTACAGTGCTGGGACCAATACTTTTTCTTGTTTATATTAATGACATTGCTAATCTAACACCGCATGGAAATATCATCAGTTATGCCGATGATACCGTCATTACAATAGCAGGAGACAGTTGGTCACAAACAGTAGAATTATCAGCTACAATTTTGAATTGATTGAAAATATGGTTGGACTCAAATAAACTTTCTTGTAATTTTGTAAAAACAAAATTTATTGCCTTTTCTCTAACAAATTCGGGTTTAAGAGATGCTCCTATGGAAATTTGTTTACCAAACACAGATATCTACATTGAAAAATCTGATTCAGTAAAATATCTTGGCATAGAAATTGACAAAAACCTTAAATGGAAAACACATATTGAAAAGCTGATTGGTAAAATTCGTAAAATAAAATATCTAATTAATGAAACTAAAAACATACTATCATACTAAACAAAAATAGTTGTATTCAAATGCCTAATTGAATCATTATTACGTTACGGAATAGAATTTTAGGGATCAGCTTATGACAACACAATAACACCATTACAGATTACGCAAAATTATTTAATCAAAAGTTTATTTAAAAAAGAACGCTTCTATCCAACAAAAAGTTTATATTCAGAAACAAATTTACTAAACATAAAATCATTGTTTATGCAGCAGGCAATAATTTTTATTAAATTTCAAAGCAATACCAAAAATATAAATTTACATTCCTATAGTACACGACAAAAAACAAATTTAAATGTAAAATTACCTAATATACATAACAACTTAAATAAAAAAAATATATTATATAGGACCAAAACTATATAATGAAGTTCCGCTTAAGATAAAACAAATAAACAATAAAAAAACTTTTGTTTTGCAACTAAAATTATTTATTCAATTGTCATTTGACAAATTGGTTAAAGTGTTGTGATTGTTTTTATTCTGTTTTCTGGGCTTGATTACTTTGTAATCAATAAACTTATTTTGTTTTCAACATTTTAGTTAAAACTGTTTTAAGTATTTTTTTATGATTATTTTTATTACTTGTCTTCATCTGTATTTTATATATTGTATTTAGCGATAACAAAATTGTTTGCCCTCACGACGCACACGAGTTCTAAACTCAGGCGTCATTATGCCAATCAATATTGTTTAATGGTAATGAAAATTACTAGTTTAATGTATGACAATTTTGGCAATAAAAATTACAATTACAAAATTAGCCAACTATGATAAGAAAATGCACGTTTTTGCAAAATAAAAAATGGAGGAAAAAAGAATATTAAAAATAAATAATGTTCCATATTTCCAAAACCGTTGCTATGACAACCCATGTTTATTAAGACTTTTTACCACCCCTTTAAATATTTTACATTTTTTTAACACCTTGTATATTATATTAGTAGTAAATTAAGTTTATATGGTAAATGTTATGTTAAGTTGTAGAATTTTCATGGAATAAACGTTTATTATTACTACTACATGTAAAAGCAAAAAAATTGATCCACGTTCTTTTGCTGCCATATATCAAACTAAAAAATGTAGTTAATTTTTTAAAAATTATAACGCGCATTTTTGTAATACAGTATTGAGTCTAAGACGGAGATTTGTCTATGAATACTATCTTCAATCTGATTTTATTTTTTGTGTTTCTTTTAGAATTCTTTTTGTTTCCATTATTAAAAAAACATGCTAATGTATGTACTGTATTTAGTTAAGTTTTTATGTTTTTGAGGATTTTTTGCTTTGATTTCTACAGTATATAGCCGTTTAGTTATATTAGCCGTTAGTCCCTGTGTTTGCATTTTAAAGTCTTTGTTTACTATGATGTTTGCTTTTGCCCAATTTTTTATGCTTTTTTGTTAGGTATTTGAAGGTCCTTTTGGTTAAAAACTTTTGCCAACTTAGAGCCTAAAAAGTGTATTTGCATTAGTTTTTGCGTGACTTTTTTTGTCATCAGAGATCCAATATTTGCAGTTCAGTTTTTGCTTAGCGCCTTATGAAAGCAAACACATGTGAGTTCTAAACGCCTTAACAATATTTTTTTCAAACAAATTTTTATGTTTTTCTACTGCATTGTTATATGCTGTAAAGTAAGTTTTGTATGATGCCTAGTCACCAATTTTCTTAGCGTCGTTGAACAGTTTTTTAGTGCTTTGTCTTGCTTTCAAGTTCTCTATCCTACCAAGTAATCTTGTTTGTGATATGTTTGACAGATTTCTTTAAAAGATGTTTTTATAAAGTTAACAAACGTGTCTGTCGTTATATCTACTCAAGGATGTAATACATACAACTGAATTGGAAACTAAACCCCTTAAAGTAAAGGCGGGATCGTGTTTTTTGGAAAATTTTCTATAAGATACACTTTTTTGAATATAATTTTTGAGTATTTTTTGGTTATTTAAAGCACAAAAACTGAAAAAAGACAAAATATCCCTACAAAATTAAAATAACCGCCATTTACTGTATTGCACCTACAGATCTAAAATTTTAAGAATTTGAGCAAAATAGATAGATAGATAGATAAACTTTATTTATTTCATAAAGATTGCAGAATACAAAAGAATATAAATAACAATAAATATGAAACAAGTAAAAAAAAAGCGATACTGAAAATAGATTTAAATTTTATCGAAATATTCTGTAAGAGAATAAGGTTTGATAGTTAAAAGTAATTTCTTAATTTCTGTTTTGAATTAATTTTTTGTTTGAATATTTTGTAATCTTGTAGGCAGAGCAATAAAAAGTTTTATTGATGTATAATGAACTTTTTTTTTTTAAATACTTAGACGATGCGTAAGATATACATAAATATTTTTACAAGTATTATACAGGTGACTAGAAATACAATTTTTAAACTTATCCTTATTATTAAAATTAAACATTAAACATTCAAATACGTATAAGGCATATACAATTAAAATATTATGTTGTGTAAATAGATTACGACAACTCTGGTTGTATGCCATGCTATTGACTGTACGTAAAGCTTTTTTTTGTACAACAAAGATCTTATTTAAAAAAGTTGAACCTCCATAAAAAACAATACCAATACGCAATGATGTTTTTAAAAATGTGTTATTGCAATTAAAAGATAATTAATATGATCTCCTCTGTAATGATCTGTCTTAAATTGAACGCATTGTGTTTTATTTATGTTAAGTAATAACTTATTAGCTAGAAGCCATTCTTCAAATTTTGGAAAATATGTAGACGCTTCTGCTGTAATACTGTTCAAGTATAAATAAGAGATATCGATGTGGGAACGATTGACCAAACTATCGTAGAATTACCCTACAGTCATATCTTTTTTTATTATAATATTTCTTTTTTTCTACTTCTATTCTTTTATACTTTTTATTCAGTTTTTTTTTAAACATTGTTGCTAAACCTTGCATTTATTTCTTTCTTTCAATTTTTCTATATATTTTACTGTTTTTTTTTTGCTTTTATTTTTATTTTATCCCTTTTCACTTCTTTTAAGCATGCTGGAATTTTTTTATTTAATTACAGTACTCATTTTAATTTTGATTGTATAGCTTTTAATTTATTTTTCTGATCTTTCCACCCCTAAAGTTTTGACCTATAAAGCATCATACTTTTAACTAGGCTATCAAACATTGTCACTTTCATTTTTATACATTCCAACTTTTTTTTACCTATTTTTTACATCTGTCTTACTTTAATGCAAGAATTGGATAAAAAAAAATTTAATAACCATATCAAAAAAAGAAAACCAAATAAGAAAAAATAATGTTAGAAATGATGAAAAAAGGTAAAACTTGTTAAATAAAAACAAAACAAGAGATAAACAAAAGAAATATACAACAAATGGCCAATTGGAAATTGGAAATTAACTACGTAGTTGTAAATAAACAAATGTGGCACGAAATTAAAAAAAAAATAAAGTAGAGAAAATCAAGCCATTAAAAGTATATTTAACAAGTGATACAATAAATAAAACAAACAAAAAGAAAAACAATAACAAAAGTAATATGGTTGAAAGAACGCATAAACAGGTACAAAAATCATTTAGAAAAATGAATTTTACAAAAAACGACGTAGAAAGCAAAACGTAAGAATTAGAAACAAAAATACAAGAAACTACTGTCAAAAAGTTATATATACACAAAAAAAATAATTTCTAAACAAATAGTATGGTAAGAAATGCATGCAAAAAAAAAGAAGCAAGAAAGATGCTACGCAAATGAAAAACAACCAAACAAGATTACCAAAAAGCGTTAAACATAAATTAAAAAAAATTAAAGAAAGTAAGATAACATACAGACAGAAAGAAGAAATTGAAATAAAAACAATACAGAAGCATAGAAATACATTATTAATTTTTACAAAAAAATGGCGAAAACATTTTTTAATGCTATTTGATAAAACCAACAAAAAAAATCAAAAAAACTTTAAAAGTCGACTTTGCAGCAAAATCACAAAGAAAGCAAATAAAAAAACTAAAGAAAACAAAAACGCCAGGAGTGGATAGAATGCAGAGTAAACCATGAATGTATGAAACAAAAAAACTGATTGAAAGATTGAGAAAAGTAATAAATAAAATATAAAAAGAGAAAAATTTCCTAGCGAATGAAAAGTGAATCTTATATACCCATTTTAAAAAATGAATAAACAATTAGAGATTAGCAATATTGTCATGCTGGGAAGGTTTAAAAAAAAGAGAGATACTATAAACTACGTATATATAATTAATTAATCATATAGTTGAAAAAATATTAACTGTAAAAAAAGAAATAATATTATGCATTGTTCTTGGACCTTAAAGCGGCTTTTAATAGCGTAAATAAAGAAAAATTGTAGTTATGTTTGAAAAAAAGAAATAAAACAAGCATCTGGTTAGAAAAATAAATAGAAAATAAATATGCAGAAACGGTGAGCAAAGTATGTACAGTAGTAGTAATTTTCTGGACAACAAAAAATATGATATTTAAGAAAAGAGAAGAAAAACATAAGAAAAATAACTAAAAATAAAAAAGACAAAACATCAAAGAAGTAAAATTATTTAAATATTTAAGATGTATTCAGTACTAATAGCGGCAAGAATAAGCTCATACAAAAGTTAGCAAACCAGGAATATCAATCTTCTCTCGTCTGCTTCTTTTATGTTTTTTTAATTTTTTTTTTAATATTTTTAATTCTTCTACCATACATAGTAATCATCTTAAAGTTTTGTTTTAGCAAAAACTTGTTTTTATACGTTTCCTCATAATTTGTCTGCGTTATTTCTTTACGTATTTTTGTAATTATACTACCATTTGCCGTACCCTTATTTTTATGCTGGTTGGCAAATCTATCTATACTCTTTTGGCATATTTCTGTAACTTTTTTTGTGCACCCAGGTTTCTACTATTCCAATTACATCAAAAGTTCTAATGTAATCTAAAAATCTTTACTGCTACGTTCCAGAATAAAATTGCCATTGTTGTTTCCACCTCAATACATCTTATTTTTATTAGATTTTTAGATCACTTCTAACCTTCTTCAATTTTTTTTTTAATTTTTTCAAACTCAATAATTGCTACAACAATTACCGGCAGAATAAATGCTTATAGACTTTCAAAATGTTAATTTGTATGTCGTTATTATGAGAAATGAAAATCGAGAATTATAAAGTATGTGTTTGCAATAAAAGACAATATAAATAATGTGTCAGTGTACAGTTTACAATTGCTCATAGTAATGCGGAGGCCAACACGTTCCTACAACATGTGAAAGAAGACTTTAAACAATAATAGTCAAACATTTTAGTTTTTAAAAAATATTTGAGTGAGTGCAATGAGTTTGAAACGCAACGCCTTAGGTTATAGAACATAGTTCTGAATCAAAACACTTTTGTGTTTTTTTTTAACTAACGCACATTTTTTAATTATGTAATAATTTATCAAAATATTGTGTCGATTATAAATATTAAATTTTGCACTATTTTCTACTACCAACAATGTTGGTTAATTTAAACTTGCCACTGACACTAAATTAATAATAACGTCATTAAAAATAATAAACAATATTGCAATATTGCAGAATAAGGCTCTTGCAGAGTGTAGACTGGCCAAAATTGTCTTTGATTACAATGTGAGATTGCAATTGTGCGGATAGTCAATGACCCTTGATGATTGTTGCGTTGTAAGTTATTTTACAGGAAAGCTGGTGATAATCAAAGATATTATCTTAGAAACCAGCAAAGAAAAAATGTTGGAAAAATTTATGAACAAAGTGAACACACAGAAAGGGTATAAAGCAAAACAAACTGCTAGAGTCAAGATGAATTAAAAGCGGAACAGATAATAAGTGATGGTTAAATAAACATAAGGTTTATAAGATGCAAAGTAAAGAATGTAATGCGGCTAATTTGGTTAGAAAGAAATAAGGATAAAGTAAAAAGATGAAAATAGTGTAGCCTGAAATAAAAAGTATAATAGTATACAGTTGTTATATCAGCACAAACTGTAGACTAAAATATTATCAAAAACAGATAAAAAAATTAGAAAACAGTTTAAGAAAACAAAAAAATTATAATAAATTTTAACGCAAAATCACCGAGATGAAGAAAATACAATAATAATTAAAACAAAATCTTAAAAGAAAATATCAAAGTTAAACTTTACAATTTGCAACAAAGGAAACAAACCGACATATTAACATTACCATAGCAACGTGGAAAATTACAACACAAACACAACACAAAGTTAAATGAAATGTAAGAAGAATAGACAAAAAAAATATATAAAAACCATGAACACGGAAGAAGTGATAGAAAACGAAAACATAGAGCAGAGATGCAAAAATTACTTATAATAACTGAGAAAAACGGCAAAAAAGCAACGTTCAGGTACAAGAACTAATTTCTTTTACTTGAAAAACCATTCTGGTGACGTAAAAAAGTAAAAAAATGCAGCAAAAAAACAGTATAAACAAAAAAGGAAGGTAAAGTAATAGACAGAGAAAACAAGAAGAAAACACAAAAAAACAAAAGAAAACGACAGAAATGTCTTAAAAAGAGTTATCAGGTATTACAGGAAAAGATGCTGGAAAGAATTCATATAACTTATTGATGGTTATCTACTAAAAGAACTAATAAAGAAAAAGATAAGATACAGGTAGGAGATCAAGTAATAACTACAAAGAAAAATTATGTACTTTAAAGTGACACTTAAAACAAAAGAATAAAACAAACCAGTTAATTAAGAGATTGCTCAGTAGACTTATACTAAACAATGGTGGTTCAGGAGAAGAAATCTAATAGCAACGGCAGCAAGAAGTAAAATATTATATACAGCAGATACATGGGGAAAAACCATAAAGACAAAAAAAAAACAGAAAACTATTAAGAATCAGCGAGGCCTACAGAACAGGAGACAGTATACGTGCTGGCAACTACACCTCCATCAGATATAACAGTAGATAAAAAACATGAAATAAAAAAAAAGTAGTAAAGGAAAAAACCAGTAAATAGAAAGCAAAGAGAAGATAGCAAAACTAGTGAAATAAAAGAGAAAAAAAAGAGAATTAATCTTAAAGATTAAATATAAGTAAGGAATAAACCCAAAATGTGCCGCATTTCATAACATTACTCAACCTATAACAAACATATTTCTGCTGTAATGGACAACTATTGTCGATGCAAAGAGACTAGCTAGTTTAGACTAATTAATTATTATTTTAACCCTTAAAAACCGTTTTTCTGTTACTACAAAGCCCAAATCTTAATAATTTCATCAAAATAAACATAGCTTATATTTCAATAATCTCAAAAAATCGAATTAAGGTTATTCAACAATTTATCAAAATATTTGACAATACTCTGTTATTAAACCAAAACAAAAATATTTGTACTCAATTTATACTAACCACGCAATTAATATAAATGGATGGCATTAAAAAAAATTATTAATTATTGTTTCAATCAAAATAATCAAGATTACAAAATATCTAGTAAATACTGCGACAAACTAAAAAAGATAAGGTTGATAAGACCAAAACAAATCAAATTACATAACTTTTTATAGTGAATTCGTAACGCTCAAACTATGATCAACATATTGTTTAATCAAGTTATATAATATAAGTGTTAACATGCTAAAAAATACATAAAATGTTAAATATAAAATGTTAAATAAAAGTAATAAAATAAAAGTTAGCGATTTGTTTTATTATTATTATAGATTACCTCATAGTAAAGGTCTCAACCATTCGTTATATTAAATAAAAGTTTTAACATACACTAATTTGGAAAATAATCAATCAATTATACGTATTCTATGACTTTTTTCAATCATGTGAACAGTGCATGTTTTGGTGCAGTTTTAAATTTTTTAAATGTTGATTTTCTTTTCTATTTTACGATATTAATAGCCAAAAAAGTTTTTATAATTTTATTTTTTACAAAATACAAAAATTATGGTAAATCAAGACTATCTACCGGTTTGCTATTTTGAAAAAAAAAACATCTGAAACGATGTTTTCTAAATTCTATTTAAAGATCAAATTGCCAATTTAAAACTGATTAATAACTTAAATACTTTACAAAATTTAAACATTTACTTGCTAAGAATTTGTTAATGACTGACTGAAAGATGTAACAACGAAACAGTTAAAAGATATTTTTTAAACAGATTATATCTTGTTTTAATTGTTATAATATTAATACCATATTTTAAAACTTTTCTTGTATGCATTTCAGTTTTTTTTAAACAAATAGTTTTTGTCAGAATACTTTATGCAATGTTTCTTTTATAAATGGTACTTAGCAAGTATTACACATGTACTTGCATTATAATTATGACTAGATCGATTATTCTATGCACATATTTTGGCATGTAACAATGTTCAAAATTCTTGTTGCATGCCAGATGGAAATTTAAATATAAAACTATATTACGTATGCACTATTTTTTCTTCAAACGTTTTATTGGCTACTGTCTGACAGTAAAATTAATCTTTTCTGTTGAATAATAAACTGTTAAATATTGTACAATTAACTTTAAATCAGCTGTTGACGTACTACAAAGTATTTATTAATTATTCAAATTTATTAATTGTATTTTTATTATGTAAAGTTATAAAACAAATTCTAGTTAATGATATTTTTCTATTGCATAAATTTCGATATGTATGTATTTACACAAAGCACAGATTTTTTATTTTATAACTAACTTCAACAATACAATGTCAATAATGTACACCAAAATTGATATATAAAAAGTTTCATATTTACTCTAATCATATTAATTCCATACAATATAGCAAAACATATCTGCAAAAATATAATACATTTTGTTTGCTTTTCGTAATAACCATAACGCATTTAATGTTTCATAAATTCAATCTAAACAAAAATCCAATGATGAGCAGCAATATATTCCGGGTAAGTCGACCCCTATGCGATATGATTGTGTATGTGTATTAATATGTGTGTCCGGCGCCCCAAAAACATAATAAAAGGGATGCTGACAAGCGGCGCTATCTCTGTTTCAAGTCGACTGGACGCAAGACCCGCGCATCTACAATATGTTCCCTACCCTATTATGATGGATGACCTCGGTCATGTCCAGTCCATTGCTTTATCTTATCGCTTCATTTTAACATCATATGGCTTCGTAATGCTTAACCGACAAAAATATAAATTGTTCCATTTAACCCAACACAAAATTATATATTTTTTAACAAATTTAAATTATGCATCAATTAGGTATGTGTTCATAGAATATATGTAACAATTACTTAAATATAATAGTTATTTAACTTATTTATTGCAGGTTTAGTAAATTGTTTGAAACTCAATCAAGTCGGTTGTGCTTTTATCCTTGGGTTAGTTGTTCTGTAATCATTATTTCTTAGCAAATTTCTGTTATTGTGTAAGTCTGGATTATATTTTATTTAAAATTTATATAGTTTTAAAATAGATGTTGAATATATAAATTTGATGTACAAACGAAATGTTTACCACACCAAGCAATTAAGCAAATATTTTATTCTTCATTGAACCGGCCGGAAAAAATGACACACAGTGTGATTAATAAGATTTATACTTTTGTAAATATGATATAGCTCCTCAAAGTTTATTACATTTCAAATATATTAGAACGTTAAAATAGTGAGTAGGTATTATTTGAAGAGATCTAAAATCAAAATGCAATATATTCAAAAAAGTTGAAAATTAATAAAACGTCATTTTGTATAACAAAATTATTACTCTTAAGATTGATTGTCTTATGTAGCTTATGGTTACGTTTATTAATTTATTTTTAAGCACTAGATAAAATTTATAAACAGAAAAGAGTTATCTTATAAAAAAACTTGCAGATGCTCTTGTTTACTAATAAAAATCTAGTCACTCGAGCGTTGGATTTTGGTCATTTATCTTTATAAAAAAACAGTGCACATTAAATATGTATAAGCTGAACCAGATAAGAAAACTAATGTTATTGCATAAGTAAAATGACAAATATTTTACTTCCATCAAATAATAAAACGTTTAATTTTTTTAGAAATTGCAACACTCACTATTTTGTATCATTAACAAATATAAGAAAATTGCAGCAACAGCTTAGCCGACGACCTGCCGTAGTAAAGCAGTGCGCCAAATAGTACATCATTTTCTCTACTCAAATAAATTGCCTATTTTGAATAAAACTTTACAATACAACCCTAAAAATACTAAATGTAAGTCGTTCAACCTTGTGAACATTTATAAAACAAATTAATTTAAATCAAATATAGTATTTGTAAACATAATGTTAAAATATACAGTGTGTCCACGGGTAGACTTAACTATACGTGTAAACATTTTTATTTAACATTTTTCAAAAAAAGTTATTTTTCATAATGTTTCCTGCTTGTCGTAATAATACGAACTACGTTAAGAAACTCCGATTTTGTTGTATTAAAAAACTAAAATTTTGTAATTTCAATGCTAAATTAATTTTTTTTATGAAAGTTAGTGTTAGGTTATATTTGATATTAAGAATAAAATCTTATTTAGTAATTGGAAATCAAGATTGTTGCTGTAAAGTAATGCTTATGTAACATTATCACAATTATTTGTTAATATTTACACTAATATCTCCAGAAAGATGCTGACTTTACAACAGCGCATTTACTTGATCAAATAAATAGGTTATTGAAGTTTTCTACCGGAAATTTTACGGTATGCAAGTATATGTAAATGCTTTAAGAAATTTGGTACATAAATTGGACATATATAGTAATGTTAAAAACGTAAAAAAAAAACTTATGATATAAATGATGCTGCAACAATTTTAATATTAGAATCAGTTATCATAATCACCAATTACTTTTGAGAGCAAGAGCAAATCAGCTGAGTAGTTTATTTAAAAATCACATATGTAATATTCTGTTTACAAATAAATTTGAAACATTGAACCTACCTTTAATCATAAACTTTAAAAAAGCGATGATTCATACCGACTAAAATTCTTTTTATACTTGAACGCCGTAATTTTTATCATCATATCATATTCAGTGGTGAAACTACAACAAATGGGATACCTTTTAGTCAAAATTGTTGCTTTTGGGCAAATAAAAATCCGCACTTTAGTATTTGTACAAACAGTCAAAAGTTTAAAAAAGTTAACTTATGACGAGCTTTAACCTACAATAAAATAATTGGTCTATTTTTCTGAAAAGAAGGCTAAATACTTTTGGCCTCAATTCAAAAAATAAAATTTAGAATTTAGAAAAAATATGATATTTCAGCAGGATGGCTGCCCAGCGCATAGTGTCTTGATTGATACAAATTGGCTTTATAAACATTTTTCAAATTGGATAGGTTGCAATAAACCAATACACTGGCCATCTCGGTCTCCAGATCTAACCGCAATGGATTATTTTCTGTGAGGTTATCTTAAGCCTATAGTGTATGCTGCGGACATGCAAAATAATATTGATATTTTGAAAAACAGAATTATTTATGCTATTGCTACAATGACACCAGAAATTATTCACATTGTTTATAATAAATTTAAAAAAAATAAAAAAAGGTGTTGAAGTCGGAAGGTTGTACATTATTATTTAAATAAATACATTTTTTTTTCTCAAAACATTCAATTTAAAAAAAACTTTTTAATTTTATTATAGAATTTATAACTCTTATAAAAATATTTTATTTGGATTTTTGATTTTTTATTATTCGCTTATAATTTTGACACTTAACAAACTTTTGATTTACAAAATTACATTTTTTTTTACACCATTTACAACAAAATTAAAGTTTCTCAATGTGAATCGTATTTATATAACAAGCAGAAAAAATGTTAAAGAATTACTTTTTTTTTAAATATTTACACGTATAGTTAAGTTCATCCGTGGACACACTGTGTATTTTATCTTACAAGTAAAATCAAATTGTGTGTGAGATATCCATTTAGTTTTTTTTTTATTTGAAAGAATATTTTATGGCAGTAAGTATGGAATCAATAGTTTCTTTAAAACCAAACAAGTTTTGTTTGATACTTTTTTTTAAATTTTATACGGTTGGTGAATTATTTAGGTGTTCTAGTAATTTTGATTAACCCTGTATACTATCGCACCCGTTAATTGAAAGAATGAAGTCGCTGCAGTGTCACAACGCTCGGTAATGTACGCCCCTATATAAAGTTTAATCCAGTTGTAGATTTCCCACTTAACATGCCCGCGGATTCTTACCTTATACGACCGCATCTCTGTTCCCGTCTTTCTAACTTGACTCTTGCGACAGATGACTGCGTGCCTTGTGAACTCCACGTCTGAGTTACCTGCAGCAGGTATGTTAGCCTTTAAATGTTTATTACCATGGCAGTTAATTTCTATTTTTGTTATTTACAGTTAATTGTTAATTTGAGTTATATGTTATAAAAAAAATAAAAAGTAACCTAACCTAACCTAACCTAACGTAACCTAACCTTGTATACTATCGCACCCGTTAATTGAAAGAATGAAGGAGCTGTAGTGTCACAATTCACAATGCTCGGTAATGTACGCCTCTATATAAAGTTTAATCCAGTGGTAGACTTCCCACTTAACATACACGCGGGTATCCCCTCGGATTCTTACCTTAAACCACCGCATCACTGTTCCCGTCTTTCCAACTTGAGTCTCGCGACAGAAGACTGCGTGCCTTGTGAACTCCACGTGTAAGTTACTTGCACCAGGTGTGTTAGCCTTTAAATGTTTATCACCATGACAGTTAGTTTCTATTTTTGTTATTTACAGTTTATTGTTAATTTAAGTTATATGTTATAAAGAAATAAAATAAAAACCTATTCGAGCAACAAGAATAACAACGTGGGGCAGTAATTAAGTATCTATCATACACCAGTACGCGTGATGGCGGTGTCCCACTCTCCAAAGTACAATTTAAGGAACAGGAGAAAGGAAATGCGGACTGATGCTGATTTAGAGGACGAGGAGCCGGAGAATTTTTTAAGTCCGATAGGCGATCGCAAAAAAATCTTCGCATACACATCAGCATCAATCAGCATACAGCAAAGCATGCGGACATACGGACGATCAGGGCAAAACCACAGAAGTTAAAATTTTGAATTGTAACTGATTCATTGCGTACTAATTCAACTTCTCCTGGTACAATTAACACATACGCATTATTAGGCGCTTATCCTAAAAAACCTTGTAATTTAGTTAATAAAAATGAGAATAATAAAAAAATGTATTATAAATCACTAGAGAATTGCGTGATGGTAAAAGATCTATTTGAAGACGCATTTAAAAATATTAAATCAAATTTAAATAGTTTAAATTTTTCTCATAAAGAATGTGACAATAAAATAAATTAAGGACACATTGAAAAACACGATAAATTTTATTCAGATGTTTTTCCAACGCAGATTAATAAAAACAAATTCTTTTCTGATGTTAATCTTAACAGCTGTTTACTTTAAATAAAACCTCTCAACATGGGAATAAAAATGAAAATGTAAAAACAAAATCAATTTAGAGTAGCGGTGCTACGGGGTGTTATACGCAACATAATAAAACTAATGCTTATGATTCCGCTGTAGATCCTAACAATATAACTGAAAGTTGTAAAATAAATACCAATGTAGTAATGCAGTTGAATGCAAATGCTTTTTTACCTAATAATAATAATGATGTATTTTCCAAAACAGCAATTTTAAAAACTGCCAAAATATGTAAGGTGTTACCGGCATTTGAGGGGGCTAACATTCACCCGGTTTCATTTATAAATAGATTTGATCGAACTATGATTGCTTTCAAGATTCCTTTCAAATCTTTTACCATCTGAGGACACAATTTATTTAAGGGCGACCCGAACTTTTGGTTTAACGCAAATATTGATAGATGTAATAGTTTTGGAAATTATTTCTCCAATTTTATTGGAACATGTCAAAACAACGTATTTTGCGGTCTATAATAGACAACGGGAAATACAAACGGTTTGATGGTTCCTTTTCAAACTATGTTGCAAAATTGTTTTCGGAAGCAAGTTACCTCAACCCACTCTATGACGAGGTGTACTTAATACAAACGATTGGTAGACACTTGCCGATGCATGTGCGTACTTGTCTTATAGATGCACCGACAATTCAAAACGCTCTTGGTAAACTCCGATCACCCATCATAACGCCGAACCAAATGACCGAAATTCCGGTCTAGTGCGAATAACCCATACAGGTCCATACCAAACTCTTAATAACTCTTCCAGATTTACACCTCGGGCGGGCGATAATAGTAATTTGCCAAATAGTTATCAAAAAAATATCCGCATGCTGCAATCCAAAATCGAAGAATTAAATATAAATGATAATTTAGAAAGCAATTCGGAAAACTTAAACAAAACTCTCTTTGAGGTCCAGAAGTGTTTTTGTTTAGTAAGACCGATAGTTTTTTAAATGCTAACCCTAGCAGTGATTTGTAACAAGATAATTGTGATTTCCATAACACATCACGTGCAGCACATTTACCATGTATTTTAATTAAAATCTATTTGTTTCAATCACCGGCGTTAGTTGATTTGTAGTAGCAAAGTTACCTGTATTGCTAAGGTAACGTTTGACAAATATGCTCAATAATACCGGACATACCAGCATTCCTAGTCAAGAGAGTAAGAGTTACGGGAGCTTTTCAATAAATTAAAAATTAAGTGTCTATGCAAGCTTTGCCATTTTCAATTGGTGAACTGAACGCAGAGTTTGAATTTATGATAATTCCCGGTTAAACTATCCATTTATCATAGGTATAGATTTTCTCCGCATATTTAAAGCAAAAATGTTAATAAAGCAGCGCTTGTTAGAATTAATTTGGGACAACAAACCGTTTGCTATCCCCAAATATCAAGCAAAGCATAAAATGCTCCCACCCAAATCATGCGCGATGCGTTTATGCGCAGTTAATAGGTCACAATCCCAGACATTTTCTGAATCCTATAATACATCAACGGATTTCCCGGACGCAATATAAAATCTGTCTTTGATCACAAAACAAAAGACACAGTTTGAAATATTGTTGCAAACACATAAAAATCTGTTTTCAAACATTCCCGGTAGAACGACAAAATATAGTCAAAAAATCCACCTGATCAATGACCAATCGTTTACGGTCAAACAGTACCCCATTTCAATTGTTCACCGAGCCGCGGTCCAGTCGGAAATTGAACAAATGGAGAAATAGAGTAATAAGTTGGTCCAATACACCCTATTGCAACCCACTAATGACAACTCTTAAACGTGATTGAACTGTTAGATTGTGCATGAACGAGCAACGGTTAAATTTTATTACTAAGACAGACAATGAACTACCACATCCGATAAAAGACATAATTCGTGGCATATCGGGAATAAAATATATGTCTGCACTAGACGTAACCGCCTCCTATTGGCAAATTCCCTTAAAAGCGAAACACCGACAATACACGGGTGTTTGGGTGGGCACACAAGCTTACCAATTTAATGTCTTGCCTTTTGGCTTAAAGACCGCGGTAAGTTACGCGATGTATAGACAAAATTTTAGTCTTCGCATATGAAAACTTTGTGCATGTATATATATAGACGACATACTTATAACATCACAATCTTTTGCAGAACATATAAAACATCTTGATATTGTTTTGTCGCGCCGCAAACAAGCAGGTTTTACATTACACTTTAAGAAATGTAGATTCTTTGCGGAGAAGCTGAACTTTTTAGGTTACAAGTTGAACGAGCACAGGCTAAAACCAGATGCTTCACGCAATCAAGCATCAAAAGACTATCCAGTACCAGGTAATGTCAGGCAAGTACAGTCATTCTTGGGACTGGCTAATTTTGATCGTTTTATCGAACATTTTTCAGTCATAACTGAACCTCTCACTAAACTGCTTTGCAAAGAAAATAAATAAATGTAGGGGCAAGATCAACAACAATCTCTTATAAACATAAAAACTGTGTTGTGTCGTGACGTAAAATTGTATCACCCAAAGTTAAACCTGTCAAGCAACATTGGAGTAGAAGGGGTGTTATACCAAATTGTTGAGGGTAGTAAAAAAGTAGTCGCGTAGTTTAGCAAGCTTTTGTTACCGCGATAAAAACGATGTTCTACTCTAAAAAAAAAACTCTTAAGTGTAGTCACGGCTTGAAGAAATGGCAAACTTTTCTTGTAGGAAAACCGTTTCGGGTACTTACCGACCACCGGGCGCTTGTTTACATTAACCGCTGCAGGTTACTTTCCCCGCGTGTTTTAGATGGATTTTAGCTCTTTAGGAATACGACTTTCAGGTGCAATATGTCTCCGGAAAGACAAACTTTGTAGCTGATACGCTTTCACAAAACCTCTCCTTGGGTTTACCTACCCCGTCAGGAAAAAGTTTTGCCCTATTCTACTTATCTCAATTACTTGACATTAAAAAACTACTATTAAAACTGCCCGAAGCTCACAGAAATAATAATAAACTTTTGCAAATAGTTACAAAAATTACAGCTACCTTTGATGCAAATGAACAATATATTTTGCATGACAATCTCCTTTTTCTCCGCCTTAATTCGGATTTGCCAGCATTCTTATGTATGCATTGTGCAGTCAAAAGTATAGTTAGTGCATGAAAATATTGTCAAAGAAATAAACATCTCAGTTACCAAAACCTTTGTTAGAACCAATAATTGCAACGTCTGTCAACGATTTAGTCTCTGTTGACTATTTTGGGCCTTTCTCAGTTTCCGTAGGAGGTGTCCGGTACATATTTGTGGCTATTGATGTGTTTATCAAACTAGTAACCCTGTATCCTCTGAAGCGCGCTACGACAACCACCGTAAAAAATCGAATGCAAAAACATTATTTTCCGGATGCAGGTTGTCCAAAGCGGATAATCTGTGATCACGGTACGCAGTTCGCGTCGGTTAAATAGAAAGGGTTTTTTGACAAATTTGGCATCCAAACCATTTTTTCCTCAATGCGTCACCCTCAAGGAAACCCTATCGAGAAAACTATGGAAGAACTTGGGCGTCTTTTTCGTACGTATTGTTCCAATAAACATCGTGGCTGGGCTCGAGAGATACTGCGGTTTGTAAACTTTCTTAACGGCGTCACACATGAATCCACTGGGTATGCTCCACTCAAATTACATTTTGGAAAAATTTCCGATTTACCCCTTAAGGACCGCGTTCTATTCCCAGAACACATTTTATTTGATGCGCATGTTAACTTTATCTTAGCCAACGAATCTGTTAGCCAGCAAGCCAGGCGGCGCGTCAAACGTAGTTCTTCCTGTTATCTACCCTTTGCTGAGGGGGATATGGTCTGGCTTCGGGCAAATCCTTTATCTTCTTTCCTGACAGGAAAAACAAATTATGGCAATTTTTGAACGACCATACTTAATTAAAAAGGCCGTGGCTACCAAAACGTTTGTGTTAACCATCCCGCATACGGGCACCGAACGAGGTACGTTTCATGCATGTCATTTAAAGCTATATATTAATGCAAACCAACGTTAAATAATTAATTATTTAAAAATTTGCTTGAATAGGGGCAGATGTAACAACGCTCGGTATGTATCTTTTCAACTTGACTTGATAATCGTGAACTCCGCGTGTGAGTTACCTGCACCAAGTATGTAACCCTTTAAATGTTTATCATCATGGCAGTTAATTTCTATTTTTGTTATTTACAGTTTATTGTTAATTTGAGTTATATTTTATAAAAAAATAAAATAACTATTTGAGCAACAATAAAAAATTATTTGTACAACCCACCCCGCTCTGCTACAGTAGATACCTACGAGGCCTTGTATCTAGTTTACCCACACTCTCATATTAAATGTAACTATAGTAAATTAGACACTAATTATGCATTAGACTAACGTGCTGAATTAATAAATGCCAAAATTTCTTAAACATTTTCTGTGGGAGCTTGAGCTCAAACCTGCGACAAGTTGCTTAACACTTAACATTTTTATATCACTTTAAAGAGATAAAAGTTAGTGATTTAAATACATACGTCATGCATTTTTTTTATTAAAAGAAAGCAATATTATGAAGAATATCTACATAAAAACAGTGGCAATTTATAGAAAAAAGAACTCGGCTTATATTTAAGTCAAATATTGGTGAAAAACTTTTGGAAGCATAAATTGACAAAATCATGAACAAAAGTTGAAAATTTAGTGTTGATTAACTATTAAATGAATTGTTGAAAATGTTTGTACTCCGATGATTGGATACGTTCTTATATTAGCATGCTTTATAACAGTTCTTCATCAACATTTACGTCGGTTACGACGCCTGGTGCACACCATGGTGGGTGTATTTGTGACACGGGACGTTTTTGTAAGATGTAAAACATCTTACTTTTATTCACTTAACAATTAAACGTAAAAACAAAAACAAAAGCCTGAAGATGACCTTTTGTCAAAACCGGTAGCATTCTAAATAAAAATAAATAAAAATGTTTTTCAACAAATAAATTTATTTTATTTTTTAAAAAATTGGATCAAGGAACTATTTAATCTACATACTAATATTAAATAAATGTTTCAGTTATTGCTAAAAAAATAGGAATTTTAGAAACAAGTGTCTTTTTGTTGAATATAAGCCAAAAAACTACAATAACAGGAAATGTCTACAAAGACACAGTTAAGAACTTATAAGCAGATTTAATAAAAAAAACTTTGCACGACAACTACAGAGGGTGCATCTATGCATAAAGCACACATTATTTAAAAAGCATCTACTGTG
This sequence comes from Tachinus rufipes, assembly GCA_963932245.1. Classification (NCBI taxonomy): domain Eukaryota; kingdom Metazoa; phylum Arthropoda; class Insecta; order Coleoptera; family Staphylinidae; genus Tachinus; species Tachinus rufipes. Next base: position 41,089,436 of record OZ010745.1, on the reverse strand, counting down.
CAGACCGCACTTTGATTCTTGTAACTATTATCTTTTTCTTTTAAAAAACACTTGAAAAGACGTTGTTTTGTATTGAATGACAATTTGAAAAAGGCTGTAGAGTTGTATTTTGCAAAATTACAAAAAACATTTTTTTTTTAAAACATGACTAAAAAACGAATAAGTTTGCCAGTGTTTATAGTTTTTATATAAAAAAATATATTAAAAAAGCTGTGTAACATCTTGTATTTATAGCTAGATAGATAAAAAACTTTCATTGTTAGCTGATTGTCTTAATAACCGTTAAAAAAAATTTAGATTTTTTTTAATTAAAATGTTTTAATTTGTTTGCATATTTTGAAAACATAAAACTTTACTCCCAGTGTTTACCATTGCTAGAGAGATTTAGGTTAATCTATTACATTATGCAAAATATTACAATAATATTTTATAATTGATTATGATTTCTAGAACTTTAATTATTATAGTTAGTACTAACTTTTGTAATGCGCAGTAAGATCTATTACAGGGGCGGCCAATCCAAATGATTTTGCGGGCCACTTTAGAAATGCATTATAACTCATAATTTGATATGCGGCCCGCATATCAAATTATATTCACTATAAAAGTTTGGGATTATGTAACCATCTAATAAACGTTTGTGCCGCTTTAGTGAAATAGTTTGGTGGTTGTACACAGTTGAAGTTGAACTGTCAAAACAAAGTAAATAGCTTGGTGAACATTCTATAAAAGCAGCACATTTAGTGATTACACAATCTCAGACGTTAAAATCTTGTAGACTAGCAGCTGGACCAAAATTACTCCTACCTCACCAAGTAGCCAGACTTTAATTTTCTCTTAAATATTTGAATTGGACATTGGCACAATACTGACAAATCTAAATTCTGCTTACATTTGCCAGATGAAATAAAACGAGTATAAAGACAAATGGGAAAACAATTTGTGGAGTGCACTTTTAAGCACCGGCTTAGCTATGGTAGAAATTTCCTGATAGTATGAGCAAGAATATCAATGGATGCTTGCACCAAATTGATTGTCATTGATAAAGGATCGCTGACTGCACAGCAGTATATTGAGGAGGTTTTGAAAAATTACGTAGTTCCATTTGCTCTATATATCGGCGATGGCTTTATTCTGATGCAGGATAACGCAATCAAGGTTTTAACTGGCTTTCTTTGGTACATGCAGGGCAAGCGTGTTAAAGGACGAGCAGTTGCACCAACCACAATAAAAGAATTTTGTGTAGCATTTCAGAAAGAATAGTAGAATTCTCCACAAAATGATATTTTTAAGCTTATTAGTGGCATGGGCTGCCGTGGGCAATAGTTAGGGCTTGAGGAGGCAATACAAAGTATTGAAATCTTATTCAACTGAAATTTTCATTATTAATCTATAAAGCTAGGATTTAAATGCGTTATGAGTTTTACCAATATTATATGCATATTAATTTTAAATGTATATCTCCACGAATTATAAGAAAGTAAAGCAAATGGCACCTTCTTATTTTGGCTTATTTGGCCTATTTTTGGTTTTATGCATATTTTAGTTTTTATGCATATTTAATGCATATTTTAAGAATTTTTATTTGTTTTTCATTATTTGAAATGCATATTTGATACTTAGTTTAAGTACTTTTGTCTATTTCGGCATTTTTGTGCATATTTCTGCTTATTTTAAGCAATTTTCGATTTCATAAAAATTTTTAGAGTTAAAAAAAATTAAAAAAAAATGTATATATGCGAACGTTTTAAAATAGTCATGGTCATGTATAACTCATGCTTCTCACTCGAGCATGAGCAATTATTGCCCGACTATTTTGGCAGAAGAAGTTTCTTTTTAATAAAAACTTGAAAAAACATTTTATTATTAAATCTTTTAAAAATAAATTATGTTAATTATTATTATTGTCAAACTATTATTATTATTTATTAAATTTTACTTTTGTTTCTTTTGTTGTGTTTATTATTATTATATTAATGATATTAATATTATATTATTATTTTTTAATGCATTTTATATTAAAAATAAAAAAATTTATGCTTATTTTGATGATTTTTAATGTTTATTTATGCGCTTATTTTGCAGTTTTTTACGCATATAAGTCCTAGTTCTATTAATCTATGTTAAATTTATTTTGCAGAAATGCATTTTCTTTTGTATATATGTACGTACATCATCGTTTTTGCTTATTAATGTTCTTTGATTGTAAAACACTAAAAATTTTATAAAAAAAATACCCGGGTTTTTTGCAAAAAATTACCTAATTTTTTTGCATCTGAGTGTCTATTTTGTAAAACCTTGCGGGCCAGATAAATGTTGTAATGTATCATTTATAAAAATATTTAATTTGTAATAAGCTATTAACTATTGTGTAAAATTGTTCTTCATTTTTCATATAATTAATTTAATTAAGTTGGTTGGGTGCGCTTATATATGCATCGACACATACCATACAAATGTCTTCTCTGTGGCTCAGTGTGCCCAACACCTCAATTGTTTACCCTAAAAGAGCACGGCGGGATTTTATTTATTTATTTATTTTACTAAAACTAAATAATTTAAGTTATTACATCTGCAGAAAGGTCTAGTAGAGCCAAAACTAGTAATGTATTTGTAAAAATAAATTTGTGATAAAAAACATTAAAAATTGTTTTATTATTTCATAAACATGAATTATTACGTAGTATAGGTCACAACGATCAATTATATAAGCAATTTTAAAATACAGTTTTTCAAATTATAGAGATAAACTTGTAATAAAGCAAACTTGCTTTTTGTGTTCTCTTTTGTACAACGTTAAATGTAAATTAAATAAACCTCTTGTGAGCCTAAATTAAATATTATATCTTTGGTAAATCTTGTTACGTCTGTAAGTAGTACACACAAGAGAAATTGTAAATTTTAATTATCTAGCCTCAAATCTATTAAAAAAATGTGCAAATTTTAGCTATTGCAACAAAAGCAAATCTAATTTAATGCGACAATGAAAAGCACATACTAAACTTTTTTAAATGTTGTAAATTGTTGTTTTTGTATTGTATTGTATTATTATCTGTTTGTGGTGTTTTTCTGTGGAAAGACCTTGGCTGCGGCTAACGACCAATAAGAAGATTGTGCAAAATGAAAACTAAGATTTTTTTTTTAAACTATCAAAATATTTAATATACTGAAATATTTTGTATTTAGTATTTATTGCAAAATAATTTAATTTAATTGTTTTATAAACTTATTTAAAAATAAGTTTTATACCTTCTGCAATGTTGTTTTATTAACCGTTTCTTATTTGTTTTGGTGTTAGTGTTTGATGTTAGTGTTTGATGTTCAGATCAGTTGACTTGTTTTGGCTTAATTAGACAATTCAATTACAAACGCAAATGCTAAATGTTTGGCATTATAAGCAGCTAAATCCTAATTTATAGTTAAACAATCCCAGTGTAATTTTTTTGGCAAGAAAAATGTTGATAACGGACATTCTGCTCAAGTTTTCTGTTAAAATGTTTGCAGACATTTTATTTAATTTTTATTTATTGTTTAATTAACGTTAATTAAAAGTTGTTCAGTTGCATCAACTTTTAACATTAAATGACCCCACAGAAAATAATCAAACACTTAAACTGCCAATTAACGTTTCAGTCAGCTTTTTAAAACATGGTTCAATTGAAAAGATTGCCTAAAAATTTCCGTTCTAAAACGTGGAGTAGTTAATAATCTTCTATTGCAAATATTAATATATGGTGTTTTAGTTGTAATAATTTTATGATAAAAACAAATAAAATGTAACTTACGTCTATTGCTCATATTTAAGCAATTAGTTTCTTTCAACTTGTATTATATTTGTTGGTGTTTCTAATGCCGTATATAAACCACAAACACAATAACTCTAACTGAGTATTAAAGAGTGGCATAGTGTTGTTTTTATCTTTAACTTGTTTTAAATCAAAGAGTAGAGTCCATATGTAATCCCAGGTTTAACATTGACTGGATATCTATACTTTCTAATTCTTTTAACAAATAATTTGTTAGCATTATCTTGAATTAAGTTCCGTTTACAGTAACCGCATTACCAGCTTCACTCTAAAAGACTAATTACGCTTATTGCACAAAAACCACAACACACAATCAGTTTTTTGGATACAAATGTTTTTTCTGTACTTTTTTGTTTTTAATTTTGTTTGTTTAGAGATTATTTTGAAAAAAATGTTTACATACAATGTGACCCGCAGTTGCTTGGTTTTAATACTTGATGCCCAGATTGTTCAAATTTTGTTATAAAATTTTTAATAACTTCAACAGGTGCGCACTTCTCATGCTGTTGCAACAATACATTCCCCAGTTTGGTAATAAGTTTTTACAAACAAAAAATGAATAAAATATTGCTCTATGATGACTAAAGCATATGTTTATTGTTTATGAACAATTGTTCTACGACCAAAAAAAAAATTGTTAATAAAATTTAAGTGGGTTTTGGGGTGTGTATAACAAACTACATTGACATTGAGTCTATTAAGGTACTCTAGTTATCTGAGGTTATTCACACATAAACCAAAAAGAATTTGAGGGTGTAGATATTAAATTACATTGGTATTGCTTAACATTGAAGCTATAAAAAAATTTCACAAGTATCTGAGGTTATTTACACATAAACCAACAGAGTATACACATTCAATACCTATACAATAATGTGATTAACATTATAGCCAATAAAGTACTCTACAACTGACTGCGGTTACTCGCATATAAACCAAAAAGATAAAGTGCTTTACAGCGGTTGTAGGTTACTTACACATAGACCAATAAGATTTTAAAAATGTGTATAAAGCATTAGATTGGCATTGTGGTCATTAAAGTATTTCAAAATTTTCTCAGGTTAGTCACACCATAACAAAGTGCATTAGCATTAAGATCATTGAGTCTATTGGAATACGCGGTTAATCGCACATACGCTAAGTGGTGAAATAATGGATCCAATTTACTTTAGGTTTACAAAAGATATCTTCTATTGATGTGATGACGATTCTGAAACCATGATTTATCAATTTTATGCTAGAGCAGTTTTTATAATTACTAATTAAACTGTCTTTAATATTCTTTGTGCTTTTAATTAATAGAAAATCACGCAGCAACAATGACGGGTCATAGAACGCAAGTCGAACGGAGCGCAGTAAAACAAATGAAAACGTTGCAAAAAACACAAACAGTTCTTTGTTTGCAATGATGCAAAAAAATATCAACTGACAACGGTTGAAAAAAAAATGACGGAACGCTACATCGGCCATTAAACTGACAATATATTTCAAACTAATTAACATATTCATGTTCATGCTCGGTATGGTAAATAAATGATTAAGCGTTTGTTGGGTCAGTCCTTTAAATAACTGGTCGTTACATACATAATATATATTTTTTGTACAATTATGTAGTTTACGTTATTCATAAATAAACACCTAGAAAAAACGTAACTGTAATAAAATATTTTTACTTGCAAAAGCTATAAAAACAATATGCAATTGCAAAAAAATGTATGTCAAGTTTCTTTGATGTTTTATAATGTTATCTCTAAGGTTGACTACAATCGCATAAGGTTTGTCAATTTTATATCAGTTTAAAAAAGCTAAAACAAATAATTTGCAACTTTAACACAAAAGCGTTATACATTTTTTTATGAAACAAAATCAGCAGCCCAAAAATATATATCTATGATAAAATGGTGGCAGTATATGAGGGCTATTTTCCTTGTTTTAATTTTATGTCAAATATTAGTTCAAACAGTTTAAATGGGCAAAATTTTTATTTATGATGGCCTAATGTGTAGAAGACCAAAACCACAAACTAACAACCACAAACGTTTCAATTATTGCTAAAAAAGGGGATTTTAAAAACAAGTGTTTTTTAAACTTCTACATAAAGATTTGGAATTAAACAAAGTAAAAACTGTATACACTACAAATTTGTAAAAAAATTGATTCTATGATGCAAACTTTTTATAGAACAGCCTAGGGATAACCCCTAGAATTATTTAAAAAAACTAATGTTTATGCAATGGGTTTATAAAGACTCTTTACTTCACATAAAAGCATAAAATCTAGTTTTTTAGTGCGTTGAGAGATTTTTTTAATTGAGATTAAAAATGTCTTCACAATTATACTCAATAGACTACTTCTGCACGATACCTGCAAGATGCATAATGTAAAAACTGTTCAAAAAGTAGTCAATGAATACGGAATGCAAAATTTTTAGAGAATTACTACATCCACTTTACAGTTCCAATCTCGCCCCTATCTATTTATCATTTTTTTCAAAATTAAAAAAAAACAATTGAGAGTGCATTGTTTTTTATCAAAGGACCACTTTGGTAAACGTTGAATTTTGCAAAATTATTCAATTAACAATAACTTGCTTAACTAACCTAACCTAACTAGTATGCTATATTTATAAAAATTTAAGATTAGTTAAGCCATAATGTTTGCCAAACTAGGTCATAATGTTTGTAGTTGGTTAACTTTCTAGTTAAATAAAATTGATAAATTTTTTATAAAGTATGCAAATTACATAATATAAATTTGATTACAAAACAGTTTTAAATAAATATGTTACAGGTATTTTAACACACAGTATATTTGCGCCATATTTGATTGCAGACGAGGTTGTTGTGGTAGTAGCTTCAGCATTACCAGCAACAGCAACAGTACTGTCTTATTCAGCATATTCTGTAGTTATCATGAATAGTAGAACAAAACTGAATAGAACTGCATGTTGCCACAAAATTACATTCATTTTTTTTATTTTGTAAACAATTTAAAACATTTTTAAGATTTTATATTAATTTTTTTTATTAAGTTTTTCAAACTTTTTAATTAACTAGAACGTTATGTTGGCAAAAAATATATTTATAATATTTTTAATAATTTATAAAATTTTGAAAATATATTAAAATTTGCAAATAAAAATTTTCTATTTTTATATATGTATAATTTTTTTTTTTTAATTTACAGAGCGTTATGTTGGCAAAAAAATACATTTAATAGTTTGTAAAATTATAAAAATATTTTGAAATTTGCAAATTAAATAAAAGTTACTTAAGTTTTAATGAGTGTGCATACTCATATATATACTCATTGAAACAAAGGAACTGGTATTTTATACACATATATTTTAATATGATGCCACTTTTATTAATAATTTATTATGAAATATGTCTGATATAAAAGTGAAACATAAACAAAAATATTTACTTGAACTTTTTAAGACACACATAAAACGTAATTGAATGAGGATAAAGTGAAAATTGTTCAGATACAAGATGGAATCACTATGCGCGCATACACAAATGCAGCAATCTGTACGAACGGGTACATTTAAATGCTTGTTTAATGAGTGACAGATGATGGTGTTATACAGAAAAGTCATATCAATCATATGACGCTAATGACTCCGCCATATTGGCGGCCGTGTGTGGCCACTCTTTTCAATACGCTCCTCCATTAATGTAAACTCTTTCAGCTTAACTGACACTTAACGAATAGCTTCAATTATATCAGTGAAATTATTAATATAAAAGCGTCATTTAAACCTTTAGAATTTTAGTAAATGTGTACACGCTCTATTATACTGAGTGTTTTAGAAAACGCCTTTGTATTTATAATGATCATTCCAAAAATTACATATTAATATTCTCTTTGTTTAAAATCAAATAACTATTTATCTATAGATAAATCATCTGGCAATTAAGGCGTTAACAATATAATCTAATTGTGGAATTGCCCCAAGTTCGTGTCATTATGTTACGTGTTGTATTGCTTACATACGATAGTGGATAATTCAAATATTTGGTATGAGTCGTATAGCGAGTATAGATAAAAATAATAAAGGAGCGGAATGGTAAAAGTCGTTCTGCCCGGTGGCAAATCGCGTGATACAAATGATCGATCCTGAATTTTGCCTCGGAGCTTTAAGCTCCGGGCCACAGAAGCTAACCGCGTAACTTTACCCTGGTGTTTGCCGCAACTTCAACACATTGAAAAACTCTTGCGGAACCGGGTTTAATTAACAATCAGAAATTGTATGCATGAGTCATGCTTATAATTATTTTTGTAGATGAATATTTTATTAGTGTTATAAAAATAGGTGTATTATATACAATTCTGACATATATAGATAATACAATATTTGTATATATATATATTTTAAAATCTAAGTTTTAATTTTGACATATTTAATGGATCATCTACTTGAAACCATAATTATTTATTCATATTATAGAAGTTTATCGGTTGAAACACATGAGATTTTGTTAACTTAACTCATAATATAATTTAGCTAAGTTTATGCACTTAACAGTATACATAAATGTGAGAATAAACTACACATTTTTGAAATTTTACAAACTAATCTATGGATATATGTTCTAATTTATTAAACCTATGAGTTATATTTAATCAGATTACTTTTTTATAAATTATTTATTCATAAAGCATTAGAAAATATTAAATTAAATAAAAGTATACAAGTGTATACATATTTTTTTTTATTGTAGACTTAGTTGATTTTTAAGTTAAGTTGTTCAAATTTTAAGAATACCAGTCTTTAACTAAAGTGTTATTAAAGTTAGTAGACTAAAAAAATATATTTGAAACAATTGTTTTTTAAAAGTTTGGTATGACACATACCAAACTTTTACACTAGGTGGAAAACAATTTACATAAAATACATCGTTTATTAATTTTAATAAATTTGATTTTGTCATCTAATTTAAACAAAGCTCTCCAAAATGCCGTTGCTTGTCCGAGTAAGGTTAATTGTACTGCAACTATTCTTAGACACACACACACACACACACACATACAGTTCAACGTTTTTCCTAATAAAAACAACTTAAAAAAATGTGTTTATTAAGGCAGATTTAACTACCAAACCTAAACCGCGCCTCACTTATTATTATTCTAAGATGAACATAGTAAAAACAAAACAATTTCTTAACAATTCTAATTTTAATTTTGATACTCATTGATTATAGTTTAAAAATTTATATAATGCAACAGAAAATGTTACAATAACCATTTAAAACGTCATAAGAATTGGTATATTTTTTGTTATGAATTTAAAACAAAAGTACATTCTACTCAATTCAGGCCAAACAGACGGTTAATAAAACGCAAAAAGCATTTAACAAATACGTCTGTAATTGTCCAAACTAAACTAATCAGAATTATGAAAAAGCTCGTAAGCGATGTGACAACCTAACCCAATCTGAAAAAGATAGGGTTGACCAAAACAAAAGTATTCAAATTTCTAGGTTTCTATAAACATGAAAAAAATCAGTTGTTACTCCGCTTGCCGCAAACTTGAATTTGAATGAATAAAACTATCACATTGATGACAAGATTTAAACAATCTATAAACGTTCACATTAAAGAGATTATTCTATTTAATGATTGCTTAGTTTCAATAATGTTTTTAAAGGTTTTACATTTCTAAACTGTTAGTGAATAATTGTAAGAAACAATAATTACAAAAGCAAGTGTTACATCCAATACTTAAATGGTGTCAAATAATCAACAAAAACACCGCATTATTGAAATTTGTTTACCAATCATTAAAATTAAACCATTTTCTGGACAGTTTGAAAAGTAGATACCGTTCCGAGAAAAGTTTCTCTCATTAGTACACAACAATGTCAATCAACATTATATCAATCAATGTAAAACTTTTCTAAAGATGACAACACATAAACAAACTGAAGCAATACATCGGGCAAAATTATGCATAAACCGTTTCCGCCCATACAACCGAGTTACAAATTGCAGAAAATGTGAAGAGAAGCACAACACTTTACTTCACAATTCCAAGAAGAAAGAAACAGTAGCATTCTAAAATACGATTGTAAATAGAAATCACTGCCACTGCCATAGTATTAGATGCCAACAAGCAATGGCAAAAATGTTATTAGACACACCGGAGCTCTACCTAATTTTGTAACTAACTCATGTGCGCAAAAATTGATGCTAAAGTTAAAAGCGATAAAAGTGACTGTCGGTACTTTAAAATTGCGTATTAGTAAATTTAAGTTATCATTTAATTGTTACCTCAACAAAAATATAACAAGAACACCATATAAGCGGGTGAATACCAAACATTTTAATCTCCCAAAAAACATCTTTACTTTTAATTCTGTATTAGATATAGACATGTCAATTAGAAACTGTCATTTTTTTTCTATAATGTGAGACAAATTTGCAAAACAACCTATCATCCATTGTTACAAAAAAACCAATAACCGGCAGCTGTAACTCCAATGCAGAGAGTGGTAAGAATCCACAAGATATGCACAAAAAACGCGTTATGCTGTACCAACCAAAATAAATGTAATTTCACCAATAAATTAATCTCCAACTTCTTGAAGTTGGATGATGTTCCAAAGCGCCAACCCTTGTTAGTTGAAGAAAAGCAATGCGACAATCATTTTGAACAAACTTATAAAAAACAAGTAAATGGCCAATGTAAGATTACCATTTAAGACCAACGCCACAATTTTTGGCTAACCAAGAGGCGGAGCCAAGAAACTATTTTTGGCAATAAAGCGTAAACTAAGCAAAAATCCACAGTTAACAAATGAATATGTAAGTTTTATGCAAGAATACATAAAGTTAGGTCACATAAAACATGTAACTAATCTACTATTGCCTGATAGCCGCAATGCCAAATATTGCTACCTACTTTGAGCATAACAACAACATTGGGAGTTGTGTTTGATGACTCTGCAAAAACATCCTTTGGCGTTTCTCTGAATGACATATTGATGGCGGGGTCTTGATTTTGCTGGTCCTATCTAAAACAAAAAACGTTGCTCAAAAAAACATATAAAAATTTATATAGCCAATTTTATATGTTTTGTCACTAAAACAGTTTATTTAGAAGTAGCATCCAATTTTACGTTTATGCAGGTGCTCTGCGTCGATTACTAGCTAGACGCGGCCTGATCAAAACTTTATAGTCAGAGCCACAATCTTCATTGGATTAAACAACAAAATTAAGTGGCTGCATCAGTTATTTCAAGCACAAGTCAACACGGAATTTGCAGCCAAAATGAACAAAAAAGGCATTGATTAGAAATTTATTCCGGCTAAGTCACCTCGCCAGTTTTGTGTATTTTAATTAAAAAACTGATTGACTTTGTTGTTGTAATCTGTCAAAATGCCATTATTTGTGAACAGGTTATAGGTGCATTTTTTTGCAACTATTCTTAGTTATTCTTACTCAATAGACCGTTTTATTTGTACGATAGCAAGTAAGCCGAAGTAAGAATTTTACTTCTCTCTTGCTTATGGCGTCCTATTACGAGATGGAAATTAATTAAGTAATTTTAAAATCATTTAAAAATGTATAAAATTGTAAACAACAACAAATGAATTTTAATTAAAAAAAGAACTTTGGCTTACCTCATTTGGCAAAAGGAAAGCACCTTAACAATATTTTACAAGACATACAGACAAGGTTTGTAAAACCAAAACAATTGTCTATGCTTGACCATTGGCCGCTGTGATTTGTTAGACCGATTTTGAATAAATTATTAATTTATTTCATAAATGTATTTTAAATTGGTAGTAAAAAAAATAATAAAAACAAATAATGTTCCATATCTCCGAAACCGTTGCTATGACATCTTATGTTTATTAAAACTTTTTTTGTTTTTGTGGTTTGTATAACCACCCCCTTAAATATTTTACATTCTTTTTTTAACACTCTGTATATCACTAAAAAAGGCAAAAATTTGATCTATTGTTTTTGTAAATAACATTAAGCTGATAAGTAAAACCAATTTTTTAATAAAGTAACAACTTTAAGAATGCACATGCAGTCAATAGGTATTAAAGAATCTTAAGTAAGTAATGTAAAATTAACAAGACAATTACATATACTTTCTACGTGCTCTAGCATACATGAACTAAATAGATTAGCTGTGTTTTGAACCAATATATATATTTATTTATTTATTTATTAATGGTTACTCAATTTTTAATTAAACTACAAATTACAACAACTCAATCTAAACATATAAATATTGTTAATACAATTACAGATAAATACAAAAAAAAAATACAATATTAATAAAGATTGCACATTAATAATATCAAGATTAATTTCATTTATAAATCGACACATACCTGCAATGGAGAATCCTAAAATAATTTGATCGACAAAATTCGGAATAAAATTTTTACATTTCTAGTATGTCTTCTAGGTACATTAAAATTTACTAAACACAAAAAGCTAAAACAATCAATTTTCCCATTTGCTATTTTTACAATACATTCAACATCAAATTTTTTTCTTCTATCACAAAGTGTATCAAGTCGGATTAGTTTTATCAGTTCAGTACAAGAAAAGTTAAATGAAATATCTCTTCTTTTAAATGACAAATATTTAAGAATTTTTTTGGACTATTTCAATTTGATCAATGGGAATTCTATAAGATGCAGAAAATACCACAGAACCGTATTCTAAGATAGGACCAACCAGGCCACAGAATAGCGATCTGTTAGCGACGTAAAATGATTTGTATGGCGTTTGATAAATCCTAATATTCTTAAGGCTTTGTTAGTAACATAATTAAAATGTTTAACAAACGTCAATTTGGTATCTATAAATACACCAAGATCTTAAAAAAATTGACTCCTTCTAATATCTGAGAGTTTCTACTATAGCTGTGTGCAAAATTAGATTTTGATCTATAAATGTCATTACCTTACATTTTTTTACATTTAGTCTATACCATTAATACTACACTATTTTTTAACATGTTTGATGTTATTATTATGTCAAATATTACTGATAAAAAGTAGAAATAAAAGCGGCCCTAGATGACTAAACCATTAACAATGACATATTAAGATTTATTATTAAGGTAGTTACTTAACCAGTTTAAAAGATTTCCTGATACGTCTACTTTATCAAATGCCTATGATAGATCAGCGTACATAACATCTACTTGCTGCCCATTATTGAAAACATTCAAAATATATTGTTCAAATATATGAAGATTAGAAGAAGTAGATCTTTCTTTGCAAAAACCATGCTTTTGATCATTTAAAATATTTTTAAATACTAAATTAATTTTATCATAAACAATATGTTCAAAAAAATTTGGTATAGCACTTATAATAGAAATTGGTTTATAATTTTGTATATTAGATTTATCTCTCGACTAATATATAACATAACTGGAAAATAATTTGTATATAAGCTAAGATTAAATATGCAATTTAAAAGAGCGCCAATTTTTATTTTTACATTGCTTAAGAACAGATGCTTGAATACCATCAACACCAGGTCTAACGTCCAACTTAACTCCAAATATTTTGTTTTTAACGTTTTGCAAAGTAATGTTACAAGAGTTAATGTCGATAGCAGAGCTAACTGTAAGTAGTTCAGGCTTCTGTAATTTAGTGGAAGAGTATACTGATAAATAATATGAATAAAATAGGTTAGAAATTTCTTTTCCTGTGGATGCCGTCACATTATCATTATGCATAATGTTAGAAAAACTATGATCAGAACATTTAGATTTGACATATCTTCAAAAACTCTTTCAGTTAGTATAAACTTCTTTTTCCAGATTGCTGATGTACTTTTTATAACATAAACTATTTTCTACCTTGCATTTATTTTGGATGTCTGTAAAATGTAAATAGTCTTCAAACCGACCAAAATTTTTATAAGATTTATGTGCATTTTTTTATGTTTTTTTTTTTTTTTTTTTGGAGAACCAAATGGGATAATTTAGAGATACATTTTTGGTAAATTTAAGAACAAATAACTCAATGCAAGTATTATACAGTGTACCATACTTGTGTGCAATCTTCAAAATGTAAACCCTCAAAAAGAAATTTCCAATCCACAAAATGTAGGTAATTTTAAATGTCCACTAAGTTGTTTTTTTTTTTAAGTTATATGTATGGGCTCTAGAATGATTTAATGCTTAGTTGTATACAAAGCCGTATGATATTTATTGCAGGAAAGTAAATGATTGACAGAAGTACTAAAAAGCATGTTTTTGTTGGTAGAAAATGCCAAGTCTAATAGAGAACCTTTACTATTTCTTATTGTTAACCTGGTGCATATTTAGATGCAAAAAAGTTTCATTTAAAAGTCCTGACAAGCTTAAGGCACTGCTTTCTAATTTCATTACACCATTTGCTCAGTTAAACCCTAAAACGTTTTAATCTCTAATTATATAAATATTGGTGTCTACCTGATTGTCCACAATATCTTCAACAGCTAAACAGTGATCCATACACTTTGAAATATTACTTGATGATGGTATATAAACTGCGCCAAAAATGTAGCAGTTTGCTTGATGCATAATTTTAACAAAAACATGTTTGACTGTATTAAAAAAAGTAGCTATTTTACTTGAAATCAAATCTGAACGTACATCACCACCTCCGCTTTTTTTAACACTAATTTGTTTACTTCTATCTTTTCTATAAACACAAAATAGTGTTAATTATAAAATATTCTTATAAAGATTATTTTCACTAAAAATTAAAATATCAGAACCACAAAGTCTTACGTAATTTGACCAATTTTCTAAATTGGTTTTTAACCCATTGACATTTTGATAATAAATAGGTAATGTCCGTTTTTTGAATTATTTGAGACTTTATTTTCCACTATCCTTGGAATTCCTTGAATAAACCGCAAGCTAATGTTTTGCTGACCTTTTAGTTTGCGACAATTTAATTTACTGCAAACTTATCTTAAATTCTGCTTGTTGTTTGGGAGTGTTATCCACACCCACATAAACTTTTTTAAATTTCCTTTCTCTGCAATAGGTCTGTTCCAACATACGATTTGGACGGTTTGCAAACCGTTCAAACTATGCACACAAACAAATTACTGTGTATACAAGATTGCCTAAGGACGACAAATATTTGTTTGTGTGCACAGTTTGGACGGTTTGAAAACTGTCCAAATTGTATGTTGGAACAGACTAAATGTTTAATTAAAGTTGTGGTTGGTTTTCTTTAGGGATTACTATATCAGCTTTGAGTTTCATGTTTTCTTCCTCGAGACTTTTAATTCTTTCACCGATATCATTATTAAGTGCAATACATGTGGCAAATTGCAATAAAATTATCTCAAAAAATGCATTAAATTGTTCTAAAAAGAACGTCTTTAAAAGGTAATCTATGTCTGAGTTGACTACATTTTTGATAATAGAACTACGACTATCTACTTTCTGTGATTTCATAGATCTTTATTATTTATCTTAGTAGAATTTGCAAAATGATGGATTTGTAAATCCTTTTGACAATATAAACACTTAACCATATTGATTAATCCAAACAACAAAGTTAAAATTAAGGAATTAAAAACAAAAACAAAACGGATTAAATATTAAATGATATAAACTGGGACACTTTTTACACGGGTAGGGTTGTTTACCAAATGCCGTACTAAAATAAAAAATAAATGGCAAACTACAAAAATTGTTACAAAATTAAAGACAAAGAAAAGATATGAAATATGTTAAATAACAAATAAATAACAACAGAATAAAACCCATCTGTTACGCCACTGGTCAAAATAACATCAAGCAGGTACGGTAGATAGCGTTCATGCGCTTATTGGCGGGAAGTACATTCAGGTTAATTACTTACAAACTCCAATTACTTCATTTAACAAAGATAAAATCACAATCGTAGTATACTATATTGAAAACCAGACTGTACAGCTCACTCACAGCATTCTTTATATTAATTTTTTTTTCTTCTTCTTAGTCTTTGTCTGTCCACTATTGTACATAAGCCTCTTCCAAATTTTTTCATATGTTCCGATCTAGGGCAAGTTAGTGCCAGTTTTGACCTGCAGACTGTTTAATCTTGTCGAGCCATCTTTTTTAGGGGTTTTCAATGCTTTGTTTTGTAAATCCTGGCCGTTATTTTACTAGACGTTTTGTCCATTTTTTGGTATCTTGCCATGTTACATGTCTCACCTATCGCCACTTAAGTTCAACTACGCGCTGAATTTATATGTGTCCTCTTCCTTATTTTTGTATTGCGTATTTTATCTTGTAAGCTAATTCTAAACCTGAACCTTTTCATGGTTCTGTGTGTTGTTCTGAGGCGTTCTGCACTTTTCTGCGTTAAGGTTGTGGTTTCTAGTTTATACGTGGCTACGGGCAAGATTCATGCATCATAGACTTTTCTTTTGAGACTTATGAGGATGTTTGGGTTTTTAAAAATATGTCCTTAATTCCCGTACGCCGCCCGCTCAGTCGTATTTTCCTGGTTATCTCAGACGTTTGATTTTCCTTACCCAATTTAATTGAGTGGCCTAGGTACACGTATTCTTCTACGGTGTCAAACTCGTAGTTGCTTAATGTGATATGTAAGTCATTTCTACTCATGATCTTGGCCTTGTTCAGATTTCAGGGCCAAAGTAAATAATTTGGATGAGTAAGTATCACCTTGACGAACGCTTCTGTTAACTAGATTCGATCTGTTACTAACCTCGTTAATTGAAATCTGTAGTGTTGCATTTTTTTTAGATGTATTTTATGAGGTTAGAGTATTTTGTATTAATTCTGGCTGTATCTATTGCTGTTAGGAATGCTCATGTTTTAATCAAATCAAATGCTTTGTGATAGTCTATAAAAGCCATATGAAGGGGTATATTATACTCAGCAATTTTCTCTTTTAGGTTGTGAATTGTTTGCAGGTCGTAAAAGTCAAATTTCCTTGTCAGACGGTTTGTAATTATCTTTGTCAAAAGTTTGTAAAGATGCAATAGAAGACTTATTGGTCAATAGTTTTTTTTTATATTAGCAATATTCTCTTTCTTAAAGAACAAAATAATGTCTGCATTTTGCCAAGCTATAGAAATCTTTTTTTGGTGTATTCATTTATTTAGAAGTATTTTGATTGCCTCTTCTAATACATCTCCACCCATTTTGATTATTTCAATTGTTGCTTGATCTTTACCAGATAATTTCTTATTCTGTATTTGGCTAAACGCTAATTTTATTTTTGCTTTATTTATATCAGGCATATTATTGGTGTTATTAAACTGTACAAGTTTTGATAAAAGGTGTAAACCACACTATTGATTTTGCTTTTTCTGTTTAGAATTATTTATGTTTATTTCTGATTTTACAGATTTTTGTCTTACTATTTGATAGCTTCGATTGTAATACCCTCATATTTTTGTTATCTTCTTTAGTGTATTTCGAATCAATTTGGTGTTATGTGCTCGTAGGTCTTTTTGAATTTCTTTGCGAATGATTTTGTTTAGTTACAAAGTACAAATATCTTGATGAAACAGTCAAATTCAAAAACAGTTTGTTTTTTATTTTTATTGTTTGGTTGTTGTTTTAATTTTATAAATAATTTTATCTTTAAAAATTATTTATAAAATTAAAGTATTCTTAACATTTTTTTCACAAAATGATAAAAACAAAAAAGTTAAGACAAACTTTTTTTAGAGTATTAATAGTACAAATTTATCAAACTTAAATTATTTATTAGTGTATTACTTAAGTTAAAACGTTTGTTTTTAACAATATACTGTTTTTTTGTTTAATTTTTACTTAAGTTTTTAAAATGGTAATAAACTGATGCATAGACCTTCTTGGCTTCACTTATAATGTCTTATTGGGGAATATTAAATTAAAAATTTACGTAGTGTGTCAGCTAAATAGAATTTAGACTAACAAACAAGTAGTCTGTTTTTAGCTGTTTAAGCTAAAAAATGTATAAATGATAAATATAATTTTTTGAAATCAATTTTGCTTGCTTGCTTTGGCTAAACGGAGGAGTAGCTGATTTTTAATTTTGTCTGTTTTGAGCTTGGTTTCCCGTTGCCTGTGCGTAGGATTGCTTCTTGCAAGCGTTGAAAATTGTGTAGATAGAAGAGAAAAGTCTGCTTTTGAGAAGCAAGTGCTTTAGAATGAGTTTTTTGAGAAGATTGGCTTTCCTTCAGCTTAAGATAAGCTGGCAGTCTTTATAATATCTTCTGATTTGTGTTTGTATTTAAGCTAACTGTGAGATTACATAGTTTAGTAAAAACAAGATCTTTCAACTGGTTGCGTTTTAGAGCAACTGTACATAAAACAAAGGATCTCTTCCTATACGTTTGAAAGAGAGTAAAGCGTACTCTAGAAATTACATATTTTAAGGTCTTTTAAGACTCTAGCTATAACGTGTAATGCCACATGTCAATGCTTTTGCAATAAACTTCAGCTGCACAAAAAACTGCTTACAATTTTGGATGCATGCAAACGCTATTAACCACGTTTATGACACGGTCAATAATTACATTTATGTCTTTAAATATTGCCGACAATTTTTTGCGTCGTACTCTTTGTGTATGCTGACCGAGTAAGACGGCTTATTAGAAGGCTTAAGGAGCTGTTGCTAGCACCAGAGTTGATTGTAGACTTGTTGGCCTTGTTGGTTGTTAGCCTTACTAACGATGAAGGCATTTCACAAAATAAGCCAAATGATTATAGATTCTGAAATTGAAAACGATTCACCCGCGTTTTTTTCCTGTTTTTTTTGTCTTTTTTATTGTTTACTGCCACAATAAATTTCTTCTCTAGAAACGAGGTTCCCGAGTAGAGTATGACTAGTTTGTTGTAGCGCACTTTCTCTTCTTTTTAACTTTTGAAGCGGTGTCGGATTTGATTAAGTTTTCTGCAGGCCTTTTTAGGAAAGACTGGACCGAAACCCGTTAACTTTTTGATAGTGGGTTTTACGCTGGTAAGGGCTTCTTTCTGGACGGCTTTAAAACTGGAAATCTTTAAAACTTGTATTTTGTTTAACGTCAGCTGTCGGTACATTATGGCAAGGATCTCGTTGTTAAGTATCTCTATTTTGGAGTCGGAATAGTTGTCATTATCGGGGTTCATGCTGAAAGAAATTGATTTAATTAGTTTCTTAATTAAATAATCAATTTACTTTGGTGGTTGGTGATAGATTGTGTGACTTTAATTAATCATCGATATTCAATCATATTTACAGTTTTCCTTTGGTTTGCTGCAGTCCGGTGTGGCTGCGGTGGTTCTTGAAATTATTGTCTCAACAGCTGTTTCAGTGGAGTTTGGTTGCTGCTGCTTTGTGGAATGAATTAATTATGAAATAAATAAATGATTTTTTTAAACTTAATAATCACTGTTTAGATTTACAAACCTTTTCAGTGTGCCTTGTATGATACGACGTTGCATGATACCAAAAAAAAACGGTTTCGGCTATTAGGTATAAACCGGTCTGTAGAAAAACAATAAAACATTTTAGCATATAAAAGTATACATATAAAAATATATAAAAACATAATCTAACCTATTTAATGCAAAAGATCAACACAATTATAAATAATATTGTGTTTATAAACACAATTGATGATATAAATAATAAAACAAATGACTAACTGTATTTTGTTGTGCAGTCGGTGATCAACATTCTTGGCCGCTGAACCGCTGAAACTTTTGGATTGAGTTTGAATAAATTATTTATTTATTTTATAATTTAATTCATTGGCAATTAAAAATTGTTCAAAGCCATCAAAATGACTGCCAATTGCATAAATGCTGAATGTTACTGATTAATGCAGACATTTAGTAATAAATTGCACTTGATGAAGTTACAGTCATTTTATTTTTATTATTTATATCACCAATTCTATTTATCACTACTAAACTATTTATTTAAATTTGCTATTATGCAATGCCGTAGTAAATAAAACCGTTTGTAATTAATAATAATAATAATAATAATAATAATAATAATAATAATAATAATAATAATAATAATAATAATAATAATAATAATAATAATAATAATAATAATAATAATAATAATAATAATAATAATATAATAATAATATATTTATTATCCAACAGTTCTAAAAACTATTAACAGGATAATGTTACATGTTACATGTGTAATCGTGCTATAAAAATGCGGGGGTTTGTATACAGGATGTCTGCTGATCTTTCTCCAAATACTCTTAAATTACTTTACTGTGCCTTGGTGCGTTCTCATTTAGAGTACGTTCCGTCAGTCTGGTGCCCTTTCTATGAAATCCATAGTCAGAATATTGAACGTGTTCAAAACAAATTTTTTCGCCTGTAGTCCTATAGATCTGGTATATTGTCGGTTAATTTTGATCGCAATTACATTTCTTCACTATACAATTTACCGTCACTAAAAGTTCGGCGCAAAAGATCAGATCTCTCATTTTTGCGTGGTCTAGTGATGTCTGAAGTAGACTGTCCTGAGTTACTTGAATCTCTTCCATTCTACATTCCTATTAGTGAACGACGTACTAGGCAGACTTCATTATTTAGAGAATTTACACATTCTACTAATTATGGATTTCACAATCCTATTGGTAGAATTTGTAGATTTGCAAACAGTCTAACAAACAATTTAAATTTTTTTTGTTCTAAATCTTTGTTTAAGATTCAATTGGGACATATTGATTAAATGTTATGTATTTTATATTGTTTTTTATGTCAATCTTTTGCTTTTGTTTTTTATATATGTATTATATTGTTTATATTTATTGTATTTTTATGTAGATGTAAATGGTTTTACTTACCGTAAATAAAGATAAAGATTATTATTATTATTAAAATAAACTATAAGTAATTAAATTGTAAAGAAAAAGCAACTAATTAAATTGTTACAAATCTATCTACAAAAAAATTAAAATATCTACTATAAGTCAAATACACAATGAAAATTAACTCACATAAACCAAACACAAAATAGAAACAGAACTTACATGTTGTAATATATACAATTACAGTATTTAATATTTCTACGTATTCTATATGCAATCATAAATATAGTAGAGTTATAGGAATAGCAATTTTAGTTTAAAGTTAATAATATTTACATAACAATATTATTCAACTTTTTACATAATTCCGAGCAGGATATATAAAAAATGTCAATTTCGGAACAATCTATTGACGTACTCACACATAGAAAACAATGGTGAAGATGGACGATGCGTTGTGTTGGTCTTATTAATATAAAAAGTGTGCCTGAGTCTACTATTAATTCTTGGAACAACAAAGTTTAGTTTGTGCAACAAGTTTGTATCTTTTATTTTAAAATGTATTAGTTTGTATATAAACAATACATGGTTAATAATGCGTCGAGAGTTCAGTGATTGTATGTTGATTTTATTTAACAATTGGGATTGAGGATAACCACGTTCGGGATATACAATTTTCTTTGCACTTTTTCTACTTCTTCCATAAACTTATTTGTTTTGGATGCCATATAATTGATGCATATTCTAATTTGCTTCTAATAAAAGCGAATTACAAACTAATTAAAGCTTTAGTGCCAACAAATGGTTTAGTATTGCGAAGAATATAGCCTAGTATTTTATAGCATTCTTTTGATATTGTATTTATATGATCAGAAAAAGTTAGTGTGCTATTAAAAATAACTCCTAGGTCTCTGAACAGTTTAACTCTCGTTAATTCAGATTGGTTAAGAGAATAATTAAATCTTTGAGTAAGATGTTTACGACTAATCGACATAACTTTACATTTAGTGATGTTTAGCATTAAACTATTTTTACAACTCCAATTTGCTAACTAATTTAAGTCATTTTGTAGTGCTAAAAAATCATGGTTATTTACTACCGTTCTAAATATTTTTAAATCGTTTGCATATATAAGCGTTGGTGATGAAATATGGTCAACAATATCATTTACAAAAAACAAAAATAATAGTGGCCCAAGGATGGATTCTTGAAGTACACCACTAGTTGAGATAAAAATTGTCGATTTATATCCCTGATATTCAACAATGTTTTTTTCTGTTGTAAAGATATAAAGCTATTAAGGAAATTATATTGTTATTCAATTCAAAGTTATGCAGTTTTTTGATTAAATTGTTATGCTGTACTTGATCAAAGGCTTTAGAAAAATCAGTGTAGATTACATCAACTTGATGACGGTTATCCAAAGCTTCAGACACTGCATCGGTAAAACAGCATAAGTTTGTAGTGGTCGATTTCCACTAACAAAACCATGCTGTTGGGGACACAAATAGTTTTGTGTATGATTATATATAACATTGTACAACATAGTTTCAAATATTTTAGCAAAGTTGTTAATTAAGGAGATTGGCCAATAATTAGTTATATCAGCAGCATTTCCATTTTTAAAAATTGGTGTAATTTTTGCCAATTTCCAGCATTCAAGAAAGACTCCGGAATATATAATTTGGTTAAAAATATGCAGCAGTGGAGTAACTAAAACAGTGTGACAATCTTTAACTAAGAACGCTGGAACGTTATCAGGTCCCATAGTAAGTTTGGGCTTTAAAGATTTGCAAGTAGCTAGATAACCGTCTTTTGTAAAAAAAAAATGTTCAGCAAATGCATCGGTAATTTTTTGTGGGGAATCAAAAGACTTATTATTTTTTTGTAGTATTCCTGTTATTCTAAATTTATTTTTCCGTTTATTAATAAATGACCACATTTTTTTTTGGATCTCTGGTTATATCTGTTTCTATATTTTGTATATATAATTTAAAATCAGTGTCAATACAACGCTTTACAACATTACGCTGGGTTGTAAACCTATACTTATTAAAATGATTTTTGTTTTTATTATACAATCTTCAAAATTTAGTTTTGCGTTTTAATATGGTCAATTGTATTATGACTAAACCAAGTAGGGTGTTTTTGATTTTTAAACGTTTTTTTGGGCTCAGTAAGTTGAAAATGTTCATATAATGTATCATAAAATCTTTGGCAAGCTATTTCCGGATCCGCACTTAACAATACATTACTCCAATCAGTTGACACTATTAGCTCATATAGTAAACTAAGATTAGCTTTTTTAAAATTGAACACAAATTTATTCGACTTAAAGCATTTATTGTGGTTTGGTCCAACATATTCACAATTGATAGATAAAGCACGGTAATGAGCGTCTTCAGGAACCAGTAAGAATTCACTATGAGTTACATTAGTATTAATATTAGACGATGTAATAACTAAGTCTAGTGTTTTATAATTATCATTTTGTATTGAATTAAATTATTTAGCTCCATTGTAATTAATGAAGTTAAGTAGGGCATTAGACTTGGTGCAGTTTGTCATTGGAAACATTGGAATATTAAAATCTCCAAGTATTATAAGTTGTAAAACAAAATTGTCTGTGCTTGACTTTTGATTGGTGTGGTTGTTGAAATGGGATTGAATAAATTATGTCACCTTACCTGTTATATATCAAGAAACAATGTAAAATATAAGCAACACTTTGGACTCAATGCAACACTCGCAGTACACCCAAATTCGCTAAATTGGTAGAACACAAAGCATATACAAGTCAATAATTTACCTGTGTTCTATAAGTAGTTTTGTTATTTTAAAAATTAGTCGATTAAATTACCAAAGTAGAGCAGATATTTAAATGAGCATCATTTTTGGTTGCTCTAATAATTATTGTTAAATGACTCATCGTCTTGACCGAGGAACTAAAAAAAGACAATAACTTTAATAACACTGGATCTAAACTCGCCTATTCAGACGGTCACCGTTTTTGTAATTAGCAAATAAAAATACTTTTCATAGCGGAGGTGATTGAACTACATCAGATTGCACTCAATCAATATTTTATAAACAATCTATTGCAAATAAAAAAATTGTTTGTAAATATAATATCAGTTTAAAAGTTGAAAAGAATTTTAATAAATAGTTATTTTTATAATACAACAATCTATTATTAAATAAACAATTACATAACGTAGATGACTTGTTGTTTATGTTGTTATATATGTAATTAGTAATTAAATATTTGTGTTATATATCCACCTAGAATCGACGAAGGTTTTATTACATGAAAGGTGCTATCGCATCAATAGTCCAATCAATTAAACTGATGAAATCAGTGTGTTTGATCAAAGCTGTGTACCTTTTTAGATATGAAAATTATTGATAAAAAAAATATATGCTGGTGGATTGTGATAAACTAAATAAATAGCTTCGTGAAACAGATAACCCGATGATACTAATCACTAACCGGCCACTTTTACGATTTATAAAATAAAGCATTAAAAAAATTATAAAATTATAATTTTATTGTCTATAATAGTGCAATTTTACTATTATCAAAGTGCCATAATTCAAAGAGCTTTAATATGAAGTATGCAATAATAAGATTATTATGTTATTATAAGTGGAGATTTGTTTTAATAATAATTCTCTACAGGAAGTAGGCTTCAAGTACTATAGTATTTACTCATCATTGAGCATCTTTTCAAGTGCATAATTATAAACGGGGATTAGTAAAAATTAATAATGTGTAGTGCGTGTAGTTATTGTTATGTATATATTATTTATATACTCGAGATTTGAGTGTTTGAGTAATTAATTCAAATATTGTCGAGTTTATTTAAATGTATTGTTTTACTAACTATTTTTCAATAGTCAAAGTGGCAACAATTAGAATTTGCAGATGTTGGCAATTGAAAAGCATTTTAGTTTGCGATATTTAGAGCACACTTCTGCACTTTAGAAGATTTACAATGCGATTTACAAGCTGAAAGAACACATGTGGTTACTTACAGTGATGAGCAGTTAGTTCAATATGATAATAAAGCACCTGGATGGCAATTAGGCTCAGAAAAGAGCCACACACAGAGCTTTTATGCGATTGTGTATATTTGTCTATATTTTCTAGCCACATCCTGTCCGAGTTTTCAATGGGATGACCGGATTTTCGATAACACTGGCTTTTATTATTTAGTATTTTTTGATATATTAAAGTTGGTTTGGCCAGTGTTGTGTTTATGCAGATCGTTTATTTGATGAATTAAATTTTGTATGGTTGGGTACGACGGGTTAAGCTTTCCGTTCAAAGAACCTCTTCTGGGAAGATATATCTGAAATGATTAATGTAAATTGGATTATAATTCCAATAAATTAATTTTTAACTTGATAATGAATATTTAATTTAAAAAATAAACCATTCATACAATTAAACTAAATCTTTTACTTACTTTTTTCTTGGTCTCAACTTAAATTTTATTTAATATTATATTTCTCTTAGATACAAAATTTGCAATTAAAAATAATTTATAAACACTTTTCTAAAAATAAAAGTAATCAAACAATTTTTAATATTATTCAATGACGCATCTTGTCACTAGAGATAGTTAGACATAATACAGCTATACTTATGTCAAAAATAATTTTATTATTATTTTGAAAGCAAATAAAAATTTGATAAACTCGTTAATTGTTATGATTCATTATAATACATAATATATTATTTGAGCATGAATAGATAGCTATGAATCATTTTAGTATTCAGAATATTAGTCAGCTATTAATTACCAAAACATGATCTATGAGTAGATCTATTATAGTTATGCATTGTACTTATTATAATTAATATAAATGCGTCTGGTTATATGGTCATTAAAGTTTAAAAATTAAAACTAAAAAAAAGTAATAAATAATAGCTTATTACAACGGTTATATTTGATTTAAGCTTGATTTATTTTAAGATTCTTGCACCAAATATTATATATAATTATAATAATAATAATAATAAGAAATTTTATATATATTAAAGTTGTATAAAAATTATAGTGTACAATTTGGACAAAAACACATTTTCTTGTATAAATTGCAGTAAAACTCATGCGCTATGTTTATACTTGTAGAAAATGGACTTTTTTGTACTTTTTGTATATTATATTATTGTGTACTTCTTTCTGTAATGTGTTATTTATGTAACTATTTAGTACAAAGTTACGTTGTTGTTTTATCTTTTTTATTACGCCAAGGGCGTTTTCAGCCAACTAGTCTAGAGAGGGTAATTAAAAAAAAAGATAAATATATATTTTATTTTGTGAGTACAACAAACAAACAACATACAAAAGAACCTTTTCTAACGTTTTAAAGCGTTGGAAAAGTTTACCAGTTATGTTATTTGTTTGGAATATGGAATATCAGTAATTTTCAACAATAAAAATTGATAAGCAAAAAATTCTTAGAGAGGGTAATTACCTCATTACCCCCCTTTGAAACTGCCACTGTAATACGCACAGCACGCCCGTGCATAATGGTTCTCTTGCGCATCACGTTTGTTACCAAATTGTTATGATTGAACGTTGACCAAATTTCTTAAGGCTGATTTTATAAGTTATACATTAATATTCTATTAATTAATATGATAATTAATTTATTGAAACATTTAAAAACCTTTTAAAGTATATATAAACAATCAGGAGCAAGCACTATCAATGAAAAGCAAACGCTCTTACTTTCCTGTACGCAACTAATTACTGTTGTCAGTTTTAAATTAACACTTGATTCCCGTTGCTACCATACAAGCGCAAAAAAAGAAGCTCTTTAAAACGGCAATTTTTCGTCACATATCGGTAAGTGAAGTGACATTTTGCTGTTTATTTCCGAGAGCAATATGTTTCAAAAAGAACAGGTCCGTTTACGTTTTCTTGAACGCACATTTATAGGATCAATTAGTTGCTAAAGTCCAGTCATTTTATCCAAAAAATAAACAAATAAATGCAAATGAATCCTAATTTTTGTATTATATAAAACTAACATTTCTTATAGGCGTAATCCGCCATCTTATAAAAAAACAAAACAAAAAATTGCAATGACTCGGCGCCCCGACGTAACACAAAAATTAAATCAGCGTACGTAATTTATTTTTTTTGTTAAGATATTGAACAAAGAAGTAAAAAAATAATAGGATTGAAACCTGTTTTTGCTGTAAATTATCAAACTTGTAGAGCACGCTAATTCCTACAATGTAGTTTTTTTGAGATGTGTTATAACTGTCAATTCAGTAAGTTTATAGTGTGTGCTATATTGTTTTCATTTAAAAAAGTATATGCTTGATCTCGTTGCCGCAGAAGCTTAGTAATAACAAAAATGCAATTTGCGTCTGCATACACTCCCTGCTAAGGGGACTAAAAAAAAAACAAGCTACCAAAAATTATTATTATTATTATTATAAAAAAAGAATATATTTCTAATATCAGAACCGTAAAATATATTACCAAAGAAATTACGGACATTATTGATAAACAAAGACGCAGTTGCTTGATTTGTTTTTGGATTAATGATTATAACATTTATTTGAAAAATGTTACAAAAAACAACTTTAGACTACAAGTTATTTGCAAAACTGCAGTAATTGTCCGCAAAAACATTAGAATAGCTTTTTACAAAAAACATACACCCTTAAAACTTTTAAAGTTTTTTTTAACAAAAGATTGGAGGTGCATTAGAAAATTGAAAAAAACATTTCGCTATAGATAAATGTAAGAGTTTTTCTGAATAACAATTTTTTTTTTAAACTTTATTAACTTTTTATTGACTAGAGAGTTTTGTGCACAAAAAATAATTTGTGTATACATCAAGCTAACTTCAATATTTTGAAAAAAATGTTTTTATAGTTTGTGTTTAACAATAAAACCATTGACTGTCATAACTGAAACCTTTCACAAAATAGAAGAAAAGCATTGCTTAAAAACTCCAAACACTGCTATTGACCGTAAACTGTAATTTCTCTTATTATTAAAACTAAATCGACCTTAGAAGTTGGTCGCACAGTTAGCATGATTTTATTACTTTTTTACGGAAAATATAAAGTCTTAAGTTTAAAGTTTAGAAACTTGGCCAGTGTCAAATTTTTTTGTCAAACTTTTACTCGACATTGTATCTTCAAACTCAGATTTAATTTAGCTTTACAAGAGCTGCTTTACCGGAATTTCAAGATAAAATTATTTTATAGAGAAAATAACAGCCGATATAAAATAACATAATAATGGAATTCCTATAAGATTATTAGAAAATATGTTAGAAACATTTTCAATAAAAATATTTTATCTATAATTCATAAAAAAGTAAAGAACATTGAGAGCAAATAATAGTCGCTGTTTCATATTTATATTCCAACTAGAACACACTCACACAACAATACATATACACTTGAATAATGTTATATCATTCCGCATAATTTTAACCTTTGTTTTTAATGATTTTAATGTGTTAGTTCTTATTGATTTTAATGTGTTAGTTTTTAATATTGTAAGTGTTAGTACTATGTACTGGATAATCGACAAATTCCATATTGATGACCCAAACATAATCAATTTTATTTTATTTTTAATTAAGGTAAGATTTTAATAATATTAATGTTCTTTGTAATTTATTAGTCAATTACTATTCATACAACTCCTTTCTGTCTCATAAATCTTTATTATAATGTTAAAAAAAATTTCTTTGCAGTGCTGAGAAAGACAGTTGTTTCTGTCAGAACGTTTGATGATTAAAAATTAATTATTAAAATATAATATAAGTCCTATTGGCGTTTTTGTTTTTATTAACAAAATAAACTTCCTCTATATTTATTAAATCGAAGAACGAGAAGAATACTATCAGAATTATTTTCTTTGCTTGTTTTATTGCTTCATATAGAACGATTAAAAAACAACGTGCTTAGCACGCATCCTTGTTTTACTCTTTTCTTTGATTAGATTTTTTTAAATTTCTTATTAGTTATTCTTAATATTTTTCTGTTGTACATGTTTTTAATTTCGTTTATTATTTTCTTCTCAATTCTTTTCCATACAAGTTCTTTTTATAATATCTTCTCTCTCTTAATTTTTTTTTTTTTTTTTTTTGAGGTCAACAATTTCTATTTCTGATTATGCCATTTATTAGTTTCTTTATTTGTGCAAGTTCCCTTTCTCTCATAAATTTCATTATTTCCGATGTTATTTTATCTGTTTATGGTGCTTTTTGTTCATTAATTTTTTAATTGTTTCTATTACTTTGTCTTAAAAAAAATTATATTGTTTTTTTTTTCATTCTGTTAGTTCTTGGAAGTATTGTCTTCATCTTTCTATTATTTTGTGATTTTTCCGTTATTATCCGTATTATTTTTTTTAATTTTCATTTTCATATTGCATGTTTGACTTCTCTGCAAGCGTAAAAAGTTATTAAGTCACAAGAGAAAGTTGTGATCCAATCTCTTGATCACTACCACTTAGATGGGTAGGTGGGCCATTCCATTTCAAATTACTGACGAGTTATTATAATATAGAGTGTCCCAACCACCCACCCAAGTGTTCGTCGTCAAGAGATTGCACGTTTGATTTCTCTGCGAGAGTAATAAGTTATTAAGTCACAAGAGAAGATCGTGATCCAATATCTTGATCACTAACACTCGGGTTGGTGTAGGCAATTCAAACCCAATTTATTGACGGGTTATTATGATAAGAAGTGTCTCACCCACTCATATTGTTCATATTGTGTTCTTTCTTTGATTTTAGATGTGTTAACGTTAACGTAAGGTTTTAGTTTTGGTTGAAGTTCTTATTCATTTTTTGTTTGTTTTTGTTTATAATTTTATTTTGCTTTTTTTATTATTTTCTTTGTTCTATTTCTATTTTTTTGTATTTTTTGTAATCTTTTTTTTTAGTTTGTAGATATTTTTTTTTTTCTTTTTTTTTTTTTTTTTCTTTTTAGCTTTCTCTGTTTACGAACTAATTTTGTATATCTTTGTTTACTATTTTTGTTGATTCACAGGTCTCTTTTGAAGTTTCTAGAATGATTTGTTTAAAAGTTTCCCATTTTCCTTCTATGCACGTTTTTTTTTTCTCTGATTTTTGTTTGTAGTATCTCTTGTTATGCCGCTTGTATTTGTTTTTCTTTTAGTTTGTATGTTTTTATCTTTATCTTTTTTTGTCTGGATTCTATTTTGTTTTTCCTTTTATGTTTATTTGTAGTAAATAGTAATTGCGTTTTATTTCTACTTCTCTTGATACTCTTACAATCTTTAACTTGTTCCAGTTGTCAATCAGTTTTTTTGTTAATGATTTTATTATATTTTAATGTAGCATGTCATTTCATATATTTTTACTTTTTTATAAACTTTATAGGTATTAAAACTTAAACGTATAGTGTCTATAAGTTCAGTTTATACATAAACCCATTTTGTACTTGCAACACTTCTCAAGACTTGTGCATAATGTTCATACTTGTAAAAACGAACATTTTTTATACAATATACTATTTTATATTGACTATTCATTTTACTTAATAATTTTTATTTTTTACGTTTATAAACTCTAAAATTCTTTTACAACTACAATGTCATAATTATAATGTGTTAATTTAGTTATAAAATTAAAACTGAAACAATTATAAACACAACAATTGTGCAATTCGGTTTTTATCTTTAAATAGCAATAAATATAAACCAAATTTAAGATAATTAATACCCGCTTGGTATACATGCTAAAAAAAAAACTTGTTAGCTGTTTAATAACTCAGAGAATGCGTATGATATTATTTGCAATTAAGCTAAAGAAACTCTAGACATAGCAATATTATTTTGCATTTTGATTGTAGAGTAAAAAATTCTTCTATTATTGACGGTATGAATTACTCTTACTCCCGGTATTGCAAATATATACATTTGACATCTTCCCTCAATTAACAAAAAAAAAAAAATGTGAAATAATTAAATTTAAATAAATTTATTCTAATTATAACTACAAAGTTTAAATAATTCATATCACATTATTAAAACCAAAACAAAACTATTAATAACATTTTTTAAACAATTAAAAATTCTAATTATTGATGAATACTGGCATTTTTACTTATCTGCCACTTTTTGTATGTGACGGTGACTGATATTTGGCCAATCACTCATTTGAAATAAAACTGTCAGTGATACTTTCTGCATTTGTTTCTAATGTAGTGCCATCTTCTATCTCTGGAATAAAAGCTTACAATATTTTAAACTTTGTAATAAATGTTTGCTACAGTCAAGGTTTATTTTAAATGATCTTGGTTTTACTACTTTTTTAATGTTACCAAGTACCTATTTGTTTTGCATTTGTGCCATTACATTTTAATTTTTGTCTGTTTCTTTGTACTTTTGTCATAATACTGTTTTTGTTTATAAATTGTTTTACGTTCTGTTCCTGAGTTTAATAGTATTTTATTTTAATAATTGGTTAACAACAATAAGTTCTTAAGTCATCTTGACATCAGCAAATCTTGAAAAACTATTCAAACCTAAGATTAAAATATTTCTATAATTCAATATGGCAAAATATAAACTTTTATTCAATTTAACAGATTTATATATTATCCGTTTTATTGTTTATAGAAGTGCTATGTTTAAAATTTCATGTTTGTGAGAAAGAAATTTTTAAACAGTAGTGACGAAAGTTGAGGTCTATTATCCAAATGAAATTTAGACAGAATTTTATGTTTGAAAAATATTATTTTTAATTTATTTATAATTGTTTTTGATGTAGTATCACATTTTAATTTGTAAATTTCTACATGTTTAAAAAAATAATCTACAACTATTAGATAGTAGTAGCTAGTAGATTTATTTCAATCAAATCGCATCCAACTTTTGTTCAGAGCAAATCCAAAACTTTATAAGGCATTACTGGTTCTTTTTGTTTTGATTTTTAATACTTCTTTTTTCTGACATACTCTGAAGTCTTGCTGGGTAGAGTTAGAAGCATACGCACAAAGTTTGCCATCTGATAGTATTATCACACGCATTTAATTTTTTGATAAATCTACTGATATAGTGCCAAAAGATAAAAACTAATTTGGCCAACCTAGAAAGAACAAGATCAGGTCAAACTGCGTTGTGCGTCGTAATAATCTCAATAATGTTATACGGAATCCTAGTATAGCTTGAATACATAGCAATTACGTAAAACTTCTAGAAAAATCTCAAAAAAATGCTGCCTGAACCTCTAGCTCAGGTTTTATGAAATTATGTAAAATTTTCCCATTAAGAAATAATTGAAATTTTAACAAAAAATTATGATTCGTTTTCTTTGTTGCTCCTTTACTATTTCTGAAACATTTAGCAACTTGCATGGGCATGCTAGGAATCAAACTGTGTATTAGCCTGAGATATTAAATCCTAAGTTTCTTAAACACGCATCAAAATATCAAGTAAAGTGAGCAAGGGTGGTTGAAAATGAACCAGGTTTTTACCGATTGTGGAGAACGAGACCAACGGAAGTAAATCAACATTAGCTAGTTCCAAAAATTTTATAGTAAAATGAAGATATTCAATCTTCTCAGACAAAGCATTAATGTTGTTAAATACCAAAAGAAACTTACTTCAATAAACAATTGCTACCTACACAGCTGTATGTCGTTCCACTTCAAACTATAAATTTTTTTGTTCTCCTTGGTGACGTTTAACCATTTTACAGCCATCGTTTGCATACAAACAAAATTTTAATTTGTCTCTAAAGATAACTTGTTTCTGTTTATCAACCTATTGTAGTTTTTCATGATGCCTTTCTAGATACGTTTACGTTATGTAAGTTTTTAACCGCCTAGGTGGTGTGGTTAACGTACTTAATTGCTAACGCCCAGGTAGAATAGCAGTTAGTGTACTCAATTGCTACAACAAGGATCTTTAGTAGGTGTACTGCTTTGATGTTGCGTGCGCGTTGAAGAATCCGATAATTTAGGTTAGAAATTCTGAATTTGCAGCAAAATTCTCAGATGTGCTAGTTTTAACCCCTGGCGTCAGTGAATGAATAATAAAAAACATAATAGTAATAGTAAAACAATTCCGTAAATCCCTCTGTTTTTTAATCAAATTAAAGGTAAGAAAAGTAAGTCGATATTCGTTTGGACACTATCACCAGACAAAACCGACACAAGTCATTTAAAATTCTCTTTTTCTTTTAACAAATAAAAGTTAAAATATGTTAATTAACGTTTAAAATTGCTACATTTGTTATGTAAATAATACCTATTTTAGTGTTTCACAAAATCTAGTTTTTTTTTTATAAAACGGTCAGGATTTAATAAATATTGCGATATTTGTTGACATTCGGTTAACAAATCATATACAATTTATTTGTGTACTTTTATCTTACAATACCATGCTTATGATAAAAATCATAATCTAAGTAATTAAGTTACCAAAAATATTGTTTTTAAAAATACATAAATATTAACCTACTTGTTTGGGTATTTATTTATAGAATTAATAATTGTATTCTGTCTAAGTGATAGTTGCCTAAAGTTATTATTTGCAAAAACAACATTATATACTTAACAAAAAAACTAAACGGGACCGCGGCGTATCTTAACAACGATATAAAATAATTATAATTATCTACGCACTCAAAGTTTGCTTAAAACCGGATAGTTTAATTATTCTGATAAGCAAAAATATTTTATAGAGTATCATAATAATATATTGTTATTTTATAGCAAGAAAATAAAAGTTTTTAGAAGATGCTAGCATTTACAAGCGACATTGTAAATGCTAGTTTTAATGACTGTAAACAGTATAAATTTGGCAAACAGTTGATTTGTATTTTATATTTTTATATTAACTTATTATATTATCAATGACAACAATATTATTTAAACGTGCTCTAACAGAGTGCTATCTTGAAGAATGACAGATATTATTTAATTATGCTTTGAGTCATATATCGTGCAAAATTTTAATTTTAACCTATTATTTCATTGATGATTTTATTTTAGTTTAGTTTAATGTGCATAATGGAATATTATTTTTCTGTCTTATCTATATTTTAATTTATTCTACTACTGATGAGACAAATTTAATTTCATCAAACTTAACAAAACTTTATTGCAATGTACTTTTAGTTGATAATTCAATCTATCACAGACTTATTTTAATGGGGTATGTTCCGTCTGAGCATTTCGGACAAACTAATTACTCAAACCCAATTCAACCATAAAGCGGCCAATCAAATACAAACAATTTTTTTGGTTTCCACAAATCCTCATGATACGGTATTGCTTAATGGTAAAAGACAAATTTGAATAACTGATTTTTGTGCTTTTAACACAAGTCAGTCATTGTAACTACAATTCGTTATGTCAAGTAAAAAAGCCAAATACTATTGATAAACGTAAGCATAGCAACTGGCAAAAAAATTTGCAATGCGGTAGATAGTCTAATATAATTTAATAAAAAAACAAAAGTTTAAAATAAATGACCTAAACCCAACCTAACCCCAAAGCAGCATCCCTGCACTGCGGTTTCTTGATACTATTGTGCATCTCTGGTTGTTACTCTTCTAGTAGTTCCGTTTTTGTCTATAAAATTTATAAACTTTTACTAAAGAATTGTTTTAAGCGTATCTTTAGCTAGCTTGTGTTTTTCAAACAAAAAAAATTGTTTTTTATTGTAAGTTACTCAACAGACGCTCTAAAGTTTTTTATTCTCTGTCCAGATCAAGCGTACTCTGCTGTTCTTAGCTAATGCTTCTAGTTTGGTTATTAGTCTACTACTAATTTGAATTTTATTGCTAACAAGCGTATCTCTTGTAGTGCCGTTTGGCTGTTAGACATAATAGTTATTGGTTTGCTAGCGTTTTTAATAGTCTTTCTAACTTATCATTTAATAGCAGCTAGTTCCGCTTTAAAAATTAAGCTATAATTGTCTAAGAATAATGTAATTGCGTCTTATAATTTTCTGTTTTTATATATTCTGGCTCCAAAGCCATTGTGGTTTATGGTACTATCTGTGTACCAGATAGTTTCTTTGGTATAGTCCGTGTTTTTTTTGTTTCTTTTTTTTTAACTATTTTATCATTTCAAACAACTTTTTGTGCAATCTTTCATAAAATCTGATCTCATCTTTAGTGTCTGTTCTTTATGTAACACATTTGTTATTTCCGGTCTGTGAGATTTAAGATTTAAAGTATGTTTGTTAACCTGTAGTTGATACGCTGCTTGTCTTGCTTCCATCATCACAACTTAGTGCAGTAGTGAGAGTAATATCAGAGTTTATATGGCCAGTCTAATGCCCGTATTACACTGTCAATAATTATATTTTGAATTATATATATAAAAATATTTAAATTTTAAAAATTGTAGATTAAAATTTTAAGAGTATTTTTAGGTTTTTTTTATAGTTAACACATAAAATGTGAGAAATAGCACTTCTATAATAAACGTATTTTAAAAATTTTAATCTGCAATAAAATTGATGATTATTTGTGCATTTTACAGACTTTTTAAAGTTTCATCCATAATTATATATATATATATATATATAATTCTATAAAAAATTATAGATAATGTCATACAGGCAAAAGAGTGAGTAGTCATTATTTTCGTTATCAGCTGGCCTAACCTTTAAATTTTACCTAGTCTTATCTAGCCGTATTTTTTTTTTTTTTTTCATACGAATGCTTCATACGTGATTTTATCTATACCTATGTGCTGAAATTAGATGTTAATTCTTATATTTGTACGGCTATTGCTTTAGTTGCAAAAAGCATCTGGATCAATTTTGTTGTTACATTTTTCAAACGAGTATAAAAAGTTAGTTTAGTATCTAAAGTGAGCACAAGGTACTTTACTTTCTTTGTCATACGGAGTGTGAATCCATACATTTCTAGATATTTTCACTTTTTGGTTGTTTCTTGTCTTGTAAAATGGACAATTGCCATTTTTGTTAGGTTTACTGATAGTTTTCTTGCATTATCTTTTGACAGTGTATAGTGCATTCTGCATAATGTTTTTATAAATTGTCAACTTAATAGCGTAGTGAGGTTATTGACATAGCCTAAGTCAAATACGCCCATGTTGTTCAATATCTACAGTAGGATGTTTATGACAAGGTATTACAGTAGAAGTAATAAAACACTGCTATGTTGGCACCCGCTAGCAACTTTAGCTTCTATAGTCTTACCATATAATGTGATTGTTACCGTTTAATTTTAAGAATCACACTTTAACCTAGAGCTTACTCAGTATTAAACAAGAAGTGCTATTTCTTTGTTTTTTTA
This sequence comes from Tachinus rufipes, assembly GCA_963932245.1. Classification (NCBI taxonomy): domain Eukaryota; kingdom Metazoa; phylum Arthropoda; class Insecta; order Coleoptera; family Staphylinidae; genus Tachinus; species Tachinus rufipes. The sequence goes on along the minus strand of OZ010745.1, from coordinate 41,053,581 downwards.
TTGACATAGCCGCTTTTATTTATTACGGCAATTACGTTTGCCTAGTACTTTTGTTTGCTTTTTGCTTGGTATATCGAAGAAACTTTTGTCATTTTTTTTTACCTTCACTGCATAACTTTTTTTTGTTTAAACGAATCCAATATACGCAGTGCGATCTTATTAAGTAATTGTGTTGGAAGTGTGTTTGGCGGTGTTTAATTTTATTATAAAAGCTGTTTTTATAAAGTAATAAAACATGTCCGTTATTTATGTTCAGATTGTTTTGTTCTTATTCTTTTTGCTTTAGAACAACCCCCAATTTTATCAACTAAAGTATTTCGTTATACTCATCTCAGTCAGTTTTTCATAGTTTTTTATATTTTTTAGTTTATGCATGGTTTGACAGCAAAAGCTCATCTAATATCTGCCACTTTTTAATCATTTTACTTGCTTTGTCATTTACTAATGTTAGGTCGATAACTTCACTCCACGTTGCGTTTCTAAACGTTGGCAAGTTACCTTTGTTTATAATGTTAATATTAGTTTCTAGGGTATATTTTAAAAAAAAATTTACCTCTTAATTTAATGTTGGTGATCCCCCATGCAATATAATGTGCATTTGCATTGCACTCAAAAAATAGCGGTATTTTAAACTCGGTACTAATTAGCTTTTAAATTCCTTCTAGTGGCGGAACACCCTGCTAATTGTAAGAAAAATATCCTTATCTAAAAATAATTTTCTTCTAGATTTTTTTTCTTACTATATAGCAACCTTTAGCTGTCACTTAATCTCTAAAACAAGTCCTATAATAACCCGGAATGATTAATTTTTGTATTTTTCCTTTGTTAATTTAAGGTTTTTGGACAAAGACAATAGCAAAATTATGTTTTGCTGCAGTACGTTAATCAACACAACTTGTAATTGTTTGGCAATTTCTTCTTTTTTTTTGGTTTTCTGACGGGACACTTTTTTGTTGTTTCATAATGTTTTTGAGATGGGACAATGCCATAAAGGATATTCTAGAGTAACTCAGATGCAGTTTGCCCTCTAAAGTTTTTATTTTTCCTAGGCTTCTTTATCCATGAGTGGTGATGACTGGTCTTGCTAAATCTTGGAGCATATGCGGTTTTGCAGCTCAAACCTGTTTAACAGAGTATCTGGTTCCAATTAAGGCATTGATGCTAATATCAATACTTTTTTTTTGTCTGGCAGTTTTTTCAAACCAACTATCTAAAGTTTCCTGTTATTTGAAAAGTCCTTTTTGATAGATGTGCTTTAGTTGGCTCGCTTGCACATTAAACAAAAGTGCCTTATAGATTCTTCTTAAAGTTTTTAAAAAATTTTTACTTGTTTTACCGGCCCTTTTGCGTGTCAAGTGTTGCTGTTGCGTTATCAGCTTGTTCATCTTTGTATATGCTTGCGTAAGATTGCTTGTCTCTGCCGCAAAAGTTTGCCAAGTTGCTAATAAACCTTGGGCTTTTCGAAAACACTGAATGTTGCCCGGTTTAAAACTAGGGTAGGATTCTACACGTGTAGTACAACTCACCTGAAGTAAACTGTTTTTATTTACTGGTATGATTTTATTTTAATTTTATGCTTACTGGCAAGCTTGTTAGAAATAGTTTTTGGTTTTCTAGGCTGCTCATTGAGTCCCGCTTTGTTTGCAACTTACATATCAGATGTGGAAAAGAAGCTGAGGGTGGCGCAAGCAAGAAGGATAGTAGTGGGTAGAGAAAAAGTGTGATCGTTAACGTATGCCCACAATATGGTAATAAATGCAAATAAAGCAAAAGAAATTAAAAAAAATTATAAAAAGTTTAAAAAGATATTTTAGAAATAAATAACTTTAAGTTAATATAAAAAAAAACAAAAATTAAGATGTTTAGAAAAAGGTGTGAAAAAAAGTAAAATTTTTTAAATATGTATTTTGTATAAATAACAACAAGAGCAAAAAACAAATTGCTAGAAAAGCGAATAAAGTATGAGAATATGCAAATAAAAATTTGATTGTATAAAAATAAAAGGCATTATGTTTGATAGTCCACTGAAAAAAATTAAAAGCAATACATGCAAAATATTAGAGATCTGTGCTTAAATAGAGAAACACTAGCATATATTGTGCTAGAAATAGTCAATAAAACTTTTATTTAAAAAGTTATTAACGGTAAAATGCTGTATTTTACCGTTAATAACTTTTTCCTAAAGTGTTTAATTGCCTTTTAAAAATAAAATTCCAACACAAACACTTTGTGTTAAAAAACAAATATACAGATTTTTATTATAATTTTTTATAGCACTCAATAATTATCATATCGGTTCACTAATTTTTATTTGGGTTTTCAATTTTTTATCTTACAATAGATTGTGATCTTTTTAATCAGTAAAGTAATTAAATTGCCAAATATTTTTTATAATAATTAAAAATGATAAGGAGCCGTGTAAGATACTACTGTTATCAACGGTGTATTAATTAAGATATTATTAACGCTGAGTGCAAAAATGACCTATCCTATATAGTAAGATTGAAGATTAAAAAGACGCAATGTAAACATTAATTAATACATATATAAACTGGCATTTAAAAAAAAATACGCTGAAGCCAAGAATTTTGAAGACGCTAGTGTAGTAAAAGATAGTAGTAACAGTAATATTTTTTTTTACTTTTTTTTTGTTGAAAATTTGCTATTTTTAATTTAATTTTTAAAAAATTGATCGACAATATATAAAAAAGTTTTGATACTTGAAATTTTTGCAATTATTAGAAGCTTTCTATTATCATTAAAATTATTTTGACTTAAAAAAATTTAATAATTCAAATAATATCAATATAAGTACCTCTACTACGTGATAATTTATGTTTATAAAATAAAAAAACTACTTACTAAATTTTTTCTCAGTTTGTTCTTATTAAGTCAAAACTAGTAATGTATTTGTATAAATAAATTTGTGATAAAAAACATAAAACAATAAATTGTTTTATTATTTAATTAAATAATATTTTTATTATGAATCCACCAGGTGTATAATTAAGAACACAAAAATTAAAAAAAAAAATTGGATATAATTTCAAACATTTCACAATATTTCAGCGTTGTTATTAAAACATTTGCAGCTTTAGCTGTTGTAACAAATTTAATGATGAAATAAAAAAATTTACCACAATTACTGTATTTGTGGTAAAAATTTAGTTATTTTTTTATTTCATCAATATTATAGTAAAAGTTTTATTTGATTTTACTCTTTTTCTTATTTAATTCTACTAGAACTAAAATGTATTTTATTAATTCTATTTATACTACTGTTGATCATTTGTTAGTGTCTGTTATGTTCAAACATGTATCTTACATTTTAATTATGCACCTCATTTGCCTGTAGATAAGTATGCAAATCATTTTTATTTTGTTGAGTCTATAGCTCAAGATTTACCAAGACATAAATTTATTTTGTTGGGTGATTACAACTTACCCGCTGCTACTTGGGTAAATGATGACTTATGCATCCAAGTGATTAGCAATGACAATCAACCTGCGCATTTAGTTGCAATCTCATTTGGTTTTTTAAATTGTATATAATGTATCTTTTTACCTAACAATAGAGATGTATTTATAGTTTGCCGACTTTTGGCTCAATTAATGATTTTTTGAGATTGATTGGCCTTTACTATTTTTTAACTGTGATGTAGACGCGTGTCTGGATTTACTTTATTCTGCGATGCATTATGCTGTCAATTGTTGTCCTTAAAAAAATATAGCATAAAAGAAAATTTCTAATTTGATTTAGCAAAGAACGAACTAATCTTTTATGCCAATTTAAAAAAACTGTCTATAAGCGATATAAATTTTCTGGATTATTATCAGATTATACTGAGCTTCAACTTCTTTGCAAATCCTGTAAAAATCTAAGTGAACGTTTCTTTATAGTCAATACATTTTACTTATTGAGAATGCCATTCAAGTTAACCCAAAACCTTTTTACAGGTTTGTTAACAAATATAAAAAATTAAATGGTATTATGCATTATGACGAGCGAACAAGTAATAATGGAGATAACTGTGTTAATTTCAAATTGACTCTAATTATACTGATTTTTAAAAGTATTTGACCGTGTAAACCAAAAGGGTTTTAATTGCTAAACTTCATGCACTTGGTTTTCATGACACTGTGATTTAATAACTTTCTGTCGCAAATCATTACTGTCCCATCAGGTGTGCCTCAAAGATATAGTTTATTATTTAATGCACAAAAATAATTTTTGATCAGTTTTGCTAAAAACCATAGGCATATAATCTACAATTGACAATGTATCACTTAAACAAGTAAATTAAATAAAAGTTTTTTTTTAATATTTGTAATTATGCCACAAAAATGTTAAAATTTGTTTATAGAATGTTATCTGATCTATCTCCTAACACACTCAAAATACTAAATTGTGTCATCATTTTTTTTTTTATATAGTTGTTTGCTGCAGTTGTATATGGTTTGTTATGGCGTCAATAAAAAATATTAATGTTAAGAAATGTAACGCGCAAGATAGATAGATGTCTTCTTGTTTCCTTCCACTCTGTCAACTATAATAAAAAACGTAAGAATAAATCATTGCCAAACAACATATACACACAATTTTTTTTAAGCAGTTTGTTATTGTTTTATTTTTAAGAAAATCTTATTTTTACTTTTTTACAAATTTTAACTCGTTTTCTTATCACGTTCCAAATATGATTGATGCAATTCAAATTTTAGTTTTTTAGGAGTTACTCTATTTGGTTAATCTTCGAGGTATTCATTAACACACGCGGGAATTTACATTTTTTCATTTTATTATAAGAATTTCAAAAATGTACAATTTGTCAACTGGTGCATTCTTTTTTTTTTAATAAACCTCCTACTATTCGAAAAATACTACAATTAGTTCACAAAAACGAAACATTACCAGCAATGGGAAAAACCACTCTGTGGAATATATTAAAAAAAATTGGTTTCAAATTTGAAACCAGATGCAGATATCCATTACTTATTGAACGGACAGAAATAACTCTTTGGCGTCGTTGTTATTTAAACAAAATAAATAAATTTTAAAAATAGGGACGTACGATCTATTATTTAGACGAAACATGGGTCAATGCCGGTCATACCCATTCTAAAATTTGGAAAGACAACTTAGTTTTATCAGCCAGGCAAGCATTCAATAAGGGTCTTTCAGTTGGTTTAAAAAATCCATTAAGCAATGGCGGAAGATTTATAATAACACATATAGGCAATGAGGCTGGATTTGTCGAGTGCGGTTTATTGCTGTTTTCTTCAAAGAAAACGTTTACATTTCAAAAGTGGATGCAAAGTATTTTACCATTGCTGAAGCCAAACTCGGTAATTGTAATGGATAATGCTCTTTATCACTCCGTAAAACTAGAAAAAACACCTTCCAGTACATGGCGAAAACACGAAATTATAAGTTGGATAATATTATTGAAAACATACAACTAAATTTTACAGTTAACACCGGCTCTTCTGACGATTCCTTTGAAAAAATTTTATCAGAAGAAAACAAAACCTAAATTATTGTTACTATTTTTTTTTTTTAATTTTAAAATGTGTTATTTAGGAATTAGTTAATATGTCAGAACAACATAAAAATAACTTTTTAAATTTCAACGAGAGGAACCACACTCGCTGAAACTATCATACTGAAGACTAGATTCTCTCTTAACAAAAATTGATATTACATTAAAAAAAGCTTAACTTTAATAATTTAATTCAAAATGAATAATTAAAAAAAAATATAAATATGCTTAATTCTTTAAGTATTGATGTAATCATATATAAATTTAAACAAATAATTTTTAAGTGTATAAAAGCAGAATTGGTGTATTTTTTAGCATTATACACGTAAGTATAAAATTTTCTTTTTAATTCAGACAGATATTTATTCAGTTTGTTATGCTCAGAATGATTGAGCCATATGCTCGATAGTAAAAAAGAATCAAAATTAATCTTATTTGATTAAATTGATGTACAAATAAAATAAAACAATATAAAATATTAATACCAAATCTATGTTAATTTCGTAAGTCTGGCAACTTTGTTTTTTAACTGCTTTACTTATTGACGCAAAGTGACTTTTTATTTAATTTTAGGTTAAAGTAAATAAAGAGCTGTGTGATACTGACTTAATAAACCACTCCCATTACTGCAGTCTTAACGCTAACAGACTATAGTATTTGTAAATAATATCAAAGATTTTGGTATTAATTTTGATTGCAAATTAAATTTCATATCACACAGACATTATCATTCAGAAATTACTTAAACTGCTTGTATTTATTAAAAGAATAACTAAAAATTTAACCAATAAAAGTGATATATAATAGTTATGTGAAATCAATATTGTTTTTTGCCGGATTTTTATTTTTAAGCAAATAATATTTGACTAACTAAAATTCAACCAAGTTCACACTTTGCCAATCAGGTAATGTATAATGCTTACATATTAATTATAGTATATTTTTTTAGCTTTAATGCAAATAAAACTATTTCTAGTAATAGAGCAGTTTTTATATTTTAATATAATTATAAAGGGTGGTCCACGGGAGAGAAAAGTTTAAAAACAATTAGTATCTATAATAATAATAACTGTACATTAGTAAAACAAAAAATTCAATAGTAAAGTAGATAAAAGCTATTTGTATTTCTTAAAAGTTTGCATTATTGCATTGTTTGCAATATTTGAATGTTTTTGACCAAATTTAGTTATTTTTGATATTTAATAAAATTTAGACTTGCCAAAAGTTCTACACAATTCATATTAAAACGTCAGATTGACAACATTTTGGCTATTTTAAATTAAAGTTATTAGAAGTGTACATTGTTTACAATGAATGTTATAACAGCAGACCATCTCTGGTATGGAATAAGAAATGTGAGAAGATGTGGAAATTGATGCAGTTTAATTTTAGAAAATAAATTATTGTCAAAATTTCAGGTTAAGTGGAAGACCAGTGCTATAACCATGGCTAGAACTGAACTTCGCCTTTTTCTGTATAAATTATATTAGAAATAAAGACGCTATTATTATTATTATTATTATTATTATTATTATTATTATTATTATTATTATTATTATTATTATTATTATTATTATTATTATTATTATTATTATTATTATTTGCTTTTTAATCATTTAAGACCAACTTTTTGTGCGTTTTGATAATATTTTTGATGTTTTAAGCCGGATTTTGGTGTTTCTTGACAATGTAAAATTTTAAATTTTTTATAAAAAAAATTTTCAACTGTTTTGGCCAGATTTTGCTTAGTCTCATAATTTTAATATTTTATGACAAGATTTGTTTTTGACATTTTATAAATAGAACTTTATATTTTTTTTGCAATATTTTTATGTTAATTTTGATGTCGGATTTTGCTAATTTTGACATTTTATAAGAATTTTACATTTTGCAGTCGGATTTAGGTACATTTTTTCAATATTTTGATATTTTATTAGTTTTGAAGTTTTGTGATATTTTTTGATCATTTTTGGTTAAATTTTGGTTTTTTCTAAACATAAAATATGTTTAGAAAAAATGTTTCATAATTAGACTTTCATATTTTTTACTTTTTATTAATAGAGTTTTGCACATTTTAATAGTTTATGACTAAACTAAAAAAAATTACAAAAACCTTTCTTAATATTTTGCAGTAATGCCCAAAAATCTTAACTAAATTATTGCTCACAAAATGTTGAGCAGAACTATATTAAAAGCTCTGCTGCCATTTTCAACTACTTGTTTGTGAAGCAGGATTTTTCTGTTTTTTTCTATAATTTTCTATAAACTTAATAGTTTGTTTACGTCTTTTTTGCTCAAAAACATCAAAGTAATCACTAATTAATGATGATGTGATGCTGATGCTGATGCTATTTATAATATTAAATTAGAAAAATATTATAAGCCGTCAGCCAAAAAAATTAAAAAAGATTTAAAAGTCCCGTAATATTATCAATTTATTAAAAAATTATCATTTAAATATAAAAAAACTACAGGCCAATTTTACTGGTTTGGTGTTTTTGTAAATTATTTAAATATGCAATGCTGCATTTTTTAACCATTTTTTAATAAAATAATAATAAATATATACTTAAATTTTGGTCCAAATAGGAACTCAATGTCTGCAATAAACTTTTTATTAAAAAAAAAACAAACACCTGTAGTAAAAACTGCACAACAACTATATACGCTGATGATACTTTAATTTTGATCTTCAAAAAATATATTTGTAGATATGGTATAATTTTACTAAATAGTTATAAACAAACAAATTAATGTTTAACGCATTCTTCTTTTTTCCAGTGTCTTCTCCTCACAGTGGAAACAGGAAAGCGGTTGGCAAGCTTCCCTGTTTCCAAACCATTGTTGCAGGTTTAGCAGCCAGGAGAACTTTTTCCTTTCCAATTTCTTGTTTACTTTCTATTTTCTCTTCCATGATTAACTGCAGAAATTGGTATTTGTCATTTCGGAATATGTGTCCAAAATATCCTGCCTTTCTACGTTTCACCATCGTGAGTAGTTCTGCATCTTGGTCTATTTGCTTGAGTACTTACTTACTTATACTGTTGTTTGTTACTTTGTCTGTTCATGAAATGTTTAGCATCCTTTGAACAGCCACATTTTGAAGGCTTTGATTTTAATCATAGATAATACCTTCAGTGTCTACCCCTCGATTTCATACAATAGTACCGAGAAGACATAACATTTGAGGGTTTTTCACCTTATTTTAAGTGAAAGATCAATTTTGCATACTAATGGTTAAAGTTTTTAAAAAGTGGATCTGGTTATTTTAATTCAGTGTTTTGATGTATTTGAATTTTTGCACCCGTTCAATTGATTTACCGTTAATGGTTAGTGCATCGTTTTTTGCGCAGTTGTCTTTGCTAATAATTATTAATTTAGTTTTTGCAATGTTTATTTTAAGTCTATACTTGAAGCTAGTTTGTTAAACTTGGTCTGTAAGACACTGCAGTTCTTCGATAGTGTTGGCTAATGTCCCAGAATCATCTGCATATCTGATGTTATTTACTGGTCTTCCGTTTACTTTATATCTTTTGTGCATTTGTTTAGTGCCGTCCGGAATAAGTTCTCGGCATAGGTTGAACAGAAACGGTGACAGAATGCATCCTTGTCGAACGTCTCTTAATATTTGGAACTCCTCCGTTTGATCTTGCCCGACCTTAACCTGTGCTGTTTGGTTTCAGTATAGATTTGTGATGATGCGGATGTCTTTATTGTCGATGTTGGTTCTTTTAAGCAATTCAACTAGTTTTCCATGTATAACATTGTCAAATGCTTTTTTGTAGTCTATAAAACAAGCATAAACTGTGCGGCATTGATTTATACATTTCTGGATTAAAGCTTGCATGAAGAACAGTGCCTCTCTTGTACTAAATCCGCTCCTGAAACCAAACGGGTGTGTATGATATGTAAAAATATCTTCACCGCATGGCTTATGAAGCTAATGAAACGGTATTCATTACATCTCTTAGCGTTTGGTTTTTTTGGAAGAGTGATGAAGGTAGATTTTAGCCAGTCTTTAGGTATGCAGCTTGTATTGTATATCTTATTGTATAGTCGTAGTAGATGTGTTAAAGTTTGATCATTCATTGCTTTGGCGTTTAGTTTGTCTAGTTTAGATGCTTTTCTACTTTGTGTGTCTTAAATTGCTTTCCGTAGTTCTTCTTTGAGAATGGTCGGTCCTTCCATTGTAGTGTCCGCCTCAACTGAGATGTTTAGTCTGTCATCCGTAAACAGCTTCTCTGTATATTCCTTCCACGTGTTTATTTGATCTTTCTGCTCTACTATTAGTTTGTTGTTATTATCTATTAGTTTTTTATAATGGATTTTCTTATATGTATGTGTTATTTCTTTAATAAGTTTGTTCATGTTGAAGGAGTCAGGTTTATCGTGACATTTTTCTATTTCCCGACACGTTTTTCCGAGTTATGCTTCTCTCGTATTCGGATTTTTTTTTAATTTGTGTATTCAGCATTTTGTATTCCCTAGGATGGTACTTCTGTTTTTGTTGTTTTTCTATTAACAGTAAGATGTTATCGCTTATCCACTCTTGTTTTCTTTGTCGTTGGCACCAGCCTAAAGTTTGTTCTGCATTAATCTTCATTGTGTCTACTACTGGTTGTCATGTTTCTTCTACCGATATGATGTTGTTTGATATTGTATTCATCATCTTGATATCTGGATCCTTAAATGTGGTGTAGTCTAACTTTTTTGATGTTATTCTTGCATGTGGAGTTTTTAGAGAGAGCAAAATATATTGTTATACACAATCTTTAGAAACGCGTTTTTGTATTTAAGATCAAAATTGATAACGTATTTTTAAGAGAGTCAAATCAATAATTTTTTTTGCTTTGGAGTTATTAGACTTTCTTCTATGGCGTAAACGTTGTGAAGTTCACTTAAAAAATAAATTCAAAAAGAAGAAAAAGAAATTTAAGAAACTGCGTCATTTTTAATATTTTAAAAATTACATATTTTAGCAAAATACTGTCACTTTTAAAATATGGATTAATATTTTGGGGTTTGTCACCACATACAAAAAACGTATTAATTTCTTAAAAACAAGATGTTTGTACAATAGCTAATATTAAAAACACAGATAGTTGTTGCATATACTTTAAAAATTAATAATATTAACATTATTAAATATGTACATATATAAACTGGCTTGGTTTGCAAAACAAAACAAATGCATGGAAATTATCAAACTAATGCAGATTTTCATACTTTAAAATTGTACAAAGTTGATCATTCCTGCACACATAAGTCATATTAATAGTGTAAGTCTCAATACTATAGAAATTAAAATAATTTGTCATCTCACTAAAGTTTTGAAAATGCTACTATATACTCAAACTAAACAAAAATTTTCTAAGACAAAAATATATTTTAATTATTATGTTTGAATTAAAATTGAATTTTTTAGTGCAATTTTTGTCAAGTTTTTTTTCTGTCAAATGGAACTATGTTTTCAAGAGTTTTAACAAATCCAAAAATGTCATGGAAACCAATATAGCTGCCGGTTAAATCGGAAAACGGTCCAGGTAACAATGGTTTACAAAAATCTTTTTCTACTCCCTTCTATATATTGTCACTTTTATTAACGCCTAACTGAATGGATATGTATCATATATCCACTCTAGTGTGGATATGATATGCCGTACCAACCATAGAAACAAAAAATACAAATCACAATGTTTGTTTGATTACGTCGCTAAATACAAATGGTTTTTTTATTTGAAAAATGTCAAAAATAGATTAAGAACGTCTTATTATACAAACAAACAAAACTGACAAAACAAACTGTTATTATACAATAAAACTTAAAAACATTTTTAATTAAATATTTTAACAGCATAATTTAACCAAAATTATAGGTAGTTCTGAATTTGATAATTATGCGAAACGTCAGATCTCAAACATAACCTGAATTTATTTCAATATAAAATAATGTTAAATGATTATCTGAAAAGTTTTAAAATATTTTTTTATATTTTTATCAGTCGTAGAAAAAGTAAGCTGTACAACTCGAGTGGAATGCCCATATCGCACTTAGACGTTTGGAGCACTCCGCCTGCAGAGTCGTGCTCCAAATTCGTCTTCGTGCGATATGGGCATACTATCCACTCTTGTTATACAAAATACTATTTTTCTACAAAATTCTAGATGTAGCTTAAACATGGTTTTATAAAGTAAAAATACTATTTACAGCAATTTCTTTGTCACCAAAAAGATTAATGTGCGATATGTGTTTTTTGATAATGTCAAACCGTACTACTCACAAAAAAGTATTTTTTTTTCTGCGTAAAATTAAGAAAATTTGCAAAAACTCTTTGCAATATCATAAACGTACACAATATAACGTAACAATATTCAAGTAGGTAAGTTTTTATTTTTATCATCTTTTTGTTCTATAAATTTATTGATATGAATTTATTCTTATAATTGTTGATTATTCAAAAACCTAATAATGAAATCAATCAAAAAAATAAAAACCACAAAAAAAAATTATAAAAAATCTTAATTTACTGTTTTTTTTTTTTCATTTAATCTTTTTTAATTTGTTTTTTGATTAGTGATGGGGTTGGTGTAAATAGTGGTGTAAGGTCTAAGAGGATAAAAATGTTTGCTAAAGTGTTGACATAATTTATTCAGAAACTATGTTTTTAGATCTCCTGCACCTGCTTTCAAAACAATTTTCGTTTGCATTTTATAGGAAAAAAATGTTTTAAAATATTTTTCTACTTATACAACTGAAACAAATGTCAGGCACAAACTTCAATAATACAAAATATTTAAAGTAAAAATATTTTAAAAGGAAAATATCTTGCACATAAACCTGCAGAATCTGAAATGGGGAAATCAAAAAAATGTAAATATGTTCTTACTTATGTGTATAAAAAACATGTATATAAAAATGTATAATAAAAACTAAAAAAATTAATTAAAATAAACAAAAAACTCTTATAATATTAACCAGATACTACAAACGCTCCAGTCTAAATATTGCGCATTCAACATCAGGGCGGTTTTTTGCTTTGCAGAGATCCTTTCATAATAATACAAAATATTTACTATGAAATAATAAATTTTATTTTATTTTTATTTTACTTTGGAAACCAATTGACAAACTTGACATAACTTCATAATTGTTACAATTATGCATCCAATTAAAACGTTTTTTTACCTGCATTCATTTCATTCTATAAACATCTAAAATTTAAACTGTCTTTTTTTACTTTTTTTTATAAACACAAATAATTATCCATTTTTCTATTAAATATAAAAAAAAATATTTTAAATTATGTTATTAATATACTGCGTAGTAATATATGATAAGCCAAGCGCAAAATACCTTTTACAGTACTTAAAAATAAAATTTATATGCCAAACTACATATAAACAATATAGCAACAACACGCCGGATGATTTGAAGTTAATAAGTTAATCTCCAACAATTATGATAGGTAAGAAAGCGCAACAAATTTAAAAAAAGACGTTTCTAATTGTTGATGCAATTGTAAATTAATAAAAATTTAATTAAGTAATACCATTATGAACTGAAAAAAATAATCAAATTTGTAAAATAAGAATTGAGTTTATCGTACTTCGATAATTTTACTTTTCCAAAAACAAGCTTACACAATTATTAATTGATATTAATTTTCTGGTTCCAATCAATTTAATTAATCTAAATTAAATAGAAAATTAATTTATAAAAAAAGTAAAATAAAATATATACATACCTTATCACCATCCAATACCTGCGTGACAGATAATGTCGTTCGCTTATCAAATTTATATTATAATATGCCAGAAGCATACAAACACATTAAATGATTTAGGGCAAACATTAATAATACACATACAATATATGATTTACGATTTATATTTCATTCTGGGTTTTTGAAATAAATTAACTGTACAATTATGACAACATTTTGGTGCATTATATTGTTATTATTACACTCTTCCTATGGCTACAATGTAATAATAATGAACAATCTACAATAAAATACTGACTGTCTTTTAAAAATTATTTACACATGTACAAAATAACAAAAAAATCATATTTACATCAAATGGGGACTATCAAAAGAAGCAAATCCATCCGATGTTATTTTAGTAAAATTGTCGATAACATTATTACTAAAATAACGTTTTACAAAAATCATATTTTTTGTCGTCGAGTGAAATTCGAAATTGATAAAATTCATATCACTGATAAACAAATTATTATTTTTTGTGATAAACGTTATATAAAACCCGATACGGATTTATAGTTTCTTTTTTGGTCCGGTTATAAAATAAATCTAAAAAACTAAATAACAACGTCTTAAAAATCACAATTTGCACTTAAAAAATCTCTATAATATATTCTCTATTATTTACATAGTTATTATTTTGTTGTATTTTAAAGCGATCCCACTTTTAGTACCTAGGAATCGCTTCAAATGCTTTGGTTTTGTTTAAATGTTAATTATTTTGATGCCTACCACCATACTCGAGGGGGTTGTCCATGCATTAATGGGTGGGCATAAGATGGCATTACCATGTGAGAACCAGGTACTTGGATATTGTGTTCCCCTGGTTTTGGTCCACCACCTAAACAAGGTTTGCCGTCTCTTACTAAAACTGGCACTGCGACCCTTCTGGGGGATGGCATGTGACTGCTGTTTTGTTGTTCATGAAGACCCTTCTCGTGTTGAGCCCGTTTCGTTTTATACCTTTAATAAATATATTAATTTAGATATATACAATAATAAAAAGTAAATCAGATCAAGATGATTAAATAATGTAGAGATTAGAAATTAATTGGATATATTATCTTGAGTAAATATTGCGTTGGTCAAATAGGGCAAGGATAATTACCTATGATTCTGAAACCAAATTTTCACTTGTGTGGGTGTGAGTCGTATGATTGAAGCCAGGTGCTCCCTTTCCGGTGCTGAGAGATACCTTTGCTGCCTAAATCTCCGTTCTAATTCGTAGGTTTGAGCTTTCGAGAACAGAACTCTTCGTTTCCGTTTCTTATGACCGGAACTACTTTGCTGTTGATTTCTATCATCTTCGTCGTCCATATCCTCATCACCGGTATGGGTGCCGGGGTCGCTTTGCGTGCCAGCTCCTGGCGTTTCGGGTGCGGTTGTAGATCTTTCGGATATTGATGGACTTGTACTATCAGGACTTAATTGTTGATTGTGTTGTGATATAGCTGAAAAAAAAAAGAATAAAAGATTATTGATCGTGCTGGAAATAGACAGGTAGACAAATTGATCTATCCGTTAAGTCATTACAAGGGGTGATTTATTGATTAAGCGTTAGCACTAAAAAGGAAATTAACCTCGTTTCGATGAAAAAGATTGATAGCTATTTTTACATATCATGATTGCGTAATTTTATGTCTACACGGATCTTGCATTTATGTTGCGTTTTTATTTTAATGCATGGAAAATTTACAAAGTAATAAGGATATTAATGGATGCGCTTTATGTAAAGGTAACTTCATCCCCCTTTAAGTATGCTTTTTTATTTCGTTATATAATGGCATTGTTGCCGGAACAATAGCAAAACATAAAGGTGACGAGCAATGGCGGTTGACAAATGATTACCAGCAGCTGATATCTAATACAACAGCTGTCTTGAGGCGTGAACCCTCCGCCAATCCCTGCGGTTAAATACATCCCCCTGAATGACATCTAATAGTATCACACCCCTCCGTGTTAAAATGTCACAATTCGCGACGGTGATTTAAGTCTCGTTTATAACAATTTTATGGGGACCGCACGGGAATCAATTATAACACAATTTCTTACCTAATTCGGTTGGCAGGGCCCAATGTCGAGCTGACGGCGGTGGCAAGAGTGTTTGACCGGACGTTAAATCCTGCGGATTTGGTGGATACAACGGTTCCGGTGGTGAATCCAGACCCTGTTGGGCCCTGTCGTTAAGATCTAGGATGTCACTAATTGCAAAACTGGCCGGTTGTCTCTGGTGAACACCACTTGTCGCTTTCATGCTATCCAACAATCTGGAAATATAAAAATACACTGTTAAAATTATATCCATTATAATTGTGGTAAACTTAATAAAGATGAATCTCAACTTACATATACATTTTAGTATATTATTTTTCTAACTTAAGACTTGTATGGAGCTGCAATGTTCACAGCTCCGCAATCAATTTTAAACTAACTGAAGATTGCACTTGCTCCCCATATTTAAGCGCCAATAAGATATAGAGTGGTTAATCCTTAAGCCCATCAAAAGTTCCTCATTTGCATAGGTAATAGTCGGAAAACCCGATAAAACATTAAAGAAATTTTAGGCAAGTTCCAGGCAAGTGCATTATCCTCTTAATATTATGACACCTATAAATGGTTGCGGTTGCAACCAATTTTCTTCTTATATTTATAAACCTTTATAAAAAAATCAACCTCAAATAAGTTGAATTATTTTTAATTTTTACAAATTTTACTTTCAAATATAATGGTTTGCAATAATTATTTAATTGGTATTACAATTATTATCCCAATAATAGTGACAGATTGCATTTTGATTAATTATAAATTTCATATACTCTAATTTATTATATATTAGAAATTTAGATCGAATAGATTTTATCCTAATTATTGTATCAAATTTTTCAATGCTTTTATATTAATAACTTGATAGACATTTTTAGTAATTTATTGATTTAATTGCATTGGTGTTAAAATTAAATGATCCAATTTAAATAGTGAACAATTATCGCAATTATATCAAACTATAATCCCATGGGATTACCATTAGTTTAACCATTTCATCCCCAATACGTAAAGAGAAATGTAATCTTCTACCTTTAAAGCTTATAGAAGCTTCAAAGTCAGTAAATGTTCTAAAAGTAATTGTCGGGAAAAACCGAAAAAATATTAAAAGAATCATAAAATTAAATTATTGTAACAAGTAAAAATTTATTTAATTTAAATAGTGCCGCTTGCGTAGCGATATTATTAAAAGTAAAAATACAAAACACATAAAAAACATAACTTTCTAATTACTGTTTAAAAACATTTTAAGAAACAATGCAATATTTTGGTAATTACATGACAATTTATAAGATATTTTAAAAGAACAATTTATATTTTGTATATTATATTATAAGTTTGCTTCAAATATCTGATGAACAGTTTTTAAAAACCTGATATTCTTAGATATAACAAAAAAAAATTAATAATCAATTATTTTCAGAACAAGTTGAATAATTTACATTACTTAAACGCTATTGAGTATTGTAATAAAGCTTATTAAAAAACAAGATTTCATTATTTAACACATATCGTAATAGAATCATTACGATACAGAACATTTGATTTTTATTTAACGTGTATCGTAATACAGTTATTACGACACAGAACTTTTGATTGAGCATTTTGATTTTACTAAACTATTTCATTATATCTTTAAAATGTGTGTTATAAAACTCGTTCTTTAATATACTATTATTTCATATTTATATACATATTTATATTTATTAATAATTACACATATTACATTGTCACAGTAGTGGGTTTGAATATAAAAAAGCTATCAACTAAGTCTTTTCTGCCTTAAGATTTGAATCTGTTTGTAAATTTAATACAAAGTCACATTTTCAATTCAACTTTATATTAAAAAAAATAGATTCTTAAGCGCTTCAGATATAATATATTTTTTGTTTTATTTTAGATTAAATTTAATTTAGTTTCTGATTAAAATATCAAAATTGATAAAATAAATATACTGCTTGATCTATTATAAAATCAATTCGGCGTTAAATAATTAATCCCATATAATAGGATTTAGAATGGATGATCCCTTTCCTTGTAAGTTTATCAAAGAATCCTTAAAGATAATAGGCGGAAAACCCAATATAACATTACAGAAAAATTTATACAATATAAAATGAATCAATTCTTAAATTTTAATCAATCTCTTAATGCGATTAACCATTTCAATGTATAAATAATAAAACAAACTATTTATTGTGTTTATAAGCATAAAATTATTAATTCAAAACTGTCGTTCGCCATGATGCAATGTCAAGTCATACAACACACTAAAACAATTATCTATGCTTGACTTTTAGCCACTGTGAATTATTTCATAATTTCAATTTCAATTTGTTTTAACTTTTTAAAACAATTGTTATGTCGTACAGCTATTAACTTATTGTGTTCTAATATTTGGCTTGTTTTGTATCAAGAAAATAATAAATTGTTTTGTTGCTGTAGACTTGTATCGATTGCACTTTTGTACTTTGCGCCAATACTAGTTTCATTGAAAAATTACACGTAAGACTTTACGAAATACAAGAAAAATAGTTGATAATAATATATGTTAATCACCATAAAACTTATGCTACATTACGGCTACAATCATAATCAGTTAATAAGACTCAAACAAAGTATATTTGGAATGGACAAAGCTCTGCCTACAAGTTAAAACATTGTCAAACTCAAAATAGAACCCAAATCTAGATGAGCAGATATCTAGTTTATACACAAATTTCATTTTAACAACAATAATCCATTTTTTCTCAAAAAAAAAAAAAAAAAATAATTGCGAGCTAGTAATAGTATGCGAGTAAATATTGAGTAAAAAATAAGTAGAACGCACCAAAAATTGTCAGAAAATGACACATTTGTTGCAAATGTTGTGCTCGTGTCTGTCGTTAGCAAGGCCGTCACAAGGGGCACAGCCGCTTGTGTGCAAAACTAAAAAAATATTCTCGTTATAAGTAAAATTTAACAAAAAATAACGCGTCCAAAAATCCAATATATAGCTTAACATTCTCACAAAAAATGTAAATTGCACAAAAAAACTAAATTGTTGGGAAAATTAACCAATGCGTTTATTGTTTAAAACACCAATTTAGTGAGCAATTCAATTAAAAATTTGCTTTAGTATTTTTTCTTGAAAGTGTTTCATGAAACCCTTAAAAAAATTCTACAATTTTTTAGTTTTTTTGTCGTTTTTTAACTTTTTTTGTTTAAAAATCGTAAATCGTAAATTTAAGTTAAAAAAAATCTAGTAAAATCAATCAGAAATTTTTCGTAGAATCCAAATCTGGCGCCATTTCAAGTCTATACTCTGTCTATAAACGGCAAAAGCTTTTTGTTCTCAGTGAGCTGGGCAAAAAGAAGCTTCTTTTAGATTTTTTTAACCGCCGAAGTTGACGTATTTTGTTGTAAGTAAGTTGAAAAATATAATTTTGTTTTTGTATTTGGGTTTTAAGAATCTAAAACTAAAAAAAACTGCAAAAATAGGTCTATTTTTCAACATTACTCTTACAAATACACATTTAGCAGCGTTCAGAGAAACTATACACCAAATATTATTAAAAATTTGAGTTTTACAAACAATTCTACATAGAAAATAGTCAGTGTCGTGCTTATCTGGCGTAGAAAAACCTATCTAGAAAAAAATTGTATATAAAATTTTTTCTTTACTTTAAAAATATTATTTAAAAGATTATTTGGCTTATATTTTTTTAAGTTCGATTCAGAAGTTTAACAAAAACATCTTTTGTGGTTTGAACCAAATTTAGGCAATTTTACATTTTGTTTGATAGTTTTTGCGCTTTCGGCACAAATTTAGACTCGATCTATCG
The DNA here is from genome assembly GCA_963932245.1 of Tachinus rufipes. Taxonomy (NCBI): domain Eukaryota; kingdom Metazoa; phylum Arthropoda; class Insecta; order Coleoptera; family Staphylinidae; genus Tachinus; species Tachinus rufipes. The sequence goes on along the minus strand of OZ010745.1, from coordinate 41,034,414 downwards.
GCGCCAAAATTTGAAAATTTTATTTTTTTCAGCATTCAAACACTAATCCGCCGGGCTTAAAACTTAAAAAATAATAATAAAAAAAATTTTAAACCACCCTCACTATGTTTATAATAATTTTTGTAAATATGAAAAAATAATTAATTTTAAACGCATTTTTTGCCTGAAAATTTTGTAATTTTTTTTTCTTCTAATAGACATTTTTAAAGCTGATGGTCACTACACTAACTTATTCTATGTAAAATTTTCCTCAGAATTTAAATTTTTAATAATATTTGGTGTATTGTTCCTCTGAGCGCAGCTAAACGTGTATTTGTAAGAGTTTATGTTAAAGAATAATCTTACTTTTGCAGATTTTTTGCGTCAGATTTAGGTTTTACGGAAAATTTCTGACTGATTTCAATAGTAAAATTATTTTTTTGAGTTAAAATTGAGATCTTTGAACAATTTTTATAGTCTTAAAGTAAAAAACGACAAAAAAACTAAATAAAATTTAAGATTTTTTTTTTAGTTTCATACTCTCATGAACCAATCAAAAGACTAATAAGTTATAGAAACAAAGAAAAAATACTAAAGCAAGCAAGTTGCAAGTTTCTCGAAATACATGTTTGTTGCTAATTTATTTTAATTTTAAGTATTGCGTTTGTTTTCTTACATTGTCACTTTCTTATGAACCACACCCGTAAAACAAGTAAATTAAAATTAAATAAATCATTAATCTTAAACAAAATTTATAAATGAAACGTCAAAAATAACAAATCCAGAAAAGCAACTGTAAACATATAATTTCATACTTAAATTTAGCAATTTTATAGTTACTCAGCACCAACCAAAAAATTAAGAACTAATACACTCGCTTATGATTAGTGTACAATTTATTACCAACAAGTCTTTATTAGTTAAACATAATGGAACAAAATAATAATAATTTCCTTTCAAAATAATTTCACCAAAAAGCTAAAGCTAAAAAGTTAATTATAAATTAAAGTGAGCTTAATATTGTACTTTGAAGCACTTTCTTAGAAACTAGTGTTTCCAGTATTACATTATTGTCATTTTTTATTATTTATGCTTTTTCTAAATCCTAATTAACTTAATTTGCTTTTTTAGAACAAAATGTAAAACATATTTTTAAGATAACAACAAATATATTATAAAAATAAGCATTGATTTACAGTTACATTAAAAGAATGTACAAAATTGCACAAAATAAAATGCCATTATCTAAACACATCAATTTAACATTATTCAAAACAATTGACACAATTAAAAGTTAGAAATATTTTGCAACGTAGTACATTTGTCAGTTGGGTGGGCAAATTTTACAAATAAATATAATTATTGTCCTTATAAATTATGTAATCAACAAAACTATTGCATTTTAGATAAAAAAATATCTACAAAAATTTGCTGTTTGATAATGAGCAATTTGTAATGAGTAGACCACTTTTTTAAGTGAAGTTATTGTAATTAGTAAACGTTATTAACAAGAAAATATTTTTAATCAAAACAAAAAATTCTCACACAAAAATTGTTAAACTCATATATAACGATAATCTTGTTACCATAATAATTAAAAATGTATCCAATACTATCAGTGACAAAAATAGAAACGGCAAATGCAGGCATTTTGAATTGGAATTTGGAATGCGTCGCCAAAATACGTCTGAAAAGTATGTTATATGCACCCTTTTAGACGCTGATACTTTTCATAGACAAAAAATTTATCATTTAATTGTATATATTTTTCGAGATCCATATTCTACGGCACTATACTCGCAAAAGAATCCGAGCTTAGCTTGTATACAGATTTAGAACCACCTAGGTTTGCTGAATCCGCGAGTAAAAAAAACCTTTTTTGTCCAATCAAGAACTATTAAGCCCTAATTATTCTTAATTATAACAAAAAATGTGGTTTTCTTTTAAATTTATTTAAAGTATTCAATACTAAATTTTGGAATTGGTTATAGATAGATTAAATTCACAATTTGTTCATTTTTAAGCAAATAGAATATTTTATTAGGTTCCCAAACTGCTGAAGTGGACATTCCACAGGGTAGTATACTTGGACCTCTGCAGTTCGTAATACGTTTAAATAAAATACAAAAAACATTCTATGTCTGCTATTTAGTATGCGGTTAATGTGATCAAAAATGCAATTATGTTGATTTTTTTAAATTGTAGCATAAAACTGATAAAACAAAAATACAAATAAAGCATATAAATGTATTATAAAATCATTTATTTATTCTATTAAAATATTGCTTATTGTAGGTTTCACAAAAATATTTTCTGCAAATAAAAGTAACAAACTAGATCAAATTTAATTACTAAAAATGTATATTACCTAATATAGAACGCTATATTTCCTTGAGTTTTAGAAAACAAACTGTTGAAGCTGCATGAAAGTAATAACTACATATTTATTTTATAAAGCCATAACATTTAAAAAATAGGTATTTCAAACAGTATATAAATAATGAAAAAAAAAATCGTGATTATAATGTTAACGTACTATGCATGATATTTATTTTAAATAATATAATTAAGTTAAAGAAACAAAATATACAAAAACATGAGAAAATTTAATGAAAATTATTACAAGTATAAATGTGACGTTAAACGAATAATCCGTTATTTAAACGTTTAAGCCTCCAATAGGATTTAGAATAGATTATCACTTTCTTTGTTTCCCAAAGTTATTAGGCGGAAATTCCAAACAAAAGTATTACAATTTTAATTTTTGATTTACATGTTATTTGTTGTATGTGTATAACCTACAACAATTAGCAAATTAAATAATTTTTTTTTCTAATCGGCAAACTGAATTTACAAAGAAAGAAGAAATAGAAATACTTTATTTATAAGAAAAATAAATTATTGTTTATTCTGTAATATTACCATCAAATATATTTCTTCAACATTACATCCATTTAAATAATGCAGGTATTAATTTTATATTAGTTGAAAACAAATTATTTAATTTTTTTATCATTTAATGCACAAGTAATAATTTCATTAAAAATTTAATTTATTTTTTGTCTATCTATTAACAGAACTGAACTAAAAAAATTGGTGGATATTCTCTTACTACTTGATCGGTTATCAATTAAATTTAAAATGTTTCGATACAACTAATTAGTTTATAAAACTCACCACATTTAACCTCTATTTATTTGATACCAAAATGTTTTGTGTGATCTAATGTTTTTATAAATCATGTTTTATTATTTCAAATATAAATAGTTCATGCAATTGATGTGTCAAAATCATAATTTAATAAAATTCCATTTCTATTTAAAATAATAAATGAATAAATCTATTTCCTAAAATTTGCCGGAACTGACAAAAACCCGAGGAGACACGCTTTAACAATTTTATTTTTGTATTGACGTGTCTATAAAGTTGTGCCGGTTTATTGGGGGTGTTTAATGACCATAAAGTGCGTCTCTTTTACGCACAGGTATCCCTCAGGTGACAATAACGCAAATCCTCCGTAGTGAGGAAAAGTCACGTTCGGGACAAGTGCATATAACCAATAATAAAAACACCTGAAATATATCTTGATTATCTGACTTTAGTAAAACATTCATTCATCCTTTTCACGGTGCCGTATAATAGTCTGGGAAAAACGTGCAGAAATAATAAGCTTACCAGATGAGTAAATGTTTTCGTGCATGTAATTTTTTAAGGTTTACAAGATTTAGCGAGTTGAATATGAAAGCGACGGAAAATGTTCAACCCTTTCGTATTCATAACAAAGAAAAAAAGTATGTAATAGTTTGTTTAAGAACAAATTTGTTTATGCTGCATACATATTTAGTAATAATAATAATACTTTCAGTAAATTGATGATAAAATTGAATTAATAAATAACAATATTAAAATGTTTTGCTCATTATCAGTAACAAATTATTATAATAATTTGATACAAACTTCTAGGGGGTATATTAGATTATTTTTTTAACTAATTTGGTAATTTTTTTTCAAATTTGATTTTTATCAAAAATTGTTTTAAAAAATGTTATCAAACTAATTTTATTTTTCTGTATTCTGTACTTTTTGTTTATTTAACTCGTATTTTGTGTGTTAAAGATGAAACTAACCCTGGTAAAGCTGAACGTATCGCCGCCGCCGATTGACACCAGGCTCCTGGAAGTAGAGCCGGTGCCCAAGGATGCAGCAGGAGCGGTGGCCATGCCAGAAACGGTGGCGGAGGCGCCGGTATCGGTGACATTCTCACTTCGGCTTTCGCGGCCGGTTTCGTTATTTCCCCGTCTTCAGCCACTTTTGCAAATTTCACAACAAACACTTTTTAAAATACTTTTAAATAAATTTCACGATAACCACAGAGCGTGCTCGCACAACTACAACTACCCGGAAGAACTCTTCGGCTGTTTTTAAGTGGTGAGACACGCGAATGTACTTGAGGCCTTCTGGAGGACCACTGAAGAGTGCTAAAGAGTGGTTCTTCACTCGATGGTACTCTTAGGCTCTCACTATGCTACCAATAAGAGAATACTATGCAAGGGGTGGAGTATAGCCGACCAATGACTGCAAAGCTCCGCAACGGTATCGACCAGTATTTTTGCCTTAGAATGTGAACAGTCGCTCTTTAACGAAAGTGTATCCTTTTAACATATAAAAGGATTTTTTTCTGAGGGCACTTAAATGTACTTATACATACAGATATCATAAGTATAACAAGATTAGGCCATTGAAATATTCTATAACGAATATGCTAATTTTTTAAATACAATGTAAATGGAACGAAATAATATAAGGACCCTTTATTGCATGTCTCAAGTTCATAACAAAATAATTATTGAATATTTGAACAAATAGCTTTTAGAACTGTTTACTAAATTTATAACAATTTGGCACGGAAAAATACTTGATGATTATATAGCTAAATTGACATTCTTTATGATCATTGTAGATATTATAAAATTTCTTAATTCGTAATAATTAAACAAAAAAATATTGTATTAACATTTAAAATTTACAATTTTTTTAACGCAACATATTTAATTTTAGAAACTTTTTTAAATATTTTTCTTTGTTTAATTTTAAATTGCAATATATTTCAAGCTTTGACTTTATTAAGAATGACACAAATTTGCAAAAAACATAAATATTTGCAAACTAATATTTTGATGACAATTTTTTTGTGCATCAATTGTCTAACGGTCTATGTAATTTTTTTTTTTTAATTGAAATTTTTATCTGTTTTAAAGTATCAATAAAAAATAAAAAAACTAATTTTTTATTTTTAATGTTTTTCACACTTAATTTATATTTTGTAAATTTAAATGTAATTTATTTAATAACAGAATTCTATAGTACTAGAAAATCGTATATTTTAAAAGTATAAAACCAGTAGCTTTTACTATGTAATATTACAGTTTTTTTTTTAACTTAGGCATATTAACTGTTAATAAAATAGTTTAAAATAATCAAACGTAATTTTTGTAAAAATTTTGCTTCAATTTACATTTTTTTCTGACATATTTTTTTGTTGTAATTTGGGCTCATAGACAACAAATATTCTCAAAGTAGTAGTTTTACTAAATTCTTTTTCTTCCTTTCAATTGTTTTCAGTAAATTATGCTTTGTAGTGCTACAAATCAAACTTGTCACAATTGAAAAAAAAAACTGTTCAAAAAGTACGAGGTTTTGTTTTTGGTAATGGATGTTTAGGAATTGTAGTTTTGATTGCTATCTATAGCTTTAAATACAGCAAAAAATATCAATAATAAAAAAGTTAGATAATTTTTTTTATAATTATAAAAATAGTATCAAAAAAGGCAGTAGACCCAAAGAAGATCCGTGAGAGAATGATGCATGGTTTGAAGAAAATAACTTGTCAAATTTTTAATAATAATAAATTATTTATTGCCAGATTTAAAACATTAAAATGAGGCAAAAGATTGTAGGATTAGTTAAGAATACAAAATAAGATAAAATATATATATGGCCATGTATGAGTCAAGTGTACGGAATGATTTTTTTTGCTCAAACCACGTAAAATGCTTTTCTCTACGTAAATCCTGATTATGTGAATTTTTTAGATTTTTTCAGTAAGCCATTTTCGAGTAATATGCAATCAAAATTTAAAAAAAATGATTTTTTTACGTTATTTTACTTTTTTTGATCGTTCGTAACTTCTCAGGATTGAATTTTTAAGAAAAACTTATAAAGAACTTTATTCTTCAAAATTGTTCAAAAAATGAGTTTTTTTTTTTTAATTTTGCGGAACTTTAAAAACAGTTTTTCTTAAAAAAAAAATAATGGGTATTTTCTTATTTTTTTTCAAATATGGATTAAAACATGCTTTTATATGTGCAAAGATACCACAAAAATACTTAAAAATTTAAAATTTAAGCCTTTTTTTATTTTTTAATTGTTTGTAATTTCTCAAGATTGCATTTTTAGAAAAAAAATAAAGAATAAGTTTTCACAGCAAAATATTTTTTTCCTTAAATTATGAAAATTTTGCAGAAATTTAAAAAACAGTTTTTTTTTAAGATAAAAATTATTTTCTTTATTCCTCAAATATGAATAAAAACGTGATTTTATATATTTGAAAAAAAAAATACTCATCTTCAAAAAAAAAACCTGTCTTTTAAAGTTCTGCAAAAATTAAGAAAACATGTTTTTGTTTGTGAAAACTTATTCTTTGGACAATTTAAAAAAAAAAACATCTTATAATTTTTTTTTTTGAGAAGTTAAACACGATAAAAAAATATTAAAAAAAAACAAATAAAACTCGATTTTTTTCAATTTTTGATTGCTTATTACTCGTAAATGGCTAACTGAAAACATCTAAAAAAAAAATCATTATCAGCATTCATGTAGTGAAAGACATTTTGAATAGTATCAGCAAAAAAAAATTCATTCTGTACACTTGACTCATTGGAAAAAAGCCTACAAAACATTTATTTTTTGTTATTTTATGATACTTTAACTTCTTTTTTTTTATTTAGCCATCCTTAGTTTTTGCGTAGACCGTAGTTTAATTAAATTTTTTTGAATTACTTTTTAAAATTTTGCATTTGCACTTCTCAAAGATTGGTTTTTGGTCAAAAATGTTAATTTTTATATACCACTGTTTATTTTTTTTTAAAGTTAACTAAATATTTAATATCTTTATTAATTTGTTGTTCAACTGAAGACATCATGTTAGCTGGAAATAATTGATTCTATTAGGTATCATCTGCTTAAAAGTGATACTTACAAAAATTTAAAATTTTTAAACTATTATTGTAGGTGTATACAAATTTTTAGACAAAAACACCCTGTATATGATTTACAGTAAAGAACCTAGAATTAATCTTTACGGTACACTAGGCGTAACTTCTAAACGATTAGATAAAACATTGTCAAGCTGCACACGCTGAAATCTATCCGACAAGTATAATCTAATAAGTTGACATGCTTTTGTATCCAGTCTTATGTAAATCAAAATAGCCAACATCAGTCGATGATTGATGATGTCAAAAAGCCTACTATAATCCAACAATACACATACCGTTACTTCTTTTTTTGTCTGTAGCTTTTAAAATATCATCCAATATACATAAAACTGCCGCAGCATAGCTATATCCAGATCTATATTCATATTTTCAAAATGATTCGTAGCTGATGTTCAATGCATATTTCAAAAACTTTAGACAGCGTTGGTAAAATGTTAATTGGTTATAGTTCAGTTATATCTGTGATTAAGTTAGATTTTAGCAACAGAACAATAGGAACTTCTTTTCTTGAACTTGGTACTTTGTTAGTATCATTAATAATATGCGTAATATAATCAATAATTAAAAAAGAAGCAATGCTAAACAAACAAAAAATTATATTGATCTGTTGCACTCTTTTTTAAATTACTTAGAATATTGCTGACAATAATGGTATTAACAAAAATTTGCTCAAAAAATTACTTTTAAAGTTACTATTATAAAATGATTCTAGATTGACATTTGTAGTAAAGTTACAATTATTAATAAAATGTTATTTTAAAATATTGAGGTCAGAAATATGAGATGGTAACACAAATCTTTTTTCTTGCAAATATTCAGCTTCTTTAGTGTGACAATGTGTGGCTTAAGTGTTACTTCTTATGCTAGGAATACTGAGTTGAAATGCTACTCTGCAGTATATTATTTGTTAATTTGTTGAACGCTTTAACTACTGTGGCATTTATAGTTTCAGCAACAAACAAATTTACAAACATTAATCATCTTGCCTCATTTAGCACTTGTACTTGGGAAGACCTTCAGCATGCTAGAACCAGCTTGGTGAAGTCGATAGATTATAAACACGCCAATTTTATTTTTTCAGTTTTATTATTTTTTTCCCAAAGTCATATTTTATTGTTTTGATTTTTCTTAAATTAAAATTGTTTATAGTATTCAAAGTGAACACCCAACTTTGTTCTGCAATACCAACAATATACATTGCCTCTTAGTTATAACAAATCGTAAATTAAATTCCAGTTTCTCTGATAGAAATTTTTCTTAAAATTTTATATGTATTTGAAGCATCGACTAAAAACTTTACTAGGACAAAATATTGTACAATATGTTAAAAAATGGTCCAACATGTAATTTATTTGTTATCACAAAATTAAAGTTTTAATTTTTTTATAACTCTGGTAGGTTCTGTAATTAATCAATTGCTCTAAATAAAGAAAAAATATTTTTTGAGGGTCTATAAGCAATGACAAAATTGATTAAAAACAAATTAAATTGTACTTGTAGCCATAATTGTTCTAAAAATAGTTCTGATAAAATCAATATTGGTCTATACAGAATACACAACTAACTCAAATCTTGGCGCATAATTTGTCGCAGGTTCAAACACCAGCTCCGGCAGAAAACTTTAAGAAACTATTGCATTTATTAATTTAAGACATTAGTCTAATATATAGTATCCATTTTAACCATAAATACATTTAATATGAGAGTGTGAGTGAACAGATACTAATCCAGTTGACCCGATAACATACATATTATCAATGTTATAATGAGATATTTCAACATAAAGTTTATTTCTAATAAAGTCGTATACTTTGCTAATAGTATTATTTTCCAAGGTTTTAAACCATTATTTATTTCCAATTCTTGAGATCAGTTTATAGTTTTAATTTTTTTTATCAAATAATTATACAAAACAGGCCAGCAAATTAATTCATAATGATCCAAAGTATAAAAAACCTCTAAAAGCACAAACTAACAAAATGATATATAAAATTGAGCTGCCAAGTAAAAGTTTTTGTTAAAGAAATAAAAGTGTTTTTTTTTACATAAAGATTTAAAAAATTGATGACACGATAGATTACCAAACTGCTTAGTCCCAAACAAAAACTGTGTAAACAACAAATTAGCAAAAAAACACACAACAATGGTTTATGCAATGTGTACATAAAAGTTGTCTACCACAAAGCAAAATTTAATTTTATGCGCAAGAAGTGATAGCCACAGTTGTATAGGACGTTATACAATTTTTTTTAGTTGAGTATGTGGCAAACAAAATTACAGTAACAAGGAATGTCTGCAAAAACACAACTAAAAACTTAAAAACAACTATACATAAAAAACACAATTATGCTCAAAAGACTGCACAACCATTGCATGGTGCATAAAACACAAACTGTTCAAAAAGTAGTCAATGTGGTTTTAAGAAATTACACTTCAGTCCCGACTTGCCCAGTGAGTCGTATTTTGCAGTATAATTTTTTCATAAGCAGTGTTAGTGTTAATGGTTTTTATGTTGAAAAATATACTAGAAAACCCAGCATAAGTCATAAATTTGTGACTTGGTACATCAGACAAGCAAAGTGTGTTTCAACCAACAAAAACAAAACATTCAATGGTAGAAACGGTAAAAATTTTACTACCACGCTTCTCAAATTGCGTCAAATTTTTGGTAATCAAAACTTTCCAAGTGCATTAATTCTGAAGAAAATAATCATGTCAAACCAAACGTATCACTTTTTGATGTGGATTTTGAACTAAATGCATCATTAGACAACTTTTCTCCAAAAGCGCTGCCAAAACTACACAATTAATTAATGGCAAACGGTATTAAAAAATTATAACCCAGTTTTTTGTGCTTTAAATAAATGGTATAGAATTCAATGACATAATTTCAACAGGATGGTGCCACTGGTGAAACAATGACATTACAGCAATTTACAGATTTAACACATTTGAATTTATGTCTTACTAACACTGTATTACTAAAATCAAGCCATAATTATACTAAACTGCGTACAGCAAAGTAGACGTTTATAATTAAATAAAAATTTAGGTTTAAAAAAAACGCGTATGCACAAGCCCAACGATTATTTCGTTTTTCAAGATTAATATTTAAAAAAAATGTTTTATTTAAAGTTTAAATAATTTGCTTTTGTTAAGACACATTAGATATGTAGTTATGTAACCTATATACATTAGTTAATTATTTCAAAATTAATCTACCCAATTCTCTATGCATATTGCTAGATAGTAACATTGTTGTCAAGCAAAATTGCTAATCGTTAATATTTACCAAAAAACGTAACAAAAACGTAAAATTTGTATTTTATAAGTTTTTATGTAGCAAGATTGCTAACGCCTCCTGAAGTGATAACATTTTATATTGTTAGCATGCAATATTTGTTAAAATGAGAGTTCATATTGTTAGCAAGCAAAATACATACATCTATAGATCTTATTTCTAGCCATATATTAAAAAAAAAATAAAGCTGAGTAACACAAAAATCTATATCCAACACTATATATCTGGCTTACTTCTAGCAATGTGCACAGAAAATTGCTCAAAATATAACATTTTACTGTAGAATATCATCCAAACTAACACAATATAATGAGTAAGCTACACACATAAATTCACCAAAAACCAATTTTAAAAATTCTGCCTGACAAGACAGAAAACGAAACTTGTAAAAGATCCACAATTACATTAGTTATTGCTATTTGTTTCGCAAATGTAAAACGTTTGCTACATTGGTGCTGAAAAAATATTATCTATCAAAAACATCAAACTCAAAATTTCAAAGCTATATGTAAAACAGATCTGTCAAAAGTTTTCAAAACTAAAAAAATACTTTTAATTTGTTTAATTGCATTTTGTATGTACAAAGTTTTTTGTAAAAAATATACTATTAAATAATTACTTCAATCTTATGCAAATTATCTATGTTTATAATTTGAGACACGTACACTAGTGTTTCAAGTTATGCAACCCTCATCAATATGTCCAGCTTCTCACCATTTGGGAAGATCATTTGCATTAGTTTTATACACATTTGAATGCATTATTATTATTGTAGATTTGCATATAATAATATATTTTTATTTTTCAATTTAGTCAATCAAAAGAATAGTATTTAAGAAAAAGACTATGAAAAACTATTTTGTTTATTAAATAATGTCGTTTTTTTTATTGGGTCATATCTATTGCTAACAAAATTCTAATATTTTATATACTAGCAAGAGTGTGATTGCTTTAGTTTTGTATTTTAAATAATTTTGTTATTTATCTATGTACTTTACAATACATAAAATTTTAAATAAATATTTAGCATAAATGTGTATGTAGTTTATGAAAAACATAACCCATAATACATTTAACAAAGTATTATTTTATAATATTAAACTATATTTTTTTTATGTATGAGTTAAGTTTTATAGTTCAACATTAAAAAATCAAATCAAAATTTTTAGGTAGGCCAAAATTTTCAAAAATTGAAAAATACGTATTAACAATATTATAATTAATCATCTACAAACTAATGACATTAAGTTTGTATTAGTGCCTACTGCTAAATCGTACAATTAATCAATTAAAAGTGCAGCTGTTTAAATTATATAAAAAAATGACATAATAATTTATTAATAGTATCACCTCTACATACCATCGGTTGATAAAATAAACACAAAATTCTTACTCTATTTATACAATAAAGGTATTAAGGGGTGACAATATTCAATATACACTACCCTAAAAAATAAACCTGGCCCGGTAACTTTTTGTATCCTTGTTAAATCCGCTACCCTTACTCTTTATATTAATACAATTTATTTTTTGTTAAATATATTCCCATTTCCGATAATAATAGTGAGCTTATGTAATCTCGCATTCACATATACAGGGTGTGTCGGGCATTGTTGCGTGAGTGTGTAGTGGTCATCAAAGCACATGAGGGCTCTCATGCCTACCATAAGAGGAACTCTCAACCAATGAAGTTCGCACTCCCACGCCGGTGTTTAGAATGTGAAGCAACACGGTTACGTCGCACAGTCTCTTTCTAACCGTGGAATACAAACATACGACACGGGTATGGATTAGATTATTAAATGCGACACATAAAAGGGTAATAATCGACAAGTGAATTATTGCGGTGTTTAATGGTCGGAGCATATTAAACGCGACATATTGACGATGAAATATTAATTTACTAATTAAATTATTGTTATATTTTTACTAAAATAATAATTTTGAATTAATTCAACAATTTTTTTTTATATTATTTTTTGTTGGCGTGTGGAAATTTTTATTAGCTACAAACAGATTTATCATTCAAATAATAACCACAATTATGTTTTTATGCTAAATACATAGTAATATATTGACTTATAATTTTTTTTTTAAATATAATTACATTACTTCAAGTTTTTTATTTACTTTAGTACTATATTATATGCAAAAGTAAACTATTACATTTCTATCAAGATACTATAACTATATATTGGGCATACATAAATATTTAATTAAAACATTGCTGCATTAAATATGCTTATATGATAAGAGTATTATCAATATTACCCTGGCGCATTCACCATTAATTATATAAATGCAATTAATTTGAATAATGATGAAAACAATATAATGCATAAATTAAGTTTTTTTTTTTTTCATTTTGCGTCATTTTAATAATCAATAAAGATACTTACGTATATTGAACATCATTTCGGTAAATATTCGGATCGTTATGGTCTAAGGTATATTGTAAAGGTGAACTGTAAGAAAAAACAAATATTAGCCATTTTATAATCTGCATAAACAAAATAAATAAACAGAAAAGTTCAAAGTGAGAGCCGGCTGTGTTTGATTTTAAGATCAATGACAAAGAGGAATGCAAACTTAACGCCTCAAATTTTGTATAAATAACTTTATTATTGCAATACTTCATAAATAAATACTTTTTTACAATCTATTCGAATGAATAAAAATATATGTTTAATGCATGTTTTTTAACATATATATTTTTATAGTTAGACCAAGATTAAAAATTGTGTCTTCACGGAGCATTATTAATAAATGTTAGAAAAGTCAGTATTCACTAATATCATTTTTAGGTAACTACACTAACCGCACTCAGTGCAATTTTATTTAAATAAATTATTTCTTATTTATAATATTAATATGAGTTTTTACATAGTTTATTTTCAAAATATCAGTAACTGTCATGAATTTAATGCACATTATTTTGTAAATCAAAAATAATTTATTTGAATAAAGTTGCATTGAATGCAAAAAGTTTAGTCTTTTGAAAACAATATTAGTTAATATTTATTTTAATAAAAGCGGATCGATATTTTACCAATTTTGAAAATCAATAAAAATCTTAAAAAATGTACATTATGTACAACGTAAATATTATAATTTATAACATAGAACACAGTTAAAAACTAATAACAAGTATCTCCACAAATACAAAAAACTTAAATTTTGAGCTATTTTTGATTTGTAATCACAGCATTGCATTCATACTGTTAAACAATATTTCAAAATCAGTAAAAATTTGACTCCCACAATTTGCTAACTGCGTCCAAATTAGTTAAAAAAAACTGGGTAAATTACTTGACGCAGACCATAAACGATTTGTCCAGGTCAGCAAAAAACTTCACGGTAGTTTGCCAGAATGTAGTCAAGAGTCCAAGAACATTCATTCGGCATTGTGCTCTAGAATTAAACACTTTAAGAAACACTATGCCAAATATTCTCACAAAACATTTGCGTTTTTATAATTACAAAATTCAATTTACTCAACAACTCAAACTTACAGACCGTGCACAGCAAAAAAAGTTTGTCAATTGATCATTAAACAACAACAAGTAAACGACAAAATTTTCAACAAAATGATTTTTATGTTAACCCTTTGGTAGCAGCAACAAATAAATCAAACTTTTTACATTTTCTCTTCTATTCTTCTTCTTGAAATGCCTATCCGCTCCGAACGTTAGCTATCATGTTGGCAATTTTTATTTTACTCACAACTGTCCGGAACGGACATATCGCTGTCGTAGAGAACCAGTTCCTTAAATTTTGAAACCATAAAATTCTTTTTTGACCAATGCTTATTTTTCCTTCTACTTTACCTTGTAGAATGCATTGTAGGAACCCGTATCTACTAAAGTTGCGCATGATATGTTCCATGTATTGTAGTTTTCTGGTTTTGATCGTGGAGAAGATTTCTTTTGTTTTGTTTATTCTTGTTAGTATTTCATCATTGGTAATTTGTTTTTTCCATAATATCCTCAATATTCTTTTATAAAGCCACATTTCATACGCTTCCAGTTTCTTTATGTTTGCCTCCGTCAGCGTACAACCTTACATACCGTATAATAACCAAAGAGTTGTATTACTAGAGATTCCAAGCTGCCGTTTAAACAATGTGAGAGAGAAAGAGAAAGAAAGAGAGAGAGAGAGAGAGTAGAGTGTTGTGCGACAAAAACAGAGATACTGAGATTGTACGGCAAAACGCTGGCTTGGAATCTCTAGTTATAGAACTTTTTGATAACAACACAGAAAATATTTAGCAGCATAAGTCTTATTTTTGAGACTTTGGTTAGGTCTCTACTTTTAAAAGATGTCACCATTTTAATGAATATGCTTCTTTTTAATTTTGTCTTTTATTTCCTGTGTCTAGTCCCATTGCTCATTTATGACGGTGCCTAAACATACATATTTTTTTAACCTTTCATGTTGCCATGCTCTAGTTAACTCTAGTAGATATTGAATAACAGAGAAGTTAATACACATCCCTGCCTCACTTCACGCAAAAAGTTTGTGCTATCGTCGCCGATTTTTACGCTTCAACGTGTGGTTCCATTTATATTTGTAATTATTTTAAAGTCTTTATTGTCTATTCTGGTTTTTTTTCAAGATTTCTATCAACTTTTGGTTTTCTATCGACCTTTGCTATAAGGCCTTCTTGTAGTCTACAAAACAAGCATGTACATCAAAATTCATATCTGTGCATCTCTGTACTAGTACTTGCACACTGAAAAGGGCTTCCCTTGTCCCTACTGCGTTTGTAAACTCAAATTGTGAGCGTCCCAGTTGTTCTTTTATTATTTGTATATTATATTCTTTTATGTATAATTTTTAGAACACATTCAAAAGGTGGTTCATCAGGCTGGTTGTTCTAAATTTTTGGCATCTTTTTGCTAATTTCTTTTTTGAAAGTGTGAATTCTGATTCCATTTATTGTTATATATAATAGCAATGTTATAAACGTTATTAAATATATTGGTTAGCCATTTTAGTCTTTATTGTCTAGTAGTTTCAGAAATTTAGCATAGAATTTGTCTGGCCCTGGGGTTTTGCAGTCTTTCATTTGTTTTATGGCATTGCGTACTTCTTTCAGAATGCTTGGGCCTGTTTTTGGCTTTATTTGAGGTAGTTCTGGTCTTTTGTGTTTGAATGGTTGTTCGATATATGTCTTTCAAGTGTTTTTTATTGCGTTTCTGCCTATTAATATGTATGTAAGCAAAATTGCCACATTTGAAATATGTATTTTATAAAAAAAAAAATGCATTCCAAACGTATTTGGTGTGAATTTTAGACTAAAACCATTATTGATACATTTTTGTTTGATGTGCTGCGGGAATGCACACACAGTCAATAGAAAATAGTATTAAAAAATGATGACCAAGTTTTTAGTGCATCAAATAAATTAAGCGGTTCTTAAAAACATGTGGTTTCAACAGGACAGTGCCATTTGCCACAAAACATGTAAAACATAATTGTATACAACTTCCCGTTTGGGTAGCTAAAATTAACCAACTTCTTTTTATGAGGTTTTTTTGCAGTCAAAAGTTTGTCAACAAACTCACAACCACAAAAACTTTATAAAAGAATATTAGCCCCAGTATTAGTAAAATCCTGCCACAGTTATTATGTGAAGTATACAATGTGCCAGGCCAATTTATTAGATGTGTCGTTCCATAACTTTAGAATATAATCAAAAAAACATTTTTTTTTTTATAAAAAATCATTGTAATTCCATTTCTAAACGCACAACAAACAAACAAAATATAATTTTGTTTTTAAGTTCTCTTACCGCAAAAAATTGCACTAAGAGTTCCGTTACAAACAATTTTTTATAAATGTGATCCAAACTCCTAACAGTTCTCTTCTTCTTGTAGACGTATATTGTCTATATCTTGCAAACTACGCATACATGTTAATTATGTTTAAACGTGTTTAAAATTAAGTCATGACTGTCAAATCAAAAACGCTAAAATCGTTAGTTAGGTAAAGTAGACCGTTTACCTCTGTAGTCATATCTTTGTCCAATAAGTCAATAAATTGTCCACAAATACTCATAACATTTAAATTTTGTTTAAAATATTTAAATTAAGATATTGTATAGATGTAATAAATCAATAATTGTTTAAATGCCGGCGTATTTTTATAAACAATTCAAAAAAACGTATTTTAACAAATAAACTGTTTTGTTTGTTCAATGCGTCAATAAATTGTCCACATCTTCTTATAATATTATGATTGCCAAGCAAAAATGTTTTTGTCTTATTCGATTTTCATAAAATGGCAACGACTATTTTGGTATAAAAAACAAAATTTAATTGTACGTATACGTATACCTAATCACACCGTTTCCTTCAAAGTGTCAGGCACACCGAGCCACAGAAAAGACGTCTATTGGAGTATTCGACAGTGACACTTTTTATGCACTAGGGTGCTTTCGGTGCATATTTTTGTGTTTGGCTGACAACGCTCTTTTTCAGAAAGCTATATTGTAGGATAGACGGATATGCACCGGCAAAGAGCAATATCTTCTTACGTCAAATTGCGGAGCATCCCAGAAAAAAATATAATATTAAGTTTAAACAAAACTTAAAATATAATATCACAAATACATAATAAAGTTATGCACGAATGACACTGTCTAGTGACTAGTAAAAAAACACAGAAACATTTTACAAAGTATGAATTTTTGTATAGCATTAATCAAATGACCGCCTCAACTCCTAAGCCAGAAAGTCTACGAGCTTATTATGCCACCAGACTACAAGGCACACCTTACAGTTACTTTTTGAGAAAGCATTTAGTTTTCAAAAACCTCTCTTCAATTTTTTAAACCCCAACTACGTCAATTCATCTTTCTTGTTGAGTAGTGGAGACATAAAGCCCAGTTGCCGCAATCAATGACGAATTGATGTTTCTGGTTCTGCAGTTACACTTGAACTAACATTGGCAATATACTGCACAGAGCGACCACTGAAATATTTTGTCGTTAATTACGGACCCAGTTTGCTCAAACTTTTAGATTAAATTCCAAATTGTGCGCTCGGAAAGTCGATTTTGAGCAACAAAATATTCACGTAGAGCACAAAATGCAAAATCTTTCTCAATCTCTTAATTTCATAATAGGACAATTTTAATGCGTTGGCCATGACTAAATACTTAAGTACCCAAAATTAATGAAAAAAGAAAAAGAGAAAAAAAACATTATATGTAGAAATAATAAAAAATCGAAGCGGGAAAAATGTAAAAACCTTTCACATTTTTAAACGAAGAGTCAAAACCGTATGGAAAATGAGATAAACATTTGAATAGCTATTTAAAAATGCTTAAGAAAACAAACACAAAATATACCAATACCAACAGGAATAGCGTCAAGAAAGGCAAAAAAATGATGTAGAATTCAAGAAGAAAAAGTCATGCAAAAATAAGACTACGGGCGCCATACAGGAATTAGAGCAAGGCTGTCCAACATGAGGCCTTTTTTTTAAGTGGCCTTTAAAGTACTTGCAGTTGGACAGCCCTGAATTAGAGAAAAATAAAACAAAAATAAAAAATATAATAGACGGTTACAATGTAAGAAAAGCAAACAACAAACCTACAAAACTAATGATGATTAAGAATATTAACCCGGACTAGCAGAAAAAAATGTTTTAAAAAATTATGAACAAAGTGAACACAGGAAGTACAATAATATCCATAAAAAAGGTTATAGAGAAAAACAAACTGTTATAGTCAAGATGAACAAAAAAACAGCGGAAGAGATAATAGGAGAATCTCATAAGACGCAGAGTAGAGAAGGTAACAGCTAACAAAAGAAAATGCGGCAAATGCTGGATAGAAAGACATGCAGCGACAAAATGCAAATGACATAAATCATTACAATGCATAAAATGCGGAAAAGAAATACACCAAGTTACCGAATGCAGGAGAATACTGAATAAAATGCAAAACGATAGAACACCGAACGGGAGAAAAAAGATGTCCGGCTACAAAAAAAGAAAAACAAGAAAACAAAAAAAATATATAGAGGACTACAGCCCCAATAATTAGAAACAACACAAAAAGCAGATAATAAACCAAAATGTATAACATAGGATAAGTTAGGTTATGTTTTGTAAATATACTTTTATATGCTATGTTTTATTATGATAGAGACCGGTTTTGGCTATTAGGCCATCTTCGGTGAAATAGATTGTGATGTTATAATATATTATAAGTAATGGGAAGGTGTTAGTCTAATGTATAAATTTATATGAACAAACATAGAGAAGAAAAGTAGGGCCCACGACATACGTATAGCAACAAGGGAGAGAAAAGAAGTAGACCTACTTATAGTGAGTGAACCAAATAAAAACAAACTAAATGGTAAGTAAGTAAAAAAAATGCAGGGATGTGGACTGCAATGTACATGAATGCTTTATTGAGTATCAAAAAGCTTTTGACATTGTACAACATGGTAAGCTCATAAAGATACTAACAGAAATAAGGCTGGAGCACCATGACCTAAATATCATAAGTAATTTGTACTGAAACCAAACAACCTTCGCACGCATTCAAGAAAAACTCTTAGGAGAAATAAAAATTAAAAAAAGAGTTAGGCAAGGATGCGTACTGTCGCCAACACTATTTAACGTATACGCAGAACAAATATTTCAAGAAGCACTGGAAGATGCGGAATATAGAATTCAAATTAACAGGAAAATCATAAACAACATAAGATACGCAGACGATACGGCGGTATTTGCAGACAATCACAAATATTTCCAGATATTAATGAACAGAGTAGAAGAAAATAGCCAAAAATGTAACCTTGAGTTAAGTGCAAAAAAACTAAATACATGATAATTTCCAAACAGAATCATAATCAAAACAAAATAAGAGTGAACAACAAAACAATAGACAGCGTAGAAACATACACATACCTAGGCACAACACTTAACAAATCCTGGGATCATGCATGCAAGATAAAGTGCAGAATAGAAAAATCCAGAGCCTCATTCACAAAAATGTCAAAAATATTTAAAACATACGACATAAGATTACTTAAGTGCTACATATTTCCAATGCTGCTATACGGAGCCGAATCCTGAACTTTAACAGAAGCGACATGCAGAAAGCTAAAATCCTATGAATTGCGGTTATACCGCCGCATTCTTAAAATACCCTGGGCGGATCATGTCAGCAATCAACATGTTCTAAACAGAATCGGTAAAAAAAGAAATTATGACAATAAAAACAAGGAAACTGGAATATCTAAGACATGTAATAAGAAATAAAAAAATTATTGCAGCTAGTCCTAGTCCTACAAGGAAAAATGGAAGAAAAAAAAGAACCAGAAAAAAGAAGAACCTCCTGGTTGAAGAAACTGCGCACATGGTTCAACACAACAACGGAGGGCCTATTCCGCGCGACAGTAGATAAAGTAAAGATAGCTATTGATAAAAGAATTAGAAAACAGTTTAAAAAACAAAAAAGCAAAACAATCATAGTAAAAGAAAATTTTTAAGATACAAAAAGAATTTAAGAAGAAAAACCTTAGGAAAGATCATGACAGAGTTAAACTGTGTAATGTGCAATAAAAAAGATAAACCAACTTTTGTAAAAAAAACTTTAAAATCACATATTGACATGGACATGACACGTATAGTAAATGAATAGACCGTGACATAAAAAAATCACTTAGTTTACACAAACATAGAAATAAAAGATGACTAAAAACAAAAACATAGAGAAGAAATGCAAAAAATAGTTAAGAAAAGCAAAAAGCGGTGGTAGAAGCAATTTCCAGGTACAGGAAAAAAAGGCAAAAAAAGGCCATGCTGCAAAAAAGAATGCAAAAAAAAACAATACAAACAAGAAGAAAATTAAAAAAACAAAGAAGAAGAAGAAAAAACACAAAGAAAAAAGAATAACAAACGGAAAAAGAACTAAAAAACAACAAGAAATTCTCAAAAAAAGCAATCAAGAATAGCAAAAAAAATGCTGAAATGAAATGAATGAATCCAGAAACTTGAGGAAAGCCGCACAAAATAATGACAAACAAATTGGAAAAATAAGCAAAAGGAATTCACATAAAAAAGACAAAGGAAAGTCGTTAAACTTGAGACTTTGTTTCCCAAAAGAAAACCGGTAGAAAACAATAACAAAAAAAAAAACAAAAAACAATGGACCACGTCCGGACAAAATAACAACAGAGATGGTAAAAGCAGCTCCAGACAAGGAAAAAATAGAAACAACTCAAATAATCAACAAATGCCTAATCAAATAATCAACAAACGCCTAAAAGAAGAATCTTTCTCAGGATATTAGAAAGAAGCCACCCTAGTAATTGAGAAAAAAGTAAAAAATGTTACGTCATACAAGCCAATATGCTTAATCAACATACTAGCTAAAGTAAATTATGCGAAGAATAGAATAGAAATTTAAAAAAAAGGATAGAAAAAAGAAAAATACGAATTTACGAAGAGAAAAACAACTTTAGGAAACTAATTATAGAAACGGCAAAAAAAAGAGAGCTGAATAGGAAAATAATCAAGTTCTTATGGAGCTACAAGAAGACACAACAAATTCCAGATGGAAACACAAGGGTATCATACAAAAGATCTAAGCAAAAAAAACTTTTAATTTTTTATTTTTAAACTTCTTTGTAGAAGAAACTATTTTTACTTTTTTTTAACAGTTGGGGTAGTAGACCAGACATTCGGTATATCTATAATGTATAATATAATCTGAACGTTAACTAATTTGTCTGTAGTCATGATTTATTTTTTGTAAACAAATATGTTATTATTCATAAAGAAAAGAGGATACGACAACAAAGAAGTAAACAAAAACCTAAGAAAAACCAATGCAAACGATTTTTTTCCTATCCAAACGTAATTCAAAAACACAACAAAATATTTTGTTTGGTCCACTTACTTTATATTATAAATAATCAAACGAAAGACTGGTTTGCCATCTAGTTGCAATTTATAATGTTTTTTTTATGGCAAACCAGTCTTTCGTTTGATTATTTATAATATCAATTGTGTTCATAAGAACAGAAATGTTTATTCAAAATTGTCTTCGCTATCATGCGATGCCGTGGTCGTACAAGGCATACTGACGAGGTTTGTAGAACCGAAACAATTGTCTATGCTTGACCCTTGGCCGCTGTGATTCGATTGACTGATTTTGAATAAATTATTAATTCATTTCACTTACTTTATGTTAAAAAAGTTAAAAACATCAACTATCAAAATACAACATAACCATATAAGCCGCAAATCATGATTTGTTTATCAGATAAAAATTTAGTTATCCAAAGAGACAACAAAATTACGGTCTATAACAAATACAAACTGATACAATAAAATACGTTTTTATCCAATTTAGAATAGCAAAAGAAAAATTGTTTTAATAAAAAGTCAATAATTTGAAAGCAAAATTTTGTAGGAATAAATAACTACATAATGAAATTTGTTAATACAAATAAAGTTGCAATGTTACTGTTAGATTGTATTTTGTACTTTTAGCAGAAAGATTTAGTAGAATGAACACTATATAGACATAGTAACGTTTTAAATAAATAGAATAATAAACGATAAAATAAAAACTTATTAATTGTTTTATTTTGCTAGTAAGTTTTATAACTTGTTGCATAAATATATCATTGTAACAATGTTTTAAACAAACAGAGAATTAAATAGTAGTAAACTAATTTATTTCATATATACACATACAAAGTTTTATAAAAATAAATATATTTAAAAGTAAAGTAGAAATGAGTATGAATAAGAAAAAAGCTATTGCACAAAATCTTTCTGCCCCAAAATTAAATATTTTATAGAAAAACTGTTATTTTACAGGAATAAACTATAACATTTTTTTGATATAATTGTAAATTATTTTTTCAATATTCTATACCTTGTTCTGGTTATCTACAAATGCATTTTCCTATTTTAAAACACAATACTACTATATATCTCTATCTATATATTTATCTATACATAAGTAGGGCAAAGGTTTATTAGATATGATGTGATAATTAATGTAGATATGATATTTGATTTTTGGTTACAATCAAATAATTAATTATTTTAATTTGCAATTTCAATTATAATCCCAGGACATTTTATAATTGATATAAAAATAAGTTAAGTTACGTCCCACAAATCTAAACATTGCTGCAGGAGCTTTTAAAGAGAGTGATGCATTCATACAAGTAAAAATAGTAACTCTCTGCAAATTTTATGTTTTTATCACTAAAATATTTATATCTAAAAAGAAATATTTATTAAATGTTATAATATGACATTTGGCAAATAATCATGTTTTATGGAACTGTACGTAATATGCACTTTTAGTACGCATTATGCGTAATGAGTAACATACCTTTCCGTAGAAATAACATACTTTTCCGTAGAAATAACAGTTGCACAATAGTTTTTTTATAGTAAATGCATTGTTTAGAAGTCCATGGCAGACCATATGAGTTTTTATGAAAAATCCATTCATAAATTTAAAAAAATTTAACAAACTGCAAGTTCCATAGCATTAAATACGTGTGATGTTTTTATTGATATTACAAACCAAATTACGGCTATGAAAAACAATCATAAATTATTAAATTATAAAGTATCTTAGCTCCTCACTCCTACATAATTATTCTGTTTTATTAAGTTCAATACATTTTTCATTCATACATTCTTAGAATTTGTGAAAACATACATCAACATAATATACATAACCAGCTTAGATATTTGTTTTTAGTATTAACAAAATTGGATTACTTTAACTCTTATTTCTATTTATCAAATAATCATTTTTACTTTTATTTCATTTAGTTAAAAAATATTATACAAAAGAATAAGCAATATCAAATGACTTTCAAATATCAAACAGAAGCCATTCTCCGTTCCCCTTATTATTTTAAATTTGTTGCGGTGACCTCCTTTAACTGAACCAGACTCGCCCCTCTTTCACCTACGCATTCAACCCATGTAAATGCAAATTACAAACAGGAATGAATAGATCGGAACTTGTAAAAACTCTCGAGTATTTTTCAATGAGAATCGTAGTAAACTCGTAGTAATGTCCGGCGGAAAGGACGACACCACGGACGATTCGATGTATTGTGTTGAGGGTGCAGGTAACCGTGGGGTACTTTACACCCTGTATAGTACCCGCCGGAAGTAGTGCTTACACCTTACAATAAACGCCTCACAAAATATAACACTGACTCGATACTTTTATAATGTTTCAAACAAAAATCTAGTGTGACTTTTTTGCCTAAGGCGGAGTTTCATTTCATTATGTGAATTTTGCCCAATCTTTCAAAAATATTTGTAATGTACCGACCCTAATTCACTTTTCTTTATTGTATTATATTATAGTCGTGAGAGAAAATATTATAAATATAAATGTAATAAATAAAATCAAAGTCACAGATACAATCATAAAATTTATTATAAACTTTATATTGAAACATCATCATTATGTTCTTGAGAATAATTTTATTATTATTAATTTATTGACACTCAAAATCTCTCATCAAAGCGACCAAACAGACTTGTTGATTTGCATAAACTAACCACGCATCACAATTTAATACGTAAATAATATTTAATTTTATATTTTTATTTTAACTTTTTACTCAAAGCTTATAATGTGCAATATACAAAGATAATAAAAATATTATACAAAATGAAACCTATATAGTCACTATCTTTATTGAGCGTAACCTAATTTTATAAGTACAAGGACTAATAAACAAAGCAAAGTTTAATGGCATCATCAAATAATCTGCATTTTTTGACTCATATTACTAAAAACAAAAAATTATTAATTAATATTAATGATGTAGCATTTGCAAATTATCGTTGTTTTGGCATTTAACAAACAAACAAATTTATTAACAGTACGCAGACAATTATTGCTATATTAAACATTTTGAGTATTATTTTTACAATTTGTTTTGAGACAACTATTCATCAATTATATATTCAATATTATGTTATGAGACACAAAATCTCATCATTTCAGTAGTCGAGTGCTAACACTTGTTAGATTATACTAAATCTAAGTAGGATTATTGCACTAGAGCAGAAGGCGGACGCCTCAAAAATCATCACGTTACAAAACCATTAAAAACTTGTCTCATACTTTTTCGTTAATATGCAGATATTCGGGGTTATTCTCTATGATTATGATATATCACATTGCTAGTAAGCATATATTTGCTAGCTAACAATATAAACTGCTATATTAACAAATCGTGGCAAATCACTAGATAAAATAATAATAATATATATGTATAAAACATTATTTTGTTAAAGGTACAGTTCATATGGTTAGCAACCAAGATTTATTAAAATGACAGTTCATATTGTTAGCAAGCAAGATTTGTTAAAATGACAGTTCAAATTGTTAGCTAGCAATATATAGCTATCTTGCTACTTCCAGCAATATGCATAGAAAATAGCCCCGATTGTATAAATTGGTCAATTGTTTTTTTAATTTTGACCTTGAGCATGAAGCTCATCAGTCATCAGTCGCTGTATGTAAATAGATCTGTAAGCTTATTCATTTTTTGCTAGTATGCAACAGGGCCGCCGTAAGCGGGTGTGCAAGACGTGCGTTGCACGACGGCGCTATGGCAGGGGGGCGCAAATTTATCTAAAACATTTAAAATTTAGACTTAATTCCCATGCATTTTTTGTCCCATGTTCCGCTCATAGCTTGAATTTGGTCGTTAATGATGCTGCCAATATCAACCATGAAACAGCCAATTTTTTTAATATGGTTTAGAAAGTTTATATATTTTTTCAGGATCAACCAAAAGATGGACTATTATTAAAAAACATGTACATAATCTTAATTTAAAACCTTTAAGGTCTGGTCTAGCAGAGTTGATGCTGGGAAAAGATATAATATGGACAAAATCTATGATGCCTTTCTGGAAATTGCTAATGTATCTTTAATTTCGAATATAATAACAACTCGCAAAGTTAATACATTGGCATTAATCATTCAAAATTATAAATTTATTTGCTCAACTATTTTTTGGTTTGAACGTTTAAACAAAATTAACACATTGAGTAAAATGATGCAAAATCCAACTATGTATTAACATTAAGTTTTGTGTAAATAATCTTAAAAATTTTATTACCAAGTTTTAAAATTACCGCTACGATAAATATTTTGATAAATGTTAGAACAACCAAAACAATTTGCTAATGATGTTAATGTTGATTGTGGTTTTTCACCAATTCAGTCAATTCGCCCACAAAAAAACCTAAAAATTTTGCATATGAACATAATGATGAAGGCGCTTCACTAGACCCAAAAACACATTATAAAGTTAATTTCTTCTATCTAATTTTGGAGCAAACATTAACATCTTTGCAAAATAAATTTGAAGAGTTAACCACGTTTGATAATGATTTTAGCTTTTTAGGTGAATTTTTTAATTGCTCCATAACAGAAGATTTGCATATGAAATTAAAAGACAATAGCATAAGAGAAGCTGATAATGGTATTGATCTTTTCAATGAGTTAAAAGCTATAAAATTACATTTACAATCAATTTCATCAAAGAAGCCCAACATTAAATTTGAACCACAGAGCATTATTCAATATCTATTTGAAAATTAGTTGATTGCCTATTTTCCAAATTTATCAATAGCTATTAGAATATATCTAATTTTACCGGTGTCAGTAGCAACATGAGAAAGGTGCTTTTCTAAACTAAAAATTATTAAAAATTACCTCAGTTTAACAATGTAACAGAACAGCTTAAGATCATTATCAATGATAACAACTTAAAATTAAATATTGGATAAATAATGAAAAACATGATCGAAGAATTTGCGATAAAAAAATCAAGAAAAGTGCAATTTTAAATATACTTTTTATTTTTTATTATGTAGTTTTATTTATATAACTGTCAAAAAAAGTAAATAGTTTAGTGCACAATTTTAAAAAAGTGACATATTTAAAGTAGTTACATAATCTCAGACATTTATAAAGACTCTGTATAGCCTAACTAAGCTTTTGCTTTGGCAGGGGCGCAGAAATTGTGCTTGCACAACGGCGCCAAATCATCTAACGGCGGCACTGGTATGCAATATTGTAATTTAAGTTTTCATTAATATTTGGCTAATTTGGTGTTTATTGCAAGATTCTATTTGCCAGCCTGTGCGTTGTAGCCTTGCTTGGTGGTGCTCATTTATATTCATAAATAATCAATATACGCAGACCAAAAACCACACTTCATTTTCACAACCTTTGCAATTTTAATTACAAGAATAGTCATCTATCTGTCAGTTTAAAAATTGAACAATTCAACAGTAATAAAGCAATCATATCAGATACTCAGCTAGAAATTATATCAAAACTCCTCAATCAGAAGATTTTATTGTAGTACACTAATAATTCCTCATTACTAATCGACAAAAATCTGTCCTATCAGCCAATTATAATTTTTACTTAACAACCCGGGTTTTGAGTTTTGACAAACGCAATCCTCTTCACGTTTGGTTAAACATTTTTCCGATTATTGCGGGACATTAAAGCCGCATCTCATAAAAACTTTGAAATTTGATTTGTGCAAACCAACGATTGCTTTTGTTGTTGAGATGGGTGCTGTTGATACCAATCATAATAATTTAAGTAGAAAAGTATTACAAACTATAATGTTTTGAAAAAAATTAATAATAAAGATTTCAGTGGTATTGTGGCTGATGGCCAATAAGAAGATAAAAACGTTAAAGAAAAAAGAAGCTGTTAATAATGTAAATAATTCTTCAAATAGCAATAATTTAATTGAATTTTGTTTGAAACTTGTGTTGGTCATCAAAAAATTAGATATAGATGAAAGAAGAGGTGCCTCTATTTTGAACAAAACGATTTCTAACGTTTGCAACAAAGAAAAATTTTTCTATAACAAACTTTTGAGCATGTGAGTAGGCAGTCCAGTTCACACTACTTGATAGTAATCTTAATCGGAAGTAACCCACCCACCCGCCCAAGGGTTGATCATCAAAAGATTGGATATCACCTCCTCCTTCTTGGACTAAAGGACTAATGCTTGCAAAAAAAAACTTATTCAAGTTAAAACTACTTGCTAAAAATCATTATTTAAAGTGACTCAAACGCCCACCCAAGTGTTGGTCATCAAAAGATTGAATATCACCTTCTTCTTATTGATCAGAAATACTTCTAACGCTTACAACAAAAATAAAGTTTCAATTTTTTTATATCAAAAATTTGGATGAGTGGGTAAGCATTCTAGTTCAAACTACTAGCTGGTAATCATAATTTGGAGTAAAACAACCACACACCCAAGACTTGGTTATCAAGAGATTGAATTAATCATCCTCTCCTCAAACATAGAGACTTCTAACGCTTGCGAATAAGAAAAACTTCCAATCTTTGCTCACCCACCCGCCCAAGTGTTAATCATCAAAAAATTGGATAATCCCTACTCTTTCTTGCACAAAAAGACTTCTAAGCCTTGCAAAAAAAAACTTACAATTTTTTTTATAACAAACTTTTAGGCAAGCGGGTAAACACTCCTCTTTAAACTACTTGCTAGTAATCATAATTTGGAGTAACCCACTCAAGCGTTGGTCATCAAAAGATTAGATTTATCATCCGTTTTTTAAATTTTTTTAACTCCACTTTAAACTACTTGCTGGTAATCATAATCTGGAGTGACCCACCTACCCACTCAAATCATCAAAAGATTAGACTCTAGTTCAAATTAATTGCTAGTAATTAGTATCTGGAATGACCCACCCACTACCCAAGTGTTAGTCATCAAGAGATTGGATTCATCATCCTCTGCTCTAACATACATACTAATCTTTTTATAACAAACACTTGGGCAAGTGGTTGTTTACTCCAGTTTAAGCTACTTGCTAGTAATTATGATCAGGAATGACCAACCCACCCGTCCAAGTGTTGTAGTTTTTTTATGATAACGTTTAAAACGTTTTATTTAAAATTATAAAGCTTCATGTGTACACCATACGTTTGATGATTTGCAATAACCTTTTTATGCTCTAAATCTAAGCGGACTATAGTGTTTATTCTAAAATTAAAATTAAAATTTGTGTGCAACACTATTTTAAGTTAAATTAGTAAATGGGAGCAAACGAGCTAACCCTTAATTAAATTGAATTTAACGTAACTTCTTTTATGAAAATGCGCCAACTACAACTGTTTGTTTTACTAAAACGCCAACAAATTGCAGCAGTAATAACACTGTGCAAGCAAAATGTTGCAATCAACTACACCGCAAAAATAAGTACAAACATTTCCAATCTGATTTTAGTAAAAGGCAGCCGTACAGCCTAATATGTAAACCAAACACTATGTGTTTCCTGAGCAAGCAGATCGTGCAATCTACACCTCGTGCCTAGGTTTAGTATAAATATAAAAAATTAGAATCAAAATAATTACTACCACACTGAATGACTTTTTGCCATTACACACAATTTTATGTACCGTTCTTGTAGAAATCCACAAGTTTTAAATTAAAAAATGACTGACTGCATTAAATACTTCCAAGTTTTGAATTAATTTTGCCTCAAAAACAGCCAAGAGTAAGTAGCAATTGACTGTGCAAAATTAAAAAAAAAAGAATAGTTTAGTAACGTTTCCCAACAAAGTTCAGATTTTTTTTTGGGTCACTTGTGCGGTATAAGCTCTAGCATTGTTCTGTAAGAACGGCACTTTTACTTTTGATGAAAAAATACCCTTTTTGGATTTGTGCTGTTTGTACTCGCTAAAGCTGTTCAAAAGAAAATACAGCAGTAATGGTTTGTCCCGTTTCCAAAAACTCATAATGGACAATTCCGGCTACTGTCCATCCAACAAACAAATCTTTTTTTAATACAAACAAGCCTTACTTTAAGTATGTGGGTTTGGATCAGTTAGTGACAATCAACAATATAAAACTAAAAAAAACTAACTTTTACCTGCTAACGTTGACTGAACCTAACAACACTGAAGTAACTGTACCTAAACCTTCCGCACTGGTTTAAGATTATTTCAACAAAACTTGATCAATGGTTATTCTTAAAACTGACTAAAAATATAGTAAATAATTCAAATACTGACTACTGAAAAAAACAAACAAATATGGTAAATAGCTTTCGTTTTCAATGACGTCATTATCTTAGACTATAATCTACAGAACTAAAACCTTGTAAACAGCATCATTTCAAACTTAAAAAAAACTATTTTTTATTAACAAATCAAGGAATGTACTTTTTGTATTTAAAACCACATATTATATTAAATACTATTCATACATTGTGGTTAAGTAATTAGTACTAAAATTTCTCTAGATTTATTTTAATTTGATTCTTTGTTTCTTTTTTTTTCAAATTAGGTCTACCACTATGATTTAAATCTACATTACGCACCACGCTATAATTTAGTAAAGAAACAAAAACAAAAAAATAAACTAAAATTAAATCTAGAAAAATCTTAATATTAATTATTGTGATAACAGTAATCTCACTTTAATTTGAACCATGAAATGTGTGAAATGTTCAAAAAAAAAAAAGAAAAAGCAAAAGTGCCAACAAAACACAATATTTTTGTGTATATTAATTAGCCTATTACAGCAGCCAATTTATGTTTGGAGTACTATAAAACGTAAAACAATATTTAATGTTGTTTTAAAATACAAAAATACATTTGTAGACAGCTTTAAAGTACATTTTTACAAATAAAATTGTTGGCATAAATTAAAATAAAAGAGTATTCAAGATGAACAACTGATAATGTAAGATCTGTAGAAGTAATGTTCAAAAGATACCACAGAAAATAGAGAAGGAAAAGAAATGACAGAAATGATAAAAGAGAGAGGTTGAGACATTTTAAATGGAAACATCACAGGAGATGAAGAGGGAGAATTTACTTATATAGAGACAAACGGGCAATCAGTAATAGACTACGTAGTTGTAAATGAAGAGGCGTGGGAAGAGATAGACAATCTTAAAGTAGGAATAAGAGTTGAATCAGACCACCAGCCAACTCAACTTAACTGGGGAAACTGTAAGAAGACAGGAAAATGAAGTAAAAAGTGAAGAAAGGATAAGATGGACGGAAGAAAAAGTAATAAAGTACAAAAAAAAAATCTGAGACAAATTAGAGAAAACGGAAGAAATGTTGAAGAGATAACGAGGGAATTAGAGGAAACAATTGGAGATGTGGTAGTAAAAAAACCATATAAAAGAAAAGAAGAAAAAATGAAAAAGAGCAAATGGTGGAACAGCGAATATACTAAGAAAAGACAAAAAGCCAGAAAGATGTTAAAGCACTGGAAAAACAACAAAAGCACAAAAGAAAAATATATTAAAAAAAGGCTTACAAAAATCAATGTAAAAAATCTAAAAGTGAATTTATAAAAAAAGAAGAAATAGAAATTAAAAAAATAAAGACAAAAGCAGAAGCATGGAAATACATAAACAAAGAAATAAGAAGAAAACAGGGAGATATTGAGGAAATACCAATGAAAGCGTGAAAGGAACATTTTTCAAGTTTGTTTGAAGAAGAAAAAAAAAAGAAAAAAAAACTAGAAAGACAAGAGCCAATCCACAAAGCGGAAGAAATCTCAAAGGAGGCAATATGGGAGAAGATAAAAAAATTAAAAAAAAAAAAAGGCGCCAGGTATGGGTGGGATACAGAATGAAGCGTGGTTGTATGGTACGGAAGAACTGATTGAGAGATTGAGTGAGTTAATAAACAGAATATGGAAGGGAGAAGGGTTTCCGAGTCAATGGAGAGAAGGTCTTGTATGCCCTATACACAAAAGTGGATCCAAAAAACTAGTAAATAACTACAGGGGAATAACACTACTGGGTACGGCATACAAGATCTACGCCATGATATTAGAAAAAAGTTGAATGAGGAACTAAGTATGAATAAGATAATTCCAGATGGGCAAGCCGGCATCAGGAAGAGAAGAGGTACCATGGATAACGTATATATTTTACATCATATTGTGGAAAAGGAAATAGCAGAGAAAGGGGGGAAAGTATATGCGTTATTCCTGGATCTAAAGGCGGCATTTGATAGTGTGGATAGAGAGAAACTGTGGAAGTGTATGAGAGAGAAAGGAATTAGCAAGCAGCTGATAAGAAGAATGGAAGACGTGTATGAGGAGACAGCAAGTAGGGTATGTGTTAACGGAAAAATGAGTGAAAGTTTTTGGACAACAAAAGGAGTAAGACAGGGCTGTCCATTGAGTCCTACTTTATTTGCAACCTACATAGCAGATGTAGCTTTTAAAATAAAATGCCCAACAAAATATACCATTGTATGAAAAAAAAAATCGAGATGATTGTACTCAAAATGATGGACGATCAGCCATCTTCTAGCTAATGGTATCTAATACTTACGATGTAATATAGATTGTAGATTGATTGTAGACAATTATATCCAGAATACAAATGTTAATAATCTAAAGTAACAAAGCGACTCTTATATGGGATTAATATAGGATGTCAACTATTCAAATCCAAAAAAGAATGTTGCAATCAAATCCCTACTATGACAGTTTACCATATTGTTTTGAGCATAAATGTCCATTTTCTAATTGTAACATATCATTACTCAAATAGTGTGCCTGAGTAATCTTCACAATTAAATTTATTGCATTTTGATACTCTAAATTTGATAATGATCCAAATATATGGTGTTATCATAACTTTTGACTTTCAAAATTTGAACTTATCGTAAAATATACTATAAAATACATTGTACTTACTGTAAAAAAAATCATTCCAATAATTCAGTGAAAAGAGAATGATGTAAAAAAATTAAATGTGAAAATTCAATTTCTTGTTTCAATTCCAAAACTGGTACATTAGTTTCAAAATTAGTTATTAGAAACATTCTACTATATATTATGATCCAATAATTATAAAAGCTATCCTTTGCAAAATTATATATTCCAAAAAATATGTTTCCACGCAGATTTAGAATTATACTCATGTAATTGAACTACTCTATTAGCAACAAAAGTTTTCAATAAATATGCAGGTATATTCATCCAACTCAATGCAGTAAACATATCAGGATTTTCAGCATGTAAAAGAGAGTTATAGATCGCAAAAGTTTTGACATCAGCTATGCTGCACCTGACTCTAACCAAGGAATGGTCCAAGGTTTCAATGGGGACACTTAATTTAACAGCTATCAAATTTACATAAACAAATTTTTTTGTTTGAATTCTTAAATATATCTTATTAAACGTCCTTTTAACCAATTTTTAAAAAAAGTTCTAGCAATTATCAATAAAATTCCTCATTTTGACGCCAGTTTAGAATTCCAAAATATACCTAAAAGCTTAATACTGTCAGCATAAATTAGTAATTTAAACAAAGAATTGTCATCTAAACTAAGAAGTGAGTTATTAGAACTTCCTCATTTTTCTCTTATTATTCAAATCCACCTAATTTAAGTAAATCAATTAATTGGTTTTGCAATTCTAAAAACCTGAAATCATCATCTGCACTGCATAAAATATCATCAACATAAATATCCAAACAAAATGCGTCTGTTGCTAACAAATAATTATTTCCTATACCATCAAGTAACTGTTGAATAGTTCTTTGAACTAAATAAGTTGCCCCAAAAATAACCCTTGTATGTTTTCATTCCAAAATAGGATCTTTAGATAAAATACGCCAAAATATATGTTAACAGTACAATCTTTTGAATTCAAAAAATCATCACAAAACATTTAACATATATCATTGTCGATTAAACCCAGATATTCATTTTCAAATTAGTTGCTTTAATTTGAAAGGCTTTGTTTTTCTCCGGTAGATCTAATAAGATCATGTAACAATTTTAATTTTGACCACAGTTTAGCTTTCTTGTTGTTCAAAAAATCAAAGGCGCAAACATTTTCACCAAAATGTTTTATTATATCATAAAATTAAATAATAATTAATGTTTTATTTATCATTTTAAACTTAATTTAAATTAATATTATTAGATTCATACAGTAATCGCCGCAGCAAATCCACCAAAAAAACTCAATTCGATCCGGTTCGAAAGACCAATTCGTTTTGAAATGTAAAAATGGACTGTATCAAACTTACATAAATTTATTATAATATTTAGTTTATATAAGTATTTGTTTTGGAGAGCTCAAATTGTCACGATATCCATATCTATAATGTCGCAATATCAAATAATTTAGATGAAATAACATTTTTTTTTGTAACTGTATAAACATGATGTTTTCAATTTAAATAATATTTTAATAGATTTGTCTACTTTTTACAAATATTTTTCTCTATCTTAGTTGTTTACGTTCAACTTTTTTTATTTCTCAAATCCTGATTAAAACACAAACAATACAGTTTTTTCTTTAGTTCGATTCACCGCCATAAATCTAACAATTATCAATAATGAAACCGAACAAATATAAATAGTTTCATATTTCACTTTGTTTATAATTGTAACATTTATATAAACAAGTGTCCAAGCTTTTATGGATTAGAACTCGCCCATATATAATGACCAGGTTGTTGAAGACCACATTACATACCGTATCTAAAGTATTAATAGGAAATAATACGCAAGTTTAATTATTTAATTAATCATAGGTCACTGTATTTTTAAATTTATATTAATTAATAACGTTGACAATGATTTTTATTTATTTTAGTTAGTATTATGATATTTATATAAATATTACCAACGCCTTATAATCAAACGTTATGAACTAACACGCTTCATAATATCCTGGTTGTTTATATATTCTGCATCAAATGTATTATTAACAAATAATATGCAATTGAAATATAAATATGTTATACATACATACAGTCATGAAAGTGAAACTTTGTTTAAAATATATGTATTTATTGATAGTTACTTTGTTTTTAATTACCACATACAGGGTTTTCTTATATCATTAAACTAAGATAATACATATAATTACTAATAAAATACTATTAATACAAATCAAATCAAAATTTGGTAGCAATATTTACTTATTTATATTTATAATTTAATTTCAAGATTTACAATTATGACAAATTTATATATATATATATATGTATATTCAGTATTTTAATTGGTTAAATTTTATTATCCTAATAGTTATATACAACATAATTACCCTGTTAATACAAACAGGAAATTACACAAACATTTACATAAGAATAATCCCATAGAATTTTGATGACTCTTATGGATAACAGTATTTGATATAGGTGATGTTTTTGACACCTCGCCGCGTTAATTTATCTCGAATATTTAGGAATCTGATACATCTGGTTGTGAAGTGTTATAAGGACCACCACATAGCACCTGTGCAGGTAAATTCGATGGTAGACTGTGTGGTGCCGACAGTCAAAGATATACAGACCACCCCGTAGATTTACGCGTCCATTCATATCCGTTTAACTCTGCCCCATGCAACTGTATACATCCGCCATAAGCCGTCTTAAGTACCCCTTAAGTAGCGCTTTAGCTTAATCGTTGTATTTAAATTAAATTGGCATTACGGCTTAAGCAATTATTTCAATTGTCATCGGCTTATTTGCAAAACTTTGAAATTCCCAACATTTAAAATGAGATTAAAATGTATTATCATTTTTTGTTTGTAAATGCGTTTACTTTTATTATATAAATATATGCGATTAATGTGTTAGATTTAAGTTGAAAAGAATAGTGGCTACCGGACTTTCAGTTTATACAATTATGTTAAATGTTGTTATTTTAAGAGATTTTAAAAATTATTATGTTTAGTTAACAGCATTTGTTAAAACTCTTGGTAACTATCTAACAGGTTTGAATTAATAAATTTATCTAGTAAAATCTTCTTAAAATTACATAACTAGTTAGATACATTAGCACTAAACTATATAAAGTATGTAGAAATAATTTAAGAAAAAGTGTTTACTGCATATTCACATACTTTTTAACAAACAATAATTTCAAAGTTTGTTCAAGATGATCAAGTTGTATACATTTTGTAGCAAAACGTAAATCAAATTTAAACGTTAATAATTAATTAAAATTGGCAAATATTAATTTAATTAAAGTAGATTAGTGTAAATAATAGCTAACATGAGTGAATGCGACGGATACGATATAGACATCATGGAAAACTTTAATGT
Organism: Tachinus rufipes; assembly: GCA_963932245.1. NCBI lineage: Eukaryota > Metazoa > Arthropoda > Insecta > Coleoptera > Staphylinidae > Tachinus > Tachinus rufipes. The sequence goes on along the minus strand of OZ010745.1, from coordinate 40,998,718 downwards.
TGGATGTCAACAATTAATTCCAACAAAATCAATGATAAGAATAAGAAAAAATGAATCTCCTGTAATCTTTAATAACTGCACATTCAATATTAATTTTAAATAAATTTGCATGTAGTTAAAATAAATAAATGTTATTTTTCTTACTTACTTACTTACTGACCTAGTGCTTTTGGTTAAATATTACAAAACTCTAATTATTAAGTTTCCATTGAAATATATATACAGTAATTTAGTAAAATTTATTTAAGTGTCAACAATCAATAAGTCTAAACTTGAATATGACGTCTTATTCATTTTAAACATGTTTCTTAATATCCTATTACAACATATTTATGACATGATAAGATAATCTATCAAACAACAGTAAAAATAAATTAGATCATTAGATCAGTTTTGGCAACAAATTAATCATTTTAAAATAACAATAAATAAATATTAAATTATTAATTTATAACTGTTGGTATTGAGTTAAATAGTTTGTTAAGTATTATAATATGTTATATATTTTATTTAATATATTCATAATTTAGTGTAAAGTACAGTTATTACTATTATTATTTTATCTTTTGACACAGTTATTACTATTATTAATAAATCACAACATCTTTCAAATGTCTTCTACGGAAACGATGGTAAGAGTGAACCCAATTTTTCACATAAATCAAGCCTATTTTCAGCACAGACACGTTCAATATCGGCCTGCAAGTCGTGTAATGTTGCTAAGCTGTTGGCGTAATCTAAAAACTTAACATAACCCCAACAAAAAAAGGCTAGAAATGTTAAATCATACGAGCGAGAAAGATAATTGACTCTTCAAGTAACAAGTCAACATTCACAGTATCGTGGTTACCAACAAAGTTGAAAAATAAATAAAACCCAATTCTTTAGTATGAAATACACACCAGACAGTCATTTTAAGTGGATGCAATGCTTGTTCATGCATTTCACAAAAATTGTTCACAAAAACGTAGAATTGAACTTTGGTGATAAAGTTAATTTTCTTACAAAATTTGGGATCTTTTTCAAGTGTTTCTAAAGCCTAATTACTAATTCTGCATTGCAACAAATGATCGTTTGCTTTACGTGATTAAGTTAAAACAATCTTGCAGCTTCTGTGCCTCAAGTTTTTTTTTTTTTTTTACCACAAATTGGTGTTAGAAATGCCCAAAGTCTGAGATCAATAACTAATTGACAAATTTGAATCTTCACAAACAGTTTGAAGTACATCTGCAATATTCTTTTTGCTTTTTCATTACTTTTTTTACTATTTTTGTACTTAACTTGAACAATTATAATCAGCAAAAACTTAAGTTAAGTTAATGTACGTAAAGTTGTCAAAACTGAACGTAAATTTTGATAGATGATGGTATGGGTCTGCAATTTAGATACATATTTTTGCTCATCTTAACTAAATATGCTGCATCATTTATTGTAATATTTGACACTTGAGTATTCGTTAGTTTATTTTATTTAGCTCACGTAACTTTGGTTCCTTAAGGTTTTTTTTGTAAAAAAATGAGCCTATTTGAACAAAATATAATTAGTACAGTAGTCAATTCTTTTAAAATTAATTTTGATTTGCCAATAATAATTGCAATAAATAATATTTAAAAGTTTTGTGCCTGCTTCCTAGGGTCTACTAAAATGTGGTGCAGTAAGTGGTATAAAATACCACATTACGCCTTCTTGTAGCAATTCAATTATCATTAAATTGGATAATTCTACATATTTCAACAATTACGCGCTTACAAATTTTGTAACATTATCTGAAAATATATTGGCGCATTTACCACTTCTATCAATTCTATGTTATCTGCTTTGGTAAACATGCAAATAAATAAACTGCCTAATAATTTTAGCACAAATAACCACAATTCAAAAATGATCTAGTCTATATTTAGGAAAATCTACAATTTTTTGCTAAAAGTTTATTTGTTCTAAAGCAAAGATACCTTACTAAAATTGTACGCCTAAAATTTCATTTTATTAAATTGGAAACTAGAGCAAGTAATAAAATGTGCTTTAATGAGTAAATTAGTAAGGGTGCCGTCGTAAAATTATTGAAGACAAATTTCAATAATCAAACTCAGAATATTTTAATCTTTCGCGTACTCTTATCATTCTAATGTAATCCTAAAACGGAGAAAAAGCGCAAAATATTCTAAAGGGTTTGACTAGCCTTTCCTATGACAAAATCGTGATTTTCTTTCTTAAAATTTTGTCTTTGTTATTAAGCAATAAAAAACAACACGTAAATATTGTAAATTAAGTAATTTTTGCATTAATTTTTTATTCGGATTTTAGTATTGTATCTTGGTTGAATTCCTTCAATTTCTAAAATTTGTTTAAAGTCATATCCAAATCTTTATTTAAATAAAATAAAATTAAGATAAAAAGTAGATGATGTAAGTTTAGATTTGCTTAATTTTACCCGTTCCGTACATAATAAGACCCAGAAAAGTCTCTTTAGCTTATATCATTAAATTGTGGATCTGCAAGTATAAGATTTTTAGAAACCTGTAAACTATCAATGATCTTTGAAATCGTATAAAATAAAATTTTGACTTTAGTCTAAATAATATTTTGGATTAATTTTATTTAAAAATCATTGGTTGGTTAATGTTGACATTTGCAAAGTTAATATTTGTTTTTTCTAGAAGTTTCCATCATAAAATTTGATAACAAACCGGAATCAAACAAATCAATCTCTGTTGACAACAAGACTTAGAAACCAGTAAGAAGTTATTTAAAGATGAGCGTTTATTTTCTTGGAATGCTTTAAGAGTATCTATATAGTAAGATGAGATGCCTTTTCTTGCATTTTTGGCATGTTGAGTGAAATTCTTGCTAAGTGATATTGTCATAAACAATTGCTACTATAGTATGCCCATAGATATAAGGTCTTTACAACGTGATCAATTTTAATAAAGTTTGCACAAAATGCTTATTGTGATAAAATAAACAAATGATTAAAATTTGAAAACAAAAGAACAAACATATTTTTTTTACAATAATGAGTTGCCCCACCACAATATGTTATGCACTTATTTAAACGGCGGGGCATACTGTCAATTATTTCCAAGCTTCCTGAATCCGCAGCCAAAAATGCTGTCGTACATTAGTCAACCTTCTACCGATCATATCTTAAACATGCTAAATTAGTGACAAATCTGGCAACCGAGCAGGCCATAGGAGGACAACAATGTTAGCTTCTTGCAAAAACCGTGTTGTAACCCTTGCCGTATGAGGGCGTGCATTATCTTGTTAAAGAATGGAATTTTTCAAACCCCAAAGAAATAGAAATGCAACAGGCAACAGGCTCCAGCACATCGGCAATGTAACTCCCTGCGTTTAAGTTACCATCAATAAAAACCAACGTCATCTGCTACCATAACATATTGCCCCCCATTCATTACTCCTTGTGGTTGCGTTCTCCGCGCATACGTCTGATTCTGCTACGACAATCAAAAATCGAGTCTCGTCACTAAACACAATTTGATGCCATTCTTGAGCCCAATTTGTTATTTCATTGCTCCATTCTACTCTGCGGCGGGTACTGTGAAGTGGAAAAAAAGAAAGACACAAAAATGAACTGTACGAATGCAGTCCATAAGATTTTATCCTGCAATAAACAGATGACATTTTGTGTGCTGCACCAATCTATTGCAATTGAGCGAATTGTTGAAAATCTGTCTCTTGTGGCCAAAAATCTTAAACGGCGATCTTACCACCGTTGCAACATCATAATTTACACAGCCAGGAATATTTCTAAACAAAAATCCAGCCATTCTTACAAATTAATCAAAAAATTCACAGTTCACAGTTGTTCAATACACATAATTAATACTAAGTAGCAACAAAGAAATAGCATTAAAAAAAAACAAAAAAAGGATGTATAAATTTTATTTAAATTTTAATTATTTGTTTGTTTCATCAAAATAGGTATTTTGTGAAAATTTTATTAAAATCGATCAACAATTTCTGTATGTTGCGTTTTTTATGAAAGTTAGTATATTTAATTATTGTATTTAAACAGTTTTATTTCCTTTATCAATTTTGATAAAAAATTATCATTGACTAGAATTTAAATAATTACAATATTAGACTTAGACATTTATCAAAATAGATAAAGAAAATAATAAACATTAAAATAAATTAGTGTTCAAAGTTCCTGATATCACGCTTCCTGATTTGGTTTATATGCACTTATTGTTTCAAGAATTAAGCCATTGAAAAAGCAGTACTCTGACCTAGCAGTGCTTAGTCACAGGTTTTGTAGTCAAACCGTCTAGTCAATGCACTCAATAGAGCATTACGTAATCAAATTCGCGTATTTTAAACAGAGTATTATGGTATCTGGTATTTAATTTAAAAAAAATCTTTTGGCAACCTGTCGCCTAAAATGAACTGCACCCATTATTTCATCGTTAGCAGACAAATTTAGAATAGTAGAAGTAGATGCAAATTAGTTTGCAATAATATCTTCATTTTCCTTTGGATTGGTAAAGAGATTGTTTTGATAATTTCAAAGAAGATGTATTGAAGATTTTAAACTACCTTGCAATGAATTTATTGATTTATAATTTATTTTTGTCATTTATGAAAAGCTGAAAAATCAATTGATTTGTTTCTGTAAATTCTATCTTTTTCAGATTCTCACAATGTTTAAGAGTTTTTTTATAACTTTGATTAACTTCGGCGCAGATTAGGTTTGATAGTAATATACAAAAATGTTTTAACAACAGAATTAAGTGATTGAACGCAATTTTCTAAAACCGCATTAACAGTAGTTTTGGTAATCTCTCAAATAGTTGAAAAATACAATTCTAATAATAATAATAAAATAAAACAATTTTGTATTCCTTACTTCACAGATTTATTTTTAATGCTATATATATATTTCGTTTACAATGTAAACATTATCAATAGCTACTAACTACTACCTTTTTAGTAGCTATTGATAATGTTTACATTGTAAACGAAATATATATATAGCATTAAAAATAAATCTGTGAAGTAAGGAATACAAAATTGTTTTATTTTATTATTTTATAAACCTTCACGTAAACTCGAAATACTTTTATTCTAATAATAATCTTGGTTTATCTAGAAGTCCATCACAAGGCAAATATTTGTAGAAGATGAGTGACGTAATCATTCAATATTATATACTTTGAAGAAGCTTGTCAAAACAGAAAGGTCATCAAAATAGTTTGAAATTGCATTATTTAGAAAAATTTATTTTAAAACTACAACCAATGTCCATAATAGTATTTAAGATATATGTTTTAATAAGCATTTTCTATTTCCTACTACATTATATGTTCATATTATTGCTGTTAATCATTTTGAATGTAGTAAGTAATAGTGCGTTGTACTGGAATGCTTCTTAGCAATGTTATTTTATATGACAAAATATTCACTGTATTGAATACATAGTTGGTAGTAAAAAATGACCGGTATTCTTTAACTCAAAAAACTTTATAGGTTAATGTTCTCACATCCACCAGTTAAGCCCTCAAAGAGATATCAGCAAAACTCAAGCTCAGACAGTAATAAATAGATTGATAGTAGTTCACAACACACGCATAAATGTACGTGTAAAATAAAATCAAACTTTTCTTTAATTGAGAAAAATAAACATGGTTGGCAACATTTGCCGTTTCTTTAAAACTAGAAGAAAAATGTTAGAAATATAATTACTTAAGTCCCCAAATCAGAAGATCAGACAAGTGTAAAAAATTATTTGTTTTTTTATTTCATAAAATTCATTTTTTTACATTAAAAAAAACTCAACTTTAAACATTCCATCATGAAACCCTATACTATTGATTTATTTATTAACTTAATTTATTTAAATTAGAATAAAAGAATAAGAGGATAAGAAATAATGGTAAAGCCAAACCAAGTGACAAGCTCATGAAATTAACAAGACTCTGTCGACCAAAGAAAAAGAAATGAGAAATCATTTTGCTACTCACATAGCAATACCATAGATTGTAACCACAAATATAAATCACATATCTGAAATCTGTAACTTCGTTAAAAACTTTTAACCAATTTTAGAAAAAAATATACTTATGATAACTTTACAATCAAATAAAACAAACAAACATTAAAACTAACAAAAACTCAGAACATAAATGAAAGACGATGTACTCTACATCAGACAATAAGATATGGAATTAGAGAAAAAAATTACAAAGAAAAAAAACGTAATTTAATACTGTTAGGAAAATAACCTAGTTATAACAAATAGTTGGAATAAACTTCAAATCACCCCAAAACTCTGAAAAAGATATAGTCCAAAACCAAATAGATTTTATCATACCCATCAAAGATTTAAAAATTAAGTAACACAGACTGTCTCATTACCAAAGGCTAATGACTCAAACCACTTTCTACTATGCTCCAATATCAAATTAAGGTTATTTAAAACCAAAACTAAAAAGACTAGAAAAACACTAAATCACTGCGGAAAAACAAAAAAGTTAAAGAAAACTTTAAGAAATAAAATTAGAAACATGAGATACAGATGATAATGAAGAGTTTTGGTTTAACATCAAAACCGTGTACCTACTGTTTCTTTATAGTATGTACAAAGTTACCTAGCAGTTATTAGCTGTTGTCCGGGTTTAATAAAAAAATCAATTTCTTAAAGTTAAAATACTAAAATACAAAACTAAATTTAATCTTAAATCACTCAATCATATATGATCTAACATATAAATCATTACAATATATTTTCAAAATGCATCCTGCAAGACGGGCCTAAGTCCAGCCGACTAATCACCCACAACCAGACTGAATAATATTTTTAAGTGTTAGATTCACTTTCATGTCTACTAACTATACTCCCCCCCTTTGAATTCCTGAAGTATTTTTCCTACCTGTCTTACTAATAATAATAATCTTAATGTACCAGCCAAATAAGCGTTACATAGAGTTGTTAGCAAACTTATTTACCTCTTGGCAAGCGTTGGGTGCGCACCAAGGACGAGCTTGATGAATTTTAGCTTAAGATAAACTGGGCAACCTTTATAGTTTGCAATGTGCGGCCTTTTGCACGCGGCGCATGTTGCTACATTCCTTAATATTCAACGCTAACGGTTAGGTCAGACAACTTGGTAAGAAACATAATCTCTCTACTTTTTCGGTTTTTCAAAAGCTGAACGAAGAGCATAGAAAAAGGTTTCCCATCCGTTCCTATGCGCTTAATACATCAAGGAGCGTACCCTACAGCGATTAACATTACTCGTACCGCATTAGCTTCAATGGGTACGTTGTTTATGACGTATTTGAGTGTCTTTTCAGAATCCAATTAAAATAAGTAAATGATTGGTTGATTAAATTGGTTTGTAAAACTGTCTAAGCTTTATTGCTCCACAATTTACGGTAGACTGAGCTTCGTAGTCATTAGATTCAGTCCAAAAATCTAATGAAACCTTCGGGTTAGTAGTATTTTTGAGAACTCGTTCTAGATATATAACCTCTGCCCGTACATCCAAATGAGAGATTGTTTTAAGTGCAAAATAATTAAATGCAAAACAAGCCATTATGATATTAGTAGTTAGGTTAAGCTATTATGGACCATAGGCAGACTTCTCTAAGTTTAAAATAAGTAAAAATAAAGTATGTTGGACCTGGAAGTTTAGGTACGCAAGAACACTACTCGTTAAAAACTAGATCTGGACAAAAAATTTAAGAAAACTTAACAACATCAAATCGTCGTTAATTTTTATTTTGAGAAAAAAAAACAATAAATGATCTAAAAAGTTAAGTAACTTTTGCTATTAGAGCAATAAACCATTTTTTATAGCCGGCCCAGTAAATTTGAATTCTAAAAAAGTTAAAAGTTGGCTGATATTAAATAATAAATAATAATAAACCGTCCATAAATATATACATCCACTCATATCTATAAGTTTATATATTTTAATCAATTATTGTAAATTCTAAGATAATTTTACTATTTGCCAAAACCAATTGACAGTTTATTTTAAATTTTCAGTTTTATTTTTATAATAACAAAAATATATGTTTTAAAATAGCTTGAGTTAATTATACAGTTTTACAATTTAATTTAATGCTGCTAATAGTTTTATCTAGTTAGATAATTTTATTCTATTTTAAAATTTGATATTCCATTCAATAAGTTTAGCAGTAAAAAAAAGTTATTATCTATATCAGCAAAACATAACGTTCGTTCTATTCATTTCTAACTTCCGTACAGTATTATTTTGACAATAGCTTGACAAAGCCGTTAAGTTTTATTTATTAATTTGACAATTAAATCAAACAGATCTTGGCAGATAGTTTAACAAAACTCAAACTGAATACTTATTCTTTTTAAACATTTTTATTAATAGTTTTAATAAATATCTCAGTAAGTTTAGCTATTATTTTATTTTAGGACAATAATAATAAACGCCTTTTATTGTCAAAAATCTGACAATAAGAGTTTAGTATTAATTATGTTAATCAATAAAACTTAACAATTGGGTGTTGTAATTTATCCAATTGGCAGTAACCTCAAAATTGTTTGACTTGTTATTTACCTTAACAGTTATTTTAATAAAGTTACACGGTAATATCCACTTCCGATTCATAAATTTCTATGTAAAATTAAAATATTCATTTATTAATCAATTTCTAGTTGTAAATATGTATATAAAAAATAATTTTTAAAAAAAGATTCCGATTAAAATGAAGCAAGCTAATTGTGAAAATAATATAAGATAAATAATCCTAATATATAAGTGAACCACTTATAGCAGCTATATATCAATAGTAATACTATAACTGATTACAATTAGTACATTTGTTTTTATATTAAATTTAAGGACAAAAAATTAATCACTGAACTTTATAGATAAAGTATTTAAATAAATCTTATTAATTATAAATAAAACATGATATTAAATCATGATAACATTCCAATCATAAAATTGAAATATTATTAATACCAAAAAAATGACTCATTTCCGACTAATCCTTGCATCAAATATCTCATCATATTTCCGAATCACGTTTCTTTAATACACCTTTTTTGTGTAAAAGTTAATATAAACCAATTGTCGACTACATTCGCACCACATGCTAGACAAAAATAATTCTGGAGAGATCTACTCAAAAATTCCATTGTATCCATCACGTACGGAATACATAAATCGACTTTTTTTCTCTCAACCTAGGCAACTTGTTACAATATAATCCTACCTGTCCAAAAAGGAATCAATATAATAATAAATCTGTTTAGATTATTAGACGGACCGAGTATTTACAACTAATACTTGTAATGCTTTTATAGGGAATATCGGGGAAAACCCAAAAACACCGAATTTAGATTACCATTGTTCAGGTACAAAACTTAAGTATTAATTATGCAAGCATGCACTTGCATATTTTAAGCATGAGAATCCTCTTGTTTTATTTTACTTTGACCTTTTTCCGGCAATTCCTTAATTGTCCAAAATAGCTTAAAGAATTATGGTTGCTTAAAACTATTAAAAGTACTTTTTAAATTACTTAACCCACTTTTGACTATTAGTTTAAACATTTTATTACGCAAACAAAATTTTAACATACTCTGTAACGCCTAAGCAGATATTTGCTACAAAAATATTAATTTGAAATGTCCAATTATAAAACTATGAATATGTTCTCTTAAATACTAAACAAAACTAAAATTAGCTTAAATTGTAATAATATAACAAGATTTTATTTGATTCTATTGCATTTGGTTAACGTCGTCAGATTTCATATGTTATATAAAAAGTATAAATGAAGTGTAGTGTGATTGTTGGTAAATAGTAGTAGATGTTTAAAAATATTATATTCTAAACCATGCTTACATGCAAATAAACGTTTTACAAAACATGAATTTTGTGTTCAGTATTTTAGATTAATTCAATACAATCAAAAACATAAAAAATTAAATGCCCGCCTCAGCTCTTAAGACACGACGAAATCTGCTTGTCATAATTTTTGATAATATCGCGGCATAACACAAGCTAAATTAAGAGGTGCAATAGCATATATTTGTGTTTTCAGGTACATATTCAAAAATATCGCTACTAAAAAAAAAAGAAATGCCAGCTAGTTTGCGTCAACTTTCGGCTAACAAACAAGATTTGTTAAAACGTCAGTTCATTTGTTAGCAAGAAAAATTTACTAAAATGACAGCTAGCATTATATATTTTGCTTACTTCTAACAATGTTCATAGAGAACGGCCCCGAATATCTGGTCCCATAAACATCTGTAATCATGCTCCTCCTCCTCCAGCATTCCAATTTTGGCACTAGACTACAATGCACACATACTCACTTTTAAGAATGCATTTTCTTCTCAAAAATCTCTCCTAGATTTTCTAATCTCCAAAGTTCTGCTTGTTTACGTAGCCGCTTATATAAAAATGCGCATTATCACTAAAAAGGATCTTTTTAGACCTAAAATATCTAAAAGCAAAAACGTTTAAATGTGCAGAACCTTCTAGAATAAGACAAATAATATAGCAACTAAAACCGAGTTCAACGTCTGGTCCAAACGGTATTTCAAATAAACCGGAATAGAACTAGAAGTTTCTTCAAAACTACCGTCTTATCAGTTTTCTATGCACTTTAAACAAAATTTTAAAAAAGGTCATAGTAGACTTTACTTAAAATAACACAAAATTAAAATGATTGATTCATGATTGATTCATGATTACCATCACGACTTCCGTCGCAAATATTCAGTTGTTTATTAGTTAAAGCAAGTGCCTAACCAAAGAGTGGGTGAAACGCATAACTCGAATCTAAGTTTATCTATCTATCTCGAGTCTAGTAGGCCATGACAGTCATATGTCATATAATTAAATTGTCAAATAATTAAATAATCATTCTAAAAAAATTAAAAAGATTTAAAACAACAAAAGTGTATGTAAGTTCAAATAAAATACGCAGACCAAGTGAAAGCGTTTGAAAACTTGAGAAGGCCCGAAAACCTTTAGAAGAAAAAATTAAATGTTTGACGTTTCAAGAAAATTTATTTGTCAAAACTTAATTAAATAAAATTGATTTTTTGGATAATTTGGACCCTAAATTAAATATTATAAGAAATATGGCAACAAGAAATAAAACTAAAAAAAGGATCGAAAGCAACGGTAAGCTCTAAAACATTAAAAAGCAAAAAAGAGCGTAGATGTACTAACGCACAATAAGTTAAGTGCTCACTGAAATAAACATCAATAATGATACTATTGAAAGTGGTAATCCTTCTCCAACTCTTTAAATGATGCTTCAAGATCTGTAAATAATTCAAAATTGATAGTGTCAACAAAACTAGTAAAACCACCGCTTATAGTCTTCCATACAGAGTTTCACAATGTAAAACATCTTTTTAATTTTATTAACGAAACGTTAATGACAAATTTTTGTAAAACACGGTTTCAAAAACCTGTGTCGATATAGATAAGCTCTGTATCAGACTATAAGTTTCTTAAAAAGGCATTTAAGGTAAAAAAAAACTAGAGTTCCATACTTTTACTTAAAAAGAAAAAAAAAACGCAATTTTGTGATGGTTCAGGTAAACCTCACATCTAAAAAAATATTTGTTTTTAAATATATCAAATCCAAATTTCAAAGTGTTCTAAAACTAAAAAAAAAAAACATTTTTTTTGTATATACTTTGACAACTACAAACAAAATTATAGTTGAAGGGCTGACTGATAAAGTAAAACATATCTACCATACGACTCTCAAGTTTGAAAGGTATGTTATTAAAAAGATTATAAGCCAGTGCCACTAGTGCAAAGAGTTTTGTAAACCCGCTTTATATAAAATGTGCTGAAGTTTAGCTTACACACACTTACCAAACAAGAGAAGATGGTGCAATGTGTGTAAACTGCAAACAAAAAATAGCAGATAGAGCCAATGCTGCTGGCGGAGTAGCTATTCTAATCAAAAACTCTATTTGATACCAAAGATTAAACTAAGAGTAGATAACAATATCGAACACGTTGATATTCAATTGAAGGACGGACTAGTGTTAACAGCAGTATACAATTCGCCAACCAATCAAATGTCAAATGACAATATAGTAAATAATACTGATATGGAAAATAGTGTCTTGATTCTAAGAAATTTCAATGCACACACATTCACATGGAATTGTCATCGTAGCAATAATAATCTTACACCCATCAACCCACACACACATCATCCATCTAACGGTTCAACACCAACCACAATCGGCTTGCCATTAAACAAAAATGTTTTGGATGTTACAGACGTACAGTCACTTAACAAAATAAATTCAGATCATAACCTAATCAAAATTTCTAAAAACAGTAATAACTTTTTAAAAACTTTGTATTATCTAGACCAGACTTCAAATCAACAATTTTCACAAAGAACAAACAACAGATAACATCAGAAATGTTAAAAATAGGAGAAAACAAATTACTAGAAGCTTTTTAAAACTAATGTATTTTTAAAATAAATACCAACAAAATGGAAAAATGCGAAAGTCATCATCCTACACAAAAAAAGGAGACACTACAAATATAAAAAACTACCGCTTGTATAAGCTTCTGATGGAAATTATAACAAATCAACTCACAACAAAACTGGATTCCTACCAACCTATAGAACATGCGGGCTTCCAAAAAAGTTTTGTGCACATTAAACCACCTGCAAATAATTCAAACACTCATAGAAAAGACAACAAAATACAGCACCCCAATACACATAGCATTTATAGACTACCATAAAGCGTTTGACAGTGCCGAGTTTTAGGCCTTCTTGATAGCACTGGACGATGCAAGAATAGATTCGAGGTATACTATGCTAATAGAAGAAATCTATAAATAGACCATCTTCTTTGTAAACATAATGACAGCTTATTTACAAAAAAATATCAACATAAGGGTAAAGCAAGAAGATCTTTCCTAAATTATTCACCGCTGCTATCTAAAAGGTTTTCAAACAACTAAACTGGAACAAGAAAGGCATAAAGATTAACGAAGTATACCTATGCCATTTAATATTTGCAAACAACATAATACTGCTAAGCACCAACATCCAAGAGCTCAAAATTATAGTAGAAAAACTGAACAATCTATCTCAGCAAATAGGTTTAAAAATTAATCTAAATAATACCAAAATCATGACCAACAGTCTGCAAGTGGTAGCTATAGAAAACAAAACAATAGAAAAAGAAGCGCAATATATATCTGAAGCATACAATTATAATTAGCAACAAAAATGAAACGCAGAGCCGCCTTTGAAAAGCTCAGCTACATTCTAAAACGCAAAGTTTATAAAAAATACAAACCAATGGAACCATAAAATCACTTTCTAAAGACCCTAAAAAACCAAACAAAATATTGGAAGACAAACAAACGAGATGGGGAAACAATGAATGAAAACAGTAAAGAACAAAAACGCATAAAAACAAATAAAAAAAGCCTATATTCAACAATGAAAATATAAAGGCTAAGAGGAAGACAGAAAAATTACTATAAATAACAAAATTGAGACTATTGATGACATCAAAATTGAAGTGGACAAAATGACAAAAACACTTGCACACAAAGATAGCACCATATGGAAAACGTTGAAGTCTTTGAAACGGAAACAAAATACCAACGCTACTGTATAACAATATGGCAATCAATGACAAAGATTAGTCCAGCATGATTGGTGACGCTTTCAAAGACGTTCATAAATTAGATTCAAATGATAAAACTGATAAACAAAAAAAATAAGAAAAAAAGTGAAAAATTATTTGGCACAACACCTAAATCCTCAATTATTAAATTCAGCTTTTAGAACCACACCTAATCAAATTAGAAAAATTATTTAAACACTCCCTCTTCTGAAAGCTCCTGGACATGATACCATTCAAAACATTTGTCTAAAACAAATTTCAAACAAATGTATTTTACAATTGCATTACATAGTTATAGCAATCTTAAAACTGTCACACTTTACTACACAGTAGAAACCACGTAATAGTTTAGTTTACGTTGATTTGATAATGCGCCATGGTACGTCCGATATGACAAAATCACGGGATTCCGCCAATAAATATATACATTAAAAAAACTTATACTAACCACAATCTGGTCAGACTTGCTAAACCAGGTAAAAACGACATCCCAAAGCCTAACGTATGTGGACTTAATATATATTATAATATATAAAACAATTTTCTAAATTGTTTTCTATTTATCCTAACTCTTTTTAAAGCAAGGTTAATACGCATCATAACTGTACGGAACTTTGCATACTGAGTAAAATTTAACTAGTATGCTCTCTCTTTTAAAGAACAAATCCAACACTTAGTTAGTCGTTGGATTTACCACACCCAACTAATAAGTTAGATTCGTGCCCTTGAATAGATATTACCAACTTTTTTTTATAAAAATAATACTAATATGTTTATATTTCATAATACATCAAGGAACAAACTAATTAATTAATATGTTACATTGTATTTTCAATTTCATAACATATCTAGAGATTAGATAATAAAGTAAACTTTAAATTTTTGTCAATACTTTAATAATATTTATAAAAATACTTTTTTAAATTCTATAGAAACACTGCACAAAATTGTATATGTCAATATAAGTTTACCTATGTAATTAATATACAAATGAGTGCCAAAAATATATTTTCATAGTCATTAATTTTCCGCATGCACACTATAAACACGCTAAATATGTTCACGGTCTAAATATAACTTTGCTATTATATGTTTTTTTTTTCATTTTCAAACGTATTTTCCACTCAAATTTTCACATTCTTAAGTTTTATATTATTAGATTTGAAAAAAAAATCATAAATAAATGCAAAGCTAAATCATTTATATTATTAAAAATATAAATGGTCCCGCTTGTTGGCATGGCGTGACTTTACTCAAAACATTTATTTCGAATGATAATTCTTTAATTTAAAACAATAAATTATTAAAATGGTAGACAGGATTTTATCAAAAGGAAATTATAACTTGTTTAAATATTGTCAGATAATATTAACACATTGATAATACTTTCTATTCAAATATAAATATTTAGAATAATACTAAAATGTTTTGAAACTTTATTATTTTCTGCAATTCTAATATATTTTGGAATAATTGCGCACTTTAATAACCGAAGTGTTCAACAAGTTGTCAGTTGACTTATATAAAAAAGTATTTTAGCTTCAATAAACAGAAGATGAATTAATAACCTGTTTCTTCACATAAAACGAAACCAAATTTTGCCAATTCTTTTATAATTATATTTTTTATTATAGTTTTCTTACGTATATTTATAATCTTCCTCCATGTTGATATAGTCGGGAGGAATAATGTGCCATGAATTATCATAAACATCATCGTATCCATTCCCGGCCATGTTTTTCCTTTTAATTCAGTATCACAATTATTTCGAACACATTTATAAACGTACGCACTTGTAAATATCAACCGATCGTTTAATCCGAGCTGCATTAGGTATATTGTAGATATATAGATATATTGATTGATAATCATTGTATCAGTTTTGATAACGGGTAGCCAGGTGTTGATTGGCGCCTATTAAAATAAATATTATATATCATATGTGCTAACTACAGGTGACAGGTTTTTTATTATCGTTGTATATAAATTTGTTTGAGTTATTTATATTACATATAAATGGGGCAACCCTTGTCTGTAGTATGCTTTAGGGTTGTCATATCTTCTTGTTTTTATCAGCTAAATATTAAATAATGATTTTTATAACTGATTACCAGTATTGATCGAGAATATACTTTGTCTTTCTGTAATGTGTCAATTATGTAGCTATTATTACTAAAGACATGTTGCTATTTCAATAATTTTATTACGCGCGGCACGCCCCGTGAGTAATGAGCATATTTTACACGACGCTTGTTACAAAATAAATATTATTATTTCACTCACAAAATTATAAGCCAATAAAAACAGTGTATTTTGTTGGTAACGCAATGATATTTCTAAATAAATCTTTCTACCCGGAATTCATTCTCAGTTTGCTTTGTAAAATACTCTTCTAGCTTTTAATCAACCTTGTTTGTTTACCAATTGTTGACACAACTTAACTGGCAGATAAATTTATGGTTTAATAGAAGAAATGAATACTGCTACTCAAGGAACAGCATGTATTAATACAATTAAAAGTAAAAAGTATATCTAGAAACAATTTAATGTTAATTTTTTAGCCATTTAACATGCAAAAGTGTAATGGCACAAACTACAACAGTCAAAACAATTTGAAATTCAACAACCAAATTAATCAAGAAAAGTTTCTATAACGACTTTGGCAGAGATGTAGATCCTTTCACAGGCGTGGAATTTACAATATCCAGAATATCAAAAATATGACAGCATAGTCTTAAATTATGATAAAAATACTCGGAACTAGATAGCTTCGTATGTGGAAAAGTCGTCAAAAGTCTGACAAATAAAAAAAAAAGACAAACAACAACGGGTAACTTACCAACAAAAGGCGGTGCAATGAAAATAAATTTGTATTCCTTAATACTAAAAACCTTGAGAAATATGTAATACATATGCGCGTTCGTTTCGCCAATATCACTGAAATTTTGATCACTTGGTGATGATAAATTAAACGAATTCGGTGACATAAATTTAAAAATATGGCAAGTAATAAATCAAACAATTTGAGATAAGGTAAAATTGGTCGTTCTTTGTTATGTATCATGTTAAACAATAATTAAGTAATATTTTAGGTCATCACCAAGTGATCAAAATTTCAGTGAAATTGGCAAAACGAACGCGCCTCATATATTATAAAAAACTTATGTCCCCGCTCATAGGTGGCACCTTGTCGTTGTGAAAAGGTTGGGTAACTTCTGCCTTCTGCTTAAGCCATGCTGGTGAGAAATTAAACTCCTGGTAAGGCCACCAATGCCAAATGAGTCAATAAATAGAAGCCAAACCAAATGTACCCAAAGCCATTCCCGGCTACCTTTCCTTATTTTTCATTTACTTTTTTATCCCTAACCTTCTTTTCTTTCTTTTTTTCTAGCAGGCGGTAGGTAAATCCAAAAATCATGCTCCCAGTCCGTGTCGTCAGTTAAATCTGACAGATGCTTTAAAATTAGCACGGATCAGTCAACTACCGAAGTTCCGGTAGCGCAGGGACTAATGCAACTGATCGAGTTGTGAAAATGGATATGGTTACCCGATCGATGTCCGACAAAGAATAAAACCCGCCAATTTCTTCCTTGGCAAAAAAAGAAGACTTTGCCAAATACCAGTGCCAATGATAAAAAGACGGAACTTGTCCCTTGGTTCATCTTGGTCACTAAAGAAAACGGCAACTTCAACAACGTTAGCCTTTTTTAATCAGCAGAGCGTTGTACAAACTGATCAGTGATACCAAATTTATAAAAAAGATCAGAGATGATCTTCTAGTAAAAACTGTGTCAGCCGCTCAGTCAGCAACATTTTTGAATGTAACCGTAATCAGATATGAACAAGATTATTTAAACTGCACGATGACAGAAATTGTCAAGGACATAAGTGGTCAGAGGGTAATCAAAACGCGTTAGAACTCTAGCATGCTAGACCAAAAACTCCAAAACTGCGACTGCATTAAAGACCTCAGTAAACGTAAACAAGCTAAGCAATACACTTTTGCCGTTCTTTATTGCTGCACTAAGCAAACACAGCTTCAAGCAGCAAAAAAACCGGGTCAACAACGGTCAAAGAGAACTTCGGTCTATGGCATCAAAGTACTTTACAACTCCGATGTCATCTGTGATACTAGTTTTAACTTTTATTTATTTTATGATAGTGAAACGACAATATTTGGTCAACTGTGAAAAAATAAAGAAATGCTTTTACTATTTTCAAAAGAACCACAACGCAAAAAAATATAATTGCTCAATCTTAAAAACAAACAACAATCATGGGAAAGCTACGTATCGACAAACACGCCAACCACAAAGTCACCAAAACGCCTCAATTTTCGTCTGCTAGTAGCTTTAAAAATTATAGTAAAGAATTCTTGCATTAAAAAAAAAACAATAAAAAACTCCGATAGATTTCTCTTCCCCGGAATCTTTGTCCTACAACTTCTTCTTTGTCTTAAAAGAGTTGAAAACGGCTATCGACGGCATAGGTACTTTTTCGCACCGGGACCAGACAACGGCTTATTCACCAGCTTCCCTCCAACATAAAAAAAAAGTTGCTGGAAATCTACAACCTGATATGGAAAAGCGGCGTCTACCCAAACAGTTGGAGAAAGGCCATTATCTTGCCGTTGCTAAAGCCAGGCAATCATCCAAACAACGTCAACGACTACAAAACAGTTTTGCTAACCTGTCGTCACAGTAAAATTCTAGAAAAAATAATCAACAACCGTCTGATATGAATGCTGAAAAGTCGTCTTAGCTAAATACCAAGCGGGCTTTAGACAAAACCACAGCACCGTTGATCATTTAATCTACTTAGAAAATTCAATCCAAGACGTCTTAGCAAGAAAACACCTCGTAACGGTGTTTTTCAACCTGACTTTCAAGCGCAATCATAAATATAAAGTAAGGTGGAAACCACTAACTCAAAAACATTATGTCTAGAAAATAGTGTTCCCAAGGGTCGACAATTAGCGTCACTTTTTTTGCTAGCGCTGTTAATGGCATTGCGGCTTCGATGGTTGCAACAGTACATAAATTCCAGTACGTCGACAATTTAGTAATAAGATGTTTAATTCTCTACAACAAAAACCTCGTGCTTGCATATTTTCCGCCTCAGAAAACCTCGCCTGCACCTCGTGCTTCTCTTGCGGGGTTCCAGAATCACATGCGTCAAAACAGTAGTTTTGTAAAACTTGTGCTCGGTAGGACCCTTTGCTTTGTGACACATATTGATGAATTGATCATAAAGTGTAAAGAAGCTTTGAAGGTAATTAAGTTCTTGGACGACATCAACAGGGGCACGCGTAAAGCCCTAGTTTTGCTCAGGATCGACTACGGATGCGCGGTATACTTATTTGCCAAAAAAACCCGGATACCTGACTTATGTAAATAAACACTTGTCTTGCTACAAAAATGGTGAAAATGTTTCAGTCACAGTTAAAAAACCTAAAGCACTTTTTGGTCGTCGTAAAGCACCTTCTCGGCCGGCAATAGTAAATCTGGTAGAAAAATTTGAGCTGTTGGGACAAGTTTGTAATGTGAAGAATCGAAACCGTGTGCATCACTCAAAAACACATAAAAATATTGCTGATGTAGCCCGTAGTGTTAAGGGTTTGTCGATTCCTCGTCGATCTTTGGAATTAGACATTTCACAAACAACATTACACCGTATTTTGCATAAAGACTAAAGTCTTAAGGCTTTTAAAGTTCAATTAACACAAGAACTCAAACCAGTCAATCACCATAAACGTTGTATCTTTGCTGATTGGGTCCTTCAACTGCATCAAAATGATCCGGAATTTCATCGAAAAATCATCTTCAGTGATGAGGCTCATTTTCACCTCAAAAGCTACGTTAATAAGCAAAATTGTTGCATTTGGGGCTCAGAAAATCCAAGATTGACTGTTGAAAAGTCTTTGCATCCTCAACATTTGGTGCGGTTTTTGGGCTGGCGCAGTGATGGTGAATGGATGGCGCTACCGAGCTATAATGAATAATTTTTTTATGGCCGGAATTGGAAGATATTGATGTGGACAACGATTATTTTCAGCAAAACGCTACGTGCCACACAAGCAACAAAACAATCGCAATTTTGCAAAAAAAGTTTCCTGACCGTGTTATTTCTCAAAGAGGTTATCACAATTGGCCACCAAGATCTTGTGATTTAACAATTTTAGACTTTTTTCTTTGGGGCCACGTAAAAGATAAGGTCTATGCCAATGCTCCACAATCGATTCAAGACGTTAAAGATGGAATTCATAAAGTTTCATTAAAAAAATGTGGTACTGCAACCGTAACCGTGGCGGTCATTTGACTGATTCAAATGTTAATGGCATACCTTTCTCTTTACAATGAAATAAACATTTATTGAATTTTCTTAAAAAATACCCGTTTTGTTTAAATATCAAAATGAAACCTCTTATTGGAAAACCCTATATACCAAAGGTTCAAAAACGGATCAGAAAGTAGAAAATGCTTTTGTTTTAGAGGGTACGATGCATTTATGGTATTTTTTTTTTTAAGACGTAGTGAGTTGTTGGCTCTTAACAAGTGGCCCTTAAGAATAACTTACGCATAGTAATACCTTCCGGTTTTCTTCTCTGCGCAAATCCTGTTGTTTTAATGTCCTTGTGTGCCATCCTACCATCCTAAGTATAAAGTCTATGTACGTATATATGCATGTACAAATTTTGATATTCCGCCTAAAATTATCTTTGTCTGGACGCTAAGTCATGTATGCAACGAGATGTTCAATAAAGCCGCCCGTCAGACGGCTAACGCGAATCCTACAAGTAAGACCCAATGACCTCTAAAGATAGGTCATTTTAAAGATCATCGAGAATTAGCAAAAAGTGTGGAACGACTTTGAAAGAAAATTAAAGAAAATTAAGCTTTCCGTCGCCGGTAGATCTCAACAAGAGAAAAGAGATTAATAGTGTGTATTACCTTCACGGACTCTAATAACTTCTGCTATACGGCATGGTAAACTTTGAATGCATTTGGCAACCCCTTCTTGTATAATGTTTTCCTATTCTTCACAAACAGCTTTTCAAATACCCTGAATAGTTAACAATATAAACTGTCGGTGCCAAGCAAGTCCACCCTAATAAATTCCAGAGATTTTCTACATAGCCATTGCAAACGACAAATGTTAACTTCACCCAAATATTGCTTAAGCACTCGTGCAATGTCACGTCATCGTGAATTAAAAGAATGCGTATGACAATATCCGGCATCAGTATTTTGTCCACCTTACACTGTCATTTCAAATAGCCAATATTTCGCCTGAGTAACACCTCTTTAAAATACCTGAATACGGAAAGATACATTAAGAATTTGAAATTTTTAGCAAACATATCACCCGTTGTAGTAAGTGAAATTATACTTTAAACATGTAAAGCGTTTATCTATGTTCTTCAATATTATATAAAAATAAATACTTTATTTAATTTAAACTTTACAGCGCAATCAAAATTGCTATTTTGTAGTGCTTGATTTAAAGTTTTTTTAAATGACGTTTTGCCTTTTTCCCCCATAGCAACACCCAAAAAAAAAATTATATAACAAAACTACTATATTTTATAAAAGTTTACATAAACAAATTTTTATTACAGAAACAAACTTTGTAATTGTAAATATTTACATTTCCTCGTTTATGTAGCTCGTGGTATGAAAGAGTGAATAGAAATGTTACAAAAACGTCCGGTATAGTACCTTTATTTGTTTTTGTAACTCGTGGTATGAAAGAGTAAATACAGATGTTACAAAAACGTCAGATGTAAAATATGAGCCGCTATAAGTAGATGATGATTGACTACCCACTTGAACTTCCTGGTTAATTTTTATCAATTTTCTGTTAAGAGTCGTAGTCGTAGGCTAGCATCAAACAGAATGTCATTGATACCTTTCTCAGCAAAAACTCTATGATGTGGATCTAACGCTTCCAACTTCTCACCCCACATGATGACAACTGTAGATACTGCTTTTTGTACCGTGGCAGAGCCTTCTAAAAACGAGCATGCTTTTTGTAGAAGCTCATTCTGGCAAGCTACAGGTTTAATTGTTTGTTTTCGTTTTATTGCTACTGGCGTCGGTGCTTTATCAATTGATGAACGTAAATATATACCTCGTGACTAAGAAGATAATTCATTGCTTTCCTGTTGGCCTTCATTTATGCAATCACCAGAATTCTTCTTCAATAATTTGTACTTAAAGTTATCTGTATTAACCTCAACATATTTTTTAATCAAACCTAGTGACTTGTAATCCAACATTAACAAGCAAAACTTAATTAAAACTAGTAAAACTTAAAACTAATAAAACTTAAAACTATTCAGCTTGCAAAACTGAACAATATAAACAAACATAACAGCTGCACTAACCCACTCGACACCAAACTCTGTACTAAAGTATTAATGTAAAATGATCTTGTATTACGGAATATTCGGAAATACTTCAGTACTTTCATCATTCCATCAATACCAGACCTTACACGATAAATATTACTGTCAATATTTTAAAATATTGGGAGGGACAACAGAGTACAATGTTGTAAGGTACTATAAAATAATTGTATAAGTTTCATATTTGTTTTCATTTGATACCCATATTACATTTGTGCAATATGGTACCTTTATTTGTTAAGAGTACAATGTTTTACGGTAGTATAATATAATCGTATAAGTTACGGTATTTGCTCTTATTTAATACCCATATTTTATTTGAACAATACTTGTACCTTCAATTTATTTAGGTGGAAAGACAATTAAGTACAAAGTTTAAAGATGCTATAAAATAATGCAAGTTAGATATTTGCTCAAAATTTAAATTTCCTTATTTTTATTATAAACTGAATACTTTAAGTTTTGTTAATGACACTTACAATAAAAAACAGATTTCCTTAAAAAGCCAAAATTTAAAAAAAACAAATTATCTTTTGTACCTACCTAATTATACATACAACATGAATGATAATGAGATTAATAATGGAAATTTTAATGATTCAATTTTTGGAGATTAATTAACAGATAAATCAGTTCCAATATTAACTTAATTGTATATGATTAAATTGAAAGAAATCTAATTTATTTTTCCAGACAAACATTTTAATTATTTTAAAAAAGGTTTCGACGTTACTTTTAATGAAGAATTACAAATATAATAAACACATTAACACTTTTTTTAATTACCAATTATGACAAACTTCGGATGTGACGAATTTTGTTTGGTACATTTTACTAGTTCGTTATAACCGGACTTTACTGTAGTAGGAATGAATCATTCAAATAGCAGAAAATTGCGTACGTGATAAAAGTATTTCATTTTCGTATTATCGATTATCTCAAAACTTTAATTTTACTCATTCATGGTTTTGGCACTGGACCGACAAAATATAATTTTTTTCTTTATATTAAATAAGTTCTCAATATTTCCGAGCAATTTTTAATCACCCTGAACTTTTTATGATAAAAGCAAGATTAACTGTATGCAACCAACTATACACATATCTCTAAAATATACAAAAGGAGCATGGAATATTAATTAAACTCACAAACTGCATATACATATCGCGCAAACAATCTGTAGACAGGCAGTATATAATGTATTTTTTAAATCAATTTTATTTTTAAAGAATTAACTTTATGTTACAAAATTGATGTACCAAAGTAACTGATAGAAAAAAGAGATGGTAATAATTAAATTAATTACATTATTTGAAAAGCACAGCTGTGCAGTTATTGATTAAACTTTGATTATCATGCTTAAGTATTATTATAGCTGAGGTTAAGGTATTTTAATAAAATTTATATATACTTTATTGTGGTGATTTAGTTATTTTAATTTTTATTAAGACCGGTTTCGGCTGTTAGGCCATCATCAGTTTTTTTCTTTTCACAGATGTTGTTGTGTGTTTTTTATTAAAATACCCTAACCTCAAATATTTTAAACTGTGCAATAATCAGAAACAAATAATATTATTATAACATTAGAAAATATTATAGCAGCGTCGTCTATTTAGCAGAGCATCACTTTCCAGCCGGGAATATGCCGTTCTGTAAGACTTAGTAAACCCCTTCGGAAAGTCGTGCGAGTTGTACTGTATCAGCATTTTTAGAACTTTGTTTGGCAATCTAGACCGAGGCTTTCTTTTCGCATCATTTTCGCCTGCATATTTAGGCTATTCACATTTGAAATCAGAGCATAATGTGTTGAAAATAATGTTTATATTGCAACTTGCAATCTGAAACTACATAATTTTTGGAGAAGCAAAGACATAAACGACAGAGATAAGCTTTTACAGAATTGTATTATCAGTACTAACCTAAAAATACTAAACTCAGGCGTTAAAAAAAAGTTCCTTATACATCTCGCAGCCAGATAGTTAGTTAATAGTTAGTTTAGATTTATGGCATACCAGCCTAAAAAGACTATTAATGCCAAAATCTTACAACCAGACTGTAATAGATATTACACTGGCAAGTATAAGCATTTCAAACAAAATCTAAAATTGGCATGTATTAACGTCGGCCTTAATGTCAAACAAACAAATAAAATTCAAATTAGAACATACGTACAAAATAATACACAGGTCCTACCAAAACCCAAAGCTACCTTTCAAAACAACTTATCGCAGAGTTTAAGTAAACCCAAAAATGTTTAAAAAATTAACATCTACGTAAGCAAGTTTCACACAAGCATACAAAAACTTGTGCCCACTTTAGTCGGTTCTGGTTCTGACAGCACCATACAATAATGGTGTGACGAGCTCAAACGACTCAAACGGCTGCAAGAAAATTCTTTAATAAAACCAAAACAGTATCAATCAGATTATATGTAGTACAAAAACGTCCAAAAAGATTACAAAATCTTATTTGTCAAAGACAAAAGAAAACACAAAAATCATTTTGCGAGCTAAAAACAATCTTATTAAAAGACCCATAAATTCTCAAACGACACATATACAGCTAACCTATCAAAAGCAACTGAGATATTTTTGAAAACCCATTTCTCAGGCTGTACTACTCCAAAACAAAGTTGGTTTAATGCTACAACTTAACCCCCAACAAAGGACATAATATGAAATGCTTTACAATCAGAAACTTCACCATATAAGCCCAGAACTGGATAAGATTATCCCGGCTCTTCCAAATCAAAGCCATCACTACAGGCAAGGTGCATTTGACAAAACCACCTTTCACAAAATAAAAATAGCCCTTCCAACACATAGCATTGAACTCTCAGTCGGTAGATGTTACTGTAGTTGACACAATGGTAAAAAAAGTTGTTGGCAAAGTCTGCCCTCAGGATAAAGTGCTATCACAACAACTGTAAAAAACAGTAGTAAACAGCCTAATTCAACAACTCAATGAGCCAGGTTTCTACACAATAGGCTACGCAGATGACATAACAATTGCTAAGTGCTAAGTAGCAAATTTGAAGCTGTACTCGACAACCTAATGCAAAAGGCCTTACACATAATATAAAATTGGTGCAATAAACAACTGTCACAGTCTAGTTTTGTCGGAGGCGGTAGCTGACGGCGGTTCTCGGCTGATGTTATGCCTTTTTGCTGTTTAATTGGGGTTAGTGCAGGCTATGAGGTTATTTGTTCCCCCTGGGAATGCCTCAAGAAGTGGAACATGCTCTGGGGCTGTCGGTCCAGGGGAATGCATCCTGGATGCGGACAGCGTAACATTCCAGGGTACCACAACGTCTCGGCGAGGTCGGCAAAGGTTTTCCTCCCGATAGTCGTGGAGATGGTGCTGCTGGTTCTTCGGCGGAGGTCGTGAGGTCACCTTCCAGGTGGTCCTAGTGCCTGCAACACAACCTCTTACGGCTAACCCGCAAAAAAACAAATTAGTACTTAAAAAAAATATAACCAAGGTGATCTTTTACAAGCTCACATGTAGACCACACCTAATCAGATTAAGAAGGTATATGTTTTTTGCCAGTGTAGACGGGTTGTTGGCAATATATGAAGACTCTCTCCAAAAAACTAAGCTAAATACGCCCACAAACCAACTAAATCAGTTGTAACAAATTGCATGTCTAACTGTAACAGACGGCATGCAAACGACGCCAACTACAGCCATAAAAGCAATGCTCCGACTGTTTGTAACGGTCATATCTGCCCATTAGAAAAATGATTGATTAAGAAAATAAACAAAGGAAACACCTTTCAAGCAACTCTCTTTTTATTTAAATAAATTGATAAAATGAAACAAATAAAAAAAGTATTATCAATTTTTGAGGTCGCGAGATAGGAGAACTCGCTCTCTTCTCGGCGCGTCTTGCACACAGGACGAACGGAAAAATAGGCTAGATTGTTAGTTGTTCTGTCCGTTAAAATAAGGTGATGAATGTGATGTAATGTAAAGCTTGGTGATGGTACAAAAGTTAGTTTTATTCATACTCATTTTTCATTATTTACCCAATGCCCTTTCAAATTAAAATTAGGCTGTTAGAATTGTGCAGTTCGATTTTTTCCTTTTTGAAAATGTATTGAGAAATTATTTGTAATTGTAATAGCCGGCCAGGTTTATACTCATTAACTTCCCCTAATCCCCGAAAGAATAATCGTGGTACCCTTATCAATTACAAAGAAGTCAGATGGCAATCAAACTAAAGGCACGACGTAGAGGGTGGTAAACGTAGTAGCTGCCCTGTCGGTCTTAACGTAGATCCCGAAGCGAAGCATAAAAGTGGATACTAGGGAGCTGCCTGGCGTCCATACCACCAGCCGCCCGAGCACAACCAAAGCCGCTGCCGCAGAATACGTAAGAGCCACGTGCGAGCATCTTCCCCAAGTAATCATTCTTTTCATTTAGGCGTCCGGCCCAGGCTAATTCACTATTCTCTATTGGTTAATCGTAACTTGCCGCCCCCAAAAAATATTTTTATTATATTAATTTTTATATAACTACGTTAAATTTAAATTGAACTGAATTAAACAAATTATTCCCCAACTTGATTGTGTTTGTGTCCATTCCTCGTCATTCATAGTGACTGGAGCCCAGCATCTATTACACGCAAAAAAATAAGAATCGTCGAACCACCCCCCAGCACCCTGAAACAGCTGCCGGAGCAGTGAGGCGCATTTTTTTAAATGAAAGCGTCGTCACATGTTACCTGTAAGCATCTGCGTTGAAAAAGTAGCAACATCAACAGCACTGCGCCTAAATGCAACCAGTGGTGGCACTCCGATGTAGGTAGTAGGTATAGCATCGCATTTGATAGCGAAATGACGTCAGAGAAGTCACTCGATCGCATTGAGTTTTGGTACTCCCATCTGCGAAAAAGGTATATAGAAATCTTTGCTCGGAAATAATCGAAATCGCGTTTTAGAACGTGTGCGATGCATTGTTATAGAAATGCCGTAGACAAGGATGGTAAATAACAGACAACTCGATAAGTTTTGCGAGCATTTAAACCATTTAAACTTGTAACGAACCCCGTGATCATTTATTAAAATAATGCCCAAACCGTTCGTCTGTTTATGTCGGATAGTATCACGAACGCGCGCTTGTTATGCAGCGTTATTCATAGACATTCTTTCCGAACGCACGCATAACAAGCCGCGTGAAGTATACCACATATACTAGGCAACCTTGGTTGCAACTAGCTGTATTTAGGGTGGCCTACTTTGCTGCCATTAATTAAACATCGTAATTAGCCGGCTACCGACACTTTTTATGTCCGCGACATGATGTTTAATTGATGGCGCAACAAACCTGCGTGTTTGTCGGCTTGCCACTCCGTTGTTTGAGGATGCACGCGGATCTAACCTATCAAACCACGTGCAATCTCATGTAATCAATAAGGCCCCTAGGCGTCCCATATGGGGTTCGCCATGGGTGAGACAAACCTCCGCCAGAAGTAAGAAGTATCCAGGAGCTTCTGTGTGCAGTAATTAGTGCCATTAATGGGTAAATCACTAATTACTATATGCAACCGTCCGAACCCGGCGGACGTTTGTTTATTTTGTAAATATCTTTGTAATTAAGGGGAATGGAATTTTAAGTTTTTGTGAAATTGTTTATGTATTGTCAGGGGTTATTTTGTTTAATTTAGTTTTAGTTAATTAGTTTGGGGTGTATAGGCCACCCCCTATGCACTCCCCATATATGTTGGTATCCCTGTTCTCGCTCTTTCCCTTTCCACCAGATTTTGCAAAGTTTATCCCCTCTCTTTTCTTTCCCTTTAAATACCGCCGTCCAGTCCTCATCAATTCAGTTGAGCCCAGTCCAAGTTGAGTCCACTCCAAGTTGAGTCCAGTCCAAGTTGAGTCCAGTCCAAGTTGAGTCCAGTCCAAGTTGAGTCCAGTCCGAAGTCCAACTTGAGTCCAGTCCAAGTTGAGTTCAGTCCAAGTTGAGTCCAGTCCAAGTTGAGTCCAGTCCAAGTTGAGTCCAGTCCAGTAACTCCAGTCCGAAGTCCAGAATTGAGTCCGAGCTGATTTAAGAACAAGTGAAGTCCGAAAGTCCGAAATCCGAAGAGTACCAGACCTGATCCGGAAACCCCGATAACCGTAAGTCGAGCCGACAATCTCCCAAGCCCAATTAAAATTCCTTTTTTTTTTTCTCTCTCTTTTCTCCTTAAAACCCAGCGTGTGCGGTAGCCGGAAGGCAAGCCACCTCCAGATTCCCGACCCAGTCTCCAATTCTTACCAACGTCCCCCGATCCATCCATCCATCCATGCTTAATAATTATTTTTTTTATATATTATCTTTCTTTCTCTTTTTTCTACGAAAATAAATGTTTTATTTGATTACCCGCTTATTATTTAATTTGTGTCCACACTCCGGTGTGGTGGCGCCCGAGCACCTTCAGTCTCCGGCCAATTAAGCGAGGGGACCCTGTCGATCACGACTACAGATACCCCCGCACAGGTGACGCCTCACGTCTCAAAGAGAAAAGACGTCACAAACTTATTCCGAATAAAATTTCTATTGGCAATATTAACGTTTATTGTATATATTAATATAATGTCAAATTTATATTTTCAGTTCTTATTTCAATATTTAATATTCACAATAAAATAAGTTATTTAAGTAATAAAAATTTCAGTCAACCGTTTTTATTATAAAAATATACAAATATCATTTTTATTTATTTGTTTTAGACAATTGATGCTGTCTGAGTTATTTTTTCTACAACAACGTGTTACAAGGATTATAAAAATATAATCCGTATTTGCTGTTTATTTATTTTATTTTTTGTTATAATTTTTATTATTCTTTTTGTAGTTTACTTGTCTCTAATTTTGTTTTAGACTTCCAACCAACAACGGTCTGGAATATATTAATTTATTAAATCAATATACATAATATAATTAATTAAGTTAACAGTCACTATGTTATCATTTATCATGATGAAATAATAAAACAATTTACTATGTTTTAGCTTGCAATTTTCATTCTTAAAAATACATTATAATTAATGTGTTTGTAATAAAAGTTATAATAAAAACAGTAAATTGTTTAATTAATATGTAATTTAAATCTTATTTAAATAGAAAATACAAGTTGTATAATATAATGTATACATAAACAATAAAATTATCTATTGCCATTTTTCTTTGGTTTTATTTCCGTACCCCAAACTGTTTAAAGTATCGGTTAAGTCGTTCCAGATCGCACTATAATTTTGCCGGCTTTGAATTGTTGTAAACTTCATCGTAACAAGCTGTGGATTCCGTTCAAAATCTAATAAAATAACACATGTTGATGTTCTTTGTTAAAGCGCATTTTACTCATTTTAGTTTCATTTTGAATAGTCGGTACGTATGCGATAGCTTTACTGGTATCGTTTTCGTTTCGATGCGATTCCTAACAAATTTAAAGAGAAGGGGCATGTCGAATTACATTGGAGTACCGAAATTCTATTCATACGGCTATCGAATCGAATACTACGTCACGATGACGTCAGGCGATTCGATAGCGAAACGACGCACGACAGTTCCACCACAGACTCTGGTATACTACGGAGAGCCAGCAGGTATTGTTGCCTTCTAGCAAAAACTGCAAAAAACACCTCCGTTAGGAGACATCATGACACCACATTTTGTATTTAAGAAATCCTACAGTGTACACGCACACATGAACAACAAGAACAATGTAGGAACAAAAACAAACTTCTTCAGATCTTCACTGATGGCTCAAAAACTCGATATCCTTGCCCCTATGGACAAATACAACTATCCTTCAAGCCGAGATAACCCATGTGGAAATATCTAGCAAAAACGTACAATTCCTACAAGACAACAAAGTAGCAATTTTAGCTATAAAGAAGCCTAAAATCACATCAAAGCAAATATTCGAATGTCCTCACATTGGCAGCTCTATAAAATAGCATCAAACTGTGCTGGGTAAAAGAAAAGATCAATCTCAAGTAAAAGATGATGACTTGGCGTGCAAAAGTTCAACCCTCAAGATCTGAGGGCCTAAACCCTAGATCGAAACATCACTAAAAAATCTCAACACCATACTAAAAGCAAATACATATAATGTTTGTTAAGGTAGGGTGAGTACAGCCCGTGCCGTAGACAGGCAAAACGACAGAGTACTACTTGCGACCATCCGGAGAAAACCTGCAAACAATTACATGGCACTATCAACAAAGAAACCATATGCATACTACGCAATGTAGACAGATGTGAAATGGATGACAAGACGACCTATGTACTTGCACGGCACTCTCTTACGCAAGAAAATCCATGTTAGAGGATTGCTGAACAGCATAAGGAAAACGTTGTAGCATACATCAACCGCATAGGTTGGCTGTGTGCTGGGGCGATAAAGTGAGGTTACTACTGTAGGAAGAGCCTAATGAGGCCTAAGTGCAGTAGAAATGGTTCTACCTCCGACTCAATTAATAACATGCAATCATTTGTATAGGGTGATGACTAAGTGTTAAAAAGATTTTGTGTATAGCACTACCTAACCTAACACCCTAAACATCAGACACACTCAATCCCCACTCAACAAAGACCTCTAAATCCTCATCAATGTTGTAAGAAAAAACTTCAAAATTAATAAAATTCATTGTTATTCTAACACTTCACTACCAACATTTTCAGTAATCATTACAAATTGTGTCAAATAAACAACATTTATTAAACTCTCATATAACAAAACAATATTATATCTATTTAGATCTATAATAACAACAACTGTAACAAAATCTTTTATAATATTAAAAATCTTATTTATCTTTTTCTGGAGCATCAAAACGATTATAATGTCTTCTCATTGTACTTCTAGAAGTGGTTGGTTGTTGATTTAGCAACATATCAAATGGATCAGCACTTGATCTACTAGTAGAAGGAATGTTATCAGGAGGATGCATACCAGATGCGTCATCCTAAAATTAAATGACATATTACTTATTTAATAATTTAATTTAATTTAAAATAAATACTCGGTTTGGTATTTGAGAATTTCTTGTAAGTTGTAAAAAGTCTTCCATAAAAGTATCCGTTGTTGATTGGCTCATGTTCTCTATAGATACTTTATTTCTAAATGTAACATTTTTTGTAGGTGTAGATGGACTTTTATTAGGGCTCTTCAATATACTAACAACATGTTTCTTTCCAGAACTTTTCAATTCCTCCTTCTCTTTCTGCAAAGCACTTGATTCATCTTGCACCTGGTTATACTTCCTGGAAAAAATTTCCCTTGCATTCTTCAGTTCTTCTAATTTAGTTAGCAAAGTATTCTTTTCATTTTCAAATTTTTTTATGTCTTCTTTCAGATTATTTTGTTCACTCATTAATAAACTTTCTTTTTCCTCAAATTTATTTTTGGCTGCAATAGTTTTTTCCTCATAATTTTTTCGTAAATTTTCAAATTCTGAATACTTTTCTTCATAATTATCATTTTTTTTAAGATCTTCCAATATTTTTGTTTTTTCTTGTATACGTAAGCTACGTGAGGCAAAGTTTTTTTCAAGTTCTAACTTTTTAGATGTTAAATTAGATTTTTCTCGATTAAATAATAATTCTAAACTCTTGTGGTTGATAACTGCCCTGCCTAATGCATTTTTCAAAATGATTATTTCTTCAGATAGTTCAAGCCTTGTATTTTCAAATGAATTCTTCCTATCCATAAGTTTATTGAAATCATTGTTTGTAATTTCTATTGTTTTATTCATATTGTTAATTTGCTAAAACAAATTTATTATTTAAAATAACTATTATATACAGAAATATTACCTCGTCTAAAATTATTTTTTGTTTATTGAATTCCATAAACTCATTTTCTAACGTAGTTATAGAAGCAGCCATGGATTCCATCACTCCTGCTTGTAATATCTTGTTAAGATCATGTTCTTTCTGAAAATTTAGTTTTATTTGCATTAATTCATCCAATTTTTGTTTTAAAGCCAATCTTTTTTCTGAAGCCTGTTGTACTTCAACCTCCAATACTTTATTTTCATTTTGCAATAATGTAAATTCTTTCAGCAACTGAGACTCTTTTTCATTTGTTTCTTCCAAGCTAAAAGTATTTATAATTTATTTTAATTAGTTCTATTTATTTAAAATACCAACCATTTCTGCTTTGCATATATCAGGTCATTCAATGTTTGCAATTCCAACTTCTTTTCTTCTTCAAAGGAGCTTCTATCAGTCTCCAATGTAGCAATATTATCATTTAGCATCTGCAATTCTGAAGTAACCTCTTGGAAACTTATATTCAGTACATCATATTTCTTACTATCTTTCTTATGTTTTTCATTTAACCACTGCAATTCTAAGCGACTCTTATTTAACAAATCTATAGATTTTTGAACACAAATTCTAGATTGGTTGATTTTATCTTCAGCAACCCTTCGATTTTCTTCATTTAAGTCCATAATCTCTTCTTTGCTTATTTCTAGCAAATCATAGTTTTTCATTTCTCCAATTATTTTCAAATTTATCACTTTGCAAGCATTAAATCGATTATTTAAATCTACAAACTTTTCTTGTATTTGGCTTAAATTTGCATCATGGTTTTGTAGCTTAGCTTCAGCTTCATTATAATATCTACACAATACATTGTGTATCATTTTAATGTTTGCAAACTCACGGGATGTTGATTGCTGATTCTGTAACTGTTCTGCTTTTTTCAATGCGTCAAGTTCTTTCAAAAGTGACTCAAGTTCATTGTCAAGATCACCATTACGAGCTTCTAATTGCTTTATGTTGAATAGTAATGATTCCTTATTCATATCATATTGTACCTAAAAAATACTAGTTTGTACAGTAGTCAAATCAAGGTATAAGAGCTGCAGCCAAGACAATAATAAACTCAAAATTCATTTAGACAAAAACTGGCATAATAAAGTGGCGCTTTCAGTGGCATTATGTCTACATAAAATTCCAACACAGGAAGGCCTCCTGCCCAACCAAAACCACCGACTACTCCCGGAAGATTCATTGGAACACGCAAACCCAATAGCCACGTCTAAAGAGGAAGATTCCGCTTTCCTTTATGATTGATTTTATTATTATTACATCAAAAAATAAATAGATAAAAATGTACAAAAATATTATAAATAATTTTATACTTCCTTAGCTTAATCCTAGACCGAGGTAAATCTAGAATTAAGCACTAAAAAGCAATTGCTACCCAAGACTTCTTAAGCTCTGCAGATCCAGTGATTATAGTCTATGTAAACAGCACAACATTAAATAATTTCTTACTGCTCACTCAAAGTATTACCTTGAGATAGCATGGTACATGTTGCATTAGTATTGTGTGCGTCACACAGTTGCAGTTATCAAAGAGAACCTAGGTTAAAATGGGAATACCGCTAAAATAATGGAAAAAACAGTAAAAAAAAAACAATTCGAATCATACAAATCAGTAGAATATACACTGAGCCCAAAAGCAAATATGCAAAGAACAAGGTGGAAAAAATAGAAAAACATTTCAAAGATATGTGCAATTTTGTTAAGAAAACAGAAATGTGCACATCCTTTTAAAAGCAGCAGCACAAACACACTAAACCAAGCCTACACAATATTAAGAAAAGCCAATCCACAAATAATAATAATAATCAGAGCAACAAGAAGAGCAACATGAAAAAGCAGCAGAGAACTTTGATAGCAATAGTAAAAACACTAGACATAATACAATCAGTAACCACAGAGAATCTGACAAGACTAGAAAAACTACCAATGTAGCAAAGATATGTAAAATTGACACATAAATTGAAGAGACTGCAAAGTGGACCGCGGTATTAGAGTAATTGATTCTCTTGGAATCATTAAAAACTATGAAAAGTTTCTGAGAGTATAACGACATCGCAGAACTACGACGTGTGTGTATCAGCAGAAAAGAAGCTAAATAGAAGACACCAGATAATGCAATTGTCGTACAAAGAAAAAAAGAGCAACTTTAAAGAACGCAAAGAACTAGATGACAATATATGAAGTACAAGATATACAATTGTAACAGAAAAGATGTGCCCACTTTAACAAAGCAGAAGTAGAGTAACTTAAAAAAGTGTTGCCCAACCTCCCGACAGAAACGGAGCCAGAAAAAAAAAAGACTTGCAAATTACATGTGAAGTCCCACAGGGCTTCGTCCTCGGGCCAAACGTTTTTTTTTATTTAACACTGTATAATGGTATCCTAAAACTAAGTATGCCAAAAGAACGATTTGGTAAGACATGCCGCTGGCCTAGCTTTGATTGTGTGTGGAGAAAATAAGAAAGAAAGTAAATCCAAGATGTTAGAAAGCTTTGACCGCAATCTAAACCGTAGATTAGAACACATAACAAAACAAATGACTAGTAAGTGCTGAGATGAGGTCATCAAAACTGTTTGCAACAAAAAGTAATTTAAAACAAAAAAAAGCTTCAGAACCGCATCATACACCAGCCAAGACCATAAAAAAAGTCGAAACACGTAGACAAGTACAACAAAATGATAAACAAGTTAACACAAGAAGACCACTTTCCCGTCAGTCCACCACACAATATGTTTGTGGCCAATAAGAGACCAAATGCAATCCAACAGTTAACAATTACAATAAAATTCAACTTAAAATTAAGTTTTTAGAACCAAAAATAGTGTCACGCCAAAATAATATCGTCTTTTCTCAAGACTATGCATATTAAAAGTAGATGGAAATTTCATGTAGCTGCCAACAATGTCGCAAAAAACAAGAAAACTTTTTTAGATATGTTCAGTTGTTATATACTGACAGTAATGTATGAAGAGCATACATTTAAGTGAAAGCAATACTAGAGAGTTATAAAGAATAATTTAAGTACAAAAGTCATATAATTCAGAGTTATGCTTGACAAAACGTAAAAGCTAGTGTAATGATAGGATTCAATCAAACATAACGCCCAATTCACAAATAGTGTTGACCCCAATAACAATGTTTAGAAAATTTAATTAATTTCTACTTATTTAAATTAAGTAATAGATTATTAGCATAGTACCAAAAGCAATTTTTGATTGTAAAATATCAATTAATTAACTATAAACTAACTTTTCAACTTTAAGCTCAAGTGAAAAAATGATATAAGTCTATAGTTTTTTAAATCTTTTAGAACTAGATTTATAAATTGAAGTAAAAGCTTGTTGCCAAGAAGAGAAATATTCAAAAAAGCAATAAAACAAACAATCTATCAGACTCTGAACAGTTTTTGAACTTTGGTACTGATAGTTTCTTGAGTGGTGCACTTAATAGCTTTAAAATAAGATGCAATTCATTTATGTGGATTTAAATAAATAAATGTGGTCAACAGACTGTAAATAAACCGAAAAAAGTTTAGTAAGTTATTATTTAACAATTCGATCAAGAAGAAACTACAATCAACCACTTAATAATGGTTTAGAAAACAAAAGACACACCTATGTGGAAAAAAACCACAGTAGGGATAGAAACACTGAAAGGACTAAAATAAGAAATAAAAGAAATGGCAACTAGAAAAAGAAAATTGAGACAAGCCTGTGTCACGGATGCAGAAGCAGGAATAAATGTGCTAAAATGTGTTTCTCGTTGAGAAAAGACTCAAAAAATAATAAAGCACTGCAAAATTAAACCAGTACAGGTAAAAAAAAAGAATATGTCAAAGAATCAAAAGAACAGACAAATAGACACAATCCTAATAAAACCAAATCGTCGGTCTAATGTGCAAAAGTCGTAATTCCATATATTACGAAAAATAGATTATTGTGCTAGCAAAAGCCGTTTCTCGACAAAAAAATGTATTTTCTAGATACTAATCGTTTAGAAAAAGTTCTAAATCCAACTGAAAAAATTATGTAAGAAAAAATCGAATCTCCAGTATTTTATGATAATTACCACAACTATTTAAGCAAACAAATAATTAAGTATTTTATTATAAATTAATATATCAATAATAATTTGCACATATGTACATCAGTTTTTAATTTATTTTTAACACGTTTGGTTGATAATAAATCAGCTTTTTGCTCTCCTGTAAAACTTCATTAAATGGAGTTACAATGTTTGCAAATTAGACAGACCAACAAAATCATAGCTGCAGCTAAGCAGAAGTAATAAAATACATCAACAAAGTGGAGACAGGAGAAATCATCATCGCAGGAATAAATGAGACAAAAGATGGCAACATTAGAGAGATCAAAGGGAAAATTGAAGAAACGAGAAAGAAGTTTAAGAAAACACTGGATAAAAAAATCAGCAAGTTAGCTGTCACAAAACTCAACAAAAGAAAAAAAACAATAAAGCTTCAAGCCACAGAGAAAAACCTGAATAAAGACGCAGTAATAGACATCATAACAAGGTACTCCTAAGAGACATCCTGCTACTTGTCCAAAGTAGAGGGTCACAAAACAAAAAGCATGAAATGCCTTGCATTCAGAAAACTAATGCAATAACAGAAAAAAAGGTCTGCTAGGACCAAACAGTTGATCCAGGTTAAAAATGTAGAGCGGAAATATACTAAAATAGAATTGCCACAAAGCAGAAGCATACTTTGCCTTAGTCTCGGAACGAAATAAGAAATTGCCAGCTAGCAGATAAAGATGGAACATGGACAATTAAAAAAATGCGGCAATATACATTTCAAACAATACAAAATTTCAGACTATAGTGAAGTAGTGATGGCTTTACCTGCGTGAAGACACGGGTTGCAGTTATGCCAGAGCATATGGTGCTCACCCAAAAACGACCGGAAGAAAGGCATGCTAGCAAAAAGGCCAATCAAAAACAAGCTCTGCATGCTAAATAGAAGAGAAATACCAACTTTCCAAAAAAAAAAGAGTTGAAACCATTCATAGGCGTCACTCTGTCTAAAAAGGTAGGTAACAAAAATTAGAAACTGGCACGTGAGTAACCACAAAAACATACATAAAGAAATCGAGTCTAGGAAAAGAAAGATAAAAGAGGTAAAAAAGAAAAACAAAAGCTGGTCCTTCCGCAGTGGCCAACAGAAAGAGTTTCTGGCAAACTTTAACCAAAACACAAAAAAAGGCGATCAGAGCTCTAACACAAAGACCGCAGCTTTGTGTGAAGGTATACAACAAACTTATCAACCAAGACATCTTTCCCCCAGACTGGAAAAAGACACTAGTACTTATGAAGGGACCTACCAATTCAAACAAAAACAAAACATATCAACCCATTTGTCTATTAAACTCACTGCAAATGCTCTATAAACAGATCCTCAACAAAAAACTTGTAGAAAAATTAGATAGAAATGAAGACCTAAGCGAGAATCAACACAGGTTCAGAAAAGGTCTCTATACACTTGATGCTCTTGGAAATGTCAAGGAAGCCGTCAGTCAAATAATTGCGCACCTAAAACAAAAACTTGGCGTCCTGATCACCTACAATATAAAAAACGCTTTCAACTCGATGCCATGGAGAGAACTAATAAGAGAACTAAAAAGAAAAAAAATATCAACATATATCAGGAAGATGATAGCCACTATCTGCAGAATAAAATTATAGTAAGCACCTCAAAAAAACTCTAGATATGACTTGCGGTGTGCCACACAGAGTGTTGGGCCTCACCCTGTAGAACTTTTACTATGATGGTCTGCTGAGACTTCAAATGCCACACGGAATTACCATAATTGCCTTTGCGGATGATCTTGCCATGATTATCAGAGGTAATAGTGAATGAAAAAATAGAAGATAGCGCAAACTAGGCGTCCTATATGATTAGAAGGTAGATCAAGAAAATAGAATTACAGCTGGAAACACAAAAGACAAAAACCGTAGTCCTAGAGAGCAGAAAGAAGGACATCATAGTCTAGATCAATCTAGGCAATACTACAATCAAAATACAAAATACAAACGAAGATAGTATTTAATACTTAAGAATGAGGAAAGGTAAAAAGTGAAACATAGAACCCCACAAAACAGATGTCAACAAAAAGCAGAGAATCTAGTAATGGCTCTAACACAAATCATGCCCAAACAAGAGAAGCCTGAGAGCGGAGAAGAATAAGGTAATAAAGATGATGGTGGATACTGTTGTACACTGTGCATATATTATAAAAAAAAGCTGTAACATAAAAAAATACAGGCTAATTCTAAAAATAACCAGAAGAAAAATGGCAATCAAAGTAGCAAGTGAATTATTATCTATGAATACAAAACAATCTCAACTAAGACTATACAAGCAATAATGAGAACAATCCCCAAACACCTCCTTGTCCAAGAGTGAGCCAACAACATAGAAAAACAACTGAAAGAACAGAGAAAAACTAATAAAATAGAAACAATAAAAACTAAAACAATAAATGACAGTTCAAGAGAGTGAAAAATGGACTCACACTCTTATACCCTTAGTGTTACCGAAGGTAAACAGAAAACATGGGCACCTAACCTTATAAGAGTATAGCCGTTGATTGACAAATATTAATTAAATTATTAATAAAACTACTATGAGCATTTATTCTCTTAAATTTATCAAACATTGGCTGCGTTCAGGACAACTCATCGCTGTCAATCATTCAAACTGAACGGGCGGCGAGAATCATCGTTTGCTGGCAGCGCTTCTCATTTAACTCATCATACATTTAGGTACGCTTTTATGCTGACAAAGCAACTTATTAGCCACCAGCGTTTAATCGAAAATATATTTAAAAAAAATAAATTATTGCTTATCTCCAATTGATGAGTCAGCGCTGGCAACTGATGAGTTGTACTGAACGCAACCATTGGTATAGCAAAACAACAACACCTAGATTGATAATAATAATGAAAACATGAAGAAGCTGAAATTGGTACAGAGCGAATATTAATTTAGAGTGATATAAATTTCTTGTAAAATTTATTGGTAAACAGCGAGTAAGCTAAACTTCGCTCTTTTATACATTTATAATGTTGAATAAACACAATAAATATATAAATAAATAAAAACAATGAACATATAACAAAACAATTGCAAATTGTTAGTGGCTTCGGTGTGCCTGTGTTTTTGCCTACTTGATTACACCATTTATATATCTATCTAATAACGTTAACAATGAAATGTTTAGAAATCAATAATAATTCATACCTTCTTTTCTATTTCAACTTTGGATTTGATATGTAATAATTGTTGCAACATCTCATTATTCTCTTCTGTATCTTTTTCTAAAACCTGCTCCACATTCTCAAGTGATTTTTCAGCTTCAACCTGCTCAGTAATCTCTTCTTGACTTACAGATAGTATTCCCTCCATGGTTTGATCTGCATTTTCTGTACATTCCACAACTTCCATAGAGTTTTGGAAAACTTCTATAGGGTCAACAATCATTTCCTTCTCCATTATTCTTACAAAATATTTAGGCAAACTGCACTAATTAATGTGACAACAATAGTAAAAAATAAACAACCAACACACCAAAACTTCAAACAGTTTCAAACAACGACGCTTGTTTTTGTTTTCAAGCCTCCTCCTACCTTAATTACAGTACTGCCAACTGTTTCCATAGACTGTTACTAGAAAGTTGATACCAACTTAGCAAACTAAAGCAAAATAGGGGGAAGTACACTACCTGTAAAAAATAAATATTTTTTATATAAATAAACACAAAAAGTTAAACATAATTATTAATTACCTCAAGATTGTAATCATAACTTTATTGATGGCTCTTATTTAATTAAATAATCTTAATGTTAATTCAATTTTTGTTACTGCTTGAATTTGACACGCATGTGTTTATTAACACAAAAATCTTTATTTTAATGGCTTATTTAATAATTACATATATTTTATTGCAATAATTGTAGTAAGAATATAATTTATGTCGCTGTGTTTTCATGAAAACAAAGCTTGCTCTTGCTTAGTACGTCATAATCGCTTGATGGCGAAACAGCAAATACTCCAATACCGTTAGTTATTTGCAAGTAAGTTTTGTGTTTACAAATATCGATGTTTTTACAAACATTTTAATTATAGTCGCAATAAATTTAAATTTAAATTTTTTTAATTGGTATTAAAAGATATTTATTTATTTCCGATATAATTAAACAATTCCAAAGTCGCAGTTTCCAGTTAACTATAAAAAATGTCGCGTGTGTGAGAGATATACATCATAAAAAATGTAGTTAATTTAAATATGTCAGTTAAATTATTATTATTGGTGCCAGGCTAATAACTTACTATTTAGTTTAAATAACTAAAAAGTAATAAAATTTTCTAGATGTCAGTCTACGGTAATGTATGGTTATTCTCTCAAGAATTAACACTAATTGTGATTTAGACATTACGTTTAATTCAAGCCTATCATTTGCACTACATATTGATACTGTCGTAGCTAAAACTTATCAGCTTTTAAGATTTGTCAAGCGTAACTCTAAAAAGTTTTGTAACCTTCGTACTCTAACATTTTGAGTATTGCTCAAATGTGTAGTTTCCATACACCGCCGTCAGTAGAGAAAAAATTGAAAAAATCCAAAAAAATTTGTTTGTTTTTTGGCGTATAAATGTAACATTTCTAGAAACTACACGGAAATGCTTTCTACGTTTAACATGGCCAGTCTTGAAAAAAAACGTTTTAATTTTGACGTGACACTAAATTTTAA
Source organism: Tachinus rufipes (assembly GCA_963932245.1). Lineage (NCBI taxonomy): Eukaryota > Metazoa > Arthropoda > Insecta > Coleoptera > Staphylinidae > Tachinus > Tachinus rufipes. The sequence goes on along the minus strand of OZ010745.1, from coordinate 40,958,060 downwards.
AGTGTTTTGTGAGGTCCTGACTTGCTTAACTCAGTTGGTATTCATATCCCAGCTTGAGTTTTACGCAATGGTTATTTATTTTATATACTGTACCTCTACACGTATTTAGCAGCATGCCAACAAACTTAAAGTAAAGATGTTTTCAAAAGTTTTTTTAATTTTCTGCGACGTTCACTTGTCACTCATACATGACCTTTTTATTATTTTGCAACAATTTAAGTTTTATTATTAAACATTTTGCCGTGAGATACCGTTGACGTTGTGGTATGAAATGGTTTTAAACCGTTGCGTTGTCGCGAGTTACCGGTTATTTACTTTTGACTCCGAATGTACCAACCAGCGAGGTGAATTTAAAACCCTTGTTGGAAGCAGTTTAATAAGTCCGGTATGTCAAATTTAAATATGAAAACCTATAATGAGATAAAAAGCGTTTTGCCGTGAGAAACCGTACATACCAGCGATCAAACAGCGGTTTTATTTCCATCTCTCTCTATTTTTGGGTGATCGCGGAAATCTCACGAAAACGTACTGGTTGTAAACGGTTACACCTGTCATTAATTTTCTTATGATTATTATTAATTTTGTAAAATATTTGCTATATATACATTTCCTTGCAAAGAATATTCATTTTATTTATACTTAATAGCAATTTTTACTAATTATTTTTATAATCATTCTTGACAATTCATCTCATTTATAGGTTATCATATTTAAATTTGACATACCGGACTTATTAAACTGCTTCCAACAACGGTTTTAAATTCACCTCGCTGGTTGGTACATTCGGAGTCAAAAGTAAATAACCGGTAACTCGCGACAACGCAACGGTTTAAAAACATTTCATACCACAACGTCAACGGTATCTCACGGAAAAATGCTTAAATTGTCAAGAATGATTATGAAAACAATTAGTAAAAATTGCTATTAAGTATAAATAAAATGAATATTCTTTGTAAGTAAATGTATATATATAGCAAATATTTTACTAAATTAATAATAATCATAAGAAAATTAATGACAGGTGTAACCGTTTACAACCAATACGTTTTCGTGAGATATCCGCGATCACCCGAAAACGCCTATAGTTGTAGATATATACTTATTTTGTAATAGCTTCCGTTGACTAGTAAATAAATAAATAAATGTAAGGCGAGAAAAAAAACGCTAAAACGACCAAAGGCATGAGTGCAACTAGCAAGCAATCTTTCTGTGTATATTAAGTTGCCTATTATACCGATCATGCTGTACTGGGATTACTGTAATCTGTATTTGCTGTGTTAATATAAATAGATCTGTAAATATTGTCTATAGATAAAAAATGAATTTGTATTTTAAATGAGTTTATACTAAATGTAATTATGCTTACATGAACACTAATACATATTTTTTATAAAATGTTTTCTTAAAGCTGAGGTTTGAACTTGCAATAATATTGCGTCGATATCTAAGTTAAAAGTTATGTGCGTGTTTGCAGTGCGCGGTGAACCAAACGGCAGAAAAAGAGGATTCTGGTAGTTGAGAGGCTAATACTCATGTTTAGAAAAGTGTTAGTTCTAACACACTGTTTTGGTCCTAGTTTTTGGCATAACAATAGGTTAGTACTAATCCAAATTTAATCAACAAATTGTTATATTTAACTTTAGGGTGCGGAATAATTGATGTGGTAATAGATAAAATGCTTACAGCGTGCCAGTTTGAAACTCGATTGTATGCTTTATGATTGCAAAAGTTTATCTTTACATTTATAAAACTTATTTAACTTTGACGACTGTGATGGGTGGGGAGATTGAGCGACAAAGTTGACAAAGTTTATCATGATAAATTTTAAACATCTAACTAAACAATCTTGCTTATTTACAGACAAAAGAGCTAATAAAATTCCTAGCTACGCCACTGTTCACAAAATGTTGGGCAACTATCTGAAAAACCTCGCTGCCATTAAGAACTACTTATTTGTGTAAAGCAGAATTTTCCTGATTTGTTGTAATGATAAATAAATACAGGAATAGGATTCTCAGTAACGCATGCGGTGTACACTTTCTATAGGGTCAATAGATCAAGACTGATCTGCTAAACTGTTCTTCTTCCAGAACTTAAAAAATAAATATTAGTAAAATAAAAAATAAAAAATTACAATAATAATAAGATTATTAAAAATTAAAAAAAGAAATACAACAATACATAAATATAATTACATACAATAATAAAAACGTCACATAATATTATCATACAAACAAAATTGACTTGTAATACGACTTAATTAATGATAAACTGTGTGTTAGCTCAAAGAGTTGTAGCATTTGACATCGTTATAATAAAAAGATCTTTAGAATAGTTCTAATCTACGATGCGGTATACTCAAATGTCCCCTATTTCTAACATTAATGTTATGAACAGTAGATTCAAATGTGAATTTTCAAAAAAGGTATAAAGAAGTTTTATTATTAATGATTTTGTAATAGAAACAACTCGAGCTTTCGCCAATTTGCCATAGGTAATCATTTGATTTCTTTTAATTTATGAGAAATGCTCTGTCTTTTTTATGCCAAATATTAATCTTAAGCAAAAATTCTGCATTTTTTAATTTGACAAACATCAGTTTGATCAATGGCTCTATCATAGACAATATTACAAAAATTAAAACTATACAAAACAAGTGTGAACAAAATAGTTTTAATATTGACTTTAGTGCACAATAAGCTTTTTTATTAAAAACAAAGTGTTTTTTTTTTAATTAGAGATCACTATCAATTAAAACACCAATGTATTTTAATTTTTTTGTGCAGAGTTTTAAATTGATTAGATCCAAAAAAGTAATGCCGTTGGTTTAGATGCATTGATTTAGATGTATTAATTTGTAATGAGTGAAGCTCTGAATGTTTTATTAATTCTTGTATATCGTCGTTGATTATATCTTAAACGCGCGGCAAATCCTTTACATCAAAAGAAAGAAGAACAATTGTGTGTTGTCAGCGTATAAGAATTACAAACTACCGTTTGCAAACCACTCGTGTATATCTCGTACAACAAAGAACCAAGAAAAGATTCCTGCGGTACACCTGACTTTACATCTGAGGTTGAATTTATGTTATGTTATTGTTTAAACAAACTGGTTGACTACGATTTTTTAGATATGACATTATTAAATTACTTGCTGTTGAGTCATGACCAATAAAGTTAAAAATTGATTTTAAAAGTGTATGACAAACTTTATTAAAAACCCTGTTGTAGTCCAATAAAATTAACACTGTTACTTTTTTTATTTGTTGTTCTAATTATATCATCTACTACATAAACAAGTGCTATACAGCAGCTGTAAACTTGTCTAAATCCGGATTGTACTTCAAGAAGAATGTTATATGGCTACATTGTAAGAAAAATGCTGATAGGTCTTAAGTCATTATAAAATGTGGAATTACTTGTTTTAGTTATAAGTATAAGAATAGCTTCTTTTCAACAATTAAGAACTGCTAATTTTAGTAGCATGTATTTATTATATGAGTAATATATTCAATAAAGTGGTTTGAAAATATTTATCATTTTAAGATTTATACTGTCAGCACCAGCTGTATTGGATTTGATTTGGCTCAATATACAAAGTATTTCAGTCTCAGTAGTGGGTTGGAATTTGAATTTACTTAAAATGTCTCGTTTAGTTTTTTTTTTTTTAATTCAATTATTTTACGTTGGTCTATTTCTGCTGCCAAAGCTAATCACCGACGCCAAGTCTCGTTTAGAAATGTTATTATAAGAATCCAGTATAGTCAGTTTTGGTGTATAAGTTTATAGAGTTTACATTCATTAAATGTTTTGGTATTTAAAAAAGTTTTTTATTACATATATCTCTTATATACAGGGAGTTTATAAATGAATGGGATTATGTAATCACTTTAAATATGCCGCCTTTTTAAAATAGTTTACTATACTACATATGTTTTCATATGTTTGCTTGACAGCTGTCAAAGTTGATCTGTCAAAACAAATAATATAGTGGACAATTTAAAAAAAGCGGCACATTTAAAGTGATTACATAATCCCATTCATTTATAAACTCCCTGTATAATATCGCGGACACATTTTAGTTCTGCGATATCTACAATTGCTCGGACTTTATCAGGATCAACATTCAATCCACACCGGTTTAGAATATACCCAAGGTATTTGAACGGTTTTTTGCAATCTAACAAATCTAACATTTTCTAGTTTTTCCCAACCTCACATCCCAATGAATATGCTATTAGTCTCTAAACCTAATAATTCTAACATTTTGATACCATATAGTATAATATTTACATAAGAGCATTCATTTATGCCTGATTAGTTTTTTATCAGATTTTTTGGTTGCTGGTTTTGTTAAAAAAGAAAGTTTACTGACTCTCGTGCTTCATTACCATGTTTTTGACATTTAAAACATGTCACTTCTCTTGCTTTAAAAACCTTTTCTTTTAACTTTCTATTAATTATATTACATTTCTAAATTATGCCTCTCGTGCATGTCCTGTAGCAGGTCTATCCCAATACTTATGTATTTTCAAATCAATTTGAGTTTTTAACATAAGTATTGCTAATTGCCTTTTCTAATTTGGCGCAATAGGATAAACGTGGTTAAACCTGCAGTTTATTAACACCACGTGTATGAGGAATATAATCTTCTACACAACTATGGAATGTCTCTATTTTGCGATATAATATTATAAACGGTTAAATAGGGTGCAAATTATGAACGGTTTTTTAAAAGAAAAGTTAAATAGAGTACAAATTCTTCATTATGATTTGTAAACAAACTTTTCTGCTTAGCCGATACGTCAATCTCTGAAAGAGATTATTCATATACGCAACAAAAACTCCCATTGACTTCTCATTACCCTTCGGGATTTGTTCATATAGCCGTTCAATATTATCTTGCGGCAGAAACTTTACATAAAGATTCCCAATCATTAAATGCCGCTTTGTTAGCCTTATACCATACCAAAACCTGTCCTTAAACAATTCTACATTGTATTTAAATAAAACTTCCTTGTCTAAATTTTGTAATTTGCTTAACTAGTCAACTTTTAGCAAGAACCCGTTCAAACCCACCAACGATATATAATAAACATGAGTCATAGTTAGATTACTAGTGTGATTAGGTATTCCGGTATTACAATCATATTATAAAGTATACATTTAGTAAAGATAAGTATAAAGTGGCATTTTTCAGTATAAACTAATCTTTGTATTTCTTTAAAAAACTAAAAAACGTCATTTTTTAAGTTATTATAGCCTATTAATATAAAATATCCCAAAAATTAAACAACAATTATTTTTACTGCCAACTACTCAAAAACAGTTTTTAAAAATTAAAACATACATGCTTTTATCGTACTCAATAATAAAATTAATCCACCTATATTTAAGAGAAATTTTGAAACCTGAGGCCATACTTTTGCAGGTTATACTGACACATTTGTGTTTAATTTATGAATGATTTTACACTCTGAGACAACAAAGCTATAGCATAATGTACGCTATAGTCTAGTAGTTCAAGAGGTGCATACTTAGTTGCCTACCTCCCAATTTACACAGTTTTTGCACACCCTATACATAAGTTTTAAAAGTTAGGAAGGTTTGTTAGGTTGCCTAAATCACAAATAATTAAACCTAGAAACTTACCTTACCATCTTACCATCATTGATTAACTTGTTGATGTAAATATAAATCAACACAATTATTACTATTGGAGTCTCAACCTGAATTAAGTGAAACTTGCCAAGGTACTGTTATTGTTACTAATAATAATATTGTTGAGTTGTTATGACTATCGATTTTTGTATTAATAATAATATAAATATTCTGAATTATCAATGGATGAGGTTAGCTTGTATAAATATTAAATTATATCTACATGCTTCTTATTTCAGATGAGACGACGAGCGGGCGTTGGTGCCATCCAGAAACAGAAACTTGAGCAAGGAAAGTACAAAGATAAAGGCAATGAGATTCAAGAAAATCAATTTGAACAAATGACAAAGCAATTAGAAGTGTTCCGCACTAATCTAGAAGAATTTGCATCTAAACATAAAAATGAAATACGCAAAAACTCTCAATTTCGTAAACAATTCCAAGAAATGTGTGCATCAATTGGTGTTGATCCTTTAGCCTCTGGTAAAGGGTTCTGGTCTGTCCTTGGTATTGGTGATTTTTATTATGAACTTGCCGTTCAAATTGTTGAAGTATGTCTATCAACTAATTATAAAAACGGTGGACTTATTAGTTTATCAGAATTACGATCAAGGTTAATTAAAGCACGTGGTCAAAAAAAACAACATCAAGAAATAACCCAGGATGATTTATTAGGGGCTGCTAAAAAATTAAAGATTTTAGGTAACGGATTTACAGTATTGCCAGTTGGTAAGAATCAATATATGGTGCAATCTGTTCCTGGTGAGCTTAGCATGGATCATACTACAGTTTTGCAGAAAGCATCGGGACAGTCATTTGCTTCTGTTTCGATGCTGGTTGCTGAATTGAGTTGGGAAAGAGATCGTGCTGAACGTGCCCTCAATCATATGTTGAAGGAAGGATTAGCTTGGGTTGATTTACAGAATCCAACCGAGAAACTTTATTATTTTCCCAGTATGTTTGCTGCATGTGTAAATTCCTCGTCATAAACTGATGTTTTGTTTATATTTTATCATATTAATCTAATTAAATTATTAATGTAAAAACTATTTTATTTTATTAAGTAACGTGATGAACCAAATAGAGGACTTGTAGTTTAATGTAGAATACACAGCACACTTGTAAAAAGATTACTATTCAAATATTACTGATATAGGGGATGACCATTGAAGATATATTCAACTATTAGATATTACCTGTGCAATGGTCCTTGCTCTAAATCATAATGTATAATAAAACTATACGACACATCTGGCTCCAGGTATAACCTATTTTTTGGGGTTTACAGTTGCAAACAATTCACAGAAACAAAAAAAATCGCGTCGCAAGAATGTTAAAGTTATAGCAAACCACTTGTCTAAACAAGTCATCAAAACAAACCATTTATTTTTTATTAGAATCTCTTAAAACTGGATGCAATTGCCTTTAGTATCTTTAGATCGTAGGGCAAGTAAAGGTACATTTTCTTGAATGTGCAGCAGCTTACCTACATAAAAGGTTATATACATTTTCAAAATATCGAAATAATTATAAATGTAATTTTTTGTCAACATAACGTTCCAGTTAATTAGAAAGTTTAATAAATTCAAATTAAAAACTCCATGTTGGTAAATTCCAAAAAAAAAAAAAAACTGTTTTATCAATGTATTTTTTGCCAACAAGGCTCTCTAGTTACTTAGATAATTATGTTAGTTTTACTAAACTTAATATGCAAATTTCAAAATTTTATCAAACATGGCCTAACTAATCTTAAAATCCTAGAGGGGTTACGTTGGACCTGGAAAATACTTTTTGAAATAAATTCTATAAAAAATTTTTGGTACGCTACTCACATTTCTGCACATGAACATTGTTATTTGAATCATGACATGCTGGTTTGGCACACAAAATTCCCTACACTCTTTCCCATATAGACAATGATATGGATAACAATTTCATTTACAAAGATTTTATGTTAAAATATTGATTTGATGTGGCGGATACATGTTAAAAAAACTATATTATATTAATAATTATTAATTTAATTATAATCAAAACAGGTAGTTTTGGGTTTTAAAGATTTATTATTGAAAAACTGGTATATGTTTCACCACATGGGGTCATCACCAGGTATGTGATTAATAAAGAAAATAATAAATTATAAGTTTATATAAAAAAAAAATTAAGTAGCTGGGGTTATTATATACAAATGTGGGGATTTTTAAAAACAAATTTACAATGTGATTAATAGACATTAGTGATCGTGATTTATTAGCATCTGTCTGATCATTTAATATAATGTCTTGTTCATTGAATGTTTATTGTTTGTTATTTTCTTCATTAATCATCTGCCTGATGATGCCACTGTATAGTAAAACATGTAGCAGTTTTTCAACAAATCTTTGTTACCCAATATCACCACCTGTTTTATAGAACCATTAAAATCATTGAATTCGATAAGGTCTTAGTGAACAAATATGCGACTTGCATAATTTATACATTAAAATATCATTGGCTATAACTAGGACAAAAACAATAGATTGTAAAAATAAAAACAGTAACATTTTTTTATTAAGAAAAAGTATATAAATTATATTACAGTACGATTTATGCTTTGCAATGAATAAAAGTTAAAAACTATGTAGGAAATACTTTTATTTTATTCATGCAAAGCTCAACAATAGAATCACATAATAAAAATTGTTTCGTTTGTTTTTGTTGTCATACTCCATACAATACACAAGATCAAGTAAAAACTTTTGTATTGAAATTGGTACAATAAATAATATATATACATATCGATAATTGTAACAAATGGATATAATTTCTTTTATGACTTATGTAAGGTACATGATAATTCTTGAAATATGTCAATCTTACTTGCACAGATGAGATTATTACACTTTTTAAACAAATTGTACATTGCTACTGGCTGATAAATCTAATAATCGCCATGCTGCTCTAGGATTCAGTTCCGTTGGATCTCTACATAAAACCCAAACATATGTGACTCTCATTACTTTTTCCGGATCACCTTCCACTACACCGCCAGACGAATCTTTAACGCACATAATTTGTTGTGATGTGAATGTTATTATGAGAACTGGCCCTTGATCCATTACCTTACCCATTACTAAATCTACATTATCTACATCTAGGATTTTGGATTCTATTTTATAACCTTTTTTATATGCTTCTTTAATTGGCAGTGCAAATAAATTATAAGGACCTTCATGACACCAATCTTTCAATATTTCTAAATCACCTCTAGTCATGGCTTCTAAGATATTAGGAATTATATCTACTTCACATTGTTTAAGAAATCGTTTCTGTTCAAAAGAATTATCTATTTTACATATTTCTGTTAGTGTTTCTGATAATTCAGTTTTTTGGAAAATACCACCCATGATATCTGTAACTTTTTCTGTGAGTACTCGAGATGCCCTTATCACTGGATTGTCACTTTCATCGTATTTTAATTTCCAATCCATCACTTTGTGTACATACGCATTATTGTCTTTGAAATTCTGCCATGATTCATAAAATTTTGAATCTTTATGTAATTCAACACCTAAGGATTCAGTATTTGGTTCATAAAATTTGTTTACAGCACCCATATCAGAAGTTTCAGTACGTTTTCTTAATTTTTCTGGGCTTTGATATACTCTACCTAAAATAAAAAGAATATTTATTACACTATGCAATTTTGATGTTATCTTTTCATTTAACACATGTGTTTTGTTTTATAGCAAGAGATAAAAATTGCTTAACTAATATATCCTAAAAAAAAAGCTCTGCATACAAGTTGTACCCACTACGTGATAATGACCCTAGTTCATATTAACTACCCTCAAGAGAATATCATTGCCAATACGAAATGCGTTTTGGGTATAAATTTTGGCTTACGAACAAACTCTGGAATTTATTAAAACATATAACAATTTGATTTCATTTTAGCACAATATAAAAGTTTGTTAAGATGGTAATATATCCATTCAACATTTGATTGACAAGTAAAAATCAAATGTTGATATAAAACTCATAAAATAAAAAAAACAAATTGGATATTTGTAAAATTATAATAATAAATAATAGGATACCATAGTAATTCTTAATTTGATGAATAGAAAAACCTAAAAATATTTTCATTTCAACGTGGAGTCAATTTCTGTACCATTGAAAACGTTTATTTATTGCCAATGTTTTATATTGTGTAGGGAGGCAAAACTTAACCTCAAGTTTTCGACCAAGATTTACTATAAACTTTATCCTCCATCTTCATAAAATCGTTTTTGTGCGATAATTTAGGTTATATGACTTTTATACGTACTATTGATTATTATAGATATTTTTAAAAAATTTACACACCACCATAAAGGTAAGCGTTTTTTTATGTAGTAACGCCATGATTTGTTTTTTGTATTCCTACTTTGCTTTTTTTATAATCTTCCTGCTGAGAATATTCCTCTAGAGGAGGATCTTAAACCACATGTTCTTGGATGGTAGAATCATCCTTAATATCTAATTTGTTGTCATGAAGCAAAAAGTTGACTTTCACGACGTTGTTGCATGTTTGTGCACTGCAATATAGGCAAATAATTAAACACACAATCTGTACCCACAAGCAGCTTTGTATTTTCCTTTACACTTACACAATATAAGCTTTAAAACTTGGGTAGTGCGGGTTCAGCATTCTTGGTAATTTGTTCCACTCCACAATTTATTTGTCGCCAGCCCCATTCCTCCGGATCCTAGTAAAATCTGAGCCAAGATTGTACCTGGTGAAACGTATAAAAATATGCACTCTGAAGAACAATCAACAGCAAAAAAAACACGAAAATTACTTTGAAGAATGTCAAGCTCATCTGTTTTTAGTAAAACCAAAGATTCTATTTCTTCTTCTGAAACAAAATCAGATCACAATGATCCTGTTACCTTGAGAACTATTATTAACAATTTTAAACAGTTTATTTTTGATGTTCACTTAAGAATACCTGCAAACTGCTACATAAATCTTGACAGAAATAATGACAGTTAAAACAATTGACAAGAAATAAATAAAAGTATTAGGCCTACATCAAGGCTTAATTACCGGGTTCTCCCAACGCAGCAAACATTTTTAAACATAATTATCTGAATGGGATTAGATCCTGCTTCCAAATTTATTAAAACCTATTTACTTTAAACTCTCGTGGATATTATGAATAAAAACATAAAACCTTCAGAAGCTTAATATTTTTGTATTTTTTTAGTGTGTCTCATTTCAAATCTTTCCCATTCTTCCATTTTGGGTTGTTTAACTGATGTTTTAGCTTTCTTACACTGCTCTTAGGTACTTTCACCATTTTTTCTTCCTTGGTATCTTGGTTCCGCCAAATGTGATAGTTTTCTGTTTGTATTGTTATTTATTGTTCCACAGGTTTTCACTGTTGCTTCAGTTATCATGTTTTTAAAAATTTTCCATACTACATTATTTCTATTCGGTTCAGGTAATTCTTTGCAAATCATTTTTAGCGTTTCGATTCTGGATTTTAAGATCTTTGATCCAGTTGCACCAATCTTGTTTTAATTGAACTTGGATCTCTCTGTCCTAACTTTTAGGAATAGTGGTCGATGTCAATTTCATTGCCTCTTTTTAAATTTACATCTTTGACCTCAAGTTGCTCCCTCTCTCTATTATTGATTTTTCCTTTCTGCTCTGCACTTCCCTTGTAAATTTATGCGTTTCTTTGTGTGCAAAATGATTTAGTATTGAAATGTCATTTGTAGCGCAGAAGTCAATTAGTCTGCATCGTTTACTGTTTTTAGTACATTCTCCACGTGTTCCCACCCTTGCATTTAAATTTTCGCAGATATAATTATTTTTATTTTGATTTATTTTTTAATCATCTCGTGTTGGTCGATTGAGTTTAAAAAAGCCCAAAAGATATTATCCTTTTAGAAAGTCAAGGCGTGTACAAAATTCCATGTGCAGATTGTACAAGATCTTATATTGGACAAACTAACCGCAAAATTAGAACAAGAAAAGAAGAACATATTCATGCAGTTTAAAAAAATGAATCTACTTCATCTTTAACGAAACATGTAAATTCAAGTCAACACAAAATTAATTTTGAAGAAACTAAAATTTTAGCAAAAATCATATTTCATACTAGGATAACTAGAGAAGTTATCAAAATTGAAAAAAGACCAGACAATCTCAATAAGAGAGATGATGCTTTACGTTTACCATCTACTTGGAAAACAGCATTGGCAACAACTAAATTAAAATCAAGAAAACCACAAACAGCTTCTTTACCAACAACAACTAATTTAAATACAGCAACCAAATCACAACCAGTTCCTTTACAAGTTTTGACTGTAGAAAGATTAATTAATCGACCAACAACCAGAAGTCAAACAAAGAAACTTTACACTCAATAAAGTTTCTTGTAAGCTTTGTTTTGACAACAAAATTAGTTTGATATAGATCAATGTCATATTGATATAATATAGTATATTATTTCAAAAATAAATATACCTCACTCCAGATGATGGCGGATGAGATTCTGCCAAAACGTCAAAATAAATAAAAATCAAAATATATATATATATATATATATATATATCCTGCCTCCTAGCTCACTATACTCTTCTTGGACTATCTCTCAGAATTCATCTTTTTGTCTTTTACTTTCATCCTCATTTAGCCCATTCAAATTAAGATTTTTTGATTGCTTGTTCAATATTGGTATTTATAATGCATCTTGCTTTTTCCTTGTTTTACTCCACTGTGTATCATTATGTCGTTGTATTTCAATCTTTCTAATTTATTTTTTCTTAGTTATCATTATAACAAGCATTACTTTCTCAAATTCATCCACCAGTACTTCTTCTTTGCCTTGTATGCTCCTTATTATTTTTTTGTATTTTTATATATCTGTTTTCTAGACTCTCCTTTTTTATATTTGTTTCAGTTTGCGTTTGCTTTTTATTTGCCTATGTCATCTGATTATATTGCTCACATTTTAGGTTTTTTTTGTTTTCCCATCAATGATTTTGTTATTTCCCAGCGCTTGGTTTTCTCTCTTGAAATATTTCTTAGATTCATTTGCAACCTTTCTTTCTTCTTATACGAGATAATTTTCTATGGATATATCAGTTCCTTCCATTGCTCTTCCCATGAATTCAACTCCACTTGTATTATGCTCTTGTTCCTTTATTTTGATATAGTATGGTTCGATAGAAGTAGCTCTACTTGTTGTTAGTCTAACTTCAAATTTTTTGATCTTTCTTTCATACTCTTCCCATCTTCTCCCATTTTTTGTTTTTGCAGGTAATGATCAATAAACAATCCATATTGAGTTTAGGAAATTTATACTCAACACCCTCAAAAAGTTAATGTTTGGTTAAGAACAGATCAGTAAGATCATTTTTTATTGAAGGCATGACATCAGAACATTACTTAGTTCTACTTCAAAATAAAGTAATACCTTATCCAAATTCAAATCTATTTAAATACAATTTTTCTGCAAAGGTGGACTTGGAGGAAAGGAAAGAAAGATTCATTAAATGGCCATCAAGATCACCAGATATTAAATTTCTCCATTTGGGGATACCTAAAATTAAAAGTTTACAACAATAGGCAACAAAATATTGATGAGTTAAAGCAGAGGACAATGGAGGAAGTTCAGAGTATTACTGATAAACATTTAAAAACTGTTTACATAAAGTTGTTGAGAGGTTGGGGCATTGTTAAGCCTCTCAGGGATGGCAGTTCGAACGTTTACTTTTATTCTAGTTCATAAGTTGGATTAATTGCTAATAACTCAAAAATGATGCACTTTATAAAACTTTGTTTTACAATTTTATTAGACCAAAAAAATGCAATTTCTTTTAAAAAGCAAAAAACCTTAATTTTCTTCAAAAGAATTTGCCAACTTTAATATAATTTCAAACATACTGTAATCTATGTGTATTGTACGCAATATATACTGAATTTATTACATTTAAGTTAAGAAGATAATTTGCATTAAATTACATTGGCTTATATACAACACATACACTATGTCTCTCACCAGATAAAGAGATAATTTTTTATAATTGCACTGCAAATAAAGTCAGGTAAGATTTATGAAAGCTATACTATTTGGCAACTCAAACAAAGCTTAATAGTGACTTCAAATGTGTCCATTTGATATTAATATTCTTAGCTCATTGTGTATTTAAAATAAATTATGTTATACTTAACTAAAATGAAACTATCAATCTATAGGTAACAACTTTGTCAAAAGATGTCATCATGCTTTATCAACTGATAATTTATTTATGCCCGTACTAATAGTCAAAGATTAAATCCGAGATTCATTTTGCTAGTCATTGATTGGTTCTAAGAAAATTCACTGATATTGTGACCCCGATTGTAGTCGCAATCACCCAATGTATTCCTCGCTTAATTCTCAGAACAGGTTAAAAACAGTCAATATAATCCTAGATTTAAATAATCTTAGACCACTTAAGATCAATCTTGGAATGTTTATTAGTGTCAAATATTAATTCTGACATTTGGTAACAGGTTATGTTTCAATTTGTAATTAATTTTAAATAAATAATAATTGATATTGTTAAATAATCAATAACAATTGTTTTACAGGTACAAACAAGATCTATGGAATATAAGTATACTACCGTTGATTGACAAATATACTAAGATACGCAGCCTGGGATAATATTATGTTCATGACATGTAGATGGCGTATACACGTCAAAATATTAATTAAAATATTAATGAAACTGTATTTGCATTTATTTTGCAATTATTATAAATATTTTACTTATACATATCACCATTATTCACTAGAATATCATAACGATTGTAAACAGAATTTACGTAATATAAACGTTTATAAATTTTTGTGTCAGTGCCATCTATATCTCGTGAACGGTATTTTATTTCAAGTTGCGTATCTTAGTAAATTTATCAATCAACGATACTACTATATATTCCACAAACTTTGACTTACATCGAAATAAATAAATCTAGGAATTATGAATCCAAGATCAATCCAAGATTTAATCTCTAACTATTAGTATGGGCATTGTTGTCTGGTTGACAAGACTTTATTAATTTTCGCTCAAAGCTTAATAACTTTTGGTATACTTGGTACTTCAAAGCATCTTTAAATATACTTTGGAAGACCTTTTGAAACAATGCACTTGCAAGCTGTGGTCTTTCTTTATACACATTGATTTTATTTTAAATTACAATAATGTTTAATTTTAAACCATTTGATTCATAAGTGAGTCAATTTTACAAGCTTCCAATTTAATCAATCTCTCGATTCCACTATATATTATAAAATATTATTACCTTGCATACTTTCGGTATCCATTTCTCTTTTGACAACTTTCCCTGCTTCAGTAATTGTTTGGAAAGCAGATGTTTTACCTAATACTTGAGCCTTCTCAGATATATTGTCAGTGACAGTTTTCCCAATACCTTCTGTAATTTTTGTCGCCTTTTTAGCTATATCTGTTCTACCTGCCTCTTCAATTACACCTTGTACTTTATCTTTAAGATTGGTAAAACGTTCTTTAAAAACTTCACCACCTTTACTGGCTTCTTTTTCGACTGATTCAAATTTTTGTCTAGCAGCTTTTAATGCATCACTTTGTTCTAATTTGTCAGCTTCATCCCTGAACTTTTTTAACGATTCTTTCATTTCTTTATTTTTCGCCATTTCATCTTTGATGTTATCATAAAGCCTAGAGATGAATGTGTTACGTTTAACCTCTTTGGAATAGGATCGGTAATACTGAAAACATTCTTGTTATATTAGATATATAAATATTGTTATATTAAAACTTACAATACGTTGACTCTCATTGTAAGTAAATTTTAATAAATTTAGCCGATGCATTGATGGTATAGATTTGTAGTAACAATTCTGCAATTAATATTGATAAATGAAACACATTTTTCAGTTACATAACCTCACATCATCCAATGATTCCGGTTATTTTTTAATGAACTATGAGATTTAGTATTAACATTTATGAATAATTTAGATGCTTTTCATTCAATACAGATGAGACTTACCAGAATTTATTGAAAAATTTTGTTAATTTATATATTCTACTGAAAGCAAATTTGACAGAAAAATTATAAAATGAAGCTATTTGATTAGGGTTGCCAAATACAATTTTGAAAATCCCTACAAAATATAACCTACAAGATAATAAAAAATTTGTTGTTATTCTTAACAAATTTAACACTATGGATGAAGAAAAGGAAGAAAACACTCCACTTAGAGTAGTGGATGATGATGCAGATGAATTATCGGAATGTGATCAGGATCCGGTTGAAAAAATTGAAAAACCATTAAATGTAGCTAATTAAATTAAATAATATCTTCACAGTACTTATGTTAATACATTTCAGATGTCTGAAGGTGCCGTAAAATTAAGAAGCTGGTTAAATAAACCACTCCGAATACAAATGACTGATAATCGAATATTAGTTGGTATCTTCTTATGTACCGACCGAGACTCCAATATAATATTAGGTTCTTGTTCTGAATATTTACCAGAGGAAGAAAGTTCTGTAAATGAAGAACCAAGAATGTTGGGTCTTATTATGGTACCTGGAAAGCATATTGTTAATATATCTATTGATCAGTTTTCTGAACCGACTGAACTAGTAGATGATGATGTTATTGTTTAATTTATTATCGATATTATTTTTATAACTGAATTATCTCATTTCTTACAAACTGTGTTGTAAATATGTGTTTATAATTTAATAAATTCTATTATATGAATGTTCAAGTATATACCCCATTAGTGTCGTAATTTGGGGCTCAATGATTGATTTAATTAAATTCATCATTTAAAATTTCTAATATTCTATAGTGCTTGTATGGTAAGTTCGATTAGTTCTAATTTAACATTTTTGTCATACAAGATTATAAAAATTAAATTTAAAATATTTTAATGATAGGTACAAATTTAGTATGCGATAAAATAGTTGAAAAATGCTTTATAAATGTATAATATGTATGTTAAGTTATGACTAAAAGGTATTTAACATGGCGTATAATTATAACTTTAATTTTAAAACGAAGTATAACCACATGAAAAACATGTCAGTTCATAGACAATTAATATATGTACAGGGGGGTTGAGCAAATGTGTTGGAACACCCGCTTTTTAGCTGCATTTTTAGTTTATTTCAAAAATGACCATAATAAAAGTTTTTGTAGATTTTTTAATTAATATGTATTTTTATTATTTAAAAAAAAAATTAAACATTCATATCATTGTAATAGGTTATTGAAATATTATTAAAATAATAAAACAAAATGTATGTTTTAAATGATTTATTAAATTTAAATTCTTAATAATAATCACATTTCATTGTAGTTTACTTTTTGCTTCAAATATCCACTTATTTTTACTTTTTTTTTAATATAATAATTAATTTTCTATTGAAAACTAACAATAATTTTTCTATGCTAACTGGAACATAACATTTTGATTTATTATTTAAAACAAAAAACTAAAGAAAATACAGTGTTTTATTAAAAAAAAACTGATGATGACGTCACGTAAAACATACGTGAAATACGTCTATATAGATTAAAAATCTACAATAACTTTTATTAAAATAAACTAAAAATGCAGTCAAAAATTGGGTGTTTCAGCATATTTGCCCAACCTGCATAAATATTTCTTATCAGAATGATATATATATATATATATATATATATATATATATATATATAATATAATTATGATGTTGAAACAAGACACCACCTCCAACAACAGCTAGAGGAGTTGGTGCAGTGTGGCAATATAAACAACCTCTATGTGATGTGACGCAAATTCCTACCACATAGTATGTATGTGGAAGCGAGAACGGGGTAAACAAAACTCAGAACCGAGATGTATAAACGTCGGCCCTCAATGTCAGATCACAAATAGATAAAAGTCAACTTAAAACATCGCACAAAATAAAACACGGGTCTTAAGAAAACCTGAAGCTGACCGATAAGGCTGCCTTTCAAGACAACCTATCGCAGAGTTTAGGTGCCCATACAGTTCTAACCTAACCTATCGCAGAGTTTAAGTGCCCATTCAGTTGAATTCGGAAGTGTTAAAAAAATTTAAAGCTACGTTGGTAAGTTAGAAATTTTTTGAATTCCGTCAGTATCATACCCTGGTGGTGTAACGTGCTCAAACGACTCAAAGCGGCTTCAAGGAAAATAATTAACAGAGCAAAAAACCGATCAATCAGACTAGATATCCTACAAAAACGTCTAGAAAGATTACAAAAAAAACTTATTTGTCAACGACAAAAGGAATCGTGAGGATGTTGAAAATGCCTCCACTGCTGCAAGGCTAAAAAAAATCTTATTAAAAGACCTCCAACAACAACGGTTAAAATGCTCGGACAGCATATGCACATACAACCTACCTATCGAAAGCAACTGTATCACTCATACACAAGGTTGGTCTGAAGCAGCAACCCAACCCCCAACAAGGGACGATTGGGATGCTGTACATCACCTTGTAGAAGAGATGTGCATAGCCTAGGTAATTTAAAACATCTCACTATATAAACCACTAGGACTGGATGGAATTTTTCGCAATTATATTGCAACGTGTAAGTGGTCCTAGCAATAGATTGTTCAATATTATTGATGTAAACTTGAAGTGGGCGGAACTCTTATTCAACAAGTGAGCAAATTTAACTATCTGGGAATCCCAATATCCAGCTATGGAGATTTAAAAGAAGAAGTAAGAGAACAGGCGGAGAAAATAGCCAGTTCCTACAGAACAGTTTCGTCCAAGGCCATACAAGCAATAACGGGCACAATCCCCATACACCTTCTTGCCAAAGAGCGGGCCGAAGGTAAAGGGAAACAACCAAAGGGGCACAGGAAAGACAAGAAAGTGGAGACAATGAAAAAATGGGAAGCAGAATGGCAGTGCAAGGGTGACGTCGCCAGATGGACACAGACCCTCATACCCTTGGTGACACCGTGGGTAAACAGAAAACATGGTAACCTGAACTACCACCTCACACAGTTCCTAACAGGCCATGGATGTTTTGGGTCATATCTAAAAAGAATGTGCTTAGCAGAACAGGACGAATGCCCCTATTGTGGAGAGAAAGATACCCCGGAGCACACACTGGTGAAGTGCCCTCGCTGGAGAAGCACCAGAGAAGAGATGCAGCTAAGAGTCGGTAAAGAAATAACCGTAAACAACCTGATCACACTCATGCTTGAAAGTGCATTCAACTGAAGGGCCATTGATGATGACATACGGAGAATAATGGCAACAAAAGAGGAAGAGGAGAAAGCAAGAGCAGGAAGCCAAGGATAGTAGGATAAATAGAAGGTGTCCAGACTTTGTGAAGTAATACCACAACGGTAATCCCGCAAGGCTTGGAGGGCTTAGAGGTTAGGGTTTTTAGTGGGTATACAGGTAACCGGGAGCCCCACACAAAGTGCGTAAGGCATTTTCCCCCTTCAATAAAAAAAAAAAGGGACTAGTCGCCAGTAGGAAGAAAATTTCCAGGGAGACCAAGAAAACGATGGAACAATTATTTATGATAATATTGGTTGTCTAGGAGCACCTGAAGTGTAACAAACAGCACGCAAACAACACCAACTGCAGCCATGGAAACAATGCTGTGTCTGCCACCTCTGGACATCTATGTCAAAGAAGTAGTAATATCAGCAGCACTGCGCCTAAATGCAACCGGACTCTAGTACACTGCATAGAAGGCCGGCAAGCATTGTTGCCTTCTAGAATAAACTGTAAAGAAAACACTTATGCTAGAAGTGTCACATGAACAACACGAAGACAAAAACAAACTCCTTAAAATCGAATTGCTCAAAAGTTTTTCAATGTTCTAGAGTAGGATTCTACTCTTAAGACAAACATCTCAATATTTTTACCTCTAGAGACACATACGACTATCTTTCAAGCCGAGTTAGCCAGGATAACCCATGGGGTGATGCTCAAAATTACATCACGTCTAATACATATTAGAATGTCATCATTTACATTAGTAACTCGAGTAAATAGCATCGATCTGGTGGGTAAATAAAGTCTTCAATAAAATAGGAGTTGTTAGGCCAATGGATTGGCAATCAAAGGGTCAACCCTCAAAATGTGTAAGCTTAAGCCCCGGACTGCACCACCACTAAAAAACTTCAACACCCTACTAAAAGCAAATACATATATACAATGTTTTTAAAGTACGATGATAAACATCAACTAATAAAACGTATGTATGCTATGGACATCGAGACAACCGAGCATGTACCATAGTACATACATTGCCTGGCACTCTCATACGCAAGAGGGTCCATGTTAAGGAATTGCTAGAAAGAGAACATGGCCAGCATAATAGAAACAGAAACTCGTCCAAACAACGTTCTAGCATATATCAATCACCAGGCCTAAGTGCAGTGGAAATGACACTTAGGGTGTGGACACAACGGCGATCCGACCATCGAACAGCGCTCTGATCATCGAACAGCGCTCCGACCATCGAACAGCGCTCCGAACATAGAACATTAAATTTTGTTCTAAGCTCGGACCCTTGCACACCGCTCGAGCCTTATATTTATATTGAACTGAAACATTTTTATCGGCGTGAGAGTAAAATTATTTAGTAATTAAAAAATATAATGTAATAATTTTACTCTCACGCCGCTAAAAAAGTTTCAGTTCAATATAAATACGAGGCTCGAGCGCTGTTCGATAATCGGAGCGCTGTTCGATAGTCGGATCGCCGTTATGGCCACAAACTTAGAGACCCAGAGTATGCATCTGACTCAAATCTAGAAGCTATGATACTTATTAAGGGCCGGTTTATTCATCTGTTCTGTAAGTTATTGATTAGTTACGTGTTCAATAAACTTATAGGTCACTTATATAAAATTTGGGTGTATTCATCCCATTTTATATGACAAATAATTACTGAACGCTTATAAAGTTTTTATACGGCTAGTACAACTTAATAGAAAAAGATATCTATATACATATCTGTTAGGGCCGATTTATTCAGCTTTCTATAAAGTGCTCTGTAGCATTACTGATAAGATTGCCATGATAAAATGTTTATTCATCTGTCAATAGTGACAACCTGTCATCAAATTAAATTTACAAGACAGATAAATTATATAGATTACTTTGGCCCGTCAGTAAAAAAATTACTAAAAAAACATAACCTTATGTCGTTTTGTTTTACATGAATGTAACCACAAACAAATAACAACAAGCAGTAGTACCACAATCGTTTTCTTTTTAGTAAGTCTATCTCTGTCTATCTTATAGATATGTATATAGATATCTTTTTCTATTAAGTTGTACTAGCCGTATAAAAACATTATAAGCGTGCAGTAATTACTTGTCATACAAAATGGGTTGAATACACCCAAATTTTATATAAGTGACCTATAAGTTTATTGAACACGTAACTAATCAATAACTTACAGAACAGATGAATAAACCGGCCCTAAGACAGACAGAGATAGACTTACTAAAAAGAAAACGAGTGTGGTATTACTGCGTGTTGTTATTTGTTTGTGGTTACATTCATGTAAAACAAAATGGCATAAGGTTATGTTCTTTTAGTAATTTTTTTACACGGGCCAAAGTGATCTATATAATTTATCTGTCTTGTAAATTTAATATGATGACAGGTTGTCACTATTGACAGATGAATAAACATTAATTCATGGCAATCTTATCAGTAATGCTATAGAGCACTTTATAGAAAGGTGAATAAATTGGCCCTTATGCCCGTATTACACTGTCAATAATTATATCTTGAATTATATAAGTTATATGTCATTCACCCTTTATAATTTCATTACATTAACAATACCGCCACAATTGTGTAACGTGCATGTGCATGCTTGATCAGCGCTATTGCTGATATTGTAATCTTAATTCTTAGAAATGTCGCAATCATTAGGAATGCTGACTTATCTTTTCTCTTAGTATAAATACTTTGTTATTATGAATATTAGTTTAGTTTAGAATTATATCCATACAATTATAGTCGCATGTTGCGAACTATAAGAATAAAACCTTTTTAAAAAAGTTAATCATCACAAATCAATAATTAAATGGCGCAGTCGGTAGGATACTCTGAGTGAAGGTGTCCGTATACCACCTTTTCGTTTGTATTAACAATTGACAGAGTTCCAAAATAAAAAAATATTGTGGGTGCATAACAAACTTGGGAGGACTCTTTAAGCATCAAGAACATCCTTCAACGAGTGAAGCAAAGCACACCGTTCCAGGCAGTCCCGAAGGAATATCGAGCTAAATGGATAGGATTACCACAAAAACATTGAGCGTGTGAGTACAAAATATTTTTTTAGAGGTTTCGCGATTTTCATGAATAACGAAAATAATTCAACGGATTTAGATTCTGAACCACCAATTCAAAATAATAATCGATCCCGATCCCGTTCCCCTAGACACCGTAACATTGTTAATAATACAGTTAAAATGGCTATCCCATTACCCGTATTAAAAGCGGAGTATATTAAGATGCTCCCCGAATTCAAAGGAGAGGCTGAATTATTGTCACGTTTCATAGAAATAAGCGAGAAATTGGTTAATAAGTTCTATAATATTGCGGATGTAACTGATTTCCAAAATGAGTATCTAATGTCGAGCATACTCGCCAAGATAAAAGGCGAGGCTGCAATTAACATTTCATCGAGCATTATCTCAAACTGGTTAGATCTAAAAAACGCTTTACTAAGTGCTTATGGTGATAAGAGGGATCATTACAGTTTAACGCAAGAAATAACGTTGCTAAAACAATCTTTTAATGAATCGCCTTTTGATTTCTATAATAAATTGCAAAACCTGCTTAACTTGCAAATATCTTATGTATCAAATCACATTGTCGACGCAGCTAATCGACACTATTTAATTCATTATTTTAGAAACTATGCGTTGCGCGTTTTACTACGCGGTTTAAAAGAACCAATAGGTGCACAAATGCGGGTAAAAAACCCAGCGGACTTAAATGCCGCATTAAATATGTTAACAAATGATTTCCAATACGAAAATAATACTAATAAAAATGATAAGGTAAAAACACAACAACAACAACGTCCGAACGGTCCGATATTTCAGCCCAGATTTAATAACTATCAATCAAGGCCGAATTTTAATAACTCGTGGCCCAATTTTAATGCTAACAGGAATCATTCTAATCCCCGTATGCATAATAACAACTTCCCTAATCCGCGTTGGAATAATAACAATAATAACTTAAACAGAAATAATGGGAATAATTCTCAAAATTTTAACAGGCCAACCCCCATGTCAATTTCCACTAATAATACGGTAAACCCGCAAGGCAACGGATTCCGCCCAAACCAAAATAGGAATTTTATTCCTGGACAGTTATATAACATGGATGAACAATCATCCGAACAGGGAAATGATTTTTTAGACGCAACAGCCCCGGACGAACAATCGAATTAATGAGCTTAACTAATAATGCAAGCCAACTACCTTATATAATCGAACCCATTCATAATTTAAAAATATTAATCGACACAGGTAGTTCAAGATCATTTGTTAATCCATTAATAGCCAATAAGTTTTTTAAAAGTCACATTAAAAGTGACCCATTTCAAGTTGCCACTGCACATGGCACCTCTACTGAAAAATATAGTACATTGATATCATTAAATGAATTATTCAATTTTAAAAAACCCTTACATATGAGGTTTCACTTATTTGATTTCCACTCTAATTTCGACATCCTGTTAGGATTCGATAATTTAAAAATATCAAAAGCAACTATTGATTTGGAGCACGATTTATTAACAGCTCCTAATTGCAAAATAAAACTCAACCATCACAAGGTTCAAGTGACCCAAAGTATGAATTGCACAGTAATACTTGCCAGGTCCGAACAAGTGATTGAGGTTGAAATAAAAAATGTAAAAAATGGCGATGTAATTATTCCGCACATGAAAGTAAATAAAGTGGAAATCCCAAAATGCCGAGTGTGAAAAACACATAATCCTAAAGGGAAATAGCAGCAAATGCCAGTATACAAGATTGGAAATATCAAAAAACCACCTAGAACTTATTCCCACTATAAATCAATATCTCGCCGTTTTTCCAACGAAAGAAGACATCCAATTAAAATGTCAACGAGAAACAGAAACAACAAATCTTATTGGAATCTACTTAATAACTCAAGGAACATGCACTCTACAATTTCGAAACCAAGAACTTTCCTTCCAAGAACATACTATTGGAAGCCCAACCATTATAAGCAACCAAGAAATGAAGATACCGAAAACTAAGTTCAATGACTTCGATATCAAGTTAAAAAATTTAAACCTACAAGACGTTCCAGCAATCCAAGTAATACAACAATTGCCGTTCCCCGAAGAAACTACACAATTCCTTATTCCAAGTATCTGGACCACCATCTTGTACACAATATTCATCAGCGTATTTGGTTACACCTTACTAAAATGGTATAAGAAGAAGAAAACTACCCTTCCACCACAACAAATGGAAGACACCCCAAGCTACAATCTTCACCTTCCTGGCGCTGCCAGAATCTAAGAGGGGAGGAGTTATATGTCATTCACCCTTTATAATTTCATTACATTAACAATACCGCCACAATTGTGTAACGTGCATGTGCATGCTTGATCAGCGCTATTGCTGATATTGTAATCTTAATTCTTAGAAATGTCGCAATCATTAGGAATGCTGACTTATCTTTTCTCTTAGTATAAATACTTTGTTATTATGAATATTAGTTTAGTTTAGAATTATATCCATACAATTATAGTCGCATGTTGCGAACTATAAGAATAAAACCTTTTTAAAAAGTTAATCATCACAAATCAATAATTAAATTATATATAAAAATATTTAAATCTTAAAAAGTTTGTAAAATGCACAAAACATCATCAATCTTATTCTAGATTGAAATTTTAAGAATGTTTTTAGGTTTTCTTTATAATTAACACATAACATGTGAGTAATAGCATTTATAATATAACCTAACTATTTTTAAAAAACTGTTAATTCGTACATTTTTTGTGTAAATTCTAAAGAAAAACTAAAAATATTCTTAAAATTTCAATCTGCAATAAGATTGATGATTATTTGTGCATTTTACAGACTTTTTAAGATTTAAATATTTTTATATATATATAATTCAATAAAGAATTATAGATCAGTGTCATACGGGCATTAGTGTATTAATTTTGAAAATTCAAAGGTAGTGCGACACGTGTTTTTTTGAATCTTAAGAGCTAAAATTTGACATGGCTTACTTTTTTTGCATAAAAATTACTTTCTAAAGGTGCACACACAAAATTGCAAAAAAAAATTAAGAACCAGTCTAATGTATATAAAATTAAAAACGATGAAAAGTAGAATTTTGATTATAAGAATTTCTGAAAATTACAATGACAAATTAGATAATCGATCAATTTTTTACTACTTAACGCCAAAATTTAATTTATTTGTGACGTTGACAATGGTGTAAACTTTTATCAAAAAACTCAAAATTTTGAATTTAAATAAATGATTTATTTAGTTTATGAAGCCGCTATTTAACAAGATATAATATATTCTCAATATGTAATTCCATTTAATTCTACTTTGTAATGTTTTTAGGTTTGATTATTTTTATAATGTTTTTATATTTTTTAATTCTTTCACCCAGTGTTGTACGTTGTAATAACATATATTTATTAATTACCTATATTGCCTTTTTTCTCGATTTTTTTAATAATATATAAATTTATATGCGCCCATTAACTGCTGAGTTGATTTGTTAGCAAGCATGCAAACCTAAATGTATGATGAGTAAAATGACAAGCGCTGCCAGCCATAGAAAAAATACTGACAGCAAACGATGACTCATTAGGTATGTTCCATTTGACCGTTTCATGCACCCGGTGCGTTAGAGGTCGAGTGCGACTATATTCGATGTGGAATTTTCGAGCTAGAACATTGCGCCGCGGTTATTCCCGCTTAAAACGTCAGTTTTGTTTTGTGCATGGCCGTCGCGCTTAAATTGTACATTTTGAATTGTACTTATCTATGATTTGTACACAGCGGTCGTATAAAACCATGGCGGATATGTATAATATAAAATTAGAAATTAATGAAGAAAGATATTACCATATCATTCAAATCTGAACTGTCATTTTTAAATTTCGCGGGCAAGAGCGTCTCGCACAAAGAAATATGGCGTTTTTTACCTCGAAAAAACACATCGAATATCTAAAACGCTTGTGACAAATGGAACAACTTATTAGTCACACCCATAAAATTAGTGCCACCAAGTGCGACTATTTGGTCAAATGGAAAACAGCTAACGGTGGTCAGCACGCGCGTTCAGTTCACATGATGAGTCGTTCTGAACGCAGCCTGACAATTATATACGTTGAAGTGACAAATAAAATGATTAATAAAAGTGATATGTTTTCACTATGGATATCCTGACTCCCTATGTTGATGCGTTTCTATAGTGAAGTAAATTATTTTACTGCGGCCATTTTATGTGTGACTTTGTAATACAAAGTATATATTAAAAACATCTTACATTTTATTATTTTAGAGTTTTATACATTTAAAACATACATTGTATGTTACTAACAGTAACAAGAAACCATTTAAATTATCCGGACAAAAATTGGTTAACTAGATCCAAAGTTAAGACAAAAAATGTGTTTTTAATAAACAGTTAATTTCTTTTAAATGGACTTATCAACTTAAGCCAAATTTTTGGACAACATTATTACACGTATTACTGACGTTTTATTATCATAGTCAAACTTTGTATATGCAGTGGTTTTTGCAGTGCAGTAACTAAAAAAAAAAACGCTTAAGAATTCCTATAAAATGTAAACCTGCCCAACTTTTTTATGAGCAATAGTACAAAAACCGGCAACAATCGTAAATTATAACAAAATATAAGCCATTTGCATGGTGTAATTAGATTTTTATTTGTAGACTTTCTGCGCGTACCATCTACAATGGAAGTGATGTTTTATATGCGCAGTATACTAAATTAATTCCTCCAGTGTAATTATCAACTAAAACAAGCTTTAACATTGTATACATTATATGCAATACGTATATGGTAATAACGTAAGTTCTGTGAAAATTTCAAATTAATTGTTTTGCAAATAAAACAGTAACGTGCAAAAAATAAAACTGATTTATTTACAAACCGATTTTCTATAAACTTTTACAAAACTTTAACGATATCATCATATTATTATACATAATGCATATAATGTATACAATGTTAAAATTTATTTTAATTGGTAATTACACTAGAAAAAATAATTCAGTTTATTTAAAATATAAAAAATCACTTCCATTGCAGATGGTAACATAAAGTTTACAAATAAAAATCTAATGCTCTACGTAAATGGCTTATGTTTGGTGATGCTTTACGATTGTTGCCGATTTTTTTATTGTTTTTCGTAAAAATGTTAATAAGGTTTAATTTTTCAAAACAGTTTTTAAGTTTTTTTTTAATTACTGTACCGCAAAAACTCTTGTATATACAAAGTTTAATTATAATAGTAAAACGTCAGCAATACGTGTATTAATGTTGATTTAAAATTTGGTTCAAGTTGGTAGACCCGTTTAGTTTTTATCATAAAAGCATTATTGGTCTTAACTTTGGATCCAATTAATCAATTGTTATCCGGAACATTTCAATAGTTAGTTTACAATGTTAGTAGCATATAATGCATGTTTTAAATGTTTAAAAAACTAAAATGATAAAATGTAAGATGTTTCTAATACATATTTAGTATTATCAAGTCACTCACAAAATGGACGCCGTAATATAATTTGCGTCACTAAACGCGAGTCAAGTATCCAGTATATCCATGGTTTTGACGCATAAAGCGGCCCCTATAGTCTATGTATAACTACGCTGGAGTAAACAAATACAAGCGTTGTTCACGTGCACAGCTCTAGGAACAGGGTTGCAAAGCAATAAAAGACGATTTATAAAGATAGAAAAAACACTAATTATAAAGATATTTATATGGTATAAGTTCAGGTATTATTAATAAATATTAGGAAAGTACAGATATTATATTCATAATTATAAATATTTTTTTAACAACCGGGAATATTTCACTATGTATAAAATCTCACTTTAATGGGGTTTGGATAGCAGCCGAGCCCTTTGCTAACGACCAATCGCATGCAGGTTTGCAAGTGTTCACGTGTTGATCACGCAGTTTTGTTTACATACTTATAGTCCAGCGTAGTTCTGAATACACTTTAGACGTTCAATATTATAGTCTATATTGCACAATAATTGATTTTATACAATAATATTATTGAATCAACCAGAAAAAGTTTGATTTTTATTCTACAATCTAACCTAAAAGTATTTATTTATTTATTTACCATTCCTTCATCCATCTGCGCCTTTTTTCTCATTCTAATTAATGTGGCAGCAGTAAACTGTTAGAAAAATTAATACACGCGGGAATTTCAAATTTCACATTTACAACTACGAGCAGAACTGTATCAATTGTTATTTAAGAAAAATAACTTATAGCACAATAAAAAAACTACTAATTTTAATGTTCAATAAAGTATAACTCTTAAAGTTTAAGCAAATATTTCAACAAAAAAATTACAAATTAATTTCAAAATTTAATAAACAATTGAAGGTTTTGGATTTTTATATATTTCATTAGATTGGAAATTTCATTTTCTACAAAAAACCGATTTTAAAAAGGAGTAAAATTACTTGAGTTTTGCTCGTAGTTTTATGACACTCATCAAACTGTCCCCTTAATTTCATATTTTTATATAAAAGGTTAGGTTATAGTGTTTACTAAATTATACTTGTATAAACTAGTTTCTTGTTTTTATTTAATACAGGCCGGTTTCGGTGGTGAAGCCATTGTCGGTGTTAATATATTTGATGTGATAGGTAGTGGGAGGTGTTATACTCTTTACTACTACAGTAAACCAAAAACACTGACCGGTCACTCCTGAGGAAAAAGTGGGACGATAGCTCTATATATGTGTACAGAATAACTTTTTTCAGGAGAGAAAATTTTTTTTCAAAAGAAAAACAAAATTATTTGAATAATAGATAACAACTAATAATGGTAATAGGGGCAGCTTCTAATATTTATAATCATTTATTGCAACATGGTTTGCTTAAGGACAGTTAAGGTTGTTTAGAAAGCAATGTTTTCCATATATTTTGTACATAAGAGGTACCGACATACATAAGGTTTAGAATATAATTAATTTAAATTTTTAGTATAGTTGCATAAGAAATTTTTGTGCAAATTTTGTAAATAGACCAACTATGCACATAGGTCATAGGAGATATTGCAGAACCAACTACGAAGAATAACGAACAAAAGCATACCAAATATCAATTGATTTCTTCCATAATACTAATTTTATACAGGGTGTTTTATAAGTAACTTTGAAAATATATAAAAAAATATCAATTTGCATTTGTCTACAGACAATTCTAAATTTCGGTTGTTTCCGATACCGATAGAACTGTATTAATGTAAAGATGTGTATAAATATGCGAGTCGAACGGTTCGCAACAGGGGTGTGGAGTCGTTACAAAATTGTAGCGACTCCGACTCCTTAATTTTTTTGTTTCGACTCCGACACAAGTAAGTGCAAAGCGGTTATTTTCAGCATTAAAACTAATAAAATCGGATTTAAGAGCAACCTTAAAAAAAGATATTTTAGAAGCAATTTTATTTTTGCGAACAAACAGTTTTTAAATGTTTTATTTATTTTATTTTTTGTAAAAACTACCTTATTAATATGTATAATTTTTCTTAATTTTTGTATTATTAAGGAGTCGGATTAGTTATAGTCGACTTCGACTCCTAAAACATTGGCAGACTCCACGACTCCAGACTCCGGCGCCACACCACTGGTTCGCAAGCCGCTCGTGAGATGTTGGTATGTAATTGCATATGCGAGCAGAGCGGTTCGGCTTGCATTTGGGACGGCTTTTGGGTACTGACACGAGCTGTTTTTGTCGAGCCAAATATTGTCGGTTTTTCTGCGAACACAAAAGCGTTCTCAGTTTATATTGGGACGGGGTTTTGTGTGCTCGCGAGCTTTTTTAATTTTTATTATTTCAATGATGGAGTAGCCCAATGAAACACATATTAAACTCATTGATATTAACTAAATCATTTTTATGGAATCCAAAACATAAACCATTAATTTGGTAAAGCATATCTTAAATTAAGGCATTGGGTGGAAAACAAGCGTTATTCAATTAACGCTGTTTTTCCCATTATTTATTTGAAACTTGCATGGCACTATATAGAACCTAAAACCAATATTTCTGATGTTAAATTAAGGTGTTTACATATATGTAGATTTATTTATTTAACTGAGAAACCTGGTTTTAATTGCTACTATATATATTTTTTTTAATTTTTAAATTTGATTATTTTACATATTTTTTTTATATAACGCTGTTTTTCCACCTAATGCTTCAATTATTATTATTATTTTAAAACTTTTGTTTTCCTGTACCCTGGATAGATTCTCGCAAGCACACAAAACCCAAACCCAGTATGAACTGGGAAAGCCTTCGAGTTCGCAGAAAAATAGTTGGCTCGACAAAAAAGACTCGCAAGCAGCACGTGTCACGCTTCAAAAACCGTCCCAATATTCCAGCCAAGCGGCTCGCGAACCCAAAAGCCGTACCAATATTTATGTAATACGCCATCAAAAAACACGCGTGGGATGTATATTGCAAAATCGTCAGCATATGATACTATTTTAACCGCGAGGATTGTGGAGTCAACTAGCAAATAAATGTATATATTAAAGAGAATTGGACTTAAGGGGCTACCCTGAGGCAGTCCTAAGGCGAGACTCTTTTGGAGATGTTCCTGATAAAGTTTTTTTAATCATTTATGAATGTTAATGGCATATAAACTAATCATGACGGATTTGAAGTATAGCAGCGTAGTGATGTTCTCATATACACTGTGGCTCTTTCTAAATCCAGTAAATCTAGAAAAAAAAAAAAAAATTTGCACCATACCTTTAGCATATTTTCAAAGACAAGACAAACCAACTTTAATATTTCCTTTACTAATCTTTCATCGCTCCTTAAAAAAGCTATTTCTTCAAATTTTATCAGTTTTGCAGCTAACTTCCTGCAAAACTATATAGCCAGGTAGCCATATAATGCTCGCTATAAAAATTTCAGCTGTACATTTTCTATTAACACTTGACACTTCTAATACTTGCATTACATTTAAAAGAGAGAAGTGTAATAATAATCAGACGACCCTGTATATTGTATAATATTTTGATAATTTTTTAGAAATTAAATTTTCAAAATAAAGAAATATTAAACAATAACATTTATTGTCATGGCCGCCGACCGAATTTATTACATAAGATTATTTCTACTTGTATGACCATAATTGCTTTACAGTTTGTTTTTAAGTAATAAAAAAATTATAATTTTTAATTTATAAAGCTTAGTTTAGTACACTAACAGTCCTGAGTTCGACCCCTAAATTTGACTAAATAATAACTTGCTCTTTATCCACCAGGCTGATTCGTAAGTCACTTAATGAGACCATTCAAACAAATTGTCAATCTCAAAGTGGTATACCAAATTCATGTTCAGTTTTATTAGCGCAAAGTCCTATTTAGTTCATACAAACAAACCTCGTAAATTGCACATAAAATCTTGACATATAGACAATTTAAATAAACATCTATAAAACCATATTAACATTTTATTAACCTACATGTAAATTTTTTAAATCAAAAGTAGGTATGTGAGAATTATTTATTCGTATCATCCAACGATGCATATACTTTAATTTATCTGAAAAATAAAAAAAAAAAACAATTTTTGTCTATATTTAATACAAATAAACTTACCAATAACATCCTTTATCCAATGCAAATGAAGTGATTTTTTCTTTAGTTTGAAAATAATTTGAGCTATAAAATGGTTTGTAGTACCTTCAATTCTCGTACTATATTCTTTTAAATTAACACTACGAAAATCATTTATTCCTTCATCAATCATCCTAAAAATATTTAAATTTTTAATATTATTTTTCAATATAATAGTAGTACTTACATTTCAAGAATTGTCCTTGTTACTCTACTCATATTTCTTTCTTTTATAAATAATCTAATATAAATAAGCTGATTCTATAACCTGTACAATGAAACTGGTACTATTCTAAGTCTTTTTGAAATAGGCCTAAAAAAATTTAGTCCGTAGTTGTATTTTTTCAAATCATTAACATCATTAATTTTTAATTCTTTCATAACTTCTCTAATTAGTATGATGTTATCAAACTGTCTACCTGTGAATTTAAATAATTTAATAATTTTCATGCACTTGTTTTAGTTTAAAATACCTATACTACTAGCATTTCCATTTTTTATGTCTAACAATTTAATATAATGGTAGTAAATGGATAGAAGAGATCGATTAAATTTGTTGAACTTTTCTATAGCTTCTGGATTTTCATGTTTACTACCAAATTTTTTAAAATACTTTATAATTTCTCTATTCTCATATTCTGTAAAACTGATTTATAATTTAATAGTAAATGTATCATAAATATTTATTATTACATACTTTCCTGTTTTATATTCACTATAAATGACACCAAATCTCTGATATACACATTTCAATGGACGAGTTGGTAATCCTTTAGCAAGAAATTGAGCAAATGCTTTTCCAAATTCATGAAAACGTTCTAAACTATCAAAATCCATTTTTTTCATAATTAGAAATGGAATTGCTATTTCTGGTAAATTGTGAAGCTAGAAAGTAAATTTTGATTTGTAATAAAAAAATTAATTATGTATTACATAATGAAACCAAAGCCAACCAAATTTATTACTTATGTACATAACCCAATAGCTATATTGTGTTTAAACCTTACAAGCTTTGGCAATTAAATTCCTCAATTGACACAATAAAAAGTAACTCAAAAAAGTACTTTTATTTCAGTAATAAATTTTTTTTAGCACACTTGCTGCCTACTATAAAAACTGCATTCTGGTCAACAAAGGTGACTACAACATATATCGTAGTTAATTTTTTTGCTATTGCCATGCATTAAAAATATTAAAAAAACAAGTTTGGCAAACATGTATACAATAACAGAAAATATACACATTGACTAGAATGAGTACAGGGTGGGCGAGAATGACCGAAGATTTTCAAATATTTCTGGGAAATTTTGTAGTGATTTTAGTGTGTACCAGTTTGTCAACCTGTTGCCCTTGAACAAAATAATCCTAAAAGTTACCAGAATACAACTTATTTAGTTGGTTGTCATCATATTCTAACTGTGGATGGAACTGTTGAACCATATAAATTTATGTACAGTCAGGTCTAATGAGTGAAAACCTTTGGTCATTGACTGTTGCTTCATGTTATTGATATGAAAAGCTGAAGCTCTGATTAATACTAAACTTGCCAGATTTATTTTTTTACAAAAACAAGATGCTAAAAAAATATGACGCTGATAAACTAGAAATAAAATTTATTTAATGTTTTTCCAATCAATTTTTTTTTTCAAAATGTAATATTTAATAATTACTTAATATGAAATGAATTAATAATTTATTCAAAATCAGTCAATCGAATCATAGCAGCCAGCGGCGGTCAGTATTCCTTGTACACGACCACGGCATCGCATGATAGCGAAGACAATTTTGAATGATACCGACTAATGCGGACATTTTAGTATTAAAAATTGCAAGTAGATGGCCTGGTTTTCGTAAAAACAAATTTAAATTTCAATAAGTAAAACCACACTTGCTGAAACTATCCCATTGAAACTAGATTTAAACAGTCTGTGAACATTGACCTTGAATATTTATGGCTCATAAGTCTCAGGAAATACTGAATTTAAAAGTAATATGTCTTGTATTTTGTTTGAACAATGTCCATGGAAATATCTATAGAAAATGCAAAAATCTGCAACATCCAAATGGCTCATTTTTGAATAGAATTTAGATGAGATAGTGTAGTTTAAGATGCTCCTACTCATACTTGGGAAAATATTTATTGGATTGGACAATAATGCAATTGGTCTATAATTTGAAGAATCAGACTTGTCTCTCTTTTTAGGTATAGGTTGAACATTTCCAATCTTCCAACAGTTCGAGAATGTTTTTTTTGTAAGATAAGGCAAATATTTTAGTCAGAATAGGAGTTAATTAATTGGCATATGTTCTAAGAATAATAGGTAAAATTTCATCTATACCTGATGGCTTTCTGGTATTTAATTAAAGAAGGTATCTTTTAACACCCCGTTGCCTAAAATGAATTTGACCAATCATTTTACCACCAGTCGGCATTGTAGGTACAACAGAAGGAAAATTTAGAATAGTAGTTTGGGGTATTAAAGATTTTGAACTACCTTGCAATGAATTTATGCTGAGAAATTTGATTAGCTTTGTTTTTGTCAATCCTATCTTTTTCAGATTATTAGTATTAGATTGTCACACTGTTTACAAAGTTTTTTATAATCTTGGTAAGTGTGATCGAAACAATTACTGGCATTTTTGTTAAATGCTTTTCGCTTTTTATTATTTGCCTGTTTTGTCTGAATTGAGTACAAGTACTTTTGTTTTGGTTTAATAACAGAGAATGGAACAAATGTTTTGATAACATTTTGAATAGTTTTTGTGAGATTTTCTGGTGAAGTATGTAGAACCTCAGAATATAAACAATGAGTATTGAAATCAAAATTATTAGGGAATTGTTTCATTTTTACTATGGTTTGGTAGTAATTGAAAGATAAGTTTTAACAACAGTAGTAATCTCTGGAATAGTTGAAAGATACAAATCTAATAATCTTGGTTCACCAAGAAGTCCATAATGAAAAAAATAGGTGGTTTGCTGAAGAGTTGAGTTAGATTGTGTGAAGCAGCAAAAATCATATCAATCAATATATCTCCATAATTTTTTTCGGCTTTTTTAACCATGAATTGATTATATAAGTAGTTACAACTTTTGGAACAGAAAATGATTATTTTTAAAATGTTTTCAAAACCAAAAACAAAAAAAATCAAAATCCTGATATTCAATTTCATCAAAAATTGACTTTAAATTGCAAAAAAATAGTAATGTATATATATAATAGTCCATAAAAAGCGTAAAAGATGGAATAATCATTCTATGATACTGGAGTAGGGGTAGCGTAGCTCCGACCGGAGCCATAGATAGCAAACGTTTTAAATATTACTAGGCTAAAATGTATTCATTTCAAACCAGAAAATCATACATAAAATATATACAAAAAAACTTTTAACTGAAACTGTTTAGTAAGTAAGTAAGTACTAAGACTTAAAGACGTATTCTTTCATTATCCACTTGCTGAATTTACATATAATTTTAACAAAAACAATTTTGAGTTTTCAATTTCTTGAACCCTCACCCTGTTTAATAAAAATCTTGTAGTACCTGACAAAATTCTTTAAAGTTTCTCCTTATAATATCATCTTCGGTTTTCAGGAATGCTCCTTTTCTATATTTTATGCCGTTCATTTTCATTTTACGTCTTAGTAAACATTTTCTACTTCCATAAGTATGAAGTGGTGGTATATCAAAATTTATTTTAATTTTTAATGTATTTAACATCTGTAAAATAAAATAATTAATTTGATATGTCTTACTGGTAAGTTGCAGTACATCATATTATATACATATTAAGTTGCATACCCATCTTTGTTCACTAGTTATTGTATAGTCTTTCAATTCAGAAGAAATATCTTCATCGTCACTGATCTAAAAATATAAATTATTATAAGAATGCACATATGTATATATAAATGTTTTATATCCAATGAGTTTTGACTAAAAATAAAGGATACTAAAATCTCAAAAAAACATTTTCATCATAAATAAAAACTTGGTAGCCCATATGTCTAAACATATAGAACAGTTTGCATTCTATTGCAAAGAAAAACATCATATTATTAATACATTATAATACTGTCAATATTTGAAAATATTGACAGTATTATTGATCGTGTAAGGTCTACTACTGATGGAATGATAAAAGTACTGAAGTATTTCCGGATAATCCGTAATCCAAGCATCAGTATTTCAATATCGTGGCCACGCCCACGAAGTGGTGGAAATACTGTCAGTAATACTGATAGTGTAAGGTCATTTTACATCAGTACTTCAGTACAGGGCTGCAATTCCA
This sequence comes from Tachinus rufipes, assembly GCA_963932245.1. Lineage (NCBI taxonomy): Eukaryota > Metazoa > Arthropoda > Insecta > Coleoptera > Staphylinidae > Tachinus > Tachinus rufipes. The sequence goes on along the minus strand of OZ010745.1, from coordinate 40,922,154 downwards.
ATGCAAATGTTGCTGAATTTTAGTAACGTTTGGTCAAATAATCTTAAATTCAGAAAAAAAAGCAACAAAATAAGCTACTTCAATGCGTGTAAGAATATATAAGCATTACTTATTTTTAATATTAACTATATTTATCCAGCATTTGAAATAAATTATAAATTTTTTTTTTCGAGTATTCAAAATTGTTATCTAAAATTATATAGCGTTTAATATAATATTCTGCAACTTTAGTGTGCAAGTGTCAAGCTTCTTCAACAAATCTTTCATCCATCGTTTGAGCACTACCTTGCATTTTGTATAAAAAGCGAGAATTATTGCAGGCATTTTTTTTTGTTTATCCATACTAAAATACTTCTATACTAACCGGTGTATCTTATGATACTGAGAAAAATACTGGCGGTGTGGAATGACCATGTAAGGTGAACAAAATACTGATTCAATATTTTGTAATACTGTCAGTATTTTGAAATGTCAGTATTATAGATATATTGAAATCAATAATGATACATAATTATAAAGTTAATAATTTATTCTGTAGAATTTATCTCATAATAATCAAAAGATTATAAGAGCTATATAATTAAATTTAACATTTGTACTGAAACATAAAGTTAGCATGAATGAATGTTAAAAAGCCTCAATTGATATATAAACATTTAAATTTTACAAAATATGTATGTATATATAATTACATTTTCTTCACTATCTCTTTCATTAACTGAATTCTGAGTTAAATGTTTATTAAATCCATCAGGTCGTTTAATATCACATTTAGATAAATTCTTAGTCGAGTGTTTTTTATATCGTTTCGATTCTTTATATTCTTCTTCACTATTACTTTCAGAATCTGAATTCTCAATTAAATATTTTTTATATCCCTCCGGTTCTTCAAATCCTCGTTTATTTATTATATATTTAGTCTTGTTATCATTTTGTAGTTTTGAATTAATCAGAAATTCAAAATTTATATCACCATTGTCAAATATCACTTTATCAATTGTTTCATTGCTTTTATTAGTGTTATTTTGAAAAGAATAATCCATTATTACATATTATATTTATTATAACTATGGTAAACGAGTAAAAAATTCTTGAAAAACATAACCAACGCAAGTACGAATAACATGCCTTTGCAAGTTCAAATAATCATCAGACATTCAAGATCGGTGCTACCAGTGGCGTAGAAACGATGTGTTTTTGTAGATGCGAATCCTGATCCAAACCAAACTGTAAGCGTTTTGATTTCGGATGGTTATATGCATTTTGTAATAGAAAACAATTTGTTTGAATGGTTTTTATTAAAAGCTTATAAATTCTAGTTTTATAAAAGGGTGTGTTTAGAAAAAAATGAGCGTTTTTAAATACAACCCAAAGAACACAACCGCGTTTTAATTTTATTTAACTTGCTCAAACACCATGTTTGAAAAACTGTTTCATGCGGTTTTATTTTAAATTTAATAATTACAGTTTAGACAAACAAAATTTACTCATTTAAATTAAATGTACATGTTGACTCTTAAAACCACTTCATTCTGTAGTAGCCGAACGGAAAAAAATGATTCTGTGCACTCCAAAAGCAATATAGATTGACTCGAATAGATCAGTCAAACGCAGCTACTGTGTATACAAGAGCAGAATGCTTTTATAGTGAAGGCTATGAATAAAAATGACACCTTGTTGCAGTGTTCAACATTTTTTTTAAACGGTTTTGAATCACAAAGTATGCTCCTGAAATTATACTATTGTATAAACTTTTATTTAAATGTTTAATTTATAATTTTGTACAACTACCTATTGTTATGTTAAATATTGAGTATTAATATTTTTAATAATGATTAATTGCTATTTTTAATAATGGCCAACTAAAACATAGAAAGTTTTTATTTAAGTTTATTTATTTGTTCATGTTATTTTTTATCATAAAGTTTTAAAATAATTTATCATTGTGTGTACTTATTTTAACTATTTATTACATTAATTACCACAAAAAATTGTGTTACGCCTATGGAGATGGTCTGAGGATATTTTTTCAACATTTACAAATGTGTATATTTAGTTGCCTACATTGTAAACCTTGAGTTTTCTCGTTCACAATGAACTTCAATGAAGTAATTTGATTATAAAAGAGTATTTTCAAAGCGCACCCAGGTAATTTTTATTTACTTTTTACCATACATTAGCAGCATATAGGTGTCATCAAATCACATTTAATAATCTCAGCTAACATAATTTTTAAAACAGGTGGACAATGCAACGTATTTTCAAATGCCACTTTTATAAAATAAAAAATTTATACGTACTTACCGACTGTTAGTAAGATAATTTTTTTTTCGAGTTTCTCAGTACTGCCAAGAAAAATAAATTAATTAAAAAAAGTAATTTAGTTTAAACAAATTCTTATGTATTTGGCTTATTTTTTATAAATAATCTATTTCAATACAATTTAAATACATTTATTTACATAACATTTTTTTTAAATAAAAATATTATTTTTCTTGCTTTTTGGGATGCAAATTTTTTAATTATTGCGACTAGATTAAGAGAGTCACTTAACTGATGCTCAATAGATATTAAACGTTAGTCGTTCTTAGGACATTGTAGATCGCAAGTAGTTTTTAATTATTTTCAGTTTCGAAAATGATCGTTCGCCAGTAGCTACTGACACTGGAAGTGTTAAAAAAATACGTATAAGTATTGATACATTAGTAAACGTTGATGATAAGTTATTTTCAGATATATAATCATGCACGTTACTTGCTTCCATGTTGCTTGCTATATGAATTTCTAGAGCTCGTAACTCTTCAAATAATTCCAAAGCATCAGAACATCCTGTAGCTGGATCTGTTAATTTTTCTTGAATATTACTGCACTGATTCATCAATTCATCATCAGTCATATTTTTTAAATTAGAACGTACATATAAAATTTTAAATATTTCCGTGTGTTTCTTTAACAATTGAAACCTTTTCTGTAACAAAGCAATAGTTGTGTCAATTATTGTAAAGTAAAAATCAGCTTTAAATTTTCTTTTAGGATCTTCAATATTTGACTTTCATAATCAAACAAAAGCTTTCTTTTTTGAATCCTTTTAGCTCCAATACTAGGAAATAAAGTATCCGCATTAATAATAGCGGCCATATGTCTTGCTTCATTTAATAATCTTTTAAAACCTTTATCTGTTCTCAGTTCTTTCATATATTTTTCCAACTTTGGATTTTGAAGCATTTTACTAACAACGTTTACACAGTTTAATATATTATGCCACACCACAATTGAACACAAAAACTTAAAGATTTAATTTTTGTGCCCAGAGAATCAGCCATAGTTCGTGTATTCATATCTCTTCTTTCATCTTCATATAGTTCAACTAACGCATCATAAACTTCGCCAATTTGGGTTTTAAGTGGATGTATTGCATCTGTATGTGAATTTTGGCACATGTTTGATTAAAACACTCCATCTGTGACTAGATGCAGAAAAATAAACAAATAACTCTTCAACAAGATTAAAAAAATTTACTGTTTCAAATGCGTATTTTGCAGAATCGTTTACAACTAAATTTAAGCTATGAGCTGCACAAGATATAAAAAATGCGCGAGGGTTTAATTCTTTAATTTTTTGTTGCAACCCATTATGTTTGCCACGCATATTTGCACCGATGTCATAACCTTGTTCTCTTAAATTATTTATATCTAGTTTAAATTCTATAAGCTTATTGATTATAAAATCAAATAAACCTATTCTCGTTGTATCGGTTATTGGTCAAAATCTTAAAAAAAATGTTCATGTGTTTCAAATGGTGGCGCAGACGAAACAAATCTAACTATTATTGTTATTTGTTCGGTATGGGTCACATCGGGAGTACAATCTAAGATAATTGAGAAATATTTTGAATCTCGTACCATTTTAAGAACTTTATCTTGTATTGATGTGGTTAATAATGTTATTATTTCATTTTGAATTTGCCCATCAATGTAATGAGGCATATTTTTATAATCAGTATATTCTGTTAGCTGGAAAAACATTAAGTTCACATAACAAATACCAAACAGATTATTCACAAAATAGTGACTAGAGAAAAATTAAATTTAGGGATCTTAAGGCTCAATTAAGAACCCAATAAAATGTTTTTAAAATGCCTATTTAAAAATCTCGTGCAGTTACTATTGGATCATTCAAAGCAAGCCTTATGTTAGCAAAAAAATGTAAACCATTTCCTGACGAGGAATTTATAAAAGAAATGTCAGATTCACTTTTTAATGAGTTTAAGAATAAGACCAAAATTATTGCTGCAATTAAGATCTACAATTGTCTCAAAATTTTGACTTAGAAAATGAATGAAAATATAAGAGAACAGTTATATAACGACATTAATAGATGTTCTTGTTTTTTCATTCAATTTGAAGAATCGACTGATTACGTGACTTTTATTCGTATGGTTTTTAAAGATTATACATCTAAAGAAGAATTGTTGAGCATAATTTTTTTGAAATGAAATAAAATACTAGACGTTTAGATATATTCAACTCTTTTAAAAATGTCTTGCTAATTTGAAACTACCACTTTTTAAATTAGTTTCAATAACAACAGATGTAGCAAAATGCCAAAATGATGACAAGTTTTTGAGCTAAAAAATAAATAATGAACAGTATTAAAAATTGTTAATTCTATTCGAGGAAGTACTCTCAAACATCGTTTCTTCCAATTGCAACTTGTAAAATGGCTAAGTAGAAGTAAAGGGGATAGCGAGATAAGATGGCAGTGGCGGAGTCCGCCCGACTTTAGTTGTGAATATTTAAATCTTGTTTAAAAAAAAAAAAAAAAAAAAACAAGATTTGTATGCTCATCAACTTTTTTTCTTAACTTGTGCCAAAACTGTGGTAAAAAATGCGTTTTTTAAAAATTATATCACTATTTATTTTTTTGTGTTTCTTTCCGGTTAGTCGTATGATCGGATTTGAATGATTTGATTGTATTACACTCAAAACTAGAGCGTTTTTTCAAAAGTTCTTATGCCCGTACAAAAAAGGGCTAAATAGCATAAATAGCCCTCTAAATCAGATTGATTTTCCGCTTAACCGCATGTAAATATTTTCATTTGTTTGCGCGACAACTCAAACTAACTAAATTTTTTTTCCATGACTTAGTAACAAATTATGGTTAGGAGAGCTATTAACAAAATATGACTCGTATATAACATTTTTTAGAAAAAAAATACATACATACATACATACATCTACAACTCAGTCTTCGTCGTCGCTATCTTCGTTAATCACCGGCTGAATTCTTTGCACTTTGAATAATGTTGACAATATTTGTGCAGGACGTACTATTTTTGATAAATATATTGCATGCGATAAATAATATATGATGGTAGCAACGTGCAAACAACAGCCGACCGTTCGAAGCCCATTGGGCCAGTCACATACGTAACCCTTAATACCACCATACCCGATCGTGTTGGGTTGTTAGTGAACATAGCATTTGTATATTTTACTGTTAATATGCCGCGACTGTATCTCGCATTTAAGCACCGTGTTATCTTCAACTAAATAATTTATTTTTATGTCCCCCTCTTTGTTTGTGTGGGCTAACTAATAGGTACCAGTGAACAGAAATTTCAAGTCTTTCTCTGTCATCTCGGGGAAATCTTGTATGTTTGACGATTTTAAAGGTTGGAATAATTTTTTTCTTCTGTTCCAGTTACCTTCCCCTAGTTTTTTCGCTAATGAATTGTCGTCACTTTGTTTTGTAAGCATGAATATGGCAACTTCATCTTGCATCGGAGTTCAAGCGTTTTTCAAAAGTATTAACCAGAAAAGAAACGATTCTGCAGTACACTTGAGCAACGGGTAATAGTTTATTATCTAGTTGGTTGTGCAAAAGTTTAAACTTCGATGCAATGACCCCATGCACTGCTTCTACAACCCATCTAAGTTTTGTCACAAACCGGCTATCATTAGCTTCTTTAGTGGATAATTGTTTTCTTTTGCCTTTTAAAGCTGCATCAGCAGAATGTATCTTTTAGATTCCAACTCGTTTTTTACATCTCTCAAACCTCTATCAAGAATGAAGACGTCACCTTCCCTCAAAAGGTTTGACAATCCATTTTCGTCCTTTAAAATAACTCGCAATATTTCTGCGTCGTTCATAGTACCTAGGTATGGCCCAAATGTATCGACTATAAAACCAGCTGAAGTACAAACTGTAAACGGTTTACATAAGGATGCTTTTTTCTGACTCCAATATGATTTTCGTTGGTAGTAGTTGTTAGTACTCTTTTCATGTCGCAAATATGTACCATCAGCTATCAAAACTAATCGTCCTTCATAGCCATGCAACTGTTTCACGTAGGGCAATGTATGGTTTAATATTAAATCTTCACGAGAACAAGCTAGTACGCCGAGGTGTGTAGGTAAAACATCAACCTTAAAAGACCTCAAAACAGATTTGCAATAATCCGAAACTTGCTGTTCACATTTCATATCAAAAATCGACGCTGTCACGCTGTTGGAACTTCTAGTTCTTAACTTAAAAAGAAATACAAAAAGACCTTGATTCACACTGCGATTGTCCGAATTTTGCACCGAAGTGAGTATCGTCGTCAACATTTTTAAATGTTCGGGTGTATAACCAGTTAATACTTGTATTCGTTCGCTTGATAACTCGTAATCGTTTGTTTTGCCCAGAATACTATCCACGCATTTTTCGAACAATACGTTCAAGAACAAGACCAACTCAGATTTTCGATGTAACTAGAAGGTGAATAAACTTTTAGCTCCTTAAGATCGTCGGTATAAAAACGCTGATTAATCAAATGATGTGTACAGCAACGATTTTGTTTCAGTACAAATATTCGACTGTCTACAAAAACTTGCAAACGCGCTTTGAGCAAAACAACGACTAATGAATTCGGCTTAGACAAACATACACAGCAACATTTATGACTCGAAATCAATCGCTCGAAGGGCATTTTAATCATCTTTACCTCAGAAACGTTTCTGATAGGAAGATTATACGATGAATACACTGTTGATTGAGATGACTCCGAGCTTGTTACCGATGCTTGTGAATCAATTTCCGGAGTGTCCCCGTCACCGATAACATTTGTGATGCAATATACAAATCTTCTTCAGGTGCATTTTCTAACACTGCAAAATCTTGATTGGCAGTGCTAGATGAAGCTTCAGGTTGTCTATAGTTCAATTTCCATTTAATCCTTGTGATCGATGAACGGCATTGTCCACAAAGTGCATCAGTTACAATGACTGGTTTTTCTAACAAGAGCAAAACCTCTTCTGCTTCATCCGTAGAATTAAATACTTTTAGTACACATCTCTTGCTGTGATCAATTTTTTGTTTTTTTGGTGGCATTATTTACTCATAAACTAACAACTTCAAAATGAAACATGGACAGAGATGTACCAGTCATCAAATTTTAATGATATGTTTAACTCATTTTACTCAACATTTTCTTTTTATTTTGAAAATTGCTTTCCTTTAACAACTCAATACAAAAAAACTAACCAGAAATCATGGATAAACAATACTGTTAAAATATCCAGCCAGAAACTTCATGATCTGTATAAATTACAAATAGTATATCTAAACTTAAAAGATACTTATAAAAATGCTAAATATGTATATTCCCAGTTGGTGAAAAATACAAAACGTAGATTTTACCAAAACAAAATCTCACAGTCTTCTAACAAAGTCAAAATTACATGGTCAATTATTAACTCTCTCTCCAATAATTCTAAAGAATTTCAAAATATATCTTTAACTACAAACTCTTCAGTTACTGATAACCCAAAAATTGTATCAAATTTACTAAACAACTTTTTTAAAGAAGAGCCTCTAAAAATAGTAAATGCTATACCAAAATTAGACATGAATATTGCCTACAATAACAATAGTATATTTATAGATAGTTTTGTTGAAAAAGAACTAGAAAACATAATCTTAAATAAAATAAAAAATAAGTTATCTACCGGACCAGATAATATACCAGATATGTTACTTAAAAAAGTTGTACTTTTTATTACAAAACCATTAACTTTTTTAATTAATAAATCTTTTGAATTTGGAGAATTTCCTGAAAAATTAAAGTTTTGCTCTATTACACCAATTTATAAAAGCAAAGACGTTCTAGACAAAAATAACTATGACCTGTGGCAATTATATTAGTATTTTCTAAGATATTTGAGTATTGCATGCTCAACCGATTACAAACGTTTTTAAATCGCTTTTTGGTTATTACTGAAAGACAGCATGGTTTCCGATCTGGTAAATCTACAATGACAGCTTTTAATGAATTTTACCACCAAGTAATTGCATATTTAGAAAAAGGAGAATATCCAGTAGGGGTTTTTCTTGATATAAACATACTATCTGATAAGCTGTATAAATACGCAAGGGTCAATTTTAAGTCATGTACTTTTTATAATTTTTATAAACGACATGGATTTGTTTGTAGATAAAAACTTAATTATGTATGCAGACGATACTTCCGTCGTGATAAGTGACCCTAATAATATTAATATTGCTAACAAATCAAATAATAAGTTAGATAATTTTAGCACCTGGTTTAAACAAAACTTACTTTTTATAAATCCAAGCAAAACTAATTATTTAAGGTTTCATTCACGTCAATATCGTTTTAATCTTGATCTACCTTTGATGATCGACAATGATTTAATATCAAAAACACGCACGGTAAAATTTCTTGGTCTACATATTGACGAATCTTTAAATTGGCAAACCCATTGCAATAAGTTAATAATGTCTTTCAATTCTGTATGCTATCAAATTCAATGCTTGCAAAAAATATTAGACATTTGTCATTTGGTGTCCTTGTATTATGCACTAGCTCACTCCAGATTGTTATATGGAATTTGTTTTTGGGGCCCATCAACATCACTAAACTCAGTTTTTAACACTCAAAAGAGACTTGTAAGATGTATTGCAGGAGTACCTTATAGAACATCCTGCAAAGATATTTTTAAGCAGTTACAAATTTTGCCTGTCCCATGCATGGTTATTCACGAGTTATGTTTATATGTATATAAAAACAAAAATAATTTTATAACTAACGATACAATTCATTCTTACCCAACCTGCATTAGCTCAGAAATTTACATCCCGCGGTCTAGGTTAAAGATATCTACATGTTCATCTAATATTTTGGGTCCAAAGATATACAATAAGCTTCCACAGATTTTAAAATCGTGTAAAAATTATAATTCATTTAAGCACAATCTAAAATTATTTTTGTTAAACAAGTGTTATTATACTATTGATGATTATTTTAAGTAATATTTACATTTGTAACTCTAACTGTTTGCGATACAATGCTATTATTTCTTACATGTCATAAAACAAAGATTTATGTTAATTGAATTTTATAACATTTGTAAGTACCTGCTGTTAAGTGGGTGCACGTGTTTGGTTTTTACTAAATCCTCTTCAAAGAGGCTTAAATTCCTGGAATTATGAATTAGCCCTTGTAATTAGCCATCTGTTGTGTCCCACCACTATCAAACATGAATTTACATTTTTTGTATTTGTACAATTTACGAGCAGTTCCGTTTCTACACTTGAACTAGCTACACTTGTAACAAACTTGTATTCAGACTTGCAATACAATAAATGCCTTTTATGTGAAAGTTATTCTTATTTTAACGTTATATTAATGTTTATCCTGTTTTTATTTATTTATTGCTCTAGTCATTTTTGTTTTTGTAACTGTATCTGTTATTATGCAGTGTAAATGCAAAACTGTTGCACAATCAGGTGTAACCTGTAGCAATTGTGGCGTTATCTTCCATAACAGTTGCGCTATTCGTTACAAGAAATGTAATTGCGGTAATTTATTTGAATTGGATGATTCCGAACTTCCTAAACTTTATAAAGAAAATATTACTCTTTACCAAGTTTTATGTGATGAGTTGAGGTTGAGCAATAAATTACTCTTAGATAAAATTACTTATCTTGAAGAGAAGATCACCGAAAAAGATAAAACTATTCTTCAATACGAAGCTCGCAGTAAACAACTAACTGCTCCCACTACTGCGCCGCTCACTAATGATACGGTGCAATTGATTCAACCTGCAGTTTTTCCTTCTTTAGCAAGCTCTGTTGTTAAGGGAAAAACTAATCAAAAAACTTAGCCAAGAACTCAAACTATCTTTGGTTGTGGCCCAACCAATGACAAACTGCAGGCTTATGTGCCTACTTCTTACGTACATGTTTCTAAACTTAGACGTGGAACTAATAAAACTGATATAGTAAATCATATTAAATCTAAGTTTTCCACGATATCAGTTGATGTTGTTGAGTTAAAAGTAAAATCTGGAAACTACAGCAGCTTTAAAGTTTCTGTTCCAGCTAATCATGCTCGATCTATTCTCTGCAAAGATTTTTGGCCTGCAAATATAGCGGTCAAGAAATTTTTAAATTATGGGCGAGTTAATAATGTTCCTGCTTCATCTTCGGTGGATTTTCGAAATCTGGATCCAGCCAACAATCTAAACCCGTCACCAGAAACACCAGCGGTATCTCCATCTATTACCAAAATGTCGGGGGTATAAAAACTAAACTGAAAGAACTTATGCTGGCTGTAGCTGTATCCAACTACGATATTATTGTACTGACCGAAACCTGGCTAAATCAGGACATCAGCGATGCGGAGCTACAATTAATTGGTTACAGTTTGTTTAGATGTGATCGCTCTTCATTAACAAGCCCTAAGCTTGACGGAGGAGGTGTCTTAATTGCTACTAAAACTTGTTTTAATTGTACTTTATTACAACCTACATTTTTAAGTGTTAAACATTTGTTTGTAATTGTTAAGTTTAAGTTTGTATCATATATTATCAGTGCAGTCTACTTACCACCTAACTCGGCATGTGATAAATATTTAGATCATTGTTATTCCGTTGAATCTATTGCTGACAAATATCCAGACAGTAAACTAATTTCACTAGGCGATTATAATCTACCCGCAGCGGTATGGGTTAATGATGAGTTAGGCATAAGTGTTATTTGTAATGATACTTATTCTGCTCATTTTGTTTCCAACTGTTATAGATTTCTAAACTGCGCTCAATGTATTTCTATACCTAATGATGGTGGAGTGTTCTTAGATTTATGTTTTTCTAACATCTGTGATATTTCTGTGATTAAAGCTGTGGATGTTTTGTTAAAACTTAGCCAACATCATATTGCTTATGTGATTGATGTAAAATGTGATACTAGCCGTGATATTTTAATGTGTAATTATGTTTTTAATGATTTTAAATATGCCGACTTTAACGCAATCAATAATTGTTTGTTGAATGTTGATTGGTCCGCCCTTTTTTATAATTGTGATGTTGATAATTGCGTTAATTTATTTTACTCTGTGTTGCATTTTGCTATTGACTATTTTGTTCCCAAAAAACAATGGCAAGAAAACAATTTTCCAGTTTGGTTTAATAAAGAATTGATTTCACTTACTAGACTCAAAAAAACTGTTCATAAACGTTATAAATCTTCAAGACTGATTGTCTGATTATAACGAGTTTCAATCAATTCGTACTTCCTGTAAAAATCTCAGTACATGTCTATACAAGCAATATATTACTTGAACAGAAAACAACATTCAAAGTAACCCTAAACATTTTTGGAAATTTGTTAGCGACTCTAGAAAAACTAATGATTTTTCAGCCACAATGTATTATAAACAAAAAACTTGCAGTAATGGAGATGACTATGTTAATAGTTTTGATGAATTCTTTTCCTCTGTTTACGATACACAAACTCATCCAACTCCTTTGTTTGACTGTTTGACTTTAAGAAAAACGTATTACATCGATCATTTTCAATTAGTTTGTTGGATGTATTTAAAGGGATTGAGAACCTTAAATGTAACTTTAGCACTGGACCGGACGGTGTTCCATCTATGCTGTTAAAACAATGTATTTATTCAATTTCTATGCCATTGCACTTACTTTTTGAGGCTTCTCTTAATGAAGCCAAGTTTCCTTCAGTTTGGAAACAAAGCTACATTATGCCTTTACATAAATCTGGAGCTAAGGAGGATATTACTAATTATAGAGGTATATGCATCCAGTCTGCTATTCCTAAGTTGTTTGATCAAATTGTAACTGGTCAAATACAATGGATCTGCAAAAGCATTTTAGTGGAACAGCAACATGGGTTTCGCGAGGGTCGTTCTACTCTTACAAATCTTCTTTGTTACGAAAATGATCTTTTGAATGCCTTTCAATCAAGAGTTCAAGTAGATTCTATTTACACAGATTTTTCAAAGGCTTTTGATCGCGTTAATCATAGTATTTTGATTGCTAAGCTTCGGGCTTTGGGTTTTCATGAATCTGTTGTTGCGTGGTTGTCGAGCTTTTTGGAAAATCGTACACAGTGTGTGAAAATTAATAACTTTTTATCACAACCAATTGTTGTTCCTTCTGGGGTTCCTCAAGGATCTCATTGTGGACCAATTCTGTTTTTACTCTTTATTAATGATCTTGTTTATTCTATTAATTCTTCGTCTTATCTTTTATTTGCTGACGATCTTAAAATTTATAAAAGAATATCATCTATCGAGGACTGCATTAGTTTGCAAAATGATTTAGATTCTGTTCAATCATGGTGTCTTATTAATAACTTGTTGTTTAACGCAAATAAATGTTTTTCGATAAGCTTCAACAGAACTTTAAGTAAAGTATCGTTTGACTATACTATCGATAATAATGTTTTGGAGCATGTTACACAAATAAAAGATTTGGGCGTAATTTTTGATTCAAAACTAACTTTTGTTGAGCATATAAACTATATGTGCAACCGTGCTATGAAAATGTTAGGATTTGTTTACAGAATGTCTACTGACCTATCTCCTAGCACACTCAAATTACTTTATTGCGCTTTAGTACGTTCTCATTTAGAGTACGCTCCGTCAGTTTGGTGTCCATTCTACAGCGTTCATATATGCGATATAGAACGTATTCAAAACAAATTTTTTCGTTTATTATCGTACAAATTAAGCATTTCATCCGAAAATTACGATTTTAACCTCATTGCATTGCAATATAATCTTCCGCCGCTGAAAATTCGGCGCAAAAGAGCCGATTTATCATTTTTACGTGGACTAATGATGTCTGAGATTGATTGCCAAGAGCTACTTGTAACTCTTCCATTTCAAGTCCCCAACAATAATTGCCGAACCAGACAGTCTCCATTATTTAGAGAATCTATACATTCTACCAATTATGGATTTAATAATCCAATTGGTAGAATGTGTAGAATTGCTAATAGTTTCTCTAATAATATTGATTTATTTTGTGTTTCAAAATGTAGTTTTAAGTGTCAATTAAAATGTGTTGATGAATAATTTTATATTTTGTTTTTATTTATGTATACTTTTTTCCATGCTTTTATTTTTCAATATTCTTTTATATATTTTTGTGTAATTGTAATATTGTTTGTAATTCATCGTTATTTATGTATATAATGATGTAGATGTAAATGGTTTTGTATATACCGTGAATAAAGTATTATTAAAGTATTATTATTATTTGTGACATCAATAATTAGATGTAAAAGTTGTTAAGACAACAGTTAATTTACATCGCAAACGCAATCCACGGCCGTCTTCTGAACCAGGAAGAATATCAACTGCCGTACACAAAACATGGTCCTTCGAACCGGATGCAGCAAGTATTGTTGAAATCCTTATGTTGTATTGCAAATCAACATTTGTAAGAAGCTGTTAGCGACGCCATATTTGTCCACTGCCGTCTTACAAAGAAGAAGTTTGAGCGAATTCTCCATCTCTTTTGTCAGCGATTTACATCCATCACGAGAAAGTTATCTAATACGTTGTTCACGGACCACTCTACCAGCGACGCCAATCGTCCATCATTGAGGAAGCCGTTACGTGAAATCAACAGCAACCATACATCTCCACAGTATCAATCAGTAAGCATTATCACACCACTCTTTCCTATATATTCTTTTATTTTGTGTCAAGTAACATATTAAAATGCCTCCAAAAGCTTCATTACCTTCTCTTTTATCAAAACAAGAAAAGTTTGCAGCAATTTTAAAACGAGCTGAAATATTTTATAATAATTCTATTCAAGCGGGCATAACAATTGAAATTGTTAATAATTTTGAGTCGCGTCTCAGTAAAATTGGGCCTACGTTAGATAAACACAACGAGTTATTAGATGAAATTGAAATCATTGATTCAGAAAACTTAGAGGAATATAATAAATTAAGGGAAGAATTTGAAAACTTGTTTCATTCAATTAAGGCGAAATTTATGACAGTCATTAATACAAATCTAGTAAAGCTTGGCTCAGATAATCACGCAGCAAATGTAGAACTAGCGCCTTCTATAAAACTACCAACTATAAACTTGCCAAGTTTTGATGGTTCATATGATATGTGGGGTCAATTCTCAGAAACATTTTTATCATTGATACATTCAAATAATACAATCAGTAACATACAAAAAATTTATTATTTGCGGTCATGCTTATCAAACGAAGCAGCTAATGTAATAAAATTATTAAACATATCAGCAGTCAATTATGATATTGCCTGGAAATTATTAAATAATCGTTTTAATAATAAGCGACTAGCAATTCACAAGCATGTTAAGTCAGTTTTTGAAGTTAACTTGATCCATAAGGAATCTCATGTGGCATTAAGAACGTTACTAGACACAGTTTTAGCTAATCTAAGAGCATTGGGTGCACTTGGTGAACCGGTTGACAGTTGGGATACAATACTTGTATACTTAATTTCTTCAAAGTTAGATGTAATAACTCGCCGCGAATGGGAATGTCATGTCAATTCAACCGAGCCTGCTAAATTTAAAACCTTGTCTGATTTTTTAACAAAACGTTGTGAATTGTTAGATGCTCTCCATAATGAAACTTCCAATAAGTCAAACAATTTTAAACAGTTGCAAAAAGCTAGAGTTAATATTGCCATTAGCAAATTTAAATGTGCACTTTGTGAAAGCACGTCTCATTCAATTCATTCTTGTAGCGAATTTCTCGGTCTTAACGTAAGCTCGAGATTAGAGAAAATAAAAAATTTAAATTTGTGTACCAATTGTTTAGGCCGAGCTCATTCAAATAAACAATGCAAAAGCAAATACACGTACAAAACATGCAAAAAACGGCATCATACTTTATTGCATATTGAAACTTAAAGGGAACCCATTTTGCAAGAACCCTCAACATCAATGATAGCAAATCACTCCTCTACAGCATCAATTCAAACCATTTTATCTACAGCTTGTGTGAAAGTAGTCGATAAATGTGGCAAATCACATAACTGTCGTGTTTTACTTGATTCCGGATCACAATCAAACTTTGTAACCTCAAAAATGCGCAAATTGTTAGGTATTTCTATTTCTAAAGTAAACATATCAATTTCGGGTATTAATCAAAGTACATCAAATATCACAGGAAGATGTAATATTTCAATTTATTCAAATAATAGCAAGTTTGAGTCAAATATTTCATGTCTAATTTTAGACAAAATAACTGAAAGATTGCCTGCAGTGTCTTTTAATAAATCATTTTTAAATATTCCAAAAAACTTGCCACTAGCCGATCCATCATTTGATAAAAACGGAGATATAGATATGCTGTTAGGGGCTGATATATTTTGGAATCTAATTTGTATTGGCCAAGTTTAATTAAGAAAAAATCTTCCTTTATTACAGAAAACTAAATTGGGTTGGGTTCTAGCTGGGTCAGTACCTGTTGTTTACTCATCTAATCTGTCAATATCGTCCAATTTAAGCATAGATAATATAGATATCAACAAATCAATAGCTAAATTCTGGGAAATTGAGGAAAGTTTTGTATCTTCTCCTCTTACACTTGAGAAAAAGGAATGCGAAAGTCATTTTGTTAGTACCACCATACGGGATTGTAATGGGCGGTTTGTAGTTAGCTTGCCATGAAATGATAATGTAAATCAATTGGGGGAGTCAAAGACTCTTGCATTAAAAAAAATTGTTAGCTTAGAAAGAAAATTAAATAATAATCAGAGCATTCGTGAACCTTACATAAAGTTTATGAAGGAGTATCATAAGCAAGGACATATGACAAAAATAGATGAATCAAAACCTCAATCAAATATATTATACTATTTACCTCACCATCCAGTCTTAAAGGATACCAGCATTACAACTAAACTTAGAGTAGTTTTTGATGGCTCAGCCAAAACAAATACGGCATTATCTCTGAATTGCGTTCAAAAGGTTGGACCTACAATTCAACGCGACTTGTTTTCAATTCTATTAAGATTTCGACGGCACTTTATTGTATTATCGGCAGATATTGCCAAAATGTATCGTCAAATACTAATAACAAAAGAGCATCGTCCATTGCAACGTATTCTTTGGCGATCATCACCTTCCGACGAAATAGGTTGTTTTGAATTAAACACAGTCACTTATGGAACCGCATCTGCATCATTTTTGGCTATAAGATGTATAAAGCAGTTAGCACTTGAAAATAAAGTCAAATTTCCACTAGCATGTGATTTAACTGCTGAATGCTTTATAGCCGCGATGCGTAGATTTGTTGCAAGACGAGGCAAACCGTTACATGTTTATTCTGACAACGGCACCAATTTTGTTGAGGCAAACTCAGAACTTAAAGATTTGTCAAACTTTATTAAAGCAAGCATTAACCAAACTGCAATAATAGATGCTGCTAGTAAATCAGATATTCAGTGGCTTTTTATACCGCCGCGATCGCCCCATTTTGGAGGTCTTTGGGAAGCCGGGGTAAAGTCAATTAAATCTCATTTAAAAAGAGTTGCTGCAAACGCAAGGCTTACCTATGAGGAGTTTTATACTTGCTTGACACAGATAGAAGCTGTCCTTAATTCCCGTCCTTTATCCCCATTATCTAGCGATCCAAACGACCTAGAACCACTGACGCCAGGTCATTTTTTAATTGGAAGGCCAATGACTGCCTTGCCAGACGCCAACATGATGAACTTACCGGAAAATCGCCTGTCCAGATTTCAGTTAATTCAAAGAATCACCCAGCATTTCTGGAAGCGATGGTCTGCCGAATACATAACTGGACTCCAGCAAAGGCCTAAATGGAAACAAAATGCAACTCGAAATGTACAAGTTAACGACTTGGTTTTATTACGAGAAGACAATTATCCTCCTCTTCAATGGAAGTTGGGACGAGTTACTGAAACTCATCCAGGACCTGACGACATCGTTCGCGTAGCTACCGTTAAGACTTCAACCGGGGTTTGAAACGGGCTGTGAAAACCTTGTGTACCCTCCCAATTGACGCTCAGTGAAGTGATTGACTGTACCAACAGCTTTATTTTATTATGTTTTCTTTATATTTATTATTTGTATTATACTTTATATTTTAAGTTCCCATATTGTTGCATGTTGATTCGCATAACTATTCTTTTATCTGTATTGTTATTTTCTAATCCATTCATGTTTATTTCAAAAAACTTCAGTTTTTCAAGGCGGGCGGCATGTTTGCGATACAATGCTATTATTTCTTACATGTCATAAAACAAAGATTTATGTTAATTGAATTTTATAACATTTGTAAGTACCTGCTGTTAAGTGGGTGCACGTGTTTGGTTTTAACTAAATCCTCTTCAAAGAGGCTTAAATTCCTGGAATTATGAATTAGCCCTTGTAATTAGCCATCTGTTGTGTCCCACCACTATCAGACATGAATTTACCTTTTTTGTATTTGTACAATTTACGAGCAGTTCCGTTTCTACACTTGTACTAGCTACACTTGTAACAAACTTGTATTCAGACTTGCAATACAATAAATGCCTTTTATGTGAAAGTTATTCTTATTTTAACGTTATATTAATGTTTGTGACATCAATAATTAGATGTAAAAGTTGTTAAGACAACAGTTAATTTACATCGCAAACGCAATCCACGGCAGTCTTCTGAACCAAGAAGAATATCAACTGCCGTACACAAAACACTAACATTTTGACGAATCCTACACTATAACATAGGAACTATGCATTATTGTATATTTATTATGTATGTAGTCAATTATGGAAATAAATATATATTATTATTATTACCTGAAACAATGTCAAACAACATCAAATATGCGACTATTATTGTCACGTAGGTCAAATATATGCAAATAGGCAGTGTATTAATTTATTTTTCGGCTAATGAAAATGTTAATTATTTAAATTAACTCATGATTAAATATTACTTTTTAATCATTAAGACCATTCCGACCGCTACCTTGATTTGTAGTATTTTAACAATAACGGCAACTTTGCTGTCATTGCTGTTTCTACATATAATTTGATAATCAATTTATTTTTTCATTAGTACATTCAGAAAGGATCAAACTGTGATGGTCGGAGTGTTTTAATCAAATAATAGTTAAGAAATAGCCGAAAAAACTTATCAAATATAGGAATAAATGCTTTTTTATGAACTTTTGAATGCACTTTGTTGCTATTTGCAAATATAATTTAGTTATTTCTCTATTAAACTATGTGTATTTTAGTTATTTCTCCATTATATAATATCTATTAAATACTGTGTATTTTAATTATTTCTTTATTATTTAGTCAATAACCCGCGTAATTATATTTTTGTTACGAAGTCATGAAAAATTTTTTTTACTTAATTTGAGTTGTCGCGCGAACAAATGAAAATATTTACATGCGGTTAAGCGTAAAATGAAGCAGATTTAGAGGGCTACTTATGCTATTTAGCCATTTTTTGTACGGGCATAAAAACTCTTGCAAAAAATTTCTAAAAAACTCATTTTTTCTGTTTGCATACAGCTTTTGAGGTCCCAGGACCTGTAAATCATTTGAAAAAAATACTACGCCGTAGTTTTGAGTGTAATACAATCAAATCGTTCGAATCCGATCATACGACTAACCGGAAAAAAACACAAAAAAATAAATAGTGAGATAATTTTAGAAAAACGCATTTTTTACCACAGTTCTGGCACAAGTCAAGAAAAAAAGTTGATGAGCATACAAATTTCGTTTTTTTTTCAATTTCAAACAAGATTTAAATATTCCCAAATAAAATCGCGCGGGGGCCGTGGAGCCATCTTATCCCGCTACCCCCTTTCGCAATAGTTTCGTAATTTATTAACTAAGATAAAAAAAAATCTCAAAGAGCAAGAAAAAAGTGCAAATTTAAATAATGAAACTTGACTAAATGATTTAGCGTTTCTTACAGATTTTACATCCAAATTAAGTGAATTAAATTTAGAATTGCAAGGAAAAAAACAAGACAATAATTAAAATAATCAGTAGCATTAATACATTTGAATCACTTTCCAAATATGTCCGATCACCTACAAAAACATGAAAATTGTAACTTTGGGGTCAGATTTCAAGGTTTTGAAAAGTTAAAGATATTGTGCAATATCTGTCTTTTCCTTTTCAACAAGATTTAAATATAAAACAAATTGCTGCATTAATTTTTGACACATTTCATATTGAAAAAAAACGCGTTAGAAAATGAAATTATAACTCTACAAAATGATCTAAACTTAGAAGCCAGAGAACTTGTGAAATATTTTTGGAAATACTTTTGTTTTGAATCCACATACTTATGTGAATCGACTTTTTGATATTTAAAGCTCACAAAGACTTAACATCGTTCCCTACATACTGATTCCTATACTCGAGATACATTAGCATTATCTTTGTCAGGATACACACCAAATTATTTTTTCAAAAAGATCTAAATATAAAACATATTGCCGCATTAATTTCAGACACATTTCATATTGAAAAACACGCGTTAGAAAATGATACAACAAACTGATATAATCTTACAAGCCAGAGAACTTGTGGAAGATTTTTGGAAATACCCCAATCGAAAAAAGTATCCCAATATCACCAAATGTAGCAAACATACCTACTGTTTGGTTTTATAATTTGGTCAGTAGGCCAATTTGTGTTTTTATGAAAAAAAAAAGGTCTGTTACCATGGAAATAGAATATATTGATCAGATTATTTTTTTTGAATCGTCAATACATCATTTTTATTTTTAATCACTGAACTGTTTTTAACTCTGTTTTAAATTATTTAAAATACTATAAATATTTTTTGATAGTATTGTTATTTATCAATCCAATAAATACAAGAAAATTAAGTTATAAATTGTTTTATGAATAATTATTAATTGTCACAAATGGAAAAGAGAACCTTACAAAGAATTAATAATCAAAGATTGAAGATGGATCGTTAGTTCCAAATGAATAAAGAAGAAAGAATGAAGATAATAGCTGCATACAAAACCAAGAAACCAATTAAAGCGTTTGTCAAAACAAAAATACTCGAAACATCACCATCACCATAAGCAGAGAATGTTTTGTATCTGCAAGAGATGGTGCAGCTGAAAAATTCAACTGATACGGTTGCTTGCAGCGTATATGATGCTAAAATTGTTAAATCATATAAAAACAAACCAAAATGCTATTAATGCTTCATATTTTCTAGAGATGAAAAAACACAACTTAAAAAAAGACAATGTTTTAATCATGTTTAAAACAAAATCAAGATATAGAAACAATTTAAATAGACATCTATAAAATATTAAATTAATCTACATGCAAATTTTTTAAATCAATCGTAGGTATGTGAGAATTATTTATCCGAATCATCCAACGCCGCATATACTTTAATTTATCTGAAAAATTAAAAATTATTAAAAATTATTTAATACAAATAAACTTACCAATAACATCTTTTATCCAATGCAGTTGAAGTGATTTTTTCTTTATTTTGCCTATAATTTGACCAATAAAATAATTTGTAGAACCTTCAATTCTCTTTCTATATTCTTCTAAATTGACACTACGAAAATCATTTATTTCTTCATCAATCATCCTAAAAATTATTTTAATTTTTATTATTATTTTTCAATATAATAGTAGTGCTTACATTTCAAGAATTGTCCTCATTACCCTACTTGAATTTCTTTCCTTTATAAATAATTTAACAAAAATAGTGTAATTCCATAATACGTACAATGAAAATGGTGCTATTCGCAATTTTTCTGAAATGGGCTTAAAAAAATGTAGTCTGTAGTCGTATTGTTTCAAATGATTAACATCGTTAACTTTTAATTCTTTCATAACTTCTCTAATTAGTATAAGGTTATCAAACTGTCTACCTATAAATATAATAATTTTATATATTATTTTAGTTTCTAACTTGTTTAAGTTTAAAATACCTATACCAAAACCAGTTCCATTTTTTTTATCTATCAATTTAAGATAATGATAGTAAATGCATCGTAAAGATCGATTAAACTCGTTGAACTTTTTTATAGCTTCTGGAGTATCATGTACAGAACCAAATTTTTTAAAATATTTCATTATTTTTCTATTCTCGTATTCTGTAAAACTGATTTATAATTTAATAGTAAATGTATCATAAATATTTATTATACCTTACTTTCCTGTTTTATATTCACTGTAAATGATAACAAATCTTTGATATACACATTTCAATGGACGAGTTGGTAATCCTTTAGCAAGAAATTGAATAAATTCTTTTCCAAATTCATGAAAACGTTCGTAACTATCAAAATCCATTTTCTTCATAATTATAAATGGAATTGCTATTTCTGGTATATTATGAAGCTAGAAAGAAAACTTTTTCATTGTCTTTGAAAGTAGTAACTGAAACTGTTTAGTAAGTACTAACCCCTAAGAGCGTATTTTTTCAATATCCCCTTGCTGGATTTACATATAATTTTAACAAAATACAATTTTGAGTTTTTAATTTCTTGAACACCATGCATAATAAAATTTGATTTTATATTACCAATTGCATATTTTAGACAAACAAACAAAATTATACAAAAACCCCCGATCTGCATAGTTTAATAAAAATCTTGTACTACCTGACAAAATTCCTTGAAATTTCTTCTTATAACATCATCTTCAGTTTTCAGGAACGCACCTTTTCTATATTTCATGTCGTTAATTTTAATTTTTGGTCTTACTAAATATTTTCTACTTCCATAAGTATGAAGTGGTGGTATATCAAAATTTATTTTAATTTTTAATGTATTTAACATCTGTAAAATAAAATATTTCATAATTCAAATTATAGTACACCATATTACATATTAAGTTGCATACCCATCTTTGTTCACTAGTTATTGTATAGTCTTTCAATTCAGAAGAAATATCTTCGTCATCGTCACTGATCTAAAAATATAAATTATTATAAGAATGCGCATATACATAAGGTTTTATATTCAATAAGTTTATAATTGCAATACTCAATACAAAAATAATAAGATTTTAAACAGAGTGATTCAGAAATAACACTGCTAGCAATATTTAATCTTTGACTAAAAATAAAGAATATGTCAATATATATAATCAAAGAAAACATCATTACTAATTTATACATGTTATTTAATGTGTATTTGTTGTAAGTTTCTTAATCGATAAATGCTTTGTCTTTCGCAAAATTAGATATTGTTCATAACGACTTATTAACTCTAAACTGTCTATTTTAAACCATTGTTTTAATTTATGTATCATAATCGACTATAGACAATATAGACTAAATCATTCTGAAAAAAAATTAACTGTAAAAAAAGAAAAAATATAGGCGTTGTTCTTGGACCTTAAGGCCGCCTTTGATAGTGCGGATAGAGAAAAATTGTGGTCATGTCTGAGAGAAAAAGGTATTAGTGAGCACCTGGTAAGAAAAATGAAAGATGTATAAGCAGAAATGTTAAGCAGAGTATGTGTAAACGGTAGAATGAGTGTAAATTTCTGGACAACAAAAGGTGTGAGACATGGATGCCCACTCAGTCCTAGTCTGTTTGCTGCATATATTGCAGACATAGAAGATAAGCTAAGTTTTGCACAAGCAGGTGGAGCCAAAAAAATACTTCAGAAAGAACGGGTTAAGAATGAATGTTGATAAAACAAAAATTAATATGTTTACAAAGACATAAGAAAGAAGTTTGGAAATGGGAGGGACAAAATATCGAAGCAAAAATGAGCACATACAAGATTTAACAAGAGAAGCTAACAAGGTGGTGAATGTATGACAATAAAAGAGACAATGTTTGATAGTCTAGTTAGAAGTATGATGCTTCATTGGAAATTTGAAGGTGTAAAGAACAGAATAAATTAAAAGCTGGAGATACTGGAGATGGGTAATAGGATTAAATAAGAAAACCCCCGCATACGTTGTATTAGAGGAAGTAAAAAGAGATAAAATAAAAATGGAAGCAAGAAAAGAGCAGTAAGATATGAAGAAAGATTGAGAGAAAGAAATGAATGCAAAATTCTGCAAAAATGTTTGAAAGAAAAAATAAATGAAAGAATAATAAATAATAATATTTATTAATCCAAAGATCATTGATTACATAATATAGGACAAGTCAAACTAAAAAGTAAGTAAAAATAAACATACAAGTTTAAAATTAAAATGTAACATAAAACATAATATACATAATCTGCACATTTCAAATCATATTAAAACTATTATAGGAGAGTAGAAAGAAAGAAATATTATAATGGAAAGAGATATGACTGTAAAGAAGTAGAAAGAATAAGAAATAGTAGAAGAGTTGTGTGGAAAGAAATAACTATGCGTGATAGGGATATAGAAATGCAACAGAGAGAAGAACAAGAGTGAATGAATCAAGGTACAATGAGAAATATGCAATCATTATAGAAAATAATATCTCAAAATACCTTAATAATTCAAAATACACAAAAACAGAAGATACTAGCAAGATTTAGATGTGGAAATAAAGAAAAAGTTTGCAAATTTTGGATGAATGAGAAGCCAATGAAACAATAAAACATGTTAAAAAAATGTATTGAGGTGAGAGAAGAACAATTGAAAAGAAAGGATATATTGAAAGAAGATGAAAAAGGAATAGTGTGGATGAGAAGCATCATTAACCTTTAACTGGTAAGGTGAAATATTGTTACACTAACAGTAAGGTGCCATCTGTGAGACTACATTTTTGAGAACTAGAAAATTTTGATAAAAAAAAAATCTGAATTTTCTTTGTTAATTCAGTTTAAACATCAGTAACAAAACAATATTAAAAAAATATTTACATAACAAAAAATTAAGTTGAATAAAAGAGCATGATAGTACAAAAACGCAAAAAAATAAGACAGTACTTATATTTATTATAATTTTTTCAACTCCGATATAAAAATACAAAACTAGTAAATAATTTATGGCAAAAATCTAAAAAATATTTATAAACAATTATCACAGCAACTCCTAAACTTTGTAAATATTTATGCAATTTTTGTACTAATACACTGTCACTATTATGTTCACGTATAACAAATTCATCTTTCGAAACACCATGTACATTACTTAAAATATATTCATTTTCATTAAACCATTGCATAACAGTTTCCTCAAAAATATTGTTGCTAAAACGTAGAAGTTTTAGCGGTCCCGTTGTAGAATGAGTTACACAAAAAAATAACACAAACAGTAAAGTGCAGTCTGACAGACTGATGCAAACAAGCATCGACTAATTATTTAATTACGCAATATGCTAGAAAGTTGAAAATAAGATGGCAGAGAGTGGTGATGTAGATAAAAGATTAGGTGAAGTTATAAGTTGCAGGTCGGGATTGTTTTGTAAATATGAACAAATTTATAAACAAATCGGTTTCACATATGGCACCTTACCTTACCAGTTAAGAATTCAAAGAAGAAAGGAAATTGACAAAGTTAGTAGAGTTTAAGATGTATTATAAGATATTATGTTGATTACGTAGTGTAATTTGTAGATTGTTACAAATTATAATAGGATAAGTTTTATTAAATAAGGATTTCAGTTAAGTTATGTATCAAATGTAACATGTAAATATTTTCAAGCCCAAATGGCAAGAAAATAACCTATTATTATTATCATAATCGATTTAAATGTTGTAGATATATTGAAATCAATAATGATACATAATTATAAAGTTAATAATTTATTCTGTAGAATATTATCTCATAATAATCAAAAGATTATAAGAGCAATATAATTAAATTTAACATTTCTACTGAAACGTAAAGTGAGCTGCAATGTAATGTTAAAAAGCCTCAATTGATATATAAACATTTAAATTTTACAAAATATGTATGTATATATAATTACATTTTCTTCACTATCTCTTTCAGTAACTGAATTCTGAGTTAAATGTTTATTAAACCCATCAGGTCCTTTAATATCACTTTTAGATAAATTCTTAGCCAATTGTTTTTTATATCGTTTCGATACATCATATTCTTCTTCACTATTACTATCAGAATCTGGATTCTCGGTTAAGTATTTTTGATATCCTTCCGGTTCTTCAAATCCTCGTTTATTTATTATATATTTAGTCTTGTTATCATTTTGTAGTTTTGAATTAATAAGAAATTCAAAATTTATATCACCATTGTCAAACATCACTTTATCATTTGTTTCATTGCATTTATCAGTGTTATTTTGAGAAGAATAATCCATTATTACATACTATATTTATTATAACTATGGTAAACGAGTTATTATACTTGCAAAATAACATAACCATTATAACCAACGCAAGCACAAAATAATATGCCAAGTTCAAATAATCATGATTCATGATCGGTATTCGGCATGTTCGGCATTATTCGGTACTGCCAGTGGCGTAGAAATGATTTGCACAAAAAAAAACATTTTGTAGATCCGAATACAAACCAACCAATCTTTCAGATATCTATATGTACATATTTTGTAGTAATTTGTTTGAATGGCAACGTTTTTATTAAAAACTTATAAATTCTAGTTTTATAAATGGGTGCATTTAAAACAAATCGGGGTTTATTTAATATTATTTAACTTGCTCGAACAACTGTTTCATCCGGTGGTTTATGATTTCTTTTTTTAATATTCATGTTTAGACAGACGGCAGTTGAAAAATTATTATAAAAATAATAACATGTTAAGAATTTTGAGGAGAAAAAAAACCGGAATGACAAAATGAAGCTGTGCGGCTGTTAATTGAAGAATACCGTCAAAATAAAGTTGAAAAAAAGCATTTGGCAGAAGTTTGTTACCTATTAATTTGTTATTTAATATTGCTTTATCATACTTATCACTAAATTCAATTCATCGACAAATAACCTAAAAAAGTGTCTATTCAATAATTGTTTATTTACTATAATAATTATTAAAATAAATTACCATAATAATAAATTATTGGTAATTTAATATCAATAAAAAATAATTAAAAATCTATAAAAATACCACCAAAACAACTAAAGAATAACTAAAACGAGAAAATAAAAACAAGCCTGGAAGAACTAAAAAAAGTAGACTTTATGTCAGCAAAGTTTGAGAAAGGAAGAAAAGAAAATGAAGAAATGAAAAAAACTCTTAAAGATATAAAAAAGGAAAATATTGAAATGAAAAAACAAATAAAGGATCTGGAAGAAAAAGTTGTTGTGATAGCAGGGATTTTGAAACAACATAAAAAAACATAAAAGAAACAGTGGCAAAACTATTTACAAATATAAGTATTGAAATTCCATCAAATAATATCATAAAAGTCTATAGAATAAACAATAAGAATCCGGATGCACCAATACTTGTTAAATTCAAATCATAAGAAGAAAAAAAGAAAATAATGGAAAAGAAAAAAGAAAAAGAGTCAATCAAAGCCAAAGAATGTGGATTAAAAGGAAAAGAAGAAATATACATTACGGAACAGCTTACATACAAAAACAACAGTTTATTTTATGAAGCAAGAAAATTGAAAAAAAGACGGATACAAATGGGTGTGGTATGAAGAAGGAAGAATACTTGCAAGAAAAACAGAAAAAAACAAGCCAATATTCATGGTACTGAACATGCCAAGGAACTATTAAGCAAGGAACAATAAAAACAGAAAACAAAAACATATATAAATAATAACTATAACCAAAATGGACAACATAAAAATATACCTACATAACGCAAGAAGTATTCGAAACAAATTTGATAAAATACTAACAATACCTGTACTATACAAACCTGATATTATTGGAATAACTGAAACATGGCTATATCCAAATGAAGAAAAATATTTTCAAATTCCAAACTACGCAGCAAAATTTAACAACAGAGTGATGAAAGGTAGGGGCATTGCAATATACATAAAAAAACGGAATAACAACAACAGTACAAGAAAGTAAAACAGAAAAAAATACTCAAATACTAACAATAATACTTAATAAAACAAACTTACATATAGCTGCAATATATAAACCTCAAACCGCAAAAAACAAAAAACTAAAACCAAAAACATAATAGTAGGCGACATGAACATAAATCTAAGAGAAAATAACAATATAACAAATAACTACAGAAACTTAATTGTAGAAAATAGTCATTGTATATTAAATAAAATAAACAAAGAAGGAGTGACGAGAAATAACGCAGATAAACCTGGCACTATAATAGATCACCTTATAACAAACATAAAAAGTTATAACAAAAAAATTAAAATTAAAAAAATAA
This sequence comes from Tachinus rufipes, assembly GCA_963932245.1. Classification (NCBI taxonomy): domain Eukaryota; kingdom Metazoa; phylum Arthropoda; class Insecta; order Coleoptera; family Staphylinidae; genus Tachinus; species Tachinus rufipes. Next base: position 40,894,600 of record OZ010745.1, on the reverse strand, counting down.
CATTATCCATAATGCGGTAATAACAGAATGGAATATAATATATGAAAAAACAAAATATGAAAAAGTAAAAAAGTACTAAGCTAAACAATGAGCAGAAATAAATAGTATGCTAAAAAAAGCAAAGAAAAAAACAAAACAAGAAATAACTGAAATTATAACAGAACACGGACAAACAAAGACAAATTAAACTGAAATAGCGGACGAACTAAACAACTACTTTGCAACAGTGGGAAAGAAATTGACAAAAAAATGATGACAATGAAACAATAACAGCCGCAGGAATTGAAGAATAAGCTTTATTTAACAAAATATTAGAAAAAGAAATAGAAGATATAATCCAACAACTAAAAATAAGAAGCGCGCAAGAAGAAGATCAAATAACTCATGAAGTGATAAAAGTCATAAAAAAAAAGTAGCATTAATATTGAAAAAAACTCATAAATATAATGATACAAACAAGTGAATACCCACAAATACTAAAAAAACAAATTATAAAACCAATATACAAAAAAGGAGAGAAATCAAAATCTGAAAACTATAGACCAATATCACTTATATCAGTTCTTAGCAAAGTTACAGAAAAAGGAATATATAACAGACTAATGACACACATAAACAAACATAACATAAATAAAAGGCAATACCAATTCCAAAAAAAATCAAGCACAATGAGCATAACAACCGATATAATACAACATATAGCAGGAAAGTTGGATGAGAAACAGTATGTTATACCAATATTTATAGACATATGAAATTTTTTTGATACAATAGACAAAAACAAATTGATTAAAAAAATGGAGTTTTTAGAAATAAGAGACACAAATTTAAAACTGTTAAAAACATATATTAAAAGCAAAACACAACAAACACAAATAAACAACATATTTAGTAAAACAACGGAAGCAGAATATGGTGTTTCACAAGGTGGAGTGCTTGCACCAATACTATATATATATATTATACATAAATGATATATATATATATATATATATATATATATATATATATATATATATAATATAAATTTGACATTAAGCATTTTGCCGTGAGATACCGTTGACGTTGTGGTATGAAATAGTTTTAAACCGTTGCGTTGTCGCGAGTTACCGGTTATTTACTTTTGACTCCGAATGTACCAACCAGCGAGGTGAATTTAAAACCCTTGTTGGAAACAGTTTAATAAGTCCGGTATGTCAAATTTAAATATGATAACCTATAAATGAGATGAATGTCAAGAATTATTATGAAAATAATTAGTAAAAATTGCTATTAAGTATAAATAAAATGAATATTTTTTGTAAGTAAATGTATATATAGCAAATATGTTACTAAATTAATAATTACCATAAGAAAATTAATGACAGGTGTAACCGTTTACAACCAATACGTTTTTGTGAGATTTCCGCGGTCACCCAAAAATAGAGAGAGATGGAAATAAAACCGCTGTTTGGTCGCTGGTATGTACGGTTTCTCACGGCAAAACGCTTATTGTGAAATATATACACATGCTGATGACACATGTATTATATATCACAAAAAAAAATAAAGAAGCAATAGAAAGAAACATAAATGCAGACATTAAGAAACTAACTAAATGGTACGACGAAAACATACAAACAATAAATGAAGAAAAAACAACTTATATAGTATTAAGACAAAAAACACAAAAAATATTGGCATAAAAATTGAACATACATACCAATTACTAGAACAAAACAGACAAAATACTTAGGAATAATATTAACTGAGAAACTCACCTGGGATACACATATTAACAAAATATTAAAAGAAAGCGCAGCAGCAATAAGAGCTGTATGTAGAGTCAGGGAATGCATAACAAAAGAAACTGCATTAAGTATTTACCAATCACTATTTTTAGCAAAAATTAATTATTTAATAAACATATGGGGAGAAACATCAAAAACAAACATACAAAAAATATAAAGACAACAGAACAAAATTCTAAAAATAATACACAATCTACCAAAACTAACACTAACAGAAGAAGTATACCAAATAATTAACAAAACAAAGATAAACAAAAAAATAAAAATAGAAAAATGCAAACTAATATACAAAATTAAAATCAATCTCCAAATAAAAACCAACAAAGAAATTCACAGACATAACACTAGGAGAAAAAGCAATATACATATACACACAACAAGGACAGAAAAGGCAAAACAAACAATACTAGGCAATGGACTAGTCACGTACAATCAACTGCCCAAAGTATTAAGAAAATAAAGAGCTATAATGAATTCAAAATAAAAATAAAAGAACACTATATATTAAAAAGATCAAAACAAAAAAAAGAACAAAATAGATAACATAAACAACATAAATAACAAATAAGAAAAATTGAAACATAAAATGGTGCCCCAAATACGAAGCTCTGCAGCTATCTATATGGAGACGGTGTAGAGCAGAAAGTGGGGAGAAAATAAAATGAAATATAAACTATAAATATGTAAATATATTATAATAAATAACAGTTAAAAGTTTGTAATATTCAATGGGGTTTTTGGAGTTCCAGAGATTGGGTTAGGTTTGGTTTTCCGAACGATTGAACAGACCTAAAGTCACATTCATAATCGGTTTTGATTTCGTAAACTTAAAAGTATGACGGCTTGAATAAATTATTATATTGTAGAATTAATCTAATTATTTTACAATGAAGTATTGTGTTAAAGTGTTTTGTTTCTTAATTAAATCTTCCAACGACAATAAAAAATTCACAAAATTTCAAAGAATTCAAAACAAATGCAAAAGGTTTTTTTCAGGCTAAAGTATTCTATTTACTTGAAGAATATATGTCATTGTAGTATGTAGTATGCTACACTTTTAATGTACAATTTATATATTTTATATTACTGTTTGTAAATAAGTTTTATGTACTGCTAATGTCTACACTTCTATGTTATGAATAAAGCACTATCTATCTATCTATCTATACAAATTTAAAATTATGTTCATATTAAATTTCAGATGTCAAGAGCGCTCTATAGGCGCTCTGGAATTTATTGTAGAGAAAGAAATTTAAGATCGAACAAAGACGAAAGATATGCGATAGGCGGTTCGTTTTTCAATGATTGCAACATGGGGGTTGTGGTTGAGGATTTTTGATGTACCGCCGCGCATATATGTTTCCCTACTTGTTGCACGTAACGCCAAGTTGATAATTTATAGATTCAATTTATTGAATAGTTTTCATGCATGGTTTAGTTATAAATAATATCTTTGTTAATTAAAACTGTTTTTTACAAAAACCAAATTGACAAACTAAATATAAAAAATGATAAAACAATTATATTTTATATTAAATAATAATTTAAATTTAAAATCTATACTATTATTTATATTTATATTAGTTATTTGTTTTATATTATTATAATGTAGTTGTATAATCATTATTATTTGATATATAATTTGTCTATTTGACTGTTTTGAAGAAATCAATTTTTGTTTATATAAATATATTATAATAAATTATGTGTTATGATTGTCCAATAGCAAATGAGGTAGATATGCTAGCATACATTGTGCTAAAGGAAGTGAAAAAGTAAAAAAAAGCGGAATACGTCATTTTTAAGGTTATTGAGGATTGGCAACGAGTATGGAACAGTTTTGAGGCAAATGACAAAAAATTAAGTTTTCCGTGACTACATAAAAATTGCTGGTAGATCTTGGCAAAAAAAATTTTGCCCTATGTCGTTTGCGCATAGAACATACCAACGTGATCTCTTTGTATCTTTTGACCGGCAACAAACAACGTACATGCCAAACAAGTCACGACCCTCTAACAATAAAGCACATTTTAGAGAAATGGTAAACTTACCTTGCCTGCCGTAATCGGCTCGAGCTTCGTAACAATGTATCTATTTTATCAAATAAGAAAAGTCTATAGAAATGTACGTCAAATTTTAAAAAGAAGAAAAACTCCTCAAACAGGTGTTACTAAGTTTATTGTGTTGTCTTTTAATAATTTTAGTGTTAGTTTAATTATTCGTTTTTATTAATTTAGTCCATGTGTCTATTGTCAACTAAAAGTTAAGAATAAATAAATAAAAATAATAATAATAAAATTAAATCTCCTTGCTGGGGGTGATGCAATAAAATACTTTAAAGACGTAGTGAGGTGTTGGCCTCAACAAGTGGCCTTTGAGAATAACTAACGGATGGCAATACTTTTCGGTTTTCTTCTCTGCGTAAGTCCTGCTGTTAATTTATCCTAGTCATTGTATCTAATGTGATACGATTTTGAGGTGGGCTGGTTTTGGCCTCGCGGAATTCACGCAGTCTGCTGCGGCAACACATACTGTCCCCGGCCCATCTCTCCATATACCCTATTTTTCTGCTCTACTTCCTATACTAGCATTCTTTTCTTCTTTCATTTCACCCATTCTAATGTTATTCAGCCTAGATATTTGCATTTTTCTTAGTTTTTTTTTTAATTTTTATTAACTTCTTGCTCGTCGTATCCTCTTTCTTTCATAAATATTTTGTGCTGCTCCATTAAGTGTATCTCCTTTGGTAGTCCTACATTTGCCAATTTAACTTCAAGTAAGATTCTTAAATCTTTATTTGGGATTAGTTTTACGTCTCTCCTGGTTGCCAGATATACTCTGACCATAAAAACTGATTAAAAATAAAAACGTACGCCTTACACTGTAATGGTAGATAGGCTTAGGAAATAAAATAAATTAAAAGCTTTTATTCCGATAGACTCAGTATCCTGCAAGGGAATTGTCAGAGATATTGATTTTAATATTTCAGAAGGAAAACTTCTACAACAACTTTAATGAATTATATAGAAATCAAATATTAAATGTCAAATACATTAAGAAAAACAAAAGTAAATAATACAGCAACAGTGGTTTCAACTGGAACCATAATAATAACAGATATGGGAAAAGAGAGAGAGTGAGTATTTATTATAATTTTAGGATAGTAGAAACTGACATCCAAAAGGTTGTACAATGCTTAAAATGCCTGCGTTATGCCGAATTGCAAATTTGACAATAGAAAATTTATGAAATAAAAAAAAAATAGAGATTATGAGCCGACACAATTGCTCTCATTATGAGACATCGCAACAAACGGGCAATACCACCAATTTACAGAAAGAGAGAGACTTTACAAGATCAAAGATAGGAGAGAAGGTAGAATCGGTTAGCAGACTAACTGCGGGGCAAATAGTTAACAAACCAATTTTTTTAAAAATTGTAGGAGACTATCAAGGACCAAGCACCTTAAGACTTAGAACAAGCATAAAGAGTCTACCTATAGTACAGCAACACTCATATGCCTTTAGAGAAAAATCATCACCAAGAAAACAAAAGAGGGTGAGAGTTTTGGTCATCATTTCCTCAAGGAGTAAAAAACAGTTTAAAAACACAATATTAGTTAGAGCTCCGGACACTTTGGCCTACATAGTTAGAATAGAAAATGATGTAAAATCCAAACTGAAAAATTTAGTATCTCTCATAGGAAAGTGCCTTAGACTGGAAATTAATGCTGAAACCCAAAAAGGTTGTATCAACTAAATTTTAAGCTGAACGCCACTGAACATTCTACCAAAAATAAAATTTATATCTCTAATTATGACTTGCCAGGATTGCCAATGTTTGAAGATAATGTCATAGAATATTAGAGACCATCTTCCGTTTGGAAATTGTTTAGTCAATTCCGTCAACTTGTTTTTCTTGAGCAGTGCTTTTCTTTTCTTCTTTATTTCTGTTAGTACTAATGTTTCAATATATGTTCTTTTGTTGTCTCGCTGTTCACCTTCAATTGCTTGGCAGGCATGGTTGTTTTAACCTTCTTTGTTTTTTTCCTCTTTTTTTACTTTTTTATACTCTTTTGTTTCCATTTAGCTTCTTGTTCCTCCTTTCTTTGTCTTCTGTGGCTTTTAATTTGTGTGGTTTTTTCTATTTCGGTTTACCTAAATCTTAACGCTTTAAACTCCTCTATTTTTTTCAGTACTGTCGTTGCATAGTTTCTTAGTGCTCTCCGTTTGTTTTTGTCACTCAGGCATATTTTAATAATTGTAGATTTGTCTACTTTGTTTTCTAATACCTTTGTCTAGCGTTTTTCTATCTTCCGCCTACGCTTCGCACTCTACTAGCGTGTTCTACATGATCTGCGTCGTCATAAGAGTACTTTCCAAAGGCACCTTGTCCGGTAAGTAGTTGTGTTGTAAATTAACACGTTTCCGGTTTTTTCTCTACCCATTCTTTTAATTTTGGTATTAGTTCCTTTGTCCATTCTCATTTTTCTGCTTCTATCCTCTGTATTTGCCATCTTTCCATCATATTCTTTCTTGCTTGTCTCTTTGCTTTTCATTTACTAGTTCCTTCATTTAACACTTTCTTTATACCTAATCTTTCTTCCACCATCAAATCTGCGGGTAGTGTCGCCGCAATTACTTCTAGTGCCTCCTGCGACACCGTCCTGTATGCCCTGCAGATCCTTAACAAACTTGCTCTCATAGCTTTTCCTACTTCTTTTCTGTTTTTATTTGTCTTCAAAGCTTCTCCTCACATTTTTGCGACATACAATAGTTTACTTCTGGCCGCAGTTAGCTATTAGCTTTATTGCTCTTTCTCTTAGTCCTTTGTGTGGCATAAGTGTATTATGCATTCCTTCTATTTTTGTTGATGTAAGAAACGACCTATAGACAAGGATATAACTTCGTTAAAAACCTGATTCAGATAAGACGTCAAATTTGTTGTGTTGTGCCTCTACAATTTTAGGTAAACCCAAGATTACTAATTCTTCTTCTTCTTATAGTGCCATACTCGTTATGAGTGTTAGCACCCCTCTCGTATGTTTGTGGTGTGCTATAAAAGTTTCACACAAACATACGGAACCTACAGTTTAACGTGGAATCCGAACCACATCACTAGAGGGGTTTACTAGGCATACTTTGCTGGCTTGCCAATGTCTTGCGAAGGAGACGATTAAAATATATTCGACAAATTAGATATTGCAGCTGCCGGGAATCGTCTGCACAACAGTCTTTGCACTAGACCATTGTGTTAACGTCGCCTCAATTAACTAATTCTGGCAGCGTACAATTAATATAAAATAAACTTTTTTAGTTTATTCGAAAAGGTTTATTGTACAAGAACAGAATGCTTTCATACTGAAAGCTCATTACAACAGTAGAATTATCAATAAGAATGGCACATAGTCGTACTCTCTTCAACCTTCAGAATTTCTTATAAAACGGTTGTGAATCAAACTACAAAATTATGCAACTGTAAGAAGAATCAACTTAACAAGCTATCCATTATAACTGACTTTTTACCAATGAACCTTAGTGGTTGTTGTTAATTTAAACATTCAGTTAAAATTTGGTATTTAATGCAAAGATATACCTATTTTTGAAATATATGTTTAATCTTCCATACTCAATAATTTTACATTGTATTAAACTTAATCTCATTGCTTTTTTTTTTAAATTTGCAAGCATGAGCGTCTTACACTCATTGAATACCACCAAGTGCGACTAATTGTTCAAATAAAAAACAGCTTATGTATACTGGTCGCCAAAAATAAATGAGCTTTTGAATCTCAATTTTTATTAAAGCATTTCAGATATGTAAATTATTCATACTAAGAAATTATTAAAAATTCAACAAAAAATCATTTTTTATTTCAATAATAAGTTGCCTCACTACATCTTCTAGAGAACAGAGCACAGATCCTCGTCTAGGCATCCTAGAAATCAAATTGTCAATCTCAGCCTAAGGGATTAACTCTCAAGCCTCCTGAACAAGCATCCGAATATGAAGTACAGTGATTGGGGGTGACTGAAGATAATGGCCCAGTCTTCTACCGATTGTATTCTATTGTTAAATAAGTGATAGGTCTGGAGAAAGCATTAAAAGTGAATCAACATTAGCTAGTTCCAGGAATTCCATAGTAACCCAACCTTCTCAGATAGGGCATCAACTGGTTGGTTATAGAACCGTGTTAATGTAGCGATTTGCGTTAAATGTTCCTGGAATGAACACTAGAGGAGACTTACTTTCATAAGCTTATCTTGTTTTATAGCAAACTGTAAATTTCTTTGTTCTTCCCGGAGATCATCGTAAGCATACAAACAAAATCTCGCTCGTCGCTAAAGATAACTTGCTTCCATTGATCGACACATTGTAGTCTTTTATTGCACCATTACAGACGGCCCATTTCTTGGCCAGGAGTTAAGGGCAAACAAAAGAAAAGGTGGTACGACTTGAGATCAGATAATGGAATTGATTAAACAAAAATTCCTTGATTAGTTAAGCCTCTCCAGACATATCCAATTGCTCTTGTTGTTGAAAATTGATACATCGAGAACAATGAGCCGAAAAGTTCAATCTACACGTTCTGTAGTGTTTCTGGTATCCGTCGTTGTTCTCGTCTCTCGATCAATTTTTGCAATCATTGGGTTATTGTACTGACACTTACTGCCAATTTGTTGAGGACAATCACAAATTGACAAACCTCCTTCTTTGAGCCCGATTACTTAACCACATTCTAAATCTTATATTTTTAAAGACAAAGAGATTTATTTATAGATTCAATCAATTTACAATTAACATAATTAATATTTCTAATTACATAACTACTTTATTTCTTTTTCATTGTTTTTTTTGGTTTGGCCATCTCGTATATGGTAAAAAGTCCGTCAGCCAAACCAACCACACATAAAATTGCTGTAAATTGGAAAAGCACTACATCTGTTTTTCCTTCTTTTAAATAAATAGAAGTTCCATCATCTAACTGGAGTTTCTTGTATTTGACTAGTAGCTCAGGTGGTGGACCTTCTTTTATTGTTGAGCAATTTTGCATGCATAATGTTGAAACTTGTTTCAAGTTAATTTAGTCAGAATTCTGTTAAAAACCATTATTTATTTTTATTCAAATAGTAACTAATCAACTGATTTGCACAATAGTATTGTAATTTCACTGCATAGTAAATCTAGTTTTTTTTTTTTAATTTTAATAATTTTTTAGTGTGAGTTATTTAAATATTATCTAAAGTTTTGATAAAAATTGAGCTACGGGTTGGTGTTTTTTCTTTCTAGTATAATTCACACGTTTATTTATCTGTTAAACATGCCATATATTTTTACTCACGCCAAATACACTGATGCATGTGTTGCCTGCAGAGTAGTACCAGATTCAGAAGCTTTCACTCAAACATTCAACAGTCTGTGAAAAATTTTACAATAGAAGACATTCTTCAATCGGTAAAACGCAGTTCATCTACAACTAGAAGAAAACGTATTGGTGTTCCTCATACAAGATTATAGCAAAAACTGCGCTAGCAAAGCTTGTATCCATATCATATCCCACAAGTGCAACTCCTCAATATCAAGAGAATAGAATTTTGTGTATGAATACATTGATTAGTTTCACTATATTATTCACTGATGAGGCTTTTAACCGCATCAACAATCCACATGCCAGTGTAGAATCAAATTTCCAGCAACGATTCTCTTGAGTAATGAAAATTTTAATATTTCAATATGTCAATCTCACAGTAGTGAAAAAAGATTATGTTCTGTTCTTAAGAATGCTGTAATTTGCTTTAACCTGTTGAGTTCAGACAAACGAACAGACCTATAGACATAGAAACAATTTAAATAAACATTTATAAAACCATATTAATATTATATTGATGTCAATATTATATTATTCCACATGTAAATTTTTTAAATCTATAGTAGGGATGTGACAATTATTTATCCGTATCATCCAACGATGCAAATACTTTAATTTATCTAAAAAATTGAAAAAAATTAAAAATTCTATATTTAATACAAATAAATTTACCAATAACATCTTTTATCCAATGTAATTGAAAAGATTCTCTCTTTATTTTAAATATAACTTGACCTATAAAATAGTTAGTAGTACCTTCAATTCTCTTACTATATTCTTTTAAATTAACACTACGAAAATCATTTATTTTGTCATCAATCATCCTTAAAAATATTTTAATATTTAATACTATTTTTAAATACAATGTATATTCTTACGTTTCAATAATTGCCCTTGTTACCCTACTCGTATTTCTTTCTTTTATAAATAATCTAACATAAATAGTCTGATTCCATAATCTGTATAATGAAACTGCTATTATTCGAAGTCTTTTAGAAATGGGCTGAAACAATTTTATTTTGTAGTCATATTGTTTTAAATCATTAACATTATTAACTTTTAATTCTTTCATAACTTCTCTAATTAGTATGAGGTTATCAAACCGTCTACCTGTAAATTTAGATTATTTAATCTATTCCATTTTCAATTTGTTTAAGTTTGATATACCTAGACCAATAGAATTTCTATTTTCTTTGTCAATCAATTTAAGATGATGAAAGTAAATAGATAGAAAAGATCGATTAAATTCATTAAACTTTTCCATAGCTTCTAAAGTATCATGCTTGGATCCAATTTTTTTTTAAATATTTCTTTACTTTCTTATCTTCTTGTTCTGTAAAGCTAATTTATAATTTAATAGTAAATGTATCATAAATATTTATTATAACATACTTTCCTGTTTTATAGTCACTGTAGATGATACTAAATCTATGATATACACAAACCAATAGACGAGTAGGCAACCCTTTAGAAATAAATTGAACAAATTTTCTTCCAAATACACGAAAATCATCGTAACAATCAAAATCCTTTTTTCTCATAACTATAAATGGAATTGCGTTTTCTGGTATATTGTGAAGCTAAAAAGTAAATTTTTATTTGTAATAATAAATTAAATTATATAAATAACATAATAGCTATATTCTATTCAAACCGTACAAAGTTTGGCAATTAAATAATAAAAATGATATTTATTTAGACAGTCGGTTAAGATGACTGAAAAAAGTATGTATAACTCATCAATTACAGTTTTGTAACACGTTTACTGTCATGCAACTGCGAGTATATTCGAGAAAAAAAAAATCAAGTTTAGCAAAAAATTTATTATACATATTTAATTAATTTTACTTTATTCCATTATTTTTATTTAAAAAATTTGCATTATAAAAGTTGTTTACAGATACGTAAATGTTATTAAATTGTGCTGTCAAAAGAGTTACATTAGTTTTGGCAATCTTAAAAAGTGCAGTGAGCATTAGAAGTGGTTAAAAGCTTCTGGATAATGTTTATAGAAAACAGAAAATTATTACTGAAAACTAAATTGTAATCATAATTGTAAACTATATAAATTGTAAACATTTCAAAACAAAAAATGAACATAATATATTCAAAAAAACTTATATATGAAACATGTTTTGTAAGTACTAAGACTTGCTTGAACACCGTGTAGTTTTTTGGTTAAAATGTGGAGTATTACATATAATACTTTTATTTCTTATAAACAATCTATTTTATTTTATGAATTAATTTTTATATTTGTATTAAACAATTTGCTATATATATCCAAGTTGCATCAGTTGATGTCCTCGTGTGTACACTGACTGCAACTAACAAATGATTAATTTGATTTTAATAACATTTTGTTCAATACATAACAATTTAAGATTCAGCAAAAATTTTGTTCATCACATGACAAAATAATTTAAATCGTGCTTGCATTAATAAAAATCTTAGTAGTACCTGAGAAAATTCCTTGAAGTTGCTCCTTATAACTTCATCTTCGCTTTTTAGGAATGCCCCTTTTTTATATTCAATGCCATTCATTTTAGCTTGTGTTCTAGCAAAATATTTTCTACTACCATAAGTATGTAGAACTGGTATTTCAAAATTTAATTTAATGTTTAAATTATTTAACATCTGTAAAATAAAATAATTAATTTAATATATTGCGTGTAAGTTTTAGTACATCACATTATATATTAACTTGCTTACCCATCTTTGTTCACTAGTTATTGTACAGTTTTTTATTTTAGAAGGAATATCTTTATCATTATCATTGATCTAAAAACATAAATTATGAGAATAAAATATATTCATATTTTTTTAAATATTTATTAGGGTAATCATCTTTTTTAGAATAAAAATTCAAAACATTAACTACTTTTTCAGTGGTGTTAATAAATAATAAAATGAAATAAAATAAAATATTTCAAATTTAATAATTACATTTTGATCTTCGAATTAATTTTTAATTGTATTTTTATTTAAAAAAAAAAAAACTGATTAACCTAATAAATATTTAAAAAAAAATAATGAAAAGTTTAAAATTGCAAGATTAATATTTTATATAGTCCTTTTGATTGACCTTTGCTTCTACTAAAATTAGAGGATACTAAAATAATCTCAAATACAATTCTTTTATATAAATAAAAACTTGATAATCCATACACCTAATGCCCGTACTAATAGTTAGAGATTAAATCTCAGATTAATTCTAGATTCATGAATCCAAGATTTATTCCGCTTATCGTTGATTGGCTCCAAAGCAAATTACAGATATTGTGATGGAAATTTTAGTCGCAATCAAATTCTTTAATCAAAAATTATACTAGATTCAAATAATCTTGGGACCACCGATTACTAAAATTGATAAATTATCAATGACAATTGTTTTACAAATACAAAAAGGGTCTATGGAAAATACCACTATATATTCTACTACATACTCCACAAATTTGGACATAAATCAAAATAATTAAATTTCAGATTCATGAATCCAAAATTGAGTATAGAATAGTTTTCTCAATCTACCTCAATAAAACAAAAATTATCATTACTTTTTATTAATTATGTAAAGTGATTGTAGTTCCATCTCATTTTTTCAACCAAAGTATCAAAATACTATCAATAAAAATCAGCATAGCAACTGGCAACCAAATTGCAACATCTAAATAGGTAGACAGTTAAATATATTGTTTGGAAACCAAATAGTTTTTACTTTTAAAATGAAAAGTAAATATATATATACATATATAATAATATATATATAAAATTTTTTTTCATTACCTTATTATTTATAAAAAAACATACAGAGTAGCATAAAGTGCACCTAGAGACAACTTATGATTTAGAAGATCTAGCGACAACTTAAGGGTTAATGAAAAACAAAATATTAAAATCACTAAAGTTTGAGATTACCACCTTCTTCTTGGCTCTTCAAAATATGTACCTTAATCGATTTCAATGTTATAGATATATTGAAATTGATACTGGTAAATAGAATCAGTATTTATTTATCTCATTATTAACTGAAACATAAAATAGCATACGCTGAGCAGATATGTAATGTTAATAAGGCTCAATTGATATATTAAAAGCATTTAATTTTATGATATATATTTACATTTTCACCATTATCACTATCAGAATCTGAATTTTGAGTTATTTGTTTATTACATCTAACTGGTTCTTCATATTCTTCTTCACTACTACTACTTTCAGAATCTGATTTCTCAATTAAGTATTCTTTATATCCTTCTGGTTCTTGAAATCCTCGTTTATTTATTATATATTTACTCTTTTCTTCTTTATTGTTATTATTTTGTAGTTTTGAATTAATTAGAAATTCAAAATTTATATCACTATTGTCAAATATTTTATCATTTGTTTCATTGCTTTTATCCGTGTTATTTTGAAAAGAATAATCCATTATTATATATATTATATTGTATTATTAGATTGATTATAAACAAATTATTATACTTTATAAAAGAACATAACCAACACATGCAAGAATTTTGGTATTAGCAACATGCCATTGCCGAGTGAACTTCAGGCAAGTTCAAATTAACATTTGATCTACCAGTGGCGTAGTAAACAATGAGGATACTAAGCAAGCTAAATGTGAATATATTATATTTATTTTAACTTAAAAATGTGTTAAAGTGGTTCGGGGTAAGTGTAAATTAGGGGCATATGACTAAATCATTTACATTCGCAATTAGTTGATAACGTCATCTAGCTGATATGACAAAGTTTGAGCGATCTTAGATGCCTGTAATTTTTTTATCAGGTTAGACATTGACGTGAAAATTATTAAGAGTGTAACCGCATGCTAGTTAACTACTGTTGAGAGGTGCTTAGTGCAAATATAAAATAATAAAAAAAAATACTTAGACATTATTGAAGGCAATAAGTGAAGTGTAATCTAATATAATATCGAAGCAAGTGTAAACTTGTAGTAGCAGAGTGTTTTTATAAAATATATTGTGCAAATCGAATTTAATACGTATTTATAATCATTAGCAGCCTTATGCATAGTTGTTTGTTTAGTATGCTACTAAAACGTTACTAACTAGTAACTACTTATACCATACTTACAGGCCTATTTTATAAGACATCGTTCCCAAACTATAACCGTTCCTAAACTATGATCGTTCCCAAACTATAATTGTTCCCGAACTATAATAGTTCAGAACGCATGGCTATTATGTACAACTTACATTACGATTCTCGTTACGACAACGATTGTTTAATAAACAAACTTTTAGTGATCGTTGCGGAGCGATTAATATGATTACTTGGGAACGGCATCTCTGCTGGCAGTTGTTACGAAAATGTAATAATCTATTTTAATAAATAACTGTATTTTTTTAAGATTTAACATTTATACAAGGTGTAGATTAATTGGCGGACAAACGCCAAGTAACTTTGTAGAAACAATACAAAAATCTTAATTTTAAAATGCTGAGAAACTCTTCGTTTGGCCTCACGAAAACCTCAAAGTTTTGTTACGCTTGGCAACATAGCAAAATTTCTTATTTTAAATTTAAACCTATAATGTAGGCAACTTAATACACACATTAAATGTTATTATGTATTATAAACAACAAATGTTCAAATTGGCCACTGTTTACTTCTAAACACTTTACGGCACGTATCGGTATCAAATTTATGACATTCTCAAGCATCATCGGCATAATTTGTATATTTATTCAATGTAAAAGTCATAAGTAGTAATAATAGAAGAGTATTTTTAATTTAAATTTGATTTATTCTTGAAAAGTAATTTGCACATTTTTCAATATTTTTATTTTTTTATTTTTTAATAAACCTCGTAATTTTCATTATACTAAAAATGAAAGCATATTATTATATAAAATACGCAATTAAAACAAAATTTTTATTGACAAAGTTGAAACTTTGAGGACCTCGTAAGGACAAACGAAAAGTTTCTCAGCATTTTGGAATTAAGATTCTTGTTTTTTTTTGGCTCAGTCTACAAAGTTACCTGGCGTTTGTCCGCCAATTAATCTACACCCATAAATATAGATTTTATAGTCATGTAGTAAAATTTATTTATTTGATAGCAAGTAACTAGAATAGTAATAAACTTGCAATATTTTTAATCTACCTACATCATACGGATATTGTAACTGAGAATTTTTGCAAAAATAAAAAAGGCCAATTCAGTGAATACATCAATGAGGCCCCTTGTTATTTACATGTAAATTTTGTGATAACAAATACGCCGGTGTTTTTATATTCATTTTAACTATAGAAATGACAAGTTTGTTAGCTCCAGTCAATTCTTACAAGAATAGCAATTGTTATTAAGTGTACCCATAATCTAATCAATAAGTTGGATATTGTGGAATTACAAAATAATATGTACTTTACTTAAAAATAATAAAACATAACATTTTATTTTCAATATATTTAGATTTTGTAGCCAACAGCTATGAAACTGTCTACAAGATTTTAGAGTAGTACATTAACATATAATATATAAAGGGTATAGAAGAAGTGAAAGATAGAAAAAACTAATAAAAAAAACAACTAAATAAAAAGAAAAAAATACCCAACAAGACACGTTAAGGAAATGATACAAGAAAGAAGATAAACACAACGACAAAAAAAAACGAAAGTAGTAAAAATTCAAATAAGAAAAAAAAAAAAAGAAAAAAGAAAAAAGAAAAAAGAAAGAATAAAAACATGGAACATAAGAGGATACATGAGAAAAGAAGCAGAACTGGTGGAAGAAATGATAAACTAAAAAATAGAAATACTAAGAATAACGGAAACAAAAAAGAAAGGGCACAGGATAAAAAGAATACGTAGAAGTTACTGGTTAATGTAGACAGAAGTGGAGGAAAAGAAAAAAAACAAAAGAAGATGTAGGAATAATAAAAACTCTAAAAAGGATAAAATATAAAATAAGGAAAAAACACAAAAATGAAAGAATTATTACAGTAGAAGTGACGCTAGTAGAAAATGAAACATGGACTATGATAGTAGCATACGGACAAAATAAAGATGCAAAGAAAAAAGAGAAAAACAGTTTCTATAGTAAATTACAACAAGAAATAGACGAGAAAACAGAAAACAATGATACTAGGAAACCTAAATGGGAGAGTAGTAAACCAAAACGACGGAATAGAAAAAGCAATTGGAAAAAACAAAAAAAAATGAAAAACAACAACGGAGAAAGAATTATTAAGTATGCATCTAAAACAATCTAGTATTAATAAACACCAAATTTAAACACATAAAAATCCACAAATACGCAAGAACACAACTAACCAGAAACGAGAAATCAACCATTAACTAATACCAAGCGGAAATAGAAAACAATAGTTAAACCAACCAGACACAAGAAGAAAAACAGTTAAGATAAAAATAAAAACACACAAACTAAAAAAAAAAACAAATACAAGCGGCATTCCAAAAGATACTACAACAAAATTTAGAGAAAAGAAAAAAAAAAAAAAACGTGCATAAAAAGAAAATCAAAATTTTTTATACGAATTATTCTAGAAGCTGCAAAAAAAAGCTGTGGAACAATACAAATAGTAAACAAAGATATAAAAAAAAAAACAATTTGTCAACGATCACATGGTAGCGGCTTAATCGTTCCGCAACGATTATCGAACTGTAAATGTGTCATATGCATAGTTGATTTTTAGTATAATTTAGTTAGTAGTTACTAACAATAATATTATGGTTTGGCAACACAGCATTCATTGTCACATTTTTGCGCGGCAAAAACAAAAAAATGAAAATGTTTTGCACTAAAGTATTATTAAAATTAATAAACAACTATTTTGTTTAATCAGAATAAGGTTTAAAAGAATGGAAAGCACAGCATCAGATATGTTTGCGGCTGCCATATTAATTTTTATAAATCGGTTTTGGTTGTGCTGCCAACTTACAGAAAAATACTAAACTAGTTTAATTATTAAATTAAATAACAAACATTTATTTACAGACAGTTGTAGGTTATATTTGCAATGTAATTAATCACATGCAAAATCAGACAATCTGGCTACTAACGTATTAGTAGACAACTAAGCTTAGTAGCGTTTTAAATATTACTATGCATACAGTAATATCCAGCTAGTAGCTACTAAATGTGACTATGCATAAAGGTGTAATTGTTTTTCCATAACGTTCTGCAATACTCTGGTGCACGCCAGAGCAAGATGCACAGCGTTTCCATTTTGTAAAGTGGGGTAATTTGCACAAATTTTTCCTTCCCCTTTCTTTTCTAGCTCCAACCTTTCAATTGGGGCGCGTTGCACTTGCTCATTTGATTGGTTAATTTAAAAATTACATTTTATATTTATAAATACAGACGTTAATTATTTATAATATATCAAGAAAGGTCAACGGAAAAAAATACAAAACAAAATAAATAAGGAAATTAAAAATGAAGGTAAAATGAACAAATCAAATATACAAAATATAATAATTACTAGACATTTAAAATGTGTTCCCATAAAAGTGCAAGATGCTTGACTGTAACTTTTTTGGTGTGCGCTAGGGTAAGACGCCCTTTGTTAGTTACCCTAGTAATTGGGAAACAGCTATTGTATATTTAAAGCAAAAAATGATTCAAACAACAACAAAAACTGAAGATAAACTAGAAAATAAAAAAAAGAAAAAGAAAAGATTGAAGAAAATAAGTAAAACATACTAAACAAATATATAAAAAAAAATGAAGAGGGAGAACATACTTACTTTAGAGCAAAGGAACAATCGGTAATTGATTACGTAGTGGTAAATGGCGTGGCAAGAAATAGAAAAATTGAAGAAAGACTAGAGCGGATCATCAGCCATTAGAAGTATATATAAATGGAAGCATAAAAAAGAAAACCAACAAAAAATAAGAAATAATAACAAAAATAGTATGAGCACAAAAAAGCGTAAAAACGTACAGGCAAAATTTATATAAAAGACATGTTCAAAAAAAGGCGTAGAAAAAAAATGGGAGTATTAGAAAACACAATCGCAGACGCAACAATAAAAAAAAAATGTTTATACAAACAAAAAAGCAAACTACGTTCTAAAAATGAAGCATGGAAATACATAAACAAAGAAAAACAAAAAAGAAAAAAAAGAGAAAACAAACAAGTTTCAATGAAAAACTAGAGAATGCATTTCTTAAAACTGTATGAAAGATTGGACAGAAAAACTAATAGATAGTCAATGACAACACACCAACTGAAACAAAATGTAGATGAAATAACAAAAGAAATAATATGGAAGCAAATAAAAAGAGTAAAAATTCAAAATGATGCATGAATGTATGATACGGAAGATTTAATTGAGAGACTGTGTGAGATGATTAATGAAGTATGGAAGTGAAAAGAGTTTCCTACGCTATAGTACTAAAAAAATAACTAAATAGAAAACTAGAGATAAATAGAATATTTAGAAAAGGAAGAAGAATCATGGATAGTGTAATACAGTTAAATACTTAGAATATGTTTTTTGTACAACCAATATTAAAAATGAACACATAAAAAATATGACAAGCAAATAGAGCGGTAGGAGTATGGGGAATTGGTAAAAATTTAAATGTATGCAAATAAAAGGTATGATGTTTTATAGTTTAGTAAAAAGTATGTTATTTATAAGAGATTGGGGATGAAAAGAGTAAGAAAAGTTAGAGTCTGTTCAAACAAAATACTGAAGATGAGTATTAAGAGTAAATAAAAAGACCACGGCATACATTGTAATGGAAAAAGTTAAAACAGATAAATTAAGAATAGAAACAGGCGTGCAATGAGGTATGAAGCAAAAGTAAGAGAAAAAAATGAATGTAAAATATTATAAAAATGCCTGAAAGAGAGAATAAAAAGAAAATGTGAAAAAATGAGAACATGCAGAAAAAAATATTTTGACAGCAATGGATATGCTAGTGAGGAAGTAGAAAGATTGAGAATAGATAGAAGTAATTGAATGAAAATTATGATAAAAATAGAGATATATAAGTGCAAGAGCAAACGTGGATTAATAAATATAGGTACACTTCAAATTATAAACACATTATAACACACATGTAAATTATGGAAAATTGAAAAAATAAACGATTTTAAAATTTAAAAGTAGAAATTAGAAAAAAAATGCGCACATTTTAAATGAAATAGAAAAAAAATGTGTAGGATGTGTGGATGTGTGGAGAAAAAACATAGAACTTATGCTAAAATGCAATGAGATGAGAGAAGAGCAAATGGGAAGAAATAAGGTACTAAAAGAAAATGAAAGAAAAACAAAATGAATGATAAATGAATGATATATTTATAATTTTTATTATTTTTAAGAAATAAGAACTTCTGGTTTTACTTGATTTTCTCAAAAACAGTGTATCTGATCAAAATTTATCAAGAGACAAAAAAGTCTTTAAATTAAATTTCCCACAAAAAAAAAATAACCAAAAAAATAGATTTACCTTTGGAATTAAAAGTTTCAGAAGATTCAATATCTAAAAAATCTTAAAAAACTATTTTCCCGAAGACTTATTTTATTCAAACCTTAACAGTTTGTGTAAATAAGAAATAAACTAGTGTAAACAAAAAATTAAAAAATTAAAAAGTTAATTAAAAAAAAAACATAAATTTCTGAAAACTTTAAAGAGCTATAACTCCGAGTTTATTATATAGGTCAATATTACTCAATTTGCTTGTAGTTTCTGGCATTCATTTTATGACTAGTCAGTTCGGGACACCTTGTATAATTACATAAATGTTGTAAATAAATTTATACTCAAAAGTATATCAAATGAATAAAGCGTAAATGTATAAAATATACAGGAACATTTTATATTAACTAGTTTACTTATATAATAAATAAAAACATTACAAGTACTAAGAAACTTATTATTATAGTTCTAATTTATCATAAGTTGATATCATATATGTTTTTAGCAATCTCTTAAATTGTAGAATTTAATTCTTTAAATCTTATCATTCTTTTGTAAAATAAAGATTTATATGTTGCTTGCTTGTGTACTGTTTTTACATGAATGTCAATTGTACCACTTAGGTATTCAGGTAAACAGTTATTTAATAATTTGTATATAAAACACATGTTTCCAAAATAAAGTGAAAATAATTTTAACTTTTCTAACATGTTTTTGATAGGTGTGCTCTTGTCACATTGAAGTATAGATCGAAGACAGTTATTTTGGAGAACCTGTAACCTATCTAGTTCAGTTTTATTTAAATAAAATAAAACTGCTGGAAAGTAAACAAAAAGAGGATTAATAATTGATTGACATACCACAAATCTATTTCTACAATCAAGAGGCTGACATATATAATGAAAGTATTTACATTTATCCGATATTTTGTATTTCACTTGCTTACAATAGCTTTTAAAGTTATGTATATATTAAATTAGTAGTAAAATAAGTTGTATGGTAAATATTATGTTAAGTTAAGTAAAATTTTCAAGGCTAAAAAGCAAAAAATAAAGTATTATTATTAATTTATTAAAGTTACAATTAACTTAATAACAACAGATAGACAAATAAATTAAAAAAGTGACAAAATCACTAAAAACTAAATATAACCTAATGTCCGCACTGAAACACGGAGGCAAGATTGTCATGCCAGATTACAACAAGACCAATGTTGTTGCTGAAGTGTTCAGGAAAGTACAGAGACTAATCGTCACTAACAACAAC
Source organism: Tachinus rufipes (assembly GCA_963932245.1). Lineage (NCBI taxonomy): Eukaryota > Metazoa > Arthropoda > Insecta > Coleoptera > Staphylinidae > Tachinus > Tachinus rufipes. The sequence goes on along the minus strand of OZ010745.1, from coordinate 40,873,752 downwards.
AAACATAGGTATTGATTGAAAAAACTGTTTAATAATATCTAAATAATGTTGATATGCTACTGACAGCTCACTATAATCAACTGACAAGTTCTTGGGAAATTCGATCATTTATTAAAAAGCTAAATTTACCTTAAAACACTCGGACCATACTCAATCACCAATGTTGTATATCAATGGCATGCTGAAATTTTTGTACAATTTAAAAGTGTAGAATTTGGACATCATTATCCTCATAATCAAAACTGGTCAAGGATAAAACCTTGCCAATTAATTACAGAGAAATGTGGTAACAATGCTGCTACTTGACATCAAAAAGGTTTTGACAAGGTGTTTATTAACCCATTAATTAGCATTTTCGGGACTACATTACACTTATTAAATCATACCTTGATAGCCACATGTTTAACGTCAAGGTGAATGAAAACCAATCAAGTTTATAAATTATTGCAACGGAGGTACCGCAGGGTTCTATTCTGGGGCTCAAGCTGTTTAACGACATGCCAACAAACTTTAAAGCAAAGACAGCATTTTACGCCAACAATATAGCGGAGTATGCTTACTTGCACAATGCTATTGTGTTGAGTAAGCAGATACAAATACACGCCAATGTCTGCTCAAATGTTTTAAAAGATGGCAGATTAAGTTAAACGCTGCCAAAGCGTAAGCTACCACATTCTTTTAAAACTTACCGATACAAGTGTTTTTATTGCTAAAACTGCATGATAGTGCTGTGAGTGAGTAAAATAAGTGTAAAGATAAATAAATGAATATCTTACAAAGACCACATAGGCATTGGTGATTTGAAATCAAAGCCTTTCTCTACCCGCTGATGAACAAAGCCCGTAAGCACAATCAGACCAACAAACAACTGATTTACACAGCACTCATTAAGTCAATTATGACATAAGCAGCACCAATCTGAAAACACACATTAGGAAATTTGAAGTTTACCAAAATAAACTTTTGAAACTAATTCTGAACCGAACCAGATATACAAAAATTGATTATCTTTATGACTACGTTTCAATTAACATGGCAAAATAATTATTGTTTTTCTATTATTTTTAATACAATTAAAAAAAAAAGTGGATATTTGAACTAAAATAAAATATAATTATTATTAATTTATTTATTGATTATTGACCTTACTTTACATTGTGCGTAGTAAAAAAGGCAAAGTTCAGCTCAATAGCTGCTTAATTAAGAATTTAAATTTAATAAATCATTTAAAACGTACTACGTTTTGATTTATTATTTTAATGAGTATTTTAATAAACGCCTATAAAACTTTATATTATTGTAATTGTTGAAAAATTCTTTACACGCATTAAAAATCAAATTACACACAAAAATGTACCAAAAACTTTTAAGATCATTTTGAAATAAACTAAATGAATTAGATTTTATAATAATTGGTTTTGATGTTTATAATACTGTACATGTCTTCTGAATCATAACAGTGTAGTATGACATTTGATCTTCCTACACATTTATCTAATAGTACATTTTTTTAAAATTATTTTATAAATTAAATAATAAAAATAAGTTTGGCTCCTGGTTTTACAATAAATAAGCTACAATAATAGTCGGGAAGTTTTAGTTTAGTTGATTGAAGATGTAGGTTTTTCAATTAGAGTTATTTGCAAGCTAAGAAATATGATGCTGTGTTTTAGTTGTAGTAAAAGAATTAACCTGTTTTTTAATATTTATTTGAGAGGTTTATTTTTCAAACTATCATATTTATTGCATACATTTCGTCACAAATATTAATGAAATTATTTTTATAAGTCTATGTTGAAGTCTTGTTCTGCTCATTTAAATGTATCATACATAAACCATGTTCAACTTAGGCGATTTGTCAATCTCTAGGTTAGTGCTATTTGCTCTATTATCCAAGAGAAAACTTAGTATTTTATTATTTAGATTTAGCATCATTTGAGTATTATGAAATAAAATAAGTAACAAAAAGTTGCCAATTTTAATGTATGGAAATTATACTTTCCCTATCCTTCATAATGATTACTTAAATATTTTTTTAACCATGATAAATAAACATGATTATTTACAAATAGTTTCTATTAAATGTACTTGAAAAAATAATAAACAATCGAAAATCTTAAATAAAACAAACTTTCTAAATAGGTCAAGCATATAATATTGTCAATATAGTATCATCAAATATACAAAAATCTAATTTGAATATAAAGAACGATTATATTAATTATGTATTCAGAATCACTGTTATATACTTTTTTAAATAAATTTGGTTTATTCAGTGTGCAAGTGTTACGGAAAACAGTCTACAAGAAAAAAATATTATCATGGCGTTATTGTTAAAAAGTTTGTGGAAAAATGCAAGTTATATTTATAATGATCTAGCAGGTAATACATACTATAATATATGAATATAATATTTATTAGTTTAATAATATGCATTTTAAGATGAAAGAACAAAAGATTTGTTTCTTATATCGTCACTACCACAAGTATTATTAGTTGTTGGTGGTTATTTGTTGTTTGTTAAGAAGATTGGACCAGCATTAATGGCTACAAGAAAACCTTTTAATTTAGATAACGTTATGATTGCATACAATGCAGTACAAGTAGCATTGTGCGGTTACTTAGTTATTCGAGTAAGTCATTTAATTAACATTTACAATGTGTTAACTTATTTCATTCTAGGTTACACCGTATGCTATTAAATTAAGTTTAACATGCAGTGAAGTTGATTATGGAGACAGTCCTTATACTCAAGATTTGATACATTTAGGATTTATTTACTCAATGTTAAAATTTTTAGATTTATTAGATACTGTAAGTAGGTTTTTAATTTCAATTTTATAAAATTTTAAGTTTAAACATGACATTTTCCGCGTGAAAGTGTGTAAAGATAAATTCACTATAAAAAAAACTTTGTAGTAGTTTTTTATTTAAATAAGCGCTTATTTTATTATTAACTCTTTAACGATTACTTAAAAATAACAAAATAATAATATAACTCGTGATAAAGTCGTTATTGTTTTAATTAAATTTACATGTTTTGTAGATATTTTTTGTATTGCGTAAAAGACAAAATCAAATATCATTCCTACACGTGTATCATCATGCTGGGATGGTAGTGGTGATGTGGATAGGTATGAGATATATTGCAGGAGGACATTCGACATTCTTACCATATATAAATTCATGTGTTCATACCGTGATGTACGCTTACTATTTATTAACTGCATGGAAAAAAGAATACAAACAAAGTATTTGGTGGAAGAAATACATCACACAGATGCAATTGGTAAGATTATTTGTCTAATTATTATGAAATATTAATATAAACATTTTAGATTCAGTTTGGACTTTTTGTTGTGCTATACACTATTCCAGTATTTAACATGGATTGTAGTTTTCCAAAATATCTTCTAGTACCATTGATTGCTCAATTTTTAATTATGTTTTTACTGTTTAGTGATTTTTATTATAAAGCGTATATTAAAGTAAAGAAATGAACATTTTTATAAATGATTTGAAAACATATTTATATCAACTTAAAATTAATTATTATATTATATAAAAACCAAGAAAATAGTTTAATTTTTGAATTAATCCTTACAATTATTAGTTTAAATTGTTCCTAAAAAAAATTAATAAATATATACTATTATCAATACTTAAACATATTAAATTGCACATGATTTGTAAAAACGCAGACTTTGAAGTGATATTTTTTGTGTTTGAATTCTATCGTTCTTTGCGTATGCAAACAAATAGCAAAATTTAACTTGTTTGAAAATTGCTAATGTTCAACCTATACTAAAAAAAGGAGACAAGTCTAATTCTTTAAATTGTAGACAAATTGCATTACTTTCCGATCTGTTAATTTTTACATTGTCAAGTTCTTAGAACAAAATAGCTTAATATGGTTTTTGATTAAAACGTTCGACAACAAATCTTTTCACATATGTATATATGGCATCTTGATCTTATTAACAAGCTTTATAGTAAAGGTCTTGATTACAAATCCGTAAATGTTACCAATAGCTTTCTTGACAATAGAAAAATTATAGTTAAAATTGATGGTTTTAACGTTGACTCCAAAATCATAAAAGCTCTATCTATCTAAAGACCTTATCAACAAATATAATACAGCGTCTTAATTTTTTAAAGTTAGAATGAATCATCTATAAACAAAAACCTTAATTTAATATCTGAACGTACCCCGTTTAGATATTATCTCAACTTGGTCAATTTCAACTCTAAAATCTCAACTTTTTTTGGTTTTAAAATTAAAATTTGAGATTATTAGAATGACTCAAGTTAGGATGTGTTTTTAAGAAAAAAGACAAGTGTTTTAGAATTAGTAGTATTGTATTAAAACAGGTTTACAACGTGCGTACAGATTTAGTATTAAGTTGACACTATTCTAATCTTAACCATGACACGTGGTCATGCATTAAGTTTTGTCTATTAGTTCTAAGGTGGCAACACCAACAGTGCATTAGTATAGAGTCAATAATTAATTTCTAACACTTTTCCTTAATACAAAAGTTCACTCAATATAACATTAAAAAATATTTAAGTCCAAGTAAATAGAGAAATTGTTGATGTTTTGGTTCTGACAATCCTTTTGTCAAAACATCTGCTGTCATGTTCTATTATTTTATCTCTTAATGCGTCTCTAACAAAATGTTTATTCCGAACGTATTCTGTTAAATTTTCAGCAGTTCGTAGGGTTCCTATATTATCAGTAAATTTTGATAACTTGTCAAACCCAATTCCAATAAAAAGGTTCTTAAGTAGCTTTGGTAGACAATAGGGAAACTGTTCTAAATTATGGTTCCATTACAATTACAAATGCGGATCCCGTGTATGATTGTCTATCTAACAGACCTGTGCCCCAATCAGCACTGACCTATTCTGTCAGCGGTTTTCTCGATAGATAGAATGTAAGACTTAAGTTTATCGTTTTATTCAGACATTGAAAAACACGTTTTGCTGCTGTTCAATGAATCTATCTATAGCATGTATACATTGATAGTGTGTTTACTACAAGTGCAATTCAAACCTGGTAGCTACTGTCAGATACATTTCTTACTTACAAGTTCTTAATATGGTAATTTTGTAGTTGTTTGTAAGTTCTTTTTTTTTTTGTTAATTTATTGTTAATGTCTATTAGTATTGTTATTGGGTTGGATTTGGTAATTCCAATTTTTAGAGATAACTAAAATATTATTTACGTAAACAACAACAAATAACTCATCTTTCACTTAGCCCAGATAGTACACAATGGATCTTTGAGTGATTGTGTTGTTCGAAAAAAAATCAAAATCTTTTTTAATATTGTGTACTAATTTATTCCTGCTTGTTTAAGTCTATAGAAATTTTTTTGTAGTAAACACACTGAATACCAATTTTGCTTTTATTTTTTCTTGTTGAGTTATTCTTTTCAAGGATTCTGCCAAAAAATGAGGAGTTTCTTTGTGAATTTTCTTTTTAATCTCTACGTCAAATTGTCTGATTTACATGTTATTTTCTACTGCAAGTGTTATTAGAACGCAAACCGACCGCTACATTGTTTTCCAGTATTGTAGTGAAAACAGCAACTTTTTTCATTTTTATTTTTACATATAATTTGATACATTCAAAAAGGATTAAACTATATTTTGCCAGAGTATTTTAGCTTTTCTTTTTAGTAATGTTTCAAAACCATACTTCCAATAATATTACGGTTTTTCCACCAGTTTTTAAGTATTATTTTTTAATAACTATTTTACTTCAGTTGACATTGCTTGATACCAGTCTTCAGTATCAGTACCTGACATTGCCTGTTTCAAAAGTATCTTTGCAAGTTGAGCTTTTTCTGGAATAGTATTTAGAGTATTTATGCTTTGTTCTTGATATTGCTTTCTAGGTATTTTTCTTTTTCCGATTAGAATATTTGTTGGTCTACTTAGGTTTTTTTTTGTTTTTGATTTTTATCAACGTTCTGGTTTTAATTTTTACTGTGCTTTTTAATTCCATTTTGTTCTACAAGTTGAGTTTCAATTGCACTTTTTTGTTATTAAATTTTTTCTTTCAGTTTTTTGACTCGTATTTTTTTTAGGAGTAACAAGTTACAAATGTATTTTTATTTTTAGGAATTCATACTCTGTATTTTTTAAAATTGTTGTTGTAACCAATAAAAATGCATTTTTTACAACGGTTTTCAATCTTCCATTTTCCGGGTTTTTTGTTCAGTACTATGACTTTACCATTCTATATTTCATTCTGTTTTGAGTTATGCGCTATTGTTAGTTTTTGTTAATTTTAGGAATCTTGTTCCGTTGTCTGTCTGAAAAAACTTTATCTTTCTCTTTTTGTAATTTTCCATAAAAGTTTTATATTCTTTGAAAAGCTTAATTTTTGTTCTTAAAAAACCGCCTTTTGCACCACATGAACTATTATCAATAAAAGTAATAAAATATTTGGCTTTGCTGTAAGATTCCATTTGTGTAGGACCACACAAATTAAAATGCACTATTTCCAGTAAATCAGATTTTTTTCAGATTTCTTAAGAAACAAAGTTTTTAGAAACAAATTTTACATTTAAATTTATAATTATATTTTCTTAAGTTAATGTCATAATTTAAGACTTGTATAACTTGGAAAGTGATCAAGCTCTTTTGCACTTATTTTACATTTATGCTCACTATTTTTCCGCACAAAAACAGATTTGATCAGCAATTAATTTAGTTTTGCTATTTTTTTTATCACTTTTGCACAATGTTTACTAAACAAAACTTCAAAATCTTTATATGTAATTTTTGAGACAGACTTCAGATTTTTGCGGAGAATTGAAACTTGCAACACATCATTCAAGGTGATAATTTTCTTCATTCTATCGGCGTCAGTCAAAAGTGCCAGTTTCAGTTTTCCGCTGTTTATTTCTTTTACTTTGGAGAACACTTGTTTTTAATCGCGCACACAAGGTTCCAGTCTCGGCACTCTTTGTGTATGATTGAAAGTTTGGTGTTAATTAATATGTTATAATAATATGTCTTGTACCAAATGTTTTCATTGTCTAAATAGTGTTTGTCAAATTTATAATTGTTTAAAAACATTGTAACATCAGTGCTTTTAGAAAAATGTTTATTTCTGACAGGATCTATTACATAGTAAACTTGTAATGACTGTCATGACCGTCTATAATTAATAAGTTTCTTAATTTTTTAAAAAGCAGTTTTAGCTTTTTTTTTTGTTAATCTTATTACAAGCATTTATATATTTATTATGTTTGTATTGTAATATTGAATTGTAAATGTTTTTGTTTTAGGTTATTGAACTGTTTTTATAAAGTTTTGTCATTTTAAATTTTTAATATAGTTGTCGTTTATATTTAATAAATCTCAGAATAAATGGTGCAAGTGCATAGTTGTAGTATACTTTTCAAAAATTGGGGTAAATGTTGGTGAACAGATGGTAAAAGTGATTCTAAAAATGATGAAATTGTAGTGGTTGGTAAGTTTAAATTTGAGTTTATAAATGGTTCTATATCTTGATTAACTGTTATAATATTGCACAAGTTTAGATTTGATGAAAACTTAATGATTAGATGTTGCTTTCAAAATAAAGTTTTATTTGATCTAAACATAAATCTAGGATAACTTTAACATAGTGGATTAGGGATTTTATACTGGACAAACAAAGAAAAACATTAAGGTGGATTTTCTGAGTATCATTTATAATAAATGTGGGTGGAGTAACAATTTTTGTAAAATTAGAGTTTTCCAGAAATTGTTGGAGAAAAAATAGAAAAAAAGACACGTTGACAAAAATATAAATTAGGAATACAGTTTGTTTTGTAGAAAAAAGATAAAAAAGTGCAAACATTTGTTTGTTTAAGGTATTGTTTATTATATTATTTTGTGTAAAAGTGTAAAAGATAGGTCAACACCGCCTCTAACGTTTATATTGGAAATCTTGGAAAGGTTTTTAATAACTGATTTGTTTTGGAATAATATAGAGAGAGTATAGAAAGAGAAAGAATTTGGTTTTGACAAACATGGTACAGTAAAATGTAATGGACAATAAAAAAATAAAATGAAATTTGCGAGGAAAACTATGTATGTTGGACACCATTTATAAGTTGTTTAGGAAATTTGTCTAAAATATGTAAATCTAACATTACAATAAACACGCGGTTTCCGGAAAATAATACAAGTGTGTCTATATGATAAGTCGTTATAAATTTTGGTTTTAGTGATGTATTATGGTCTCCAGCACTTCTTCCGCATTTTGGGGTTGACGTGCAGTTTTCTGTTGTATCTGAATTCTAATAGGAGCACAACTCTTCTGAATTCAGAAATGCTTACTTTTATGAAATACTTTTTGAGTTTGAAATTGTTGGCAAGCTAAACGCTTGCAATCATTGTTTTTATTCTGCTCTTTTTAGATCATTCTTTTGCAATATTGGTGCTTAATACTGTTTTTTTTTTAACATTTGTGGCTTGTTCAAACGTTGGATTGCATTAGTTTTTTTAACATAAAAATAATTAAATGTTTGTTGTTAGATTTTATTACAAATCTTGTTTTTATAACAAAAATAATGTTATTTAAATGTTGGTTATTACTACAGCACATTCACAGTACATTCTGTGGATCCAAGCGCGCCCAAAAAATTGCTTCCGTTTTCAGTATTTAATTTGAATACTAAATTTGTGTCTTAGATATCTTTCATTTTACTAATATTGTTTATTTATTTATATTAAGTTTCGGCCTAAAGGTAGGTTAGGTTTAGACAGTTTTACACAGTTTAGTTGCACATTACAATTATTACGATATTTAGAGATAAATATATAATAAAGGGTGATCCATTTAGAAGTACTTTTTTAAAAATTAAAAAAAAAGCAAAACAATTATTTTTATAGAGTAATTTTTATAATTATACAAAGAAACCATTTTGGATATTTATTTATTTCAAATGTTGGCTGTAACTACGGGTAACATGGTCTATTCAAAAATTCCAGTTTTTGATGACGCGTTCAAGCATTTTTAGTGGTATTGTTAGGGTACACCCGCTGGGTAGTTTGGCCGTGTCTAGGATTAATAGATTTTTTTCTGCACTTATCTTTGTGGTTTTAGTTAATTCTTTTTATTTCCTTCTTCTTTTAGCCACCTTAGTTGTTAAATTAAGTTATAAATTTTGATTCAATATTTATTTAATATATTTAAACATGAAGTAATAAAAGGGTTTATTAACCAAAGGGACCGATCTTTAGGAAATCGCGACGATAACTGACTGACGGAATCAAAATATCCGTATTTTTACCCCGTATGTTCTCACAGTCGAGATTGATAAAAAACAATCAAAGGGTGCCTTGTTGTCTCACTCTCCAGAACGCACGTGCACCCCACACAAAGACTCGACTGTCCACAAGTAAGGATATAAATTTCAGTCTTAATAGAAAACGGCTAGACTAAAGTAGTTAATAATAATTTATTATGTCTGAAGGACATAAATTAGATAAAAATGAAACAATTCGTTCGGTTAATTCTAAAGCAAAAAAACAATTTTTATAAAAACTAACTGAAGAATTGATAATACCATACTAATCTAAATACTTAAATTAATTACATACAAAAAAAACACTACATTTACAGTATTTGGCAAACGACGGAAGTAATGTTGGTTTCCAAATTCACAAATGTAGTCGGCTTATCCATGTAGACTTTGGACTATACGTAGTCCAAAAAAAAAATCTAGAGGTGCAATATTACCTGATCTAAATGGCCAATTCACAGGTTTACGGAGTGAAATTAACTGTTCACCAAATCGTTGTCACAATAAAACCATAGTTTTACGAGCTATGTGGCAAAAAGCGCCGTTTTGTTAAAACTAAATGTAGTCAAAGTTACCGGTTTCAATTTTAGGCAGCAAATAGTCTGTTATTATTGTGCAATAACGGGCGCCATTTACAGTTACGTTCCGGCTGGTCTTATTTTTAAAGAAATGTTGCACTAGCCCATAAACCACACCAAACCGTTGTTTTGCTTAAATGTAATGGCAGCTCTTAAGTATTTTCCGGTTGCTTTTCAGCTTAATTACGGCAACTTTGCCCATTATCGTAGCCATTCAGCCAGAAATAGGCCTCATTGTTGAACAAAATTTTGGTCAAAAACAGTAGATCTTTTTGAAGCTTTTTAAGAGCTCAAAGCCTCAAACGGTAACGATTTGGAAAGTCGGCCGGCTTTAATTCTTGCATAAGTTACATTTTGTATGCTTTTAAATCAAGATTCTTACGTACAATACGCCAAGTTGTTCCAAACGACAAAAATCCAGATTGTTGAAAATAGCGCCAAATCGATTCACTACTGTTATAACGTACACTCTTAGTTACCGCAGTTATATTTTTATCACTACGTGCTAGATGTGGTTTTATTTTTTACCAGTTCAGCAAATTGTGCGTTCTGTAGGCTGATTATGTAAACTATAAGTTGCTAGTTGCTCTAAGCGTACAAAACACTTCCTCCTAGAGTGCCGATTTTCATAATACAGCTGAATAATTTGTAGACGCTGTGCCGAGCTAATTTTTTCCATGATGAAATGTCAAACATTATTGAACAAAAATAACATAATAGTTTGACACAGCGCACGCTTTATCTAACATAAAACCCCTACTAAAAAAAGGACCTCTAAATGAATCATTCATTATAATGTATATTTTATATACAATTAATTTGCGTTTTGATACTGAGAGTTTAAACACATGTTTACTTTGCAGATATATTTATGTTAGGGTTTTGAAAATTGTTTGTTTCATTTATTATTGTATTGAATATTATTCCCAAATATGAAGAAAATCATTTGAAACTACACTATTTCTTAAAATTTTTAAACTAATTTAAAAACGAGCTATTCAAACCATTGCCAATTTAGATACATTACTACATTGGCATAATATAACCAGTCCTTGCATTTTTATAGATATTTTCATAGACATTGTTCAAACAGAAAGACATATTGCTGTATAAACAAATATTTGCTAAACATTTCAAACAAATATTCACTGACAGTTCAGATATGTAGGGCCAAAACTTTAAGATTTTAACCGTAATATTGATACGTGAAGTAAACTTTTAAACTCAGAACTTCTCAAAACTTATAAGCCGCAAATATTTAAGGTCAATGTTTACAGACTACTTAAATGCATGCTTAAATGTCATTTTTAATGTAATAGTTTTAACGAATATAGTTTCATTCAACTTAAAAGTATTGTTATGTTGTTGTAACATGTTAAATAATATTTATTACATTTGAGATCAGATAGCAAATTTATTAGTGATTGATTATATTCTAATCATTTTTAAGCCTGTACGACATCTTAGTCTAAAAAATATTTAAACTTTTTTTTAAATCTTTTTTATTGGCTTGTATTTGTTGGCATTTTTGATTAATTTGAAGCTGCAGCTTTTTGAGATTATTTACAGAAGTACGATAGACTAATATTTTCATAAACTTTAAAGAAAAAAAACCTAGGCAATCTTGCAGGCCATCGGCAATTGCCCTTTCTTATTCATTTACTTAGAAAAATTTGATGTAAATTCTCTCTAAAAGCAATAAAATGCTGGAACCACATTTGTTGTCTTTCTTCTTCTTATAGTGCCATACTTGCTACGAGTGTTCGGCGCCCCTTTCGTATGTTTATGATATGCAATAATAGTTCCACACAAACATACGGGACCTACAGTTTAACGTGAAATCCAAACCACACCACTAAAGGGGTTTACTAGGCAAATACTTTGCTGGTTTGCCATTGCCCTGCAAAGGAGACGACCGCATCGAAATATATTTGACAAATTAGATATTGCCGCTGCCGGAAATCGAACCCGGGCTGTCTGCACAACAGTCTTTAGGCAATTGTAATGTCGCCAAAAATATCATAGATTGTGTTCTGCAGAAAGTTTAAGTAAGCAGCGCTTTTTAATCGTTTTGGTAAAACAACAGGATCTAGAAACATGTTACCTACACAACAACAGTCAAATACTTAATGGTTATTTCACAAACCATCAGCTAACTTTGATAAATATCTGAAAGTTTAAAAAAAAATAACATTTTATATCTCCAAAACCGTCACTTTGCATATTATATGTTTATTAAAACCTTTTTTTGCTAATTTTGGTTTATACTACTACCTCTTTAAATGTTTTACAATCTTTTTTTAACATCGTGTATACATGCATAGATATTATGGTCGTAGAAAAAAAAAACATTGATCACAAAATTCAAATTTTATAATTGTATTATTTGCAGTATTTGATAAAGTATTTCTCACATTTATATTCATATTCATATATAAACACATTTTCTATGTACTATATCACGAATATATTTAAATATATAGTACATAGTAAATGCATTCATATAACTATAATCAAGGCAAAAATATAATGAATAAATTTGAATAATAAAATTAATAAGTTTGAAGTGCGACAGACTACGGAAACAATGTGTTTGTGCAACAAATTTTATTTTCTTGACTGACTGGAAGAGATTCCAGTTACTTATATACTCATAGAGTTCAAAAGTTAAAACCTTCAAAATGATGTCGACTGTTGAACTCTATACGACGCTACAATATTACGCTGTGACCTTGTAAAATGATTTAAATTTATGTATAAACATACGCCGAGTAATGCAGTCGTTGCTCTTTAGTTTTTTTATAACATTTTATTTATTATATTATAAAATAATAATTATTTATTGATTAAAAAAATAAAACATTTGTAATTATAATGAAATCATTTATTGTCTGTAAATTAGTCAATATTAAGACAGCTTAATGTTTTATTTAGTTTATTTATTTATTTTTTATATAATTTCTAAACATTTCGAGTAATTAACGCTTTTTTTTATCAGCGTTTGTAATGTACTATTGTTCTATGTAGTTTTCTGTACAATATAGTTTTACATTCAAACACGAATACTGTTGCCTGTGCTAGGCGTTTATGCGCATCTTGAAAAAAAAAACCTATAGCCAGAATGAAAGATGCATAATGGGAGAAAAGGAAACAATACACTCGGAGATACAAACTGTTATGCAATATAAATATATTTATTCCCGGGTAGCGCCGGTTTTGCATGTACATAAGTAGATGTTATTGTTACCTACGTTACAATTGGTCTCGCTTAACGCTCACATCCTTCTTTTGTATCAGGAGTCACCGGCCACAGTATTCGAGTTTGACTGTAGTTGATATTGTTATTGCAATTGTGTTAATATTATATTATTCTTAAGCTGGTGACTGTATAAATGTTGAACGTCACATGGTATATGTCTTTTTTATATAATATCTAATTTTTTCATCTGCTTCATCATTTTGTTACAATTTTTAAACATATGTTCTATAGTTTCTTAGCCTTTTCGCACATTTTTATATCTTCTTCCATCTATGACCTTGTAATTGGCTCTTCATTACTATATCTAAATTTTGCAATCATATTTTTATTATCTTTACTATATCTATCGCTTTCTAGATATAATATCTTTATAATTTGCGTGGTACCTAGACTCTTTCACTTGTATTCTCTTTTCTTTCCTTTGTATGTCTCTTTCCATAATTTTGTACCATGTTTCTTTTCTAGTTTCTCTCATTCTTTCAATTTCTTGGCTAGAATAACTATTTTGTTGTAGTAATTTTCCCTAATCTTTTCTAGCTTTTCATTTTTTACTCTTTTTATGTATTTTTCTAAGATTTTACATTAGTGTCTCAGTCTCATTCTATCTTAAAATATATTGTTTTTTTTTTGCTTTTACTCTTAACTTATTTTTTATTTTCTCCAGCACATTATATGCTAGAACTCTATTTAAACTCAGCACCAATCTTTAACATTTTACATGTATTGTTTCAAATTTTTCTTGTTTTTTTCATCTTCATATTTCTGACCCATACAATATCATACTTTTAACTAAACTATCAGACATAAGCTTTTTTATTTTTATTCACTTAAATTTTCTTTCACTTATTCTCTATACTTGTCCCACTGTTGTTTGTACAAAAACACTAAAGACAATAAAAAAAAAGAACTGATAGAAGAGAAAGGTTGGGACATTTTAAATAGAAACTTTACAGGAGATGAAAAAAGTAAATTTACTTATAAGAACAAATGAGCAATCAATAATAAACTACGTAGTTGTAAATACAACAGAGTGGAAAAGGATAAACCAATTTGAAATTGTAATAAGAGTAGAATCAAACCAATAGCCAACAGAACTGAGCGACTGAGGAAACTGTAAAAAAAAACAAGAAAAAAAAGTTTGTGTATAAAAAAATCTGAGAAAAATTAGAAAAAAGGCAAAAAATGTAAAAGTGATAATAAGAGAGTTAGAGGAAACAATCAGGAAAGCGGTAATAAAAAAGGCATGTAAATAATGAAACAACAATTGTACTAAAAAATAGCTAAAAGCCTGAAAAATTCAGTCGATTACCAATTATCTTACAATAGAGAATAGATTTATTTAACGGCTCATTGTTAAAAAAAATTTTTTTTGTTAGTAAACCGTCCTTTCTCAATAAGAGTTGATGGTTGTAGGGTTATAGCTATCAACATTAAAAAGTTGAATTATTATCTTGATGTACTTGGGTTGGCTGACAAAAACTCTTTTTGATTTAATGTCAATTTGCATTCCAAGATAATTCAAGTAATTTTCAATTTTCTTTTTGAAAATTATTTAGTCCGTTATTTACAAAAAGAACAATAATCATGCTTTTGTCATCGTGAAAAATTCATAGATTGTCATCTGTGTTGACAAAAGTTAGTGCATTAAAAAAATCTAGTTATTCCAATTTTTCAAAATTTGTCTAAAATTACAGAGATTTTTCTTCAGTTTGCACGTTTTTTTTAAATACTATTAAATAATACGGAATTTCAAACGGCTATATTGTTTCTTAAGCACACTCAACAATGATGTTAGTGGTTGCATACCATCATATTGATTTTTACTGCTTTAGAAACAGAGACATCTTGATTTTGATTTTCTTCAAAATAATCTATTACAAAATCTAACAAACGGGCAGACAATTTAAAGTTTGACATTCACGCAGATTTGAGTTGGAATTTTAAAAACTAATTTAGCTGTCAATTCTTGTCAGCATTTTATTACGTGTAAAAGATGATTGCGTAGATACTTCACTTAAATTTCTATTTTTTTTTTCATCATCCTGTGCATTGCAAGCTTCAAGTTTATTTTTTTTTTTTTAAATTTAAGTTTAAGTTTTGGTTGATCTGCGTGTTAATCTTTTAAGGTTTGACCCTTTCAACAAAAATCACGTTATCCAAACATATAAGATTGTGCTGATTTATCCAATAAATTTGATATTACAGCAAACTTACGTCATAGCCAACTAGGATACTCTTTTCCGTCTTTTTGTTTATTTTGCTTTGTTTGTGGTCAAAGATAAGTACATAATAATTACTTCCAAAGCTTTTCATTTTGTTCAATTTCAGTTTTTATCCAAACAAAATTTTGTTGAACTCTGACCCTTGATTCTAGCTCAGATTCTGTTTGATTCAATATGAACACAGAATAATACACAGCTTTAGCTTATAATTTCTTTTTTTAATTTTGCGCATGTACAGGGTCTTTATAAATGTCTGGGATTATGTAATACTTTAAATGTTTACCAAATTATTTACTTTGTATTGACAGTTCAACTTCAACTGTGAACTATTTCACTAAAACGGCACAAACGTACATTAGATGGTTACATAACCTCATATTTTTATAATGACCCTGTATAATTTTCCATGTAGCTTCTTAACTGTTTGCATTTTTTTATCCTACAATTTTGTTGAAAGGTATTTGCATTAAACTTGATTTGAAAAACTGTTTTGTATTCTGACATTTTTGATGTTGGTTTATTTTCTGGTATTAAGCACTGATGCTCGTACTAATAGTCAGAGATTGTAATCTCGGATTTATGAATCTAAGATCCATTTTGCTAATTGTTGATTGGCTCTAAGTTAATTTACGGAAATTGTGACAGCAACTTAAGTTGCAGTCGGCCAATGCATTCCTCGCTTAATTCTCGAATCGAGTTCAAGATCAGACTATTATTATTAGACTATTTATTAGTGTGTCAGTTATTAATCTTGACATTTGATAATAGGTTATGTTCCAATTTATAATGAGTTTTAAATAAATAATAATTGAAATTGATAAATATTCAATAACCATTATGTTTTACAGGTACAAACAAGGTCTATAGAATATAAGTATACTGCTATATACTACACAAACTTTGATTTACATTCATATAAAAAAAAAATCTAGGATTTATAAATCCAGTATTAATCCGAGATTATTTCTGACTATTAGTACGAGCATAATTCCTCTATGAAATTGACCAGTTTTAAGAAAATGTTTAATTTTGCTACAGGTTTGTTTTTGGTTTGTTAAATAATAGACTGTACAATCGTGTGAAAAATAATTTTTGTTGTAACATTCATCTTGCAAAGATTGACATGAATCGAGTCTAAAAGTTTTTTATTAATTTTTTTATTGTTGCGATGAGAGTTTTGTTGTTGCTGGTTATATACACATCCTTTACATATATAGTTTTTTGAATTATCTGTGTACTCAATGATATTCTTTTTTTAAATTTTTGACTTTCTTGAAATTTTAATGTGCAAGACACCATTCAAACAATTTTTTGTTTGCTCTTGAAAGAAAATTGAACTTTGCAAATTAGCAGACTGTACATATTTTTATTCAACATTTCTGTCACAAAAAACGGGTTTAAAGTTAGTTCAGGTACATATAAAATAATTATAAATGTTATTTGATCACAATCCCGTTTATTAAAAACTTCCAGGTCTACATTGCCCACTCCAATTCTATTAAGCTTGCTTGCATCTTCAATTATGACAGTTGAGCACCACTTGAGTTTAAAAAAGTTGGACATTCTTTTCAAAAAGTCACATGTGATGTGGCTGCGTAGTCCTAATACCAGAAGTCCATTGTGTCCCACATTTCAACAATCGATGTCTAATGTTGATATTCGAATGGTGATGAAAAAACAATTGTAATTTTTTTAATTTTCTTTTGATCCGGTTCTTTAATGGTATCACAGTTTGAGTTGCCTTGCGGACAGTTTCTAGCAAAATAACCATTTTGGTTGCAACAATTGTTATTTTTGCAATAAGTCACATACTTGGCAAATGGCTTATTTTTGCAAAACTTCTTGATATGTTTTTTTATTTAACATTTGAAGCACTCAACCGATTAAGTTTTTTAAAAAAAATTTGGTGTTTGTAGATTTTTTATTTGTTTAGAAATAAAAGCGTTCTGGGTTGAATCGGTTGTAAAAAATTGTTATTGCAAACTTTTGACTGTGAGTTTTGACTTTTTTTACATATAACATACAGAGTTACAGTTTACAATTTTGTGCGCTATTTTGCCGACAACATTTAGTCTTTTGGCTTGAACATATAAATCTTTCTTTACCCATGTTTTGTCAGAAGCATCATTTTGATCACTCAAAGGTTTTGGTTGTAGCCCTATTGCACTTTCAAATAACATTTTCAACTTAGATCAATTTAAAACGCCAAGAAACATAGTTTTATAATCAGTGAAATGTATAACAACTAGAACGCGCACGCAAGTAAAAGTTTGCGTTACAATTCGGTTTTGATTTAGAAAGGCAAAGTTTACACGCCGCAACGTCTGTCTCTTTCTAACGCACGAGTTAAAAAAAGTTATCATACACGCCGGAACCTTTTCTCTCTTCAATTGTCATGCATTTCACTGGTTATAACATTTATTTTTATTTTTTTATATAACTAACGCAAAGCACGATAAATCGCTTAACGTCGTATATTAATTAACTAGACACAAATCAATAATAATCAAGCCATTGCCGTCAAATTATTTGACCGCATCATGTTACTGCGCAAACGTTACTGAGATTTCTTTTTTTCAGCTGTGCAATCTAATTTTAGGATTTTTAATTTTTTAGTTCTGTTAATAATTTGGACGCACTGGATAAAAATATTTACTATAAAATTTTTTTAAACAAACTCTTTTTATTGTTTAATTAATTGATTAACTATCATGAATTATATTTTTTTTTAATATATGGCAACTACAAAAACAAATTAAAACATCGTGAAGCTTTGTAGTTTTGTGAGTCGAAATAAGGTTCAGTTGATATGTTGCAGAATATTCGAACTCAGCTCCGGCAGAGTATTTTTGAGAAGTTATGGCGTTTATTAACTTAAGACGTTAGTCTAATATATTATTAGTGTCCATGTAACCTTAATTACATTTAATATGAGAGTGTGGATAGACTAGATACTAGGCTTTGTCAGTATCTACAACGCCTTCATTCTCTCATTAACGGATTTGATAGTATAAATTATGTAATTAATTTACAGGTATATATTCAAAAGCAGTTTGTGAGATAGTATCAAAAGTATAAGCCTTAAAATATGGGCTCTTTTACGAAAAAAAAAAAAAAATATGACAAACTTTGTTTTCATTGACTTTGTCAATTTCCTCAAAAAGTTGTTTTGTGTTGTTAGGTTTTCTAGTTTTTGTGTTTTATTTTATTATTTGTCGCCTTGATAAGTTTGTTAGGTTCTTTTAGGTTTTGTTTGTCAATGTCTTTTATAAGATCGAAACTTTGCTTAAAATATTTTTTTTGTATTGTTTTGGCTCTAGCACTTTTAATTATTTTTGTCAACTTACTGTTTTAACATCTGTTGATTGAATGTTGTTGTTTGTTAAAATGTTTATGTCTAAAATATCTCAAAAATGTTCACTCAGCATTTTTGTAGTTGTAAACTGTTTTTGTTGTATTTTTAATGTGTTTTATTAAAAATAACAGTATGAGGTTGTGGTCAAAGTTTAGCTCTTGCACATACCGTGTTTTTGAGCAATCAACATTTTTATTTGTTGTCAGATTAATTTGTTGTCGGTGTCGTGCCATTTAGCAGATAATGAGTAGATTGATGCAATATTAATGATTAATGAAACGTAATAGAGTATTACAGTTGGTACTGTAACGGTGGCATTTTACTTGTTGTTTTTGGAGTTAAAAGTCTTTGTCATTATTTAATAATTGATTGTACACTGATATTATGAATGTGTCGTCGGCAAGTTGAATTGGAATGTTTTTTATTGATGTTTAGATGATATAATGTATGTGTATGTGTGGTACAGAAGACTACAACTCCTGCTTTGTCAACTCTGTTTATTCTAAGTGTTAAATAGCTACGTATTTAAAAAGGATTTTAGCTTTGTCGCAAATATTGATATAACATCTATGTCCATTTCTACTAAAAACTCTAAGAACAATTTTTTTAGTCAATAAGCCGTTTGCATTTTAGCCAGAAGTAAATTTCTTTAGCGTGTTTCAAGATTTGCAAAAAGATCTTAAACACTGTTAGATTTTACAATACACAAACATTAATCCCAATAAATTAACAATTATATCTATATAACCAGTTAGCTCCGTCAATTAAATTTGAGCAGACGACTGACCTCAACAATCTGATTGCCCAAGATAATCGACAAACTGGGTGATAATTCAAAAGCAGCTCTATGTTCCGAAAACTTCCGACAATCCAATAAGATATAATGAGCAGTTAATGGAACATTACAGGTATCACAAGCTGGCGGCTTTGTGGAAATAACTTCTTTTTTACGCTTCGGCCTGCATGACAAACTCCACGGTGTAATGACGCTTTTAGTACATTGCAGTTTGTTATCTTGAATAGCAAACCACGCCGTCTGCCAGCTAGACAATAACGATTGTTGTAAAAAATTAAAAACAAAACTAACACAAGCTTTGTTTGTAACATTATTAGCGCTAGTTATAGTCAATTTGGCAAGCGCATCAACTTTTTCATTGCCACGGATACCTACGTGACTAGGGATCTAGACAAAGTAAACAGTAACATTTAATTCAGACACTTGAACTAAAATCAAATAAATTTGCCTCAGCAAATAATGATCAGGATATTGATAATCTATGGAATTTAATGCACTCAAAACGTCTGTACATATAACATAAAATGTACGCGCACTAAGTTGGATGTAGAGAAGAGCCTGGTAGATAGCATACACTTGGCAAGCCAAATGTAAACTGCAGTTTATCTACCAGAAAAGCACAATCCACATTGTCGCTACTTTTTGAGCCATTTGTAAAAACCAAAGTTGCATTTACGTGCGTTACTTGAATTCTTGCAAATTTAGTTTGATATTTAACTGGTAAAGTTGATGCTTTGTTCATTTTTATAATTTCGTATTTAACCTTGGACGTTAAAAGGTTTAAGGGGGATCGCGACAGTAAGACAGTTGGTAGACATCAGGAAATTAGAATCCTAGATGAAGATGCTTGATGAACTGACTTATGCCGTTAATAAATATCATATATAGCGTCAAGCTTAATATGAACCCTTGCGGAATACCATTCTGTTGCTGACGTATGCCCAAGATGCTATCACCTACACGTACCTTAAATAAACGGGAAGTTAAAAAACTTTATTTGAACAATGCCATGCTTCCGAAAATACCCCACAAATGAAGCGTTTGTAGAACATTGTACTTCCACGTCATTTCATATGCTTTTGCTCTCTAATAACTTGCATAAGCAGCTAGTTAAAGAGATAAGCCTATAACTTATCGGGAGCTTTTTGTTTTTACCAGGTTTAAATACTGGTACAATGATAGCCACTTTTCATGACTAAGGGCAGTACCCTGCTGACCATGCACGATTATAAACTGCCAAAAGCTGAAGTTTGACAGAGCGATTTAAATGTTTAAACCATAGCATTGTGTATCAAATCGGCAGTATTGTGCGCTTTAGATAATGCCAAGTCAAATTTCCAAACATTAAACGGTGCATTATATATTTTATCATTGTCGGAAACAAATGGCAGATGTTTCTTCTTTATGAGAGTTTTGATCTTTTAAAAATTTTCATTGTAATTATCATCACTGGAAGCGTCAAAACCCACTAACAGGTACAGATGCGGTTCGGCCTTTTTGACGGAGGTTTTCAAATTGATAGATGTAACGTATTCTGACCATGATTCTTTTCTAGTTTTTTGCTGTTGCTTTATACTTTAAATAAGCTAACAAGTTTTCTTCAGTTGAAGAGTAATTAAAACTAAAAAAAAAAAAAAAAACAGCGTTTGTCTAATTTAGCTTGTTTACAATCAAAATTTCACCAAGGAACGTGCTCTCTGCAAGGTTTCTCTGAAGACAGAGGAATGCTCGCATAAGCGCTTGAATGATAAAATTGGTGAAAGTTTCAATATTTTTGTCAACAATAGCTTGGACACTGTCATCATAATCAAATACTCAATCTAAACTATCTCAATTAGCATCTTTTATTCTCCAATTCCGATGACGGGTTTTATAAATTTTATGACTAAGCACGCGAATGAATATTAGAAAGTAGTCACTATCATAAAGATTTTCCAAAACTTTCCATCCAGCAATGCTGCTATATTTAGAGAACAAATAGTAAGATCAATAACCAAAAACGATCTATTGGCCACGGAAAAGTAGGTATTTTTACCTTTATTTAAGATAACTAAATTTGTTTCTGAAAATAGATTGGCCAAGTTACGACCTCTGACATCGGTTTGGCTTCACTTCCACAGTGTTATGAGGATTAAAATCACCCATAAGAAGGAATAGGGACAGAAATTGTTCAATTAATTAATCAATCAAATGACACGGAGTTTTTTGCTAAAAACCGTATCACAAACAAATAATGCCGCTCTGAGCACAATCAACATTTATACAATCTTTTTGATAAATAGTATAACCACAAAGATTAACTGAACTTTCAACCTTAAAATTAATTTCTCGTAAGGAAACGCAGATAATAAAATTTTGTTAATAAAATTTTAAAAAATTCATAATGTGCATGATATCTATTGCAGTTCTATTGTATAATGGTTGAAGCCATTTTTAAAGATACGTTGAAAACGTAATTTTTAATCTTTGATTATTTATTATTTGTTTTTGTTTTGAATTATCATCTGAGGGAGTAGAAGAACTTCTTCTGTTTCACATTATTTCTTCTATCAGAGTAGGTTGTACGGGAATAACTTTCACATCCATCGACTCTAACAACACGTCAATATTAGGGTCTGTGGGCGCAGGATTGCAGGATTCCTATTTAGGAAAAGTTTCTGCACTAGCAGTAAATGTCATAACTGGTGGTAGTTGAACAATAAGTGTTTCAACAACTGAAGCAAACGATCTTAAAAAGCAATTGCTCTATACCTTTTTTGAGCATCAAAGTAAGACAGTTTTTTTGTTACTCTAAACTTGGTTATCTTCTTTTCCTGTTTTATTTTTGGGCAATCTCTGGAACTGGTGAGCTGGTACATGGATCAGGGTCGTGTTTTGCTTTACTACATTTTGCGCATGTTGCAGTACCTGGACACCTACCTGCAGTGTGCCCAAAACGTTGACATTGAAAACACCTTATTAGATTAGGAATAAACGAGCAAACTGTGCAAGTAACATATGCCACTTTAACTTCATCTGGGAGCTATTCCAAATCAAATGTTAAGATCATAGATGTTGTAGCTCTGACCTCACCATCTTTCCTGCGGGTTAGCTTTTTGATATCAATAAGGCCTTGCAACGCCAGTTCTTGTTTGCATTTGCCAACAGTTGTGTGTAACAACTCATACCATAAAATAACTCTCTTGAAAATATTTAAAGATTTATGCGGTTCAACTGTCACCGCAATATCTCCTAATGCCTTGCATTTCTGCATTTTATTGCTCTACAGTCTATTGGTAACGTCAATAAGTAAGGTACTATCTCTTAACTTCTTGCACAAATTTAATTTTAGTTTTAATGGTTCTGTAAATTAAGAAGGGAGAAACTTTCTTTAGACTCTGGCCACTTTTCAAACATTTTACAATCAAATACCTACAAACTTTTTCTCTTCTCTTCTATTTACTTTGTAAGGTCTCTTGTCCGTAAACCACATAAATAATTTTTCACTCTAACGTTAAACAAAACAAGCCGATTGATTAAACTGAGTTAGGTTTAACTTTCCGTTTTACCAGAAGCTAGGGCTAAAGCAGTGTGTTAAAACTAACACTTTATTAAACCTGAGTATTAATTCCTCAACTACCGGCAAACACTCAAGTGAGTTTTACAGGATGTTCAGTAAATTATGTCAAAAATAAACTTACAAATAAGTTTGACTTGTCCCGGAAAAACTGTGTTTTTTTTACGAGGCAAAAACCTATTGGTTGTCTTTAACGACCAACAAAGGGGCTGGCAAAAGTATTTTTTGTTGGATTATTTTTAATGCAGTTTACAAATTTTACTTGTCATTTATTGGTTTTTCAAACTCGTGCGTCCAATGTTCATGCGCACATTTTACGCACCGTTGTGCGATTTCTTGCGTAATATATTTTTCTCATTAAATTCAGGTGTGGAGTATGTATCTGCTAGACATTTTAGAGGTTTTTCTCACTGTTGGGTTGGTAATAACAAGTAAAAAATTTCTGTTTTGGTATTCATTTTAAATACTGCTTGCTCTGATACTTGCGTTGGAGCTTATTGCAAAAGTTTTAGCTACAAAAGAATGTGTTTTGTTTTCTTTTGTTGTGTATATTTAATAATAAACGTTTTTACTTTTCAAATCATCTTTCATGGTTGCTCAGTCATCACTGTTGGTGGTTTAGATGAGAGTTTTGTTGCAAGTATATTTTATCTTAAAATTATTCACAATTACGGTTTTAATTTTGCTTATCTTTTTGTGTTCTATTTTTTCTTGTATAATAATAAACGCTATAGGCTTGTTATTTTTCTGTAATATTGTTCTTGTGTCTGAAGGTGCGCTTGTTTCATCTTCAGTTTCCGTTAAGTCATTTTTGTTGTTTGACAAAACAATGCAGCCGTTAATGGTCGGAACAGTTGCAATATTTGTATGTTTTCTTGAATTTGTCGTCCGCGATTGAGATCAAAATTTTACGTGTTTCTGTCCAGGTTTTGATTACTTTTGTTGTTGATATTTTTTTGTTGTGTTTTTATTTTCATTGGTTTATTTGGTGAATTAACTAAATCATTAATTAATGTATTACCAAATGATTTATTAGTGATTGTAGTATTAAATAAATCATTAATTAGTGTAGAATTAATTAGAGTCTTTGTATTAATTATATAATAAATCTGTTACTTGTGTGATTATCTGTAATAAATTTTATATTTATTTTTAGTTTATCTGTTTCAAATGTTTGCAATTGTTTTAAATTTGGATTGGGTTTATTTATATGATTTTTAGCTTACGATTTATTGCAGCATTAAAAAATGTTGAATTAGATTTTGTCTGGACATTCAGACCAATTAAGCTTGCTCACCACGTCAAGGTACTAATTCACGAGCAAGAGGACAGGAAATGTAATAGGAATAGTTTGTTAGTGTGGGTAAGAAGTTTAGTGTCAACAAAAATTGTAAAATGCATTAAAGCGCCTGTTACCATATATCATTATTACTTCGCGTTTGTATTTTACTCTACAATAAAGATAAAAAGAAAATGTTTGGTCAAATAACTCTCAATTGAAAGTGTTAAACAGTACAATTGTTCAAACTTTTATTAATATTAAATAAAAATTAATACATTTTTTGTTAAAAAAAATAAAAATAAATTTTAATAAAAAAATTTACCCTAAAATAAAAATAAGAGCTTTTTGCATTTTCGCTTTGGCAGTGCGTTTAACGGAGTCAGCTTGCAAAAAAATGTGTTATACCAAACATTTCCAAAGTATTATAAATTGGATACATCAAGTTTCTAAATAATATTAATCAAAAATAGACTGAGTTTAAGAAAATGCCTTATTTATTTAGCTATTTGATAAATAATAGAGAATATTTTAAATAGTTTGCTGAAAAATACATGTACAGTATATTTCAATAAAATTAATTTATATATTGT
The DNA here is from genome assembly GCA_963932245.1 of Tachinus rufipes. Taxonomy (NCBI): domain Eukaryota; kingdom Metazoa; phylum Arthropoda; class Insecta; order Coleoptera; family Staphylinidae; genus Tachinus; species Tachinus rufipes. Next base: position 40,848,804 of record OZ010745.1, on the reverse strand, counting down.
TTTACTGTTGGTGTTTTATGCGTTTAAAAGCTTTAAAGTTTCTAAAACAACTAGTTGAAGGTTAGAACGCCTTAATATATTTACTAAATTAAATACAGTCACAAGCCGTAATTAGAGAATCTTACAAATTAATTTAAAAATATATATAATTTAAAAAAAAGTACATTTAAAAAATAATTTTAAAGAAATAGCAAAACGCGACAAAAATAGAAAGTTTATAGTTGTAGAAGTATTTATTATTATGTGTACGTCAAACAAAGTTTGTTGAAAAATATGTACACATTTTATATTATATTTTAATGAATTTTAGTATATTTTTAGCAATATTTGATTTTTTTATTAATAAATAGTATTTTTGCTCAAAATAAGTATTATTATTTTGGACAATTTTTTATAATTTTTTTGTTTTAGTGTCTAAAATTTATTGACTTATATATATATATATATATATATGTTCATTTTGACAAATTTGATACAATAAAATGTTTTTCTAAACAACTCTTGATTCAAATTTTATGCAAAATTGGATTATAGCAAGTTTTATGAATCAATAATAATAAAATAAAATATGTTTTTAGTCAACCTCAGTCTAGCACACAGGCAAATACTTTAATAATTGCTATATTTATCAGTAACTGATTTTGCTTAATTTTTGTGGTGACAATTACAAATGCTGATATTTTTTACAAAAAGAGCATCGTATCAAGTGAGGGAAAAAGCTACATTTATTTTGTTAAATAAAAAAGTAGAAATCATGAAGACCGCAGTTTACATCAGCAACAGCAGGAGCAGCAACAACAGCAATAACTACAAGTACAACAACTGAAAATAGAACAACAACAACAACTGCAAGTACAATAAAACAACAAGTGCAAGAGCAACAACAAAAAATTGGAAAGTTTATAGTAAAGTATTATTGTTACGTAAAAAAAAGTTGTTTGCTTAACAGAGAATAGTGTAATAGTAATGGTTTTCTAATTTTTGCAAAACACCGGCGTTCTGTAATAAGTGAACTGGTTTTAATGTTTTGCCAAGGTTGGTTTTTAAATATTTTTTACGCAGTAAATTGGTGATTTGATATATTTTTATGCAGCAAGTAAACTTTTATGCAATTCTTGTTTTAAGTAAATATTTTATTCATTTAAGATTTAAAATTACTAAAACAATCAATTGAAGATTAGAATACTTTAATATATTTATTAAATTAGTTACAATCACAAGCCGTAATTACAAAATTAAAGCCAACAATTTAATGCAAAATGCTAGAAATTAATAACTAATTTAAATATAATATAGATTTTATCCAAGTTTTAAAAAATTATATAAATAAACGTAAATTTACATCTATTTTAGTCCAAAAAATAATTTTAAAGTAATAGCAAAACGCGACTAAAATAGAATGTTCATAGTTGTGTAAGTATTTATTATGTGTACGTCAAACAAAGTTTGTTGAAAATTTTTTACACATTTTATTATATTTTAACTAATTTGAGTATATTTTGAGCAATATTTGATTTTTTTAATTAATAAATAGTATTTTTGCTCAACTCAGACAAATTTTTACTAAATAAATATTATTTTAGAAAAAAATTATATTTTATTTGTTTTAGTGCATAAAATTTATAGACTTTATAGAATAAATGTTCATTTTGACAAATTTGATGCAATAAATTGTTTTTCTAAACAATTTTATGCAAAACTGGATTATAGCAATTTTTTGAATCAATAATAATAAAATAAAATAAGTTTTTAGGCAACCTCAGTCTAGCACACACGCAAATACTTTAATAACTGTTAAATTTATCAGTAACTGATTTTGCTTATTTTAATTGTTCTGACAATTACAAATGTTGATATTTTTTTTACAAAAAGGACATCTTATCAGATCAGAGAAAAGGCTGAATTTATTTTGTTAAATAAAAAAGCAAAAATCATAAAGACCGCAGTTTACATCACCAGCAGCAATAACAACATCAACAATTGCAAATACAAGAACAACAACAACTGGAACTACAACAAAACAACAAGTGCAAAAGTATTATTAATACTGTTGTTGTTTTATGCGTTTAAGAGCTCTAAAATTACTAAAATAACCAAATGAAGATTAGAGCACCTTAATATATTTACTAAATTAGATACAGTCACAAACTGTAATTAGAAAATCCAACAGTTTTATGCAAAATGCTAAACATTAATAATTATAATTTAAATATTATATATATATATAAACTGATTTTGCTTCTTTTAATTGTTGTGACAATTACAAATGCTGATATTTTTTACAAAAAGAGCATCATACCAAGTCAGGGAAATAGCTACATTTATTTTGTTAAATAAAAAAGTAGAAATCATGAAGACCGCAGTTTACATCAGCAATAACAACAACAACAACTACTAATACAGCAACAACAACAACAACTGCGTGTACAACAAAACTACAAGTGCAAAAGCAACAACAAAAAATTGGAAAATTTATAGTAAAGTATTATTGATAATTCAAAAAAAGTTGTTTGCATAACACCAATCAACAAAGTAATAGTTTAATAGTAATGGTTTTTCAAATTTTTGCAAAACACCGGCGTTCTGTAATAATTTTTACGCAATTAATTGGTGTTTGTTATATTTTTTATGCAGCAAGTAAATTTTTGTGCAGTTTTTGTCTTACATAAATTTTTTTGTAAAATTCTTGCAAGTTTATAATTTTTTGGCATTATTAATGGTATTTTTAGTAATTTAATGCAATAAACTTTACAGTTTTGTATTGATAATATTCTCACTAACCATAATGACGTGCTCTTTCTACTGAGCTACTCAGATTCAAGTCGGCTTACAAACTTAAACCCTCCCCAAAAAAGTGCGACAGAAAGTACGTTACAAAATGGCAAACAGGAACCTGTTTTGAAACAAAAACTTTTATTCCGGTCAAATGTACCTTCCCGTATAGAAAGAAACCTGTTTTAAAACGAAAACTTTAATTCCGGTCAATGTACCCGCCCGAGAAAGATATTAACCGCCAAACTAAAGTTGTGGTAAAAACAAGTGACGCTGGAGTAATATGCGACCGAGTTTGGAAATGGGGTGTTCATTTGATGGAACAAAGTGTGCACTAGCATTTCTCAAACATATAGATAAATTACAGACGTCGTATTTAGAGGCGATGCTTTACTCTGGTACCGCAATGGCAAAGACGATTGGGAAACATACTACTAATTTTTGAATAATTTTAAAAACTTTTTTGTTCCCTCCCGACGTTTTAAAGACGAAATACAACCAAGAACTCAGGCATCGGGTGAGAAAGCAAAACATTATTATGTTTCTATGCAAACCATTCTTTGCCGACATGGGGAGTATGATACCAGTGCCAGTTTGGAACGAATATATTCCAATCTACTTCCCAACTACCGAGAATATATCCGCCAAAGAGATTTTGTTACACGGACTTTTTTCAATCGGAAAAAATGAATCAAAACTAACCAGTCTAGAATAAAACCCGAAAGGAACATTTAAATTCAATTAGAAATTCTTAAACTGTACTTTCTTGCGACTATTCTAAAGATACCCATTGCTGGAGATGAGAGTTATCAGGCCAATGCCGCAACGCCTGCAAAATTCCGCAAACCATTTTTTGTTCCGTTTGTGACACTAAGGATGTCTTTGCCCAGGGATTGCTGTTATCATTCTAAAAACAATAACTAGTAAAACTCAAGTGCGTCTGGTTCCAACGGAGGCACCACCAGCCGCGTAAAAGAACTCTACCCGCCAGGCTTGATAAACATCAGTGGATATTACGTTGAAACATTGGGAACTATTTTCTATGCCGTAATAGACACTGGATCAGCTCGTTCCTATATTAAACTGGACATAGCTGAAAAACATATGTCGGGGATCAAAATTACCGATCGCATTATGGCCTGCGTTGCTGGTGGTTGTCAAAAAATTATTAATTTTACATATGTTCTTCCAGTAAAAGTTAAAAGTATTATAGATACTTTTACTTTTTATTTTTTTGAGAGTTTGTCCGTTGACATGGTAGTTGGAATAGATTTGTTGACTTGATGGAAACTACATCTTAACTTGGAAAGTGGAACGATTACCTGCCCAGCTGTCTCAAACAGCGTTGAACGCGGTTTTTTAATTTCCAATCTGCAAAATGACCAGATTATAACTTTCAACCAGTTTATGGAGAAACAAATATTTTAAAGTGCCAGTTGTCCTGCAAAAATCAGATTAGCTGAGCACAAAATCATTTTGTTGGACCATAATCCAATAAAGTAGCAGCATTGATTGCGGAATCCAGTAACCATGGAACAAATAAACCGAGAAGTAGACCACATGTTGCAAAAAAGTATAATCAAAGCATCCAGCAGTCCATGGAGCTCCCCAATTGTACTTGTCAAAAAGAAAAAATGGCAAAAATTGTGTTTGCATCAATTTTCGTTTGGTAAATAAAGTGTCCCGCAAAGATGCTTACCCGTTGCCCTACATTAATGCCATATTAAACAAGTTACAAGGGGCCAAATATTTGACAACGTTAGACCTGCAAGATGGCTACTGGCAAATACCATTGAACAGAAATAGTAAACCTATCACAGCTTTCATTGTGGCAGGCCAAGGTTTATTTGAGTTTCAAGTAATGCCGTTTAGTTTACATTCCGCTACTGCAACGTTCCAACGACTGCTTGACTCTATTATTGGTCCAGCTATGGAACGTAAAGCATTCGCATACTTAGACGACATTATCGTTCTTAGATCAACTTTTGAAGAACATTTGTCCAATTTAAAAGAGGTCTGTGAACGATTAAAAGCCGCTGGCCATAAATTAAAATTGGACAAATGCAAATTCTGCTTACCGAAGATAAAATATTTAGGAGATTTGGTAACAAAAGATGGCATACACACAGATCCGGATAAAGTAAAAGCTATCTTGGAGATAAAGTAACTGACAACCGACAACCGTGAAAGAAGTTTAAGTCTTTCTAGGAACTGCTTATTTGTACCGACAATTTATCTCTCTTTTCTCTAAAGTGGTAGAACCATTGCGTAAGTTGCTCCAAAAGCACCAAAAGTTTTCATGGGGTCCAAAAGCAGAAACATCGTTTCAAAAATTAATAGCATTATTAACTAAAGCTCCAATCCTAGCTTGTCCTGACTTTCAGAAACATTTTTTTCTGCCAACCGACGCCTCCAACTCTAAAATAGGAGCCGTTCTCTTCCAGAAAGATACAGAAAGCAATAAACAAGTTATTTGTTATGCTAGCAGATCCCTTGGCAAACCAGAAGAAAATTAATCTACCATGTCCTTAAGATGCGGCCATACCTAGAATGTTACCGATTTACTGTGATAACGGACCATCAAAGTTTAAAATGGTGATATTCCATCAAAAGTCCAGCTGGACAAGTCACAAAGAGGGTGATGGAGCTACAGCAGTTTGATTTTGAAGTAAAATATACGGCATCCAGTCAGCAAACCAGGAGAAGAAGATTTGTTACTAGTAAATGGTATGATAGGAAAGATAAAAGATAAAGCCGTCAAGACCGATCCGAATCAAATGTTGATTTCACTATTCGGTAAATTGTATTGCCATTTTTGGAAAACCAGTAATTATGCCAAGCCAGATTAAGTAAACTCATACAAAATGTGTGTATCTGTAAAACACAAAACTTCTATTTTGCAAAAAACCATGATGTCGTTACTGCCGGGCATATGGGTATTGCAAAAACAATAAACCGGATAGCCAAAAAGTATTATTGGTCAAGAATGTTTTGAGAAATTAGAAAATATGTCAAAAATTGTCCAGTTTGCATTCAGTACAAGCCATCTTAGCAGAAATTTGCAGGGCAAATGCAACTACTACAAATAACTTTGCCGTAGAATACAGTTAATGCAGATTTAACGGGACCTTTTTCCCGATCCAAACAAGGAAACAATTTTTTTTAATAGTACAGGATCGCTTCACCAAGTGACTAGAGTGTAAACCTCTTCGAGCAGCTACGTCCCAGAAAATAGTCTAGGTACTAAAAGACAAGTTTGGAACCCCAGAAGAAATTATTGTAGACAATGGCCCACAATTTATTAGTGGAAATATTAAATCTTTGTTACAGAAATTTAGAGTACGACATATTGAGTTTCCTGTGTACACTCCTCAAGCCAACCCAGTTGAACGTGCTAATAAGAGATTATAAACGATGATTGCTATGTATTGCAAAGAAGACAATAAAGATTGGGACAAATTCCTTTCAAAGTTGTCTTTTGCAGTAAATACAGTTGCATCAGAATCCACAAAATTTAGTCCATGTTTTTTAAACTAGAGAACCTAGAGAACCACGACCCCCCAAAAAGCTACATGATATTGAGCTAAATCCGCCGCATGTTCCTGTTCCAGAAAGACCATCTTCGGTGAAAAAGTTAAAAAGGTTGAGAAAAATGCTAACAGTAGTCAAAAGAAACTTGGCCAATGATTCAAATCGGCAGACCCACTACTATAACTTCCGCTGTCAGGATTGGTGTCCAAGGGTTTACTCCTGTTCTAAGTAGTTATTAACTAATTTACTAATTATTTTTTGTTTGGCAAATTCCCTAAAACCCCTCCCGCCAAAGCATCCGCCAACACCGGAGAGAGACTCCCCGATGAGGCTATCTTGCACTCCTGCGCATGTTATTGGTATTAAAACCCTGCCTGCATTGCCTGCTGCATCTCCAAATTTCCAGATACTAGAAGATATCCAAGTTTGGCCTTCATTGCAACCGCGGATAGTAACCGGAGTGACCCCCTTAGTTAAGTATAAATACCGCGGATTATTTCATATATTTTTAACCTTTTACTACGGTCCAGTAAGTTCCAGGAAGTAAGCTAGTGAGTACATAAATTGTAAATTCTATATTGTATTTTGTATATTATAACAAATATGTAACCCAAAACCCGCCCGTAATATTGATGTATATAGTCTGATATACATACCCCCGAACACCCGGCAGTAACTTTAGTTGTGCCTGCTTGGGACTTAACGCCCAGACGTGACCCTCCTGTCATTGAAGTGTATGTTACCCAAAGACCCTCCAGTCAAAGAATTAAGTATAATACTTAATGTCAAACCCTCCCGTCATCGAATTTGTTTAAGCTATAGGTGTTACCATTTTTTGTTTTGAATTTGTTTTACTTTAATAAAATATGTTAAAAGTGTTTATTTGTTTACTATTGTTTTTATGCTCCCCTCCTAACAATAAATAAACCACTAGTTGCGCTTTTTCCACTGAGCTACTCAGATTTGAGTCGGCGTACAAACTTCGACCCTCCCCCAAAGAGTGCGACAGAAAGTACGTTACACAATGAATCTATAACCAATCATTATATTTTTAGACCTAAAAGATCAAAAGTTAAAAAAAAAATTGTAATACAAATAAAAAGCTGTACAAAAATATATTTGACAAATTAAATATTTTTGCTAACAAAAATCAAACCCAGGCTGCAACTAGACCATTCTGCTACGATCGCCAGTAACTAGCACTACGCTACTAATCATTATTCTGCAATAAATCGTTTTTATTTTTAATTATTATTAGTGAATAAATTATTAAACTTTAAAAATTAAAACAAGTACTAAAAACTTAAATCCACATTCTGCACAGGTACACAATATAGCTTGTATGATGTATTCTGGCTAAATAATGTCCTGACAAATTATCCAACTAACAAAACTATTGTTTGATGAGCTCCTTTTATATTGCTATGCATATAGTGCCGATTTTACAGATGAGAGCGGTGAATTGTTTAAACATTGCGGGGTAGACAGAATCTTTATTATGAAATTTATTAGAGAATTCATTATATAAATCTGAAATCAGTATGAAATGCAATGGGAATAAAAAAGCAAACTGAATGGCTTTATTCTAAAAATTGTATTAATACAAAGATTCGTTTTTATAGAAAAATTAAAATGTAACATTTTTTGTTCATGCAGATACTAGGTTTTGTTAGTATTTATAGCGTTTCTATTCATTCATTTGTTGAGTTTGGTAATGTAAGTTTTGTGTAAATTATTTACAGGTTTATATAAATAAAGGCAGCAGCTTTTGTATTATATTACTCAATTTTAATATTTTAGCTTAACCCAGCTACTTAATACAAAGAAATTGATAAGTTAAACTTATACAATTATACACTTAAAAAGTATTAAAAAATACGCAAAGCAGTTCAAGAGTTAAACAAAATAGAACAGGAATAATTTTTGAATGAAAGTTTTTTATTCCCTACACTGACTCTAAATCATTGCAGGTTATCTTTCAAAATAGAACAGAAAATAGCTTAGAAACCTTTTTATTAAAATAAATAATTAATGAATTCAATTTATTAAAAATTGTTAAATATAAAAAGTCAAAAGTGTGCAAAAATTACATTTGTAAAATTGAATTTGTACAAATTACTTAACTAACACATTTTAACTCCACAAAAGTCTTACGACTTGTTTGAAGGGGGTTGATGGGACCAACGGCTTATAAGGTGACTTTCAAATCACCCCGGTGGATAAAGAACAAGTTATTATTTAGTCATATTTTGGGGATCAAACCCCGGACTGATAGCGTGCTACGCTAACGCTCTATAACTGAGCCATTACACAATTTAACAGTACAACCTAATTTAACCAGTCCAAAAAAAATAATTTTCTTTATAGTTTAGCTATTCAATACAGCAAAAGAAATTATTCAAAATTAAAGCCAAATTTAACAGTTCAAAAACCTAATCAAGCAAGTTTAAGCCAATGTACAGCCTAATCTAGCTAATCAATACAAAGAAGAAGATTAAAAATGAAAACAAAATTAACAGTTAAAAAATGGTTGCTATGGTAAAGTCAACTTGTTGATTTACTATAGCAACCAATGATGTTTTTTAGTAGACATATTAGTTTTAATAATTTTAATTTTAAAGTGGCTGTGGTAAACTGTGGTTGTGTCGTGCAGATAGTTGGATACACAAATCCGACTTTGTGTAGTGTGTTATTCATTTAACAGTTTTTCTTATATTCAAACTATTTTTTTGTTATTCATTAATTTCTATTGTGCATTAATAATAGTTTGCAAAATAAGTAATTAGGTTAGTAGCTACGTTTGTATTCAATGTTATACAGGGTTGAGTAAATGTGTAGAAACACCCAATCTCTGACAGCAATTTTAATTTATTTCATAAATGACTTTAAAAAAGTTTCGTATATGTTTCGATTTATATAGTGACGTATTTTGATTTTTAATGCGTACCATGTTTACCGTAATATGACGTCATAATCACTTTTTTAAATGCCGGGTTGGGCTTTGGGCTGGGCCAGGTTGTACCGGGTTGGGCTTTGGGCCGGGCCGGATTAGGCCAAGTTTTGGGTTTAGAAGTTTTGAGTTGGATTTTGGGTCTTGGTACGGCTCATTTTAACAAAGTTTAAAACGCCGACCTCTAATACAAACATCAGCATATAAAAACCACCATTTGATTGTTAATAGTTAAATTTAACATGTTAGTTAATAAAACAAAATGTCATTAATTTTGAGTAATATTAATTTATTTAAAATTAGATATTTAAGGAATTTGGAATAGGTTCAAAATCTTCTCGCTCAGGGGTCGTTCAGAGCATCGAAATTAATAAATTAGGTAGACCACGGAACATGGGTACTTTTAATCATGGATAATTTGGGTGAGAAGAAGTGATGTTAAATCTAATTTTATATTTTACTTTTACAAAATTATGCTGACTGACTGATATGCTAATTTTTAATTATATTTTTATTTCAAATAAAATCTTATAAAACCAAACATAGATAACCAAAAATTTGAGTATAAACATACATGTTTTGCATGAAATTTGGAAAAAATGATCAAGATTACCAAATAAAATTTATTAACATTTTTCATTTTTCATTTAAAAGTTATAATTTATTATAAACAACTTATGTTAAACAAGATCCAACAACAAAATAGCTAATACAAACTAATTCAAGCTTGTTTTTATATAAAAATTTATATTGTGAATTCTTATTCTTTAACTTTATTATTTCAACATATTTGAGCTAGTCGGTATAAAAAAAAACAATTTAGAAATAAAGACAAAAAGTTAAAAAATGTAATTCAACAAGTTCAAACCAGTTTGTATTTGTGTAGAAAGAATAAAAATAATTTAAAAGTAAATACAAAATCAACAGTTGAAGAATTCAACTATCTAAACCAGTTTTTGTTTATCAAATTTTATTATTTGTGCCTAATTTAGCAAGTCAATACAAGCAACAATTCAAAAATTGACTTTTTTTTTTGGCCAACATAAAGGAATATTTTTTCTAGCTAAATATTTTTCTGAACTTATACATTTCAAAAAGTATACATAAAGCCGTTTAGAAGATAAACATTAAATAAAAAATTAAAAAATTAAGAATTTAAGTTTTTGCTAAAAATGTATCAACAATTTATTATAAAAAATCAAAAATGTAAAATTTACACAGAATACCCAATTATTGCATTTATAATTAAAAGTTGTAATTTATTATAAATTAATTTGACAGTTAGAGAATCCGTTGTTTCTGGACATTTTCTACACATAAGAGTTTCAGAATAGTCAGGTCTGAAGCTAATTGTATTATTTCAATAAAATTGCGCGTAAAACATCCAAGCAACTATAAAGATTGCAGTTATGGAATAAGCGTACGGACCGTAAATTCCAGCGGCTAACCTACTGCCACAAAATAAAGAAAACAATTAAAAAAAGTAACAACAACAACAATTGCTTCATCATCAACAACACTAACAATTCCAAATGCAACAACAACAACAATAATTGCAAGTGCAATAACAACAACAACTTCTAGCATGTATCTATTATGTATGTGTAAATGCAGCAAATAATGACAAATAAATAAAGTAAGTTTACATTAATTATAAATAATTACAAATACGCAAGTATATTATATAGAAACGTCGCAGCAGCTTTATTAAACTCAATTTGACATATGGTGCCAAAGTACATTTAACATAAATAACATTATTATAACAAAAAAAACCAAATTTATTATAAAAAAACAACAACAATAGACATGTTTCAAATTTCTGTTGATCAGGAAATTTTTGACAAAAAAATGCAAAAAATCTTTTAAATGAACAACATCACACACCGTTTCTGTAAATAAATAATATTGCCAATGACAGCAAACTTAACATTCAAAACAAGAACGATAACCACAAATGTTAATGCCTATTAAATCTTTTTACAAAAGGAATATTATTTAAAAGCAAACAGCTGTGTATGGAAGCCAAGATCCGGTTTCAATACTCATTCTATGCAACAAAAATGTATCTCATTTGAAAACACGTCTGACAACTGTAACGTCACACTTAAATGTAGCAACCGTCACTTTTACTCATCCTATTAAGTGCATTGATTAATAAAAGACTAAACACAAAATTTATTTAAATCTATAAATATTGACATAATAATATCTTTTTTAAGTAACCGCATGTTTAAAGTAAGCGATATACAATTTTTCTTGCAGTGCATCTCTTATCGAAGGTTTGCTACCATCACAACAATCAAAGTTTTATTGGCTGCCGCTTGAAATAATAATAATAATTAAGTGTTGCTGCAGCCAAACCAGTCTCTTAGGTTTTTGATTCAGGAGATTTGGCGTATTTCAATGTTTTTTTTTATCTTTCCTTGTACTATCAATTGTAGCAGCTAGTATTTGGGTCCTCTCAATATGTGGCCTATATATTGTAATTTTTCTTCTTTATTATGTAAATCATTTCTAGTTTTTTTTTGCATTTAATTTAAGACTTTAGTTTTAGTTACCTTATCTGTCTATGAAGTACGCCACATTTTGTGGTAACACCACATTTCAAAAGCATTTAGTTTGTTTAAGTAATTTTTCATGAGAGTCTACGTTTTAACCTCATACAGTAATGTAGAAAAAAACATAGTAATGCAGCATTCTTGTTCTACGCTTAAATCCTTACTAGTAAAGAGTTTTTTCATTTTCACAAATATTGATCTTGCTATTTCAATTCTTGTTTTTTTTTTTGGTCACCTGATGCTCTATTCATGTTCCAAGGTATCTATACAACTGCACATTTTCTATGGCTGTGTTGGCTACTCTCAGTTTGATCTAATTTTGATTTGGCGAGGATTTTGTATTTAATATCAACTAAGTTATATTAAAATTTATTTTTAGTTTTTACTTAATACATTAATTGTTTAGTTTTTTTAGAATGTGTTGTACGTTTTTAAGGCTATTTGCTAAAAAAACCATATCATTTGCATACCTAATGTTGTTTACAATTTCTCTATTTATAACAACTCCAATTTGTTCTTCTTCCAATGTTTTATTAAATATAGCTTTGCTATAGAGGTTAAATAAAAATAACAAAAGAATACAGCCTTGTTTTACACAGCAACGTAATTCCATTTCTTCTGTTAGCTGTTTTTTTTACTTTTGTATTAGCTGTTTGACTGCAGTATAAGTTGCAGATTATCCTCACGTCATCCGAGTCAATGTTTATGCTCAAAAGAAGTTGATTGTTTATTATATTTTACCCTATCAAAAGCTTTTTCAAAATCTATATATATAACACGCAAGTACGTCCTGATTTGCATTCAGACATTGTTGGAAAAGAATAGAATTCCTCTCTTTTCCCAAGTATTTTACAAAAGCTAAACTGCCTGTTTTTAATATTTTCTTTGAGTTTTTTGTATATTCTCTTGTTGATCATTTTTAAAAACATGTTAAGGGTATGACTCATGAGTGCAATAGTTTGATGCTCTGAGCATTCTCTTGGGTTAGGTTTTTTTGGAAATGAGTTCCAATCTAGAAAATAGCCATTGTTTAGGAAGTTTTTTTTTCTTATAGACAATGTTAAATAAGGCTAGCAAAATATCAATTACGTCGTAGTCCAACATCTTAATAAGCTCTATGGGTATTTGGTCAAGACCGACTGCTTTACCAGGTTTTATAGATTTAAGGAAATATTCAATTTTTGTTCTTAATATTTTTAATTTTACGTTGTTATTTTCTAAGCTTGGTTTAGAAAATTTTATTGTCAAAAAGTTCCAGGAGATATGTTTTCCGCCTCTTTAGTTTGTCTTCCACGTCAATTATTATGTTCGCATCTTTGTCTTTGCAATGCGGAATGGCCCACAAGTATAGGGAACCGTCCGACAATTATTTTAAAACTTGTCTCCTCCATCACCTCCCCCCCCCCAAACAAAATAAGTGTTAAATAAATGTACTTTTTTTTCAAAATTGTCTATGTCTGTAGGCCTATTTCAATGTTTTGTGGTAGGGCCCAACAATACCAGCTCTGCCACTGGATGTAAGTTGATCAAATAATAACAAAACGCTAACAAAATGTGACTCAGAAACAGATTAAAGAAAAATCTATATTTAAAATTAATATAAACATTAAATAGATAAATATGTTTATAGCATGTATACATACTTATAAAACATTAATATAGTTTTTGTCATAACATAACAACAAATTTTTTTTATTATAATTAATTTAAAAAAAGACATGCTTTGATTATTAATGATCAAAGATGCATTAAATTTAACCTGAATTGTTTGTAATAAACAATCAGAAACCTAGTAAAGTAATATCACATATCTTTTTTAATTATTAAATTAAACATATTAGATATATATAAAATAAAATAAGATTAAATTTGAGCAATATGATTTGTTATTTAAAATTAGATATTTAAGGAATTTGGAATAGGTTCAAAATCTTCTCGCTCAGGGGTCGTTCAGAGCATTGAAATTAATAAATTAGGTAGACCACGGAACATGGGTATTTTTTTTAATCATGGATAATTTGAGTGAGAAGAAGTGATAAATCTAATTCTACATTTTACTTTTATATAATTATGCTGACATTTTTAATTAAATATTTTTTTTAACTATTAATTTATATAAATATTATTTTATATAATAAAAAAAATAATTGAATAGTGATATATATATATTTTAACCTATTTCAGCTGATTTACAAATATTAAACCCTAATAAAAAACCAGCTTGGTTTAGTTGGAAGAATATATCATCCAATTGTGCAATTATTGTTTTTAATATCCTGATAAAATCAATACTTTTTTATCAATTTCAATTTTTTTTGCAGTCAATTATGTGAATGTGAAGGTTTCACTGAAGCAGTTCCGGCTTTTTATGATAAACCAATTGTGCAAATAATTTCGTATAACATAACGTACGATTCCACAGGAAAACAAAAATGTTCAATTCAATGCAAATCTGTTATAGAAAATAGCAAAAAACATCGTGATGGTATATGCAGTTATTTTACTAACTTGTATAACAAAATAAAGAGTTATTTTATAAAGCTAATTTAAAGCCAATTGACTTTAGTTAGTATTTCTAAGATTGATAAGTCTTTATAAAAATCTAGTTTAAGTAAAGTAAAGCACCTACTCCCAGTGCATATACTAAAAGTTACTTTTAGAAAAACAACATTTTTAAATCTAGTGTTTTAAAGACCAAACTGCAAACGATTATTGGAGTTATGACAATTAATTGCACACAAAATGATTAAAAACCTACCAAAATTAATAAGAAGTATATTAAAAGCACATCAACATGTTTTATCCAAACTTTGAGATTAGAAAATGAATAAATCTCAATATTAAGTCAGATCAAGAAAAAGTTAAATATAAATACTCAATTTAATTTTAATTGTATGTAGTTTTAAATATATTTTTTTAATCATATTATTCAAAAATGTGTGTGATGTTAACATAAATGATAACAACAACACTTAAATCTTAGCGCATAGTTTGTTGCATAGTCGAGTTCTAGCTTCAGCAGAAAATGTGATATTTGTTAGTTTAGTACATTAATATTGTACGATTGTGCGACATGATTACTGTCCATGCCACTATAACTTCATTTTGGACTGAGAAAGTGTAACAAAATCTCTCACAACCTGGTAGATTTAAGCTGGCTAAATATGAAAGCGCAAAGAAAACTGCATGCAGCCTGTCTGTTTCATAAGATTATAGCTACTTTAAAACCCGTTCACTTGTGTAAAAAAAATGCTGTACAACAGACGTTCATAATTTAAATATTAGATCAACATTAGATTTGAGCAGCATCAATCTAAGAAAATATGCTGAACTTTACCTGGAGGTTTTCCTTAATTTTGTTTTCAATTTAATTTATTTATAGTATATTGTATTTGTTTATTTTGAAAAATAAAGACAATATATTTTTATTATTATTATTTATATTTAATAATAAAGTGTTGGTAGACCAGATAATAAGCCTTGTTAATATTTATAGCGCATACGTTTTTCATTTAACTCAGTCAAGACTGAAGGTTATTCTATTATTTCAATAAACAAACACGTAAAAACTCAGGCAGCTATGAAGATTGCAACGATGCGGAGAGTCACGCAAGGTTGTCGATAGAATATGCGTACGAGCTATTACAGTAACAGGCCAAATAAAAATGGTAAACAAACGAATTATTTTAAAAAACTAGCTACAAATCAGGAGCGGATCAACTTGTAAGCACGGGTCTGCAATGCGGAAAAGCCTTCAAGCATAGGGGGCTTCTTGACGTTTATTTCAAAACCTGAACTCCTCCAGAATTTACAAAATAAAGGTTACATAAACAACAAAATTGTATTTTTTTTTAAACCGTCTTTGAGTGGGTTCTTTTTAATATTTTGCGGTAAGGTCTAAAAATCCTTGTTTTGACATTGCTATAACTTTATTCAAATTCAATTAATAATCATAAACAATAATAACAACTAATGTAGCAACAATAACAACAACTAAAACATTAGCATTAGCCACAACAACCTAAACAGCAGTAAGAGCAGCTGCAAGAACAACATTTGATACACTATTATCAAAGAACAACATTTGATACACTATTATCAAAGGATTACCCAATACAATATCATTAAAGATCCACATACTTATTATATTATCAACACATATATGTAGATTAAACCAGTTTTTCTAACAGTACTAACTGATAAATGATTGATAGAAAAGAAATACATAAGCTGTGTAAAAGTCGAAACGTAGAAGACCCAGACTCAAATACACCAACTTTAAAAAGCTAAGGATCCGAGAAACATCCAGATATTACTATCAGAAAAATCAAGCTAACCTTGTCAAAAACAAAAAAGAAGCACGTTTTTTATTTAAAAAGACTATTTTTAATGCAACTACTATCTTTTAAGTTGCAAAAAGTATAAAGCTGGTTTGCAAAACTATCAACCCATAACAACTCAACAATTTGTTGACAAAAATAATAACATAAAGATTAGAAAATAAAATTGAATTTTTACCGACCAAACAAACAAGCTCATGACTAAGACTATGAAAAGATGTTGCATCAATTACAGATACAGCGTCTTTGTACTCTTGTAGTTGTAATGACCACCACGTAAATTTTGCTTTTGCATCAATGAAGTTGGCAAGCTATACCAATGCGCTGTTAGAAAACAAAATG
This sequence comes from Tachinus rufipes, assembly GCA_963932245.1. Taxonomy (NCBI): domain Eukaryota; kingdom Metazoa; phylum Arthropoda; class Insecta; order Coleoptera; family Staphylinidae; genus Tachinus; species Tachinus rufipes. The sequence goes on along the minus strand of OZ010745.1, from coordinate 40,832,308 downwards.
TTTATTTTCTAAGTACTGAGAGTAACCGTTGATAAAATAACCAAGCATTTTAATTTATTGCTATAAAATTTCCTTTGTCGTTTGTTCACCCTGTTGATGGTGTAGCTAATTATGCGTTTTTCTCCATTTTCGTCTTCTTGGAACAACACTGCGGCATGTTCTTAGAGTTAGCATTGTTTTGACAAACGTATGGCAAATTTGGTTTTGGTTGATTTAATTTAAACGGACGAACAAATGCCACTTTACTATCTGTTATTGCTTGCTCCGCTTCCAAGTTTTGTTTATTTACTTTCTAAGGACTTAATAGGCTGGTAAGAGGTGCTGTTAATTATGAAAGTTAGACACGTGTTCCTTTGGCGATGTGCATAGCCTTAAGAAACTTCTTAATTGATTGCGGTTGGTTGGTTGGTGTTGAATATTTGTTTATTAGTTTCCGATGGTGGATTAATGGCATATTTTTGTCCGCAAATATTTGATGATGTAGGTATTCAAGCAATGTTTGTGCTAACTTGCACTTAACAGTTCCACATTGTTATCCATGTTCTTGTAGGCGTTCAAAAATTAGTCTTATATTTGCTATATAATTTTTATACAAGTAGAAATACACTAAAATATCATTAAGATATACAAGTACACACTTTCTTAGCAATCCGGCTATAACTCTAGCCATCAATTGTTGAAAGGTAACCTAAGCGTTTTTTAGGCCAAAAGGCTTTATTTTAAATTGATACATTGCAACATAAAAAGTGGCAAACGCAGTAAGATGTTTGCAGTTTTCTGCCATTGCAACTTGACAATAACCAAATGTTTAGTTTCTGCTCCAAAGTCCTTAAGTGTTTTGTAAATTTTTGGTAAGGGCGCCGTCTCTGCCCGAGTTGCATCATTTAATCGTTAATAATTAATGCAAAACTACAGTTTGTCATCCTTTCTCTTGACTAAGACAACTGTCGTACAATACTTTCTAGAGCTTTTTTTAATTTTTTTGTTTGCTAGCATTTCTTATACTTGACTCTTTGTTTATTTGCAGCGTTCATGGCGTACGGACAAATCCGGATTGATATGTGGTTATTAAGTTTAATTCTATGACAAACTGTCTTAGTTACATTTAGCGATTTTGTCTTGCTAAATACGTCTTTCGTTTGCTTTTTGGTGTTTTGCGAGTACACAAACTTATTCCTGTATTTGTCTTCTACTTGTGTTGCTGCTTTGATAAGCTTTTTCAACATATCAAAGTGCATACTATTCAGGGATTGCTGTATCTTTGTATCCATATGCCGTTTTAAGGCGCAAAGCAGGTCTTCTCAAGTGGAAAATCTTCCAATTGGTTTGTGTCGGTAATTCTAGAGTTTCTGAAATAACTTGCCGTTACGTAGAGGTGAGTTAAATTTGTCAAGTATCCTTTGTCTGGTGGTAACATGCGTCATTATTAAGCTAACGTTGTGTTTAAGTTGATTATCCCGTAGATATTTTTTTCATTTATGTTTGTTTTGTTAACCACTCTTCTAGTCTCGTCATATGTACAGACAGATCCTTGTGTACTAACTTATAGAATTTGGGTAACATATTTATATCCGATATTCGTAGTAGTGGTACATTTGATTCCAACATCTTAGCTACCATCCCTACTATACTTTTAGTCTAAAGGTCTATTGTTGTGCTAGGTTTCTTTTCTACTTTTAGCGGCTTAGGCGTTTTAACGCTAATCTCATTTGACAAGTCTACTGACTCATTGTTGGACTGACTTTTTCTCGACTTCTCAACAGATTGTTGCTCTTGTTTTTTTTTGGCATCTTAGTTATTATCGAGTTTGTTTTGTTAAAACTTGTTAATGACCTTCAGATATTAATAGATCCGAAGTCTTATCTTTTGTCTCATTTGATTTGAGTGTGCAGCACAATCGTTACAACGTGCCCCACGTTGGACTCTAATTGTCACAATTCTTTTTATGTCGAGTCTCCGGAACAACAAGAGTTAGTCTCGATTCTCTACTTTACTTATCTTCACTCTTTACAGCTTAGAGAATGTTTTAGTTTCGTAAGACGTGACCTTACGCCGTAGCCAACAAAGTTAGTGTCCCTATTGAACATTCTCTAGACTCAACACACAAGCTACACAAGCTCCAATTAATATTAATTAACCAACGCACACGTAACCACCCAGATTACCCCAACCATACAGGTTAGTTTTATTTTCAATTCTGCTAATTTACTTTCTATTTTACAATGTAACCGGACTTTTTGTGCCTTGTTGCACCGTTTATAGATTGAATCTGATAATACGCTACGAACGGTTGCATTTCAGCTGAAATTATGCCTCAGTTATAGAAGATAAAATGCGTGCTAGAGTGCATGTGCGTGATCTCGGGTGGACGGGTAGCAAACGGAATAAAGTACGTCAGTTTTGCAAAACGTAGTCGGCGAATCTCCTTGCTCGGATGTGTTGACTGTTTCCGTAGCTCTACGCAGTCCGGTGTTGTTTTTTTTGCGCGGTTCTATAATTTCCTTGCGTATGGATGATGTTTTGTTTTGTTAATAATTATTCATTTAATATAAATAATTATTCACTGTTTAGTCAATACGCTCCGGTAACAATCAACCCCACTTACACGACTGTGTTTCACGTCTGGTAACCTTAAAGTTTGTTCAAGTCTGTCTAATATTATTTCTAAATGAAGTAGTTGTAGTCTTTAATTCTGTAGTCCAGATAGAAATATGTGTAGCTATTTTTTTCTATTGTATTATGTCTGCAGCTGGTGAAGCTGGTCAGAGGTCGTCAATATGTGTTTCAACTGGGAGTCATCCAATTGTCTTCTACTCAATAGCATTGGCCGCCAGTGTGCATAGTGATGGTTTTGAGACCTATTCACTCTTTGCTTGGCATCTGGCTGTTACTTGTTCCTCTGGTTGAAAGGTAGCTACAGCGTTGTAACGCGGATATTGTTTTTTGTAATTTAGTAAAGTGTTTATACTGCCAACGTCGTGTTGCTTCCTTAATAAGCAACAAGAGAAATGTAAACCATTACCCGACAGAATAACTTTAGGACAAGCAAACCGATAAAATACATAAATTTTCAATACCCTGATGGTAGTTTTGCTTGTCGAACTAGTGGTGAGTAATTGAAATGTTACCGTTCAGCAAGTACAACTATCTATGATTGTAAGAATGTACTTATTGCTTCTGTCAATTGTATCATAAAAACCCAAATTTGGTAGGTTGCGGTCCAAATGATACTTTTGCTTGTAGTACGCCTCGTTTTCCACGTGCACATGAACGCAACTTTGTTTGTAAGTTATGAATTAGCTGTTTCATCTTGTCCTGAATGTCTATCAAGTACGTTTTTATTTTGGGATTTTAGAACTGCTTTCTTAATTGCTGGTTGAACTACAATCTGATCCGTCTATGATGCGTATTAATTTGCCGTTTTCTAAAGTCTAAGTCAGCATCTTCTCCGTCTTCTTCTCTCTCCTCAAAATATCATGCCACTATTTAGCGAGTCTGTACGCATTTTTGTTGCGCTTTCCGTACGGCCGTTGCTAGCATATCTTTGCCCAATTAATATTTTATAACTTTGGCGGTTTTGTTGTTGTGTTTTGCCAGTCTACTGTTTAACCTGCCTATACTACATTTTTGATTTGGCTTAGTTACTTTGGGCGGTAGCATCCTTTCTACGTTATCAAAACTGGAGTCAATTAGAATATCTTTAGAATTCTTAGAGAGAGTGTCTGGTAGATAGTTGGTATCGTTTTTTTCTGCAGCTAGCATCGGTTTGAAGAACGAATGGCAGAATTGGTTTTGGTCAATTTAATTTAAACAGACGATAAAATGACACTTTAATTATATTGCTTACTCGTTTTCGGGTTTCATTTATATGATTTCTTAGGTCTTAATAGATCCGCAATAGATGCTAGTTGTGCAAAGTTAGGCACAACATGTGCATAGCCCTAAAAAACTTTTTAGTTATTTGCGGTTGTTATTAAATATTTGTTTATTAGTTTCCGTTTGTGGATTAATGGTATATTCTTGCACTTAGCAGTTCTACATTGTAGTGTATGATCTTGTAGGCGTTCAAGGATTCTATACTATTGCTATTGTTTATTTAGTTTATCTTGATACAGGTTATTTATTGGTTCATTATGCAAACTGCACTTTAGTGTTGTTTTTGATTTTTTTATGTTTTATCTAAGTTTGCACATGACTAAGTTGTGATTACTTTCTACGTTTGTTGACGTAAAACTCTTTACTTTTAATACATGCTGTGAATGTATTGTTCTGTTTTTATTTTTATAATGTAATCTATTATTGATCAATTGCTTTTAGTTTTTTCAAACATGTATTTATATTGGTTCTTGTAATCAAAATACGTTTTATTTATTGTTAGCTTATTTGTGGTGCATAAGCTTATTATAAACTTTTTGTTTAATTCCCTGTATTATTCCTCTATCTCACTTTTGAGTAAGATACAACTAATTATTATTATTGTTTTTTTAGCTTTCTAATCTTTTTCTTTATGTTTTGGTCTTCTATTTTCTTGTTGTTCTATAAGCGTTTTGTAGTTTTTTCACCACAGGTAAGGTGCTATCCTGACTTGTAAACCTTCCTTCTTATCAGGGTTTGCAATTGGCAACATGACCATTGATTGTGTTTATTAATAGATAATAATAAAACTTTTAATTATATTATTTAACTTTATTAAAGCTATTCACAACAACTTTGTAAAAGCAACAACAAACTTTCAGTTATTTGATAATTCTTACAACTTGACGCTATTGCAGCAAATATTGTATCAACCCACGTATAAAGATCTAAAAGTACAAACAATTGCATGCGGATTATATGTAAGCACCAATTTTATTGAGAATTTCTTGTATATCTGCGATAGCGCTTACAATCGCAAAGAATTATTACATATGGAAATTAATTTATTAAAAGTATGCGGCTTGGATTTGGGTATTTAATAATAATAGTAATAATAAAAATTTGTCTTTATTCATTACATTTTACATGTATATGAAAGGGCGAAGTTCAGCTTATTTGCTGCTCTTCCACTTAACCCTTAAATTTTACAAAAATTTTACACTAAATTAATTTCCTCCTTGGAGCTACTACAGCTTCTCTATGTTTTCCAGATAAATCCAGGTGTTATTGCGATTTACATGATAATATTCACCATACTTTCCAATTCTTATAATTTTATTGAATGAAATATTTTATGTCAATATGACATTTTTTGATATATCTGTATCCGTTCTAAAAATTTATTCCCCTGATCTCAGTTAAACGTTCCTGAGGAGATATGCAAGTTGCGCCAAAGTGACGATGCCTATTTTGACCCTGGCCAGATTTATTTTGGAACATTTACTCATGGACTACGCTATAATAGTCGCACAAAATCTTTTTTGAAGTAGCAAAAACACCACTAATGATTAATAAAGACTTTATAATAATCCAATTATATAAAAAGTTTATTTTAAAGAAACAAAAATAATAATAAAATTTTATTTTTTAAATGCTTGCATAGTATGTGATTTATGGGTGACCAATAAAGAGATGCAGAGCGTTTTCTAAATATCCGTACCTTATATAGACATCCAAATGTACACTTTTTTGTGGTGTGCCTGACACCTTGACACCTAATAGTATAAAGATATTGTCTTTTATTAAATACGATTGATTTAAATTTATGTTAAATGAACAAAAAATAAAAATGAATTTTTTTTGTTTCTTTAATTTATTGACAAAATAAAGTGGTTTTTAATACTCATGTAATACTCATGCCCGTACCTCATAGAGGCATCCAAACATACACATCTTTTTTGTAGTTTGGTGTGCATGACACGTAGACATTTAACGGTATAAAGAAATTGTATTTTATTATATACAATTGATTTAAATTAATTTTTATAGTTATTTTTATGTTGAATAAAATAATAATAAAAAATTATTTTTCTTTAATTTATTGACTAAATAAAGTGATTTTCAATACTCATGTAGATAAAAATAGTATTTGTAACAATATTACGTTATTTAATAAAAAATAAATTAGAACATTATTGCATAGTATGTGATTTATCAAATATTAAAAATACATAATATTATAATTGCAGTCGACAGTACAACAGAGAAGACATGTATGATTAACAGCGCTAATAAAAGTTAGTAGGTGACTCTAAGTGATGCAGAGCGATCTGTTAATACAAGTATTTTTTGTGGTTTGGTGTGCTTGACACCTCGACACTTAACGGTTTAAAGAGATTGTAGATTAGTATATATTATAATTGCATACTAAAAAATAAAGACTAGAGACAATATACACAAAAGTTGTAGTTTATATGAAAATTCATTTTTAATAAACATAATAATAATAACTTTTGTCTACATAAGAATATAGATAATCATAGTAGTAGTAAATATATTTATATACAGACAAATGATTATACATGCTACTTTAAAATATGAGTTAATTTTAACCTTTAATCAGCGTTGTGGTGTCTCTCCGACCGACCCGGTTTTATGATTGTTTGGTATCTTTACTCCTAAATAAAATTTAGCCTCCCTTTTCTCAATAACTTTCAGTTAGAGTACCATCAACCGCTAGCCAGAGTGCTGTTGTGCTTAAGTTAGTTGTTTACAAGCAAACAAATTAAAAGGTTGAGACGCGGTTCAACGGACGGCACAACGCCAGCTACGTTATAAATTAATAATTAATATTTTATTTTGTAGATTTTAAAAATTGCTAAAAATTGCGTTTCAAAAACCTGATTTAGAAAAAGACAAATTTTTTGAAGAAACAAGAAACCAATTTGCTTGAAATAAAGCAAAAAAAAAATGTGCAAAGAGTGCACAAATCATAAAAGTGCGTGAAATAATAGCATGTTATATACTTCTTGCACATTTTTTCTATGTGCTATTTATTTTGGTTTTCAATTTTTGTTTATATTCAAATTTGTTCAAGTATTTTATATAAATTACGTTTTTGACTAATTTTATTTTGTTATTGAGTTATACATTTTTGTTATAAGACTTTTATGTACGAAATCCTGATAATAGTAAACTTTAAATTATTTTTTCAGGTTTTGTTTTATTTTTAAAGTGTTTTTACATTAACTAATCTTAATTATATACAGTACTATATAACAAAAATATTCAATTTGGTATTTTGTAAATACTTTAATTTTTTTGCTTTACATATGCAATCCCAGCGACGTCAGGACGAAGCTTATGTGAGCAAGTGTTTACGACGCCAACTAAGGAATATGAAAAAGGCTATCGACTAAGGCCTGCTTGGAAGACCCGATAAAAGTGTTTAATTGTGTACTAACCATTAATATGGGACAAAAAATATTAATTAAGTTTGTTATAAACAAAATAACAAAGTATTTTTAAATTGAAAGAAATAAAACAAGTTTTTTGTTTATTTTTAATGTTACTTAAATTGTGAAATGATCAAAACGCAAAAAATGAGTCTAAGAGAAAATATAAAAATTCAAAAATATGATTGATTTTTTTTGCAGTCAACCTATGTGAATGTGATGGGTTTACAGAAGCAGTTCCGGCTCTTTATGATGAACCAATTGTGCAAATCCTTTCTCATAACATAAGTTATAATTTCACAGGAAAACAAAAATGCGCAATTCAATGCAAATCGGTTATAGAAAACAGCAAAAAACATCGTGATGGTATATGCAGTTATTTTACCAACTTGTATAACAAAATGAAGAGTTATTTTATAAAGCTAATTTAAAGCCAATTGGTTTTAGTTAATATTTCTAAGATTGATAAGTCTTTATGAAAATCTACTTTAAGTAAACTAAAGCACCTACTCCCAGTGCATATACCACAAGTTACTTAAAAAAAAACAACATTTTTAAATCTAGTGTTTCGAAAACCAAACTGCAAACGATTATTTGAGTTATGACAATTCATTGCACACAAAATGATTGAAAACCTACCAAAATTAATAGGAAATATATTAAAAGCATGTTTTACCTCACAAAAACTAAATTTTGAGATTAGAAAATAAATCAATCTCAATATTAAGTCAGATCAAGAAAAAGCTAAATATAAATACTCAATTCAATCTTACTTGTATTTAATTTTAAATATATTTTTTTAATCATATTATCCAAAAATGTTTACTAGCTGGCGCTATGTGTAATGTTAACATAAATTATAACAACAACACTTAAATCTTAGTGCATAATTTGTTGCATGGTCGAGTTCCAGCTTTAGCAGAAAATGTGATTTTTATTAATTTAGTATATTAATATTGTGCAAAATGATTACTGTCCATGCAACTATAATTACTTTTTGGACTGAGAAGGTATTGCAGAATCTCTCACAACCTGGTAGAATTAAGCTGGGAAAATATGAAAGCGCAAAGAAAACTGCATGCAGCCTGTCTGTTTCATAAGATTATAGTTACTTTAAAACCAATTTACCTTTATGAAAAATGCTGTAGAACAGACGTTTATAATTTAAATATTAGATTTAAGGAAATCATTATTCCTCCTAAGCATAAAATCAAAAAAATTAAATGTTGCTATAAATATAAAATATTATTTATATATAATGAAGTAAGTAACGATCTAAAAAATGTCAATGCATAAATTTAAATTATAAGAAAAAAATGTTGAATGAACTTATTTAGTACAAAGCTCTGTAATGTGCTAGATTAGATGAATAATATGTTAATTAAGTTATAGAATGTAAAGTGTGTAAATGAAACGTAAAGTATGTAAAATTAAAAATATTGTTTAAATACAAGGTATAAGTGGAAAAGCAGCATCAATCTATAGAAATTCTTAAATTTTGTTTTCAGATTAATTTATTTATAGTATAATGTATTTGTTTATTGGAGAAAATAAAAACAAATTATTTTTATCATTATTATTATTATTATTATTATTTAATATTGTTGTGTTGTGTTGGTAGACCAGATAATAGGCTTTGTTATTATTTATAGCGCATACGTTTCTTCATTTAACGGTTTTGGTATTATATATTGTGTAAATTTATTATTAGTACATATTCAAAAACAAATTTATTTTAAAAGTTTAAAATTTTATCATTCCAGGCTTACTCTCACGCAGAAAAAGTTTCAACCTAGTCGGGACTGAAAGTAATTGTATTATCTCAATGAGCACGTAAAAAATCTAAGCGGCCATAAAGATCGCAACGGTGCGGAGAGACGAGAGGTCTTATTGGAATATGCGTAGAAACTATCACAGTAGCAAATCGAATAACAATAATAAAAACACTGTTTTAAAATACCAGTTAGAAATTTACTTTAACCTAACCTTTAACTTACGTAAATATAATTGACAATTAAGAACATCACTAACAAAAACAACAACAAAAGCCTGCTGCTGTAGTACAATTACAACCACAATCAAAAACAATCAAAATATCAGCAGCAGCAACAACAACCAAAGCTTATTTGTTGTAAGAGTTAAAAGTATTGTTTGTGGATAACTTTTACACAGAAAAGTTTCAACTCAGTCAAGGCTAAAGTTTATTCTAATATTTCAATAAACAAACACGTAAAAACTCAGGCGAAGAGTCACGCAAGGTTGTTGATGGAATATGCGGACGGGCTATTACAGTAACAGACCAAATATAAATGACAAAAAAAAATTATTTTAAAATACTAGCTACAAATCAGGAGCAGAGCTAAAATTTACAAAATTAAGGCTAGGTTAGGTTAGTTTAAATAAACTACAATTTTTTTTTTAAAACCGTTTCTGAGTGAGTTTTTTTCATTATTTTGGAGTAGGGCCCAAAAATCCTAGCTCTGAAACTGCTATAATGTCATTCTTTTTTTTTAACTCATTATGTAATCAGAATTAATAATCATAAACAACAATAAAAACTAATGTAGCAACAATAACAAGAACTAAATCATTAGCAGCAGCCACAACAACCAAAACAGCAGTATGAGCAGCTGCAAGAACAACATTTGATACATCATCATCAAAAGATTACCCAATACAATACCATTAAAGATTTACATACTTAATATATTATTAACACATATATGTAGATTAAACAAGTTTTTCTAACAGTACTAACTAATAAATGTTTATAAAAAAACTTTAAACAAAATTTATTGACATTTATAATATTAACATAAAAGGAATCTGCAAAACCATTAAGCAAAATATTAAACTTATTGCAACAAAAAAATCCAACAATCAATAAAACAGAACTAGAACATAAAAATATTACACAAAAACGTTATTGAATGAAATTAAAAATATCAAAACTAAAAAACATGCAACTTCACAACAAATAGAAAAGAAATACATAAACTGTGCAAAAGTCGCCACGTAGAAGGCCTTGACTCAAATACACCAACTTTTAAAAACTAAGAATCCGAGTAGCAACCAGATATTACTATCGAAAAAATCAAGCTAACCTTGTCAAAACTGAAAAAAAGCAAAAAAAAGACTATTTCTAATGCAACTATCTTGGAAGTTGCAAAAAGTATAAAGCTGGTTTAACAACTCTACAGCTTGTTTACAAAAATAATAACATAATAACTAGAAAAAATAAACTGGATTTTTACCGACCATCAAACAAGCCAGAGTTTGCTCGAGGTTTAAAACAAACAACCTCTTACAAAGCATCAACATGTTTAAGTTAAATGTCATTATTAAGACTATGAGAAGATGTTGCATAGATTACAGATACAGCATCTTTATAATTGTCTGGGATTATGTAATCTTTTTAAATATGCCGCTTTTTTAAAATTGTGCCCCAAATAGTTGATTTGACAGTGTTAACTTTAATTGTCAAGCAAGGGTATAAAGATGTATACAGATAAAAATAATATTTTTATTATTGAATCCTACTTAAGGAATGGTCGGTTGACTCTATTCCATTCTGGATGATGTTTCGTTTTAATAATAAATAATTATTTACTGTTTAGTAAATAAGCTCTGGTAACAATCACTCTTACGTACACGACTGAGTTTTACGTCTGGTGACCTTAGTGCTCAAGTCTGCTTAAGACTGTCTAATGTTATTTCTAATTGAAAAAGTTGTGTTCTTTAATTTTGAAGTCCAGATAGAAGTAGGTATCACTTGTCCTCTATTGTAGCTACTTTTTTCTATTGTCATTTTCTATAGTTCCGTTTTTTCTTTGTCGGCAGTTTTAAGTGGTGGAGTTAGTCGGATGTCGTCAATATGTGTTTTAACAGTGGGTTTTATCCAATTGTTTTCCTAATAGCATTAGTCACCAGCATGCATAAAGATGGTTTTAGGACCTATCCATTTTGCTAACAAACCTTTTGCTAGGCATCTGGTCAAAGCTTGTTCCCTTGGTTGAAAGGTAACTGCAGCGTTGTAACGCGGGTATTGTTTTTTTGCATTAAAACGCTTGCCTTTGCCGTAAATCCTCTAGCCTATGTTTTTGTGCTTCTAGCATGTTTGCTACTGAATGCTTACCGCCAGATTTTAGGTCCGTGGATTGTAGCACCAAGCATGGCTTTGCTAGTTGTCATTTATGTAGTGGCATTTTGATGTTTATAGTTGTAGAATTGCTTGAGATTTTCTTTTGCAATATTAGCAAACTGGTAGTAGTAATGATTTGGTCTAGCATGTACAACTATCCATAATTGTAAAAATGTACTTACTGCTTTTGTCAATTGTATTATAAGAGCCTAAATAGTCAATAGATAGATAGATTTTCTTACGGTTGTTTGTGAGGTTGCGGGCAAAACGGTACCTTTGTTTGTTTCCTCATGCACATGAACGGCTACATTTAACTTTATTGAGTACGTCTTTTTTTAAGTTTGGTCAATGATAGTTTGTAAGTATTGTTTTAGCTGTCTTATCCTGTCTTGAATGTCCATCAAGTCTGTTTCTATGATGAACTTTTATTTTAGGACGGCTTTCTTAATTGCTGGTAAAACTTTAATCTGATCCTAACCGTCTATTATGCGTAACAATTGGCCGTTCTCGACTATTCTAAAGCCTAAGTCAACATCTTCCCCGGCTTCTTCTCTCGTCTCAAAATATCTTGTTTTTGTTTGTCGTCTGTACGCATTCTTCTTGCGTTTGTCGTACTGCCGTTGCTAGCGTTTCTTTGGCTAAGTGATGTATTCTAACGCCGGCAGTTTTTTAATGTTGTACTATATAGCCTGCTTATACTACATTTTTAATTTAGCTTGGTTACTGTGGGCGGTTGCATTTTCTTCACATCATCAAAAATAGAATAAATAAGAATATCTTTAGGATTTTTAAAGAGGGCGTTTGGTATATAGTTGGTATTACCTGGTACGTGCTCTATTTTAAAATCGTACTATTGTAGTTGTAATGACCACCGCGTATATTTTGCTTTTGCATTAGTGGAGTTGGCAAGCTATATCAATCCGAGGTTGTTAGTGCAGAGTACAAAGTCTTTATCTTCCAAGTACTGCCAGTATCGATTAATTGCAGATAAAGTAGCCAAGCATTTCAATTTATTGTTGTGGAATTTCTTCTGTCATTTGTCCAACCAGTTGGTGGTGTAGCTAATTACACGTTATTCCTTATTCTCGAACAAAACTGCGGCAATGCTATTGCAGCTAGCATCGGTTTGAACAACGTATGGCACGGATTTTCTTAGCCACGTGCATATCCCTAAAAAACTTGTTTGTTGTTTGCTGTTGGTTGGTGTTGAATATTTGTTTATTAATTTTCGTTGATGGTTTTTGCGGATATTTGATGACTTAAGTACTCAAGCAATGTTTTTGCAAACTTGCACTTAGCAGTACCACATCATAGTCCATGCTCTTGTAGGCGCTTAACAATTAGTCTTATATGTGCCATATGATCTTTATACAAGTTGAAGTACACTAAAATATCATCAAGATATATAAGTACACACTTTCTAGCAATCCGGCTAAAACTTTAACTATCAATTTTTGAAAAGTGACCCGAGCGGTTTTAAGCCAAAACGCATTACTTTGAATTGATACGTTGCCCTATTAGAAGTGGCAAACGCGGTAAAATGCTTGCAGTTTTCTGCTATTACAACTTGCCAGTAACCGGATTTTAAGTCAAGTTTTGTAAAAATTTGGGCTGCTCTAAAGTCTTTAAGTGTTTTGTGTATCTTTAGTAAAGGCGCCTCTTGTGCCCGTGTTGCATTATTTAATCGTCGATAATTAATGCAGAACAGCAGTTTGTCATCTTTATTTTTGACTAAGACAACTGTTGTGCAATACTCGCTAGAGCTGCTTTTGATTTGATCGTTTGCCAGCATTTCTTTTACTTGTTTGTTTTTTTGCAGCGTTCATGGCGTTCAGACAAATCCGGATTGTCATGTGGTTGGTAAGTTTATTTCTATAACAAACTGTCTTAGTTACGTTTAACGTTCTTGTCTGGCTAAATACGTCTGCAAACTGTTTAATAATCAAATGCGCAAACTGGGCTTTGTTTGAGAATCAGGTGTTTTGATGTTGCCAATAAGTTGAGGTGTAGGTGGTGTTTTCCAGTAGAGCGTTGCTTTTTGTTTTCTCCCAAAGTTTACTCAGCCGCTGGTAAAATCTAACGAGGCATCATTAACTTTAAGCAACAAGTAGCCGAGTACTATGTCTTTGCCTAACTTTGGGGTCACCAGAAAATTGACAGCTATGGTAGTATCCTGTAATTTGCAGTCGAGTGGTCGGGTTTGCTTGGTATACAAAACTTTTGAATGACTTAGTGTTTGTTAATTATTAGTAATTTAATAAAGTTGGTAAAAGCGACACTTTTGATTAAAGCTTGGTGTGGTTTGTCTTGTATATTTACATTAATTTTGGGGAGTTTTCTTACAGTAGTGGTAGCAAACTTTATGTAATCTGGAATCACTCATTGGTTAAAGACTAGCCTTCAAGGACCTAATCGGCGTTTTCTGTTGGGATTTTGTTGTTTTGCAAGTACACAAACTTTTTCTTGTACTTGCCCTCTACTTGTGTTGCTGCTTTGATATGTTGTTTCAGCGTATCAAGGTGCATAGGATCCAGGAAAACTTCCAGTTGGATTGTGTTGGTATTTGTAGAGCTTTTGACATAACTTGCCGGTATGTAGAGGTAAGTCAGATTTGTTTAGTATCTCGTCTGGAAGGAGCATACAACGCTATTAAACTAGACTGATCCGTGGTAGTACATATGGTTTCAAATCATAGTCATCATTCCTACTATACTTTTGGTCTAAAGGTCTGCTAGGTATCTTTTCTACTTTTGGTGGTTTAGGTGTTTTAACGCTAAATTTATTTCAAGTCCACCGACTCATTGTCGGACTGATTTTCTAGACATATTTTGCCTTTGTTTCTTTGGCATCTTAGTTATTATCAAGTTTGTTTTATTAAAACTTGTTGGGAACAACCTTCCTATAATAGTCGACGCTTTTTTTTAATATGGGACAAAAAAATTTGTTATAAACAAAATGATTTTAAATTAAACGGAATACAACAAAATTCTTGAAAGAGACAGTATACAAAAGTTTTAACTTTAAATGAGTATTAACAATAAATAGATAAATATGTTTATAGCTTTCATACATACTTATAAAATATTATATAGTTATTTTTATAACATAACAGCAAGTTTATATACTATAATTAATCAAAACAAAAAGACAGCAATCAATGTGAATAATCAGATCAGCATTAAATTCAACATGAATTTATTATTTTTAATAAACAATTAGAAACTTAATAAAATAATATCATTATGAGATTAAAAATATTAGTTAATAAATAAAAATATGATTAAATTTAAGTAATATTAATTTGTTATTAAAAATTAGGTATTTGAGAAATCTGGATCAGGTTCAAAATCTTCTCGCTCAGTGGTTGTTCAGAGCATTGAAATTAATGAATTAGACTACGGAACATAGGTATTTTTAATCATAAATAATTATATTTATATTTATAATTATATTTTTCTGAGACAGTGTAATAAAGGTAAATTTTAGCCAGCTGGTAAGGATCTTACCTGTGGTGTAAATTGTGTTGAGTAATGCTATATTAATAAACAGTAGATGTCAAAACCACAAATATAGATAAACTTAATATTGGGAAATTCAATCCGAACAGTCGAAACTATATTTTGTTATTAACTGTGTCATTTTAATCTAACCCAGCAAGTTAAAAATTAAACAACTAAAAATGATCAAAAATCTAACAGTAGATTTCAAAAATGTGCAAATATTTTATTTTATAAATTTTACACAGAATACGTATATATATATATATATATTTTGTAGAATAATAATTCGGTTCAACAAATTTAAGTTAGTAGAATCTAATCTAACAAATCTACATCAATTTTTAGTAGCGGATTTTTAATTCAACTCGATAATTAAAACTAATTTCAGCTGGTTTTAAATATTTCAACCGTAATATTAAACTAGAGTGGGTAAGTTGGGTGAAGCGCCTAACTTGAGTCTTGGCATAAAACAATTTAAAATTGAACAACAATTTTTGATCGTGTCTTAGCTCATGGACTAATTTTTTTTTTTCAAAGTATATATGTATAAGTTTGACAGATAAATAAAATATATCATTAAGTTTAAAACACAGTTCAAAAACATTAAAAAATTAAATTTATGAAAAAATATTCTAAACTAAAAAACATCCATAGACGCGTTTCGAGGTTTACCTCTCATCAGTATGGCTTTATTTATTTAAACTAATTGATTTTTAACTTACTTCGTCAAACATTGTTCACCACCACAATTCAAAGTGAATATTTTAAAGGGTGTATTGACTATTTATACTAACTGACTTAATGACTTTATTTAATGGCTATGGTTAATAGCATTCTGAGAATGAACAAATAAACTAATTATTTCGGGATATTAAGCTGATGGTAATGACATGAAAGAATTAAAACGGAAATTTGAAAATTAAAAATAGAATAATTTTTTTGCATAAATTATAATTACTATTATACAATTTCGTGTATATCAGAACATATATAAAATATATAAAGAAGAGACGCAATGTCCTCAAATGAGACAGTTGTAAAAGCAATAATTTCGAATAATTTCTTCTTCTTAACTAGGCTTTATTCGAAATTATTGCTTTTACAACTGTCTCATTTGAGGACATTGCGTCTCTTCTTTATATATTTTATACAGTTCAAAAACTATTTAATGCAATAATTTAATCAATCACAGAATACGTAATTAATATACATAATTTTCTATTTATAATTAAATGTTAAAAAAATCCAGTTCAACAAAATCAAGCCATTTATTATTTTATAATTTTATTAGTTTTGCCTATTCTAGTTGACCAACACAGAAAAATACAAATCAAAAATAAACTCAATAGTAGTAGAATCTATTCTAAGAAATTTAAACCAATTTTTAGTTGCAGATCGTTAATCCATTTTAATAATTAAAATCAATTGTAGCTTAGTTGGGTGAAGCGACTAACTTGAATCTTGACATAAAACCAAACATTTTAAAAAGTTTTCAAAGTATATATATATATGTTAGACAAATAAACAAAATACATCATTAGGTTTAAAAATTAGTTCATAAATAAAGGGTTTGCAATAAATTAGTCAAAAACTAAATATTGATAAATAGAAGATATAGGCATAGGTACATTTTTTACACAAAATACTTAGTTATTACATAAGACTTATTATGTTTTGCCAAAAACTGTTTTTATTATTAAAATTTATTATCTATTTGTTTAAAAAAATAATTTACAAGATACAACAAAAAAATGACAAATGTAGACTAATTAAATAGTTTAAGAAATCATTTTAACAAGTTTAGTCAATAAAAAAGCAATATAAAAATAAAGACAAAAAGTTGCAAAATTTAACAAACTTAAGCCAATTTTTATTTTCGATTTTTATTATTCTTGCTTAGTCTTGTTGTTAACACAACAAAAAAAGCAATCTAATAATTCAACAAGTCTTAGTCAATCATTTCAGCTTAGCCTAACTGCTCCAAAATATTACAACCCTTACATAAAACCAGAATGGTTTAGTTTAGTAAAACGCCTAACTAATCATGAGATAAGACGATTTGAAAAACATTCTTTTAATGTGTCTCAGCTCATTAACATTTTTTTTTAGCTGAATATTACTTTGATCTTATACATTATTTAAAAGTAGAAGTAAATTTAATAGTTGGAGAATCTAATCCAACAAGTCTACGCCAATTTTTAAGTTGTGGATTTTTGATAGCCAACCAACTCCATCATTTCAGCTTGTCCAAAATATTACAATCTTAACATGAGCCAGAGTAGCTTGGCTGAGTAAACTGTTTAACTCAAATCTTGACTTAAAACAATTTAAAAAACATTTTTTAGAGTGTCTTACTTCATTAACATTTTAACGTCAACAGAATATTATTTTGAACCTATGCATTATCCAAAAATAGAGATAAGGGTATACAATTTAAAAAATAATTAAAGAATACATAACTTACCCTCTGGACGTCATCGAGTATGCAAAATAATTTATTTATATATTTTTATATTACAGGAGCGTGTCAAAATGCACGCTACATTAATTAAAAAAATGTTTGCTAAAATTTATTATAAATCCAACAAAGATGTGAAAAATGTACAAAAATTACATTTATTGTAAAAATTTACACAGAATACGTAATTATTATATACAATTTACAATTTATTTTATAGAAATCCGTTTTTTGCAAATTTAAGCCATTTATTATTTTATAATTTTATTATTTTTGCTTATTTTAGTTGGTAAACATTAAAAAAAAAATACCACTCAGCAATAAAAACAAATTCAATAGTAGTAGAAACTAATTTTTAGTTGCGGCTTTTTAATGAATTATTTTATGAATTAAATTAAGTCTAGCTGGTCTAGAATATTACAATCCTAATATAAAGCCAGAGCGGCTCAGTTGGGTAAAGCGCCTAACTTGAGTCTTGACATAAAACAATTTTTTTATCGTGTCTTAGCTCATGAACAAATTTATTTTTAAGCTTAATAGTATTCTGAACCTACATTTTAAAAAGTATTCAAAGTATGTATATAAGTTTGACAATTAAATAAAATATATTATTAGGTTTAAAAACAGTTCAAAAACCATTTAATGCAATAAATTAATTAATCACAGAACATGTAATTATTTAAGTATTTTTTTCTGTAGAATACCGTTTCTTCTATTTATAACTAAATGATAAAAAATCTGTTTCAACAAAATTAAGCTATTTATTGTTTTATAATTTTATTATTTTTGTCTATTCTAGGCAACACAAAAAAAGACAACTCAAAAATAAAAATAAACTCAATAGTACTAGCTAGAATCTAATCTAACAAATGTTACTTATAAACCCAACGCATTCAAGCTGGTCTAAAATATTACAACCATAATATTAAACTAAATTGGTTCAAGTTGTTTCAAGCGCCTAACTTGAATCTTGACATAAAACGATTTAAAATTGAATAACATTTATGATCTTACCTCATGGACACGGACTAATTTTTTTTAGCTGAATATTATTCTAAACCTAAATAATTAAAATACATCATTAGGTTTAAAAAATAGTTCAGAAACCATTTAATGCAATAAAATAATCAAAAACTAAACATTGATAATTAAAAAACGTAAAAAATATGCAAATAATACATTTATTGCATAGGTACATTTTTTACAAAAAATACTTAATAATTACATAAAATTTATTATATTTTGCCAAAAACAATTTTTTTTTAATTATTAAAATTTGTTATTTAATTGTTTATCAAATGAATGTAGAATAAGATTGAACAAAAAATAGTAAATGTAGACTAATTTAACAGTTAACAAGTTTAGTTAATAAAAAGCAATCTAGAAATAAAGACAAACATTTAGAAAGTTTAATAAACTTAAGCTAATTTTTATTTTCCAATTTTATTAATTTTTGCTTAGTCAACACAACAAAAACAAAACAATCTAGAAATATAAATCAATTTTATAGTTAAAGAATATAATAACAGAACAAATGTAAGTCAATTTTTAGTTACGGATTTTTAATTACTTCAAAATATTACAACCCTCTCATAAAACCAGTGTGCGCCTAACTTGAGATAAGACAATTTGAAGAACATTTTTTGGTGTATCTTAGCTCAATAACATTTTTTCTTTAACTGAATATTATTTTAAAGCCATTATGACAAACTACAGATAGTATCAATAAATGCAGAATCTAATCAAATAAATCTAAGCCAATTTTTAGTTTCAAATTTTTTGCCGAATTATGTCAATGTGACAAATTTGAAATAATTGAGAATTATAAGTAAAAAATAAAATCAATAATAACGCAACTACTCAGTACCGAATTTAAGGGTTTACCACCTGGAAGAAGTCTAAAACCTAATAGATTAAATGTTTTTGTTATTTTTTTTTGTAGAATAAAATAAAAACTGAAATCTATGTTTTTATAATAATATATAATTAAATTTTGTTTTGCTATAAGAAAATTGTTTAACTAAAATAATGTATGGCGGTGTTATAATTTTATTTTATTTTATTTTTAAATATGGATATGTATAAACAAATTATACATGTAATGTAAAAGATAAAATAATTGCAATGCTAATTATTAATTATATCGTTTTAACGTAGTCCACATAGTCCAAAAGATTATAATATAAAAATAAAACCACAATAACTCAGTTGAGTAAAACACCTATCTTAGTGCATAATGCCACCAAAATGTCAAGTTAATGCAAATAAATGCTTCTTATCATTAAGAATTTAAAAAAATAAACACATAAAAATGTAATTGTTGTGTTCATAATTTTAATCATTCTGTTTTAGTAGTGTTCTGATTATTTAATTTTAATTTTATAAAATACAAGTGAACGCATTAATAATACTTTCATAAAATAATTAGAATTAAAACACATCTTAAAATTTGAACGCGTACAAAGTTGTGTCCAGATATGAAACAAACTTACAAAATTACAACAAAAATAAAGAATATTTGTAATGTGTTGTTGTACTTATAAAACATACTATCGTATTAAATATAGTTTTCAAAAATATTATTTATTCAAAACTGCTTCCTTTTCTAAATTTTATTTGAAGAAGACTATTCAAATTGTCGCTTATTTGCAATTGATCTTTCTCTAAGTGATTCTTAAATATTAACTAAAGAACTAAAACAAAAATTCAACAACAATATAGAGACTGTATTAATCAAATATGAAATGTTGATAAGTATTTTTATCTTTTAACCGTAGTTACTAAATACTCACAAAGTTTGATCCAGGTAATTGTTATAATTTTGTTTATTTATTAAAGTTTATAGAGTTTTAGCAGATAAACTAAAAAAAAATATTAAATACTTTGTTGGAGTTGTTAAAATGCCAAGAAATTAATGAGCAGTAGTGCTGGTAGCAGTTAAAGTTAATTTTAGAACTAAAAAACTTGTCTTGTAAGCACTTTAGATGTAACTATGTAGTATTTTCTCTTTTTCAAACGGAGAATAATATTATATTAAGCCTAACGGCGTAGACAAAACGTGATTTTGTTGCTGTAAAAGTTTGCGTTGCATTTGCAATAGGTCTTTGTATAAATAATGGTATTTTTGTCAAAATTGGCAAAATGACTCTTAACTAATAAAAATTCTGTAGCGGTTTTTTTAACTAAAGATATGCTTTATTTGGCCATTTTTTAGAGCGATGTGGTTTGTCAGTAATCGGTCAATGCTTACAGCAGATGTTTGGCTTTTTCTATAATACAAAAACTAAAATATTTTTTATTATTTTATAAGTAAAGACAAATTTAACCGTTTATGCTAATTTTTACTTATAGTCTCTTATTCCCTAACTTTGTTATTTTAGTTCAGTTAATCAATACAAAATTGAACACAATTCAAGTTGTGTCTTAGCTCTTTAAGCATAAGATAAATTACTTTTTTAGCTGATTCTTCTAATCTTATACAATTTCAAAAGTATTTAAAAAATATACAAAACTTTTTATAATTTTTATTTACCTACTTTATTATTTCCTAGAACTGTAAAAAAAACAGTCTAGAAAAGAAAACAAATTTAACATTTGTATACGATATCAATGAATTACGTAAAATTTATCAATCAATCTTATTTTTCTAAAATACCTTCTCCTTTTGCCAGTTCAGCAATCTTTGCATTAAAACTAGGTTGAAGGGTAGACCATAGAACAGAGACGCTGCAAATAAAAAATAATATTATTATTTCTGATATAGTACATAGTAAATGTGTTTTATTTATTTTAAAATAAACTATCACATAGTAACGGCCACAGCCATTCAACTAATATTATTTTATTAAAAATAAAATAAGATACATTTTGGTGCATGCGCCGGGCAGTTTAAATAAAATTACGAATTATAAGATGTAAAATTTTTAATTAATTAATTTTTAATTGTGCCACATAATAACAATTAACAATCAAATAATTCTTTATTAATCTTGTAGAAATTATTTATATTTAACATTTTTATTTATAAATAAACTCTCCAAGTACTCCAGCTAAATTTATTTCTTCTGTTCAACTAGTCTGTATTACACTGACAATAATTATATCTTGAATTATATATATATATATATATATATATAAATATTTAAAACTTAAAAGTCTGTAAAATGCACAAATAATCAAATATTTTAAATATACACAAAAATTTAGTAAACTTTTTTTTTCAAATAAAACTGTATATTTTTAATTTTTATAAATTTAAAAAGTAAGGATGAGTGTTTTTGTAAAAATATTTTTTTTTATAAAATACACTATTTTTGAGTTATAACGTCGAATAAAGAACATTTATATTTCTTTTAACCAAACGGTTAAAAAGAGTAATAACATTCAAAACAATTAATAAAACAATCATTAAATCGTATGTGTACTATTTAAAAAAATAAAAAAATACAATTTTTTTTAATAAAATAAACACCTTGTATGTTTTTGCGTTTATAATTTTAAATTTTATCTTAGAATTAATTTTAAAACAAATTTTAAAATTATACAGGGTGTTTATTTTATTATAAAATTATTAGTTTTTTTAAATAGAACATTCTGTACATTTTTACATTTTTAAATGATTTAATGATTATTTTGTTAATAATTTATAATGTTTTTGCTTTTTTAACCGTTTGGTTAATATAAATGTGTAAGTTTGTAGTTTATTATTTGAAATTCAAGAGTTTGAGTTATAACTCAAACTCTTAAATTTCAAATAATATATATAACTCAAAAATGGTGCATTTTATAAAAAAAAAATTACAAAAAGTACTCAGAATTAGTTTTAATCAAAAATGTAAAAAATTAAAAGATAATCAATTAAAAAAAAAGTCTACAATAAAATGAACTCCATGTGTATTAAAAATATTAATATAAATTAGTTTGTTTAAAATCCAAAAAACTTTTTTTTAAACTTTTTTTAAAATTTTTAAGGGTTAGAAAATTATTTAGGTATTTTGGTAATTTTGACTAACCCTGTATATATAATTTAACAAAAAAATATCGTCAGTGTTATACAAGCAATAGAAGCAAATTTCTTTTTTTTAATTATTATCTATTGATTTTTCTAGACCAACTCTTGTTCTCTTTTGACCCCAGTGCTTATCTCACAAGATTAAACCCCAAACAAGATTAAACACAAAAAGCTAAATCTAACTTTTGAAGACTGGTGACCTGTCCCAAGACCATAATACTGTGTATTACAAAATTTATTTTTTACTTACTTTCCTACTCATGTTATTCTTTTTTCTATTATCTCTACCTACAACAACCCGCCAATAGATACAAAATTAAAAATAAAACTAATCTTAAAAATTTGTATTTAAAAAACAAAAGTGAGAATTTACTCTCAAGATGTAGACGTCTTAATATCGTTACCACTAAGAACACATACAACTATCTTTCAAATAGCGATAACCAAAATAGCCTATGTAGCGATGGAAATAGTAACCTAAAAAATATCTGGTAAAAAACGTGCAAATTCTAACAGCAAATGCTATAAAAAAAACCATAGTGCTTTTACATTGGCAGCTTGCTTAAATAACATTGAGATGTGTTAGGTAAAAAAAAATTTCAAAACAATAGAAAACGTTAAAGCTAATTGATTAACCCGCAAAAGATCATCTCTTAAAATTTGTGAACCCAAATCTTAGACCGCACTACCACTAAAAAACCCGAACTCCACATTAAAAAGAAATACTCACAATGCTATTAAAACATGATGTATAACAACACATGACCCGAAAAAACCTGCAACCCATAACAACAATCTTGACAGGACACGGATACTCAATTAAAAAAACCACATGCATTCTATGAGCATTGTAGACAGCCCGATATGCAAAAACTGAAACAGAAGACAAAACAATCAAACACGTACTATATAGCTCGGCGTTCTCTTACGTTTATATTAGGAAATTGCTGGATTGACATGATTAGCATAAAGAAAACTTATCTAAAAAATGTTTTAGCATACATTAACCGCAAGTTGGCTGTGCGTTGAAACGGATGAGTAAG
This sequence comes from Tachinus rufipes, assembly GCA_963932245.1. Taxonomy (NCBI): domain Eukaryota; kingdom Metazoa; phylum Arthropoda; class Insecta; order Coleoptera; family Staphylinidae; genus Tachinus; species Tachinus rufipes. The sequence goes on along the minus strand of OZ010745.1, from coordinate 40,808,845 downwards.
ATTTACCACTGGAAACGATACAAAGGGCTTAATAAAACCTAAATAATTTGTTTCCAAAATGGTTTAAAGTTAATTTATGTAGTATTTGCGGTCTAAAAAAATTTAAACCCTGTTTAAGAGCATCTTGAAAATTCAGATTGCTTTAATCTAGTAAAGTCTAATTATTATATCAAATTCTATTATACATAGAAAAAACCTTAACAATTACCGTTAGCAAATTTTAACCGTTAATTTATTACTTATGGCGTTAAATTTTTTTATCTTATTACTACCCAACCTGAACTGCGTCTCATTTATCATTATTCTAAGATAAACGTAGTAAAAATAAAACATTTTTTAATCATTTTGATTTTGTTACTTATATTTAGAATGTTCACACATTACAGCAAAAAATCTTACAAAAACTATTCAGAATATTATCAAAAAAATTGTTCCATTCTCTGTTAATAAACGAACACAAAAGTACTTGTACTTAATCCAGACAAAGCAGGCAGTTAATAAAAAGCAAACAGTTTTTAATACATTAGTAATAGCTTTCAACAAACTAATTAGAAATATAAAAAAAACTCGTAAACATTGTAACAAAATCTAATACATTCTAAAAAATAAGATTGACAGAAACAAAGCTAATAAATTGTTTTAGCTTTTCATAAATAACAAAAATGTTTACAAAACAATCAAATCTAACTTTACTATATTAAAATTGTTTATTGTTATACTTATAATGCTGTCTAGTAAAAAAGTAATAAGTCAAATTTATGTTAAGCTTGTTAAAAGTCATCTTTTTAAATTAAATACTAGAAAATACAAATAAATTAGCTCTTATTATGACCACCAAAATATTTGCTTCATCATACAAAAACATTTTTAAATTGTTAAAAAAATTATGTTATACCTAAAAAAGGAGATAAGTTGGATTCTTCAAATTATTAAAAAAATACATTACTGTCCAATCTGACAAAAAAAAAATTAATTCAGATTCAGATTTTATGAGCAAAATAACATAACTTTATATTTAGGTTTTTTGATTTAATAGTTTAACAACAGATCTTCTAAAATATGTTTATGACAAATGAAATTCTACTTTAAACAAACATAAAGAATATCTTGACATTGACATTAAAGTAAACAACAAATCTATGTTTAAATCTTCTTAAATTTGTCTTCTAGTAGTTACAATCTCATAAAATTTGGAACAATTATATTGTTAGTATAACTTTCAAAGTATTTAAAAAACTAAAACATATTTATGCATATTGTTTAATCAAAATGCAAGACTTATTGCCATCTAATCAAACATTTACTTGTAATACAAAAAATCACTGACAGTTCACATACGTAAAACCAAAACTTAAATACTCAAATTTAATGTTTACATACTGCTTAAATCTAGTCTTTAATGTGATAGTTTTAGCAAGTGTAATTTTACTTGTTAAAATTGAAAAGTATTTTTATGTTGATGTGACATATTAAAGTAATTACTAAATATTATTTTTTAAATAAAAAAAAAATGCCCGTACTGTAAATATGATATTAAACCTTTTCATTTTGACATTATTTCATGTACACACAATATGCACTGTTTTTACTGTATTTTACGCTTAACAGTAAAAATTCTTATTTTATTTATTATATATGCAAGTAAAAACTGTATGAATAAATTCTATTTAATTCACAACCATTTCTAAAAATAAAACATAAACTTGAAACACTTTGCAATTAAATTCTATATATTAAAGTTTAAACAACACAAATCAATAACAATTGAAGAAGACATCAAGTAAATTATAACCAAAATGATAGTAAACCCAATAATTGAATTAATAAACTACAATAAAAATAAAAATAACAAATTAAGAAAATGATAAGTAAAAAGTGTTTTTTAATTTTAATAAAAAAACTAAATTATTTGTACTTCTTATTATTTTATGTCGTTTAAAGTTTAATGCAGGCAACAAGTCTATATATATGGTCTACAATAATGTTAAAAGCTTTGTTAAAAAATCTTGTTTTACGTTTGGTATTGCGTTAAATAAATTAATAAATATTTGAAATATAACTGAAATTGTTAGTAATTTTTAATCAAATTATATATGTACATATATACATATATTATTTTAATATATTTATACAAAAAAGATACTTTATTACGTTGTATCTAAAAAAAATATAAGTAATTTATAAACAGATTTAATAAGATTGTAATTTTTCTACATAAATTATTTTAACCAAAATTTTTCAATAAAAGTAACAATTACAAATAATTGCCAAAAGTTCTTATTTTTAAGTAAATAAAGATAATTAGACAATTTACTTTAATATACTTAATATAAACTTAACTGTAGCTAAAAAATAATAAATCAACTTTACACATAAAAAACAGAATTAAAATAAAAACAGATTTATTATAAAATTTAAAAACTTAACCTGTTCTTATATCCTTTTAACGCATTGTGTCATTATGGAGGTAAAATAATTGCTCAGTTAACAACTTCCACTTGCCGCCACTTGTACCGTTTTTACCAATTAAATGTACGACCGAATCTGATGAACTGGGCAAAACGCTGCAGTTTTTTACTTAAATAGATTTTAGGGAAGTGGGGATTTGAAAGTGAACAAGATCCCCGCTTCTTACAAGCATACGCAGCGATTGGATAAAAAAGTGGCAAGATTTTTATTTCGTTTCCTCCTACTGCTTTGCTTACTCATAGTTGATAAATAAGCGGGGGTTAGAATATTAGCAAGAAATCTAAATTGTTAATGATTATTATAAATTTTACACAACATTTTATTAAAATTATAAAAAAATTAAGTTTTAACTTTGACACAATAAACAATAAATATGCAGATATACAATTTTGAGTGTTTTTGTTGTCTCTAAGAAAACATTTAATTCTGTGCTTAAAGCTTGTTTTTTTGTTTTAAGATTGCAAGTTGTATTTTTTTTATAATTAACTTTAAATAAGTTATTTTGTAAATGCTCTTAGTTAATCTAATTAATAGTTTAATCTGCAGAATATTAATTAAATTTTAAACACGTTTTATTGAAATAAATTAAAACTAACGCAATACACAAAAGATAAACTAAAAAATGCATAAAAAGCTTAAAATTCTTTCGTGTCACTCATATAAATTTCAGAAAATGTCAAAGAACATAGTACATTAATTTTATTATATTTAATGCCGTAGTAACCCTCAATGCTGGTTATATTATATATAATTGTTTCAGATTTATTCTTAAGCATATAATTTAGCAATAGATATTATAAATAAATATTATTTAAATATTATTATTGATTTTTGGGGACAGCTTAGAAGTCTACTGGTGTCGAGTTTAGTATTTAAGATGTTCTGTAGTGCTAACTTTTTACTTTGTAGTTTATGTATCAGCTTTGGGCTCTATTGCATATGTGAGTATGGGTTAAATAATGGTTGTTTATAAGTATTTATTACTTTATATTATGTTTTGCATACTTTTTGTTATCGTTACTGCTTTTGTAAAATAAATTTTATAGGTTTGTGATTTACTGCCAGTTACCATCTGGGTTCTGTAGAAATTACTAGCAAATTTGTTTTCTTTATTGATATTTGTATGCTAAGTTCTTGAGCAGATGTTTCGAATGTGTAGTAGTTGTTGCAGATTGTCTTAATTTGTTGCTACATTGACTGCATCGTTGGCGTAGTATAGGATATTGAATTTATTCGAACCTATTTTGTATTCTGCTTATGCTGTATTTTATTTCTGCAATATATGCGTCTATTAGTACATTAAAAATTGTTAAAATGTTCTCTTATTTTAGCACGGATTTTTTTTTTAATTTTGCATATTTACACTTTGTTTAATTGTTATTTGGTTGTTAGTGTTTATATGTTGTATGATGGCTATAGTATTAGAGTTCACTTCTATTCGGATTTGTATTGTTATATGTTGCTGCGTTTAATTCTGTCAAATGTTTTTTTTAAGTTCATAAAACACATGTATGCAATTTTTTTTTTTTTTTTTTAATTTGCTTTAGAAAGAAACTTTGTTGGTCTTTGCTTATTCTTTTGGTTGTTATTTTTTTTTTAATAATAGTTTGGTAAAATGTAATTTTTGTATTAAAGTAGATTAGTAAGTGTAAAACAACCTCTACAAAACCAATGCTGTTCATTTACAAAAATATTTTTGCACATCCAATGTGTTTGCTCAGTTATGATTTGATTAAATAATTTAAGGTTAGCAAATTAAATGCAAACGTCACTATAGTTTTTAGTATTTTTTTTAGCACTAGATTTATCAAATTTATGCTAAAGCTTAACATAACTATCCTTATCTAAAAAAATTTAGTTTTATTTAATAAAGCGTCAAAAAGTAATGTTAAGATTTGTAAATTGAATAAGTACAATTCTTTAGGAACATAGAAAAAATACCGTCAGGTCTAGATTTAAATTTATTTATAAATTAGTCACTTTGGCAATTACCAGTCAAAAGTTCAGTAATTAATTAATGGTGAAAATCCTATAACATTACGTTCAGATCCAACTAAGAAAATTCAAAATCAAATTTATATCTCTTCTTTCCATTAGTAAACTTTTATTTCTTTTTCAAAATAATTTAACTGTAATTCGTAGCAATCTATTAGCACCAAAACTAGCCTTATAAAATACCACAAACCAGATGCTCCAATGCGCCCGGTAGTATTTATATTTTAACAGTCCTACTTATAAATTAGAAATTAAATTAAATTAATTAATAAAAAATTATTCACATTTTTTTTTAAATTTTAGTGTTGTTAATTTGTTAGAACTTGCCAACAATATAAAAAATTAAAAAATTTAGGTTTAGGATATGTGCCTAACTTTACGCTTATTTATAGTTTTTTTACTATTAGCATTCATGTGTGTAGTAAAGTGAGTTTTGAGTTTTGTGAATCAAATTCAAATATAAATACAATGAAAATTAAGAAAAAGAGGCAAACAGGCAAACTTCAACAATAATGAGAAATTGATATTGTTATCGATTGTTAACAATTTCAAACACATCCTTGAGTGCAAAAAATCAGATGCAACAACATGGGCTAATAAAAATGCATGTTAGAAGAAAATAACTGTACTCTTTAATTAAAAAAAAAATGATAATTAAAAAAAAGATTCTACGTAAAAGTGAAGCTGAAGAACTAATGCATATTTTAAAAACTAATGGAGGAGTAGATAGTATTAAAAAAGATCCAATGAACGATCTAATTTTGTCAATCGTTAACAAGAAAACAGTTAAAGGATTAACAAATATTTATGGTGGAGATAGTAAAATGGTTAGAATTGTAGATGATGATATTGGAATTGTAGAAGACAGTAACAATGTAGATAATAACAATTTATATGTAAGTATAAAAACAGTTACATCAACATGGTTATATAATTTAATTTTTATTTATTTTTAGACAATTACTTTACTGGAAGATTCCGTATCCTGCAAAATTGATACCCGTTATGATAATGTAAGTATGAACATAACAAAATACTTATATGTGTTTATACTAATATTATATATTATTATGTTATAACTTTTATTTAAGGATATCATAACTTTTCAACATCTGGATACATTTGAAACAACTTTGCAAGTTCAGGAAAAATCAGATGTAAATTTTAAAACAACTATACAAATGTATTTTATAACATATTTTCTTTTAGATTGTTTCTTTGCTGATCTTTTTACACCTATCAGTAAGCAATTATGTAACGTTAGGGGCAATGGAAGAATAAGTCAAAGTTTGATGTCAAGGCGTCGTCCTTCTGTGTCTGCACTCCTATCCAGCTATTTGACTAAGATTATTCTGATTTAGCAGTGCACTTTAAATTTGGCTGGACACGTTTTTTCTTTTATTTATAGCATGATCAACTTGTAAACAAAGTTTCAGCTTTTGCGGTATGAGTTATTTTTAATTATTATTTTACGTGTGTGGGAAGCTGCCGCAGCTACACCTCCCGGAGGTTTATTAGCTGGAGGTCCATTTACTTACCAGTAATACCAAACAAAGCTTAGATAAAACTTTCAGCTTTCCTGAAATGACTAACTCTAAACGGTCGCTGGCTCCCGGACTAAATGCAATAGCATGTGTTACACGTTTTATCACTCTGCATGCAGTTTACACGTGCATATCTGCAAAATCAACAATGCTAAGGAGGTCACTTTCTGTAGCATAATATTGCAGGCAGGGTAATATCTGGTTAAAAGATGGCAACAATTGATTGCTATAAAAAAGATCAGCTAATGAGGTATTTTTAACATAAATTACAATCAAGATCATGAAGAGAATTAAAATTATCTGCTCTTTCATAAATTTAGAACACCATATTCAATTAATTCTATTGCAGCCAAATTTGAATCATCATCAGAATAAATTTAAAATATATTTCTTCAATTTGATGAACTGACATTTTATAGGTTATGTTTGTGTACACCTTTAGCCTTACAATTCTGAGGCTTAACTTGGGTAATACTTAAGTATTACATTGTATGCCGTGCAAACCGTTTAAAACTTTAAGGTTCACTTAAGTGGAACTCAATAGTTAAGCCAAGATAAGTGGACGCGGTGCAACCAGACACTTTTCTAATTTACATTAATAGTATTCATCCCAGTCATAAATTAAAACAAAAGTTAAAGAACATTACCGCTCTTTTATATTACGCCATTCAAAAAGTAATTTTGCAAATCATATTCTAGAAAATAGTCACATATTCCCAGATATTGATAAACTTAAAATTATTCACAACTGCTCTAAAGGCAAAAAAATAAATATGTTAGAAGCTCTTGAAATTACTAAATTAAAAAATAATCCTTTTGTAAACTTGCTTAATGATCAAACCGACCTGTATAAATTTCTTTTGTTTTAAATAATTAAATCTTTTCTTTTTTTGCAGAATGTTCTTTTGTCTTATTCATTTATCTTTTTTCTACCTGCTTAATCTGTTTTGTATAATAATTTTAATCATAATACTTTCAATGTAATTTTTCACCTCCCTGTACATTATGTTTTACTGTTATATATATGCTTTGTAAATTTTTTATTTATATTCATATTTGTTTGTATTACCGGCTGATGATGGCCTTGTAGAAAGTTGAAATATGTTACGGTATTAAATATATTTGTGATATAGTTCATAGTAAATGTGTTTTATTTATCTTAAAATAAACTATCACATAGTAACGGCCATCACTATTCACAATAATTAAAATAAAAACACAAAAATACATTAATACAGAAATATAATTACAAAACAATAATAAAAACTTTACATAATATTATTATCATACATACAGAATTAACTTGTATTTTGACCTAAATAATAATAAACTATGTTGGCTTATATTCAGAGAGTTATAGCATTTGACGACGTTATATGAAAAAGATCTTTTAAATAGTATACTTAAAAGTCTTCTTCTAACAGTAGACTTAAATGTAAGTTTTCAAAACAGGTATGGAAGAGTTTTATTATTAATGACTTTGTAATAGAAACAACCCGAGTGTAGCTTTGCGATTTGTAATAGATAACTGTTTGATTTCTTTTAATTTATAAAAAAATTTCTGTCTTCTTCTTATGCCAAGAAATAATCTTAAGCAAGAATTCTGTATTTTTTGAATTTGACAAACATCAGTTTAATCAATGGCTGCATCATAGACAATATCACAAAAATTTAAATTAGACAAAACAAGTAATCACACAAATTAGTTTTAACGATTTTGTTCATAAAATGACAATTTGTAAAAAATTGCTTTAGTGCACAATATGCTTTTTTATTAAAATATAAGTCTTTTTAAATCGGAGATTACTATTAATTAAAATACTAAGGTTATTGGCCAAACCTGTAAATTTTAACAACTTATTACTTGTTTTAATTTTCATTTGTGCTTTAACCAAGGTTTTAAAATGATTAGTTCAAAAATTATTGCCGTTGATTTAGATGCATTGATTTGTAATGAGTGAAACTCTGAATATTTTATTAATTTTTGTATAATGTCGTTGATTATAACTTGAGCGCGCCGCAAATCTTTTACGTCAAAAGAAATATACAATTGTGTGTCGTCAGCGTATAAGTGGTACTTACAATTATAAACTACCTTTTGCAAATCACTTGTGTAAATATCGTAGAATAAAAAAAACTAAGATTAGATTCCTGCGGTACACCTAACCATTACATCTACTGAGGATGGTAAAATTTATGTTATTTAAACAAACTGTTTGATTACGATCTTTTAGATATGACATTATTAAATTATTTGCTGTTGAGTCAAGACCAATAAAGTCTAAAATTGATTTTAAAAGTGTATGACAAATTTTATCAAAAGCCTTGCAGTAGTCCAGTAAAATTAAACTGTTACTTTTTTTCATTGGTTGCCCTAATTATGTCATCTACCACATGAGCAGCATGCAAAGCAGCTGTAATCTGGCTTAATTTTAAATTGGAATTTGAATTTGATTAAAAAGTCTTGTTTAGAATTGTTATTGTAATAATTTAAAATAGTCAGTTTTGGTTAATTGCTTGTGTAGCTTTCAAAGTGTTGGTTTATAGAGTTTACATCCATTAAATGTTTTAGTATTAAAAAAAGGTTTTTATTACATATATCAAGCTGTTCCAACATTTAAACTTTAAGTAAGCTTTCTATTCTACACTAATAGCTTTTGTTGTTAAATTTTTTATTTTTTTATAGAAATTAAAATGTTCAGTAACTTTAATTTGTTTAAAACGTTTAAGAGTCTTATCTTTAATTTTCATCATTTCTTTGATGTTATAAGCTAGCCATGGAACAAGACGTTTTGATGTATTCAAGAGAGCATAATTATTGAATAAAGTAATTATGTTATTATGAAAAAAGTTTACCTGTTTGTCAACACTGTTTAAATCATATATATAAAACTATGGAATTTGATAAAAATCATATATAAAATCTTTATACTTAAAATGTTTATAATTGCGCGATTTGATAAGTTGAGCTTAAATTTTATTTGAATTCATTACTAACAAACTAGATCAGGTAACCTTTTTAACTCCTAATTTAATTAAAGTTTTATAACAATCAAATTCAAAAGTGTAGCGGTTTTTTCAGTAATTCTTGTAGCTTTAGTAATAATCTAGTTCAAGCATAATGAACTTACAAAAAATTAAACTCACGAGAGATTTTGTTATATGATTTTAACATATCGATGTTAAAACGTTCCAAACATACTAAAAAGTTGTAATTTAAATTGTAATTATATACGGCATTTTCAAAGCTATTTAAAAATTCTTGAAAATTACTTATATGTGGCCTATTAACTACTCCTACGCATACAATAATTCTATAATAAATAGCGACAACTCTGAATATACCACATCAAAGTCATAAAAATCAAATTGTTTCAACATTGCAATCACATAGAGTAATAGCATTTAACAATAGAAACAATAGGTTTTGATATTATGTGGATTGTTTTTTAATTAAGTTTGTGCTAATGCATTCAAGGTCTACTAGCTTTTTGTTTTTTAATTTGAGTAATTCATAATTTCAATTTTGGTAACCAGTTTAGCAAAAAATGAAAAAGTAGTTAAATTTTATATTTTTTAAACAGTTTGCAATACTATTTGAATAGATATATATATATATATACAATGTTATTACAACTTTCATTGTTTAACAGGTATAAAAATATTTTGGTCGTTGTGTAGGATACCTTATTTTGATTTATGATTACATCTAAAACATTAGTAATTATAATATTTATTAAATAATGATATGATATTGCATCGTTTATTACTTGTATTCAATTAATCACATAAACTTGTTACGTAAACTATAAATATAAGTAATAAGACGTCTATTATTTTGCTAGGTTTAACAAAGTGTATATTAAAAAAATTTCATAATATTATAATGTTTTGTAGACATTGGTAGCAATTTATACAGCCCGATCAAAAATACATCTATGTTTCTGGAGTTCTATAGAAAAATATTATTACAAATATATTAATTTTAATTACAGCACACTCAAAATCTTCAGCTATACATAAACTATTAATATTTAACACATTTTCATACTGAATTTTATTTGTCTTTTTTTTCATTAGTTCATATTATATGAAAAATATTAAATATACAGTTTTCACATAAAACATCTTAAATGATACTTAAAATATAATTAATAAAACGTAATAATTGCATAGCAACTATGATGTAAAATAACAACTAAGAAATAACAGTATCGTTTTATCGCCCGGATGTTTATATTATTGAAACTTTACACTTGATTGTGTGAGAAGTAAGCACATATTTGTTTTATCAAATTGTTATTGCATTCATAGCAGTGACTAACAAAACTATTGGAATTTTTGAATAAACATACGCATTAATTAGTTTGATTAATCAGCTAGTTTTTAAATTACATAAATATTTCACATTAGTAATTCTAATGCATCACAAGCAACTTAAAATAGTAATTGACATTTATTAGTAAAAATATTTTAAGTTAAGTATAAATTATTATTTTACATAATATATACATATACATAATGCACTACAACGTAAAATATTTTTAGAATAAAGATAGTTAATACATATTTTGAAAAATAATGGGGTAATAAGTACAACATAAATCTAAAAATTCACTTTTACTGTTAGGTGAAGAGATTATATATAATTTATAAATATATTATATACAATTTATAAAACCAAATAAGATTGCAATTACATGATTGTCATTGCAAATTACTCAAATTCCTAAGTCATTATTTATTCAAGTAGCAACTGGTAAAGTTTTAATTATCTAACAAAATAAGTATATGTTATAAAAAATCACACTGAATATGTAAAATAAATTCTTAAATATAATTGTCACAAAAAAATGATCAACAGTATCATAAATAGATTATATTGATGTACATTTAAATCTTGTTTAAGTCTTAATTAACTCTTCTTTGCATTTTTGGTACAAAGACAACTTGTTGAGGGTCTCGGCCTATGCTATCCTTCTCTGGGCTATCGTATTTTTGTTCAATTTTTAATTTTAACTTTGCAAAAGTTTTTCATTACGTCGTCCTTTCACTTTTTTTACTGTCCGCTGCTCCTCTCATCTGCAGACATTCAGTTTGTTGATTGCTTGAATATCTTGCTCTATTTTATCCTTATAACGTGCCAAAGCCATTTTATCCGCTAAGCTTTTGTAAACTGCACTACATTTTTACTTTCAATAATTGGTCTAGCTTGTAGATCATTTTGACTTTCCACTATTGTTCTCTTGTTTGGGTCTAAATAATATTTTTATTTTTATCTTTTTAGCGTTAACTAGGTTATTGGCTAATATAAAATAATATTAATTTAATATAAACAACACAACCATTAAATTGTTCAAAATTAATAATTAAATACTAAAACTAAGTCATTAACATTGGCAAATACTCGAACATGTTTGTGAGTTAAAGTAAAGCAAGAATACATATTATAACAAAACCTACACATTTCTTAAGGAATCCGGACTGTTTGAGAGAACGGCTTCTACATATATTATTTTCAAGCCTCAGACTGTAGCGATAACTATGTTGTAGAGATTTTATTTGTTCTGTTATTCTTTTATTATTTTAGTAACAAAGTATGTTTTTAGATCATCAGGTCTTATATAAATGCTGTGTCTGTAATACGCATTAGCTGCCTGCCAAGCGGCAGCATCATGCCAACTTGTTGACATTGATGACCACATGACTCGGTGTCTAAATAAAAATAAATGTTTTTTTAGACAGGGCCAAAACGATAACAGAAGTGTGAGCTAGTTGTACTAACAGAAAAACGTTTTGAGGTTTGACATGTCCTAGTATTGTAAGGCTTGATAGATTGCGTAAACTTTGGCAATCTATACGCAGCTGACTTGTAAAAGAACCAGAAGTTAACGGCATCTTTAGTCGTAAACGCACCGTTTTTGAGCCGTCGGTGTAAATCCGCAAAGAATCCTGATAATGTTGTAAAACTTGACCTTGTAAAAATCAGGACACGTCTTGTTTTAATTTATTAAAGTTACTTCTAGACAGGTTTGCATCTTGTTAAATGCCAAAGTGGGATTTTTACAAAACCAACTTTAAATACTTTTAAAAGGTTTAAATTGAGACAATCAATAAGTTGCTTTGCACAGATACATATTGACCTGCTGTTGTATTTCCGCTGTTGTGCTTGGTTTGCATTAACAAATTGCCAGTTTAAGTAGTTTTTCTTGGTTGCCGCTGCGTATGTAATTACAAAGCAGTTTTTGCAGTCTTTTAATTAAAGCACACTCAATGCAGTAGAGGTTAATTGCTGAGCTTATACGGTAGGTCCTTGTGACATACCTTATGCCTGCATTATGCACAGCGTCTAAAACTTTTAGTCTTAGTTTGCGTCTAGATGAATAAACTGCGCAGACGTAATTATCTCTAGACAAAACCAAGGCGTTACACAGGTGCTTTTTATTACATCGAAAAAATGTCTGCAAAACAGAGAATTTCAACGCAGTTAATTTTTGTACTCTGCAGATTAAAGACAATATCACATTGAGGTTTTCAAAAACGGCAAAATTAAATGCAATTTTTTGTTGTAAAAAAGTAAAAACCTTTTAATACCGCGTTTCTGATTACCGCATCCACGATGAATTGCAAATATCGCGTTATAGCTGGAATAGAATCTCCCGTTATGTAAATTGCCAGATTGTCAACGTATAAACGTTTTTTGACAAAAATATTAACGATCGATGTAAGTTGTTGAACGCAAGAACAAGTAGCGTTACAGTGTATAAAAAAATAGGCTACATCTGCAGTTTTTCTAAAGTTTTGTATCTCCAAGTCATGTCGTATACTTTTTTCAAGTCAAAAAATGCCGCAGCTAAGAATTTTCTTTCTAGAAAAGCATTGCAAACGTTGTTCTTGAGTTGGATCAGTTGATCAAACGTTGAGTAGAATTTACAAAAGCCTACAAATCCAAAGATTTTAAAATCTACACCGTTTTTACTTTCTTTCATATTTTACCAACCGAAGTGGCTTGTGATATTGTAAAGACATAGTTTTTCCAAATTTTAGTTTGATTTTCAAATTTTTTTTGCGACAACGGCAGTTTCTTAAAAATAACTATATTTTCAAACAAGGAAATTTTTCTGAATTTGTTCAAAACGCAATTTTTTTTTTCTATCGTTACCTTGATTTTATTATTTTACCAAAAAACTGTTGGGCTAACCTCTATTTTTTTAAACAACTTTTTTATTGCTTGTATAACACATTGAGTAAATTTGTTTACGACAGACTCAAAGTTTGCGCTCTCCAATAAAGTTGGCGTTGAACGCTGATCTTAATTGTAATCAGCAAATGAATACTGCCGTAAAGATTGTTGAAAGCTTTCTATTAAAGACGTAGAAGTTAATTTACTGGGATAAAAAACGTATAACTTTTTGTCTTGAAAAAAACTGCATCGTTTTTGTTTAAAAAAAACTTTCAATCAGACAACCCCGCGGATCTTTCTTTTAAAAACTCTACAGAAGACCAAGGGCGTTAAAACCACTTTACAAAAAAAAATTAAAGAATTGTTGCACCAAATCTTCTATATTTTTTAAAGTCCAGTCAAACTGAAAGGTATTGGTGAAGACAGTTGTTTTGCCATAGCTTTAAGTCTATTTTTTTAAATGGAAAGTTTCTCATAAAAAAATAAGAATTCTGCTTTTAGCTCTGTGGTCTGGTATACTGTTATTTCTGATGCCAGTATAACCTATAAAATTAAAAATTTTATAAAATAAGTTTTGTAAAAACACACAGAAAATCATGCGTTTTACCAGAAACATCTTCAGTTCTCAGTAGTGGTGTTTGCAACTATTGCATTATTAAATTTAATGTTATTTTATAAGAATAAAGTAAAATAAATAACACAAATAACACCAAAAATAAAAAAGTCTTTAGTGTCTTAACAAATATTGTTTGATGTATAAATAAAATTTAAGGTTAATATCACAAATGACACCCAAGTTGTAAAATACTCCGATGCAAAAACAATACAACAAGTAAACATTAAAATAAATTGGCAACAGTAAACTTGTAAGTAATTTAAATGTTGGTAAGTAAACTAAATAATAAATTACCTTTTATTATCTGATGGAGCAAAACAAACTACCCTTTTTGTTCAGGTTCTTTTTTCAATAATTTTGTTTAGGGTTATTAATTTACTATTTGATTGGTCAATGCGGCATCTTCTGTACTTTGAGAGTTTAAATCTTTTTTTATGCAATTTTCTAAAGTTTTGACATTAGATAATATTTGTTGCAAAACAGTTACCTTAATGCCATCCATTAGATCAATTGTTAGTTGACAATCAATATGCTTATTGTTTGGCAATTTTTTTTCTTAAGATCTTGTAATAAAGCTAGAAGATTCAAACAGGTCTATGTTGTTGGTTCCTTGTGATGTAATGTGATTCCGTTTTAGCCAATTTTTTGCAAAGCAAAGTTATTTTTGGCTAAAGCCACTTTGTCGTAAGACGGGATGTCTGATAAGTGTTGAAATATTTTTTTTTTTAGTTTTATAATATGGTTACTTACTTTTTGTCAATAATTCTTTAATTGCAAATTTTGTTTTGTAAACTGAGCAGTTGCGTGGTTTAGAAAAATAATGTTTTGCAGTTTACGCAACTGATAGGATCAGCATATATCAATTCTTTGTACAGTGTTTTACTAGATATGCAGATTTATTTGTTTGTACAACGTGTTGCGGTGTGGTTAAATTTCTGTCACTTAAAACTATATATTAGTGCAGGAATATACGGTTTTGCCTAAAAAAAATGTATAGAAAAAAAAGTAAGATGTTAGTTAATAATGGTTAAGATGTAATTAATTAAAAGTGTTAAATTTTACACTGTTTCTGATATACCACGTACTTCAATCACACTTTTATTCCGTGGACTATCTAGATATTTTTAATAAAACAGTTTAAAAAATCAGGACAGTACAGAAAGCCTTCATAGTGTTAAGCAACTTGTAGGTTATCACGGACACCTACAAGTAAACTGTTTTTGACAATGATATTTTTATTTTTTTTGGTTTGCTAATAAAACTATTCAGTGCTCTAGAAATTAAGAACAAACTAACTTTTTTAAAATTGTTATCTTTTTATCTAATAAACAAAAACCGAAAGATAAGTCCAATCGTCTGTTTGTTTGTGTCTGGCAAAGTGAATTGTTTTGACTTTTATCCATTTGACAAAAAAGAAGTTTGGGGTATATTTGTTGGTTCTTCAACTATGTTTAATTTAGAATCAAACTGTGATTGGGTAGCCATATTAATTGGTACAACCCAGCTAGCTGCATCAACTTTTAAACAATTAATATTACCACTGCCAAAGCGTTGTTGTTTTTAACCTTTGCCAGATTTAATTGAGGGTACAAACTTAAGACATGTGTGTTTGAAATAAGTATAAAAAAGGTAAAGCTTTTGTTTTTAACTTACCGGTATAATAAAAAAATAGAAATATAAGGCAGATGTAGTATAAAATGATAAAAAAGGAAAGATATCCAGGAAGAGCTTTGAGTAAATTTGATTTTTTTAAAATTTATTGACCCATTTAGCATAGTTGGACTTGCCAGAAGTTTAAACTCACGCCGGCATGGCATAAGCAAAGAATACTCAAACTTTTTACTTCAACAAGGTAGTACTCACAAAAAGAATTATTTTTATTGTTTTTGTTTTGCAATCATTAATCAATTTTTGTTTATTTTCTCCAAAGTCTTTGTTTTGCAATCATATGATGGCACTAGTCTATTTTTGATTGTATACTTGTATTTTTGTTTTTCTTAATACTAGTTTTGATTTGAGTATTTTTTGTGGATATGCATTGCTTTGCTTACCGCATTTATTCTGTTTTGTATTATGTTGCTCATAGTAGCTCATGATTTATTACTAGTGATGCCGCCGGAACCGGAACCGGATCCAGATGTGGTATCCGCCAAATCCAGCTAATATTTGAAAGATTTGGTTCCGGCCGGATCTTAATAACTATCCGGTCGGATTTGGCTAGGTTAGGCCGGATTTTTTTTTTTTCAATAAATGAAACTAATAAAAATAGAATAAAAAATTATTAATAAAAAAAAAATAATAAAATATAAAAATCATAATAATGAAAATAAATATAATATAATAATACATATTAATAAATAATAATTAAAACATTATATTAATCAATTTTATCATATTATCAATAATATTAAATTCTACAATACAAAAATATTTGTGGCTTATAGACAGGGTATAGACTTAAAATGGAGCCAGATTTAGATTCTACGGAAAAATTTTGATTGATTTCACTAGTAATTTTTTTTTTTTTTTAAATTTGCGATTTTTAAACAAAAAATGCAGTAGTTAAAAAACGACAAAAAAACTAAAAAAAACGTTAAATTTTTTAAGAGTATCATATTCTCAAAAACCGATCAAAAGACTACTAATAAGATATAGAAACTAAAAAAAAAAAATTCTAAAGCAAATTTCTCAATCCACCCGGCCCTCCTGCCCCGGTCCGTTTGAAATGGAATTGCCCATGTGGGAATATTAATTTTTCTTTATGATTTGCGTTTGGTCAATTTGTTTTTTTTTTATAGACCTTGCCAGCTTAAAAAAATTGTTTTGCTGAATACGCTGGATGCCGGCGCTAATAAATATTTATTATTTTTCTATATTTTTATAGATCCGGCCTGATCCGGTTGGATCCGGTCTTGGATTCGGTTTTGGTTTATTTTGTAGGTGATGGTTCCGGTATCCGGTTCCGGCCAAAAAGTGGATTTGGCGGCATCACTATTTATTACTCTTTATAATTTTTTTTACTTCTTGATATTTATTCTGGGCTACGTGACTTTGTAATATTTTTTTATTTGTTTTTTTTGCGTATTATTTATTGTTTTTTCTATGTTTATTTGTAGTCTAAAACTATTATGTCTGCTCTTCTTTTATTTCTATCCTTACTTTTTTTAGACTAGCCTAGCCTAATATTTGTTTACTTTGTGTTATATTTTTTTTTTAATTTTCTTACTTTTTTTATGACGGATTCTGACACCAGGTTAAAAAAAGCTAGTAAAGTATATCCTTGTTTCACGCCATTTTGTTTTTAAATGTTGCCGTTTTATTATTCTGAATTTTTAACAGTGCTTTGCTTTTCTGTAGTTTAAGTTGTACAAGATTTATCAGTTAAGTTAGGGTTCCTATCAGTTTAAGTTGTTGTAATAATGATTTTATGTTCACTCTATCAAATGCTTGCTTAAAGTCAATATACAAGTTATGTACGGTTATTTTATGTTTGTAAAATTTTTTTAGCTTTTTTTTATTGCATAAATGTAATTTATTGTAAATCTATTTTTTCTAAACTCTGTCTGATAGTCTCCTAGTATTTTGTCGCTATGTTTTACGCTATACAGAATTTTGTATCTAATATTTAAAAGTTTTATGCACTGGCAGTTTATACATGTTTTTTTGCTCTTTTCATATGTATTGGGCAAATTATTTGTACCTTCAACTTTTTTGTTTTTTTTTTCTGTTAATTTCTTATATATCAACATATTTGTTCGTCTTCATAGATCCTTGTTGCCGTTTTTAATTAGTTTAGTTAGTATGGCATTGCTATTTGGTGCTTTATTGTTTTTGAGATTGTTTTTGATTTTTGAGTTTTTATAACTTTCTCATACGTGGGGCCCCTCCAGCCTGCGCTGAGTGGTTGCTCTTCTATCTCTTTTTTATGTGCTAGGCATCTAAATAATATAATTTAGTATAAAGAAAAATTATGATGTAATAAAACAATAATTGTTTATAAGCTCAAAACAATTTATTGAAATTTGTTTTTTTGTCATTATGCAATTCTTTGCATGACTACGGATATAAATCACATTGACGATGTTTAGAAGCAAAATAGTTGTCTCTGCTTGACTTTTAGCCGCTGTAATTGTTAGATTAAGTTTAATTACATTTTTTATTTATTTTATAATAATATTATTTTGTTTCTTTGTATTTTCTACCTACCCTCAGAAAAGTTAACAAAATATTAAATAAATTTTTGTAGTAATTATTGTTTTAAAGAAAACAATATTAATTAACTATTAATAATTAATACAAACAAAAATGTATTTACGTTTTTTAAACCACAATAAAAGTAAGTAAGTAATAGATAATATAATTAGTAAAATAATACATAATAAAGATTCAGTCGGCTAGATAAATTTACGGGATAAATTTTTTTAATTGAAAATAAAATAATAAAATAATGATTAGTTTCAATTTATCATTATCTTTATTATTGCATGGTAACTGTTGATGCAAGATAACTAAAAAATAACAGTGTCGCATGTCGGTTGGTTTATCGCACGGATGTTTATATTATTGAAACATACACTTGTTTGTGTAAGAACTAAATACGTACATTTTTTATTTATTAGTTTGTTCTTTGTGCATTCGTAGCAGTGACTAACAAAATTGTGTGAAACAACACACTATGCATATCAATCACACTAATAAATCTGATTAGTCAGCTATCAGCTATATTTTATTATTTTTATTTATTTGTAAATTTACTACAAAAAAGTTGAATCATAAATATTTCTGACGCATCACCAAAACTTTGACCGCATAAAAATAAACAATTTGCTTTTACATAAAAAGGTCAAAAGTACAACAAAAATGAAATAAATTATTTTATTATAGTGAGTAATAAAAATGGTTATAGTTTATTATTATATTACTTAATTGGGTTGAGTCAGGTTTCTATTTACTATTACAAAACTTGTTTAAGTCTAATCTTGTTAAACTAGCTCAGTTATTTTTCCAAGCCACCAAAGACATGTTCTAGACTCAAGAACGTCAACGTACAAGTCAATAATAACATTAGCTCTGACCGAAACTCAGTATTGCTAGAGCTTTACGGAAAAGGATCAACCGGGAAAGAGGAAAACTTGTAACAAATACGGATTAGGCTATTTTCTTACAATCTTTGACAGAAAGTTTGGCAACTTGGACACAGACAACTCTAAAAACCGCTTGACCTTATAAAAAAAAAATAAACATTTTGTCTGTTTTTGACTCCCATAAAATAACTAACAGAGCGCTCAAGTCATTTTCCTTAAAGTAGCACTCACCAATATTGCAAATGCGATTCTACGCATCGGACACTTTCTACAGATTGGAAAGACTCAATCGTAATAAATAATCCAAACCAGGTAAAGACCAGAAGTTTCTTCAAAACTACCTGTTTATTAGTTTTTTTTTGCACTTTGAGGCCATAGAGAGAATAATTCTGGACAAAACTCAAAACCACACAAAAGCTAATAATTCTATCTCCCTACTAAAAGGCACCTTACACAATCAATAATAATGACATTCCAAAATACTGACAATATTACAAAATATTAAATCAGTATTTTGTCCACCTTACACGGTCATTCCACACCAGTATTTTTCTCAGTATCATAAGATACACCGGCTAGTATAGAAGTATTTTAGTGTGGATAATAAAAAAAAGCCTGCAATAATTCTCGTTTTTAGTACAAAACGCCGGGTAGTGCTGAATCAATGGATAAAAGATTGGTTGAAGA
Source organism: Tachinus rufipes (assembly GCA_963932245.1). Taxonomy (NCBI): domain Eukaryota; kingdom Metazoa; phylum Arthropoda; class Insecta; order Coleoptera; family Staphylinidae; genus Tachinus; species Tachinus rufipes. The sequence continues at coordinate 40,789,267 of OZ010745.1, read as the reverse complement.
AGCTTGTCACTCGCACACTATAGTTGCAGAATGTTATATTAAACGTTGGATAGAATAATTAATTTTAGATAACAATTTTAAATACTTGTTGAAAATATTGTTTGTACAGGAAAAGATTCATCATTTATTTTAAATGCTGGATAAATATAGTTAATATTAAAATTAAGAAACGCTCATATATTCTTACACTCATTGATGTAGCATATTTTGTTGTTTTTTTTCTAAATTAATGTTTATTTGAACAAACATTTAAATTAAAATTCTGCAACATTTGCATTGGAATCGCAGCCCTGTACTAAAGTACTGATGTAAAATGACCTTACATTGTCAGTATTACTGTCATTATTTACACCACCTTGTGGGCGTGGCCAGGCGTAGATAAGATATTAAAAAACTGATGCTTGGATTACATAATATCTGAAAATACTTCAGTATTTTTATCATTTCATCAGTACTAGACCTTACACGATCAATAATACTGTCAATATTTTAGAATATTGACAGTATTATTAATCGTGTAAGGCGCCTTTAACACGGGACAAAATTGTGATTCACATGTTTACCTCTGGGCAGATTGCAGATTACAACAGTAGTTCCTTAAGACTTTATTTTTTTTTCATTGTTATTTAACTTGTTTGTCATTGACTCAATATGCATACAGCATTTTAATACTCTTCAAGGTCAAAGCTGCTTCTTTACACAGCAACAAACCACCCCCCATAAAATCTTAACAACGTTGCAATGCTGCTAAGTATCCGGGGATAACCTTTAAAAAAAACTTACGTACAAACTGTACGTGATTGTAAATTCAACATGTTGAGTCCGTTAAAAGATTCCTTTTCTAAATAATATAGATTTAGTCGGTATCCACTTTTATCGTAAAATTGAATTTATAATAATAATAATAATAATAATAATAATAATATTTATTTGTGCTAAATTAAATACATATTGCACATGTCTAAAAATTGGTACAATTTACAAATAGTTTAAAAACTTAATACTAAGAAATTCGTCTACAGAAAACGGACTACAATCTATTAAAATATTTTTTACAAAGAGCTTAAATTTAACATTACACATATTACGTATGACGTTTGGCAGGGCATTAAAACATTTTATTGCGTAATAATTTGTGCTGTATTTTGTTTTATTTATTCTACAATATGGCTGGTAAATATTCAATTTATTACGTGTATCATAATCATGAATACATTCTATGTTAGTGTATAGACTTGGATTGGATTTGACATATATCAAGCATTGAAGAATATACAACCCTGGCAAAGTTAATATTTTCAATCTTTTAAATAACGGCCGAGTATCATCTTGGTAGTGAACATCAGCTATTATCCGAATTATGCGTCTTTAGATACCAAAAACTTTTTTTGCGGCTGCCGAGTTTCCCCATATAAGAATGCCGTAACTCACAAGTGATTGAAACAAGCTATGAAATGTTGATAACAAAACGTCAAGTGGTACAGTTTTATTTAGGTTTCTAAATAAATATGTAATTGAACATAATTTATTTGATAACTTATCACAATGTTTAGTCCATGTTAAATTACTATCAAAGTAAATTCCTAATAATTTGACTGGTTCTGTGAAGCTAGACTGATCCAAGCATCTTGTGCTTATAACTAGTTGTTGAGTTTTATTTGGATTCATGTGTAGTTTATTTTTATGAAACCAATTTTGCAATTCATATAATGATAATTCAGACTTCAGAAGTGCCTCGTTTAAGTTGGTATGACGGTTTAACGCTGTAGTATCATCCGCAAAAACGGAGTGAGTTTATGTGTTTATCAATATCATTTATAAAAATAAGAAAAAACAAAGGCCCAAGTATTGATCCTTGCAATATCCCATTTTTTATTGACAAAGTGTCAAATTTTTTGTTGTTAATTTCTACAAATTGTTTGCGATTTGACAAATAACATTTGAAAAAGTTTTTGGCTTTTAATCCTACTTTGTAGTAATTCAGTTTTTTTAATAAAATATCGTGTGAAACGCAGTCAAATGCTTTTGTCAAATCGCAAAGTACTGCACTAATATATTCACGACTTTCAATTGCTTCGTAAACATGGGAAACAAACTCCAATAAGGCTGATGTTGTCGATCTATTTGCTCCAAAACCAAATTGATTTGGAGAGAACAATTGATTTTTTTCAAAATGTTCTACCAATCTTGTTTTTAATGCAATTTCAAAGATTTTACCAAATACACTAATAATTGATATTGGCCTATAATTGTTTTTGTTTTCCTCATTGCCTTTTTTAAAAATGGGTATTACTCTGGAAGTTTTTAAACAAGTTGGAAGACACTGTTTATTAATACATATATTTATTAACTTTGTTAATGGGAAAATAATAATATTACTTACATGTTTTATTATTTTACTATTTAATCCATCTGAATCGAGACTATTGCTGGTGCTTAAGCCCTTTATAATATCTCTAACTTCAACTATAGATACTTCTGATATTTCAAAATCATCACATAATAATTCTTCACCCATTTCACTTATAGGATCATGATTACTCGATGGGATATTGTTTATAATTTCGGTAGAAATATTTATAAAAAAATTATTGAAATCATTAGGAGATATATCACACTTTACTTGATTTCGTTTTGAATTTACTAAATTCCACATTGCTTTAGCTTTATTGTTTGTTTTGTTGATGTAGTCACTATTTGCTTTTAATTTACTATTTTTTATTTCAGTTTTATAATTTAATTTCAGTTTTGAAATAGATTCATTTAAACTCAAATAAGAAATTTTTTTATTAAAGTCTGTTAAAAACAATATATTCGCACGCATATCTTTTAGATTGCTATTAAACCAATTTCTTTTTACAGTATTTTGGCTAGACATGGTAATAAAAGGAAATGATACATTTACAGCATTAACAATAACACTAATAAACATTTCAAAGCTTGTTTCAATATCATGAGTTTGATCTATGAATGACCAGATTTCTTTTTCTAATGCACGGAATAAATTAAATAATCCAGCTTGAATTTACTATTTTGAGTCTTTAAAAAAATTTACTTCTAAATAATATGTATATATTACCACTTTAATTTTTAACTACGTTTGTAAAAGATATTCACGTGTGCGTTTTTTGTTATTTTGGTTTTTACTTTATAAGTGATTATTCTTTTAATATTATAATGTCTGTATTTGCTTTAGTTTAGTTTATATTAATAAAATAGTCGGCTAGTCGGCAGTACGACAGAGTGAATATTTATGATTAACAACGTTAAAAAAAGTTAAGCAATAGCCAAAGCGGCCTAAAATTAGATAGGTAAACAATAAAGTGATGCAGAGCAAGAAAGCGTTTCTTCCAATAAATTTGTTAACTTATATAGACATCCAAACATACACATGTCTTCTCTGTGGCTTGGTGTGCCACACATCTCGACACCTAACGGTATAAAAAGTTGTAGATTATATATAGATTATAATTAATAAAAAATTAATGGATTAATTTTATTTTACCCTGTTTAATACTAAATTAATGCACACCACTTAGGGCCGGTAATATAAACTATTAAAATCTGTAGATTTTATTTACTAACCAAGTAAATTATTTTACTTAAATATATTTAATTTGAGATTTGTTATTCGGTGATTTATTTTGTCTTTATAATACCGGCTCTTAATTTTTATAGTATTATACAATAGTTTAATAAAAAAAAAACAATGTTAGTCTAAAATGCATTTATTTATATGTTTTAACTTATAAGTATTACAAACAAACACAAATTTTATTTACCAAAACAAACAAAATACATTTCATAATATTAACGTATAAAAATTTAAAAGTAAAATTTATAATTTGTAAAGTTAAAATTTATTTGATTTTACTTTATTATGCAAAACTAATTGATATCTATTGTTTAAACAAGATAATATTAAGTATTTAGTAATATTAAAAATAGGTCATTTAATTGTTTTAGTATTTTTGTATTACCAAAATATCATCGCTATTCTGACTTTTTAAATTGTTACTGTTTTGCGTTTTGATTTTTTTCTTTTTAAATTTTTAGTGAAATTTGTACTTTTTTATAATTTTTTTAAATTTAATTTTTTGATTATTGTTTTTAGTTTTTTATCAATATCTATATGATCACTGTATAATTTACATTAATTTTTTTATTATTTTCAAACTTTTTTATTTTTTTATGTGTATTTTTTCAGGTGTTTTTTAAATATTTATTTTTTCAATATAGATTGCAAACTATGTGATTGTCACTTTACTAATTTATTTTTACATAATGTTTAAATTTTTTTTAAGAATAAAAAAAAATGTGTTAGGTTTGATGATTTGCAAACAATTTGAGTAAGATCTTTAAAGTGACTTAAGTGTCTAAATATATTAATTCACACATTAGTAATTAAAATAGTATGTTAAAGAACAAATTTAATAACATTTTTATAAATGCAATAAAAATTATCTTATAAATTGATTTATCTATACTATTTTCATAAAGCATTTTTAATTAGTTTAATTGGTGTTAGAAAAATTAAGTTAGTTTAAATTTGTATATAAATGTTATTTTAAAATTTTAATAAAATTTTTTTTTTTTTTTGGTATATTGAAACTAAATTGTTTTAATAATAAATAAAGTCCATACGCAGTTTGAAAATGTTTCAATAATAGTAGTATTACATTTTTTACTTTTTTTTTGTTGTGGTTTGTACTACCACCTCTTAATTTTTTATTTTACAAATTTTTGAACACCTTGTAATACAAAAAATGCTTAAAATTTATCAAATACAACATTAACGCTTTTAGTACACACGAGAATAAACATGCACAATACAAGAGGCAAATGTATAGTAGGTAGACACTTTCCTCGTCAAAGTGCATCTAACACATTGATTTTTTCAATGAGTTTCTTCCACAAAAATAAATAAAAAAATTGCAAGCAACAATATATACTCCCGCATTTAATTGACTTTTAATTTAACTCTACATTTGTTAAAAAATTTGCACGTGTGCGGTTTTTGTTACTAATTTACTCTACACCTTGTTGCCGAATTAATTCACATCACATAGTTTTTTTAGTATAATATAATATAAAGATTTAAAAAAAAAACAATGTCAAGCAAAAAAATATTTATTTATATATTTTAATTTATTAGTATTACAAACAAACACAAAATTTATTTAGCAAAACAAAGAAGAAAAAACAAACTGCATAATATTAAATGTTTGAAACATTTTTATTTACAAAATCCAAAAGCATTATTTTTTTTACGTCATTATGCAAAACTTTTTGATATTTTCCACATAAGATAATATTAATTATATGCTCTTAAATTGTTCATTTTTAGCACATATGTAATGCGGTACACAATTGAAAGCTTTTAATAGAATATAAATCCGTTTATGCAGTTTTCTTCTTTAAAACATTTATTAATTTTAGAAATAGAATATTTTCTATTACCAAAATATTATCGATTTTCGGACATTTTTAATTGTTTTGCAATTTGATTTTTTTTTTCTTTTAAACTTTTACTGCAATTTGTACTCTTTCTATTTTATTTTATTTTTCATAATAACTTTCTCAAATTCTACTTTTTGATTGTTGTTTTTAGATTTTTATCAATATCTGTATGATCACTGTATATGTCGATATTAATTTACATTAAATTTTTTATTATTTATAAACTTTTCTATTAATACTGCGTGATTCAGAGTAGATTTCAGTTTTTAACACGTTATAATAACAGTATAAAAAGTGTTGGAATAATTTTAAAATTAAATTAAGAAAGTACAGAGATGCGGATTTCATTTTTTAAACACAATGTTGTCCAAATGTCGACCATCCTTCTCATAGCACTCCTCCAATACTGCTCTTAAATGTTTAAATATGGGCCGACGGCACACACTACAGCAACATCATTGGACACTGTACGTGAATTGTATCCAGGAACTGTTATTTCAAGATTTGGGGATATCTCTTAGCCGCCAAGATCACCAGATCTTACGCCCCTTGACAACTTTTTGTGGAGATATTTAAAGACTGTCGTCTACACCGATCCTCCAGCCACTACGGAGCAGTTAAAAAACAACATTCGAGAGGCCATTAACAATATTCCTATTGAAATGTGTCGGCGGGTATTTAAACATTTAAGAGCAGTATTGGAGGAGTGCTATGAGAAGGATGGTCGACATTTGGACAACATTGTGTTTAAAAAATGAAACCTGCATCTTTGTACTTTCTTAATTTATTAGTTGCAACCTTTAAAATTGTCAAATGAATGTAAATTAAATAATTTGACATTAATATTATTTACATTGTTATATATACATACAAATATTTTACTATAGTTTTGTCCGCAATAATCATTAAAACTTTGCATTTTATATATGTTTCCAGTTTTATCTAAGACAATTGTTTTTAACATCATTTGATCACTAACATAGTTAAATAGATTGTCAATATTTTCGTTTCCAGTGTAAATAATAAAATGGTAATCTGTAATATTAATTACATGCCCAAAGGGATAACAAGAAATTTACATACATGGCAAAAGATAATTTTCAATTTTAGATATTTGATTCAAAATTATAAACACAAATTCTGCTTGTGTTTCAAGATGTCTATGGTGTATTTCTAAATTGTCGTAACTAGCTATCACTTTTTGCTTCGTATGTATTGCTTTTGACAACTCATCATTTAGCAAACTATTATTTGCAGCATATACAATTAATGTTTAGAGGTCTTTAAATTCTTTGTAGATATTCATGGCACATTTGACAATCCTGTCGACATCTTCATTCTAATTGAAAGAAAAATTGTATTATTAATTTAACTGAATAAGTTTATATTAATAATAGGTATAATAACACACATGTTTATTACAATCAACTGAATCAACTAAAATATTATTACGTATACTATATTAACATGATGTAGATTTTTAAATTATCACATAGAATATAAATATAAACAAAAATCTAATACATGTTTCATAACCAGCAAGCTATGAACAATCCTTTTGAATAGTTGCTGATTATAAGTCTTAAAAATAATAAAAACTTATTTATTTATTAATAATAATCTAGTTAAAAAAAATGTCTTTTCAAAAATTTGATTTGTTTATTCACTTACATTTAAAAGATGTAAGTAAATATAAGTCAATTTTTTTAGCAAGCTTTGTACTACAAGTAAATATTTGTTTAGATAATGGGAATTTGTTCTGTATTGCTTTTAAACAATGCTTATCAAAATATTTATAAAAAATGCAAAAAAATCTGGTATATTACGCCAATGTTGTAAGGTTAGTCAGCAGTTAAGTTTGCATCGGCAAAATAGAGTACTAAAAGTACCCCAAATTTATAAATTAAAAAAGACGGCTTGTTATATTTGTTAATTACTAAGGACATTTGCTAACTATTTTAATAATAAAAACCTTGAATTAAATGAATAAATAAATAAATATATAAATACTAAACCTAATATCACAGTTGTCCAAACTAAAAACTAACTCCCAAATTTTATTAACTAAACTTAACCTATCACAGCCGACTGCAAAATTGTAATAGACTTTGTTGCCAGTATCTAAACATAAAGCTAACCTAATATCATTAAAGATGACACCACCAAAGCTGTAAAATGCTTTGATGCCACAAATTAAAAACTAATAGCGTTTTTGAGTGAAATTGCTCTGAAGTGTCTCAAGTTTTGACGTAAAATCAATACCAACTTTGCCGGTACATATCTGTATATCTTACAATGTGACAGTTTAAAAAAAATAATTTGTAAACCATACAAAAACTTGCATTATGAGCACCTCAGTGCGCAAAAAGTGACATAGCTAATTTTTATATACTCTTCTTTGTTTAATACAATAGACGCCACGTTGTTAGGGAGTTAGAGCCAATTACGGTAATTCTTTACCGTTTACTATTACTACTGGCTGTAGATTTTTTTTTTAAATATCCTTTATTACGAGAAGGTCATGCATGACATGTTTAGCATGCGGGTTGTTTGACGATCAAGAGATACAAAGGGATAGAGTTTTTTTTTCTGTTAAAATTTTCCGGAAACTTCTATGCCGTCACAAATATCTTGATTTCTTTTAATTTGCTTTTGAAACCGTTTCATACTTTTTGCCAAGTTTTGATGACTTTTGAAATAACGTATCTTTCAAAATTATTGGACCTTACAAGAATATTGTTTGTAGAATCTGTCCGGTTTATGTTAGTAACAAAGTGGGTCACTAACATAAACCGGTGTTCCAACAAAAATAACTTTTTGTCCAAACCCGGCCAAAATGTTGTTTTTTGCACAATTATAAATACGGCTTTTGGTTATTTAAAAAAAATTATTTTTGTAAATTATAAGTAGAAATGGCAAAAGAGCAGAACCTTGCACTAACTGTTATGATTTTAGAGTCAAAGCAGCAGAGAAGCTTTAATTTTTGAGCCCTACTCCAAAACATTAAAAAACCTTTTTAGTTTAAAAAAACATACACTTTTGCATTTTAAAAACGTACGTCTATGTCTCATTTATGTGTACAGTAAATATATAAATATATCATAAGTTGCCCATATGTACTACATCTGTCAAAAATTGTATTAAAAAATTTCAAAAACTTTTGAATAATTTTTAACAATGTGATAAGTTGACATAAACTGTCAAACGTAATGTGTTTGACAGTTTATGTCAAAAAGTTACTAAAACTGTCAAATAATTTACAACAATGTATTTATACTTGCCTGTCAGTGTAATAAAATCTGCTAGATATGTCAAATTGTATTTTAATTTTTTAATATATTACTACAATATATTTTAAACTTTACTACACTTGTCAACAAGACACAAATAATTTGAAACAGTTGCTAAAATTGTCAAACAATTTACAACTATGTGTAAATACACCATAAATTAGAAGAAACTTGACAGATCTGTCAAATTGTATTCTAAACTGTTACTAAAACTGACAAAATTTACAGCAATATATTTAAACTTTCAATAAGTTACTGCAACTTATTTCTATTTGATTAAATATTTGCATTTAGGAGCACTAATCGATATGTTTTTTGAAGTAGAAATAGTCCCTTAAACGTACGTTTGTAAAGTGTGAGACGCTCTTGACAGCACAATTAAAAAAAAATGTGATTTGAATGATTTGAAGTTTAAGGTTAAGTATAAATTAGGTTTTAATAAAATATCTACAATGTCAAATTTATTAAATATATAAGATAAAAAAGTACTAAACAGCTGCAGGTAGTTTTTAAGTGTTTAAATTTAACTTTTAATAAAATATAATATTTAATATTTGGTGAGTGAATAAAACTAAAAGCACTAAAAAACAAAAAACAAAATGTACAAGAAAACCGCATAAATGTTTAAGTTTAAACGTTGAAATAAAAAACACTTTAAATTTGTCAAAAAAATTATAAAACAGCTACATAATTTACAAAAACGTAGCAAATTTGTCAAAAAAGTAGCTAAAACCCGTAAAAAATACAGTAATGTACTAGATTTGTTAAACTTATTATAAACTGTCATACAATAAAGTAATTTTATCTGTTAAAAAGTCTTAGTGACTTAGCAACTGTCAAAAAACTACAAAATTGTATATATATCTATATATACTATATATATATATATATATATTTATATATATCTATATATACTATATATATATATATATATTTATATATATCTATATATACTATATATATATATAGATATATATATATAGAGATGTGCTAAGAGACTTAGGAGGGAATACGCGCATACTTTCTACTGATTGTGGAGGCTCGGTTATTACGGAGGCTCCCTCCTAATCCACGCATATAAATTACTGCTTACGGAGGACCGGTAGTTACTTGTTGTCGTTTGTCAATAGATGGCACCACTTTTAACTTTTATAAATGTACGATAGTAGACTGCAAGTTCAAAAGGGGCGCTACTAAATAATATTAAGATTTGTCAAATAAAGCAAATTATTCATTTTTTTTTTGTTATTTGTATTAAAAATAATTATAATTAATTTATGTAACTGTAATATTTTATATTTTCTTTATTTAATTAATTTAAAAGATTTTATTTAATATTTAATTTATTTTTAAACAAACATGTTTTTATAAATTGTCATCATTACATATTTTATAACATGTCACAATTTAATAGAAAGTGTTTTTAGCGCTCACCGTTGCTCAGTTATACGCGTATATTAATAATCGTATTTAAAAATTTAAATAAAATATATTGTAAACATACATTATTATTAATATTATGATTTTACTGTTACACATACATAAAAATATTTTTTAGGTTAGATTTATAACAAAAGTTGTTAGTTATAAAAGTACAATACAGCAACTAAATCATATTTTTTATTGGAAAGAACTAAAATGACAAGATTGCCATTCAAATGTAAATAATTATATTATGTACTATTATAAGAAACCTAAAAAATGAAAGAAATCAGAGTTACGTTTGCTTATTTGTAAGGGTTTGCATACCTGTATTGTTTTGGTAATTTGTAAGCGGTTTAGTCAAGTGGATTAGATATTCCCAATATAAATCCTTTTTTGAATTCTACCTACTAACAATCATAACATTTTGCATGTTTGTGTGTTATGAACGATATTAATTTGAAACACCCACACACTCACAATTTCAGTTTGTATTCAAGCACAAGGTTAAAAAAATGTAAACCCTTAAACAGAATATTAGGTTATTATTAATATTTTAAGATTATCATCAAAGTAATCCGCAATGTTCAAAGGTTTATTATCGATTTCTAGTAACGTCAAACACCTGAAGTACCTGTAATTACAAAAGATTATATGTGATTTCTGTTTTTCCCAATCATTAACCCACAGTTTCAAACAAATTTTGTAGAACACACATTTTTGTGTTATAGACAATATTGTATTACGCAACAATAATAAAAACACCCAAACAAGTTTATTAATATTAGATTAATTTTTTGACAATTTTAATAAAAAATTAACTATTAATTCTAAATTAAAAATTAAAAATGTACTATTTAAAAATACAATACAATAATATAATATTAATAATTAAGATTTAAATCATTTGTCAGACTACACATTTTAAATATTATCGTTAATCAGTAAAACGGATACAAGTTCTATAAACTAGTGGTGGGTTACACAAGCATCATTGTTTCGTGGTGTAGTGGATATCATATCCGTCTGGCATGGTCCTCAGTTCAATACCGGGCAAAAACAACTTTTTTTAATTATAAATCTAGTTTTTATTTGCTTTAATTTTAAGTGATTATCAATCATTGACTAATGATAATTTAACTAATTTAAAAATTAATAATTAACAAACAAAAGTGATAATATATTAGTACTTTAATTCAATTAAAACGGAATGTGCATTAAAGATTTGATTAACTAAGAAAATCACTAATAAACATAATTGTATATTTATCGCATATTTGAAATTTAGTTATTTAAGAAAGTGACAACTAAAAGTATTATTAACACAAAGTTTATAAATTTGATTATAAAAATACAATATAAGATTACTGGCAATCATTATATACATATATACATATAATGCTGATTAAGTAGGATCACGGACCACGCAATGACATAAAACGATGCGTCGACCCCTTGTTAGCCGCACATTATAAGAAAACAGTAAATTTTTTTACTGATTAGGAGGGATTAGACCACGTAATGATCTAAATGATGCGTCGGTCCTTTGTAAACAGCAAATTAACTGATACAATATTTCAAAAATAAATATGATAATATTTACCTTTAAAAACTAACAATTAACAAACAAACGTGATAATTTATATGTAATTTAAATCAACTAAAACGTTTTGCATATTGAAAATTTAATTAACTAATAAAGTCATTAATAAACTTAGTTGTTGTTTATTTATTGGATATTTGAAATTTAATTAATTAAGAAAGTAATAGTATAGTAAATGCACGTTAATTATTAAAGTTAAAAGTACTAATAATAAAAAAAATGTAAATTACTATATAAAATTTACAGACATACAATTTATATTTATTACTGATTAGGAGGGACTGGACCACGCAATGACCTAAAATAATGCGTCAATCCCTTGTTAACCGCACATTATAAGAAAACAGTAAATTTGTTTACTGATTAGGAGGGATTAGACCACGTAATGATCTAAATGATGCGTCGGTCCTTTGTAAACAGCAAATTAACTGATACAATATTTCAAAAATAAATATGATAATATTTATCTTTAAAAACTAACAATAAACAAACAAACGTGATCATTTATATATAATTTATTATTCAACAAAAACGTTTTGGGTATTAAAGATTTAATTAACTAACAAAGTCAATATTAAACATAATTGTTTATTTATAGCATGTTCAAAAATTAAGAAATTTGTCAATTCACAAGTTTATTATTACAACAAAAATTGCTATTAACAACTAAACGTTTTAAATGATTTGGATAAAAAACTACTATATAAAATTTACAAGCAAACTGTACATATATATTGCTGATTAGGAGAGATTGAACCACGCAATGATCTAAAATGATGCATAGATCCCTTGTAAACGGCAAATTAATAAATACAATATTTTAAAAATAGATATATAAACATTTTTCTTTGAAAATTGATAATAAACAAACGTTATAAATTATATGTAGTTTAATTTAATTAAAGCGATTTGCATTTTGAAAATTTATCTAACTAATAAAGTCAATAATAACAAACATATTTTTTTATTTGTTGCAAATTTAAAAATTATTTAAAAAAGAAAGTTATTAATACGTATTATTTATTATTGCATCTAAAAGTACTATTAACAAACAAACTTTATCAATTATTTTGTTGTAACATTACAATTTAAGATTTATAGGCAAACAGTACATATAAATTGCTGATTAGGAGGGACTGGACCACGCAATGATCTAAAATATGCGTCAATCATTTGTTAACCGCAAATTATTGAAAACTATATTTAAAAAAATAGATATATAAACATTATTCTTTAAAAATTCAAATGTGTCAAATTATATGTAAGTTAAATTCAATTATAACGTATACATTTAATTAACTAATAAAGTCATTAATAAACACAGTTAATGTTTATTTATTGCATATTTAAAATTTATTTGATTAAAAATGTTATTAATTTAACAAACTTTTCAAATGATTTAGTTGTAAAACCACTATATAAGATTTACTGGCACACATACATAATTACATAATATATATTATATATAATTTTAACTAATAAGGAGGGATTGGAAAACGTAATAACCTAAAATAATATGCCGATTAACAATAAACAAATAAAGATGACAGATTAAAAGCCGATTTTTCAATAGCAGTTTAATCAAACAAGATTAATTTGCAAACTCCGTTTTACGTCTCGCAAAACTTCCAATACAAGTTAACTTAAACAAAGATATTTATTAGGTTGATAATAAATTAACTCCGCAATATGCATAGTGAATGTCTTACTTATCATATTGACTGCAATAGCTCAGTGGTATAATACTAGCTTCACATAGGGAAGGTCCGCGGTTCGCTACCCAGAAAATTAAAAACTTTTTTAATTTTGAAAAAAGGTATGTTATTATGATTTAATACGTTTGCAATAATTAATATAATCTACATTTTTAAAATAATAATATTACTGACAAATTTCTTTCAAACAATAAGTAGCACTTGTTTTATCATTTTTATTCAATTACGAAGTTTGTATATTTTGTTAAATTCAAACAAAATTATAAACAAATGTACCCATTTTCAATTAATCAAAATAAAAAACATTGTGATAATTGTCCATACAGGAAAATTCTACATTATTATATGTAATGAAATTTGATCCATGTATTGTTATAATCATATTATATTATTGATGGAACACACACAATCAATTATAATTTTTTTAATAAAATTTGAAAAAATTCCACATTAAAATTAAACCAATATGAGCAGATGTGTGCATGCGCTTTTAGAATAAACCGGTTATTTAAGTTTAAACGGTCAATCTAGCAAGATTAGGTTTTGCTATGATAAAACGGCGTTTATGTTTACTTAATATTAAAAGTCCCGTTATTACGTACAAACATAGTTTAAACCTAAGTTTGAGTTTGAACTAATATTGAAAGACCGGCTCATGTAATTTAATTTATTAATAAACATAGTTGTTTATTTATTGTTTATTTAAAACTAAATTATTTAATAACATTATTATTAAAAACTATGTATTATGACAACTAAAACTGTTAATTATAAGCAACTTTTATGTCACGTTTTTAAATTGCGGTTAAAGGGCTTTTTTTGTTATAAAAACTAAACTTACAATGGTCAACTCTGCAACAGTCTACTAAACAATGATCAACTCAACAAAAACCAATTTTGGTTTTTATATAAGATGTTGTTAATATCAAATTATGTATACATAATATAAACAGGGTAATTAAGTTTTAATCAAAACCGGGTTAAATTCTTCTTGCGTGTTACATTTATAGTAAAATAATCTCCCCAAAAATAATATATAAACAAATGTGAATGAATTTATTTTATAATTTGACAAGTAACAAGTTATTTTTGAAAATGGAGTTTATCTTTAATTTTGTTGTTGTTTAGTTTATATTTTTAACTTATTAGAAAAGAATGGCTTATGTAAGCACAATAATTATATTTTTGCGGTAATTAAACAATATATATCTTATTCACTAAATTTATAAAGTAGGACAAATTGTTTGTAACGTTTTAAACAAGTATAAAAAGTATTAAAACTATCCAAGCGGCAAAAGCTTGAAGCACGAAAGGATTAACTTTTGGCGAAAGCGCCATGCACCCCTTAGGCAGTAATAAATATCATCGATATGTATGATTAGGAGTGCTCACTAATGACCGGATTTAGTCTAGTTTCAAACCATGAATGTACAATTTCTATATATATTCTACCGAGTAATTAAAGAACTGCGTGTTTATTTTATAAATTTGTTTGCCAAATATCTCTTAAAATACTTACATAATCAATAAACGCCGTCGTGTGAATGTTAAACAATGTGTAAAGAACAGCCTGGTACATTTAATTTACAATTTAAAAAAATCCGCCATAATGCCTTTAGAGGCATCCCTCCTAATGCCTTTTATATCCGTATATATATATATATATATATATATATATATATATATATATATATATATATATATAATTATTATTTTTACTTGTTTTGATGCGCCTCATTTAATTAAATTATTACGCAATAATTTTATGAACTTAAAATTAAATATGTTTGTTAATAATAATCCCATATCTTGGTCCAATGTAAGTAAGACTTACAAAATCGACAAACAAAGCAGCACAACAAGAGCAATGATAAAACTAGAATCATATCATATGAATCTTAATAGTTTCTAAAAAATGAGAGTAAAATATGCAACTCAAATATTCTCGCACACGGTTGCCGCGGCAAAACCAACCAATTAAATAGCAGTACTTCATTAGAAACAGCTAATTTCATAGAAACTGTAAACAGTATTTTTGATTTATTAAATAGTAAAATTCTTAATGATAGGAACCAAAAAAAAATGTGCTCTTTCTGTATATAAAAGATTGTTTGAATATATTTTGAAGAACAGATTGAAATATTTTGAGAATATCGAGTTTTATGAAAATGAAGTATTGAGAACAAACATTCATTACGTAGAAGGATTACAATAGACAATAAAAGCTGCAGTTTGTTATGGTTGAAGCTAAAAAATGATGGGATTAAGTATTTATTAACCAACTTTCTTAATCAGATCCTTTTGAAATTTGTTTTTCTATTATCAGAAACAGAAGAAGATACAACCCTTTTCCTTCAGTTTGACAATGCCGTATTGCAATTCAGCATAATATGAATATTAGACATCAAATGGCGATAGATACCGGAAACTGTGAAATTGACGAACTTTCTTCTGCCACTGAAAACACCAATTTAGATACAAGCGACATTATACCTCTTGATGTTTCTTTTCAAAACAAAACTTAAAAACAAAGAAAAGAAAGTTTAGACCTATCAAGTTATATTGAAAATAAAGAAAACACCTTGGAAACCTGTTCAAATATTTATGCAGCTGGCTATCCTGCAAATAATATTATTAATAAAACAGATTGTAAACACTGTTCTTTATTTTTTTTTTAAATGATACTGATTTGTTAAAAGAAAAGAAACTTTATCTCTTAAATAAAGACTATTAGTGCTCTTCAAATATTAAATTTTTAAAACAACCTTCAGTTGAAATTTCTAATATTGTTTTGTTTTTGTTAGAAAAGTTTAACGGTTTGTTTGACAAACTCAAGTGTAATGTAAATGTTTCAAAAATCATTGAAAAAGATTTGACTAGTTTATTAGAAATGCATAGTAACTGGTAGAATTGTAATGAAAATGTTCAATGTAAAAACCACAAATCTAATAAGAATCAGATCAGTATGTTTCCAAAAAAGGCACAAACCCCACTGAAAGATACGGATTTTATCTGGAAAGTAAGAAAAAAATTGGTTTAGAACAGTCAACATGACACCCGGTTTGATAAAAGGTATTATTTAAATGAACATAAAGCTTAGGGAGGGGGTGGTTTAGTGGGTAGGATCTCTTTTGAAAAAAAGGAATAGTCCCACACGGCGTCCGTAAAGTGATTCCACCTCCGACAGAAAAAAAAAAACAACATTTGTAAACAATAATTATTAAATTAATAAAACTAAAAAAAGTTTTTTTGAAGCTGTTAATATTTTATTGCAGTTTTATTTGAGAAGATTATTATAAATATAACTAACAGCAATAATTGGCGATTTTTTGAAATTTTAATAGTTTATATTTTGAATTGTATATGTTTGTTTCGTAATTATAAACTGGTTCCTGTACAAAATTTTCTTTATTTTTTAAATATGTATATACAGTTAATATTTTATTGTTCCAAAATATATTACAACATGATTCATTCTGAGGCATATTGTAAATAATGCGTAAAATACGTGTTTGCATAACAAATATTCTATGCCTGTCTTGTAATTGAAAGAGTGAATAATATTATAATATTATAATTAACTGCACTATAGACAAGAGCATAATGCAAACATAAAATGTAATGCTGCTAGTTCTTTTCTTAGATTTATGATAGCATAAGTAGTCTTTGCTAGTTTTGAACAAACATTATCAATATGATACAACCAGTTCAAATATAACATCAAACGTGACATGACTGTTAGGCTCTTTATGAACTATTTTTGAAAAATAGCAAACATATTATACACGCTTATATTATCTGTTATCACAATGTTTTCAGATAATAGACTTAAAGTAGTGACTTATTTCGTAATACCGGCAGTTAGTTATTAATAACAAATATCTTTTATATCTTATGTATTTCTTTTGATTTGCTGTATTATTATAATTTCTTGATATTTATTATGTTCTCAATAGATATTAATTATGGATTATTATATTTTTATTCAACTAAGAAACAATAAAAACACAATAAAATAAATTATAGAATTTTAAATAACTGATTCCTTCTTGAAATGGCCATTGATCGTAGCTTTATTACTATATTAAATATAAATCATTTTTTTAATTAAATACCACTCCTAACTTTAAATAATGTTTGTTTTATTTATGCTTCAAATTAATATATCATTTAAAAGCAACGCGGCCGGACTGCCTCTTGGGACTATAGAAATGTGCGCGCCTGTTACCCTGTTACGCACCGAATAATATTAAATTAAAATAGAAAACAAGTCCCGCAACTGAGGTACCGACAAACGACGTAAATCAGCATGGTGGCGCTAGCATACAGCAAAACGAGTTGTCATATGAGAAATGAGAGTAAGCGAAAAAAAAGATCTATAGAAAGTGATAGAAAGAGTCATGACTAGGGATACGGTTTTCAACATGAGGTCGCGCATCTTTATATACTCTTTCAATCATCGCATATACGTTGAATAAGTATTGCCAAATAGTAAATTAAAATATATTCGAATATCGAGAGTCAATTGAAATAATTGACTCTTTCTTACCGACTTATCTAATTTATAATAAAATATCAATCGGACTATCCAGCACACGTGGAACAATATAGCACGTGGATTGTACTGTAATTTAAAATATTCCATGCGAGATGACCACCAATTAATGTTATCGCTGTGGTGAATTTAAATAGTCCAGGCAAGATGTCCAAATAACTAAAGACACCGCCAGAGAAATTGAGAAGGACGAAGCCCGTCACAAAGGACAAGAATAAAACGTTTATTTTTATAACTATTTTTAGTTTTTATTTTTCTATAATCAATATATCAACTATGTTGAGTTTATTAAGTAACTATTTATAAGTTATTTCGGTGTAAATTACCAGCTGGTGATGGCGATATTTTTATTTTATATTATTAATTCTTTAACATCTTTTTTATTGTTTTTTTATAAATTATAAATTTAAACTCAGAGGTAATAAAAAACAATTGGCGTCCAACTACCGTTTTTTTAATTCGAACCACACGCCACACTTTTACTAAAAGATTTTTTTTAAAACAGCTTTAACTTAAACCAACTCATTAATATACGCAACATCAGTAACAATAACTAAAATGCTTTTGAAGGTTGAAAGAAAAAACACAAACAAAAACTCTAACAAACAAACAAATGTAGTTGGCAGAGAAGAATTGACTAAAAGATTTAAAGCTTGAGAAAAGATATGTTAAGGTTAGCTCAAACCAGTTATGGAATTATAAATATCACTCATAAAGAACCAGTTAGTCGAGTACTTAAAAATTATAACATCATCTTAACTACCGATCTAAATCTAAAGAAAAAAAAAAAAGAAAATTAGAAATTATTAAATGTCATATTGACATATTTTTGATCTTTTATAAAATTATTAAGTATTGAAGAATATACAAAAGATTAAAATGTAAAAAGAATCAATACCATTAATAAGAAGATAGAAAACATGGGGAAGCTGTGTGCAGTATTAATTTAATATAATATTTAAATTTATTGTAAAATTTTGGGGTTAAGTACAAGAACAGCTTTATAGCTGAACTTTGCTCTTCTATCTATGTAAAATGATAAATAAAGAATGCAATAATAATACTAATAATAATAATAATAATAATAACAGAAAATAGAATTAAGAAGAAATACCACAAGACAAAAATAATTCTTAGATAACAAAAAGTTTGAGTTAGACAGCAAATTTTTTTACAGATTATTAAAAAAAATCAAAATTAAAGGAATTGCATTTCTACAGCAAGAGGAAAACAAAACATTTTGGAAAAAACTATGTCAAACAAAAATGGTACACAATACAAAAGCTGAGTGGGTTGACTAATTAAAAAAAAACACAACGACAAAGAAATGAACTAATAATACAACAAAATGTAACAGAATGCTTTAAAACTTTAGCTAACTAAAACTTCCAGGATTATTCATAATATCAAATTTTTGGATGAAAAAATAACTGCAGTACATACATACACTTAGCTCGTATCTATAACAATATCCCAATAACAGAATTCATAAAACAGTTAGCAAAAGGTATAACTTACTTACTACCAAATAATAAAATCATTTAAAAAACAAACAACTATATACCATTCTGGCACACAAAGTTCAAGATTAGATCCAGGAACATAGTATCATGCCAATGGAACAAAAAAGTGCTATAGAAGATGTAAGGAATGTAAAAACCAACTTGTGCTGTCAAAAACTAGCATACTTCATTACAAACAACAAAAAACTAATTTCACATTTGTTTGGATATATTATAGAAAAGCTTACGACAGCGTACCACACTCTTGAATATTACAAAACTTAGAAATGTTAAGAATCCACCCACTAATAATACAATTATGTAAGAAAATAATAAACAAGTAGTCAACACACATTAAATTAAAAACTCCTACTGATACCACCACAACAACAACTCCAATTAGAATAAAAAGAGAATTTTTTTAAAGAGATTCTCTACTTTTTCTCTTATTCTGTGTTAGTCTCATACCACTATCAACTGAGCTTATTAAAATAACAGCAGGATCTACATTTGAAAAAACACAAATCAACTATATATTGTATATGGACAATTTAAAACTATTTGGTAAGAATGAAAACGACTTAAAAGAACAACTGGTTACCGTAACAAAAATTGTGATGACATATGCATGCAGTTTGGTCTTTACAAATGTGCTAAAACAAATTTTAACAAAAGATATCTACAACAAGAAGATAATATTAGAGCGGTTGAGTATGGTTCAACATGTAAAGAGAGAAAAGACTTACAATATAGTGTATAGAATAAAAATAAAACTTATATTAAACACACAGCTAAACAGTAAACCTAAAATTCCAGCTATGGACTAATTTGCGGCACTAGTACTTGCTGACCAAGTAGAAGATGCTCAACTCTAAAACGGCATTTAAAATTAATATTATTAATATAAACAGTTATTTACAAAACAAAACAACAGATAAGTTTGTAAAATTAAATTACAATTTGATCATAATACAGATTTCCATCAAAACTAGCCAAAAATTTTATTACTAACTTAAAACACACAACAATAAACAAACATCATATTAAAAATAAATTATCAACAGAACTAAAAAACAAATTGAGAAAAAAAAAACAATGCACGATCAATACTTTAGACAAAGTGTACAACAAAAAAATATAGAGTTGGAACCTTAGGATGGCTATATAGATTAAATTTAAAAGAAGAGACAAAAAGTCTAATAATTGCTATTCAAAATCAAGCTATAAACACAAAAAAATGTTGAAACAAAATGTTGATGCTAGATGCCAAATATGTAAATTACATGATAAAACTATTGGGCATTCAATATCCAGCAGCCTAATATTGGCAAAATACAAATAAGTACAAAAACATGACAAAGCAGCAAAACTTTTATATGCCTTTACCTAAAAATACAATATGACCTCAGTAGAGTAGAACAGCCGGTTCTGGAACAACCTCCACCTCATTTTTTAACATGTAGATTGGCCTATGGTGACGTAACGAGAATGAGCGAAATACCTCCCACCACTATGACATAATGCGTGTGGATGTGGGGTGAAGGGGGAGCCATGGGGTAAAGCCATAAGGGTGGGAAAGCCAAAAGGGCATTAAGAGCCATAAGGGTGGGAAAGCCAAAACGGCACTAAGAGCCATAAGGGTGGGAAAGCCAAAAGGGCATTTAGAGCCATAAGGGTGGGAAAGCCAAAACGGCACTACGACAGGGTGGGAAGTCAAAACGGCATTAAGAGCCATAAGGGTGGGAAAGCCAAAAGGGCACTATAAGCCATAAGGGTGGGAAAGCCAAAACGGCACTACGACAGGGTGGGAAACCAAAACGGCATTAAGAGCCATAAGGGTGGGAAAGCCAAAAGGGCACTATAAGCCATAAGGGTGGGAAAGCCAAAACGGCACTACGACAGGGTGGGAAACCAAAACGGCATTAAGAGCCATAAGGGTGGGAAAGCCAAAAGGGCACTATAAGCCATAAGGGTGGGAAAGCCAAAACGGCACTACGACAGGGTGGGGGCTCGAAAAATCAAATCTCTGGTCAGAACGGCTCTAGGACCATCCCTAACGAAGATAGCGTCCGAGCGTAAGAGACGTAATAGATGAGTCATCGCTCGACGCAAAATGTGTTGTGCGAAACTCGATGCGCGTTCGGTTACATTTTTATACTTTGTTTTTATATTAATTAATTAATTAAATGTGTGACAGAAGTGTGTCGTGCCAGTGTGTGAGTTTTATGTTATTGTGAAAAATGGAAACACCATCTTTATTATCTATCATTCAAAACGTCTGTCCAAATGCACCTAAAAAAAATAATCATGGAACAATAAGTTATGACAAACTTATTCCTAAAGTTTTAAAATTTGATGAAGAAGAAGAAGAAGAAGAAGAAAAAAAAGAAGAAAAGCAAGAAGATCAAATCAATAAAATCACACTTGGTGGTTTAGAATATTCAAGCATTGATGAGATAAAAGCTCATCATACAGTTTGTGTGCGAGAATCTTATTATGTAGTCGGGACAAATAATTATTGTGTGGAATGTTATTATGCAAGACAAGATTGGAGTACTAGATTGTTTTACGCTAAACATTGTAACATGGTATTCGAACAAATTGCATATAAATATTGTTCAAAGTGTGAAAATTCAGTTACACTAATAAGCGAAATGATTATTTGTTCAAAATGCGTTAAAAAAATGAGCAATTACAACAACGCCGTTGATAACTAATTTGATATAAGAACACATATACATATTTTAATTAATCACATACATATTTTAATAACCCACACACATATTTTGCTTATCACAAATACGTCATTTTGCACGGAAATAATAAAATTGCTTAGATTAAACATTCGCATTGTTAGTACTAAGAAAGTTTTCGAAGTGACCACATCATAATATTAAACATTAAATCATGGATTTTTCAAAATTGAGAACTATTAATAAAATATCAACACACAAGCCAATTATTAAAGTGACAGACTTGGAATTAACAAAAAAATATAAGGTGTTCGGAGTGGAGGTCAAAGGGACTTGTTACGGACCATCAATTGCGGCAGACCTGGGGGAGATGATGGTTTGGCTTCCAAAGAAGTTTATCGAGGTGTTCGACAAGAAGGCAATTGACGATTACAATCTCAATTATTCAGGAAGTTTATACGTCATCTTAGAGCGGATCGACGAAATTGGAGATCGTCAATATCCGATTGTTAAACTGGAAAAATTTTAATAATGTAAGTACATAATATAAATTTGAATGTTTGATAATTCATTTAAGTTTTATTAAGTCATTTATTTATACGTGATATTTTAATTTCAGCTCAATCAACTAGTCGCCATCACCATCGGCAAATGATGTTAATATTTCAAAAAAGAAAAAAGAAATACAATTATTATATTATATATTATTATTTTTAATTTCATATCATCATTAATGTTTAATCTATGTAATAAATATCCATATTTTTCTAAAATTCATTAAAAACTATTATTCAAACTATATGATTTTTTGTAAATGATTTATTTTTCCTTATATTAATATCCGGTGTATATCTAGATAACCGCATCCGCATTGCGCATATAATCTGAATGTAAGTATAAAAAATTAGTTACAACTAGAAATATGTCGAATCAAGGTTCAAGTTTAACTTGCGATAAATGTCAAACTTTATTTTCAAGAAAAGATTCGCTGTATAAACATCAATTAGTCTGTAATAAATCAAATGACAATCAGTGTAAAATATGTTTTAAAAACTTTTCAAGACTTGATAATTTAAACAGACACTATAAAAAACATTTTGATAATATATTGTGCGAAACATGTGGCAAATTAATAAACGGGGGTGTTAAATATGTGAAACATATAAATGAGCATAATCCCGAAATTAAGAGCAGTAGTGAAGTGAAAACCATGCCACAACCACTAGAAAATAATGAAGTTAAATTGTGCTGTGACGAATGTTGTGAAATATTTAATTCGAAACAAAAATATTATGGACACATGAGATCTAAGAAACATATGTTAAATGTAATGAAAGATAACGATGAGGAGTCTGATGTTATTGTTGTTCGAACCGCATTTAAAAAACGAATAATATCTTATCGTCTTAAGTGTTCAAATAAGGAATCGGATATAATCACGTTTTTAAAAAATAAATCCGCAAAAGCATGTGAATTAATAAATGTATGTTTGGAAAAACACACAGTCCTAAAAATAAATTTAATTTTATATGCACACTATGTAAAAAATCCTACTGAAAATACTGATCATGGAGAAAATGAAGAAAATAATATGGAATTAAAATCATTTAATACGAAAAATGAAATAATAACCATCTCTACTGATTTAAATAGCATTTATAATAAGTTTTGTGAAAAAATTAAAACTCAATCTGAAGAATTTCAGGTAAATAATAAATAAAATATCAAATATGTATGTGAATATTAAGAATATTAATTTTCTAGGAACGGGATAGTGGCTGGGCATTAGTATCCGTATCTCATCTCGACATTAATATTAACAAGTATTGTCCCATGCGCGCATCATCTTTTATCAATTTACCAGATGACGTAAGACGTAAACACGCATGTGTTAACATTCAAAATACCGATGAAGCTTGTTTTGCCTGGGCTATCAATGCGGCATTGAATCCTGCAACTACCAATCCACATAGAACAACCAGTTACCCACACTATTCCGAACAATTGATTTTAACTGGGTTAGAATTCCCCCTAAAATTAAAAGACATTACAAAATTTGAATCAATGAACAATATATCGGTAAATGTTTATGGATTAGAGTTCAATCAATCTATGCAATGTCATGAGGTGGTAGGTCCAATTTACTTGAGCAAAAATATTTGTGAACGACATGTTAATTTATTATTTATAGAGAAATTTAATAGAAACCATTATTGCTTGATAAAAGATATGTCAAGATTAATAGCGTCTCAAATTTCTAAACATGAACATGCAACCCATTTATGCAACGGCTGTTTAACATTTTTCACTTCAAAATTATCACTAGATAAACACATATCTGAAGATTGCAATAAAATTTGTACAATATTACCTACAAATGAATTAATAAAAAATCACATTGGTGAAGAAGTTCCCGGAAATTTATTAAAATTTGAAAATTATAATAAAAAAATGAAAGTTCCTTTTACCGTTTATGCAGATTTTGAGTGTATGTTAAAACCTATACATACTTGTCAGCCGGATCCTTCAACATCATTTACAAATAAAACACATACTCATTCACCATTTAGTTTTGCTTATTACATTGTATGTTCATTTGATAATAATTTAAATAAATTTGTGACATACACGGGAGAAGATTCTCATAAAGTATTTATGGAGCGTTTAAGTGACGATGCAATAAATATTTATAATACTCATTTAAGTAAAATAGTTCCAATGAAACCATTGCCCATAGACAAAAATATATTACTAAATACTGCACTTAAATGTCATATATGTGAGGGTGTGTTTGAAGAAGGACATGAAAAAGTACTGGATCATTGTCATTTAACCGGAGAATTTATCGGTATTGCACATAAACAATGTAATTTAAATTATAAAATTCCTAAAATGATTCCAATTTTTTTTCATAATTTAAGTAATTATGATGCTCATTTATTCATCAAAGAATTTGGAGTTAATAATGAAAAAATTGACATAATTCCTCAAACAATAGAAAAATATATTTCTTTCACAAAAAATTTAACGGTTGGAAAGTATCTTGATAAAAAAGGTAGAGAGTGTAATGTACATTTAAAATTAAGATTTTTGGATTCTTTGCGATTTATGAATTCAAGTATAGAAAAACTATCAAGTAATTTAGAACCGCATCAATTTATTCATGTAAAAAACCATTTTCCTCGAGACGATCATTTTAAATTAGTTACTAAAAAGGGCGTATTTCCTTATAATTATATTGATGGTTATCAAAAACTTTTTGAAAAACAATTACCTGAGAAAGACGAGTTTTTTAATAGTTTAACCAATTCACACATTTCCAACGCAGAATATAAACATGCAAGCCAAGTTTGGAAAAAATTTGAATGTGTAAACTTGAAAGACTATTCGGATCTATATCTCAAAACCGACACATTATTATTAGCAGACATCTTTGAAGCGTTTAGGTCTCTATGTCTAAAAACATATAATTTAGATCCCGCACATTACTTTACTGCACCTGGCTTAAGCTGGGATGCTATGCTTAAGTATACAAAAGTAAATTTAGAACTGCTCACCGATATCGAAATGCATCATTTTATCAAACGTAATATTCGTGGTGGTATTTGTCAATGTTCACTACGTTATGCAAAAGCTAACAACAAATATATGCATGATTATGATTCAACAAAACCATCCAAGTTTTTGTTTCATGAAGATTCAAATAATTTATATGGTTGGGCTATGTCTCAACGTCTACCTTGTGGTGGGTTTAGATGGCTTACTCAAGATGAAATTCGTAATTTTAATGTAACAAATATTTCAGATGATTCTCCAACAGGATATTATTTAGAAGTAGATGTTGATTATCCCGAACATTTACATACGCATCACAATGATCTACCTTTTTTACCTGAAAATATTATTCCACCAAATTCCAAATTCAAAAACACAAAGCTTATTGCAAATTTGAACAATAAATCTAAGTATGTTATACATTACAGACATTTAAAATTAGCTGTAAAAAATGGTTTAAAAATCAAAAAAATCTATAGAGTCCTAATGTTTAACCAAACAGATTTCCTTAAAAATTATATTGATTTAAATAACGATTTGAGAAAAAATTCAAAAAATGAATTTGAAAAAGATTTTTTTAAGTTAATGAACAACTCCGTATATGGAAAAACTATGGAAAACGTTGATAAAAGAGTTAATGTAAACCTAGTTAATCATTGGAACGATATAGGTAATAGAAGGGGTGTACAAACTTTGATTGCAAAACCTAATTTTAAAAGTATAACAATTTTTACGGAAAATTTAGCTGCTATTCAATTACAACGCCTTAAAGTAATATATAACAAGCCTATTTATATAGGATTTGCTGTACTAGAACTATCTAAAATTTTGATGTATGACTTTTTTTATAATTATTTATTGAAAAAATATAGTAATAATAAAATTAAGCTTTGTTATATGGATACTGACAGTTTTGTATCATTAATTGAAACATCTGATATATTTGATGATATAAAAAAAGATTTACACTTATTTGATACTAGTAACTACAGTTTTAATAATCCTTATAGAATACCATTACAAAATAAGGGTGTGCTAGGTTTAATGAAAGATGAAAATCAGGGTAGAATATTGCGCGAGTTTGTCGGAATCAGGGCTAAAGCATATGCATCAAATGTCGAAAATGAAGAAAAATGGAAAAAGAAAATTAAAGGTATTAAGAAATGTGTTGTACAAAATAACGTATCTAGCACAGACTTCAAAATGTGTTTATTTAACAATAAATTAATATACAAAAAACAAAATCTTTTCAAATCAATTAAGCACACTATATTTTCAATAACGCAAAATAAATTAGCATTATCACCTTATGACGATAAGAGATACATCTGTACAAACGGTATTGACACATTAGCTTGGGGTCATCACGATATTCCTTTAATTTAAGTTTTTGATTTATATAATTTTTTTACAACTTTTGTTTATTATAATAGTTATTGTGTAGTTTTATTTTATTTTTTATTCTGTTATAGTTTTTTTCATAAAAATGTGTAATATTTATTTTTCATTTTTATTTTACTTACCTTTATATTATTTTTTCTCTCTTCTTTTGATACTTCTAAAGGTAAGTAAATAAAATTAGAGACAACATATTTATTTATTATAAAATTTATTTATTTTTTATATAAGTACACTTAAAATACAAAGTAATTATTTACTTAACAGTTATTATTATTATTATTATTATCATTTAAATAAGCACAAATTTGTTTAACATTTTGAAAAGAACATCTACTAAATTCATCTAAGTGATTAACGCAGAAATGAGTACATTTTTCAAACTTTGGTGCGTTAGTTTCACCTTGAAGGTTTAATACTGTAAAATTTGGAAAATAACGTTTCAAAAAATCTTCTTTTTGGTGCCCCTTGACCACACAAGTTACATCGACAAAGTTCTGGGTAAATCCATAGAAGATGTTTTCAATTTCTGTCATATCGACATGTCCACCGGAATATTGAATTGAATGATAATTGTTTTTCAACCATCTGGCTTGGATTTTTTCTTTTGATGTTAAAAACGAATATTCGATTGTTGGTTTCATCAAGTAGGTGTGAATATTTTTGTAATTTGATGCAATGCTTATTTCCTTAGGTACAAACTGTTCTGCAACTATAAATCCTTGCATATCGACTGCTAGTACAATCATGATTATTTTTTATTTATAATAATAAACTGTACTCGTCAATGGTATGTACTCTACTAAATTGAGCACAGAGAGACTCCACTGTTACAGTAGTCTGTACTCGATGAAGTTGTCTTAGAAAGAATAAGTGAAATTTTTCTACGATGATCCGCTTTCAGTAAGGGTTCCAATGTGATTGATATCTTTTTAATTCTACGCTGAAATCGCAGTCTATCTCGAGCTTCAGATATCCATTTGCTACCGCTTCTATAATAGTTATCTTCTTCTTCCGGCAAGTAAATAATGGTTGACTCGGGTTGGGTGAAACTCACTCTCTTTGCCATCAAACAAGTCTGCGAACTAATCCAGATAACGGTCTGTACTCGACCACACTATCGTATAATATGAGACAATATGCTCTGGTATTGTCTTGAAACGCATGATGTCCCTCCATCTCAATTTCCAAATCAATTGTGGATGATTTTATGCTCTCGTTTTGCTTCGAAACGTCAAATACATATAACATGCGAGCTTTAAATTGTGCGTAGGTTAACATCGGCTGATTAAAACGTCCATAATAACTGCTTTGAAACTTTGTGTATGCATAATAAGAAGCAGTGTATTCACCGTTCAGCACATCTTGATTTAATTTATCATAGGGATAAGACTCCGAATTCAAATACACGGTCAAATTTCTAATTGAGCAATGATCGAAATGGCTTGCATTTTTATCTTTTTTCCCCAATTTATCCTCTTGAAATGCGATTATTACATACCGAGGTTTTTCTAGATGGGTTGAGGTTTTGACTAACCAAACATCTTTATCGGTTTTTCTGAGAGATGGTAATTCGTGTAAATCCCATCTGCGAAATGGTATCAAAATAGGAGCATCTGATTGAATTTTGGTCAACAATTGTAATTTTACTTCATCGCTCGGTTGAATATGTTGTATGTGCCATTCGATTTTGTCTATGCTAATCTTGGGGTCTTTAGTGGTTGTATAACAGTTTATATCAGTTGTAGCCCTATGTAAAATTAACTCCTGTTTTACATTTACCATAACTTTTTTGTAATCTTCAGCAAACCCTAAAAGACATTTGAGAGGTAAAATTGCGTAAAACTTTTGGTTTGTATCAAAATAGGTTTTCATTCCGGAGTCTAACGTCTCATTCCATCCACTCAACTCCAAACTTCTCAGATCTTCCTTGCTATACGAGATGTATCCCTTAATTGTAGTGGTAATTCCCACATCTTTAGTTTTGTCGACTTCTACTCCATTAATGTTATAACTAATTTCTCTAAAAAAAAATGCCCAAGCATTTGTGGTCCATTTAAAATTAGCGTCAGCAGGATTACTGGTTTTACCGGAGATGTATAGATAGCTATTGGAAGGTAGCGTGAGTATATCCTGTTGTTGTATTATAATGCGAATTTCATCGTTGTTGTTGAACGATTGTGTTATCGGTTGATAACTATGAAATTCTTCCTTAACAATGGTCTCGTCTTCTCTGAATTTTTCAAAAATACCTAGTTTCTCCATTTTACTTTGTAACCCAACGACGCGAGTCTTAACAGATCGTGACGTGTTAGTCCTATCGATGACGAACGACGAGTGATATTTTTAATGGTTATCATCGCTCCTTTATTAGGTTCCGAATTGTGAAATTGAATTCCCATTACGATTTTAATTCGAGTCTAACTAAAATGTTTTCTCCTCTAAAATTTACAGGCAACCCGTTTTGGTCTTTAAGAGTTATAGTAATGTTGTCGATGGTATGCACATTCACCCGCAAATAATAAATATTTCGTGGTTCTATGTTAAGAGCAAATCCCGGATCGACCGAAGGTGAAAACTCAAAAATTGTATGTGATAATTTATCACCGTAATAGGCACCCGTCACAATATTACACTCAAGTCTAATGCTTGACACTTTTATAATTTGAACGGGTAGATCAGATAAATACAAGTTGTTTGCTTTTAAAATTTTACTGGAATACCCGAGTAATGTACCGATACTGTCGGACGGTGAAAAGTCTATGTCGTATTTACACAAAATCTCGCACTTTAAGGTATTATTGTTTGGTTTTAGGCTAATTAGCGATTTGTCGTCTGTCTCCTTGTTAGTTGATCTATCTTTTAGGATGGATTGCAAATACGTTTCGATATCGGTAATTTCATAAGAACCGGTGGGTATCTCAATTACTTTATCACCGTTATGCTTGTAGTAAAACTTATTACAACCGTTTTCTATATTGGGAATAGTGTTGTAAGATTGAAAACCAATCAGACCTAAATAATAATTTTTGTTAGGGTCTAATTCAATTGGTGGATAATAATTCTCTGAGAGCACGCTATTATCACTTTGCAGAGTAAACGTTTGAGACATGACTGGGTGTGATTTTAAAATCTACAATCGTATTTATACTAAAAATTTCAAACACAAATGGCCGCAGTTAAATGTATTAAAATCTTGGTACCTGTTATGGTTATATGTTATTTCACTACCTCGAAAATATTTTAAGAGTTCTTTTGGAGGAGAAAGATCACCAAAACTGTCAAAGTATTTTACGAAATTTCCACGTTTCTTGTATGCAACCCAATGCGTACCGCTCCCTCTCACATGATCGAGATTAACAATACCGGACTCGTTTTTATGTGATCGAATCGGTAAGGTATCACGCATAAAGACTCCTCTAAAATATGATATTTTTGCTTTAAGTGCAAACATGTTTATGTCTTTATCGGTTAGCGGGCGTCGAGGTAGCGAACTTAAAAGTTTTTTGATTTTTGAAGATAGAGTCCTAATCCTTTTTTATACGGTTTCAAAAAGAGCCCGTTCCCCGCTTTTCCACCAAGAGCAATAGCTTCCATAGTTTTATTATGACGTTGAGATTCACTAAACTTTTTACGAGCGTCTGTGGCGTCGTTCACCGCTTTTGCGATACCGGATGCACCACCCGCAAGCGCACCCAATGCGCTAAGACCTGCAAAAATAGGTATCAATGGTAGGATACCACCGACTTTAGGTACTGGAATTATACGAGGTGTTCGAATTTTTTTCTTTCCACCAACTTTGCGTACGGCAAATTTTGCCGCATTAAGGGCTATGTGTGATCCTTCAGTTATACCATTCTTTTGCTTAATTTTATTTTTAAATCCTTTTAGTGCATTTTTTGCCTTCATCATAATTACGCTTCGCAACGCAACTTTCTTTACTCTTTTTTTCGCAACTTTCTTTCCTCTTTTTTTCTTTGATGACATACCCATACCTAATTTTCTTTTCACTCTCATTGCTGTCGTCACCGCAAAAGCGCTTGCTTTTTCACCCAACGATGCGTCTGAAGATTTGACTCTTTGCCAAGCAACCTCCGCTAGCTGTTTATCTGCTACGTGTCTATCACTTAAATTTTTATGTTGTGAATATGCGATATCGTGTAGTTTACATGCGGCGTCTAACTTGTTTACGCCCGGATCACCTCTTTGCAAACGCTTTTTTAATTTTGTACCCGGTCCACAGTATTGATACCCTGGTAGATGTAATTCAATGGGTAACTTATTTATAAAAGAATTGATAATACCTGCACCGCGATACAAATGCATTTGAAAGATTTACTATGAAGCGCTTCTATTTATAACCTAGATCCAAACCCCATTTTATGTCATTACGATGAAAGTGGTCAAGCAGAAAAAGTCGTTACCGATTGTGAACATGGATGAGTTTGTCTCGGGAATGGGTTTGACGGCGGAGATGCGTCACGGTGAATTATTGCCAAATTCGGTACGAGCCCTAATTTGTGGACCGTCCAATTGTGGAAAATCAAACGCAATGTTAAGTTTATTGTTTAGTGAAAACGGATTACATTTTGAAAACATTTATATTTACTCGAAATCGTTATATCAACCAAAGTATCGTCTATTGGAAAACGTTATGAAGTCAATACGAAAAATAAAATATTTTCAATTCAAAGAAAATGAGGAAATTATGAGCCCTGAGAATGCCAAACCAAATTCAATCTTTATTTTTGATGATGTTACATGCGACGGTCAAGAGAAAATCAGAGAATATTTCAGCATGGGGAGACACAATAACATCGATTCATTTTATTTATGTCAGACTTATACACGAATACCCAAACACTTGATACGTGATAATGCCAACTTTATCGTATTATTCAAGCAAGATAATGAATTTGAAACACGCGTTTACAGATCATGTGAGCAGCGACATGGATTTTGAAAAATTTAAAAAAATCTGTAGACTGTGTTGGGCCGATAAATACGGATTCATAGTAATAAACAAAGATTGTGATCCGAATAAGGGCAGATACCGCAAGTGTTTCGATCGTTATATAATTGTTGAAAATTGATTATAACAATCAAATGTACGCAAGTGATTGAATGAGCATGACGGACAATGCGGTTAAACATCGACTGATCAATATTAAAAAGGCTATAAGAAAAAAACTGTTTGCCATAAAAATAAACCGATCAGAAAAGGATGAATTTTTGAACAAAACATATAAGCCGTTATTGGAACCTCTGAAAGAAATTATTACTCACAGTCGAGCAAATAAATATATAGTTAAAGTGCCTGTTCAGCGAAAAAGAAAATTAGCAAAATGGCATGGCATCTCAAAGCGTGAAGAGGATTATGAAGAAGAGCCTTATGATGAACATGATGTCAACGAATTTCACACACCTCTTCGCAGACCGCATGAGAGTGAAGAGGAATCACATGACGACGAAGAGATAGCTCATAAACCTCTTCATGAACCTCATAAACCTCTTCATGAGGCTCATAAATCTCTTCATGAGGCTCATAAACCTCTTCATGAGGTTCATAAACCTCTTAGCAAACCTCATGAAGACAAAGAGGTAGCGCATGGTGCCGAAGAGGTACCTCATGGATCAAATAAAACAGAATATGTGGATGCGGCTTATTTGGATACCTTTCAGGACTTGCCTAGAAAATATGTCAAAAAGAGATTTTCAGATGATCGAAAACTTGATGAGTTCACCGGTATAAATATCGATATTCGTACAAAAAAGTGGACGATTGGAAATTATAATGTTGAGCTGGTCGATGGTAAAAATTTTAAAATTGGTGATTCTGTGTACGTCGGAACTAAAGGCTTGTATGAACTTCTCTTTATGAAAGAACCCGACGATCAAATTTATAACGAAAATGATTTGAAAAACTATAAAACAATATTAGAAAAAACACATGCATTACACCGCAATTACGATCCAAAGAATCAAAAACAGGGTTCAAAAAGTAAAAAATATACAGAGATTATTAAGCCCATGTTTAAAAATCGATCACCGACATACACAAAACCTCGCAATAATTCAACCGGCTCTCATACCAGCGGCAAAGGTTTTGATTCTAAATTGCAAGTACAACATACTCCCACGCAATACAAGTATTGGAACAATTTAAGCGAACTTGTTGATAGGTTGTGTTTATTGCACGCATCGAGGAATGCTGGAAATAATTTGCACAATAATGAGATTGCTTCAATCGAGGAGGAACTGCGTGAAGAAGATGTAATTTTTTAATAAATACAAAGCACGCTCTTCTCTATAGATCACACGCATTATGAGCATCGATAAGTTCGGACGTCATTCATCACAGATTAAAATAAATAAACCATTAATGGCTGTAAGAGGACCGCCAGGTATTGGATTTAAACGTGATGCTGATGGACATTTCAACCTTGATGGTAAAAGAATAAAATATTTGCAATTGCCGATTAATGAAAGCGATGCCGCAAACAAAAAATATGTGGATAATGTAAATGTCGTTCAGTTGCAGGATTTGAACACATCATTTAAAAATATTAATTCAAAAGTTAATTTAGTTATTGAAAGTATTCCGCAAATTATAAACTCAAAAATTTTACCAGTAAAAGAGGATCTGGCGGAGAAGATTAAAAGTTTATCCAGAGATTTCGAAGCGTATAAAAATACATCAAATCATGAAATAGAACAGCTTAATAATAATATGGATATAAAATGGGAACAGTTTAAAAATGATTTAAATACGCTATTTTTAAGTCAAACAAACAGCATCAAACAGTTGATTGCTCCATTAAAGAGCCCTTCAAGTCAAAATGAGTAAAGAGGATGTAGTGCGAGAGTTACACAAACCGGCAAGAAAGAATTTTGCTCGAAGATACTTAAAGGTGTTGACGATCTGTGGCAAATAGATCTTGCAGAGTTTCAATTATTCTCTCGTGAAAATAAAGGATATAAATATATACTTGTAGTGATTGATTGTTTCTCAAAATACGCCTGGACTGCACCCATAAAAAATAAAACCGGTGTGATTGTAGCAGAAACCATGAAGAAAATATTGAAAAATACCGACGGACGGACCCCAAAAAATATTCAAAGTGATCATGGCAAGGAATTTTATAACAGTCAATTTTCTGCATTAATGAAAAAATATAATATTAATCATTACTCAACATATACGATAATGAAAGCCGCCATTGTCGAGCGTCTAATCCGTACGCTAAAAGATAAACTATACAGACAATTTAGTTTGCGTGGGCGTTACAGCTGGTATGATATTTTGAACAAGGTTACGTTAGAATATAACAATCAACGTCACCGTACAATAGGAATGCGACCAGCTGATGTACTCCCGGGCGGAGATAAGGAAACTATGCTATTGAAAACCGTCTATTCGCATATAAAAATTGCAGGAAAAGGGAATTTCCGAGTGGGTGACATGGTGCGTCTGAGTAAACAAAAAACGCTCTTCGCAAAAGGATACACACCCAATTGGACAACTGAATTATTTAAAATTATTAAAATTAAAATTACCAGTCCAGTGTCGTATTTATTGGAAGATGAAAAAGGAGATCCTATACAAGGAGCTTTTTACGCTGAGGAATTGCAGAAAACATCAAATCCTAAGATATATTTAGTGGAAAAAATATTGCGAAAGAAGGGAAATAAATTATTTGTAAAATGGTTAGGTTTTGATGCTTCGCACAACAGTTGGATTAACAAACAAAATGTATTATAATTCTTTAAATATAAATAACATATTTAAAAAATATTTCAGTGTTTCATTTGCAGTTCCACTGTAAACACGTATAAAATGTATTATTTTTTTTACGTTTTGATAATTACATCTTTGGTTAAAAGTGATAATTTTGCTATAAATTATTTAAATCGATTTGGATATTTAGATTTACCCGAAAATAATTCGGTATTAAATATTATCTCGGATAATGACGTGGCAGAAAGTCTTGCACTTTTTCAAGAGTATTATAAGCTACCAGCAGATGGAACATTAAATAATCAAACCTTGGAATTAATGAAACGACCGAGATGTGGAGTACGCGACAATCCTATACCGTACAATCTTGTCAATACTAAATGGGAAAACGTAAACCCGATAAAATGGCATTTCTATTTGGCTAATAGAACGTTAATCAATATCGCCAGCGTTGCATTTAAAGCTTGGGAAAAACATATACCCATTAAATTTGTTCGAAGTATTATAAATTATAACATTGTTATTTCAATCGGTAAACAATATCATTATTGTGTTAATTTGGGTTTGCCTTGTAGAGATCAATTTGATGGTAGAGGTCAAGTTCTTGGACATGCATATTATCCAAATAAAAACAAAACGTTAGAGATTCATCTGGATCAAGACGAAGATTGGGATTTAAGTTTGAGAAACTCAAACTTTTCAAGTAAAAGAAGCATGTTAAGAGTTTTAATACACGAAATTGGACACACTTTGGGTATTGATCACAGTTCTAATCATGATGCAGTCATGACTTCATTTTATACAAACTTTTCTTTAAACGAAGATATCATTCTTAGTAAAGATGATATATTGGCTGTACAGAGTATTTACGGCGAACCAACTATAGAAAAAACCTCATCTTCAATTAATCCCACAACAACAACAACAGCAACAACAAATACTGCAATAACAAGAACAACTATTACTCAAAATAAAATAATTACAGAAAAATCAAATGTTAAAACAACTTATCCTACTGCAAATTCTTCATCTGCGATCGAGCCCGTAAATCACCCTGATTTATGTAATGTATCAAAAGATGTGAATACATTTTTAATAGTTAATGATAGAATATATGTATTTTATAACGAATGGTTTTGGGTGAAGGGATTAAATGTTAATTCATACGGGAAACCCCAGTTAATAACAGACTGGTTAAATTTTCTGAAACCAACGTTTAAAAAAATAAATGCAATATATCAGCGACCTAACGGACAGATAGCATTATTTGACGATATACATATACATATTTTTGATTTCCCATCGTTAAAACTTCATGCATCACATTTACAATCTCAATTACATCGTGGAATTGTAACTGCCGCCGTAAATACGTACACTGGACGAACATACGTGTTTTACGAAAGTGGTGTTTACCTAGAAGTAGACGAATGCGGACATTATCTTAAAATACATAAGATTGGATATACTCAAGATTTCTACGGGTTACCAAAATCAATCAGCAGCGCATTCCGTTACACGAATGGATTATTATATTTTTTCAATAAAAATATGTATTATGAATATAATGAATTTACATCATCAATGGTAAAAGCTAATAAAAAAGATCTATCAATGTTTTCAATTAATTGTCCCACTATAGGAATACTTCAACAACTAAAATTACTGATATCGCGTCTAACCTCAAATTTTGATGAAAATTAGTTTAACTTACCTTTTCTCATTTGTGATGTAATTATAACCTGAAAATTGTATGTAAAAAATTCTGATGTAATTGAGATAAAATAAAAAAATAATTAATTATAAATATATTAGTTTTATTTAATAAAGTACTTTTCATATATTTTATATAATACATAAGACAATATAATTATACTAGTTAGTAACAAACATATTCCAAAAGTCAGAGTTAAATTTACGCAATCATTTACATCATTTGTGATTATTAATTGTTTCGTCAAATTTATAATGATACGATTTTTATCGAGGAACATAAAAGTTGCATTCATCACATTTGACACTCCAGGGATCGTGCTGGCGTTGATTTTGAATGTTCTTGGATGAGTGGTATTGTCGAGGTGCATCATTTTCCACTCCAAAGGCCAACTATCATTGATTCCTCTATCGATGGCGGTTATGTAGCATTGTCTGACATCTTTAGGTTTCGTGATGAATAAAGTTCCATTAAGTAAAGTTGATAATAGTATGAATGCGGTGCTATTCATTTTTGGTGCTGTTGACACTTTTTCTAATTGCTCGGTAATCTTGACACTTTTTGCAGATACACTTTTCTGCGATGCATCTAAAACAGTTTTTTATGGGTGGAGGCGGTCCGTCTATGTGGTTCTCATCAGTTGGAAGGTTGTAATGCTTATGACAGGGAAGTCTTATTTGGAAATATAAATCATTTTTACATTTATCAGGCAGGAAGTCCCACAATCTTTCCAAATTTAGTCCATATAGCGATCGCAAATATTTTTCAGGCAGATATTTTACATATTCACCAGTTAACTTGTTTTCATCATACAATTCAATGGCTTTATTTATATTTTCAAATAAACTTCTCTCGACTTCGCTAATTTCATCGGAGCTGTATCCCGCCGAGTTTTGCACACAGTTGCTTTTGCAATTCATAATCACAAATAATTTTCTTAACATATATAATTTGTTGCATATGTCTTTCCAATTGATTTCGCAAATACACTTTTTTATGTATAATGGCTGTTTTTATAACCATTATATACAACTGACACCTTCCAGATAGTGACTACAACTGAGGTGGTAACGGTATCTGCTCCCAATCTTTATTTAATTGTTGAGCCCCTTCCAAGTCCGATAACAACTTGTTATAATTGTATACAATTATTTCACGCATGCATTCTATGTTTTCATAGTAACAATTCTCGGCAATCGTCGGTAATATTTTCAAAAGTGTTTCAATGTCTTGTTTGCTTTCTGCAGCAAGTCTCGTCAGACATGTGTTGTAATATTCAAAGAAATGCAGTTTACTTAATCGTTCTAAACGAAATTCAATTAAATCGGTCACATTGAAAAGTTTATCAATTGCGGTTTTATTTAATAAAATGGTAACACCTTTTCTCTCGATACCAATAACTTTATTTTTTTTGCATTTTGTTAAATCTAAATAACAATCTTCAAAGATGTTTATTTTTGGTTTAATGTTGTCGGGCTCTTCCTTAACAATGTTTTTGTTTTCTTGACATCTGCATGATGAACAACGCTTTCTTTTCTTATTGTAAGGCTGTTTTTGCAAGCTGGTTTGAATAATGCTTTTATATTTTAATAACTCATTCCATTCGACGTGTATAAATGAGATATTATTCACTCTGACAGTTGATGATGATATCCTGATGCAATGATAAAATCCACGTGCG
Source organism: Tachinus rufipes (assembly GCA_963932245.1). Lineage (NCBI taxonomy): Eukaryota > Metazoa > Arthropoda > Insecta > Coleoptera > Staphylinidae > Tachinus > Tachinus rufipes. Next base: position 40,750,941 of record OZ010745.1, on the reverse strand, counting down.
GGGCTCAAACCGACAGACACTTTTAAATTTTTCCCCAGTGGATAATGTATTTCGTTGATTAAACGAGCTTCTTTTGACACTTTTTTTTCATGATCTTCTAACATGTTGTTTATAAAATTGTCTACAAAGTTACTGCTTTCGTCTTCGCTACTACTTTCGATAGAAATGCACGGTACATCAATATCGTTGAACATCTTTCTTAATACTGAATTTATGAAAAATGAATTTTATCCAACAATACTTCTATTAACTCGATTATGATTGGTCGATTAAACCTCAATTATGATTGGTCGATTAAAATTGTTAAAATAATTTATATAAAATAATAATATTTCTTCAAAGTTGTGTCTAGATCTACATGCATTCTTATGGAAAAGTGTGACTTAATCGCACATTTATGCAAAATAACATTGCTTCTTATGTAAAACCACTCATTATATTTTTAATATTAGTAATTTTTTTATCAAATTGTGCTTCCGCCTTAATTTAATAATTTAATTATTTCGAGAAATCGTAAATCATCTCTTCACCTTTTGCTTCGACGGAAGTGTTTCCGTTCCAGCTTTATCAATTATACGTTTCCGCCGAAGCACGATAAAGATTCAAAATTCATTAAGTGAGTAATTGCAGGATTAAATGTAACCGAACGCGCATCGAGTTTCGCACAACACATTTTGCGTCGAGCGATGACTCATCTATTACGTCTCTTACGCTCGGACGCTATCTTCGTTAGGGATGGTCCTAGAGCCGTTCTGACCAGAGATTTGATTTTTCGAGCCCCCACCCTGTCGTAGTGCCGTTTTGGCTTTCCCACCCTTATGGCTTATAGTGCCCTTTTGGCTTTCCCACCCTTATGGCTCTTAATGCCGTTTTGGTTTCCCACCCTGTCGTAGTGCCGTTTTGGCTTTCCCACCCTTATGGCTTATAGTGCCCTTTTGGCTTTCCCACCCTTATGGCTCTTAATGCCGTTTTGGTTTCCCACCCTGTCGTAGTGCCGTTTTGGCTTTCCCACCCTTATGGCTTATAGTGCCCTTTTGGCTTTCCCACCCTTATGGCTCTTAATGCCGTTTTGACTTCCCACCCTGTCGTAGTGCCGTTTTGGCTTTCCCACCCTTATGGCTCTAAATGCCCTTTTGGCTTTCCCACCCTTATGGCTCTTAGTGCCGTTTTGGCTTTCCCACCCTTATGGCTCTTAATGCCCTTTTGGCTTTCCCACCCTTATGGCTTTACCCCATGGCTCCCCCTTCACCCCACATCCACACGCATTATGTCATAGTGGTGGGAGGTATTTCGCTCATTCTCGTTACGTCACCATAGGCCAATCTACATGTTAAAAAATGAGGTGGAGGTTGTTCCAGAACCGGCTGTTCTACTCTACTGACCTCAAACCAGAACAAGTAACAGACAAGAATAAAGTCACAAAACTTTGACGCAATACCTTATGACACAAATACTAAAAGTAAAAAAGCAAAAAAAAGTTCTAAAGTATCGTGATTTGTAAATTGAAATTTCGAGGATGTGAAATATCATAGTTGGCACCGCTGAAACAGTCACTAATAATTGTAAATATATAAAAAAATAGAGAAAAACATAACATTCAGCAACTACAAAAAACTGCAGTATTAGAAGCAACCCACATAATAAGAAGAGCACTAGGATAGCAAACGTAAATATATAATAAAATAGTCTAAAATCATCTATATACGCGTTCATTAATTAAATTGCAAACTTTATAAATTTATTGTAGGTATTCTCAACAGTATGGCCAGAAACAACTTTTGGTTTATACATCATTGCTCTAAACTCATTAACAACAGAGATAAGATACATAACCTAAAATCGTTACTTACTGTTTATTTGCATCTACAGTTTACCTGCACTCTGCCACTATTACCATTGAACTCTCCGCAATCAACAACAACACTACCGATTGTTAATTACGCCAGAAACAGAAGCTGATTGTGAAAATCAGCTGTTCTCGAGTTAATTTTATTTTCACGGTCAATGGTCTGCTGTTAGCTGTTTATTTGCTTTAAGACTGTTAGACAAGAGTCTGGATACTTATGCGTATCCAATCTAATTGAGTTTTGCTAATTGCAGGGGCGTTTTGTGTAATTTTAAGTCTAGAATTAGGACGTGCTATCTTGGAATCTAACGATCCAATCTTGCCGTAAATTACAAAGCGGGTTTTAATAAACACGCCATTCTTATGTATATATTTTATTTTTTGTAATTAATGCCATTAATAGTAATAAGAGTTAGGAATGTTTATTAAATCCAACCATAAGTTGGCAAATCTGGCGGGCCATCCTCACTCTTTGTCTGTGAGTATAAATAAACCAGGCCAGGTAAGATAAGAGAAATCTAGCTAGCCAAACCAAATATACCAAGATAGAGACAAAAGCGACGAGTTAAAAAAAAAGTGTTACAAGGTAAATACCGCAGAGATCAAAAGCTCATGATTTCTTACACAACCCGTTTTTGACGGGTTTTGCAAGAAATCACGGCTCTCACTCCAGAGCTTTGTGTGCATAAAAGTACGATTGTGACTGTACATATAATGTCTCAATACTTTTGTACAAATGTAAATATATTATTGTAGTTATTATATATAAATTGTGTTACATATTTTTATCATTTGTTTATCCGGCTGCTATTTGTTTGTATATAATTTGAGTCCTATGTGTGCTACTTGAAATAAACTCTTGTTGAGCCGATACTGCCTTGCGTTATTTACTTGTCTGTCCTGTTCACATTTGTGTGTGGTGACAAGCAAGGCATAAAAAAAATCATAAATCAATTACTTGCTTTCCGTCATCCAAGCACGAAATAGAGTTACAAATTTGGCGCCCAAGCAGAGATTTTATTTTTTCCCGTCATTTGTTCAGTTTTTCCTGCCAGGCCTAAAAAAAAAATAATAAAAACGTAATTAAAATCTAGCTCATAAACCCTGTATAGAATCTCTTGCAATTTTAAGCAAATAACACAATATGAATAACTCTAACTTACGTTTTGTCGACTTGACCCATTTATGCAAACGCAGATTTCTGTGCTTAGGTGGATCAAACAACTTGCAACATTCTGATAGCCCAGCTACAAATGTTTTTCTTCAAAACTTGTGGTAGCATGTCAGAATGTCGCCAGCGACTACGCAAATTCATTGAACATGGTGTAACTTTACCTGGCAATGCATTGACTCCATGCACTCTCGTAAACAACGCGATCGCATTTCTAAGACAATTTTGACAAAGTGCGACGCGTGATTTTAGTTTTACTGGCCCGGACGCGTTATTGTGCACGCAAGTTTAAAAATAAAACGTGCAATTTGACAAAGACAAATGCCAAATTGCATTTCTTGAACGGATGAAAGAATTAATGCAATCATACTACGTCAACAAAGACCAGTTACTAGTAAACTTGCTAGAGCTCCTAAAGGAATCTGCGCTTGATAGGTATTGCAACAATTGGAACAACTGAGACTTCTGGAATGATTTTGTCACCGCTTTTCAAGGATTTTTCTTGTCAGTCCAATTAATCCAAAATTTAGAGGACAATATTTAAAACCGCAACCAAAAACCGGGAAAAACATCAAAACTTTAACAGTTAACCTACAGGCACTGATCTGCAAACTTGACGGTTTTAGTCCAGCAGAAGACCTTAGTTGCAAATATGAAAACTTAAGGCCTGAGTATTGATCGTATATCCGGCCGCGCAATTTTATTGACATTCCCAAGTTAATCTCCATGGCTCTGGAGTACGAAAATATGCGAATTAACAGTCCGGCAAACTCTAAACAAGCCGTATTTACTGCGGTTACCTCGTCAACGTTTCGTTATTTTGATAAATCTCCAGTATCAAGTAACCACAATTAAAGTTCTGCTCCGACCTCAGAAAGAAGCTCCGCAAACCGCTGCCTACAATAAAGATACCTGCTGCTGAAAATGTGGTATCAGTGGGCATTCTCTTTTTAATTGTTAGAATTTTACTCATTTTTTGTTCTTACTGCGGAATAGAAGGAATATGGACCCACAAATGCAAATGTCACCCGGCTACTGGAAACAAAATGCTGTCCAAAAAATTGGGTAGACCGTCTAGTTTTATATTTCCTAATTCCATTTACAAAAAAACAATAAAATAATTACCAAGCTCAGCATCCTGGGTGCCAATTGTGCAGCTCTGCTTGACACCGAATCACAACAGTCTTATATCAACAGCCAGTTCAGTCATGGAGTAGAGGCTCTATGGATGGTTCTTATAGCTATCCAGGAGACCGTCTTAGTAGCAACCGGCGTCGAGATCCGACTCAATAAGGCTTACATCCTTCTAATTATTATGATAGATAGACGCTCCAATAAAATAAAAGTTTGGTAACTCTTTGGAATAGTACCATCAGTATTGGTCGGATGTGACTTCCTGACCCGCTGAAGTGCCGAGATTAACTTTCATTTTTGTACCGTGGAATTCTATGGTTTTTAGTCCCGCCACACTGTTCACATGCAAGATATATTAGAAAAACATAAAAATTATCAATACATAAACCCAGAGTAAACTAATGAGATTAGTTTCTCACCAAACCCGGTTGCAGCATCCAGACCTGATTAAGCAGCGACACCAGCTCTAGAATCTTTGCTTACGGGAGATAGTTAATTTCAAGGTAGATAAGATGTTGAAAGAAGCAGCAATAGAACCATCAACCAGTCCATAGAGCTCTCTAGTGGTAGTCTTTCACAAAAAGGATAAAAAACCGTTTCCAAAAGGTTAACTCGGTATCAATAACATACGCCTACCGTCTACTTTTTATTAATAACATCCTTGACAAAGTGCAAGACTCCAGGTTCTTTACCTGAAAAGTGGTAATTGGCAGATCCCGTTAACCAAAAACAGCATAGCTGTTACTGCTTTTACCGTGCCCGGACAATGTCTTTTAAAATTCACAATGATGCTTTTTAAATTGCATTCTGCACTGGTTACTTTCTAAAAATACCTTGACAACATCATTGAACTCAAAAGGCGTTTGCGTACCTAGACAATATTATAGCGCTGGGCAAAACAAAACACCTCATAAACCTGCAAGAAGTCTTACGGAGGTTACGAGGTTCACCGTGATTACAAATCATCAGTCGCTAAGGTGGCTGCACTTCAAAAGTCCCAGTGGAAGAGTAGCTTGATAAGCAATCTTTTTCCAGTAATACAACTTCCAGGTAGAGTACCGCAGAGATGTTTAGAACCAAGTCACTGATGCTTTCTTTAGACAACCTGTAGAAAAAGGAAGCCTTGGTAGGAAAGGTCTTGGCGATAGATGAGAAACCAGATTCATAAAACAGCCGCATTATAAAAAAAGTCACGAAGCAACCTAAAACGTATCTCAATTTTGCCGTTAGAGACGAGCAATGTACTTGTGCGTAAAAAACCGCGACGACGCCAAGTTCTAATAAAAAAAACTATGAAAACCTTACCGCCGGACACCGTGGCATTGCAAAAACAATCAGCCGGATTGTTAGGCTGTATTACTGGCCCGAAATGCAGAGTATCATCCGGAGGTACGTACAAAAATGCATAGTTTGCCACCATTTTAAACCGCTCCAGCAAAAGATATAAAAAAATATGACGGGTCCCGCATCATAGAACTATGGAAGACCCTGAGTGAGTAACGTGTACCTTTTAATTATGCAGGATAGGTTCACAAAGTGGGTGGAGAACCATCCGCTACAGGCGGCCACCGCAATGACAGACAAATTGTTCTTTCGATTTTGCTGTCTCCGACGTTTAATTGCCAATAACGCAAGGCAATTTAATAACCGAGAATTTTGGTTGTTTTTGAAAGATTTTAACATTAAATGAACCAAAATCCCGACCTACACTCTACAGGCCAACCCCGTCGAAAAGACAAACCGGTCCATCAAAACAATGCTGGCCTAGTATTACGAAGATAACCATCGGCAGTAAAACCAATTTCTGCCTGAACTAGTGTTTGCCTGTCATCCTAAACTACGAGTGACGCAACCGAGTTACAACCAAACAATAATATTAACTGAGTAACTTTCCTGGGATACACATATTAACAAAATATTAAAAGAAAGCGCAGCAACAATAGGAGCTAGATATAGAGCCAGAAAATGCATAACAAAAGAAACTACATTAAGTATCTACCATTTACTATTTTTAGCAAAAATTAAGTATTTAATAAACATATAGGGAAAAACATCAAAAACAAACAAACAAAAAATACAAAAACAACAGAACAAAATTCTAAAAATAATACACAACCTACCAAAACTAACACCAACAGAGGAAATATACAAAATAATTAATGAAACAAAAAAATAAAAATAGAAAAATTCAAACTAATATACAAAATTTAAAATAAAGAAATTAAAACCAACCTCCAAATACAAACCAACAAAGAAATTCACAGACATAACACTAGAAGAAGAAGCAATATACATGTACACATAACAAGAGCAGAAAAGGCAAAACAAACAATACTCGACAATGGACTAGTCACGTACAATCAACTGCCTCAATGTATTAAGAAAATAAAGAGCTATAATGAATTCAAAATAAAAATAAAAAAACACTATATATTAAAAAGATCAAAACAAATAAATGAATAAAATAGATAATACAAACAACATAAATAACAAATAAAAAGATTTGAAACATAAAATAGTACCCCGAATACGAATCTCTGCAGCCATCCATATAAAGACGGTGTGGAGCAGCAAGTGGGGAGAAAACAAAATGAAAAATAAACTATAAATATGTAAATATATTATAATAAATAACAATTAAAAAAAAAAAAAAACTTAACTGTCTACTTTGTCTGAGTCTCCTGTCACGTAGTTATCAGTGGCAATGAAAATGTTGATGCGCTTGCCAAACTGGTTATAACTAGCGCTGATAATGTTACAAACAAAACTTGTAAAAATTTACAAACATCCCTAGTTTGTAAATGTTTACAACAATTGATATTGTCTAGCTAGCAGTCGGAATAGTTAGCTATTTAAGACATCAAGCTGCAATGTACTAAAAGCGTCATTACATCGTAGAGTTTGTCATGCAGGTGAAAGCGTAAGAAAAAGGTTATGTTTACGTGACTTTGCATGTCCGCAACAAAGAGGGACCCCTGCCTTGATATTTTGCGTGGTTGAGATGTGTTTTTGAATTTTAACAACCAAAGTTTTACGGTTTAAATATGAGCTAGCAGCCTTATAAAATGTAAAGAAAAGTTTTGACTGTGGAGTTTGTAAAAAAACTCTTTTGTCAAACTTTTTTCAAAAGTTTTTTCTACATGAAAAAAAACCATCCTTGTGGCTTTTTTTAACTTAAAGCTTTTAACGATAATGCCAGTAACTCAACTTAGTTGGTAAACCGCTAATTGTTTTTATCAAAACCCATGCTGGCGAGAAAGAAGTAGATTGTTATAATCAACGTGATTCTAAACTATGTCTAAAACAATTTTACCAGGCTAGGTCATCTGTATTTATATCTTCACACAAACATTGAGAATGGTTTGGCAGGTTTGCCAACTTATGGTTGGATAACATAAACATTTGTAACCCTAAGTACTATTAATAATACTAATTACAAAAAACAAAATATATACAAAAAAGTAGGTTTCAGAAAATGATCTTTTGCAAAAAAAGTAACCCATGCCAAATTTCAGTCTTTAAGAATCAAACGAACACGTGTCGCACTGTTTTTAAAGTTTTAAAAGTAAACCCATTACCTTACTTAAAAAACATTATTAAAATGTTACAAACTTTATAAAATGATAAAAATACGTACAATACGTCATTTTAAAAATTTTCTAAATAAAAAAAAAAAATATAGACCTGAGCCTCAAATTCTAATAATTTTTGTTTACGAGTCTAATTTTATGTTCAAAATTTAAAATATAGTATAAAAATGCAAATAAAAAAAAAACATTAAACAAATTATATTGATGTAAAGTTTTATATGAATCTTAACTTGCTAAGTACTCAATTGCTTTTTTGGGGATCCAGATGATGCATCTGACTCAAATCTAAAAGCTATGATACTTGTTAAGTATAATAATTTTGAAAATTCAAAAGTAGTGCAACACGTGTTCTTTTAAATTTTAAAGGCTGAAATTAGGCATAGCATACATTTTGTATAAAGATTACTTTCTGAGCAATTTTTGTGTGTGCACCACACAAAATTTGCATTTTTTTTAAACCACTCTAATATACATAGATTGGGCGTGCTTCTCAAAACTGGCTCTGTAGTTTACGGCAAGATTAGATCTCTAAATTCCGAGATAACACAATCCTAGACCTAAAATTACACAAAACGACACCGCAGTTAGCAAAACCCAATTGGTTTGGATACGCATAAGCATCCGGACTTTTGTCTGATTGTTTTAAAGCAAATAAACACATGGCAACAGACCATTGACCGTGAAAATAAAATAAATCCGAGAACAACTGATTTTTACAACCAACTTCTGTTTCCGGGGTAATTAACGATTGGTAGTAATGTTGCTAATTGCAGAGTGTTTAGTAGTAATAATGGCAAAGTGCAGGTAAGCTATGGATGCAAATAAACAGTAATTAGGGCAATGATGTATTAACCAAAAGATGTTTCTGGCATTATTTCTAACAGTATGACAATAGTGGCATTAAAATAAATTTATAAATTTTGCAATTTAATTAATAAAAATAAAAAATAAGCAAAATGTTAATGTTTATTCAACTTTTATACAGGAAAAGTCAAAAGTTGAGGAAAATGCTAAGAGATTGTAGGTGATATAACTAAAAATACAAAAACAAACCTAGGGTTTGTTACATCTCTCTCACTTTACAAAAAAAAAAGTTTTTTTAGATCACCCAATTTTATTGGTCGTTGCAAAAAAAATTGATGGTCTTTGTTGGAGAAATTATTAATTAGTGTTTTTGCTGTCCTTGCTGACTTTTTCGTTGACTGGTTGCCAGTGGAACACACACCAAAAAATGACCAATGCACCACTTGCATTACTTTACGCGCACTGCATGAGCAACAAAACATACAAAAATTAATAATTTTTTGTCACAGCCCATTCTTGTTTCATTTGGTGTTCCTCAAGGATCTCATTGTGGACCAATTTTATTTTTGCTCTTCATTAATGATATCCCAAAGTATATCAATTCATTGTCATTTCTTTTATTTGCGGATGATTTAAAAATGTATAGAAGAATATCATCTCTCAATGACTGCCATCTTTTACAACTGGACTTGGATTTTATAAATACTTGGTGTTTTATTAATAAAAAAAAATTTAATGCTGATAAATGTTTTTCAATAAGTTTCCATAGAACTTTAAGTAAAATTTTTTTTAATTATATAATTGACACTAAAGTGTTAAACAAAGTGACACAAATAAAAGACTTTTGTTTTATTTACTTATTAAATATGAAGTACCACATTGTAACCGTCGCAACCATCTTGATAAACAAATAAAAGATTTAGGTGTTATTTTTGATCATAAACTTACATTTGTTGAACATATAAACATCATGTGCAATCGTGCCATAAAAATATTAGGATTTGTATATAGAATGTCCGCGGATTTATCAGCCAGTACACTAAAAATTTTATATTGTGCTTTGGTGCGTTCGCATTTAGAGTCAGTTTGGAGTCTTGTTTATAAAATTCATAACCGTAGTATTGAACAAATTAAAAAAAAAATTGTCGTTTATTGTCTTATAAATTATAAAAAATTATATTATCTGTAAATTATGATTATCTGTAAATTATTATTACTGCTATATTGCTTTATTGTACAATCTACCGCCATTGAAAATTTGCCGCAAAAGAGCTGATTTGTCGTTCTTGCGTAATTTAATTATGTCTGAGATTGACTGTCCGGAGCTACTTGGTACTCTTCCATTCCATGTAGCACCTAATAATAGACATAGCAGACTTTCTTCTTTATTTTGCGAGTCTACTCATTCTACTAATTATGGTTTCAACAATCCACTCGGTAGAATGTGTAGATTTGCAAATAATTTACCTGATTTACTGATATTAATGTATTTTGTGTCTCTAAATCTACGTTCAAAAGTCAGCTAAGTCATGCTGATTAATGTCTAATATGTGCGCTTTTATGAATGGTATATTTGTATTCTTTATTTTTGTATTGTAAAACATCATTGTTTATGTATATTTGATGTAGATGTTAATGGTAAGATTATACCGTGAATAAAGTATTTATTTATATACATAGACATTGGGAGCCTAGAGGGGGCTGATAGCACTGGTGGTCTCTGGCAGTATTTAAGTTTGCGCGGACAAGCTCTAGAATTTCTTAAAATATCTAAAAACGGGCGTTTAGAAAGGGTTGGCTTATTTTCGGGGTTACCGAAACGTTAGGTATTTTGTCTGTTTTGTTCTAGTAATTGGTATGTTATTTATTTCAATTTTTATGTCAATATCTTTCGTGTTTTTTGTCTTATTACCATATAAGTTGTTTTTTATTTATTTATTGTTTGTATGTTTTTGTCGTACCATTTAATTAATTTTGTAATGTCTGCATTTATGTTTCTTTCTATTGCTTTTTTATTTTTTCGTAATATATAATACATGTGTCATCAGCATATGTATTTATTTCATCTTTTAATTCAAACACTTAAAGCAAAACTAAATAAATTTGCCTCAGCAAATATTGATCAAGATATTGATCATCTATGGCATTTAACGCACTTAACAACATTTGTATATGTAACTGCACTTAGTTAGATGTAGATACGAGCCTGGTAAAAAGCATTTAATTTTTCAGTATACACACTGCTAAGACTTGGCAAGCCAAATGTAAACTGCAACTTATCTACCAAAAAAGCACAACCCACACCGTCGTTACTTTTTGAGCTATCGGTAAAAATCCAAATAGCATTTACGAGCTTTGCTTGAATTCTTGCAAATTTAATTCGATATTCCACTGGGTTAAAACGTCCAAAGAGGATCGTGGCAGTAAAAAAGTTGGTAGACATTAAAGAGTTGGAAACATAGTTCCTAAAGTGTACTGCAATTTCCTATAGCAACCAGTTTTTGCGACTGTATCCTGATGTTGTATAAATTGTCCAGACCATTATTATGCACGGCAGAAAACGTCGGATGCAAGAGTATAGCTTTTATTTTTGCGGCGTACCAGTCAAGATCTTACGCTAAAGACAGAGTGATGGTTCAGCCGCCTCGCACAAAACACTAGCAATAGGACTAGTGCAAAATGCGCCAGTTGTTAATCAAATTCTTGTATGGTGTACAGGATCAACAATACGTAGTGTGGATGATGCTGCTGAGGCATAGATTATAGAACTATAATCTAATTTTGAACTCACCAAAGCGTGATGCAAAAGTAGCATTGTTTTCCAATCTGTTTTCCATGACTTTCTACCCAAAGACCTTAGCAAGTTTAAAGCCAAAAGACACCTTAATCTCAGGTTTATTAAATGTTGAGTTAAAGCACAGTCAAATGTGACACCGAGAAATTAAACACTATTCTGTACAAGAATAGGTTCTTCCCCAAAATATAATAAATAGTCACCAAATAAAATTTGCTTTCTACAAAAATAGATAAGCAACGTTTTGCTTGTAAAAAAAGGAAATCCATTGCTATTAGCCCAGTTCAAAATGCAGTTGATAGTTATTTAAAGTTAACGTTCTAATGTTGGTATGTTTCTCAAAGCGCAATAGATAGCTACGTAATCAACATACATACATCCGCTCACAAAATGTTTGATGAACTAACTTATGCCGTTAATAGCTAGTATAAATAACGTCATGCTTAAAATACTCTTGCGGAATACTATTCTGTTGCTGACGTATGCCCAAGATGCTATCACCGTCACGTACCTTAAATAAACGGGAAGTTAAAAAGCTTTGCATGAACAATGCCATGTTTTTGCAAATACTCCAAGAATAAAGCGTTTGTAGAACATTGTACTTCCATGTTATGTCATATGCTTTTGCAATGTCAAAGAATACTACGACAAGATGTTGATTTTGCACAAAAGCATTTATAATTGCTGTACCCAGCCGAACAAGGTAATCAGTTGTCGAACAATGACACCTTAAACCACATTGTATATTAGCAATTAGATTCTTAAGTCTAATAACCAAGTAAGACGCTTATTGATTATTTTCTTTAATAATTTGCATAAGCAGCTAGTTAGAGAGATTGTAACTTGTCCCACACCTTTTTGATAGGAGTTCTCAAATTTATAGAAGTAACGTATTCTGACTATGATTTTTTTTTAGTTTTTCTGCAAGTTCTTTGCGCAACAGCTTTATACTTTAAATAAGCTAACAAATTCATTTCAGTTGGAGAGTGATTAAACCTTCAAAGAGAACGGCGTTTGTTTAATTTAGCTTGTTTACAATTAAAATTCTACCAAGAAACGGGTTTGAGCTGTTTGTATAATGAAATCGGTAAAAGTTTCAACATCTTTGACAATAGTGGTCTGGACACTGTCATCATAATCAAATACTTGAACAAACTTATCCTAATCAGCATTTTTTATTTTCCAATTCCGTTGACGGTTTTTATGGATTTTATGACCAAGGAAATGAGTATTGAAAAGTGGTCACTTTCATAAAAATGTTCCAAGACTTTCCAATGCAGCAATGCAGCAATATTTGGAGAACAAATAGTAAGGTCAATAGCCGACAACGATCTATTGGGCACAGAAAAGTAGGTATTGTTATCTTTATTTAAGATTATTTAATTTGTTTTTGAAAATAGATTGGCCAAGTTACGACCTTTGACATTGGTTTGACTTGAGCTCTACAGTGTTATGAGCATTAAAATTACTCATAAGGAGAAATGGAGTCAGAAATTGTTCAAGTAATTGATCAATTAAACGAATGTCTAAACTGACGTTTGACAAAATATAGATTGAGCAAACGGTCAGTAAGAAAAAGAGTTGTAATTGAACGGCTTCTAATAAAGTGTTGGCCAATAATGCCGCTCTGACCACAATCAACATTTATACAATCTTTTTGATAAATAGTATAATCAAAAAGATTAACTCAACTTTTAACTTTAAAATTAGTTTTCTGTAGGGAAACGCAGATAAGTAAAATTTTGGCTAATAAAATTTAAAAAAAATTTGTAATGTCCAATTTGCACATTTGCGGCTGTATGTCCTTGATAACTTCACAAATTCCATCTTTAAAGTCTTAAATCAATTGTGGAGCATTGGCATAAACATTCACGTGGAAGAAAAAAGTCTAAAGGTGTTAAATCACAAGATCTTGGTGGCCAATTGTGATCACCTTTTCGAGAACAAACACGGTCAGGAAATTTTTCTTGCAAAATTGCGAATGTTTTGTTGCTTGTGTGGCACGTAGCGCGTCTTGCTAAAAAAAAATGTCGTTCACAATAATATCTTTTAATTTGGGCCATAAAAAATTATTAATCATAGCTTGGTAGCGCCATCCATTTACCGTAACAGTTGCACCAGCCTCATTTTAAAAAAATCGGGTCCAATTACACCGCCAGCCCAAATCCGCACCAATTCTGCACAATTCTGCTTATTAACGTAGCCTTCAAGGTCAAAATGGGCTTCATCACTGAAGATGATTTTTTTATGAAACTCCGTATCATTCTGATGCATTTGAAGGACTCAATCAGCAAAGATACGACGTTTACTGGCTTGAGTTCTTGTGTTAACTAAACTTTCAAAGCCTTACAACTTTAGTGTTTATGCAAAATACGGAGTAATGTCGTTTCGTAAAATGTCTAATTCCAAAGATCGACAAGAAATCGACAAACCTGGGTTTTTTCAAAACTACGGGCTACATCAGCAATATTTTTATGTGTTCTTGAGCGATGCACACGATTCTTCACATCACAAACTTGTCCCGACAGCTCAAATTTTTCTACCAGACTTACTATTGCCGGCAGAGAAGGTGCTTTATAACGACCAAAAGGTGCTTTAGTTTTGCGACAAATTTTCACCATTTTTGTAGTGAGCTTTAATAATTTCAATGCGTTGTTAAAGCGTGTATTGTTCCATTTTTAATAATGTCGTTGTCTTTACTTGTCAAACGTCAGAAAATAATAGCTTCAAAATTGGCAGCTGCCCAAATAGCCTGCTATTCAAAATAAAACTTCTTATTGGAAAATCTTTTATAATAAATCTTTTACCTGTGTGATTATCTGTAATAAATTTTACATTTATTTTTAGTTTATCTGTTTTAAATGTTTGCAACTGATTTAAATTTGGATTGGTTTTATATATATATATATATATATATATATATATATATATGTGTTAAAAAAGTTAACGGGTTGAAAGTCTTTTAAAATTTTAAATATAATAAAATACAAAAAATAATTATATATTTTATATATTTAAATAAGTGGCGACGTTTCGTTATTAGGTTAATAACTTCATCAGGCCTAAAAAAATACATAACTAACAAAAAATGTATATGGACATTAAAAATAAATACTTACAACTATTTGTATATAAAAATATAATATTATAAAGTAATTATCATAATTAGCCATTATAATTAAACCTCACCAAACAATTCTTTATCTGGACAATAATGTAATATATATATATATATATATATATATATATATATGTATATTATTAGTAAAATTATTTTATTTTAAATTTTGATATTTTTGAGTGATGTTTTTTTATAAATAATAAATTAATTAATTTGACAATTTGTCAAATAAGCCATCTTGGAATTGTAAGTTATGATGTCTGTTAGTAGAAGGTGGTTGTTGTTGGGGAAATAAATATATATAATTAAAATTAAATAAATATAAAAGTGCAAGATAAAGTATAAAATAAGTATATAATAAAGATGGTAGATTTAATTTAATACTTCTATGAATCTTGAATTGTTTGTAGAAGTTTTTAAGTTCATTTTCAACTCTACTTATTTTTCCTACAACAATCAGTTTTATAAACAAATTAATGGTTGTCCAATGGGCGGCTCTATCAGCCCAGTTATTGCTGAAATTGTAATGAATTCTTTGCTTAATTTTTGTTGCTCTACAGTCCCTTTCACTTTTCCTTTTATTTATCAATATGTAGATGATATTATTACCGCAATTCCTTATAACTTGACCCAATACACTTTATTTATCTTCAATTTACTGTAGAAGAAGAAACACAACGTAGCGTTCCCTTTCTTGACACATTGTTAGTTCGTGGAAATGAAAATATTATTACCCTTGATTGGTATGTCAAACCTTCGAGCTCAGGTCGTTACATACCTTTTTCTTCTAACCACCCTTTCAAACAGAATATTAATACCGTATTAGCTTTAAAAAATCGTATTTTAAAAATTTCACATCATTCTTTTCATAAAAAAAACTTATCCATCTTGTTTGACACACTTACAAATAATGGTTACCCACGTCCACTTTTAAAACAACTTTTATATTACAACACTGTTAACAATAACATTACTCTACCTCGTGTTTCTTCAAACCAAGTACTTCCTTTATTACCTAATGATAAAATAACTTACAAAAAATTACAATATGTTGAAGGTCTCTCTCATAACTTAATTAGACTTTTAAAAAAAAACAACCCTAATTTATTTATTGCTAATTGTGTAAGTAAAAGCATTAACTCATTATTTTCTAAATTAAAAGATCCCACACCCACCTCCTCTCAGTTTAACATTATCTACAAAATTCCTTGTAAAGATTGTAATAAAGTATACATAGGCCAGACTTCACAAAAACTTAGTAAGAGAATGGCATTACACAAAAGTGATACCAAACTTAAGCCTAACATTACTGGTTTAAGCGTTCATTACAGCACTACCGGACACCAACCAAATTATTCTGACACTTCTATCCTTGAACATGAACCAAATCAATTTAAAAGAAACTTTTTAGAAATGTGTCACATACAATCTAACAATAATGTATTGAATTTTAAAAAAGACGTAATTGGACTTAGTAATATTTATACTTTATTACTCTCTTATAATTCATATAACACTTAACTCTACCAATTTTACAAAATCTTTATTTATTATAAATATAATAAAATATATTTTACAATGTTGTTCCTTTTCTACTAAATCTATCATCTACCATCTTTTCAATTAAATCTACCATCTTTATTATATACTTATTTTATACTTTATCTTGCACTTTTATATTTATTTAATTTTAATTATATATATTTATTTCCCCAACAACAACCACCTTCTACTAACAGACATCATAACTTACAATTCCAAGATGGCTTATTTGACAAATTGTCAAATTAATTAATTTATTATTTATAAAAAAACATCACTCAAAAATATCAAAATTTAAAATAAAATAATTTTACTAATAATATACATATATATATATATATATATATATATATATATATATATATTACATTATTGTCCAGATAAAGAATTGTTTGGTGAGGTTTAATTATAATGGCTAATTATGATAATTACTTTATAATATTATAATTTTATATACAAATAGTTGTAAGTATTTATTTTTAATGTCCATATACATTTTTTGTTAGTTATGTATTTTTTTAGGCCTGATGAAGTTATTAACCTAATAACGAAACGTCGCCACTTATTTAAATATATAAAATATATAATTATTTTTTGTATTTTATTATATTTAAAATTTTAAAAGACTTTCAACCCGTTAACTTTTTTAACAAATATTAAAGAAAAGTCGTTAAACTTCAAGAATATATATATATATATATATATAACATTTTTATTGCACAAATAGTTTACAACATTTTAAACAGGTATAATACATAGAATGAAAAAAAAAAATGATTTGTACAAACGGCTATCGACCGTAGTCTTTCAGCCATTTTTTTTTTTAAGTACTAAATATTATTTTTTTTCTGTCAGCCACCGATGCTATTAGGTAACGACGACTAAGGAAACAAAAAATAACTAAACTATCTCTAATAAACCTAAAAAATGTGAGAATCATAATATCAGAAAATAAAAGCATATTATTGGGTAGAACTAATAGTAGAGATTAACAACCCAAGTAGTGCAGTGATTAGGTTAGAATTGATTATTCTTACATCACATAACACTTGATTTAGTTCAAAAACAAATTGTTATTTTAACACCATCTTTAACTGTGTAATTCAAAAAGAAATATAATGCAGGAAAACAATAGTGCATGGTCAATAAAATAATAACTAAATTAAATTTAATGTAAACATTTACAGAACTTTATCAATATTACTTGTTTGCTTATGTTCAATTGAGTATACAATTAGTAAATTGTTTATTGGACAATTCCTTTTCAATTCAGTATAAAGGTTAAATTAAACCAATAATGAAGTACAAAATTATTATATTTTTTTGTTTTATATTCCATCAATGTTGTTCAAATTTTCTAGAACTTAATGAGGTAAATAATATCAATATTTATGTAACAAATTGATTATTAAATTTATTTTTTAGGTTTCTATGGTGAAAAAGTTGACTGAATGCGTTTTAAAAATTATTGATCTCTACCCGGATCATAATATCAATTTTTATTACAATTTTGAAGGTGAAGTTAATGGTTTTATTAATTATAAATATTCGTACATAATTAAAAAATTAAAGCATTATATACCTAATGTAGCACATTTACCTACATCAAATATTCCACACTTTGATTTGCTATTAATTGATAATATAAAATTACATATCAATTACAATTACGATTCAAAGTATTTAATTGTGTATACAGGAAACGATTTAATTACAGAATTTAATTTTTATGAATATAATAAGCATCTTTCAAAACTGTTATTTATGGATCGATTAAATAATATTTACAAAATAGAAGTCAAAATTTATCCAAAATTTAAAAAAATATTGTTAGGAAATTGTGATGATATTGATGTGTCTATAGTTAAGAAATCATTTGAACCTATTGAAAATTTTAATGGAAAGAAATTTTGATATAGAGAAAAACTCAGGACTAATTTAATGCCATTTGGGAATGGACTTGATGTAACTATATTAAAAGAATCTGCTCGAATATTAAATGCAACAATTACTCTCAAAAACAAACATGCAAGTGCGTTTCATGTGGGAGGTTTTATATATAGCAATAATTTTAAATCAACATATCCTTATTATATAACAGACTTCTCTGTTGCTGCGCCTTTTTCCAATCGCGTTCCTAATTGGATGGGGTTCATTTATGCATTCAATAAACAATTATGGCTTTTAAATTTTATAACTTTTATAACATTTCTAATCATTTATATAATACTTACAAAAGTTGAAAATAATAACGTAAATTTAGGATTTGTCTGTTTACAAATATTTGGTGCATTTTTCGCTCAAGGCGTTGCATTACCAAAATATAAAATAATTAAATATTTACTAATTTTGTGGATTTTTTTTTCATTTATTATGTTGAATTCGTATAATGGAATATTTTTCACATATTTGGTGCAACCTTTATATGAAAAGCAAATAAAAAGCGTTGAAGAATTAATTGAAGCTAATTATACTTTTGTATACTTGTATCCTTCAATTCCAATGAAAGACGAGGATGAATATAAGGATATTATTTTATATACCGAGAGACAATTACATTTTGTTAAAGATATGATTATGTATCGTAACATAACTATTATTACTGCTACACCTTTACTAGATAAAATAGAACATAAAATAAAAAAAGATGGTTTTAAAGGGTTTTACAAGATATATTTAAGTATCTGCTTAATGGGAATGTTTACGCAAACTAGACATTCTACATTAGAAGGTTTGAATAAATGCATTCAGAGATTTATAGATGTTGGCCTAATGCACAAATGGATTAAAGATATAATGCATACTTATCCAATAATAGAAGAAAATGAACCCTTACCGTTAACACTCAATCATTTTATGTTAATATTTTATATTTATTTTTGTGGATTGATTTTGTCAACTTTACTTTTTATTTGGGAATGTTATAAAGGCAAAAAACTAAATAATTTTTAATAATATATTTGTAATTTTAAGTCCGTACTATTTATTATAATCAATTTGTATCAAACATAATAAAAAATTTTGCACTCTTAAAATTATTATATTTGTAGCGGAAAATTGAATCCAAAATTCTGGTTTTAAGTAGATGAATCCAATACCCAAACTCCCTTATTCCGGTTTTAAAATATTTTTTTGTTTTTTATTCCAAACTGTGCAACGCTAAATTTAGTTTTTGAGAATTGGTAGAAATGTACCTGAACCAAAATAATTTATTTAAACCAAATTTGCAAATCTACTAAAAATTAGCACATTTTTTAAATTTAAAATTTGAATAAATTGGTACTAATTGTTGTATTTCTAAAATTAGTCATTGAATTTTAATATTATTATCTATTAAACTAATACTAGAAATTGCATTAATTTGGTTAATATTAATTTTCTGCAAAAAATTTCAAATTTAAATATCATATTTTAGAAAATAATTATTGAAATACTATTATCTACTATAGTGGTACTACCAATAATAATATTTTACAAAAATTTTAAACTTTTATAAAATAAAAATTAACAATTAATTCTGATTAGTGTGATTCTAATATTAAAATCTTTTTTGCTCTTGATCGGGTGTCAAGATTTTTTTGTTTTTGGTTGTCCTTTGTTGTTCCTGGTTAGTATGTCTTTTCATATTTTTGAAATCTTTTTTTGTTCTTTCAACTCTGTTTTTCCATACTATTTTTGTTTGGCATTCTAGTCATGTGACCATTCCAAACCAGTTGCTTTCTGTGTAGATCTTTTGTACTTTTAGTCTCAATTGTATTTCTTTATTTATTATTTATTTGGTCCAATTTAGTAACTTTTTTAATTTTCCTAAAAACTTTAATTTTTGCACCTTGCAATTTGCTTTTTGTTTTTTGCATCAGCGTTTAAGTTTTATTACTATACGCTAGTGCAAGTTTGTATACCGTTATATATAAAACCATTTTTGTTATTATTTTAATTGCGTGATGTTTGCTAATTGTTTTATTTTTCTTCAATTTATTGTTATGTTTTACGTTAATATAACAATTATTTTTCCTCTCTATGCTTATTTTCATAGTGTGCTTGTTTAGAGCTTTGTTTCAAATACTGATGTACTTGCATATTTTTTTCCGTTTTTGCTTATATTGCCAAATTGTCGCAAAAGCTTATTCCAATTTCAATTTTTTTTGTATCCTAATTATACTTTTATTTCTTTGTTGTTAATTTGGTTTTAGTATACAATCGAGTTTTTTAGTTTTTTTACATTTTTCAATTATTTGTAACTCCTCAGGATTGCATATTTAGGAAAAAATTACAAGAAACTTTTTTCTTCAAAATTGCCCAAACAATAAATTTTCATAACCAGTTTTTTTTTTAATTTTGAAAATTTTGTAAAACTTTAAATGACAGTTTTTCTTTAAAAAATTTATGAATATTATTATTTTTTTTAATATAGTCAAAAACGTTCTTTTATATGTAAATTTTTATCTATATTTAAAAAAAAAGAAAATACCTTACTTAATTGCCCCAATTCTTTTAGAAATTATTATTTTTTTAATTTTTATAAGCTTTTATAAGATCAATAATTTACCGTCGTAGACACTCCAAGGCTTTTCAAAGCATTAATAGCTGAATGGCGACCGTAGCGCAATACTTTAGTGTTGATTTTTTAGATTTGATTAGACAAAAACTCACTACACCAAGCAACCTAAAGCTTTAACTTTGAAACATTTTGTTTTGATGTTTTATATTTATTTGAGTGGACATTTTATTGCTATATTGGTAATATTATGGGAACATTATCAAAAAAATAAAATGAAAAAAATTGTTTTTAGTATTACACTTATATTTAGTGAAATTTGTTTGAATTAATTTTACTATTAATGTTATGCTATTTTTAATGTTTGATTTGTAGAGTGACACATTATATAATTAACAAACGACACAAAAGGATAGCATGAATAGTGAAGCGTTGCAGTAGAAGCGTTCAACACTATTAGCTGCGAGGAAGAGTAGTGACACAATTGATTTGTACTAATATGTATTATTACATTATTCAACATTTTAGCATTACAATGTTGCTACACATTTCAGCAATCAATAAATATTTTTAATTTAATTTTTATTTTTTTACCTTTTACTATATAGTAAATAAAATTGATACAAATACTTCATTTTTATTTTAATTTGAATAGAATTTATAGCCTTAATTAACTATATTGTTTAGAAATTATCAACCTAACATTTGCAAATAACAATAAAAAATAGCGCATACATTCAACATTAAATCAGAAGAAACGCTATTACAGAAATATTGAAACCTGAATGTATATAACAAATAGTCACAAATATACTAACTTTATAAAAACAGCTTTTGTCAAATACACCTCCAACAAGATTACTTGATGAAATAGAGAGTTTGACTAAAATCTAAGAAATATTGCAATACCAAAAGAAATTTTGACTGGGTCTCATAAAGAACCAGCAAATAAAGATGCTTTATAAAAGTAAAACTGTTCAAAAATATTCTCTATTCCAAATACCTCTAAAAAAAGATTAAATTGCAAACATTAAGATCTTATTACATAAAAAAAGGAAGTTACTGAGATGGTTGAAGAAACTCTGCAAAAACTACTGCAAACATACTCACCAACAAAAGAAAATGAGCAATGACGAATAGTAAATCAAAATATTGTAGAAAAAGGAATCAGTTTGTTTAAACCATTTATGCTGACGGAAACTATCTTATCATGTTACAAAAGATGCTGGCTGCTTTTAAAAAAGCTTTTATGTAACATTTTCAGAACTAACTTAGCACATTCATATATACCAAGCTGCTGGAAAGTAGTTAAGGTAGTATTTATTCTAAAATCAGGACAATCCTCATATACCTTGACTAAATTCTATAGACTAAGCAATCAGACATTTTTTATGCTAAAACTAAGCATTCAAAACTTTGCCTTTACACCAATATCAATTTAGAAAATGCTACAAAATGATGATGAAAACTATAATAAATTAAATAGTTGATACCAGTATGCAATTTAAAGTTATGTGCATAAAATCAAGGTTTTTGAATTTTTTTATATTTTTTAATCATTTGTAACTTCTCAAGATTGTATTTGTAGAAAAAAATTAAAAAACTTTTCTCTTCACAATTGTCCAAAAAAAAAATAATTTTTTTTTAAATTTTGTAAATTTTGTACAACTTTAAAAAACAGTTTTTCTTAAAAAAAGATGAAAAGTTTTTTTTTTCAAATATGTGCAAAAAATACCCTAAAAATTTTAGGAAGTGTCGTGTAATACGTTCCGAGATATCTTACAATGTATTCACAGAAGTACTTAAAAATAGCAAAATTTACATTATTTGATTGTTTGTAAATTTTAAAAATTTTGCAAAACTTTAAGACATTTTTTCTTAAAAAAAATAATGTGTATTTTCTCTTTTTTTAAATAAAGTCAAAAATATATAAATTTTTACTCATATTTAAAAAAAAAATACCTAACTAGATTGACTCAAATTGATTGAAATTTTTTCTAGAAGTTACAGAAATTTTAATTTTTCTAAGCTTCTATCAAGAAGCACTCGATTCTATCAATAATTCTCCTCCAAAAAATCTAACACCTTTATAGGTACCCAAAATTATTTCAAAGCAGTAAAAGACAAATGACAACCGTAGCGCAATAGTCTAGTGCAAGAGTTGTTAATTTTTTTTTAGGTTAAACAAAAACCCACTAGACCAAGCTATAAAACTTTAAATAATGTTTGATTCTAGCTTGAGCCACTAAGGTTGATTCACAAAACTTTCCGGCCTTTAATCTTCCAAAAGTCCATTAAAAGTTTAGTGTTTTTGGTCCCTATGATTTAAAGAATCCAAAATACTTAGAAAATTTCTCTAAAAGTTTAAACCATGACTCAAGCTAATATCTCAATTCTGCATGACCTATCGTCAGACGTGTTACCCAAAATCCATCAAAAACTTTCTAGAAATTTAGGTTAAGTTCAACTAGTATTGTAGATAGCTGTTACCTTCCAATGTCATCCCTGTTATCTCAAACCCTTTAAAAATGTTCTAGAAGTTAGTAGGGTAAGTCCCTGTGACCTTCCAATATTATCTGTGTTGTTCCAAAACCTTTCAAAACCCTCTGGATGCGTGAGTTTAGTAAAAATATAACCAGAGCCTTTATCTCAAAATTTCATAAAATTACCATAAGTTTAGGTTAGATTAGATTATAGTCCAGGCAATTATTTTTGATCCAATGTGAAATAAATCCTTTTAAAATGTACTTTAAAAGTTTAGGTTTGGCAAGACCAGTGCTTTCAATTTAATCATGTAATCTCCCAACATCATCCGTGTTACCCTAAATCTTCTAACACTAAATCAAACCACCGGCCAAAACTTTTAAACTGTGTTTCCGCCCACCCGCCCAAGTGTTAGTTATTAAAAAAATTGATATTGTGCCCACCTCTGATGTATTAATAAAGACTGTCATTCAATCTGTCACATTTAAAACAAAAGAATCGCAACAAGTGTAAGAATAAGCAAATTTCTTGATAACAAACACTTGGGCGGGTGGGCGGGAACACTGTATCAAACCACCGGCCCAATACTTTTAAATTGTGTTCCCGCCCACCCGCCCAAATGTTAGTTATTAAAAAAAAATTGTTATTGCGCCCACCTCTGATGTTTTAGTGACAACTGTCACTCAATCTGTCATACTAAAAACAGAAGAAACGCCACAAGTGTGAGAAAAGGCAAATTTTTTGACAACAAACACTTGGGCGGATGGGTGGAAATCTTCTTTTTTTGAAGATATACTGTCATTTATAGTTTTCAAAATTTTTCAAAATACAAAGAAAAAAAAATTGTCTGTGGAAACTTATTCTTTGGACTATTTTGAAGAAAAAAAAATGTAATAATTTTTTCTTAAAAATACAATTAACTGTCAAGAATGCCAACTGCTATAAAATTTATAGCAAAAATTGTAGAAGATTTTTCAGAAATACAAAAGAATAATTGGGGTACAGATGATACAAACTATTAAAAACTATCAAAATTGAAAAAGGGCAAAATAATAAACAAGTGGCCTAGAAAATATACAAAAACTGCCAGATGAAGAAAGCTAAAGCAACGATATAGAGTAAAAATAGACAACAAACTCTTAACAAGAATAACTAAAAGAAACTTACAAATAGCACTGGCAATGCAAGGAGGCAACTAAAACCAGGAATAAAGCAAAGAATATCTTAAAAACAATGAAAACTTTCAAAAATTATAGAAATAGCCAAAACAAATGAAATATAGTGGGATGTTTCACGCTAAACAAATTAATAAACTTGACTTCACATGCAGAAAAACAGAGTAACAAAATAATATTATACTTAGATAAACTTCACGGGATATGCAAAACTGATTTTACAGAATTACTGAACAGTTTTGCGAAAGTAGACGAAGAAAAGATAATGGTTCTGGACAAATATGTAAAACAAATTTATTTTTATATTTTTTTAGAATCCATCATTTAATAGAAATTAACTTTATCAAATCCAGCCATCAAATATTGTTTTCAAAAACTAAAATGATGTCAAACAAATTCTACAATTAATTTTTGCTTCTACTAATTTATCAATACAATATTTTAATTAAATTCAATGTAAACATTTACAGAACTTTATCAATATTACTTGTTTGCTTATCCTCAATCTAGCATACAATTTGTAAATTGTTTAATAACAATTCCACTTTAACTCAGTTTAAAGAATAATATATTCCAGTAATGACGTTTAAAATTATTATATTTCTATATTTTATATTCCAGCAAAGTTGGTCTAATATTCTATCACTTAATGAAGTAATCAATATGAATATTAATGTATCAAAATTATTATTAAATTTATTTTTTAGGTTCCTGTAGAGAAAAAGATGACTAAATGCGTTTCAAAAATTATTGATCTCTACCCGGATCATATTATCAATTTTTATTACAATTATGAAGATGTAGTTGATGGTTTTATTAATTATAAACAATCGTATAAAATTAAAAAATTAGAAAATTATGTAGTAAATAAAGAACATTATCTACCTACATCAAGTATACTACTATTTGATTTAGTAGTACTCGACAACAATACTAAAAATTTATTCATTGATCACAATTACGACTCAAAGTATTTA
The DNA here is from genome assembly GCA_963932245.1 of Tachinus rufipes. Lineage (NCBI taxonomy): Eukaryota > Metazoa > Arthropoda > Insecta > Coleoptera > Staphylinidae > Tachinus > Tachinus rufipes. The sequence goes on along the minus strand of OZ010745.1, from coordinate 40,725,805 downwards.
ATTGTGTATACAGGAAATGATTAAAATTTTGCGGCTAATCTATATAAATATAATGATTATCTTTCAAAAACATTATTTGTGGATAGATTAAATGATATTTACAAAATAAAAAACAATTTTTATCAACAAAAAATAAATTATGAAAAAATATTGTTGGGAAGTTGTGAAGATATTGATTTGTCTATAGTTAAAAAAATGTTTGAAAATATTGAAAATTTAAATGAATACAAATTTAGTTATACCACAAATCCATTGACCAGTAATTTAATTCCGTTTGATCATGGACTTGATGTAACTATTTTGAAAGAATCTGCTTGAATATTAAATGCAACAATTACTATGAATGACATGGATCATACTGTAATTAATATAGGGGGTTATAGATATATGAACAGTTTTATATCAACATATCCTTATTATATAACCGACTTCTCAGTTGCTGCGCCTTTTCCCAAATTGGATGGGATTTATTTATGTGTTCAAAAAACAATTATGGATTTTAAACTTTGTAACATTTATAATATTTTTGCTTACTTATACAATACTTGCAAAAATTGAAAATAATTACGTTAATTTGGGATCTATTTGTTTACAAATATTTGGTGCTTTTTTTGCTCAAAGTGTTGCATTGCCAAAACATAAAATAATTAAATATTTACTATTATTGTGGATTTTTTTCTCATTTATTATATTGAATTCGTATAATGGATTATTTTTCACTTATTTGGTGCAACCTTTATATGAAAAGCAAATAAAAAACGTTGAAGAATTATTTAAAGCTAACTATACTTTTGAATATTTTCATCCTGGATTGATATTAAAAATTGAGGATGAAAGTAAGACCATTATTGTATATTACGAGGATCAAGTAGATTTGGCTAAGCAAATGATTATATATCGTAACATTACTATGAGTACCTTTACACCTTTACTGGATAAAATAGAAGATAGAATAAAATTAGAAGGTTTTAAAGGGTTTTACAAGATATATTTAAGTATCTGCCTAATGGGAATGTTAACGCCAAATAGACATCCTATATTAGAAGGTCTGAATAAATGCATCCAGAGATTTATAGATGTTGGCCTTATGCATAAATGGATTAAAGATATAATGCATATTTATTCAATAATAGATGAAAATGAACCTACCCCGTTAACACTTAATCATTTTATGTTAATATTTTATATTTATTTTTGTGGATTGATTTTGTCAACTTTAGTTTTTATCTGGGAATGTTTTAAAAACAGAAAACTTTAAAGAAGTTTACATTTAAGTTTTAAATCCGCACAACTGTTTATTATAATCCATATGTATAAAATATATTAAAACTTTTTTCAATCTAAACTTAAATTAAATTTGTAGGAGAATAACATTGTAACACATATTATTCATACTCGCACTTTCCAATTTAAATTAAACTTTGTAATTAATAAATAAAAAATTAATATTAAAAATAATTTATTTTATTTTTGTCAAGAAATATTAAATTTGGAAGTTTATTTCATGTATCGAGAGTAAAAAGTTTTCGTCCTACATCTCTGAACTGTCAGTGAATATTTGGAGCTTCTTAAAATAATATAAAGCAAGTTTAGTATTTTAATTATTCAGTGCGTCTGAGTAGATTCGAAATTTGAAATAAGGATCCAATTAGCTCTTTTTTAAATAAGTGCAAAAATTTATAAAGTGTTGAAAAAAATAATCTCTAAATTAGCAAAGGATATCAAGAAATTAAGTGATGATAATGAAAAGGTAATAATATTACATATCAGTAACAGTAAGAAATACAGGTTCAAATTTGAAAATTGATTTAAATATAAATAATTCTGTTTAAAATATTTTGATATTGCAAATACTGACAAAAAGGCAAAAAAATGTCTTAAATAAATTGAATACAATATCTAAAAAATAAATTTTTAAAGAAAATTATAATATTTTAAATTTAACCAAACTGTTTTAATTAGTAGTAACACATTAGTACCGTTTTTTGTTAAAATCACAATATGATTCAATAAATACTTTCAAAATTATTGCAATAGTACCACCAAATGATAATTAATTTAATTAATTTTTAATAACATTTTCTGTAGCAAAATTAGCCCAATTGTTACAATTAGTAGTACTACATTACTACAAAAAATATTTAAATTTATAAAAAATTTCAATAAGTACTTTAAAAGTTATGGTGAAGTACCACCAATTTGTAATTAAATTAGTCACGTTTAATAACATATAAATCAATAAATTCTATAGCAAAATCAAGCTTATCAAAATTAACCAAATTATTGCAGTTAGTAGTATCATATTAGTTCTAAAATTTGTTAAAATATAAAACTTTTTTATGATTACTTTAAAAGTTACCACTAATATAAATTAGTTAAATTTAATAATAATATCTGTAGCAAAATTTAGCGTATCAAATTTAACTAAACAATTATTATTAGTAGTACCACATCAGTACTAAAAACTGTTAAAATTTAAAAGTTATGACAATAATACCACTAAATAGTTATTAAATTAGTTGAATCTAATAATAATTTTTGTAGCAAAATTGAGCCTATCAAAATTAATAAAATTATTCCAGTTAATAGTACTACATTTGTAATGTTTTAATGCCTACTTTAAAAGTTATACCTCTCATTGGTCATTCAATTAGTTGAATTTAATCATAATATCTGCAGCCAAATTGACTATTACAGTTAATAGTACCATATCAGTACTATAATTTAAAGTTTTAAAAGTTATGCATTAAATAGTAATTAAATTAATTAAATCAAATAATATTTTTTGTAGCAAAACTGAGCCTATCAAAATTAAATATATGGTAGTTGTTATTAGTACTATCAGTACTATAATTTGCTAATTTAATAAAACTTTCTAATTAGTACTAATTCTTATTGCAAAAATGATTTTTATAACATTGTTTAAGCTTTCTTGTTAATACAATATCAATTTAAAACTTTTAAAAACATTTAATGATAATTCAGCAATATTTTAAAACATTTTGAGCACTTTAGAAATATTCTATGACGCACAAGTGCAAATCAATACTTATCGAATTTGACTAAAACAATATTAAAATGTACATAATTAATTGATTTTATTTGCAAAAATAACTTGAATTCACTATTCGTAACTATTCGGATTGCATCGGATCACATCCTGTAAAAAAAACATGGCCGGCACAACCCTATTCTAACTAACGATGCATTTCTGTAAATATACTTGCATTTTAATAATTATTTAGTTAAATTAAATTAAAGTCGGATTTATTTACTGTATAATGTAATTAAATTTGATTAACAAATTTTGTTAGATTTTTGCAACACGTTTAATGCTTAAAATATGTAACAAAATGTTTAAAGTGAAATAAATAATATAACTTTATCAAAAAATAGAAATTTTTTAGTACTTTATTTTTAAATATTTAACGTTGTCATTATATCTTGATGAGTTTTGTATAAAACATTTATTATCTAGAAATTTAACAGCTTTTTTTCTTTGTAAAAAGCAATATTTTTAATATTTAGCTTATTTTATTCTTAAAAGCATACCGAGCGCTACTTTGATTTTCAGTATTGTAGTAAAAACAGCAACTTTGGCTTCATTCCTATTTCCACATAATAATTTGATAATCAATTTATTTTTGCACCAATACATTTAAAAAAGATTAATCTATATTTGTTCAGAGTCAAATAATAATTTAAAATAGCCAAAAAATGTATCTAAATACAGAAATAAATGCGTTTTTAGGAACTTTTGAATACATTTTAATAAAATTGTTATTATAGCAACAAATTTCAAACGAATTTCTTTCAGAAGTTGTCAATAAGTTGCTTAATTGATTTCCAAAATTTCAACATTTTTAATTTTTTTTTTTAACTTAATAATTTTTATTTTAGAAAAATTACTATAATAGCAAAAAATTAAAAAGCAAAATATTTGAAATTTCTTATACAGGTTATCAATAAATTGTTTAATTATTTTCCAAAATTTCAAAAATTTAAAAAAATCTTATTTGATTTGATTTTTATTTTTTTTAGTTCATAATTTTTATTTTATTAAAATTGCTATTATAGCAACAATTAAAAAAAATGAATTAACTAGTTTTAGATGTTAATGAATAGAATTTAATTTTTTTAGACCATAAATATTAAATCACAAACCAAGTCAATGTTTGGTTAATTAAAGTTGTTGAGCCTTGTTCCGCTAATTTAATCCTTTTATTTATATTCTAAAATAATATTGAGTTGCTGTTATATATTTAAAACTAGGTGCATTTAGCGGAAGTAGTCTCCCTTACCGATGCTTTAGTTGTTAGATTGCTTTCTCCCCAAATTTGATTAAAGCTTATTTAAATGTATTTCTTTTGGCGTTTCCATAGAGACTCAAAAATGCTTGCAAAGAAAGCTCAAACTTTAAGAAATTATTCTGGTTCAGGCTTTGGACGTTTCTGGAGCTGCTTTATAAAAAGATTATATAAACTTTAAAAATTCTTATGACTTTAAAAAACGACTTTTTAACACTTTTTCAGAAATAACAAAAAATTGTCCAATCATTATTCAAAAAGAATATACTAAATTGTAAGACTTCGGGCGTACTCGAGCATTTTCGGAAAGAACTAATAAACACTCGATTTGTTAACATGAAAGAATTTTATGACTTAAAAAAACTTTTGTAAGTACTTCCCAGCACAAGAAGACGATTCTTGCAACTGTTTAACTACTTTCGGGATTTAAAAAAATTACTCAACAAAATAATTGAGAAAAACTTGTACTCAATAAGCCTCTTTTAGTTGCTTTAAAGAGGGAACTCAAAAAATCCACTTAAACACTCAAAAAGAAAACTATTTTTGGTGTAACACAGAAGATCTAAGATATAGTTTTAACATACCCCGAACTTCTAGAAAACTTTAGATAGGGTTAGGAGGTTTATAGTTTACACATTTTATAAATATTGAGCCGGTGGTTTGATACAATGTTCCCGTCCACCCGCACAAGTGTTTGTATAAAAAAATTTGCTTATTCGTCACATTAAAAACGGCAGAAACGCAACAAGTGTGAGAATATGCAATTTTTTTGATAACAAACACTTGGGTAGGTGGGCAGGAACACTATATCAAACCATCGGCCCAATATTTTTAAATTGTGTTCCCGCCCAACCGCCCAAATGTTAATTATCAAGAAATTCAATATTGTGCTCACCTTTGATGTATTAGTGACAACTCTCAATCAATCTGTCATACTAAAAACAGCAGAAACGCAACAAATGTAAAAATAAGCAAATTTTTTTTATAACAAACACTTGAGCGAATGATTTGATAACGTGTTATAATAATCCATGTTTTTACCTAACCTAAATTTTAAGAAGACTTATAAAGAATTTGGAAACCTAACCTACATTTATTGAGTATTTTTTATTAATCACGGAATCCAAGATAATGATTTTGACCATGGTTCAACTTAACTTAAATGTTTAGAGGATTTAGGGTATCATGGATGATGTTGGAAGATCATCTGATCAGATCGATCTTAACCTAAATTTTTAAAGTATTTTTTAAAATGATTTAGGTCACATTGGATCTAAAATAGTAGTATAGTAGTAATAATACAAGTGATATTAAAAGATTACAGGAACTTACCCTAAACTTCTAGAGAGTTTTTAAAAGATTTGTAATAAAACGGATGACATTGGAAGGTGACAGCTATCAACAACAATAGTTAAACCTAAGCTAAACTTGTAGAAAATGTTTGATGGATTTGGAGTAACACGTATGGCGTTAGGTCATGCGGGACTGAAATAATAGCCATGGTTTAAACTTTAAAAGAAATGTTGAAAAGGTTTAGAATGACTTAAATGACGTTGGAAAATTATAGGGACCAAAAACAAAAACTTCAATTCAACCTTAGTGGTTCGAGCTAGAATCGATTATTGTTTAAAGTTTTGTTGTTTAGTCTTGCAAGTTTTTGTCTAACCTAATCTAAAAAATCAACACTAAACTATTACACTACGGTCGCTATTCAGCTATTAATGCTTTGAAAGACTTTGGAGTGCCTACAAAGGTGTTAGATTTTTTGGAGGAAAATTATTGATAGAAGCTCTTAAAAATTAAAACTTCTGTAACTTTTAGAGAATTTGGGGTCAATCAGGTGACGTCTGGAAGCTTTGTAAATCAACTTTATTAGTCCGCACAAAAAACCAGATGAATATATAGTCTTGTGGCATGGTTTAACTTAATCTAAAGAACCTGTTTTGGCTATTACTATCACTTAATCTAGTAGAATATTCTAGAATCTAACTCAACATGCGCATTGAAATATCATGGAGTACCTGCAAGGATGTTAATTTTTTTTATTGGAAAAGCAATTTTTAGGTTTTAAAAAAGTTCGTAAAAATCCGTGCAACAAATACTAAAGAATAATTAAAAAGACTCAACAAAATGTGTTCGAAAAATCATAAAGCATGTTTAAATTGAGCTAACTCAACTTGTTATGAACCTTGCAAAGCCACAAAAGGATTTTGGAGTAAGGTACAATTGTAAGCAATTAATGACATTTATTTTTTTTGTGGGAAAATTCTGAGTGACTGGGATAACTAAAGTAATTGTCCCCGGAAGTATTCACACATAACTAACTTTGTAAAACGTGATTCTACCTGAACGGAAGGTTATCTTTGTACTCTTGAAGTTGAAATTGAAATAGTTAAGATCAATATTGTTTTTCTAATAAAATATTCAAGAAATTTACACCAAAGTCTTTAAAACAGCTCCAAAACTGCTTCAAAATGTTCTTAAAACCTGCGATTTAATCTCAACTAACGCAAAATGCTTATATAGTTGCAAACAAAATTCAAACATTTATGACCAGTGATGTTTCATACAATTTTTTATTCAAATTGTTTAAAACAGCAAATAATTTGATCAAAACTTAATAATAGTTTTCAAGACAAGAATACAATTTAAAAAAAAAATTAAATTCTTTCAAACTTTAATAAATTTTTTAGATTTTATATGAAATAAAGCAAAATTACTATATAGCTCAAGCTGAAAAAGTTATGGATAGTGTTTCTTTTTTGTCAAAATCAACAAAAATCTTAAATATTTTTTTTTTAATTATTATTAATAATTTCAAAATTTGATCTCAAGGATATAATTGTAGTCAAAACTATAAAATTCATAACCACGCTGGTTTTCTTACAAAATTAATAATTTGTTCCAATTAACATAAATAAAATTGTGACGTAAATTGAAGCGTTGTAGTTAAAGTTGGAAAAACTCAACTATTTTAAAATTGCTCCAAAATAAGCTTAAACGTGTAATTTGATCTAAATTTAAGCAATATGACTATTTAGTTGCAGATTAAACTAAAAACATTATGACCAGTAAGGTTTTTATATGTTTACATTATTGCAGAACAAAAATCATATAAAAAATTATAGAATTTGAAAAAAAAAATTAGTTTTAGTAAGGCAAATTGCAATTGGTGTTAATTTTTTGAATTTCTCATAAAGTTTTTTTGTTATTTAGTTATTATTCATCAATTTTCGAATGAATCCATTCAGTTTTGATTTTTGTTGGGTTTCTCAAACAATTTTTTTTGTTGTTTCTATATTATTGTTTAAGTTTCTAATGATTCTAATCAGTTTTGATCAGTTTGGTTTCAAAATTTTAAGGTAATTGCAGCTAAACTTTTTATTACTCATTAAAAAAGTTTGCTTTTAAAATTATTAGGTAATTTGCGATTGGTGCTAATTTTTTTAACAACTTTTTGTTAATTTTTTATGATTCATCTACTAATTAATTATTGTAATCAGTTTTAATATATTTTGATTAATGTATGTATAGATGTAAGATAAAAATTTAAGATTTAATAGTTAATTTAATTCAAATTGAAAGTTTATGTATAATAACTAATTAAAGTAACTTACCATATTAAAAGACTTAATTATATATTCTCCATAAATTGTAAATGTAGTAATCACAATATATTTAATAGAACTAAAGTTGGAAATTATTAAAATTATATGTGATATCTAAAATTATATCAACAATTTTAGTTTCACACTTTTTGCTATCACCAGAATCAATCTCATTAAGTGATCCAATTTTGCTAATCTTACAATTGTCATTCTAAGCAAAGCTTTTACTTAATAAAATTATTTTAACAATAAAAACCTTTATTAATAATTTGACAAAGCTTTATTCAATATTTATTTTCATTTCCGTAATTGCTTGCATGTACTATTTCTAATGGATTTATACTACAATCAGATTTATATAGTTCGTCAATAAGCATGAAGTTACAAATATTTATAATTTGGCTGCAATTATATAAAGTTTGCTCAAAAATTAACGCAATTTAAGAAAAGGTAAGGATTGGATTAAATTGATTGTAATTATAGTTTTATTTATTTTATAGCAAACTTTGAGTAAATGCGTTTTGGAAATTTTGGATTATTTCACGGAATTGAATGTTTATTTTTATTATCAATATGAAGGCAATGAAGTACTCGTTAATAATTTATTAAAGTACACAAATAAACCATATATATATTTCAAGAAAATTTTAATGAGTTTAAATTGAAAACTTCAAATTTAGTAGTAATGAATTTGAATTCCACTGAACAAAATTATAAACCATACTTATATACAAGCATTTTAATTGTATATAATGGAATTATGATTAATGATATTTCGATATACTTTAATCTTATGAGATTTTTATTAAATATACTATTAGTAGATACGTTAGGTGATATCTATAGAATATTTTCGAAAGAAGATACAAGATTTGATGCAAAATTATTGGGCAACTGCAGCAATTATTATTACGCCATGCATAATATAAACGAGGAAATATATTACAGGCCAACAGATATCAAACCATTTATAAATAAAAACAATCCAATAGCACCAGGCATAGATATTATGATAATAAAGGAAGCTGCTCAATGCAATATAACGGTTAAACAAGTTTATGAATTTTTCCCTACTAAAGGGTGTAAATTTTTAAACAGTTTAATTAATCCTTATCCATATTATATTAGTAAAATGATTATTGCTGTACCATTAGCAAAGGAAGTTCCTAACTGGCTTGGATTTATTCTTGTTTTCGATAAACAATTATGGTTCGTACTATTTGCAACATTTATAATTTATATAATATTTTATACAGCTTTAAGATACTTTGATAGCAGCAATGATATATCATTGATTGTTTTGGAAATATTTGGAGCTTTCTTCGCACAAGGTATAAGAATGTCACGTCATACTACATTCAAATTTCTAATATTCCTCTGGATTGAATTCTCTTTTTATATTTTGAATGCTTACAATAGTTTATTTTTTAATTTTCTAATGCAACCAACTCATGAAAAGCAAATTGATTCAATTAAATAATTAATTGATTTCAATTACAAATTTATTTCTTATTCAGAAAATGTAAATTTTTTTATTGACCAAAATAATGATTATAGTTATAATTTGTCTTTTCGTATGCATCATTGGGTTGCTGAAGAAGATTTAGTAATAAAAGGCTCTATTATTTTATTCGAATCAAATGAATTTATAGATGAAATTGAGAATAAAGTAAGAGAACGCGGTTTGCCAGGATTTTACAGGATTTATTATTCGATCAACTTAATGTCGATGTGCATTAAAGAAGCACAAAATTTATCCTGTTTGAATCGAAATATTGGAAGAATGACTTCAGCTGGGCTTATATTTAAATGGGAAAAAGATACAATTGATACCAAAATTGCTATTAACAATAATAAACCTAAAGCTTTAACTTTAAAACATTTTGTTTTGATATTTTATATTTATTTGGGAGGACATATTGTTGCTATATTGGAAATATTATGGGAACGTTATCATACAAATTAAAATAAAAAAGTTGTGTTTAGTATTACACTTATATTTAGAAGTAATTTTTAGTGGAATTTGATTGAATTTATTGTACTATTAATGTTATGCTATTTTTACTGTTTGATTTGTAGTGACACATTATTTAATCAACAAAGGATAGCATGAATAATGAATCGTTGCAGTTGAAGCGTTTAACACTATTAGCTGCGAAGAAGAGTAGTGACACAATTGATTTGTACTAATATATATTATTAAACTATTCAAAGTTTTATTATTGCAATGTTGCTACACATTTCAGCAATCAATAAACATTTTTAATTTAATTTTTATTTTTTTAAACTTCTTGATTTTTAAATAGTTTATTTTTTTTATATATAAATATATATATATATATAAAACATATTTATTGCACAAGTAATTTACAACATATTAAACAGGTATAATACATAGAAGGAAAAAATGTTTTGTACAAACGGCTATCGACCGTAGTCTTTCAGCCATTTTTTTTTTTAAATACTAAATATTATTATTTTTCTGTCAGCCACCGATGCTATTAGGTAACGACGACAAAAGAACCAAAAAATAACTAAACTATCTCTATTAAACCTAAAAAATACTAATAGTAGAGATTAACAGCGCAAGTAGTGCAGTGATTAGGTTGGGATTGATTATTCTTACATTACATAACACTTGCTTTGGTTCAAAAACAAATTGTTATTTTAACACCATCTTTAACTGTGTAATTCAAAAAGAAATAATGCAGGAAAACAATAGTGCAAGGTCAATAAAACAATAACTAAATTAAATTTAATGTAAACATTTACAGAACTTTATCAATATTACTTGTTTGCTTTGCTCAATTTAATATACAATTAGTAAATTGTATTATTTAACAATTCCTTTTTAATTCAGTATAAAGGTTAAATTAGACCAATAATGAAGTACAAAATGATTATATTTCTTTGTTTTATATTCCATCAATGTTGTTCAAATTTTCTAGAACTTAATGAGGTAATTAATATCAATATTAATGTAACAAAATTATTATTAAATTTATTTTTTAGGTTTCTATGGAGAAAAAGTTGACTGAATGCGTTTTAAAAATTATTGATCTCTACCCGGATCATAATATAAATTTTTATTACAATTTTGAAGGTGAAGTTAATGGTTTTATTAATTATAAACACTCGCATATAATTAAAAAGTTAGAGAATTATATACCTAATTTAGCACATTTACCTACATCAAATATTCCACACTTTGATTTGCTATTAATTGATAACAATATAGAATTGCATATCAATCACAATTACGATTCAAAGTATTTAATTGTGTATACAGGAAACGATTTAATTAAAGTATTTAATTTTTATGAAAATAATATGTATCTTTCAAAACTGTTATTTATGGATCGATTAAATAATATTTACAAAATAGAAGTCAATATTTATCCAAAATTTAAGAAAAAAATGTTAGGAAATTGTGATGATATTGATGTGTCTATAGTTAAGAAATCATTTGAACCTATTGAAAATTTTAATGGAAAAAAATTTAGTTATAGAGAAAAACTCACTAATTTAATGCCGTTTGGTAATGGACTTGATTTAACTATATTGAAAGAATCTGCTCGAATATTAAATGCAACAATTGCTCTCAACAACAGACATGCAAGTGCGTTTCATGTGGGAGGTTTTATATATGACAATAATTTTAAATCAACATATCCTTATTATATAACAGACTTCTCTGTTGCTGCGCCTTTTTCCAATCGCGTTCCTAATTGGATGGGGTTTATTTATGCATTCAATAAACAATTATGGCTTTTAAACTTTATAACTTTTATAACATTTTTGATCATTTATATAATACTTACAAAAGTTGAAAATAATAACGTAAATTTGGGATCTGTCTGTTTACAAATATTTGGTGCATTTTTCGCTCAAGGCGTAGCATTACCAAAACATAAAATAATTAAATATTTACTAATTTTGTGGTTTTTTTTTTTCATTTATTATGTTGAATTCGTATAATGGATTGTTTTTTACATATTTGGTGCAACCTTTATATGAAAAGCAAATAAAAAACGTTGAAGAATTAATTGAAGCTAATTATACTTTTGTATACTTGTATCCTTCAATTCCAATCAAAGACGAGGATGAATCTAAGGATATTATTTTATATACCGAGAGACAATTACATTTTGTTAAAGATATGATTATGTATCGTAACATAACTATTGTTACTGCTACACCTCTATTAGATATAATAGAACATAGAATAAAAGAAGATGGTTTTAAAGGATTTTACAAGATATATTTAAGTATTTGCTTAATGGGAATGATTTCGCAAACTAGAAATCCTATATTAGATGGTCTGAATAAATGCATTCAGAGATTTATAGATGTTGGCCTAATGCACAAATGGATTAAAGATATAATGCATACTTATCCAATAATAGAAGAAAATGAACCCTTACCGTTAACACTCAATCATTTTATGTTAATATTTTATATTTATTTTTGTGGATTAATTTTGTCAACTTTACTTTTTATTTGGGAATGTTATAAAGGCAAAAAAACTAAATCATTTTTATTAATATATTTGTAATTTTAAGTCCGTACTATTTAATATAATCAATTTGTATAAATATAAAAAAATTTGCACTCTTAACATTATTATAATTCTGTACCCAAACTCCCTTATTCCGGTTTTTTTTGTTATTTATTCCAAACTGTGCAAAGCTTAATTTAGTTTTTGAGAATTTGTGGATATGTACCTGAACCAAAATAATTTATTTAAACTAAATTTGCAAATATACTAAAAATCATAAATTAGTACTAATGGTTGCATCTCTGAAATTAACCATTGATTTTTTTTTGTAATTTTGATATTATTATCTACTTTACTAATACTAAAAATAGCATTAATTTTGATACGGTCAATTTTTCTGCAAACAATTTCAAATTTAATCATACTTTAAAAAGTAATTATTGAAATACTATTATCTACTATAGTGGTACTACCAATAGTAATAATTTGAAAAAATTTCAAACTTCTATAAAGCAAAAATTAACAAAAAAATTTCCTATGAAATTTATAAATGGTTTTTTTAGATATTTTGAAGTTATTTTGGGTATTATGACGTTAGAGCTGTCAAAAATGCTGAAAACTTGCTACTAGAACTAATTTCTTTAATTATCATAAAAATTTAAAAAAATTTAAAAAAAATTATAAAATAAAAGTTGAAATAAATCAAATATTCTACAAAATTTATAAACAATTGTTTGGGTATTTTGAAGTTAAAACAATCAAAATTAAAAAAAAAATTGTTTTTAGAAGTAATATCTTCAAAAATTTAAAAATTAAAAAAAAAATATATAAATCAAAAGTTAAACAAAACAAAATTTCCTACAAAATTTATAAAAGTTTTTTTTTGTATATTTTAAAGTTATAGCTCAAAAGTGCTAAAAACCTGATTGATTTTGAAAAAATTTTGTTCCAATATATCATGAAACTATCAAAAAGTGTTTGTAAACCGTCAAAATGTTCATAATCTGTCAAATAAATTCAATTTTGTTGCTAAATGTCAATACAATAGCTATTTATATCCTAAAAAATTAAAAAATATTTTTTCAACTGTCAAAATTTTATTAAACTTTTAACATAGGTGAAATGCTCCCCAATATTATACCCAGAATACCTTCTCGATGTAAAATTGTCCGTAGAATCCAAATTTCATTATTTTGAAAGCTATAAATGCATTGCAAAGTCATAAAAGCAAAAAAAAAACGGTATAAATGGCAAAAAAGTGAAAAAATCGATTTTAAATAGTGACGCACCACTTGCAAATATTCCAAAAAAATCATGGATGTAGATTTTTCAATTACTTATGAAGTTAAAAAATAAAATTCCATGCAATCGAAGGTTTCGATAACCAAAAGTAAATTTCAACCCTTCTGGAATTTTTTTAAGGGTTGTATACAGAATTTAAAGGGTTGAAAAAAATTGTGTTGGAAGACCACTCAAAACCATACTTCTATGATTTTTTTAGAATTTTTCATTCAATAGGTGCAGAGAAAAAAAATAAAAACGAGATAATGCTATTTTTGCCCCCTATAGAAAAGGGGGTGGTATCAAAATTTTAAAATTTTACCAAACATGTTTTTTTGATGCTAGGAAAGTAATTTTTAAGGTATTTTGGATATTCGTGCATTTCACCTATGTTAACCGGGGGGACCCTTTATTTAGACTACCAAAATATCATAAAACTGTCAAATTGTGTTTGTAAACTGCCAAAATATTTATAAATTTTCAAATAGTTAAAATTTTGTTATTAAACTGTCAAACAGTTGTCATTTATAACTTAAAATCTTATAAAATTGTCTGACAATTGTAAAATGTTTATTAAAATCTTGAAAAGTTTCATCTGAACTATCAAAACGTCATAAAACTATCAATCAACATATTTATAAACTGTCAAATATTTCTCAAAACATCATAAAATTGTTTTTCATTAAACATTAATTAAACTTTATTCTACTTTCAGATTTAGTAATGAAGATTTGGAGACCTTCCAACGTCATTTAAGTGATCCAAAACCCTTACAAAATTTTTCTAAAAGTTTAAACCATGGCCCAGACTATTATCTCAGTTCCGCATGACCTAACGCCATACGTATTACCCCAAATTTATCAAGAATCTTTTAGAAGTTTAGGTTAGGTTAAACTAGTATCGTAGATAGCTGTCACCTTCCAATGTCGTCCGTGTTATCTCAAGCCCTTCCAAAACTCTCTAGATGTATAGGGCCTTTCAAAATTTTCTGAAAGCTTGAGTTAAGTGAGAACATTGCCAAAGCTTTTATCTCAGAACTTTATAACTTTTTTATCTAAAATCCTCTAAAGTTTAGGTTAGATTAGATTATAGTTCAGGCTATTATTTTAGAACCGATGTGACTTAAATCGTCCAAAAAAGTGTTTTAAAAGTTTATGTTAGGCAAGATCTGATCATGTGATCTCTCAACATCATCTGTGTTACCCTAAATTCTCTAAATGTTTAAGTTAAGTTAAACCATGGTCTAAACCATTATTTTAGATTCCAGAATCTCCCATCTAAAATACTCTAAAAATGTAGGTTAGGTTAAATTCCTGTGATTTCAAATTTTACATAAGTTTTGTACAATTTTTTTTAACACGTTATTTAACCACCGGCCCAATACTTGAAAACTGTGTTTCCGCCCAATTGTTAGTTAACAAAAAATGTATTAGTGACAACTGTGATTTAATCAGTCACATTAAAAACAGGAGAAACGCAACAAGTGTAAGAATAAGCAAACTTCTTGATAACAAACATTGGGGTTTGTGGGTAAGAATAGTATTTTTCTTAAGAAAACTGTCACTTATAGTTTTGCAATATTTTTCAAAATTTACGGAAAAAAAATTGTCTGTGAAAATTTATTCTTTAGATAAATTTGAGAAAAAAATTTGTTATAAATTTTCCTTAAAATGCAATCCTGAAAATTTACAAGCATTCAAAAAACGTAAAATTAAAAAAAAAGCTTTTTTTGCAATTTTTAAGTATTTCTGAGAATATATTGTAAGATATCTCAGAACTGAAATTTTCAAGGTTTCTTTTGCACATATATAAGAATGTTTTCATCCATATTTAAGAAAAAAAATCTCATTTTTTTTTTAAGTAATAAAAAATCAAATTTTTGGACAATTTTGAAGAAAAAAGTTTTTTCTAAAAATGCATTTCTAACAAGTTACAAACAATCAAAAAATTTATAAAAACTAAAAATTTTCAAATTTTGATTGCTTATTACAATGCTTTACTAAAAAAATCTAAAAAAACTCACATAATCAGAATTCATGTAGAGGAAGGTATTTTCAGTGGTTTGAGCAAAAACAAATTTTCATTCTGTACACTTGACTCATACATGGCCATATATAGGTGATTGCATCTATCTATGACCGAGTACAAAAATATTTATCAAATCGGAAAAAACCTTATTTATTATGAATTATGCTACACAATAAAGTTAGTAATTATTTTAAGAGAAACACAATAATTTGTGCTATAGAATAAAGTTTGCAGTTAATTCAAGGAAAACTTTTATGAATTAGGCTAGAAAATAAAGTTTTTTATTACATAATATTTTTAAGGCATTAAACATAAGTAGGCAGATAATCAAAAAGAAAAAGGGTGAACCTAAAACCCACCAGAACGAGGAACACAGAACAAAACTAACCATAAAATCAACAAAAGATATAAAACGGTTGAGTAATTACCTGTCAAGATTGATTTTTCAGAAATACAAAAGAATAATTGGGGTACATATGATACAAAAGATACGACAAAAAAAGAATGAATGTTTAACTAACAAAATTAAAAAAGCGCAAAACAATAAACAAATGCTCAAGTGGCACAGGAAAAATTACAAAAACTGCCAGATGCAAAAAGCTAAAGCAACGATATAAAGTAAGAACAACTTAGTTATTATTATGAAAAGATGAAATAGACAATTCCTAACAAGAACAACTAAAAGAAACCCACAAATAGCATTGGAAATGCAAGCAGGCAAACTAAAATCAGGAGTAGAAAATAGCATCAAGAGTTACAAGACAAACAAAAACTCAATCAAAAATCAATAGCAAACTTCCAAACAATTTTATAAATAACAAAAACAAAAACAAAACATGGTTAGATGTTTTATGCTAAATAAGTTAATAAACTGCAAAGAAAAAAAACACAAATAATATTATACTCGGATAAACTTCACAGGATATGCAGAACTGATTTTACAGAATTATCAAACACAAAACTGAATAGTTTTGCAAAAGTAGACGTAGAAAAGATAATGATCCTAGACCAATATGTAAATCAAAATTTATTTTTATATTTTTTTTAGAATCCATCAATTAACAGCAATTAAATTTTGTCAAACAAATTCTACAATTAATTTTTGCATCTATTTACATGATTCAATTAATTTAATTAATTTATTAATACAATATTTGAATTAAATTTAATGTAAACATTTACAGAACTTTATTATTATTACTTGTTTGCTTATCCTCAATCCAGCATACAATTTGTAAATTGTTTAATAACAATTCCACTTTAATTCAGTTTAAAGAATAATTTATTCCAATAATGACGTTCAAAATTATTATATTTCTATATTTTATATTCAAGCAAGGTTGGTCTAATATTCTATCCCCTAATGAGGTAATCAAAATCAATATTAATGTAACAAAATTATTATTAAATTTATTTTTTAGGTTTCTGTGGAGAAAATGTTGATTGAATGCGTTTCAAAAATTATTGATCTTTACCCGGATCATAATATCAATTTTTATCACAATTATAAAGGTGAAGTTGATGGTTTTATTAATTATAAACATTCGTATAAAATTAAAAAAATGAAAAACTATGTAGATAATAAAGAACATTATCTACCTACATCAAGTATGCCACTATTTGATTTAGTAGTAATCGACAACAATACTAATTTATTCATTGATCACAATTACGACTCAAAGTATTTAATTGTGTATACAGGAAATGATTTAATTTTTGCGGCTAATCTATATAAATATAATGATTATCTTTCAAAAACATTATTTGTGGATAGATTAAATGATATTTACAAAATAAAAAGCTATTTTCATCAACAAGAAATAAATTATGAAAAAATATTGTTGGGAAGTTGTGAAGATATTGATTTGTCTATAGTTAAGAAATTGTTTGAAAATATTGAAAATTTAAATGGACAGAAATTTAGTTATACCTCAAATCCAATGACCAGTAATTTAATGCCGTTTGAGTATGGACTTGATTTAACTATATTGAAAGAATCAGCTCGAATATTAAATGCAACAATTACTATGAATAAAATGTATCAAACTGTAGTTAATATAGGAGGTTATAGATATATGAACAATTTTATAACAACATATCCTTATTATATAACAGACTTCTCAGTTGCTGCTCCTTTTCCCAATCGCGTTCCAAATTGGATGGGATTTATTTATGTATTCAATAAACAGTTATGGATTTTAAATTTTCTAACATTTATGACATTTCTGCTTACTTATACAATACTTGCAAAAATTGAAAATAGTAATTACGTTAATTTGGGATCTATTCGTTTACAAATATTTGGTGCTTTATTCGCTCAAGGCGTTGCATTACCAAAACCTAAAATAATTAAATATTTACTAATATTGTGGATTTTTTTTTCATTTATTATATTGAATTCATATAATGGGTTATTTTTCACATATTTGGTGCAACCTTTATATGAAAAGCAAATAAAAAGCGTTGAAGAATTAATTAAAGCTGATTATACTTTTGAATATTTTAATCCTGGATTAATATTAAAAAACGAGGATGAAAGTAAGACCATTATTGTATATTATGAGGATCAAGTAGAATTGGCTAAACAAATGATTACATATCGTAACATTACTATGAGTACTGTTACACCTCTACTGGATAAAATAGCAGATAGAATAAAAGAAGATGGTTTTAAAGGGTTTTATAAGATATATTTAAGTATCTGCTTAATGGGAATGTTTACGCCTTATAGACATCCTATATTAGAAGGTCTGTTTAAATGCAT
Organism: Tachinus rufipes; assembly: GCA_963932245.1. Lineage (NCBI taxonomy): Eukaryota > Metazoa > Arthropoda > Insecta > Coleoptera > Staphylinidae > Tachinus > Tachinus rufipes. The sequence goes on along the minus strand of OZ010745.1, from coordinate 40,707,319 downwards.
TCAGAGTTTTATAGATGTTGGTCTTATGCACAAATGGATTAAAGATATAATGCATACCAATCCAATTATTGAAGAAAATGAACCTACACCGTTAACACTCAATCATTTTATGTTAATATTTTATATTTATTTTTGTGGATTGATTTTGTCAACTTTAGTTTTTATTTGGGAATGTTTTAAAGGCAAAAAACTAAATCATTTTTATTAATATATTTGTAATTTTAAGTCCGTACTATTTATTATAATCAATTTGTATCAAACATAATAAAAAATGTTGCACTCTTAAAATTATTATAATTGTAGCTGAAAATTGAATCCAAAATTCTGGTTTTAAATAGATGAATCCAGTACCCAAACTCCCTTATTTTAGTTTTAAAGTATTTTTTTGTTATTTATTCCAAACTGTGCAAAGCTAAATTTAGTTTTTGAGAATTGGTGGAAATGTACCTAAACCAAAATAATTTATTTAAACTAAATTTGCAAATATACTAAAAATTAGCTAATTTTTTAAAATTTAAAATTTTAATACAAATTAAATTAAAATTATAAAATGGTACTAATTGTTGTATCTCTAAAGTTTGTCATTAAATTATTTTGTAATTTTGAAATTATTATGTACTATACTTGTACAAAAAATAGCATTAATTGTGATAAGGTCAAATTTTCTGCAAAAATGTTCAAAATTAAATATCATATTTAAAAAAGTAATTATTGAAATATTATTATCTACTATAGTGGTGCTACCAATAGTAATAATTTGCAATTTTTCAAACTTCTGTAAAACAAAAATTAACAATTGGTACTGATTAGTGTGTTTCTGAAAGTAATTATTGGAATATTTTCTAATAATATTAAAATCTTTTTTGGTAAAAATTTTTTTTTGCTTTCGGTTGTCCATTGTTGTTCATGGTTAGTATGTTTTTCCATTTTTTTAGAATCCTTTTTTGTTCTCTTGATTCTGGTTTTCCATACTATTTTTGTTTGGCATCCTAGTCATGTGACCATTCCAAACCAGTTGCTTTCCGTGTAGATCCTTCGTACTTTTAATCTCAATTGTATTTCTTTATATATTATTTGGTCTAATTTAGTGACTCCTTTAATTTTCCTAAAAAAATTTAATTTTGCAGCTTTCAATTTGCTTTTTGTTCTTTAAATCAGCGTTCAAGTCTCATTACTATATGCTAGTGCAAGTTTGTATACCGTCATATATAAAGCCATTTTTGTTATTATTTTAATTGCGTGATAACTCGTGTGTGCTAATTGTTCTATTTTTCTTCTATTTATTGCTATGTTTTACGTTACTTTAACCATGACATTTGTCTCCTCTATGCTTATTTTCGGATTGAGCTTGTGTAGAGCTTTGTTCCAAATACTGATGTACTTGCATATTTTCTTCCGTTTTTGCTAGTATTGTCAGATTGTCGGCAAAAGCTCAATCCAATTTCAATTTTCTTTATATTCTATTTTATCCATTATTATTTAGTTTTTCAATTTGGTCTGTTTTAAATCATTTATTGTTGAACATGTCTTTTTTTGCAGTCCTTATGTAAGTTAATGTTGTATTGTACAAACTCATTATTTTTCTCAATATTTTTTTTTCAATATTTATTTTTTTCAGTATTTTTTACGTTGTTTTTCTTAAAAATTTATCAAATGCTTTTTTGAGGTCTATAAAAATTATGTATAGTGTACATTGCTACTTTTCTTGGTGTAAAGAAGTGATTTAGTGCTAAGTAACCTTTTTTAAACTTATTTTGCTGATTCTACCTACTAATTTCGGTTGCCTTCACAAATTTGGTATCTATAATAGCTTTATATATTTTGGTTACAGTATAAACCTTTTTAGTTGACGCAGTTTTATGTGTTCCCTTTACAATAATTTGGTATTTTACATTAATTCCATATTTGATTTAACAATTTTAGTAACAATACCTCTCCTTCTGTACCAATCTGTTTTAATTAATATAATTGTGCCTTTCCGCTTCTTAGTTTCTTTAAAGCGTGTTTTTTATTTTGTGTTAATGTTGTTTTTTTTTGTCAATTTCTTTTAGATTCAAGTTTACTACTTCTTTTCCACTTTCTTCACTATTGTTTTGTGCATTTTCTAGTAGTTTTTTAAAATGTTTTTTTTATCTTTCGATAACGTTTGCTTTTTCCATTAAAATGTTATTTTGTTTCTGTTTTTGTAATTTTTTAATCCAAGTTTTTAAAGTTTTCCTAAACTTTGCTTTTTTAACTGTTTTTTTAGCCATTTTTGTGTTGATTTGTTTCTTTTTATAATTCTTCATGGTTCCACATGCCCATTTTAATATTTTTGTTTTTATGTATTAAACTTTTTCACATTTCCTTTACGCTTTTCATATTTTTGGTTGTTTTTTTAATATTACTCTTATAGTACTTTGATATTTATTGTTTGTTGGTATGTTCTTCAATTTATTATTTTTGTTACTAAGATCTCTAACGATTTTACTACTTCATTTAATTATTACATTCATAACTTCTCTTTAATTTGTCTAATTTATAAAAATGTAATCTACTATGGACTTTTCCTTTTTATTCCTTATTTATTTTGTATATTTGTGTATGTTTTTGTGTGTATTTAGTATTGTAACTTTATTTAAAACACAAAAGTCTATTAGCCTGTTTTTGTTGTTGTTTTTGGTTGGTTATATTTTTCAAGTCCTTGCACAAAAGCCTAAGTACACTAATTAATAATCGTCAGAATCACCAACGATAAACAAAAAATCAATTCAAAGTCTTGACCTGAGTTAAGACTTGTGCGTGACCTAATTATAAAAAATAAGTTTAGATAGTTTAAACTAGATTGCCTGCAAACATCAGAAGTAGGAGGAGGTAATGGTATACAAACTCTTAATATCAAACACTTAAGTGAGTGAGTAGGTTACTTCAATTTATAATTACCATTAAATAGTTTAAACTGAAGTGCCGCCCATTTTTTAAGAGTTTTTGATCAAATAATTAGAATTTTTTTGTTTCTGCAAACACTATATTACAAAAAAAAATTGTGATATGCAATATTTTGATGACAAATTATTGAAAGGCCAATCACGGTGGTGTTTATTACTAAAAAAAATTCTATCTTCTGCAAATATTATGTTATAAGAGATGTTAATATACAAACACTCAAAATTAGTCAATTAAATTTAGCAAAAAAAATTTTAAATTATATATGGTGCATTAACTAATTAATTAATAAACAATAAATTTAATGTAAACATTTACAAAACATTTATTTTACTTGTTTGCTCATAATCAATCTTGCATAAAACGGGTCAATTATTTACTAACAATTCCACTTTAATTCAGTTTAAAAGATAAATTAAACCAATAATGAAGTTCGAAACTGTTATATTTCTTTGTTTTATATTCCGTCAATGCTGGTCAAATATTATAAAACCTAATAAGGTAATTAAAATCAATATTTATGGTATATATATATATATATATATATATATATATATATATATATATATATATGGTGACAATAGAGCCTATTGTTGCCAAATTGTATCAATTTCCAATGCACGATTGAAATGTTATGGCTTACTTGGTTGTCTTTTAAGTTTCAAATTTAAGTCAACCTTGCTGGATTGGATAAAGGATATGACGAATTGATCGAATCGATTTAAATTAAATTTACACATTATGTGCTGATAACAATGAAGTGCATTGTTACCAAATTGTATCAAGTTCCAATGCACGGTTTAAAAGTTATGATTTACTTAATTGTCTTCCTAGTTTCTAATTTAAATCAGCGTTGCTCGATTAGGTTGAAGTTATGTCAAACTGATCAAATCGATTTAAATTAAATTTACACATTATGTACTGATAACAATGAAGTACATTATTGCCAAATTGTATCAAATTCCAATGCACGATTTAAAAGTTATGACTTAATTGTCTTCCCAGTTTCTAATTTAAGTCAGCTTTGCTCGATTGAGGTTGCATCGATTTAAATCAAATTTATACCCATAACAATAAAAGATATTGTTGCTAAATTGTATTATATATTATTTGACAGTTTCTGACTGCTCTTGAAGTTATTATAAAAGTCTTTTGCCAATTTTGAAGTTTTTACTGACCTAAAAATTTTTTAATAAATTTTTGACTAATTCTGTACATTTTTGACAGTTCTTTGACAGTTTCCGGATGTTCATGATAGCTATTTAAGTTTTTTTACAGGTTTTGGACATTTATGACTGTTCTTGGAGTTGATTTGACAGTTATAAACTTTTCTGAGAAAAGTTTTTTATGGTAATTACAATTTATGACAGATTCTGCCAATTTTTGACACTTCTTAGAATTTGTTGACAGTTTCCGAACCGTTCTTAAACTTATTTTAACAATTATGAACTTTTATAATAGGAGTTTTTTACATTTTATAAAGTTTTTGACAGATTCTGCACATTTATGACAAACAGTCATAATAACTATTAGAGTTTTGACAGTTTATGGACATTTATGATAGATGTTAGAGTTTTTTTTACAGTTTTTAAACATTAATGTCTTTGAAAGTTTTTGACAGATTTCGGACAATTATGACTATTCTTAGAATTTTTTTTTAAATATTTATGACATTTCTTAAAAAAAAATCTGACACTATAAACATTTATGACAGTTTTTTTTGACAGTTTTCGGAATTCATGACAGTCCTTGACGTTTTTGACTGTTTTCAGACAATTATGACAAAATTTGTGACACTTTATGAACATTTATGACAGTTGTTTGCAGGTTTTATTTGACAGTTTCTGGACGTTTCTGACTGCTGTTGAAGTTATTGAAACAGTTATGAACATTTATGAGAGTTCTTTAAGTTTTTTAACAACTTTGCAGAAAATTTAAGATTTTTTTGACAGTTCTTGACTAAATCTGCAAATTTTTGACAGTTTCCGAGGATTTATGATAGCTATTAGAGAGTTCATCTTTTGATAAAAGTTATTTACGGTATGTAGTTTTTTTGACAGTTTTCGGACATATAATATGTTAGATTTTTCTTTTTGTTGACAGTTTAAGTACAGTCAGTTTTTTTACAGTTTTTGAACATTTGTGGCCGTTCTTAAAATTATTTTGACAGATTCTGCACAATTATGACAGTTCTTGAAGATTTATGACTCTTTTCGGACAATTAATGACACATATTGAAATTTGCTTGACAGTTTCTAAACATTTATGGCTGTTTTTAAAGTTATTTTAATAGTTATGGCAAATTCTGCACTTTAATAACAATTGAAGTTTTTTTGACAGTTTTCGGACATTTATGATAAATATTGGAGTTTTTTTGACAGTTTCTGGACATTTATGACTGTTTTTGATAATTTTAAATTTTTTTGACTGGAGTTTTCTTTTAATATTTTGAAATTTTTGACACAACCTGTACATTCATGACAGTTGATGCAATTTTTTTGACAGTTTCCAAAAACTTATGTTTAGTTATTGGAGTTTTTTGATACTTTTGGAATTATTTTGACATTTATAAACTTTCATGACAAAATTATTTTACAATTATTAGAGTTTCTGACAAATTTATGATAGTTCTTAGAGATTTTGACAGATTCTGCATATTTATGACAGTTCTTAGAGTTTTTTGATAGTTTCCGGACATTTATGACTGTTCTTGGAGTTTTTTAAAGACATTTTGAACACTTATGATTGTTTTTTGATAGTTTCCGAAAACTTATAAAAGCTATTACAGTTAATGAACATTTGTGATAGATACTGAAATTGTTTTACAGTTTTTTAACATTTATGACAGTTTTTAAAGATTATTTACAGTTTTCCAACATTTGTATTAGCTATTAGAGTTTTTTTTGACAGTTTCAAGAAATTTATGACGGTTTTAAAATTTGTTGGCAGTTTTCGAACACTCATGATAACTATTGAAGTTTTTTTAACAGTTCCTGAATATTTATCACAGTTCTTGGAGTTATTTTGACAGTTATGACAAAAGTTTTTTAAAGTATTTAGAATTTATAACAATTTCCAAACATTTATGACAAAATATTGATTTTTTTGACAGTTTCTAAACACTTATGATTGTTCTTTGAATTATTTTGACAGTTATAAACTTTCATGGCTGAGTTAGGTAATTAGAGTTTTTGGTAGATTCTGCACATTAAAGCGATTTCTTCAAGTTTTTTAATTATTTTAACAGTTATGAACTTTTATGATAATTTTTTTCTTTCAATATTTAAAGTATTTGACTGATTCTGTACATTTATGACAGTTCTTGAAGTTTCTTGATATTTTTCGGACAATTATAATTTTAGAGTTTTTTAACATATTTATGATAGTTTTTGGAGGAATTTTGACAATTATAATCTTTTATGAAGAGAGTTCTTAAATAGCTTTTGTCAGTTTATAGATATTTACGACAGTTTTTGAAGTTTTCTGACAGTTCCTAGACAATTAATATCAGTTTATGACAGTTCTTGAGCATTTTTTGACAGTTTGTAAACATTTTTGATATGTGCTGGAGTTTTTTGACAGTTCCTGGACAACTATATCAGTTTATGTCAGTTCTTAAATATTTTTTGACAGTAAAAAAATGTATAGTTCCTGGACATTTTTGACTGTTCCTGAAATTCTTGGTAGCAAACTATCGTTACTTCTAAGCGTACTTAAGGCAAAATTATAATTAAATTTATTTTTTAGGTTTCAGCGAAAAAGATGTCTGAATGCGTTTTAAAAATTATTGACCTCTACCCGGATTATAATTTCAATTTTTATTACAATTATGAAGGTACACTTGATGGTTTTAATAATTATAAACAATCTTATAAAACTAAAAAATTAAAGAATTATCAAGATAATAAAGAACATTATCTACCTACATCAAATATTTCACTATTAGATTTGGTAGTACTTGATAACAGTACTAAATTGGAAATTGATCACAATTACGATTCCAAGTATTTAATTGTGTATACAGGAAATGAGTTAAGTAATGTGGCCAATATTTATTAATATAATGCTTATTTTATAAAAATGTTATTTTTGGATGGATTAAATAATATTTACAAACTAGAAAGCAATTATCATACACTAAAAGCAAAATATAAGAAAATATTGTTAGGAAATTGTGATGATATTGATTTGTCGATAGTTAAAAAATCATTTGAACCTATTGAAAATTTTAATGGATTTAAATTTAGATATAGTAAAGGCTCGAATAATTTAATGCCATTTGGTAATGGACTTGATGTAACTATATTGGAAGAATCAGCTCGAATATTAAATGCAACAATTACTACGAATAAAATGTATGCATCTGTAATTACTGTAGGAGGTTATATTTATACAGATAGGTTTATATCAACATATCCTTATTATATAACAGACTTCTCTGTTGCGGCGCCTTTTCCCAATCGAGTTCCCAATTGGATGGGATTTATTTATGTATTCAATAAACAATTATGGATTTTAAATTTTATAACTTTTATGACATTTCTAATCATTTATGCTACACTTTCAAAAATTGAAAATAATTTCGCAAATTTAGGATCTATCTATTTACATATATTTGGTGCTTTTTTTGCTCAAGGCGTTGCTCTACCAAAACATAAAATAATTAAATATTTACTATTATTGTGGATTTTTTTCTCATTTATTATATTGAATTCATATAATGGATTATTTTTCACATATTTGGTGCAACCTTTGTATGAAAAGCAAATAAAAAGCGTTGAAGAATTAATTGAAGCTAATTATACTTTTGAATATTTTAATTCCGGATTACTATTGAAAAGCGAGGATGAAAGCAAGTCAATGATTATATATTACGGGGATCAGTTTAATTTTGCTAAAGAAATGATTATGTATCGTAATGTTACTATGAGTACTATTACACCTCTACTGGATAAAATAGAAAACGAATTACAAAAAAATGGTTTTAGAGGATTTTACAAGATTTATTTAAGTATGTGTCTAATGGGAATGTTTACTGCAGTTAGACATCCTTTATTAGATGGTCTAAATAAATGCATTCAGAGATTTATAGATGTTGGTCTTATGAACAAATGGATTAAAGATATAATGCATGCCAATCCAATGATTGAAGAAAATGAACCTATACCGTTACCACTCAATCACTTTATATTAGTATTTTATATTTATGCTTGTGGATTGATTTTGTCAATTTTAGTTTGTATTTGGGAATGCTTTAAAAACAAAAATTTTAAATAAGTTTAAATGTAATTTTAAATCTATTTATTATAATCAATTTATAAGAAGCATATTAAAAGTTTTTGCATTCTAAACATGAATTAAATTATTAAAAAAGTATTTATCGCACTTTTCAATTTAATTTAAACTTTGTAATTATCGAATAAAAAATTAACATCAAAAATGAATTACTTTATTAATACAATATTTGAATTAAAATTATTGTAAACATTTACAGAACTTCATCAATATTACTTGTTTGCATATCCTCAACCGAGCATACAATTTGTAAATTGTTTAATAACAATTCTATTTTAACTCAGTTTAAAAGATAAATTATTCCAATAATGACGTTCAAAATTATTATATTTTTATGTTTTATATTCCAGCAAGGTTGCTCTAATATTCTATCACCTAATGAGGTAATCAGTATCAATATTAATGTAACAAAATTATAATTAAATTTATTTTTTAGGTTTCAAAGAAAAAGATGACTGAATGCGTTTCAAAAATTATTGACCTCTACCCGGATCATGATATCAATTTTTATTACAATTATGAAGGTAAAGTTAATGGTTTTATTAATTATAAACAATCGTATAAAATTAATAAATTAATGAATTATAAAGATAATAAAGGACATTATCTACCTACATTAAATATTCCACAATTTGATTTGGTACTACTCGATAACAGTACTAATAATTTACACATTGATCACAATTATGATTCAAAGTATTTAATTGTGTATACAGGAAATGATTTAATTGATGTGGCTGAAATTTATAAATGTAATACTTATTCTACAAAAATGATATTTTTGGATAAATTAAATGATATTTACAAAATAGAAAGCAATTATCCAGAACCAACTTATAATAAAATTTTATTAGGAAGTTGTGAAGATATTAATTTGTCTACAGTTAAAAAACCATTTGAACCTATTAAAAATTTTAATGGAAAAAAATTTAGTTATAAAAAACAAAGCGTAGATAATTTAATGCCGTTTGGTTATGGACTTGATGTAACTATATTAAAAGAATCTGCTAAAATATTAAATATAACATTGACTCTAAATACAATGTATGCAACTGTAGTTTTTGTGGGAGGTTTTATGTATGACGATAGTTTTAGATCTACATATCCTTATTATATAACCGACTTTTCTGTAGCTGCGCCTTTTCCCAATCGTGTTCCTAATTGGATGGGATTTATTTATGCATTCAATAAACAAATATGGATTTTACACTTTATAACTTTTATAACATTTCTGATCGTTTATGCAATACTTACAAAAATTGAAAATAATAAAGTAAATATGGGATCTATCTGTTTACAAATATTTGGTGCTTTTTTTGCTCAAGGCGTTGCATTACCAAAACATAAAATAATTAAATATTTACTAATTTTGTGGATTTTTTTTTCATTTATTATGTTGAATTCGTATAATGGATTATTTTTCACATATTTGGTGCAACCTCTATATGAAAAAAGCAAATAAAAAGCGTTGAAGAATTAATTGAAGCTAATTATACTTTTGTATACTGGTATCCTTCAATTCCAATAAAAGACGAGGATAAAATTAAGATGGTTCTTTTATATTCCGAAAGTCGATTATATTTTGTTAAAGAAATGATTATGTATCGTAACATTACATTTAATACTGTTACACCTTTACTAGATAAAATAGAACATAGAATAAAAAAAGATGGTTTTAAAGGGTTTTACAAGATATATTCAAGTATTTGCCTAATGGGAATGCTTACGCCAAATAGACATCCTATATTAGATGGTCTGAATAAATGCATTCAGAATTTTTTTTTTTTTTTTTTTTTTTTTTTTAGGACGTAGTGAGTTGTTTGGCTCTCAACAAGTGGCCCTTAAGAATAACTTACGCATGGTAATACCTTCCGGTTTTTTTCTCTGCGCAAATCCTGTTGTTTTAATGTCCCTGTCTAAACTAACCTACATTTGGTGCTATTTTGAGGCGGGCTGGTTTTTGCTTCGCGGATTTTCACGCATCATCTGCGGCACGCATGCTGTCCCCGGCCCCTCTCTCCCTATAGCCCCTACCTTTGTCTGTCTCTTTATATTCTTCTATTGTCAAACTCTTCAATTTTTTTTTTGTACACTTGTTGCAAAGTTTTTTAACGCCCTCCATTTATTTTCATCTTTTAAGCATTTGTTAATGATTGTTCTTTTATCCACTTTGCTTTCTAGTATATATTCTAGTTTTTTTCTATCTTCCTCCCACGCCTCGCATTCTACTAGAGTGTATTCTGCGTTATCGTGTGTTTCTTCCTGACAAAATGTACACCTTTCTTCTTCATTTATTTTTTTAATTTTTTGCAAGAATTTTCCAAATGCTCCGTGCCCGGTCAGTATTTGTGTTGTATAATAACACGTCTCGGGTTTCTTCTCTACCCATTCTTTTATGTCTGGGATTAATTCTTTCGTCCATTTCCCCTTTTCTCCTGTATCCCATTTTCTCTGCCATCTTTCCATAGTCTTCTCTCTTGCTCTTATCTTTGCTTCTTTTTTACTCGTTCCTTCTTTTACAAATTTTTTTATTTCTATTCTTTCCTCCACCATCATATCCGCGGGAGGTGTTGCCGCAATTACCTCTACTGCCTCTTGTGACACTGTTCTGTAAGCTCTACAAATCCTTAGCGAGCTTGCTCTTGTGGCTCCTCTTACTTCCTTTCTGTTTTTCTTTGTTTTCATGGCTTCTCCCCATGTTTCTGCGGCGTACAGCAATTTGCTTCTTGCTGCCGTTGCTATTAGCCTTCTGCTTTCTTCTCCTGGACCTCCGTTGTTTGGCCTAAGTCTACCAAGCTTTCTCTCAATTTCCTTTGTTCCAATCACTGCTTCCTTAACCTGTTCATTCCATCCCTTTGCTTCGAGTGTCACTCCAAGGTATTTGATTTTTTTTCCTATGGTTATCTCTTGATCTCCCACCTGTATCTTACCTGTTCCTCTATTATTCCTTTTAGTCGATAGCCATGCCGCCTCAGTTTTTTGTGTTGCTAGTTTTAAGCCCTTACTTCTCATCCATATTTGTATCATATCAATTGCCAGCTCTAATCTTCCTTTTAGTACTTCTATTTCTACGTCTCTACCTACTACTGCTATGTCGTCCGCAAATGCTGTTATTGACACGCCTTCCGGCATCTTCATTCGAAGTAACTCGTTATAGACAAGGTTCCACAGTTTTGGTCCCAGTGCTGAGCCCTGCGGTACCCCTCTAGTAAGTTTGAATCTTCCATTTTTGGTCACTAGATTTCTGTCCTGTAAGTAGCTCCATATAATCTTGATTGTTTTTCTGTTCAGTTCTTTCTTCTTTGCCGCCTCTATGATTGCTGCCCATGATACGCTATTAAACGCGTTCTGTATGTCCAACGCTATGATTACACAGTGTTGCCTTTTCCTCTGCGTTCCGCTGTTTGCTTCTTTTGCTATTGCTTTTACTTTTTCAATAGCTCCTAAGGTTGTTTTTCCTTTGGTAAATCCGTATTGTTCTTTTTCCCATCCTCCTTTTTCTTCTATTTCTTGTTCTATTCTCCGTACAATAACTTTTTCCATTATTTTAGCCAGTGTGTTGATTAAACATATTGGTCTGTATGATGTTGCTTTTCCTGCTTCTTTTTTTTTCTCAATCAGTACCAGAGTGGCTTCTTTCCAACATCCTGGGAAAGTTCCTTCTTTTAGGCACCTGTTGATTATTTGAGTTATTTCTATCTCGTTTCCGTCTAATGCTGCTTTAACAATCTCTGTTGTTATTTCGTCCGGACCTGGTGCTTTGTTGTTAGGCAATTCTTTTATGATCTCTTTGATCTCTTCCACTGTTGCAATAAGTGCTGCTTCTTCTTCTTTTGTTTCTGGTTCTTCTACTGGTTCTCCCTTGGGAAATAGTTTTTTAATTATGACCTCTTCTTCTTCGTCTTCTTTTAAGCAGATTCCTTTTGTTCTTCCACCCAATTTGTCCATCACTATTTTGTACGGTTTTCCCCAAGGATCCCCATCTATAGATTCTATCATTTCTTTCCAGCATCTTTTTCTGCTATCCCTAATTGCCTTTTTTAAAAATTTTCTGTCGTTTTTTAGTTTCTCTTCTATTTCCTCTGTGTTCTCTCTTCTTCTTCTCAGCCTTTTGATTTTCCTCGCTGTTTGTATTGTGTTTTTCCTGCATTCTTTTATTTCCTCACACCACCAGTATGGTCCTTTTCGTCCGCCTTCCCTGTACCTAGGAATTGCTTCCTCCGCCGCTTTTCTCAGTTTTTCTGAGTACCTCTCGCATCTTTTCTCAATTTTTTCGTTTTCTGTCACTTCTTCTGTTTCCATGCCTCTCTTTATCTTTTCTTTGTCCATTCTTCTTACGTTCCATTTGCCTTCTCTCGTGTGCTCCTGTTTTCCTTTCTCCTTTGTATTGTATTGTATATGTTTATGTAGACTCAGTGATTCTTCTTCAGTCACGGTCCATTCATTTATTATTTTTGCCATTTCCCACGTTGCTATGGTGATGTCAATATGCGATTTTGAGCTTCCTCTTACAAACGTCGGTTTGTCTCCATTGTTGCAGATTGTAAGATTTAACCCTGCTATCATCTCCTCTAAGATTTTTCCTCTTAAATCGTTCTTGTAGCCTCCCCATCTCGGTGATTTTGCGTTGAAATCTCCTCCTACAATAATTTTTTTGTTTTTCTGTTTTCTTAAACTTTTTTCTAATTCTTCTATCCACTCTCGATAGTATTCCAGACCGCAGTTTGGGCTGATATAACAGCTGTATACTATCATGCTTTGTACTTCTGCCCACACTATTCCTTCTTTTGGTGTTCCCCATCTTTCCACCTTGTCCCTACACTTCCCCCTAGCTAAAATTGCTGCATCTGTTCCTTTGTCTCTTATCCACTTACCATTTAGTTTGTTTTTATTAGGTTCACTCACTAGCACTAGGTCTATTTCCTCTCTTTCCGCTGTTGTTATTAGTAAATCGTGAGCCTCTCTTCCCCTCCCTATGTTTATTTGTATAAACTTATACATTATGTGATACTATTTTTTCCTCCTGTTCTCTCCAGTTATCTGGGTTGTTGTCCTCCATATTCTTCTTTGTTTTCCTCATTTCTTTTTTCTTTGTAGCTGGACATCTTTTCTCTCCCGTTCTGTGTCCTAATACTTTGCATTCAATGCAGTATTCTTTGTTTCTGCATTCGGCAACCTGATGTCCCTCCTTTCCGCATTTTATACATAGCGAAGACCTGTCTTCCCCATTGCATTCTGCCGCTACATGTCCTTTCCTCCAGCATTTATAACATTTTCTTTCATTTGCTTTAACTTTCTCTACTCTGCATCTTATGAGTCCTATGTTTATTCTTCCTTCTCCTATTATCTGTTCTGCTATTTTTTTGTCCATTTTGACTATAGCGGTTTGTATTTCTCTATAACCTTTCTTTATGGAAATTATTGTACTTCCTTCTGTGTTCACTTTGTTCATAATTTCTTCCAGTATTTCTTCTCTCTTAATTTCCGGGCTAATATCTTTGATTATCACCAGTTCTGTAGTTTTGTTGCTGGCTTTTCGTTCAGAGATTTATAGATGTTGGTCTTATGCACAAATGGATTAAAGATATAATGCATTCTAATCCAATAATTGACGAAAATGAACTTATACCGTTAACACTCAATCACTTTATGTTAATATTTTATATTTATTTTTTTGGATTAATTTTGTCAACTTTAATTTGTATTTGGGAATGTTATAAAGGTAGAAAACTAATCATTTCTTATTAATACAAAGTACTTTAATTGTGATTTTAAATTAGCACAATTATTTATTATTATGAATTTGTATCAAACATTGAAACACATATTAAACTTATTCGCACTTACACTGTGATTAATAAACTTTTGAATTTATTTTTGTCGTATTTGTCTTGATGTACAACTTTAATGTATGTCATACATCAAAATTTTGTACGCTAAAATATTTTACATTCTTCATTGTGCTCTGGTTTTTGAAGGTTCTTCAAGAGTAATTCTACAATAGTTTGGACAATTGGCCCTACAATAATATCTCCAATTTTGCTTAAATTTAGTACACGTTAAGGGTACCAAAGTATGACGACTTCTAAAGTTTTAGATCTTTAAGTGCAATTTTTTAGTAATATTTTGTCTTCTTTCAGTTTTTGTGCTGTAAATAAGCTAAAATTAGTCAAAAATTATATTCATAAGAGTATTTGGTTTTCCAAAATTTCCATTATATCAAAAAATTATCTTTAATTTTGCTACATCTGGAGACTTAAAATTTAAATATAAAACTTCTGAAACATAGTACTTTTGATCCCAAAAATAAAAAAAACTGGATTTGCTTGCTCTAAAGTAAAATATAACAGATAATTGCTAAAAATGGGTTACTTTTAAAAGATTTTTGTTTGATTTTCCGTAATTTTACTATTTTTTTGGCTTTTCTTAGGAGAATTTAAAAAAAACGGATATAAAAATTGCGTTCTACAAGAAATTTCTTTTTGATTACATTAATTTGCAAAATTTTGATATTTTTTCCATTTTCCGCAAGAAATTTCAAAAAACCAAATGCAAAATTGTGTTTTAAAAAAATATTACTAAAAGATACACTTTTTTGAATATGATTTTTGACTATTTTTTGCTTATTTACAGCACAAAAACTAAAAAAAAACAAAATAACCTTAAAAAATTAAAATGGCCGCCATTTACACTGTACCTAGAGATCTAAAATTTAGGAATTGTCATATTTAGTACTCCAAACATGTGCACAAAATTTGAGCAAAATCGGAAATGTCGATGTTTATATAATTTGTGAAATTCAATTTTGAGTCTTAAAATCTCAAGTATTGATGTCTGTTAATAATATTAAGTCAATAAAGCCAGAAAAGTTACTGGATTTGTTTGCAATATGTAACAATTTTAAATTTGTTTTTAAAAGTTGCTCAAATTTGTTCTCAAATAATCTGGTTGTTTTAAAATGTTGCTCAAACTTGTTCTCCATTTTTGCTCAATGTTTCTCTTAAATGTATGTTATAAAATATTTGTTAAACGTATTTACATATGTCACTCAAAGTTTTTGCAATGATTTTAAACAAGTCCCAAAATGTTGCTCAAATATTCTTTTTGTTTTAAACGGATTATTTTGCTCAAACTATCATCATATATTGTAATATAACACCTTTTTGTAAAATTTAAATTGAAGAATTGATTAAATATGTCTTCAAAAATTGCTCAAATTTGTCTTAACATCAAATTTGCTTAAAATCTTGCTCAAACTTAGACCAAAATATTGTTTTTTTTTAACTTTTACTCAACTTAAACATGTTCTTTGTTGTCAGAATTAATTTTTAAATTTAAAATTATAATCTGCAGTTGTCTTAAATGTTTTGCAATTGTTTGATACGTCCTATCTTAGCTAAAAATGTTACTTAACATGTCCAAAATAGTACACCAATGTTAAACAAATTTCTAAATTATTTTGTAATTTAATAATAGAATTTTAGTACAAACTAGTACCATGTCTGACTTTAGGCTATTTACACAAAAAAGTGAAAAAACTCACAGTTTTGTTATGCTTGGGCTTCAGGTCGACCTTAAAGCAGATGAAATTAAAACTGAATTTTCAGAATCATATGAAATAGATATTTTAAACTGCATGAAAATGCAAAATAAATCTATTTATATCTTAACAACAAGTAATAAAATTACTTTAAAGGAATTGAGCGATAAAGTCCGTTATATATACCACACGTCGGTTACTTTTGAGAGATATTTTAATAAAAAGCTCATAAGCCAATGTCATCGATGTCAAGAGTGGGGTCATGCCACGTCAAATTGTTTTGTGAATGCACGATGCTTGAAATGTGCCAGCAATCATTTAACCAATACCTGCACCAAAACTAAGGATGAAAATGCCACGTGCGCTAATTGCAACGGGCCGCACCCAGCCAATTCGATCAACTGTCTCGTCTACCAAAAAAGGATAGATGGCATACAAAAATCCAGGCAGTCTAAAGGATTATCATTTTCAGGACGACATCAACAGCAGCAACCTATTAAATATGTAGTAGCGCCGCAGCCCGCAGTGAACGCTTGGGCAACAAAAAGGAATCAGTATGCCGCAGCATCACAGACACAGCAGAGCCAGCAACCTCAACAATATGTGGAGCAGAACCAGAAGCAGTTTTTAAGCAACCAGCAGTCGCAGCAGTTTCCAAGCAACCAGCAGTCGAAGCAGTTTAGATGCAACCAGCAGTCGCAGCAACAACATCAGCAGCAGCGTCCCTCCCAAAGTAATAAATCATTTTTGTTCCCAGACAATGATGATTATAATAATGTGATGGGGGAAATTAATAGACCAAAAGGAATGGTGAACCTATCAAGAATGTTCAGTTTGTTAAAAGAAATGAACGATCGGCTAGAGCGTTGTCGCTCAGAAGCTGACAAGTTTCAAACCATCTTATCATTTATGTCACAATTGGACTTAATGGCTGATACACTGAACATTTTTGAATGGAACGCCAACAGTGTAAAAACAAAAGTTGGTGAACTTATAGAATTTCTTACAAGGACAGAAGTAGATGTTTTAATAATCACGGAGACAAAATTAGATCCCAGTATTAAATTTAAAATTGAAGGCTACCAAGTCGAAAGACAAAACCGTAACATTGCAGGTGGTGGGGTAGCTCTGCTTGTAAGAAATTCGATAAGTTTTATGCGCATGAATTGTGATAGCAATTTGGAACATATCGCAATACGATTGGAAGATGGAGTAACACTGGTAGGTGTGTACAATCGACCAAATTACCACTTCAATGAGAAAGATGTTCTAAATCTTCTAGACAGAGGAAATAGAGTTTTACTCATTGGAGATTTAATCGCACGACACAGCACCTGAAACTGCCACTTTAACAACCCCAATGGTACATGTTTATACAACATGTCCATCGCACATAACCTACACATCATGCATCCACTTTCACACACACACTACCCACCTAATGAAATGACACCTGCGACAATAGATTTGGCAATCAATAAAAACGTGACAAATATAACAGATTTGAAAACAGTAGACGAACTGAGCTCGGATCATACACTAATAACATGCACACTATACAACACAATTAACAGACAAAAACAGATTGTACAGAAACCCGACTACAAGAGTGCCACTCTTTAGGAGGACTCTAACATTAACAGCCCCGACGAAATTGACAGACAAGTTGAAAATTTGACAAAAACTATACAAAAAGCTCTGAAAAAGAGCGTAAAAATGAAAACTATAGACCTTCTGGCAGACAAACTACCTCAAGACATTATTGACAAAATTCAAAATAGAAATAGAGTTCGTAAAATTTGGCAAAGGACCGGAGATAGGACTGAAAAAGATAACATGACAAATTTGAATTAAATTTGACATTAAAGAATTCAGAAACAAATCTTGGAACAACAGAATTGAGAGACTTTCACACAGAGACAACTCGATCTGGGTCCTGGTGAAGTCAATCAAACGAAAATTAATGACGATACCAACACTGACAATTGAAGATGGCATTACTACCGCCTTCACTGACGTTGACAAAGCAGAAATGCTAGGGGCGACATTAGAGAAAATACACATTTTAGACGATGACGAGACCGACGAACAAAAAGAAATCACTGTAAGAGGTGAACGTTTCCTGTCAGAATATCAACCTATTCAGGATGAAATATCTTTGACAAGTCCCAAAAAGGTTAGAGAAGTGATAAGAAAACTACCATCATTAAAAGCAGCAGGACACGACAATATACAGAACATTACACTAAAACACATCACACAAAAAACACTGGTACAACTGAATTACATAATAAATGGGATCATTACGTTGGGTTATTTTCCAAAATTGTGGAAAATAGCTCAAGTGATGCCCATTCACAAAACTAAACAATCACCTACTTCGCCCGACTCATATCGTCCAATATCACTACTCACGACATTAAGTAAACTGACGGAAAAAATCATAATAAAAAGACTGGATACATTGGACAACAAACTGACGACCGACATTCAATTTGGTTTTAGAAGCGGACATGGGACGGTTCAGCAAATTGCTAGAATCGTCAACGACATTCAAATTAGCTACAACAAAGACAAAGTGACTGACATGGTTCTGCTCGACGTCAAGAAAGCTTTTGACCGAGTATGGACAGACGGACTAATCCATAAAATGGTGACACAACACTACCCACAATACTTGACCAAACTTGTACACAATTATTTAACAGGCAGGCAGTTCCAGGTAAAAGTAAATGACACTCTTTCCTCCTTAAGAACTATAGTTGCTGGTGTGCCGCAAGGCTCAATTTTAGCCCCAAAATTTTTCAATATCTACATAAACGACATACCTGTCTTTGAAAAGACAAAACTTACATTGTACGCAGACGATACTGCAATTTACTCAAGTTTTTTCTACGCAATGGCCGCACAAAAACAAAACTGAATACACCTAAACACGCTGCAAAATTTTTTCAAATTTTGGAAAATACAAATTAACACTAACAAATCAGAGCAAATAATTTTTACACGTAAATTCACAAATATTAAAACAATTACAAACACCAAACTCGACCAAGATACTATACCGACGAAGCAGCACGTCAAGTATCTGGAAGTCTATCTAGACTCTTGTCTAAATTATCATAAACACCTCACTCACACAATAGACAAAACAAACCAGGCCATCAAACACATATATCCATTCATAAACAAAAACAGCTCACTTTCATCAGACACCAAAATTCATCTTTTCAAAACAATCATTAGACCGGCTTTGACTTATGCAGCTTCAGTTTGGTGCTGCGTAGGCAAGATCAACCTAAATAAGTTACAGATAATGCAAAATATGTGTCTTAGAATGGCGCTACGAAAAGACAGGTATGTCAAAATTACTGATTTGCATCAAGAGGCAAAAGTACCACTAATTTCGGACCACATCCTAGAAAATTCTCAAAACTTTTATAAATTTAAACTTGACAACAACGCTCTTCTCACAGGATTGACCAGTATAAGAGCGCACAACAAACCTTTCCGACTGAAACACAGGCTCAGCTACCAGTGTCTTCCAATCTTTAACCAACATGATTGAACCTGTTATATCATGTTTGTGTCATATTTGTATTTGTAGTATTGTACAAAACTGTTTTTAACTTGTAAATAGTAGGTTAGGTTCGTATTTAGGTAAAATTTGTTAAAATTTGTTACCGTTGTTTATGCGGAACATTTAATTGTACCAAAACCATAATAATTTAAAATGTTTATAACCTGTCTGAATGAAGAATAAAAGATTAATAAATGTAAGAATGAGAGAAGAATGAATGTAAGTCTGTATATCTGTAATGTATATAGTAATTATCACAATTGTTTATTTATTATGTTGATTGTATACCGATGGTTGTAGTTTCTTTAAACATGAAACAATCTAAACCTGAAATGTTTGAGTTTCTGTGCATATTTTAATAACAGCTGCATATCGGTGCATATTTGGTGCGTATTTAGTGCATATTTGCATATTTGGTGAGTATTTGGATATTTTGTGCATATTTGTTTAATTTTAAATTATTTTTAAGTAAAATCCTTTTTGTAAAATTATATTGGTTTAAAAAAAATTAAAATTTTGAACAATTTCAAAAAATTAATGGTCGCATATTTTTATATTTGGTGCATATTTTTACCAAATTTATCATATTTAGTGCATATTTTGGCAAAATTGTGTGCATATATATGCGCATATTTTTAACTTTTTAAGTGCATATAATTCCCAGCATGGCTTTGTGAAAATCTACAGTTACTAATTTGTGTAGTTTTACAGATGTTGTCTCAAAAGCATTAGATAAGAAATATCAAGTTGATCTCATTTACACAGATTTTTCTAAGGCTTTTGACCAAGTTCAACACAACATTCTTATTAAAAAATTGCATTCATTTGGTCTAAGTGATGGTTTAATAAGTTTGTTGGCATCTTATGTTAACAAAAGGGTCAATTTTGTTGATCTAAACGGAGTAAATTCACGCCTATTTATATTTACTAGTGGGGTTCCTCATGGCTCTAATTAGGTCCTTTGCTCTTTTTAATGTTTGTAAACAATATTTAAGAGGTTATTAATTCAGAATGTCTTATTTATGTTGACGATTTAAAAATGTTTAAAAAAAATACGAACTATAGATGACTGTACGCTTTTACAAATCGATTTAAATGCACTGCAACTTTGGGCATCACTCAATTTAAATACAGCTAAATGTAAAGTGATGCAATATAGTAGAAAGCAGACTAATATATCATATATGTATTCAATAAATGGTTTACCGCTTGAAAATATTAATTTATTTAAGGATTTAGGTGTTTACTTTGACCAAAAATTAACATTTAAGCAGCATATCGTTAATACAACCAAAGAATGCTATAAAGCATTAGGCGTTATTTTACCTAATACCAAACCATTTACTGAAACTGCGCCGTTATTAAATTTTAATAAATCATTTATAAAAAGCAAGCTGGAATACTGTTCCATAGTCTAACATCCAACAGCTGCACTGTACATCAATGAAATAGAAAAAATACAAAAAAAATTTCTAAAATCTTTGTACTTTGTACTACCCAAATCGTGGCATCTTAAATAGTCTTCTTCAAAACGAATTCAACTTACCAGCTATGGAATCAAGACGTATTATTGCGCAAATATTGTTTGTTTACAAATTAATAAATGGCCATATCAATGATGAATACTTGTTAACCAAACTTAATTTTATTGTGCCCAGAACAAACAGAAGATTAAAAACTGTTTTTTATGTAAAGCGTGGCATGACTAATCATCACCTAGGATCTCTTATTTTATCAATGTGCACTAGTGTTAATACGTACTGCAATGATGTTGATATGTTTAATACATCTAATAATAGGTTAGTTGAGAATTATGCAAGTAAATTTTTTTTGTCAATTTTGTTATATTTTTTTATAATTTTTGTTGTTTTTGTTTTTGCAAACTATATGTAGCATATATAGTTTATGGTTAACTTCTTTCTTTCTATTATTATATTTGTTATTAAAACAATGTGCATTATTTTTGCTTTGCTTAATATATAAAAATTTACTTATGTTTATTAGAATATTGTTGTTTTGATGAGTTATAATTATTATATGTAGTTATAATCATGATTAGATATTGTGTTATAAATGATTAATTAGTATTTATGTTTTTATATGTACATAAGTACAACATATTGTATTAATATGTAACTAGTTTTTTTGTAACTGTTGGATAATAAATATTATTATTTTTGTTTTTGTAATTTTTTATTCTATCGAGTTTTTAAAATTTTCCTAAACTTTTTCTTTTGCTTTTTTAACTGCTTTTTTAGCCATTTTTTTTTCATTTTTGTGTTGGTTTGCTTTTTTTATAGTTCTACATGCCTATTTCAATGTTTTTGTTTTTATGTATTAAACTTTTTCACATTTCCTTTACGCTTTTCAAATTTTTAATTGTTTTTTTAATATAATTCTTATAGTACTTTGATATTTGTTGTTTGTAGGTATGTCTTTCAATTTATTTACTTTTATTTTTACGCTTTTCGTGTTGTTTTGTGTTTGCGTTATGTATTCTGATTTTAATTACAATGTTTAAAACTTATATTTTTGTTACTAGGATTACACAACAATTTTACTACTTCTTTTAATTATTACATTCATAACTTTTCTTCAATTTGCCTTATTTATAAAAATGTAATCTACTATAGACTTTTCCTTCTTATTCCTTTTGTATATTTGTGTATGTTTTTGTGTGTGTTTAGTATTGTAACTTTATTTAAAACACAGAAATCTATCAACCTGTTTCGTTTTTGGTTGGTTATATCTATCAACTCTTAGTACAAAGGCTCAAATAGACTAACCAATAATCGTTAGAATCACAACAAAAAATCCGTCAAACAAGCTGAGACTTATGCGTGATTTAGGTGTAAAAAAAGTTTAAACTAGATTTCCTGCAAACATTAGAAGTAGGAGAAGGTAATGGTATGCAAACTTTTGGTGCCAAACACTAGGTCACTCCAATTTATGATTACAATTAAATAGTTTAAACTGAAATGCCGCCCATCCTTCAAAGTGTTTGTTATTATTAAATTGGATTTTTTGTCTCTGCAAACGTCAAGAATTAGTATATCACAAAAAAAATTGTGATATGCAATATTTTGATGACAAATTTTTGAATGGCCAATTATGGTACTTCACTACAAACTATCATTATCATGATCTGTAGTACCTTCAAATATTTATAAACAAAAAAAATTCCCTGCAAATATTGTGTTATAAGAGAAGAAAATGTGTCAATTAAATTTTGTAAAAAATTGTATGGGCAATTCCACGTCAAGTGAGCAGTCCATTTCAATTTAGCTCAAATTTTGTACACTTATTTGAGTACCCAAAGTAAGACTTCATGCCAAATTTCAGACCTCTAAGTAATATAGTTCGCCTCGTAGAGCCAATTGAACTTAAAAATGTTCAACATTTCAGCCTGGAAAAATTTTAGAATAGTCATAACCGATGGGAAATTTCCCAAGGAATCGAATGCAGATTTTTGGTATCTTGTCCTGCACGCGCAGAAAACGCTAAAAAACATATTTTTTTTAATTCATTTTCCAAAAGTTGCCACCGATTAAGACTTTAAACTTTGGGCAAAGGCAGTTTAAAGTATGTACTTTAAGATGCTTGAATAAAAATTTCCTACACTAGTAGTAGTTTTTGCTCTAGAATCTCTTGAACGCACAAAAAATTTGGAGTTTTAATCGGTGGCAACTTTTGAGATATGAATTTTTGAAAAAAAAAACTGGTTTATTGCATTTTCTGCGCGTGCGTGACATCATATCAAAAATCTGACCACTGCATTCGATTCCTTGGGAAATTTCCTATCAATTATGACTGTTTTAAAATTTTTCCAGATTAAAATGCAATTAAGATAAATGAAACTTAAAAGAAATTGAACTTAAAAATTTGCCGTAAAATTCAATTAGCATTACGAGGCAAAGTATGTGATCTAGAGGTCTGAAATTTGGCATGAAGTCATTTTTTAGGTACTCAAATAAGTGTACAAAATTTGAGCTAAATCGGAGAGAGTCGCGTGAAATGGACTGCTCACTTGACGTGGAATTGCCCATATGATGCATTAACTAATTAGTTAATAAAATATAAATATTAAATTTAATGTAAACATTTACAGAATTTTATCAATATTGCTTGTTTGCTTATCTTCAATTTAGCACTCAATTTGTGGATTGAATAATAACAATTCCACTTTATTTTAGTTTAAAGAATAAGTTATTCCAATAATGACGATTAAAATTATTATTTTTCTATGTTTTATATTCAAGCAAGGTTGGTCTAATACTCTATCACCTAATGAGGTAATCAATATCAATATTAATGTAACAAAATTATTATTAAATTTATTTTTTTAGGTTTCAGAGAAAAAGATGACTGAATGCGTTTTAAAAATGATTGATCTCTACCCGGATCATAATATCAATTTTTATTACAATTATGAAGGTACACTTGATGGTTTTAATAATTATAAACAATTGTATAAAATTAAAAAATTAAAGAATTATCAAGATAATAAAGAAAATTATCTACCTACATCAAATATTCCACAATTTGATTTGGTAATACTCGACAACACTACTAAATTGGCAATTGATCACAATTACGATTCAAAGTATTTAATTGTGTATACTGGAAATAATTTAATTGATGTGGCTGAAATTTATAGCTGTAATACTTATTCTACAAAAATGATATTTTTGGATAAATTAAATGATATTTACAAAATAGAAAGCAATTATCCAGAACCAACTTATAATAAAATTTTATTAGGAAGTTGTGAAGATATTAATTTGTCTACAGTTAAAAAATCATTTGAACCTATTAAAAATTTTAATGGAAAAAAATTTAGTTATACAGAACAACGCATAACTAATTTAATGCCGTTTGGTTATGGGCTTGATGTAACTATATTGAAAGAATCTGCTAAAATATTAAATATAACAATGACTCTAAATAAAATGTATCCAACTGTAGTTCATGTAGGAGGTTTTATATATGTCGATAGTTTTACATCAACATATCCTTATTACATAACAGACTTTTCTGTTGCTGCGCCTTTTCCCAATCCGATTCCTAATTGGATGGGATTCATTTATGTATTCAATAAACAATTATGGATTTTAAACTTTATAACTTTTATAACATTTTTGATCATTTATATAATACTTACAAAAATTGAAAATAATAAAGTAAATATGGAATCTATCTGTTTACAAATATTTGGTGCTTTTTTTGCTCAAGGCGTTGCATTACCAAAACATAAAATAATTAAATATTTACTATTATTGTGGATTTTTTTTTCATTTATTATGTTGAATTCATATAATGGATTATTTTTCACATATTTGGTGCAACCTTTATATGAAAAGCAGATAAAAAGCGTTGAAGAATTAATTAAAGCTAATTATACTTTTGAATATTTGTATCCTTCAATTCTAATGAAAGAAGAGGATAAAGATAAGCTGATTCTTTTATATTCCGAGAGTCGATTACATTTTGTTAAAGAAATGATTATGTATCGTAACATAACTATTAATACTGCTACTCCTCTACTAGATAAAATAAAACATAGAATAATAGAAGTTGGTTTTAAAGGATTTTACAAGATATATTTATGTATCTGCTTAATGGGAATGTTTACGCCACCAAGACATCCTATATTAGAAGGTCTGAATAAATGCATTCAGAGATTAATAGATGTTGTCCTTATGCACAAATGGATTGAAGATATTATGCATACTTATCCAATAATAGAAGAAAATGAACCCTTACCGTTAACACTCAATCATTTTATGTTAATATTTTATATTTATTTTTGTGGATTAATTTTGTCAACTTTAGTTTTTATTTGGGAATATTTTAAAGACAAAAAACTAATAATTTTTTATTAATATATTTGTAATTTTAAATCCGCACTATTTATTATAATCAATTTGTATCAAACATAATAAAAGGTTTTGCATTCTAAACTTGATTTAAAATTATTATAATTGTAGCTGAAAATTGAATTAAAAATTCTGATTTTAAGTAGATGAATCCTGTATCCAAACTCCTTTATTCCGAGTTTAAAATATTTTTTTGTTATTTATTCCAAACTCTGCAAAGTTAAATTTAATTTTTGAGAATTGGTGGAAATGTACCTGAACCAAAATAATTTATTTAAATCAAATTTGCAAATATAATAAAAATTAGCCATTTTTTTTTAAATTTAAAATTTAAATACAAATTAAATTAAAATTATAAATTAGTACTAATGGCTGTACCTCTGAAATTAACCATTGAATTTTTTTGTAATTTTGATATTATTATCTACTTTACTAATACTAAAAATAGCATTAATTTTGATACGGTCAATTTTTCTGCAAACATTTTTAAATTTAATCATATTTTAGAAAGTAATTATTGAAATACAATTATCTACTATAGTGGTACTACCAATAGTAATAATTTGCAAAAATTTCAAACTTCTATAAATCAAAAATTAAATATTGGTACTAATTTGTATGTTTCTAAATGTAGTTATTGGAATATTTACTAATAATATTAAAATCTTTTTTGCTCTATCAAGATTTTTTTAGCTTTTGGTTGTCCTTTTTGTTCGTGGTTAGTATGTCTTTGCATTTTTTTGAAATCTTTTTTTGTTCTTTCAACTCTATTTTTGTTTGGCATCCTAGTCTAATGACCATTCCAAATCAGTTGCTTTCTGTGTAGATCTTTTGCACTTTTAGTCTTAATTGTATTTCTTTATTTATTATTTGGTTTAATTTAGTGACTCCTTTAATTTTCCTAAAAATCTTTAATTTTGCAGCTTGCAATTTGCTTTTTGTTCTTTGAATCAGCGTTCAAGTCTCAATACTATATGCTAGTGCAAATTTGTATACCGTCTTATATAAAACCATTTTTGTTATTATTTTAATTCCTCGAAAACTCGTGTTTGCTAATTGTTCTATTCTTATTGTTATGTTTTACGTTACTTTAACCATGACTTTTGTCTTCAGTATGCTTATTTTTGGATTGTGCTTGTTTAGAGCTTTGTTCCAAATTCTGATGTACTTGCATATTTTTTTCTGTTTTGCTAGTATTGCCAGTTGTCGACAAATGCCCATTCCAATTTTAATTTTCTTTGTATTCTAATTTTAACATTATTATTTTGTTTTTTTAATTTGGTCTGTTTTAAATCATTTGTTGTTGAACATGACTTTTTTTGCAGTAAGTTAATGTTCTATTGTACAAACTCATTATTTCTCTTAATAGTTTTTTCTCAATATTTATTAACTTCATATTCCAAATGTTCATATTCATTATGTCCGACATTTAAAAAAAGTTTTTAAATGCGAAAACAGCAGATTAATTACTACACAGAATAGCAATTAGGATGAACAACAAAACAAAAAACTTACTTTACATATCAACAAAAATGTAAGTAACTCTAAACTTCAAACAATCATTCTATACAATCAAAATATGCAATCAATATCCACATCTTTTGACACTCTTGTCAGCATAGTTCAAAATGATAAAACGTGCAATTTTATTACTCTCTGTGAACATTGGCAGTCTAATGAACAATTAATTAATTACAATATCCCTGGTTTCAAAATGATTTCAAGCTACTGTCGACAAAGAAATTAGCATGGTGGAGTTTCGGTTTATGCCTGTCACACTTATCCAACATCATCAGAATGGACTTAAATGAATTGTCTTACCAATATGTGATTGAACTAGCTGGAGCAGACGTAATAGTAAATAAATTTAAAATAACAATTATCTCTGTATATCGCCCATCGGGTGGCAATGTTGCGTATTTTATAGAAATATTTCATGAAATGTTAATTAGGCTGTTTCAAACTAATTCAAGTTACTTTATCTGTGGAGATTTTAATATTAATTTTAAAGAAAACTGTAAAAACACAGCTGATTTTATTTCACTCTTAAATTCATTCAACGCCACACCACTAATTAACGAATACACTCGAGTTACTAGCACATCCAAAACATGTATAGATAACATTATATCAAACTTACCTTACAATGTTAATAGTAACAACATTAGATCACACATTAGAGATCATTATATGCAAAAAGCAAGTTTTTGTATTCAGTATTTAGAATGCAACATTTTTTATTACAAACGAATCATAAATGAAACAACTTTAAAAAGTTTTGTAAATCAACTTAGTGCCAAAAATTGGCAGAGCGTTGAGAAGATTACTGATGCAGGTATACAATGGTCAGCATTTACAAATATATTTTTATTGTATTATATTAGTTCTTTCCCTAAAACGAAAATTAAATTTAACCACAATAATTTTAATTTTAATGATATTCCTGAAGTAGTAATACTTAAAGATAAGTTAAATATACTAAATGTTATGTCTGAATATGATAAAAGTTATCTAAAAACCTATAATTTAAAAAAGAATGAGTATAACAACCTTATACAGACACTTAAAAAACAGTCATACTCTAATAAGATCTTAAACAGTGACAACAAATCCAGAACTACTTGGAAAATTATTCATGAGCATACTACAAACAAAAATGATGTAAACTGCTTTGACTGTTTTAGAAGTAACTATGAACAGACAGCAAATAACTTTATTAACTATTTCTCTACAGCTCCACAAACCATATTAAACAAAACTCCAACTATTCCTTGTGATTTGACTACAATATCACAAAACAACAAAACCATGTTTTTAAATCCTTTGACCAAAGCTGAACTAATTCAAATTGTGAATGATCTAAAAAACACAAATACTATTGGTATAGATGACATTCCTGTTAATGTAATTAAGATTGCAATACCTGTTATTGCTGATATTTTATGTAAAATAATTTACAACTGTTTTGAACAAGGATATTTTCCTAATGAACTTAAATATTCCATAGTTAAACCAATATTTAAAAAAGGAAACAAAAACATGTATGAAAATTATTGTCCAATAAGTATTTTAACAAATTTTTCAAAAATTATAGAGAAAGAATTATCTAATAGAATTGTAACTTTTCTTAACTCTAATAATATTATAGATTTGAATCAGCATGGTTGTGTTAAATCTAGATCAACTGATACAGCAGTATTTCAATTTACAACTCAAATTCATACGGCCTTAGACAATCAAGAAATGTCATTGGGCTTTTTTCTTGACTTGTCTAAGGCATTTGATATCATATCACATGATATACTACTTGCAAAAATATATAAATATGGAATACGAGGTGTGGGATACAATCTTATAAAATCATATATAACTGGACGAAAACAAAAAGTAGTTATTCAAAGTAAAACTGGAATCACTTTTGAATCAAAATACTCCGAAATGAATATTGGGGTGCCGCAAGAACCGCTTCTGTTATTGGTGTATTTTAATGATATTAATAACATTTTTAAAGAACATAAACTAATTACAAAGAATTACCTGATTTAATAACTAAAACCACTATTTTGTACTCACATTTAAAAGATTAGCTTATCCAAAATAAATTATTTTTAAATGAAAATTAAACAAAATTATTGATTTTTAGAACTTTTAGAAGCAATACCTTACCCGAACAGTTGATAATAATACTTATAATGTAAACTCTGACTGCAAGATGTTAGGCCTACAACTTGATCAACATCTAACCTGGAAGCTTCATCTTGAAGAATTAAATAAAAAATTAAACAAGACAATATACATGATGCGATCTATAAAAACTTATGTCAATCAAAACACAATGCGCATACTTTATTATAGTAACTTCTATTCAATATTAAAATATGGAATTATTTTCTGGGGCAACTCAGTTAATACTGACATTATTTTTAAAAGTCAGAAAAATATAATTCGTTTAATTTATATTATGAAGTTCAGAGATTCTTGCAGAAATATCTTTAGACATAATAGTATATTGACACTACCTGGAATATTTATAAACGAGTGTCTCAAGTTTATATTAAAAAATAAACAGTATTTCTCCAATGAAGAGATGAATCATACCTGCAATACTCGATTTAAAGAAATTACTTACAAATACCCCAAGCATAACTTAAGCTTAACAAAAAAATCGGCATTGTATACCTGCATCAGTTTTTTAACGCACTTCCATCAAAATATCGTAAAATTAATAATTTGCTCTGTTTTAAGAGAGAAATAAAACAACTTTTAATTAATATAGAGCTATATAATGTAAACGAATGTATGGAATACTTGAAAAAATTGTGATCAATTGTATTTTACTATTTTCTATACAATTATTTAAATCTGTATGTATATTGTTTATTTTAATCTGTAATACATCTGTATTTGTTAAACTTATTTTGATAAACTAATGTAAATGTAATGTATTGTAATTGTACCTAAATGTTTAATTAATGTATTTGTTTCTTTTGACTTTTTCACATTATTGTCATGTTGTATGTAGCATTACCCATGTAAAATAAATGATTATTATTATTCTTTACATAGTTTTTTTTTTGAAAATTTATCAAATCCTTTTTTTGAGGTCTATAAAAATTATGTATAGTATGCATTGCTACTTTTCTTGGTGTAAAGAAGTGATTTAGTGCTTAGTAACCTTTTTTAAACTCATTTTGCTGATTCTACATACTAATTTCGGTTGCCTTCACAAATTTGGTATCTATAATAGCTTCATTTATTTTGGTTGCAGTATAAACCTTTTTAGTTGACGCAGTTTCTTGTGTTTCCTTTACAATTTTTTGGTATTTCACATAAATTCCATATTTGATTTAACAATTTTAGTAACAATACCTCTCCTTCTGTACCAATGTGTTTTAATTAATATTATTATGCCTTTCCGTTTCTTAGTTTCCTCAAAACGTGTTTTTTATTTTGTCAATTTCTTTTAGATTCAAGTTGACTACTTCTTTTTCACTTTATTCACTATTGTTTTGTGCATTTTCTAGTAGTTTTTTAAAATGTTTTTTTATCTTTTAATAACGTTTGCTTTTTTCCTTAAAATGTTATTTTGTTTCTGTTTTTGTAATTTTTTAATCCATTAAGTTTTCAAAATTTTCCTAAACTTTGCTTTTTTAACTGCTTTTTTAGCCATTTTTGTGTTGGTTTGCTTTTTTTATAATTCTTCATGGTTTCACATGCCCATTTCAATATTTTTGTTTATATGTATTAAACTTTCTCACATTTCCTTTACGTTTTTCATATTTTTGGTTGTTTTTTTAATATTATTCTAATAGTACTTTGATATTTATTGTTTGTTGGAATAATGTTCTTCAATTTATCTACTTTTAATTTTACGCGTTGATTTGTGTTTGCGTTATGTATTCTGGTTTTAGTTACAATTTTCAAAACTTTTATTTTTGTTAATAAGATCACTAACGAATTTACTACTTCTTTTAATTATTACATTCATAACTTCTCTTCAATTTGTTTAATTTATAAAAATGTAATCTACTATGGACTTTTCCTACCTATTCCTTATTTATTTTGTATATTTGTGTATGTTTTTGTGTGTGTTTAGTATTGTAACTTTATTTAAAACACAGAAGTCTTTTAGCCTGTTTTTATTGATGTTTTTGATTGGTTTATCTTTTAAAACCTGACACAAAAGCCAAGTAATTAATAATCGTCAGAATCGCAACCGATAAACAGAAAATCAATTCAAAGTCTTGACCTAAGTAGTTGAGACTTGCGCGTGACTTAATTATAAAAAATAAGTTTAGATAGTTTAAACTAGATTGACTGCTAACATCAGAAGTAGGAAGAGGTAATGATATACACACTCTTAATATCAAACACTTGGGCGGGTGGATAGGTTACTCCAATTTATATTTACCATTAAATAGTTGAAACTGTATTGCCACCCATCTTTTTAACTGATTTTGATCAAATAATTGGATATTTTTTGTCTCTGCAAACGTCACTATATCACAAAAAAAAATGATATGCAATAATTTGATGACAAATTTTTGAATGGTCAATCATGGTTGTGCACTACAAAATATTATTATCATGATCTGTAATACCCCCTTGAGTATTTATTACAAAAAAAAAAAACGCAAATATTTTGTCTAAATTAGTCAACATATACTCCAATTAAATTTTGCACAAAACTTAATTAAATTATTTATGGTGCATTAACTATTTAATTAATAAACAATAAATTTAATTAAATTTTATGTTAACATTTACAGAACTTTATTTATATTACTTGTTTGCTCATAATCAATCTTGCATAAAACGGGTCAATTATTTATTAACAATTCCACTTTAATTCAGTTTAAAAGGTAAATTAGACCAACAATGAAGTTCGAAATTGTTATATTTCTTTGTTTTATATTTCGTCAATGCTGGTCAAATATTATAAAACCTAATAAGGTAATTAAAATCAATATTTATGGTATATATATATATGGTGACAATAGAGCCTATTGTTGCCAAATTGTATCAATTTCCAATGCACGGTAGAAAAGTTATGGCTTGTCTTCTAAGTTTCAAATTTAAGTCAACCTTGCTGGATTGGATAGAGGATATGACGAATTTATAGAATCGATTTAAATTAAATTTACACATTATGTACTGTTAACAATGAAGCCTATTGTTGCCAAGTTGTATCAAATTCCAATGCGCAGTTTAAAAGTTATGATTTACTTAATTGTTTTTCCAGTTTCTAATTTAAATCAGCTTTGCTCGATTAGGTTGAGGTTATGTCAAACTGATTAAATCGATTTAAATTAAATTAACACATTATGTACTGATAACAATGGAGTACATTATTGGCAAATTGTATCAAATTCCAATAAACGGTTTAAAAGTTATGACTTAACAGTCTTCCCAGTTTTTCATTTAAGTCAGCTTTGCTCGATTGAGGTTGAATCGATTTAAATCAAATTTATACCCTTAACAATGAAAGATATTGTTGTAAAATTGTATTATATATTATTTGACAATTATTATGAAAGTTTTTTGCCAATTTTGAAGTTTTTACTGACCTAAAATTTTTTTTGTCAATTTTTGACTAATTTTGTACAATTGTGACAGTTCGTTCACAGTTTCCGGATGTTCATAATAGTTATTTAGGTTTTTTTTACAGGTTTTGGACATTTATGACTGTTCTTAGAGTTGATTTGACAGTTATAAACTTTTATGAGAAAAGTTTTTTATGGTAATTACAATTTTTGACAGATTCTGCCAATTTTTGACACTTCTTAGAATTTGTTGACAGTTTCCAGACCGTTCTTGAACTTATTTTAACAATTATGAACTTTTATGATAGGAGTTTTTACATTTTATAAAGTTTTTGACAGATTCTGCACATTTATGACAAACAGTCATAATAACTATTAGAGTTTTGACAGTTTATGGACATTTATGATAGGTATTAGAATTTTGTTGACAGTTTTTAAACATTTATGTCTTTGGAAATTTTTGATAGTTTTCGGACATTCATGACAGTCCTTGACGTTTTTGACAGTTTTCAGACAATTATGACAAAATTTGTGACACTTTATGAACATTTATGACAGTTATTTGCAGGTTTTAAAGTTAGTTGACAGTTTCTGGACATTTCTGATTGCTGTTGAAGTTATTGAAACAGTTATGAACATTTATGACAGTTCTTTAAGTTTTTTAACAACTTTGCAGAAAATTTAAGATTTTTTTGACAGTTCTTGACTAAATCTGCAAATTTTTGACAGTTTCCATAAACTTATGTTTAGTAATTGGAGTTTTTTGACACTTTTGGAATTATTTTGACATTTATAAACTTTTATGACAAAATTATTTTACAAATATTAGAATTTCTGACAAATTTATGACAGTTCTTAAAGATTTTTACAAATTCTGCATATTTATTACAGTTCTTAGAGTTTTCTGATAGTTTCCGGACATTTATGACTGTTCTTGGAGTTTTTAAAGACATTTTGAACACCTATGATTGTTTTTTGACAGTTTCCGAAAACTTATGAAAGCTATTACAGTTAATGAACATTTGTGATAAATACTGAAATTGTTTTACAGTTTTTTGACATTTATGATAGTTCTTAAAGATTTTTTACAGTTTTCGAATATTTATATTAGCTATTAGCGTTTTTTTTGACAGTTTTAAGAAATTTATGACGGTTTTAAAATTTGTTGGCAGTTTTCAAACACTCATGATAGGTATTAAAGTTTTTTTGACAGTTCCTAAATATTTATCACAGTTTTTGGAGTTATTTTGACAATTATGACAAAAGTTTTTTAAAGTATTTAGAATTTAAAACAATTTTCAAACATGAACTTTTTGACAGTTTCTAAACACTTATGACTGTTTTTTGAATTATTTTGACAGTTATAAACTTTTATGGCTGAGTTAGCTAATTAGAGTTTTTGGTAGATTCTGCACATTAAAGCGATTTTTTCAAATTTTTTAATTATTTTGACAGTTATATTCAATATTTAAAGTATTTGACTGATTCTGTACATTTATGACAGTTCATGAAGTTTTTTTACATTTTTCGGACATTTATGATTTTAGAGTTTTTTAACAGTTTTGGATATTTATGATAGTTTTTGAAGTTATTTTGACAATTATGAACTTTTATGAAGAGAGTTCTTAAATAGCTTTTGTCAGTTTATAAACATTTACGACAGTTCTTGAAGTTTTCTGACAGTTCTTAGACAATTATATCAGTTTATGACAGTTCTTGAGCATTTTTTGACAGCTTGTAGTATTTTTGATATGTGCTGGAGTTTTTTGACAGATCCTGGACAACTATATCAGTTTATGTCAGTTCTTAAATATTTCTTGACAGTAAAAAAATTTTTAGTTCCTGGACATTTTTGACTGTTCCTGAAATTCTTGGTAGCAAACAATCGTTACTTCTAAGCGTACTTAAGGCAAAATTATAATTAAATTTATTTTTTAGGTTTCAGAGAAAAAGATGACTGAATGCGTTTCACAAATTATTGATCTCTACCCGGATCATGATATCAATTTTTATTACAATTATGAAGGTGAAGTTGATAGTTTTATTAATTATAAACATTCATATAAAATTAAAAAATTAATTAATTATGAAGATAATAAAGGACATTATCTACCTACATTAAATATTCCACAATTTGATTTGGTACTACTCGATAACAGTACTAATAATTTACACATTGATCACAATTATGATTCAAAGTATTTAATTGTGTATACATTATATGATTTAATTGATGTGGCTGAAATTTATAGTTGTAATATTTATTCTACAAAAATGATATTTTTGGATAAATTAAATGATATTTACAAAATAGAAAGCAATTATCCAGAACCAACTTATAATAAAATTTTCTTAGGAAGTTGTGAAGATATTAATTTGTCTACAGTTAAAACCAATTGAACCTAATCAAAATTTTATTGGAAAAAAATTTAGTTATAAAAAACAAAGCGTAGATAATTTAATGCCGTTTTGTTATGGACTTGATGTAACTATATTGAAAGAATCTGCTAAATTATTAAATATAACAATGACTCTAAATAAAATGTATGCAACTGTAGTTTTTGTGGGAGGTTTTATATATGACAATAGTTTTAGATCAACATATCCTTATTATATAACAGACTTTTCTGTAGCTGCACCTTTTCCCAATCGTGTTCCTAATTGGATGGGATTTATTTATGCATTCAATAAACAATTATGGATTTTACACTTTATAACTTTTATAACATTTCTGATCATTTATGCAGTACTTACAAAAATTGAAAATAATAAAGTAAATATGGGATCTATCTGTTTACAAATATTTGGTGCTTTTTTTGCTCAAGGCGTTGCATTGCCAAAACATAAAATAATTAAATATTTACTATTATTGTGGATTTTTTTTTCATTTATTATGTTGAATTCATATAATGGATTATTTTTCACATATTTGGTGGAACCTTTATATGAGAAGCAGATAAAAAGCGTTGAAAAATTAATTGAAACCAATTATACTTTTGAATATTTGTATCCTTCAATTCTTATGAAAGAAGAGGATAAAGATAAGCTGATTCTTTTATATTCCGAGAATCGATTACATTTTGTTAAAGAAATGATTATGTATCGTAACATAACTATTAGTACTGCTACACCTCTACTAGATAAAATAAAACATAGAATAATTGAAGATGGTTTTAAAGGATTTTTTAAGATATATTTATGTATCTGCTTAATAGGAATGTTTACGCCTTATAGACATCCTATATTAGATGGTCTGAATAAATGCATTCAGAGATTTATAGATGTTGGTCTTATGCACAAATGGATTAAAGATATAATGCCTACCAATCCAACAATTGAAGAAAATGAACCTACACCGTTAACACTCAATCATTTTATGTTAATATTTTATATTTATTTTTGAGGATTGATTTTGTCAACTTTAGTTTTTATTTGGGAATATTTTAAAAACAAAAAACTAATAATTTGTTATTAATATATTTGTAATTTTAATTTTGCACCATTTATTAGAATCAATTTGTATCAATCATAATAAAAAATAAAAGGTTAAATTTGATTTAAAATTATTATGATTGTAGCTGGAAATTAAATCCAAAATTTTGGTTTAAAGTAGATGAATTCAGTTTTTGAGAAATGATGCTATCAAACTCACGTATTTCGGGTTTAAAATATCTTTTTGTTATTTATTCCAAATTAAGCAAAGCTAGATTTAGTTTTTGAGAATTTGTCATTTTATATATAAAATTATTTATTCAAACCAAATTTTCAAATTTACTGAGTAAAACTAGTTAATTTTTTTAAATTTAAAAATTGGATACAAATTAAATTAAAATTATAAATTGGTACTAATTGTTGTATCTCTAAAGTTAACCATTAAATTATTTTTTAGTTTTGAAATTATTATGTACTATACCCTTACGAAAAATAGCATTAATTTTGATAAGGTCAAATTTTCTGCAAAAATGTTCAAATTTAAATATCATATTTAAGAAAGTAATTATTGAAATATTATTATCTACTATAGTGGTACTACCAATAGTAATAATTTGCAAATTTTCAAACTTTTTTAAAGCAAAAAATAATTATTGGTACTGATTAAAGTGTTTCTTAAAGTAATTATTGGAATATTTTCTAATAATATTAAAATCTTTTTTGGTCAAGATTTTCTTTTGCTTTTGGTTGTCCTTTGTTGTTCCTGATTAGTATGTTTTTCCATTTTTTTAGAATCTTTTTTTGCTTTTTTGATTCTGGTTTTTGATACCATTCCAAACCAGTTGCTTTTTGTGTAGATCTTTTGTACTTTTAGTCTCAATTGTATTTCTTTATTTATTATTTGGTCCAATTTAGTAACTTTTTTAGTTTTCCTAAAAAACTTTAATTTTGCAGCTTGCAATTTGCTTTTTGTTTTTTGAATCAGCGTTTAAGTTTTATTACTATACGCTAGTGCAAGTTTGTATACCGTCTTATATAAAACCATTTTTGTTATTATTTTAATTGCGTGATAACGTGTGTTTGCTAATTGTTCTATTCTTCTTCAATTTATTGTTATGTTTTACGTTAATATAACAATTATTTTTGTCTTCTCTATGCCTATTTTCATATTGTGCTTGTTTAGAGTTTTGTTTCAAATACTGATGTACTTGCATATTTTTTTCCGTTTTTGCTAATATTGCCAAATTGTCGCAAAAGTTTATTCCAATTTCAATTTTTTTTGTATCCTTATTATACTTTTATTACTTTGTTGTTAATTTGGTTTTAGTATGCAATCGAGGTTTTTTATTTATTTTACATTTTTCAATTATTTGTAACTCCTCAGGATTGCATATTTAGGAAAAAATTACAAGAAACTTTTTTCTTCAAAATTGTCCAAACAATAAGTTTTCATAACCAGTTTTTTTTTTTTTTTTTTTTAATTTTGCAAAACTTTAAATGAGTTTTTCTTTAAAAAAATTATGAATATTATTATTTTTTTTTAATATAGTCAAAAACGTGCTTTTATATGTAAATTTTTATCTATATTTAAAAAAAAAATACTTTACTTAATTGCCCCAATTCTTTTAGAAATTATTATTTTTTTAATTTTTATAAGCTTTTATAAGATCAATAATTTACCTTCGTAGACACTCCAAGGCCTTTCAAAGCATTAATAGCTGAATGGCGACCGTAGCGCAATACTTTAGTGTTGACTTTTTAGATTTGATTAGACAAAAACTCACTACACCAAGCAACCTAAAGCTTTAACTTTGAAACATTTTGTTTTGATATTTTATATTTATTTGAGTGGACATATTATTGCTATATTGGCAATATTATGGGAACATTATCAAAAAAAATAAAATGAAAAAAATTGTTTTTAGTATTACAATTATATTTAGTGAAATTTGTTTGAATTAATTTTACTATTGATGTTATGCTATTTTTAATGTATAATTTGTAGAGTGACACATTATATAATTAACAAACGACACAAAAGGATAGCATGAATAGTGAAGCGTTGCAGTAGAAGCGTTCAACACTATTAGCTGCGAGGAAGAGTAGTGACACAATTGATTTGTACTAATATGTATTATTAAATTATTCAACGTTTTAGCATTACAATGTTGCTACACATTTCAACAATCAATAAATATTTTTAATTTTATTTTTATTTTTTTACCTTTTACTATATAGTAAATAAAATTGATACCAATACTTCATTTTTATTTTAATTTGAATAGAATTTATAGCCTTAATTAACTATATTGTTTTGAAATTATCAACCTAACATTTGCAAATAACAATGAGAAATAGTGCATACAACACAACATTAAATCAGAAGAAACGCTATTACAGAAATATTGAAACCTGAATGTATATAACAAAGTACTAGTTGATAAAATTGGCATTAAAGCAGCATTAAAGTCACAAATATGCTAACTTTATAAAAACAGCTTTTGTCAAATACACCTCCAACAAGATTACTAGATGAAATAGAAAGTTTGACTAAAATCTAAGAAATATTGCAATACCAAAAGAAATGTTGACTGGGTCTCATAAAGAACCAGCAAATAAAGATGCTTTATAAAAGTAAAACTGTTCAAAAATATTCTCTATTCCAAATAGCTCTAAAAAAAGATTAAATTGCAAACATTAAGATCTTATTACATAAAAGAAGGAGGCTACTGAGATGGTTGAAGAAGCTCTGCAAAAACTACTGCAAACATACTCATCAACAAAAGAAAATAAGCAATGACAAATAGTAAATAAAAATATTGTAGAATGGAGAATCAGTTTGTTTAAACCATTCAAGCTGACGAAAACTATCTTATCATGTTACAAAAGAAGCTGGCTGCTTTTAAGAAAGCTTTTATGAAACATTTTTAGAACTAGCTTAACACATTTATATATACCAAGATGTTGGAAAGTAGTTAAGATAGTATTTATACTAAAATCAGGATAATCCTCATATACCTTGACTAAATTCTATAGACTAAGCAATCAGACATTTTTTATGCTAAAACTAAGCATTCAAAACTTTGCCTTTACACCAATATCTATTTAGAAAATGCTACAAAAGTATGATAAAAACTATAATAAATTAAATAGTTGATACTATAGTATGCAATTTAAAGTTATGTGCATAAAATTGAATTGTTTTTACATTTTTTAATCATTTGTAACTTCTTAGGATTGTATTTGTAGACAAAAATTTAATGAAACTTTTTTTTTCAAAATTGTTTAAAAAAAAAAATTTTGAAAATTTTGTATAACTTTAAAAAAAAGTTTTTCTTAAAAAAAAATGAAAAATATTTTTATTTTTTTTTCAAATATGTGCAAAAAATACCCTAAAATTTTTAGGAAGTGCCGTGTGCTACGTTCCAAGATATCTAACAATGTATTCACAGAAGTACTTAAAAATAGCAAAATTTTAAATTTAATTTTTTGATTGTAAATTTTTAAAATTTTGCAAAACTTTAAATGACATTTTTTCTTAAAAAAAGATAATGAGTTTTTTTTCTTTTTTTAAATATAGTCAAAAACATATAAATTTTTACCCATATTTGAAAAAAAAAATACCTATCCTGATTGACTCAAATTAATTGACAAATGCACTAAAAGTTACCAAAAAAAGCAGTCAATTCTATCAATAATTCTCCTCCAAAAAATCTAACACCTTCGTAGACACTTCAAAGACTTTCAAAGCATTAATAACTAAATGGCGATCGTAGCATAATAGTCTAGTGCAAAGACTGTTGATTTTTTAGATTAGCTTAAACAAAAACCCACTAGACCAAGCAACAAAACTTTAAATAATGTTTGATTCGAGCCACTAAAGTTGATTCACAAAGCTTCCCGACCTTAAATTTTTCAAAAATCCTTTAAAAATTTAGTGATTTAAGGAATTTAAAATACTTACAAAATTTCTCTAAAAGTTTTAACCATAACCCAGGCTATTATCTCATTTCTGCATGACCTAACGTCAGACGTGTTACCCCAAATCCATCAAAAATTTTCTAGAAATTTAGGTTAGGTTCAACTAGTATTGTAGATAGCTGTTACCTTTCAATGTCATCCGTATTATCCCATACCCTTTAAATATTTTCTAGAAGGAAGTAGGGTAAGTCCCTGTGACCTTCCAATATCATATGTGTTGTTCCAAAGCCTTTCAATACTTTCTGAAAGCTTGGATTAAGTGAGAGCTTATATCTCAAAACTTCATAACCTCCCTATCTAAAATGATCTAAAGTTTAGGTTAGATTTTATTATAGTCAAAGCCATTATTTTAGATCCAATGTGACCTAAATCCTTCCAAAAAAACTTTAAAAGTTTAGGTTCGATCTGATTATGAAATCTCCAAACATCATTAGTGCTACCCTAAACCCTCTAAATGTTTAAGTTAATTTAAACCATAGTCAAAACCGATGTTAAGGAATCCGTAATCTAAAATACTCTAAACATGTAAGTTAAATTAGAATCCTCGTGATTCCAATTTCTTCATAAGTCTTCTACAAATTTAGGTTAGGTAAAAACATGGATTATTTTTAAACACGGTATCAAATCGCCATTTCAATACTTATAAACTGTGTTCCCGCCCACCCGCCTAAATGTTAGATAACAAAAAAATTATTGATGTACCCATCCTTGACGTATTAGTAACAATTGTCATTCAATCTGTCATATTAAAAACAAAAGAAGCACAACAAGTGTAAGATAAAGCAAATTTCTTGATAACAAACACTTGGGCGGGTGGAAGGGAACACTGTATCAAACCACCGGCCCAATACTTTAAACTGTGTTCCCGCCCACCCGCCCAAGTGTTTTTTATCAAAAAAATTGTTATTCTACTCAGCTCTGACGTATTAGTGACAAATGTCATTCAATCTGTCACATTAAAAACAAGAGAAACGCAACAAGTGTAAGAATAAGCTAATTTCTTGATCATTTGGCTGTATTAAACCACCGGCCTTATACTTTTAAACTGTATTCCCGCCCACCCGCCCAAGTGTTAGTTATTAAAAAATTCGTTATTGCGCCCACCTCTGACGTTTTAGTGACAACTGTCATTTAATCTGTCACATTAAAAACAAAAGAAGCACAACAAGTGTAAGAATAAGCAAACTTCTTGACAACAAACACTTGAGCGGATGGGTAGAAATCTTCTTTTTTTTTAGAAATACTGTCACTTATAGTTTTGCAAAATTGGACGAAATACAAAGAAAAAAAAAAGATCAGTGGAAACTTATTCTTTAGACAATTTTAAAGAAAAAAAAAATTAATAATTTTTTCCTAAAAATACAATTAACTTTCAAGAATGCCAACTGCTATAAAATGTATAGCAAAATTTTAGATTTTTCAGATATACAAAAAAATAATTAAAAAAGCGCAAAATAATAAGCAAGTGCTCAAGTGGCCTATAAAATATACAAAAATTGCCAGATGCAAAAAGCGAGTAAAAATAGGCGACAAATTCTTAACAAGAATAACTAAAAGAAACCCACAAATAGCACTGGCAATGCAAGGAGGCAAACTAAAACCAAGAACAAAGCAAAGAAAAACTTAAAATCAATAAAAACTTAATAGAAAAATTATAGAAATAGTAAAAACAAAAAAAATATGGTGGGATGTTTCACGCTAAACAAATTAATAAACTTGACTACACATGCAAAAAAAACAGAGGCACAAATAATATTATACTCGAATAAACTTAACAGGATATGCAGAACTGATTTTACAGAATTACTGAACAGTTTTACGAAAGTAGACAAAGAGAAGATAATGGTTTTGGACAAATATGTAAAACAAATTTGTTTTTATATTTTTTTAGAATCCATCAATTAATAGCAATTAACTTTATCAAATCCAGCCATCAAATATTGTTTTTAAAAACTAAAATGATGTCAAACAAATTCTACAATTAATTTTTGCTTCTACTAATTTATCAATACAATATTTTAATTAAATTCAATGTAAACATTTACAGAACTTTATCAATATTACTTGTTTGCTTATCCTCAATCTAGCATACAATTTGTAAATTGTTTAATAACAATTCCACATTAATTCAGTTTAAAGAATAAATTATTCCAATAATGACGTTTAAAATTATTATATTTCTATATTTTATATTCAAGCAAGGTTGGTCTCATATTCTATCACCTAATGAGGTAACCAATATGAATATTAATGTAACAAAATTATTATTAAATTTATTTTTTAGGTTCCTGTGGAGAAAAAGTTGATTGAATGCGTTTCAAAAGTTATTGATCTCTACCCGGATCATAATATCAATTTTTATTACCATTATGAAGGTGAAGTTGATGGTTTTATTAATTATAAACATTCGTATAAAATTGAAAAATTGAAAAACTATGTCGATAATATGGAACATTATCTACCTACATCAAGTATTCCACTATTTGATTTAGTAGTAATCGACAACAATACTAATAATTTATTCATTGATCACAATTACGATTCAAAGTATTTAATTGTGTATACAGGAAATGATTTAATTATTGCGGCTAATCTATATATGTATAATGATTATCTTTCAAAAACATTATTTGTGGATAGATTAAATGATATTTACAAAATAAAAAGCTATTTTCATCAACAAGAAATGAATTATGAAAAAATATTGTTGGGAAGTTGTGAAGATATTGATTTGTCTATAGTTAAGAAATTGTTTGAAGATATTGAAAATTTAAATGGACAGAAATTTAGTTATACCTCAAACTCAATGACCAGTAATTTAATGCCGTTTGAGTATGGACTTGATTTAACTATATTGAAAGAATCAGCTCGAATATTAAATGCAACAATTACTATGAATAAAATGTATCAAACTGTAGTTAATATCGCGTTCCAAATTGGATGGGATTTATTTATGTATTCAATAAACAATTATGGATTTTAAACTTTCTAACATTTATGACATTTCTGCTTACTTATACAATACTTGCAAAAATTGAAAATAGTAATTACGTTAATATGGGATCTATTTGTTTACAAATATTTGGTGCTTTTTTCGCTCAAGGCGTTGCATTACCAAAACCTAAAATAATTAAATATTTACTAATATTGTGGATTTTTTTCTCATTTATTATATTGAATTCATATAATGGATTATTTTTCAAATATTTGGTGCAACCTTTATATGAAAAGCAAATAAAAAGCGTTGAAGAATTAATTAAAGCTGATTATACTTTTGTATATTTTAATCCTGGATCCCATTGAAAAACGAGGATGAAAGTAAGTCCATTATTATATATTATGAGGATCAAGTAGATCTGGCTAAACAAATGATTATATATCGTAACATTACTATGAGTACTGTTACACCTCTACTGGATAAAATAGAAGATAGAATAAAAAGAGACGGTTTTAAAGGGTTTTACAAGATATATTTAAGTATCTGCTTAATGGGAATGTTTACGCGAACTAGACATCCTATATTAGAAGGTCTGAATAAATGCATCCAGAGATTTATAGATGTTGGCCTTATGCACAAATGGATTAAAGATATAATGCATACTTATCCAATAATAGAAGAAAATGTTCCTACACCGTTAACACTCAATCATTTATTGTTAGTATTTTATATTTATTTTTGTGGATTGATTTTGTCAATTTTAGTTTTTATTTGGGAATGTTATAAAGGCAGAAAACCAAATAATTTTTATTAATATATTTGTAATTTTAAATCCGCACTATTTATTATAATCAATTTGTATCAAACATAATAAAAAATAAAAGGTTTAACTTAATTTAAAATTGTTATAATTGTAGCTGAAAATTGAATCCAAAATTCTGGTTATAAGTAAATGAATCCAGTTTTGAGAAATGATGTCTTTAAACTCCCGTATTTTGGGTTTAAAATATCTTTTTGTTATTTATTCTAAATTGAGCAAAGCTAAATTTAGTTATTGAGAATTTGTCACTTTATATATAAAATTATTTATTCAAACCAAATTTTCAAATTTACTGAGTAGAACTAGTTAAATTTTTTTAATTTAAAATTTGGATACAAATTAAATTAAAATTATAAATTGGTACTAATTGTTGTATCTCTAAAGTTAGTCAATAAATTATTTTGTAATTTTGAAATTATTATGTACTATAAAATTAGCATTCATTTTAAGGTCAAATTTTCTGCAAAAATGTTCAAATTTAATTGTCATATTTAAGAAAGTAATTATTGAAATATTATTATCTACTATAGTGGTGCTACCAATAGTAATAATTTGCAAATTTTCAAACTTTTATAAAGCAAAAATTAATAATTGGTACTGATTAGTGTGTTT
The DNA here is from genome assembly GCA_963932245.1 of Tachinus rufipes. Taxonomy (NCBI): domain Eukaryota; kingdom Metazoa; phylum Arthropoda; class Insecta; order Coleoptera; family Staphylinidae; genus Tachinus; species Tachinus rufipes. The sequence continues at coordinate 40,663,277 of OZ010745.1, read as the reverse complement.
CTGAAAGTATTTATTGGAATATTTTCTAATATTATTAAAATCTTTTTTGGTCAAGATTTTCTTTTGCTTTCGGTTGTCCTTTGTTGTTCTTGAATAGTATGTCTATTCATTTTATTAGAATCCTTTTTTGTTCTTTTGATTTTGGTTTTCCATACTATTTTTGTTTGGCATCCTAGTCATGTGACGAGTTGCTTTATGTGTAGATCCTTTGTACTTTTAGACTTAAGTGTATTTTTTTATTTATTATTTGATCTAATTTAGTGACTCCTTTAATTTTCTTAAAAAACTTTAATTTTGCAGCTTGCAATTTACTTTTTGTTCTTTGAATCAGCGTTCAAGTCTTATTACTATACACTAGTGCAAGTTTGTATACCGTCTTATATAAAACCATTTTTGTTATAATTTTAATTGCGTGATAACTCGTGTTTGCTAATTGTTCTATTCTTCTTCTATTTATTGTTATGTTTTACGTTACTTTAACCATGACATTTGTCTTCTCTATGCATATTTTCGGATTGAGCTTGTGTAGAACTTTGTTAAATATACTGATGTACTTGCATATTTTCTTCTATTTTTGCTAATATTGCCAGATTGTTGGCGAAAGAACATTCCAATTTAAATTTTATTTGTATTCTAATTTTACCTTTATTATTTTGTTTTTTTAGTTTGGTCTGTCTTAAATCGTTTGTTGATGAACATGTCTTTTTTGCATTCCTTATGCAAGTTAATGTTGTATTGTTCGGTAGTTTTGCAGCACCCCTTTCTTCTTGCTGTCAGAAATTGATCGCAAAAGTGCGTGTTAATATGCCGGGGGATTCATTAGCGCTTGCTGTTACTACGGGAATGGGGTTTAGTGTTTTGTCCGGAATTGTTAGTGGTGTTTGTTATATAATCACTTATGGATTACCGAAAAAAAGGTAATTACAAAAATATTGCTTCAATTATATATTTTATTACAGCAATAGTCAAGCACAGACAATTATAGTAAGCGTCAAACTGATTGTTTGTTTGGTTTTAATTGTTATTTAACATTAATTATCAGACTTATTGATAAAATAAATTAAAACACAATGGTTACGTGTTTTAGTAGCACCATAATAATGATGTTTGATAATAATTAAAATTAGTCACTTCACAAACAAAAGAAAATTAGTTAAACTATCAAAATATAAGTAACTAAAATTTTTGGGAAAATGTTGAGATTTTTTAATTTTATTTTATGAAAGTGTCAAAAAAAAGCCTGTAGTTTCTGGACTTTTTCGTATTGTAGACCCTTGCTTATAGGTAGCTACGCCACTGTTCTGAGTTGCTTATAATGTATTTTTGGTTAATATTTTTGTTTTAATGTGATTTGAGTAGCTCGCAAAAATTACCAGTTGCACCTGAACTGTTTCAGACTGTACCTGAAGTGTTCTAAGCTCATAAGTTTACTAAAGTCGTTAATGTTCCATACTATATACCCCGCCCACCCACTTAACTATATATTATTAAAAAGTTGAGTTTATCAACTTTCTACCCTAATTTAAAGACAAATTACATTTGCATAAAAGAATAATATAATTTTTGGATCACCAACACTTGGGTGGGTGGGCGGGGCACTCTAATTAAAACTACTCGGCCACAATCATTAAACTAAGTGCCCCGCTCACCCTCCCAACTGTTTGTTATTAAGAAGTTCGAAGTATTAACCTCTTCACCAATTTAATGACAACGTGCGTAAAGAAGAGAAATAAGAAATTTCTAAAAAGGCTCTTCAATTAAAACTATTCACCCGCAACCAATAAACTGCGTGCCTCGCTTACCCACTCAACTGTTAATTACTAAGAAGTTAGACTTATCAACCTTTTTCTTAATTAAATGACAAATTACATTTGCAGAGAAGAGAAATATCTAATTTCTAAATCACTAACAGTTGAGTGGGTGGGCGGGGCATTCCAATCAAACTATTTGTTTGCAGTTATTGCACTGTAAGCCTTGCCCACTCACTCAACAATTTGTTATCAAGAAATTGTATTCATGTACCTTATCCCTTAATTTAATGAGAAACTACAATCTCAGAGAAGAGGAAAATTTTTGGATCACTTACACTCGGGTGGGTGGGCAGACCACTCCAATTAAAACTATTAGCTCACAATAAATGAACTGAGTGCTCCGCCCACCCACCCAACTGTTTGTTATCAAGAAGTTAGATTAATCAACCTCCTTTCCCAATTTAATAACAAATTACATTTGTAGAAAAGAGAATTATCTAATTTCTAGATTACTACTCAACAGTTTGTTATCAAAAAATTGAATTAATCAGTCTCTTTCCCCAATTTAATACCAAATTACATTTACAGAGAAAAGAATATCTAATTTCTAGATTACTAACACTTAGTTGGGTAAGCGGGGCACTCAAATTGAAACTATTTGCCTGCAGTTATTGTACTATATGCCCTGTCCACCCACTCAACTTAACACAAGTTGAGTTTATCCATCTCTTCTTCTAATTTAATTTGTTAAAAATTAGTACTAATATAGCTTACTATCATAAGTACCAAATGTGCAAAATGTATCAAAATCCATACGCTCAATTTGACATAACTTCAATTAAATCAACCAGACTTAGCAAAATTTGAAACTAGTGGAGTTAACATGATTACCAATAACTCAAAAACGGTATATTGGAATTTGGTGCAACTCAGTGCTAATATAGATCAAAATCAATACAATGTATTGTAAAAAATATATTAAAATCCATACGATCAATTTGATATAACCTCAAATTAGTGAGAATTACTAAGCAGAATCAGAAGTCGTAGGAGTGAACTTAATTACCCGTAACTTAAAAATGGAAATTAGTGTAACTTGGTACTAATATAACCCAATGTCATTAAAACTAATTGAACAAAATTGATTAAATTTTATACGCCAAATTTGACATAACCTCTTATAGAACTTTGATACTTATTGTTTGTTGGTATGTTCTTCAATTAATCTACTTTTATTTTTACGCTTTTCGAGTTGTTTTGTGTTTGCGTTATGTATTTTGATTTTAATTACAATTTTTAAAACTTTAATTTTTTTACTACGATCTCTAACGATTTTACTACTTCTTTTACAACACAACACAAGGTAATAATCGTCAAAATCACAACCGATAAACAGAAATTTAATTCAAAGTCTTGACCTGAGTTGAAACTTGTGAGTGACCTAATTATAAAAAATAAATTTAGATAGTTTAAACTAGATTGCCTGATAACATCAGAATTAGGAGAAGGTAATGGTATACAAACTCTTAATATCAAACACTTGGGCGGGTGGGTAGGTTACTCCAATTTATATTTACCATTAAATAGTTGAAACTGTAGTGCCACCTATCTTTTTAATTGCTTTTGATCAAAGAATTGGATATTTTTTGTTTCTGCAAGCGTCACTATATCACAAAAAAAAATTGTGATATTGTTGAAAATAAATATCTAGAAATATCCCTCTAGCTCCATCTAACGAGTTATATCTGTAACTAAGTATGTACTATAAATCTCTGTAATAGAAGATAATAATAGTCTATGTTCAACTGTAACCGTGTTCACATCTAATTTACCACTGTACATTTTAACAGATATGCAATATTTTGATGACAAATTTTTGAATGGCCAATCATGGTTGTGCACTACAAACTATCATTATCATGATCTGAAATACCACCTTGAGTATTTATTACAAAAAAAAGAAAAAAAAAACTGCAAATATTATGTCTAAATTAGTCAACATATTCTCCAATAAAATGTTGCAAAAAACTTAATTAAATTATATATGGTGCATTAACTATTTAATTAATAAACAATAAATTTAATTAAATTTAATGTAAACATTTACAGAACTTTATTTGTATTACTTGTTTGCTCATAATCAATCTGGCATAAAACGGGTCAATTATTTAATAACAATTCCACTTTAATTTAGTTTAAAAAATAAATTAGACTAATAATGAAGTTTAAAACTATTATATTTCTTTGTTTTATATTTCGTCAATGTTGGTCAAATATTATAAAACCTGATGAGGTAATTAAAAACAATATTTATGTAACAAAATTATAATTAAATTTATTTTTTAGGTTTCAGAGAAAAAGATGACTGAATGCGTTTTAAAAATTATTGACCTCTACCCGGATTATAATATCAATTTTTATTACAATTATAAAGGTGCACTTGATGGTTTTGATAATTATAAACAATCGTATAAAATTAAAAAATTAAAGAATTATCAAGATAATAAAGAACATTATCTACCTACATCAAATATTCCTCAATTAGATTTGGTAGTACTTGATAACAGTACTAAATTGGAAATTGATCACAATTACGATTCAAAGTATTTAATTGTGTATACGGAAAATAATATAAGTAATGTGGCCAATATTTATTATTATAATGCTTATTTTATAAAAATGTTATTTTTGAATGGATTAAATAATATTACTACTATTACTAGAAAGCAATTATCATATTCTAAACGCAAAATATAAAAAAAAAATGTTAGGAAATTGTGACGATATTGATTTGTCGATAGTTAACAAATCATTTGAACCTATTGAAAACTTTAATGGAATCAAATTTAGATATAGTAAAGGCTCGAATAATTTAATGCCATTTGGTAATGGACTTGATGTAATCATATTGGAAGAATCTGCTCGAATATTAAATGCAACAATTACTACGAATAAAATGTATGCATCTGTAGTTACTGTAGGAGGTTATATTTATACAGATAGGTTTATATCAACATATCCTTATTATATAACCGACTTCTCTGTTGCGGCGCCTTTTCCCAGTCGCGTTCCCAATTGGATGGGATTTATTTATGTATTCAATAAACAATTATGGATTTTAAACTTTATAACATTTATGACATTTTTAATCATTTATGCAACACTTTCAAAAATTGAAATAAATTTTGCAAATTTTGGATCTATCTATTTACATATATTTGGTGCTTTTTTTGCTCAAGGCGTTGCATTACCAAAACATAAAATAATTAAATATTTACTATTATTGTGGATTTTTTTTTCTTTTATTATATTAAATTCATATAATGGATTATTTTTTACTTATTTGGTGCAACCTTTATATGAAAAGCGAATAGAAAGCGTTCAAGAATTAATTGAAGCTAATTATACTTTTGAATATTTTAATTCCGGTTTACTTTTGAAAAGCGAGGATAAAAGCAGGCCAATGATTATATATTACGGGGATCAATTCAATTTTGCTAAAGAAATGATTATGTATCGTAATGTTACTATGAGTACTATAACACCTCTACTGGATAAAATAGAAAACGAATTACAAAAAATGGTTTTAGAAGGTTTTACAAAATTTAAAATTTATTTATGTATGTGTCTAATGGGAATGTTTACTGCAATTAGACATCCTTTATTAGAAGGTCTGAATAAATGCATTCAAGGATTTATAGATGTTGGTCTTATGCACAAATGGATTAAAGATATAATGCATACCAATCCAATGATTGAAGAAAATGAACCTATACCGTTAACACTCAATCACTTTATGTTAATATTTTATATTTATTCTTGTGGATTGATTTTGTCAATTTCAGTTTTTATCTGGGAATGTGTTAAAAACAGAAAATTTTAAATAAGTTTAAATGTAATTTTAAATCTATTTATTATAATCAATTTATATAAAACATATTAAAAATTTTTGCATTCTAAAGATGAATTAAATTATTAAAAAAGTATTTATCGCACTTTTCAATTTAATTTAAACTTTGTAATTATCGAATAAAAAATTAACATCAAAAATGAATTACTTTATTAATACAATATTTGAATTAAAATTATTGTAAACATTTACAGAACTTCATCAATATTACTTGTTTGCATATCCTCAACCGAGCATACAATTTGTAAATTGTTTAATAACAATTCTATTTTAACTCAGTTTAAAAGATAAATTATTCCAATAATGACGTTCAAAATTATTATATTATTATGTTTTATATTCCAGCAAGGTTGCTCTAATATTCTATCACCTAATGAGGTAATCAATATCAATATTAATGTAACAAAATTATTATTAAATTTATTTTTTAGGTTTCAGAGAAAAAGATGACTGAATGCGTTTTAAAAATTATTGACCTCTACCCGGATCATGATATCAATTTTTATTACAATTATGAAGGTAAAGTTAATGGTTTTATTAATTATAAACAATCGTATAAAATTAAAAAATTAATGAATTATAAAGATAATAAAGGACATTATCTACCTACATTAAATATTCCACAATTTGATTTGGTACTACTCGATAACAGTACTAATAATTTGCACATTGATCACAATTATGATTCAAAGTATTTAATTGTGTATACAGGAAATGATTTAATTGATGTGGCTGAAATTTATAAATGTAATACTTATTCTACAAAAATGATATTTTTGGATAAATTAAATGATATTTACAAAATAGAAAGCAATTATCCAGAACCAACTTATAATAAAATTTTATTAGGAAGTTGTGAAGATATTAATTTGTCTACAGTTAAAAAACCATTTGAACCTATTAAAAATTTTAATGGAAAAAAATTTAGTTATAAAAAACAAAGCGTAGATAATTTAATGCCGTTTGGTTATGGACTTGATGTAACTATATTGAAAGAATCTGCTAAAATATTAAATATAACATTGACTCTAAATACAATGTATGCAACTGTAATTTTTGTGGGAGGTTTTATGTATGACGATAGTTTTAGATCTACATATCCTTATTATATAACCGACTTTTCTGTAGCTGCGCATTTTCCTAATCGTGTTTCTAATTGGATGGGATTTATTTATGCTTTCAATAAACAATTATGGATTTTACACTTTATAACTTTTATAACATTTCTGATTGTTTATGCAATACTTACAAAAAATGAAAATAATAAAGTAAATATGGGATCTATCTGTTTACAAATATTTGGTGCTTTTTTTGCTCAAGGCGTTGCATTGCCAAAACATAAAATAATTAAATATTTACTAATATTGTGGATTTTTTTTTCATTTATTATGTTGAATTCGTATAATGGATTATTTTTCACATATTTGGTGCAACCTCTATATGAAAAGCAAATAAAAAGCGTTGAAGAATTAATTGAAGCTAATTATACTTTTGTATACTGGTATCCTTCAATTCCAATAAAAGACGAGGATAAAATTAAGATGGTTCTTTTATATTCCGAAAGTCGATTACATTTTGTTAAAGAAATGATTATGTATCGTAACATTACATTTAATACTGTTACACCTTTACTAGATAAAATAGAACATAGAATAAAAAAAGATGGTTTTAAAGGGTTTTACAAGATATATTCAAGTATTTGCCTAATGGGAATGCTTACGCCAAATAGACATCCTATATTAGATGGTCTGAATAAATGCATTCAGAGATTTATAGATGTTGGTCTTATGCACAAATGGATTAAAGATATAATGCATACTAATCCAATAATTGACGAAAATGAACCTATACTGTTAACACTCAATCACTTTATGTTAATATTTTATATTTATTCTTGTGGATTAATTTTGTCAACTTTAATTTGTATTTGGGAATGTTATAAAGGTAGAAAACTAATCATTTCTTATTAATACAAAGTACTTTAATTGTGATTTTAAATTAGCACAATTATTTATTATTATGAATTTGTATCAAACATTGAAACACATATTAAACTTATTCGCGCTTACAATGTGATTAATAAATTTTTGAATTTATTTTTGTCGTATTTGTCTTGATGTACAACTTTAATGTATCTCATACATCAAAATATTGTACGCTAAAATATTTTTGATTCTTTATTGTGCTCTGATTTTTGAAAGTTCTACAAGAGTAATTCCACAATAGTTTGGAGAATCGGCCCCACATTAATATCTCTAATTTTGCTCAAATTTTGTACACGTTAGGGGTACCAAAATATGACGATTTTTAAAGTTTTAGATCTTTAAGTGCAATTTTTTAGTAATATTTTGTCTTCTTTCAGTTTTTGTGCTGTAAATAAGCTAAAAATAGTCAAAAATCATATTCATAAGAGTATTTGGTTTTCCAAAATTTCCATTATATCAAAAAATTATCTTTAATTCCGTTACATCTGGAGACTTAAAATTTAAATAAAAAACTTCTGAAACATAGTACTTTTGATCCCAAAAATAAAAAAAAAACTGGATTTGCTTGCTCTAAGGTAAAATATAACAGATAATTGCTAAAAATGGGTTACTTTTAAAAGATTTTTGTTTGATTTTCCGTAATTTTACTATTTTTTTGGCTTTTCTTAGGAGAATTTTAAAAAACGGATATAAAAATTGCGTTCTACAAGAAATTTCCTTTTGATTACATTAATTTAATATTAATTTACAAAATTTTGATAATTTTTCCATTTTCCGCAAGAAATTTAAAAAACCAAATGCGAAAATGTGTTTTAAAAAAATATTACTAAAAGATACACTTTTATGAATATGATTTTTGACTATTTTTTGCTTATTTACAGCACAAAAACTAAAAAATACCAAAATAACCCTAAAAAATTAAAATTTACACTGTACCTAGAGATCTAAAATTAAGGAATCGTCTTATTTGGTACTCTAAACATGTGTACAAAATTTGAGCAAAATCGGAGATGTCGATGTATATATAATTTGTGAAATTCAATTTTGAGTCTTAAGACCTCAAGTATTGATGTCTGGTAATAATATTATGTCAATAAAGAAAGAAAAGTTACTGGATTTGTTTGCAATATTTAACAATTTTAAATTTGTTTTTAAAAGTTGCTCAAATTTGTTTGTTTTAAAATGTTGCTCAAACTTGTTTTCCATTTTTGCTCAATGTTTCTCTTAAATGTTTGTTATAAAATATTTGGTAAACGTATTTACATATGTCACTCACAATTTTTGTAATGATTTTAAACAAGTCCCACAATGTTGCTCAAATTTGTTCTTAAATATTCTTTTTGTTTTAATCGAAATATTTTGCTCAAACTATCATCAAATATTGTAATATAACTCCTTTTTGTAAAATTTAAATTGAAGAATTGATTAAATATGTCTTCAAAAATTGCTCAAAATTGTCTTAACATCAAATTTGCTTAAAATCTTGCTCAAACTTAGACCAAAATATTGTTTTTTTTAACTTTTACTCAACTTAAACATGTTCTTTGTTGTCAGAATTAATTTTTAAATTTAAAATTATGTTCTGCAGTTGTATTAAATGTTTTGCAGTTGTTTGATACGTCCTATCTTAGCTAAAAATGTTACTTAACATGTCCAAAATAGTACACCAATGTTAAACAAATTTCTAAATTATTTTGTAATTTAATAATAGAATTTTAGTACAAACTAGTACCATGTCTGACTTTAGACTATTTACACAAAAAAGTGAAAAAAACTCACAGTTTTGTTATGCTTGGGCTTCAGGTCGACCTTAAAGCAGATGAAATTAAAATTGAATTTCCAGAATTATATGAAATAGATATTTTAAACTGCATGAAAATGCAAAATAAATCTATTTATATCTTAACAACAAGTAATAAAATTACTTTAAAGGAATTGAGCGGTAAAGTCCGTTATATATACCACACGTCGGTTACTTTTGAGAGATATTTTAATAAAAAGCTCATAAGCCAATGTCATCGATGTCAAGAGTGGGGTCATGCCACGTCAAATTGTTTTGTGAATGCACGATGCTTGAAATGTGCCGGCAATCATTTAACCCATACCTGCACCAAAACTAAGGATGAAAATGCCACGTGCGCTAATTGCAACGGGCCGCACCCAGCCAATTCGATCAACTGTCTCGTCTACCAAAAAAGGATAGATGGCATACAAAAATCCAGGCAGTCTAAAGGATTATCAACTTCAGGACGACATCAACAGCAGCAACCTATTAAATATGTAGCAGCGCCGCAGCCAGCAGTGAACGCTTGAGCAACAAAAAGGAATCAGTATGCCGAAGCATCACAAACATAGCAGAGCCTGCAACCTCAACAATATGTGGAGCAGAACCAGAAGCAGTTTTTAAGCAACCAGCAGTCGCAGCAGTTTCCAAGCAACCAGCAGTCGCAGCAACAACATCAGCAGCAGCGTCCCTCCCAAAGTAATAAATCATTTTTGTTTTCAGACAATGATGATTATAATAATGTGATGGGGGAAATTAATACACCAAAAGGAATGGTAAACCTATCAAGATTGTTCAGTTTGTTAAAAGAAATGAACGATCGGCGAGTGTTGTCGCTCAGAAGCTGACAAGTTTCAAACCATCTTATCATTTATGTCACAATTGGACTTAATGGCTGATACACTAAACATTTTTGAATGGAACGCCAACAGTGTGAAAACAAAGGTTGGTGAACTTATAGAATTTCTTACAAGGACAGAAGTAGATGTTTTAATAATTACGGAGACAAAATTAGATCCCAGTATTAAATTTAAAATTAAAGGCTACCAAGTCGAAAGACAAAACCGTAACATTGCAGGTGGTGGGATGGCTCTGCTTGTAAGAAATTCAATAAGTTTTATGCGCATAAATTGTGATAGCAATTTGGAACATATCGCAATTCGATTGAAAGATGGAGTAACGCTGGTAGGTGTGTACAATCGACCAAAATACCACTTCAATAAGGAAGATGTTCTAAATCTTCTAGACAGAGGAAATAGAGTTTTACTCATTAGAGATTTAAACGCACGACACAGCACCTGGAACTGCCACCTCAACAACCCTAATGGTACATGTTTATACAACATGTCTATTGCACATAACCTACACATCATGCATCCACCTTCACACACACATTACCCACCTAATGAAATGACACCTGCAACAATAGATTTGGCAATCAATAAAAACGTGACAAACATAACAGATTTGAAAACAGTAGACGAACTGAGCTCGGATCATACACTAATAACATGCACACTATACAACACAATTAACAGACAAAGACAGATTGTACAGAAACCCGACTACAAGAGTGTCAATTGGCCTTTCTTTAGGAGGACTCTAAACAGAGACGTTATTGTAGACAGAAACATTAACAGCCCCGACGAAATTGACAGACAAGTTGAAAATTTGACAAAAACTATACAAAAAGCTCTGAAAAAGAGCGTAAAAATAAAAACTATAGACCTTTTGGCAGACAGATTACCTCAAAACATTATTGACTAAATTCAAAATAGAAATAGAGTTCGTAAAATTTGGCAAAGGACCGGAGATAGGACTAAAAAAGATAACATGACAAATTTGAACAGACAAATTAAATTTGACATTAAAGAATTCAGAAACAAATCTTGGAACGACAGAATTGAAAGACTTTCACACAGACACAACTCGATCTGGGCCCTGGTGAAGTCAATCAAACGAAAATTAATGACGATACCGACACTGACAAGTAAAGATGGCATTACTACCGCCTTCACTGACGTTGACAAAGCAGAAATGCTAGGGGCGACATTAGAGAAAATACACGTTTTAGACGATGACGAGACGAAATCACTGTAGAAGTGGAACGTTTCCTGTCAGAATATTAACCTATTCAGGATGAAATATCTTTGACAAGTCTCAAAGAGGTTAAAAAAGTGATAAGAAAACTACCATCATTAAAAGCAGCAGGACACGACAATATACAGAACATTACACTAAAACACATCACACGAAAAACACTGGTACAACTGCATTACATATTAAATGGGATCATTACGTTGGGTTATTTTCCAAAACTGTGGAAAATAGCTCAAGTAATGCCCATTCACAAAACTAAACAATCACCTACTTCGCCCGACTCATATCGTCCAATATCACTACTCACGACATTAAGTAAACTGACAAAAAAAATTATAATAAAAAGACTGGATACATTCGAATCGGATAACAAACTGACGACCGACAATCAATTTAGTTTTAGAAGCGGACATGGTACGGTTTAGCAAATTGCTAGAATCGTCAACGACATTCAAATTAGCTACAACAAAGACAAAGTGACTGACATGGTTCTACTCGACGTCAAGAAAGCTTTTGACCGAGTATGGATAGACGGACTAATCCATAAAATGGTGACACAACACTACCCACAATACTTGACCAGACTTGTACACAATTATTTAACAGGCAGGCAGTTCCAGGTAAAAGTAAATGACACTCTTTCCTCCTTAAGAACTATAGTTGCTGGTGTGCCGCAAGGCTCAATTTTAGCCCCAAAACTTTTCAATATTTACATAAACGACATACCTGACTTTGAAAAGACAAAACTTGCATTGTACGCAGACGATACTGCAATTTACTCAAGCTCTTTCTACGCAATGGCCACACAAACACAAAACCGAATACACCTAAACACGCTGCAAAAATTCTTCAAATTTTGGATAATACAAACTAACACTAACAAATCAGAGCAAATAATTTTTACACGTAAATTCACAAATATTAAAACATTTACAAACACCAAACTCGACCAAGATACTATACCGACAAAGCAGCACGTCAAGTATCTGGGAGTCTATCTAGACTCTTGTCTAAATTATCATAAACACCTCAATCACAATATACAAAACAAACCAGGCCATCAAACACATATATCCATTCATAAACAAAAACAGCTCACTTTCATCAGACACCAAAATTCATCTTTTCAAAACAATCATTAGACCGGCTTTGACTTATGCAGCTTCAGTTTGGTGCTGCGTAGGCAAGATCAACCTAAATAAGTTACAGATAATGCAAAATATGTGTCTTAGAATTGCGCTACGAAAAGACAGGTATGTCAAAATTACTGATTTGCATCAAGAAGCAAAAGTACCACTAATTTCGGACCACATCCTAGAAAATTCTCAAAATTTTATAAATTTAAACTCGACAACAACGCTCTTCTCACACGATTAACCAGTATAAGAGCGCACAACAAACCTTTCCGACTGAAACACAGGCTCAGCTAGCAGTGTCTTCCAATTTATAACCTGTGTGAATGAAGAATAAAAGATTAATAAATGTAAGAATGAGAGAAGAAAAAATGTGAATCTGAATGGACGATATGTATATAGTAATTATCACAATTGTTTATTAATTATGTTGATTGTATACCGATGGTTGTAGTTTCTTAAAACATGAAACAATCTAATTCTAAAATGTTTGAGTTGCTGTGCATATTTTAATAACAGCTGCATATCGGTGCATATTTGGTGCGTATTTGGTGCATATTTGCATATTTGGTGAGTATTTGGATATTTTGTGCATATTTGTATAATTTTAAATTATTTTTAAGTAAAATCCTTTTTGTAAAATTATATTGGTTTAAAAAAAATTAAAATTTTGAACAATTTCAAAAAATTAATGGTCGCATATTTTTATATTTTGTGCATATTTTTACCAAATTTATCATAATTATTGCATATTTTGGCAAAATTGTGTGCATATATATGCGCATATTTTTAACTTTTTAAGTGCATATAATTCCTAGCATGGCTTTGTGAAAGGAAAATCTACAGTTACTAATTTATGTAGTTTTAAAGATGTTGTCTCAAAAGCACAGATTTTTCTAAGGCTTTTGACTAAGTTCAACACAACATTCTTATTAAAAAATTGGATTCATTTGGTCTAAGTGATGGCTTAATAAGTTTATTGGCATCTTATGTTAACATAAGGGTCAATTTTGTTGATCTAAACGGAATAAATTCACGCACATTTATATTTACTAGTGGGGTTCTTCAGGGCTCTAATTAGGTCCTATGCTCTTTTTAATGTTTGTAAACAATATTTAAGAGGCTATTAATTCAGAATGTCTTATTTATGCTGACGATTTAAAAATGTTCAAAAAAAATTCGAACTATAGATGACTGTACGCTTTTACAAAACGATTTAAATGCACTGCAACTTTGGGCATCAAATAAAGTCAATTTAAATACAGCTAAATGTAAAGTGATGCAATATAGTAGAAAGCAGACTAATATATCATATATGTATTTAATAAATGGTTTACCGCTTGAAAATATTAATTTATTTAAGGATTTAGGTGTTTACTTTGACCCAAAACTAACATTTAAGCAGCATATCGTTAATACAACCAAAGAATGCTATAAAACATTAGGCTTTATTTTACGTAATACCAAACCATTTACTGAAACTGCGCCGTTATTAAATTTTAATAAATCATTTCTAAGAAGCAAGCTGGTATACTGTTCCATAATCTAGCATCCAACAGCTGCACTGAACATCAATGAAATAGAAAAAGTATAAAGAAAATTTCTAAAATCTTTGTACTTTGTACTACCCAAATCGTGGCATCTTAAATAGTCTTCTTCAAAACGAGTTCAACTTATTAGCTATGGAATCAAAACGTATTATTGCGCAAATATGATTTGTTTACAAATTAATAAATGGCCACATCAATGATGAATACTTGTTAACCAAACTTAATTTTATTGTGCCCAGAACAAACAGAAGATTAAAAACTGTTTTTTATATAGAGCGTGGCATGACTAATCATCACCTAGGATCTCCAATTTTATCAATGTGCACTAGTGTTAATACGTACTGCAATGATGTTAATATGTTTAATACATCTAATAATAGGTTAGTTGAGAATTATGCAAGTAATTTTTTTTTGTCAATTTTGTTATATTTTTTTATAATTTTTGTTGTTTTTGCTTTTGCAAACTATATGTAGCATATATAGTTTATGGTTAACTTCTTTCTTTCTATTATTATTTTTATTATTAAAACAATGTGCATTATTTTTGCTTTGCTTAATATATAAAAATTTACTTATGTTTATTAGAATATTGTTGTTTTGATGACTTATAATTATTATATGTAGTTATAATCATGATTAGATATTATGTTATAAATGATTAATTAGTATTTTTGTTTGTATATGTACATAAGTACAACATATTAGTTTTATATTTAATATGTAACTAGTTTTTTTGTAACTGTTGGATAATAAATATTATTATTTTTGTTTTTGTAATTTTTTATTCTATCGGTTTTTAAAATTTTCCTAAACTTCTTCTTTTGCTTTTTTAACTGCTTATTTAGCCATTTTTTTTTCATTTTTGTGTTGGTTTGCTTTTTTTATAGTTCTACATACCTATTTCAATGTTTTTGTTTTTATGTATTAAACTTTTCCACATTTCCTCTACGCTTTTCATATTTTTGATTGTTTTTTTAATATTACTTTTATAGTACTTTGATATTTGTTGTTTGTTAGTATGTCCTTCAATTTATATGTGTTTGCGTTATGTACTCTGGTTTGCTTACAATTATTAAAACTTGTTTTTGTTACTAGGATTCCACAACAATTTTACTATTTCTTTTAATTATTACATTCATAACTTTTTTTTAATTTGCCTTATTTATAAAGATGTAATCTACTATGGACTTTTCCTTCTTATTCCTTTTGTATATTTGTGTATGTTTTTGTGTGTGTTTAGTATTGTAATTTTATTTAAAACACAGAAATCTATCAACTTATTTCGTTTTTGGTTGGTTATATCTATTAACTCTTAGCACAAAGGCTCAAATAGACTAACCAATAATCGTTAGAATCACAACAAAAAATCCGCCAAACAAGCTGAGACTTATGCGTGACTTAGATGTAAAAAAAAATTAGATAGTTTAAACTAGATTTCCTGCAAACATTAGAAGTAGGAGAAGGTAATGGTATGCAAACTTTTGATCACTTCAATTTATTATTACCATTAAATAGTTTAAACTGAAATGCCGCCCATCCTTCAAAGTGTTTGTTATTATTGAATTGGATTTTTTGTCTCTGCAAACGTCAAGAGTTAGTATATCACAAAAAAAATTGTGATACGCAATATTTTGATGACAAATTTTTGAATGGCCAATTATGGTATTTCACTACAAACTATCATTATCATGATCTGTAATACCTTTAAATGTTTATAACAAAAAAATTAAAAAAAATTCTCTGCAAATATTGTGTTACAAGAGAAGAAAATGAGTCAATTAAATTTTGTAAAAAAATTGTATGGGCAATTCCACGTCACCCTCTTTAATTTAGCTCAAATTTTGTACACTTATTTGAGTACCCAAAGTAAAACTTCATGCCAAATTTCAGACCTCTAAGTCATATAGTTCGCCTCGTAGAGCCAAATTAAACTTAAAAATGTTCAACATTTCAGCCTGGAAAAATGTTAGAATAGTCATAACCGATGGGAAATTTCCCAAGGAATCGAAAGCAGATTTTTGTTATCTTGTCCCGCACGCGCAGAAAACGCAAAAAACCTTCTTTTTTTTTAAATTCATTTCTCAAAAGTTGCCACCGATTAAGACTCTAAATTTTGGGCAAAGGCAGCTAAAAGTATGTACAGGGAGTTTATAAATGAATGGGATTATGTAATCACTTTAAATGTGCCGCTTTTGTTAAATTGTTAACTAAACTATTTGTTTTGACAGATCAACTTTGACAGCTGTCAAGCAAACATGAAAACATATGTAGTATAGTGAACGATTTTAAAAAGGCGGCATATTTAAAGTGATTACATAATCCCATTCATTTATAAACTCCCTGTACTTTAAGATGCTTAAATAAAATTTTCCCACACTAGTGGTAGTTTTCGCTCTAGAGCTTCTTGAACGCACAAAACCATTTTTTAATCAAAATTTTTGATTTTTAAATTTTTTTGTGGAATTTCTTTGTGTGCACTCTCAGAAAATGATCTTTATACAAAAAACGTATGCCATGAGAAATTTCAGACCTTAAGATTCAAAAGAACACGCGTCGCACTACCATTAAATTTTTAATATTAATATAAGTATTATTAGCTTTCAGATTTGAGTCAACTGCATACCCTGGGCCTCCAAAAAAGCAAATAAGTACTTGCTAATTAGGTTCCACGCTTTACATCAATATATTTTTTTAATTTTAATATTTTTATTATATTTTAAATTTTGAACATAAAATTAGACTCGTAAACTAAAATTATTAGAATTTAATAAGGCTTAGGCCTATAATTTTTTTTGATTTAAAAAACTTTTAAAATGACGTATTGTACATATCTTTTTTATTTTGTCAAATTTGTAACATTTTTTAAGTAAGGTTAAAAAATGTTCCCTTTGAAGTTTTTTTTAATAGCACACAATTGATAGGAGCTACATTATAACATGTTATTATGTGAAAAATGCGCCTTTAATTTCAAATTTTATTTTTTTTTAATTTTTGACTTTTAAACATAATTTTTAACAAAAATAACAAAAAAAAAATTATTCTATATGCTGTTAAAAAAAATGGACAATTTAATTGCCTATAATTTTTATATTCTTTTGTTTTTTTTTATTTAGACTTTTAAGAGAGTTATTTAAAAAAAAAAACAAAAAAATTTTGACTTGCAGCTTCTAGGGTAAACATGTTTGTCTATAAGTTTATGATTAAAAAGTGTCTCAAATAAAACCCCCTACTCACCCTAAAAGTTTGTTATCCCTATTCAATATCACTCTGTATATTAATCAATATGTGATAAAATTGTAATTGAAATATGGTTTTGTGCGTTCAAGAGATTCTAGAGCAAAAACTACTACTAGTGTGGGAAATTTTTATTCAAGCATCTTAAAGTACATACTTTTGGCTGTCTTTGCCCAAAATTTGGAGTTTTAATCGGTGGCAACTTTTGAGATATGAATTTTTGAAAAAAAAAAAAACTGGTTTTTTGCATTTTCTGCGCGTGCGCAACAAAATATCAAAAATGTGACCACTGCATTCGATTCCTTGGAAAATTTCTTATCAATTATGACTATTCTAAAATTTTTCCAGATTAAAATGCAATTAAGATAAATGAAATTAAAAAAAAAATAAAGTTAAACTTAAAAATTTGCCGTAAAATTCAATTAGCTTTACGAGGCAAACTATGTGACCTAGAGGTCTGAAATTTGGCATAAAGTCATTTTTTAGGTACTCAAATAAGTGTACAAAATTTGAGCTAAATCGGAGAGGGTCGCGTGAAATGGACTGCTCACTTGACGTGGAATTGCCCATATGGTGCATTAACTAATTAGTTAATAAATTATAAATATTAAATTTAATGTAAACATTTACAGAATTTTATCAATATTACTTGTTTGCTTATCTTCAATTTAGCACTCAATTTGTGAATTGATTAATAACAATTCCACTTTTATTCAGTTTAAAGAATATATTATTCCAATAATGACGTTTAAAATTATTATATTTCTATATTTTATATTCAAGCAAGGTTGGTCTAATATTCTATCACCTATTGAGGTAATTAATATCAATATTAATGTAACAAAATTATTATTAAGATTATTTTTTTAGGTTTCAGAGAAAAAGATGACTGAATGCGTTTTAAAAATGATTGATCTCTACCCGGATCATAATATCAATTTTTATTACAATTATGAAGGTACACTTGATGGTTTTAATAATTATAAACAATTGTATAAAATTAAAAAATTAAAGAATTATCAAGATAATAAAGAAAATTATCTACCTACATCAAATATTCCACAATTTGATTTGGTAATACTCGACAACACTACTAAATTGGAAATTGATCACAATTACGATTCAAAGTATTTAATTGTGTATACTGGAAATAATTTAATTGATGTGGCTGAAATTTATAGCTGTAATACTTATTCTACAAAAATGATATTTTTGGATAAATTAAATGATATTTACAAAATAGAAAGCAATTATCCAGAACCAACTTATAATAAAATTTTATTAGGAAGTTGTGAAGATATTAATTTGTCTACAGTTAAGAAATCATTTGAACCTATTAAAAATTTTAATGGAAAAAAATTTAGTTATACAGAACAACGCATAACTAATGTAATGCCGTTTGGTTATGGGCTTGATGTAACTATATTGAAAGAATCTGCTAAAATATTAAATATAACAATGACTCTAAATAAAATGTATCCAACTGTAGTTCATGTAGGAGGTTTTATATATGAAGATAGTTTTAAATCAACATATCCTTATTACATAACAGACTTTTCTGTTGCTGCGCCTTTTCCCAATCGGATTCCTAATTGGATGGGATTCATTTATGTATTCAATAAACAATTATGGATTTTAAACTTTATAACTATTATAACATTTCTGATCATTTATACAATACTTACAAAAATTGAAAATAATAAAGTAAATATGGAATCTATCTGTTTACAAATATTTGGTGCTTTTTTTGCTCAAGGCGTTGCATTACCAAAACATAAAATAATTAAATATTTACTATTATTGTGGATTTTTTTTTCATTTATTATGTTGAATTCATATAATGGATTATTTTTCACATATTTGGTGCAACCTTTATATGAAAAGCAGATAAAAAGCGTTGAAGAATTAATTGAAGCTAATTATACTTTTGAATATTTGTATCCTTCAGTTCTAATGAAAGAAGAGGATAAAGATAAGCTGATTCTTTTATATTCCGAGAGTCGATTACATTTTGTTAAAGAAATGATGATGTATCGTAACATAACTATTAATACTGCTACACCTCTACTAGATAAAATAAAACATAGAATAATAGAAGATGGTTTTAAAGGATTTTACAAGATATATTTATGTATCTGCTTAATGGGAATGTTTACGCCACCAAGACATCCTATATTAGAAGGTCTGAATAAATGCATTCAGAGATTTATAGATGTTGGCCTTATGCACAAATGGATTAAAGATATTATGCATACTTATCCAATAATAGAAGAAAATGAACCCTTACCGTTAACACTCAATCATTTTATGTTAATATTTTATATTTATTTTTGTGGATTGATTTTGTCAACTTTAGTTTTTATTTGGGAATACTTTAAAGACAAAAAACTAATAATTTGTTATTAATATATTTGTAATTTTAAATCCGCACCATTTATTATAATCAATTTGTATCAATCATAATAAAAAATAAAAAGTTTAATTTGATTTAAAATTGTTATGATTGTAGCTGGAAGTTAAATCCAAAAATTTGGTTTAAAGTAGATGAATTCAGTTTTTGAGAAATGATGCTATCAACGTATATCAACTCACGTATTTCGGGTTTAAAATATCTTTTTGATATTTATTCCAAATTAAGCAAAGCTAAATTTAGATATTGAGAATTTGTCATTTTATATATAAAATTATTTTTTCAAACCAAATTTTTAAATTTACTGAGTAAAACTAGTTAATTTTTTTAAATTTTAAATTTGGATACAAATTAAATTAAAATTATAAATTGGTACTAATTGTTGTATCTCTAAAGTTAGTCAATAAATTATTTTGTAATTTTGAAATTATTATGTACTATAAAATTAGCATTCATTTTAAGGTCAAATTTTCTGCAAAAATGTTTAAATTTAATTGTCATATTTAAGAAAGTAATTATTGAAATATTATTATCTACTATAGTGGTGCTACCAATAGTAATAATTTGCAAATTTTCAATCTTTTATAAAGCAAAAATTAATAATTGGTACTGATTAGTGTGTTTCTGAAAGTATTTATTGGAATATTTTCTAATATTATTAAAATCTTTTTTGGTCAAGATTTTTTTTTGCTTTCGGTTGTCCTTTGTTGTTCTTGATTAGTATGTCTATTCATTTTATCAGAATCTTTTTTTGTTCTTTTGATTTTGGTTTTCCATACTATTTTTGTTTGGCATCCTAGTCATGTGACCAGTTGCTTTATGTGTAGATTCTTTGTACTTTTAGACTCAAGTGTATTTTTTTATTTATTATTTGATCTAATTTAGTGACTTCTTTAATTTTCCTAAAAAACTTTAATTTTGCAGCTTGCAATTTACTTTTTGTTCTTTGAATCAGCGTTCAAGTCTCATTACTATACACTAGTGCAAGTTTGTATACCGTCTTATATAAAACCATTTTTGTTATAATTTTAATTGCGTGATAACTCGTGTTTGCTGATTGTTCTATTCTTCTTCCATTTATTGTTATGTTTTACGTTACTTTAACCATGATTTTTGTCTTTCTATGCTTATTTTTGGATTGAGCTTGTTTAGAGCTTTGTTCCAAATACTGATGTACTTGCATATTTTCTTTCGTTTTTGCTAGTATTACCAGATTGTCGGCGAAAGCCCATTCCAATTTCAATTTTCTTTGTATTCTAGTTTTAACATTATCATTTTGTTTTGTTAATTTGGTCTGTCTTAATTCATTTGTTGATGAACATGTATTTTTTGCAGTCCTTATGCAAGTTAATGTTGTATTGTTCGGTAGTTTTGCAGCACCCCTTTCTTCTTGCTGTCAGAAATTGATCGCAAAAGTGCGTGTTAATATGCCGGGGGATTCATTAGCGCTTGCTGTTACTACGGGAATGGGGTTTAGTGTTTTGTCCGGAATTGTTAGTGGAGTTTGTTATATAATCACTTATGGATTACCGAGAAAAAGGTAATTACAAAAATATTGCTTCAATTATATATTTTATTACAGCAATAGTCAAGCACAGACAATTATAGTAAGCGTCAAACTGATTGTTTGTTTGGTTTTAATTGTTATTTAACATTAATTATCAGACTTATTGATCGATTTCTAGTATCTACATTCAATAAAATAAATTAAAACACAATGGTTACGTGTTTTAGTAGCACCATAATAATGATGTTTGATAATAATTAAAATTAGTCACTTCACAAACAAAAAAAAATTAGTTAAACTATCAAAATATAAGTAACTAAAATTTTTGGGAAAATATTGAGATTTTTTAATTTAATTTTATGAAAGTGTCAAAAAAGAACCTGTGGTTTCTGGACTTTTTTGTATTGTAGACCCTTGTTTATAGGTAGCTACGCCACTGTCCTGAGTTGCTTATGATGTATTTTTGGTTAATATTTTTGTTTTAATGTGATCTGAGTAGCTCGCAAAAGTTACCAGTTGCACCTGAACTGTTTCAGACTGTACCTGAAGTGTTCTAAGCTTATAAGTTTACTAAAGTCGTTAATGTTCTATACTATATACCCCGCCCACCCCCTCAACTATATATTATTGAAAAGTTGAGTTTATCAACTTTCTACCCTAATTTAAAGACAAATTACATTTGCATAAAAGAGTAATATAATTTTTGGATCACCAACATTTGGGTGGGTGGGCGGGGCACTCTAATTAAAACTACTCCGCCACAATCATTAAACTAAGTGCCCCGTTCACCCACCCAACTGTTTTATTAAGAAGTTGGAAGTATTAACCTCCTCTCCAATTTAATGACAAATTACGTGCGCAAAGAAGAGAAATAAGAAATTTCTAAAAAAGCTCTTCAATTAAAACTATTCACCTGCAACCAATAAACTGCGTGCCTCGCTTACCCACCCAACTGTTAATTACTAAGTAGTTAGACTTATCAACCTTTTTCTTAATTTAATGACAAATTACATTTGCAGAGAAGAGAAATATCTAATTTCTAAATCACTAACAGTTGAGTGGGTGGGCGGGGCATTCCAATCAAACTATTTGTTTGCAGTTATTGCACTGTAAGCCTTGCCCACTCACTCAACAATTTGTTATCAAGAAATTGTATTCATGTACCTTATCCCTTAATTTAATGAGAAACTACAATCTCAGAGAAGAGGAAAATTTTTGGATCACTTACACTCGGGTGGGTGGGCAAACTACTCCAATTAAAACTATTAGCTCACAATAAATGAACTGAGTGCTCCGCCCACCCACCCAACTGTTTGTTATCAAGAAGTTAGATTAATCAACCTCCTTTCCCAATTTAACAACAAATTACATTTGTAGAAAAGAGAATTATCTAATTTCTAGATTACTACTCAACAGTTTGTTATCAAGAAATTAAATTAATCAGTTTCTTTCCCCAATTTAATACCAAATTAGATTTACAGAGAAAAATAATATCTAATTTTTAGATTACTAACACTAAGTTGGGTAAGCGGGGCACTCAAATTGAAACTATTTGCGCGCAGTTATTGTACTATATGCTCTGTCCACCCACTCAACTTAACACAAGTTGAATTTATCCATCTCTTCCTCTAATTTAATTTGTTAAAAATTAGTATTAATATAGCTTACTATCATAAGTACCAAATGTACAAAATTTATCAAAATTAATACGCTCAATTTAACTTTAACTAAAAAGTTATTGTACGGAGAATAGAACAAGAAATAGAAGAAAAAGGAGGATGGGAAAAAGAACAATACGGAATTACCAAAGGAAAAACAACCTTAGGAGCTATTGAAAAAGTGAAAGCAATAGCAAAAGAAGCAAACAGCGGAACGCAGAGGAAAAGGCAACACTGTGTAATGATAGCGTTGGACATACAGAACGCGTTTAATAGCGTATCATGGGCAGCAATCATAGAGGCGGCAAAGAAGAAAGAACTGAACAGAAAAACAATCAAGATTATATGGAGCTACTTACAGGACAGAAATCTAGTGACCAAAAATGGAAGATTCAAACTTACTAGAGGGGTACCGCAGGGCTCAGCACTGGGACCAAAACTGTGGAACCTTGTCTATAACGAGTTACTTCGAATGAAGATGCCGGAAGGAGTGTCAATAACTGCATTTGCGGACGACATAGCAGTAGTAGGTAGAGACGTAGAAATAGAAGTACTAAAAGGAAGATTAGAGCTGGCAATTGATATGATACAAATATGGATGAGAAGTAAGGGCTTAAAACTAGCAACACAAAAAACTGAGGCGGCATGGCTATCGACTAAGAGGAATAATAGAGGAACAGGTAAGATACAGGTGGGAGATCAAGAGATAACCATAGGGAAAAAAAAACAAATACCTTGGAGTGACACTCGAAGCAAAGGGATGGAATGAACAGGTTAAGGAAGCGGTCATTGGAACAAAGGAAATTGAGAGAAAGCTTGGTAGACTTATGCCAAACAACGGAGGTCCAGGAGAAGAAAGCAGAAGGCTAATAGCAACGGCAGCAAGAAGCAAATTGCTGTACGCCGCAGAAACATGGGGAGAAGCCATGAAAACAAAGAAAAACAGAAAGGAAGTAAGAGGAGCCACAAGAGCAAGCTCGCTAAGGATTTGTAGAGCTTACAGAACAGTGTCACAAGAGGCAGTAGAGGTAATTGCGGCAACACCTCCCGCGGATATGATGGTGGAGGAAAGAATAGAAATAAAAAAACTTGTAAAAGAAGGAACGAGTAAAAAAGAAGCAAAGATAAGAGCAAGAGAGAGGACTATGGAAAGATGGCAGAGAAAATAGGATACAGGAGAAAAGGGGAAATGGACGAGAGAATTAATCCCAGACATAAAAGAATGGGTAGAGAAGAAACCCGAGACGTGTTATTATACAACACAAATACTGACCGGGCACGGAGCATTTGGAAAATTCTTGCAAAAAATTAAAAAAATAAATGAAGAAGAAAGGTGTACATTTTGTCAGGAAGAAACACACGATAACGCAGAACACACTCTAGTAGAATGCGAGGCGTGGGAGGAAGATAGAAAAAAACTAGAATATATACTAGAAAGCAAAGTGAATAAAAGAACAATCATTAACAAATGCTTAAAAGATGAAAATAAATGGAGGGCGTTAAAAAACTTTGCAACAAGTGTACAAAAAAAAAAAATTGAAGAGTTTGACAATAGAAGAATATAGAAAAACAAACAATGGAAACAAACACACAAACTAAAAGCCATATAAGAGAAAGGAAAGAGATGAGAGAAGCTAAATGGAAACAAGAAAACAGAGAAAAAGATCAAAAAGAAAAAAAATAAGAAAGGATATGACAATTGTGCATACCAAGAAACAGAAGAAAAAAGAAGAACATTTACAGAGACTACGATACCAAACGAAATTGCAGAGATAATGAGAAGGAGAAAAGAAATATTGAAGGAAAGCAGAATAACAGAAATAACAAGGCATATACCAAATGGTAGATATGCTATCTCGAGGATGACTGAGAACGCAACCTTTCAGATAGTCAGAATATACCTGGCAACGAGAGGACATGAAGAAGTAATTCCTGATGGAGATACAAGGATATCACTGGAGGTAAAACTTACAAATCTAGGACTGCCAAAAGGAATACAACTGATGGAACTGCATAAATTATTCATGAAAGAGAGAGGATATGATAAAGAAGAAGTGAACGAAGACCTTAGTAAGCTAAGAGCACATCTGAGAACAAATTATATAATTAGAGTAAATAACACAAAGATGGGAGAAAGAAGAGAATGCAGAGGTAGATGCCAGTGCAGATAAGAAAAGGCAAAATGACAAAAGAGACAGACAAAGGTAGGGGCTATAGGGAGAGAGGGGCCGGGGACAGCATGCGTGCCGCAGATGATGCGTGAAAATCCGCGAAGCAAAAACCAGCCCGCCTCAAACTAGCACCAAATGTAGGTTAGTTTAGACAGGGACATTAAAACAACAGGATTTGCGCAGAGAAGAAAACCGGAAGGTATTACCATGCGTAAGTTATTCTTAAGGGCCACTTGTTGAGAGCCAAACAACTCACTACGTCCTAAAAAAAAAAAAAAAAAAAAAAAAAAAAACGCTCAATTTGACATAACTTTAATTGTATTAACCAGACTTAGCAAAATTAGAAATTAAATGAATTAACATAATTACCCATAACTCAAAAACGGTACATTACAATTTAGTACAATTTGGTGCCAATATAGCTCAATATCATTACAATCTATTGTAAATATATTAAAATCTATACGATCAATTTGATATAACCTCAAATTAGTGAAAATTACTAAGCAGAATCAGAAGTCGTAGGAGTGAACTTAATTACCCGTAACTTAAAAATGGAAATTAGTATAACTTGGTACTAATATAACCCAATATCATTAAAACTAATTGAACAAAATTGTTTAAATTTTATACGCCAAATTTGACATAACCTCAAATCAATCAGTATCATTTACAAAATCAGTAATTATTAAACTTAATTTTTTGGTATTTCACATTTATTCCAAATTCGATTTAACAATTTCAGTAACAATACCTCTCCTTTTGTGCTAATGTGTTTTAATTAATTTTATTGTGCCTTTCCGCTTCTCAGTTTTCTCAAAGCGTGATTTTTATTTTAAGTTAATATTGTATTTTTTTTGTCAATTTCTTTTAGATTCAAGTTGACTACTTCTTTTTCACTTTGTTCACTATTGATTTGCGCTTCTTAGTAGTTTTTTAAAATGTTTTTTCTATCTTTCAATAACGTTTGCTTCTTCCTTTAAAATGTTATTTTGTTTCTGTTTTTGTAATTTTTTAATCCATTAAGTTTTCAAAATTTTCCTAAACTTTGCTTTTTTAACTGCTTTTTAGCCATTTTTGTGTTGGTTTGCTTTTTTTTATAATTCTTCATGGTTTCACATGCCCATTTCTATATTTTTGTTTATATGTATTAAACTTTCTCACATTTCCTTTACGTTTTTCATATTTTTGGTTGTTTTTTTAATATTATTCTTATAGTACTTTGATATTTATTGTTTGTTGGAATGTTCTTCAATTTATCTACTTTTAATTTTACGCTTTTCGTGTTGTTTTGTGTTTGCGTTATGTATTCTGGTTTTAGTTACAATTTTCAAAACTTTTATTTTTGTTACTAATATCACTAACGAATTTACTATTTCTTTTAATTATTACATCCATAACTTCTCTTCAATTTGTATTATTTATAAAGATGTAATCTACTATGAACTATTTCTTTCTATTCCTTTTTTTTTTGTATATTTGTGTATGTTTTTGTATGTGTTTAGTATTGTAACTTTATTTAAAACACAGAAGTCTATTAGCCTGTTTTTGTTGATGTTTTTGATTGGTTTATCTTTCATAACCTGGCACAAAAGCCCACTAATTAATAATCGTCAGAATCACAACCGATAAACTAAAAATCAATTCAAAGTCTTGACCTGAGTAGTTGAGACTTGTGCGTGACTTAATTATAAAAAAATAAGTTTAGATATTTTAAACTAGATTGACTGCTAACATCAGAAGTAGGAGGAGGTTATGGTATACAAACTCTTAATATCAAACACTTGGGCGGGTGGGTGGGTTACTCCAATTTATAATTACCATTCAATAGTTGAACCCATCTTTTTAACTGCTTTTGATCAAAGAATTGGATATTTTTTGTCTCTGCAAAACAAAAATTGTGATATGCAATAATTTGATGACAAATTTTTGAATGGCCAATCACGGTTGTGCATTACAAACTATCATTATCATGATCTGTAGGACGTCTCAAGTGTTTATAAACAAATAAAAATTTCTTTTACAAGAATAGATGTTAATATAGAAACAATCAAAATTAGTCAATTAAATTTAGCAAAAAATTTATTTAAATTATATATGATGCATTAACTAATTAATTAATAAACAATAAATTTAATGTAAACATTTACAGAACATTTATTTTACATGTTTGCTTATAATCAATCTTGCATAAAACGAGTCAATTATTTAATAACGATTCCACTTTAATTCAGTTTAAAAGATAAATTAGACCTATAATGAAGTTTGAAACTATTATATATTTTTGTTTTATATTCCGTCAATGCTGGTCAAATATTATAAAACCTAATAAGGTAATTAAAATCAATATTTATGGTATATATATATATGTTGGTGACAATAGAGCTTATTGTTGCCAAATTGTATCAATTTCCTATGCACGGTTGAAAAGTTATGGCTTACTTAGTTGTCTTCTAAGTTTCAAATTTAAGTCAACCTTGCTGGATTGGATAGAGGATATGACGAATTGATCGAATCGATTTAAATTAAATTTACACATTATGTACTGTTAACAATGAAGCCTATTGTTGCCAAGTTGTATCAAATTCCAATGCGCAGTTTAAAAGTTATGATTTACTTAATTGTTTTTCCAGTTTCTAATTTAAATCAGCTTTG
Source organism: Tachinus rufipes (assembly GCA_963932245.1). Classification (NCBI taxonomy): domain Eukaryota; kingdom Metazoa; phylum Arthropoda; class Insecta; order Coleoptera; family Staphylinidae; genus Tachinus; species Tachinus rufipes. The sequence continues at coordinate 40,635,430 of OZ010745.1, read as the reverse complement.
CTCGATTAGGTTGAGATTATGTCAAATTGATTAAATCGATTTAAATTAAATTAACACATTATGTACTGATAACAATGAAGTACAATATTGCCAAATTGTATCAAATTCTAATGCACGGTTTAAAAGTTATGACTTAATTGTCGTCCCAGTTTTTAATTTAAGTCAGCTTTGCTCGATTGAGGTTGAATCGATTTAAATTAAATTTATACTCATAGCAATAAAAGATATTGTTGACAAATTATATTATATATTATTTGACAGTTTCTGACTGCTCTTGAAGTTATTATGAAAGTCTTTTGCCAATTTTGAAGTTTTTACTGACTTAAATTTTTTTTTGTCAATTTTTGTCTAATTCTGTACAATTTTGAAAGTTCTTTCACAGTTTTCGTATGTTCATGATAGCTATTTAAGTTTTTTTTTACAGGTTCTGGACATTTATGACTGTTCTTGGAGTTGATTTGACAGTTATAAACTTTTATGAGAAAAGTTTTTTATGGTAATTACAATTTTTGAAAGATTCTGCCAATTTTTGACACTTCTTAGAATTTGTTGACAGTTTCCAGACGTTCTTGAACTTATTTTAACAATTATGAACTTTTATGATAGGAGTTTTTTACATTTTATAAAGTTTTTGACAGATTCTGCGCAATTTATGACAAACAGTCATAATAACTATTAGAGTTTTGACAGTTTATGAACATTTATGATAGATATTAGAGTTTTTTTTTACAGTATTAATAATGTCTTTGGAAGTTTTTGACAGATTTTGGACAATTATGACTATTCTTAGAAAAAATTCTGACACTTTATAAACATTTATGACAGTTTTTTTTGACAGTTTTCGGACATTTATGACAGTCCTTGACGTTTTTGACAGTTTTCAGACAATTATGACAAAATTTGTGACACTTTATGAACATTTATGACAGTTGTTTGCAGGTTTTAAAGTTATTTGATAGTTTCTAGACGTTTCTGACTGCTGTTGAAGTTATTGAAACAGTTATGAACATTTATGACAGTTTTTTAAGTTTTTGAACAATTTTGCAAAAAATTTAAGATTTTTTTGACAGTTCTTGACTAAATCTGCAAATTTTTGACAGTTTCCGAGCATTCATGATAGCTATTAGAGAGTTCATCTTTTGATAAAAGTTATTTACGGTATTTAGTTTTTTTGATAGTTTTCGGACATAATATGTTAGATTTTTCTTTTTGTTGACAGTTTATGTACAGTCAGTTTTTTTACAGTTTTGGACATTTGTGGCCGTTCTTAAAATCATTTTGACAGATTCTGCACATTTACTGTCGTAATTGAAAATTTATGATTCTTTTCGGACATTTAATGACACATATTGAAATTTGTTTGACAGTTTCTGAACATTTATGGCTGTTTTTGAAGTTATTTTGATAGTTATAGCAAATTCTGCACATTAATAACAAATCTTGAAGTTTTTTCGGACATTTATGATAAATATTGAAGTTTTTTTAACAGTTTCTGGACGTTTATGACTGTTTTTGATAATTTTAAACTTGTTTGACTGGAGGTTTCTTTTAATATTTTGAAATTTTTGACACAACCTGTACATTCATGACAGTTGATGCAATTTTTTGACGGTTTCCAAAAACTTATGTTTAGTTATTGAAGTTTTTTGACACTTTTGGAATTATTTTGACATTTATAAACTTTCATGACAAAATTATTTTACAATTATTAGAGTTTCTGACAAATTTATGACAGTTCTTAGAGATTTTGACAGATTCTGCATATTTATGACAGTTCTTAGAGTTTTTTTGACAGTTTCCGGACATTTATTACTGTTCTTGGAGTTTTTTAAAGACATTTTGAACACTTATGATTGTTTTTTGACAGTTTCCAAAAACTTATGAAAGCTATTACAATTAATGAACATTTGTGATAGATACTGAAATTGTTTTACAGTTTTTTGACATTTATGACAGTTTTTATAGTTTTTTTACAGTTTTCGAATATTTATATTAGCTATTAGAGTTTTTTTTTGACAGTTTTCAAAAATTTATGACGGTTTTAAAATTTGTTGGCAGTTTTCGGACACCCATTATAGCTATTCAAGTTTTTTTGCCAGTTCCTGAATATTTATCACAGTTTTTGGAGTTATTTTGACAGTTATGACAAAAGTTTTTTAAAGTATTTAGAATTTATAACAATTTCCAAACATTTATGACAAAATATTGAACTTTTTGACAGTTTCTAAACACTTATGATTGTTCTTTGAATTATTTTGACAGTTATAAACTTTTATGCCTGAGTTAGCTAATTAGAGTTTTTGGTAGATTCTGCACATTAAAGCGATTTCTTCAAGTTTTTTAATTATTTTGACAGTTATGAACTTTTATGATAATTTTTTTCTTTCAATATTCAAAGTATTTGACTGATTCTGTACATTTATAACAGTTCTTGAAGTTTTTTGACATTTTTCGGACATTTATTATTTTAAAGTTTTTTAACAGTTTCTGGATTTTTATGATAGTTTTTGGAGTTATTTTGACAATTATAAACTTTTATGAAAAGAGTTCTTAAATAGCATTTGTCAGTTTATAGACATTTACGACAGTTCTTGAAGTTTTCTGACAGTTCCTAGACAATTAAATCAGTTTATGACAGTTCTTGAGCATTTTTTGACAGTTTGTAGACATTTTTGATATGTGCTGGAGTTTTTTGAATTTATACTTTTTGGACATTTTTGACTGTTCCTGAAATTCCTGGTAGCAAACAATCGTTACTTCTAAGCGTACTTAAGTCAAAATTATAATTAAATTTATTTTTTAGGTTTCAGAGAAAAAGATGACTGAATGCGTTTTAAAAATTATTGACCTCTATCCGGATTATAATATCAATTTTTATTACAATTATGAAGGTGCACTTGATGGTTTTGATAATTATAAACAATCGTATAAAATTAAAAAATTAAAGAATTATCAAGATAATAAAGAACATTATCTACCTACATCAAATATTCCTCAATTAGATTTGGTAGTACTTGATAACAGTACTAAATTGGAAATTGATCACAATTACGATTCAAAGTATTTAATTGTGTATACGGAAAATGATATAAGTAATGTGGCCAATATTTATTATTATAATGCTTATTTTATAAAAATGTTATTTTTGAATGGATTAAATAATATTTACAAACTAGAAAGCAATTATTATATTCTAAACGCAAAATATAAAAAAAAAATGTTAGGAAATTGTGACGATATTGATTTGTCGATAGTTAAAAAATCATTTGAACCTATTGAAAACTTTAATGGAATCAAATTTAGATATAGTAAAGGCTCGAATAATTTAATGCCATTTGGTAATGGTCTTGATGTAACTATATTGGAAGAATCTGCTCGAATATTAAATGCAACAATTACTACGAATAAAATGTATGCATCTGTAGTTACTGTAGGAGGTTATATTTATACAGATAGGTTTATATCAACATATCCTTATTATATAACCGACTTCTCTGTTGCGGCGCCTTTTCCCAATCGCGTTCCCAATTGGATGGGATTTATTTATGTATTCAATAAACAATTATGGATTTTAAACTTTATAACATTTATGACATTTTTAATCATTTATGCAACACTTTCAAAAATTGAAATAAATTTTGCAAATTTTGGATCTATCTATTTACATATATTTGGTGCTTTTTTTGCTCAAGGCGTTGCATTACCAAAACATAAAATAATTAAATATTTACTATTATTGTGGATTTTTTTTTCTTTTATTATATTAAATTCATATAATGGATTATTTTTTACTTATTTGGTGCAACCTTTATATGAAAAGCGAATAGAAAGCGTTCAAGAATTAATTGAAGCTAATTATACTTTTGAATATTTTAATTCCGGTTTACTTTTGAAAAGCGAGGATAAAAGCAGGCCAATGATTATATATTACGGGGATCAATTTAATTTTGCTAAAGAAATGATTATGTATCGTAATGTTACTATGAGTACTATAACACCTCTACTGGATAAAATAGAAAACGAATTACAAAAAATTGGTTTTAGAAGGTTTTACAAAATTTAAAATTTATTTAAGTATGTGTCTAATGGGAATGTTTACTGCAATTAGACATCCTTTATTAGAAGGTCTGAATAAATGCATTTAGGGATTTATAGATGTTGGTCTTATGCACAAATGGATTAAAGATATAATGCATACCAATCCAATGATTGAAGAAAATGAACCTATACCAATAACACTCAATCACTTTATATTAGTGTTTTATATTTATGCTTGTGGATTGACTTTGTCAATTTCAGTTTTTATCTGGGAATGTGTTAAAAACAGAAAATTTTAAATAAGTTTAAATGAAATTTTAAATCTATTTATTATAATCAATTTATATAAAACATATTAAAAATTTTTGCATTCTAAAGATGAATTAAATTATTAAAAAAGTATTTATCGCACTTTTCAATTTAATTTAAACTTTGTAATTATCGAATAAAAAATTAACATCAAAAATGAATTACTTTATTAATACAATATTTGAATTAAAATTATTGTAAACATTTACAGAACTTCATCAATATTACTTGTTTGCATATCCTCAACCGAGCATACAATTTGTAAATTGTTTAATAACAATTCTATTTTAACTCAGTTTAAAAGATAAATTATTCCAATAATGACGTTCAAAATTATTATATTTTTATGTTTTATATTCCTGCAAGGTTGCTCTAATATTCTATCACCTAATGAGGTAATCATTATCAATATTAATGTAACAAAATTATTATTTAATTTATTTTTTAGGTTTCAGAGATAAAGATGACTGAATGCGTTTTAAAAATTATTGACCTCTACCCGGATCATGATATCAATTTTTATTACAATTATGAAGGTAAAGTTAATGGTTTTATTAATTATAAACAATCGTATAAAATTAAAAAACTAATGAATTATAAAGATAATAAAGGACATTATCTACCTACATTAAATATTCCACAATTTGATTTGGTACTACTCGATAACAGTACTAATAATTTGCACATTGATCACAATTATGATTCAAAGTATTTAATTGTGTATACAGGAAATGATTTAATTGATGTGGCTGAAATTTATAAATGTAATACTTATTCTACAAAAATGATATTTTTGGATAAATTAAATGATATTTACAAAATAGAAAGCAATTATCCAGAACCAACTTATAATAAAATTTTATTAGGAAGTTGTGAAGATATTAATTTGTCTACAGTTAAAAAACCATTTGAACCTATTAAAAATTTTAATGGAAAAAAATTTAGTTATAAAAAACAAAGCGTAGATAATTTAATGCCGTTTGGTTATGGACTTGATGTAACTATATTGAAAGAATCTGCTAAAATATTAAATATAACATTGACTCTAAATACAATGTATGCAACTGTAGTTTTTGTGGGAGGTTTTATGTATGACGATAGTTTTAGATCTACAAATCTTTATTATATAACCGACTTTTCTGTAGATGCGCCTTTTCCCAATCGTGTTCCTAATTGGATGGGATTTATTTATGCATTCAATAAACAATTATGGATTTTACACTTTATAACTTTTATAACATTTCTGATCGTTTATGCAATACTTACAAAAATTGAAAATAATAAAGTAAATATGGGATCTATCTGTTTACAAATATTTGGTGCTTTTTTTGCTCAAGGTGTTGCATTACCAAAACATAAAATAATTAAATATTTACTAATTTTGTGGATTTTTTTTTCATTTATTATGTTGAATTCGTATAATGGATTATTTTTCACATATTTGGTGCAACCTCTATATGAAAAGCAAATAAAAAGCGTTGAAGAATTAATTGAAGCTAATTATACTTTTGTATACTGGTATCCTTCAATTCCAATAAAAGACGAGGATAAAATTAAGATGGTTCTATTATATTCCGAAAGTCGATTACATTTTGTTAAAGAAATGATTATGTATCGTAACATTACATTTAATACTGTTACACCTTTACTAGATAAAATAGAACATAGAATAAAAAAAGATGGTTTTAAAGGGTTTTACAAGATATATTCAAGTATCTGCCTAATGGGAATGCTTACGCCAAATAGACATCCTATATTAGATGGTCTAAATAAATGCATTCAGAGATTTGTAGATGTTGGCCTTATGCACAAATGGATTAAAGATATAATGCATACTAATCCAATAATTGACGAAAATGAACCTACACCATTAACACTCAATCACTTTATGTTAATATTTTATATTTATTCTTGTGGATTAATTTTGTCAACTTTAATTTGTATTTGGGAATGTTATAAAGGTAGAAAACTAAACATTTCTTATTAATACAAAGTACTTTAATTGTGATTTTAAATTAGCACAATAATTTAATATTATTAATTTGTATCAACACATATTAAACTTATTCGCACTTACACTGTGATTAATAAATTTTTGAATTTATTTTTGTCGTATTTGTCTTGATGTACAACTTTAATGTATCTCATACACCAAAATTTTGTACGCTAAAATATTTTACTTTTACTATTTTATTGTACTCTGGTTTTTGAAAGTTCTTCAAGAGTAATTCCACAATAGTTTGGACAATCGGCCCCACATTAATATCTCCAATTTTGCTCAAATTTTGTACACGTTAAGGGTACGAAAATATGACAAATTCTAAAGTTATAGATCGTTAAGTGCAATTTTTTAGTAATATTTTGTCTTCTTTCAGTTTTTGTGCTGTAAATAAGCTAAAAATAGTCAAAAATCATATTCATAAGAGTATTTGGTTTTCCAAAATTTCCATTATATCAAAAAATTATCTTTAATTCCGCTACATCTGAAGACTTAAAATTTAAATATAAAACTTCTGAAACATAGTACTTTTGATCCCAAAAATTAAAAAAAACTAGATTTGCTTGCTCTAAGGTAACATATAACAGATAATTGCTAAAAATAGGTTACTTTTAAAAGATTTTTGTTTGATTCTCCGTAATTTTATTATTTTTTGGGCTTTTCTTAGGAGAATTTTAAAAAACGGATATAAAAATTGCGTTCTACAAGAAATTTCTTTTTGATTACATTAATTCAGTATTAACTTGCAAAATTTTGATAATTTTTCCATTTTCCACAAGAAATTAAAAAAAACGAAATGAGCAATTGTGTTTAAAAAAAAATTACTAAAAGATACACTTTTTTGAATATGATTTGTGACTATTTTTTGCTTATTTAAAGCACAAAACTAAAAGAAAACAAAATAACCCTAAAAAATTAAAATGGCCCGCCATTTACACTGTACCTAGAGATCTTAAATTTAGGAATTGTCATATTTGGTACTCCAAACATGTGTACACAATTTGAGCAAAATCGGAGATGTCGATGTATATATAATTTGTGAAATTCAATTTTGAGTCTTAAAATCTCAAGTATTGATATCTGTTAATAATATTAAGTCAATAAAGCCAGAAAAGTTACTGGATTTGTTTGCAATATGTAACAATTTTAAATTTGTTTTAAAATGTTGCTCAACTATTTTTGCTCAATGTTTCTCTTAAATGTTTGTTATAAAATATTTGTTAAACGTATTTACATATGTCACTCAAAGTTTTTGCAATGATTTTAAACAAGTCCCACAATGTTGCTAAAATTTGTTCTTAAAAATTTTATTGTTTTAAACGATTTATTTTGCTCAAACTATCATCAAATATTGTAATATAACTTCTTTTTGTAAAATTTAAATTGAAGAATTGATTAAATATGTCTTCAAAAATTGCTCAAATTTGTCTTAACATCAAATTTGCTTAAAATATTGCTCAAACTTATACCAAACTGTTGTTTTTCTTAACTTTTACTCAACTTTAACATGTTCTTTGTTGTCAGAATTAAATTTTAAATTTTAAATTATGTTCTGCAGTTGTTTGATCTTAGCTAAAAATGTTACTTAACATGTCCAAAATAGTACACCAATGTTAAACAAATTTCTGAATTATTTTGTAATTTAATAATAGAATTTTAGTACAAACTAGTACCATGTCTGACTTTAGGTTATTTACACAGAAAAGTGAAAAAATTCACAGTTTTGTTATGCTTGGGCTTCAGGTCGACCTTAAAGCAGATGAAATTAAAACTGAGTTTTTAGAATCATATGAAATAGATATTTTAAACTGCATGAAAATGCAAAATAAATCTATTTATATCTTAACAACAAGTAATAAAATTACTTTAAAGGAATTGAGCGTTAAAGTCCGTTATATATACCACACGTCGGTTACTTTTGAGAGATATTTTAATAAAAAGCTCATAAGCCAATGTCATCGATGTGAAGAGTGGGGTCATGCCATGTCAAATTGTTTTGTGAATGCACGATGCTTGAAATGTGCCGGCAATCATTTAACCCATACCTGCACCAAAACTAAGGATGAAAATGCCACGTGCGCTAATTGCAACGGGCCGCACCCAGCCAATTCGATCAACTGTCTCGTCTACCAAAAAAGGATAGATGGCATACAAAAATCCAGGCAGTCCAAAGGATTATCAACTTCAGGACGACAGCAACAGCAGCAACCAATTAAATATGTAGCAGCGCCGCAGCCCGCAGTGAACGCTTGGGCAACAAAAAGGAATCAGTATGCCGCAGCATCACAAACACAGCAGAGCCAGCAACCTCAACAATATGTGGAGCAGAACCAGAAGCAGTTTTTAAGCAACCAGCAGTCGCAGCAGTTTCCAAGCAACCAGCAGTCGCAGCAGTTTAGAAGCAACCAGCAGTCGCAGCAACAACATCAGCAGCAGCGTCCCTCCCAAAGTAATAAATCATTTTTGTTCTCAGACAATGATGATTATAATAATGTGATGGAGGAAATTAATAGACTAAAAAGAATGGTGAACCTATCGAGAATGTTCAGTTTGTTAAAAGAAATACACGATCGGCTAGAGAGTTGTCGCTCAGAGGCTGACAAGTTTCAAACCATCTTATCATTTATGTCACAATTGGACTTAATGGCTGATACACTGAACATTTTTGAATGGAACGCCAACAGTGTGAAAACAAAGGTTGGTGAACTTATAGAATTTCTTACAAAGACAGAAGTAGATGTTTTAATAATTACGGAGACAAAATTAGATCCCAGTATTAAATTTAAAATTAAAGGCTACCAAGTCGAAAGACAAAACCGTAACATTGCAGGTGGTGAGGTGGCCCTGCTTGTAAGAAATTCAATAAGTTTTATGCGCATAAATTGTGATAGCAATTTGGAACATATCGCAATTCGATTGAAAGATGGAGTAACGCTGGTAGGTGTGTACAATCGACCAAAATACCACTTCAATGAGGAAGATGTTCTAAATCTTCTAGACAGAGAAAATAGAGTTTTACTCATTGGAGATTTAAACGCACGACACAGCACCTGAAACTGCCACTTCAACAACCCCAATGGTACATGTTTATACAACATGTCCATTGCACATAACCTACACATCATGCATCCACCTTCACACACACACTACCCACCTAATGAAATGACACCTGCGACAATAGATTTGGCAATCAATAAAAACGTGACAAATATAACAGATTTGAAAACAGTAGACGAACTGAGCTCGGATCATACACTAATAACATGCACACTATACAACACAATTAACAGACAAAAACAGATTGTACAGAAACCCGACTACAAGAGTGCCTCTCTTTAGGAGGACTCTAAACAGAGACGTTATTGTAGACAGAAACATTAACAGCCCCGACGAAATTGACAGACAACGTGAAAATTTGACAAAAACTATACAAAAAGCTCTGAAAAAGAGCGTAAAAATTAAAACTATAGACCTTTTGGCAGACAGACTACTTCAAGACATTATTAACAAAATTCAAAATAGAAATAGAGTTCGTAAAATTTGGCAAAGGACCGAAGATAGGACTAAAAAAGATAACATGACAAATTTGAACAGACAAATTAAATTTGACATTAAAGAATTCAGAAACAAATCTTGGAACGACAGAATTGAGAGATTTTCACACAGAGACAACTCGATCTGGGCCCTGGTGAAGTCAATCAAACGAAAATTAATGACGATACCAACACTGACAAGTAAAGATGGCATTACTACCGCCTTTACTGACGTTGACAAAGCAGAAATGCTAGCGGCGACATTAGAGAAAATACACGTTTTAGACGATGACAAGACCGACAAACAAAAAGAAATCATTGTAGGAGTGAAACGTTTCCTGTCAGAATATGAACCTATTAAGAATGAAATATCTTTGACAAGTCCCAAAAAGGTTAGAGAAGTGATAAGAAAACTACCATCATTAAAAGCAGCAGGACACGACAATATACAGAACATTACACTAAAACACATCACACAAAAAACACTGGTACAACTGCATTACATAATAAATGGGATCATTACGTTGAGTTATTTTCCAAAACTGTGGAAAATAGCTCAAGTAATGCCTATTCACAAAACTAAACAATCACCTACTTCGCCCGACTCATATCGTCCAATATCACTACTCACGACATTAAGTAATCAGACAAAAAAAAATTATAATAGAAAGACTGGATACATTCGAATTGGACAACAAACTGACGACCGACAATCAATTTGGTTTTAGAAGCGGACATGGGACGGTTCAGCAAATTGCTAGAATTGTCAACGACATTCAAATTAGCTACAACAAAGACAAAGTAACTGACATGGTTCTGCTCGACGTCAAGAAAGCTTTTGACCGAGTATGAACAGACGGACTAATCCATAAAATGGTGACACAACACTACCCACAATACTTGACCGAACTTGTACACAATTATTTAACAGGCAGGCAGTTCCAGGTAAAAGTAAATGACACTCTTTCCTCCTTAAAAACTATAGTTGCTGGTGTGCCGCAAGGCTCAATTTTAACCCCAAAACTTTTCAATATTTACATAAACGACATACCTGTCTTTGAAAAGACAAAACTTGCATTGTTTGCAGACAAAACTGCAATTTACTTAAGCTCTTTCTACGCAATGGCCACACAAACACAAAACCGAATACACCTAAACACGCTGCAAAAATTCTTCAAATTTTGGAAAATACAAATTAACACTAACAAATCAGAGCAAATAATTTTTACACGTAAATTCACAAATATTAAAACATTTACAAACACCAAACTCGACCAAGATACTATACCGACAAAGCAGCACGTCAAGTATCTGGGAGTCTATCTAGACTCTTGTCTAAATTATCATAAACACCTCAATCACAATATACAAAACAAACCAGGCCATCAAACACATATATCCATTCATAAACAAAAACAGCTCACTTTCATCAGACACCAAAATTCATCTTTTCAAAACAATCATTAGACCGGCTTTGACTTATGCAGCTTCAGTTTGGTACTGCGTAGGCAAGATCAACCTAAATAAGTTACAGATAATGCAAAATATGTGTCTTAGAATTGCGCTACGAAAAGACAGGTATGTCAAAATTACTGATTTGCATCAAGAAGCAAAAGTACCACTAATTTCGGACCACATCCTAGAAAATTCTTAAAATTTTATAAATTTAAACTCGACAACAACGCTCTTTTCACACGATTAACCAGTATAAGAGCGCACAACAAACCTTTCCGACTGAAACACAGGCTCAGCTAGCAGTGTCTTCCAATTTATAACCTGTGTGAATGAAGAATAAAAGATTAATAAATGTAAGAATGAGAGAAGAAAAAATGTGAATCTGAATGGACGAAATGTATATTATTATAGTAATTATCACAATTGTTTATTTATTATGTTGATTGTATACCGATGGTTGTAGTTTCTTAAAACATGAAACAATCTAATTCATATTTAAATAACAGCTGCATATCGGTGCATATTTGGTGCGTATTTGGTGCATATTTGCATATTTGGTGAGTATTTGGATATTTTGTGCATATTTGTATAATTTTAAATTATTTTTAAGTAAAATCCTTTTTGTAAAATTATATTGGTTTAAAAAAAAGTAAAATTTTAAACAATTTCAAAAATTTATCATATTTATTGCATATTTTGGCAAAATTGTCTGCATATATATGCGCATATTTTTAGCTTTTTAAGTGCATATAATTCCCAGCATGGCTTTGTGAAAGGAAAATCTAGTTACTAATTTATGTAGTTTTACAGATGTTGTCTCAAAAACACAGATTTTTCTAAGGCTTTTGACCAAGTTCAACACAACATTCTTATTAAAAAATTGCATTCATTTAGTCTAAGTGATGGCTTAATAAGTTTGTTGGCATCTTATGTTAACAAATGGGTCAATTTTGTTGATCTAAACGGAGTAAATACACGCCTATTTATATTTACTAGTGGGGTTCCTCATGGTTCTAATTAGGTCCTTTGCTCTTTTTAATGTTTGTAAACAATATTTAAGAGGCTATTAATTTAGAATGTCTTATTTATGTTGACGATTAAAAATGTTTCAAAAAAATACAAACTATAGATGACTGTACGCTTTTACAAAACAATTTAAACGCACTGCAACTTTGGGCATCACTCAATTTAAATACAGCTAAATGTAAAGTGATGCAATATAGTAGAAAGCAGACTAATATATCATATATGTATTCAATAAATGGTTTACCGCTTAAAAATATTAATTTATTTAAGAATTTAGATGTTTACTTTGACCCAAAATTAACATTTAAGCAGCATATCGTTAATACAACCAAAGAATGCTATAAAACTTTAGGCTTTATTTTACGTAATACCAAACCATTTACTGATTACTATTAAATTTTAATAAATCATTTATAAAAAGCAAGCTGGAATACTGTTCCATAGTCTAACATCCAACAGCTGCACTATACATCAATGAAATAGAAAAAGTACAAAGAAAATTTCTAAAATCTTTGTACTTTGTACTACCTAAATCGTGGCATCTTAAATAGTATTCTTCAAAACGAGTTCAACTTACCAGCTATGGAATCAAGACGTATTATTGCGCAAATATTGTTTGTTTACAAATTAATAAATGGCCACATCAATGATGAATACTTGTTAACGAAACTTAATTTTATTGTGCCCAGAACAAACAGAAGATTAAAAACTGTTTTTTATATAGAGCGTGGCATGACTAATCATTACTTAGAATCTCCTATTTTATCAATGTGCACTAGTGTTAATACGTACTGCAATGATGTTGATATGTTTAATACATCTAATAATAGGTTAGTTGAGAATTATGCAAGTAATTTTTTTTTGTCAATTTTGTTATATTTTTTTATAATTTTTGTTGTTTTTGTTTTTGCAAACTATATGTAGCATATATAGTTTATGGTTAACTTCTTTCTTTCTATTATTATTTTTGTTATTAAAACAATGTGCATTATTTTTTGCTTTGCTTAATATATAAAAATTTACTTATGTTCATTAGAATATTGTTGTTTTGATGAGTTATAATTATTATATGTAGTTATAATCATGATTAGATATTGTGTAATTAATGATTAATTAGTATTTATGTTTGTATATGTACATATGTACAACATATTGTATTAATTTTATATTTAATATGTAACTAGTTTTTTTGTAACTGTTGGATAATAAATATTATTATTATTATTATTATTTTTGTTTTTGTAATTTTTTATTCTATTGAGTTTTTAAAATTTTCCTTCACTTCTTTTTTTGCTTTTTTAACTCATTTTTGTGTTGGTTTGCTTTTTTTAAAGTTTTTTTTTATAGTTCTACATGCCCTATTTCAATGTTTTTGTTTTGATGTATTAAACTTTTCCACATATCCTTTACGCTTTTCATATTTTTGGTTGTTTTTTTAAAATTGCTTTTATAGTACTTTGATATTTGTTGTTTGTTGGTAAGTCTTTCAATTTATCTACTTTTAATTTTACGCTTTCCGTGTTGTTTTGTGTTTGCGTTATGTACTCTGGTTTGCTTACAATTATTAAATTTTTTATTTTTGTTACTAGGATTACACAACAATTTTACTACTTCTTTTAATTATTACATTCATAACTACTATCTACTATGGACTTTTCCTTCTTATTCCTTTTGTATATTTGTGTATGTTTTTGTGTGTGTTTAGTATTGTAACATTATTTAAAACACAGAAATCTATCAACCTGTTTCGTTTTTGGTTGGTTATATCTATCAACTATTAGCACAAAGGCTCAAATAGACTAACCAATAATCGTTAGAATCACAACAAAAAATCCGCCAAACAAGTCTTGAAATAAGCTGAGACTTGTGCGTGACTTAGATGTAAAAAAAGTTTAGATAGTTTCAACTAGATTTCCTGCAAACATAAGAAGTAGGAGAAGGTAATGGTATGCAAACTCTTGATGTCAAACACTAAGTCACTCCAATTTATAATTACCATTAAATAGTTTAAACTAAAATGCCGCCCATCGTTCAAAGTGTTTGTTATTATTGAATTGGATTTTTTGTCTCTGCAAACGTCAAAAGTTAGTATATCACAAAAAAAATTGTAATATGCAATATTTTGATGACAAATTTTTGAATGGCCAATTATGGTATTTCACTACAAACTATCATTATCATGATCTGTAGTACCTTTAAATGTTTATAACAAAAAAAGTAAAAAAAAAATATTGTGTTACAAGAGAAGAAAATGAGTCAATTAAATTTTGTAAAAAAATTGTATGGGCAATTCCACGTCACCCTCATTAATTAAGCTCAAATTTTGTACACTTATTTGAGTACCCAAAGTAAAACTTCATGCCAAATTTCAGACCTCTAAGTCATATAGTTCGCCTCGTAGAGACAAATTAAACTTAAAAATGTTCAACATTTCAGCCTAGAAAAATGTTAGAATAGTCATAACCGATGGGAAATTTTCCAAGGAATCGAATGCAGATTTTTGTTATCTTGTCCCGCGCGCGCAGAAAACGCAAAAAACCTTCTTTTTTTTAATTCATTTCTCAAAAGTTGCCACCGATTAAGACTCTAAATTTTGGGCAAAGGCAGCTAAAAGTATGTACCTTAAGATGCTTAAATAAAATTTTCCCACACTAGTGGTAGTTTTCGCTCTAGAGCTTCTTGAACGCTCAAAACCATTTTTAAATTTTTTTAAATTTTTTTGTGGAATTTTTTTGTGTGCACTCTCAGAAAATGATCTTTATACAAAAAAAGTATGCCATGAGAAATTTCAGACCTTAAGATTCAAAAGAACACGCGTCGCACTACCATTAAATTTTTAATATTAATATAAGTATCATTAGCTTCCAGATTTGAGTCAACTGCATACCCTGGGTCCCCAAAAAAGCAAATAAGTACTTGCTAATTAGGTTCCACACTTTACATCAATATATTTTTTTAATTTTAATATTTTTATTATATTTTAAATTTTGAACATAAAATTAGACTTGTAAACTAAAATTATTAGAATTTAATAAGGCTTAGGCCTATAATTTTTTTTGATTTAAAAAACTTTTAAAATGACGTATTGTACATATCTTTTTTATTTTGTCAAATTTGTAACATTTTTTTAAGTAAGGTTAAAAAATGTTTCCCTTGAAGTTTTTTTTTAATAGCACACAATTGATAGGAGCTACATTATAACATGTTATTATGTGAAAAATGCGCCTTTAATTTCAAATTTTATTTTTTTTAAATTTTTGACTTTTAAACATAATTTTTAACAAAAATAACAAAAAAAAAATTATTCTTTAATTTATGACATAAGTACGGTTAGAGATAGATCCAGATATGCTGTTAAAAAAAATAGACAAATTAATTGCCAATAATTTTTATATTCTTTTGTTTTTGTTTATTTAGACTTTTAAGAGAGTTATTTCGAATATTGTATAAAAAAAATCAAAAAAATTTTGGGTGCAGCTTCTAGGGTGAACATGTTTGTCTATAAGTTTATGATTAAAAAGTGTCTCAAATAAACCCCCCTAACCACCCTAAAAGTTTGTTATCCCTATTCAATAACACTCTGTATATTAATCAATATGTGATAAAATTTTAATTGAAAAATGGTTTTGTGCGTTCAAGAGATTCTAGAACAAAAACTACTACTAGTGTAGGAAATTTTTATTCAAGCATCTTAAAGTACATACTTTTGCTCAAAATTTGGAGTTTTAATTGGTGGCAACTTTTCAGAAATAAATTTTTGAAAAAAAAAACTGGTTTATTGCATTTTCTGCGCGTGTGCGACAAAATATCAAAAATATGACCACTGCATTCGATTCCTTGGAAAATTTCTTATCAATTATGACTATTCTAAAATTTGCAATTAAGATAAATGAAATTAAAAAAAAATAAAGTTAAACTTAAAAATTTGTCGTAAAATTCAATTAGCTTTGCGAGGCAAACTATGTGACCTAGAGGTCTGAAATTTGGCATGAAGTCATTTTTTAGGTACTCAAATAAGTGTACAAAATTTGAGCTAAATCGGAGAGAGTCGCGTGAAATGGACTGTTCACTTGACGTGGAATTGCCCATATGATGCATTAACTAATTAGGTAATAAAATATAAATATTAAATTTAATGTAAACATTTACAGAATTTTATCAATATTACTTGTTTGCTTATCTTCAAGTTAGCACTCAATTTGTGAATTGATTAATAACAATTCCACTTTTATTCAGTTTAAAGAATATATTATTCCAATAATGACGTTTAAAATTATTATATTTCTATATTTTATATTCAAGCAAGGTTGGTCTAATATTCTATCACCTATTGAGGTAATTAATATCAATATTAATGTAACAAAATTTATTAAATTTATTTTTTTAGGTTTCAGAGAAAAAGATGACTGAATGCGTTTTAAAAATAATTGATCTCTACCCGGATCATAATATTAATTTTTATTACAATTATGAAGGTACACTTGATGGTTTTAATAATTATAAACAATTGTATAAAATTAAAAAATTAAAGAATTATCAAGATAATAAAGAATATTATCTACCTACATCAAATATTCCACAATTTGATTTGGTAATACTCGACAACACTACTAAATTGGCAATGGATCACAATTACGATTCAAAGTATTTAATTGTGTATACTGGAAATAATTTAATTGATGTGGCTGAAATTTATAGCTATAATACTTATTCTACAAAAATAATATTTTTGGATAAATTAAATGATATTTACAAAATAGAAAGCAATTATCCAGAACCAACTTATAATAAAATTTTATTAGGAAGTTGTGAAAATATTAATTTGTCAACAGTTAAAAAATCATTTGAACCTATTAAAAATTTTAATGGAAAAAAATTTAGTTATACAGAACAACGCATAACTAATTTAATGCCGTTTGGTTATGGGCTTGATGTAACTATATTGAAAGAATCTGCTAAAATATTAAATATAACAATGACTCTAAATAAAATGTATCCAACTGTAGTTCATGTAGGAGGTTTTATATATGTCGATAGTTTTACATCAACATATCCTTATTACATAACAGACTTTTCTGTTGCTGCGCCTTTTCCCAATCCGATTCCTAATTGGATGGGATTCATTTATGTATTCAATAAACAATTATGGATTTTAAACTTTATAACTTTTATAACATTTTTGATCATTTATATAATACTTACAAAAATTGAAAATAATAAAGTAAATATGGAATCTATCTGTTTACAAATATTTGGTGCTTTTTTTGCTCAAGGCGTTGCATTGCCAAAACATAAAATAATTAAATATTTACTAATATTGTAGATTTTTTTTTCATTTATTATGTTGAATTCGTATAATGGATTATTTTTCACATATTTGGTGCAACCTTTATATGAAAAGCAGATAAAAAGCGTTGAAGAATTAATTGAAGCTAATTATACTTTTGAATATTTGTATCCTTCAATTCTAATGAAAGAAGAGGATAAAGATAAGCTGATTCTTTTATATTCCGAGAGTTGATTACATTTAGTTAAAGAAATGAATATGTATCGTAACATAACTATTAATACTGCTACACCTCTACTAGATAAAATAAAACATAGAATAATAGAAGATGGTTTTAAAGGATTTTACAAGATATATTTATGTATCTGCTTAATGGGAATGTTTACGCCACCAAGACATCCTATATTAGAAGGTCTGAATAAATGCATTCAGAGATTTATAGATGTTGGCCTTATGCACAAATGGATTAAAGATATAATGCATACTTATCCAATAATAGAAGAAAATGAACCCTTACCGTTAACACTCAATCATTTTATGTTAATATTTTATATTTATTTTTGTGGATTGATTTTGTCAACTTTAGTTTTTATTTGGGAATATTTTAAAGACAAAAAACTAATAATTTGTTATTAATATATTTGTAATTTTAAATCCGCACCATTTATTATAATCAATTTGTATCAATCATAATAAAAAATAAAAAGTTTAATTTGATTTAAAATTATTATGATTGTAGCTCACGTATTTCGGGTTTAAAATATCTTTTTGTTATTTATTCCAAATTAAGCAAAGCTAAATTTAGTTATTGAGAATTTGTCATTTTATATATATGTAAAATTATTTTTTCAAACCAAATTTTCAAATTTACTGAGTAAAACTAGTTAATTTTTTTAAAATTAAAATTTGAATACAAATTAAATTAAAATTATAAATTGGTACTTATTGTTGTATCTCTAAAGTTAACCATTAAATTATTTTTTAGTTTTAAAATTATTATGTACTATACCTTTACGAAATATAGCATTAATTTTGATAAGGTCAAATTTTCTGCAAAAATGTTCAAATTTAAATATCATATTTAAGAAAGTAATTATTGAAATATTATTATCTACTATAGTGGTACTACCAATAGTAATAATTTGCAAATTTTCAAACTTTTTTAAAGCAAAAAATAATTATTGGTACTGATTAGTGTGTTTCTTAAAGTAATTATTGGAATATTTTCTAATAATATTAAAATCTTTTTTGGTCAAGATTTTCTTTTGCTTTTGGTTGTCCTTTGTTGTTCCTGATCAGTATGTCTCCATTTTTTTAGAATCTTTTTTTGCTTTTTTAATTCTGGTTATTGATACTATTTTTGTTTGGCATCCTAGTCATGTGACCATTCCAAACCAGTTGCTTTCTGTGTAGATCTTTTGTACTTTTAGTCTCAATTGTATTTCTTTATTTATTATTTGGTCCAATTTAGTAACTTTTTAGTTTTCCTAAAAAACTTTAATTTTGCAGCTTGCAATTTGCTTTTTGTTTTTTGAATCAGCGTTTAAGTTTTAT
Organism: Tachinus rufipes; assembly: GCA_963932245.1. Taxonomy (NCBI): domain Eukaryota; kingdom Metazoa; phylum Arthropoda; class Insecta; order Coleoptera; family Staphylinidae; genus Tachinus; species Tachinus rufipes. Next base: position 40,616,229 of record OZ010745.1, on the reverse strand, counting down.
TACTATACGCTAGTACAAGTTTGTATACCGTCTTATATAAAACCATTTTTGATATTATTTTAATTGCGTGATAACGTGTGTTTGCTAATTGTTCTATTCTTCTTCAATTTATTGTTATGTTTTACGTTAATATAACAATTAGTTTTGTCTTCTCTATGCCTATTTTCATATTGTGCTTGTTTAGAGCTTTGTTTCAAATACTGATGTACTTGCATATTTTTTTCCGTTTTTGCTAATATTGCCAAATTGTCGCAAAAGTTTATTCCAATTTCAATTTTTTTTGTATCCTAATTATACTTTTATTACTTTGTTGTTAATTTGGTTTTAGTATGCAATCGAGGTTTTTTAGTTTTTTTACATTTTTCAATTATTTGTAACTCCTCAGGATTGCATATTTAGGAAAAAATTACAAGAAACTTTTTTCTTCAAAATTGTCCAAACAATAAGTTTTCATAACCAGTTTTTTTTTTTTATTTTTAAAAATTTTACAAAACTTTAAATGAGTTTTTCTTTAAAAAAATTATGAATATTATTATTTTTTTTAATATAGTCAAAAACGTGCTTTTATATGTAAATTTTTATCTATATTAAAAAAAAAAATACTTTACTTAATTGCCCCAATTCTTTTAGAAATTATTATATTTTTAATTTTTATAAGCTTTTATAAGATCAATAATTTACCTTCGTAGACACTCCAAGGCCTTTCAAAGCATTAATAGCTGAATGGCGACCGTAGCGCAATACTTTAGTGTTGATTTTTTAGATTTAATTAGACAAAAACTCACTACACCAAGCAACCTAAAGCTTTAACTTTGAAACATTTTGTTTTGATATTTTCAATTTATTTGAGTGGACATATTATTGCTATATTGGTAATATTATGGGAACATTATCAAAAAAAATAAAATGAAAAAAATTGTTTTTAGTATTACAATTATATTTAGTGAAATTTGTTTGAATTAATTTTACTATTAATGTTATGCAATTTTTAATGTTTGATTTGTAGAGTGACACATTATATAATTAACAAACGACACAAAAGGATAGCATGAATAGTGAAGCGTTGCAGTAGAAGCGTTCAACACTATTAGCTGCGAGGAAGAGTAGTGACACAATTGATTTGTACTAATATATATTATTAAATTATTCAACGTTTTATTATTACAATGTTGCTACACATTTCAGCAATCAATAAATATTTTTAATTTATGTTTTATTTTTTTTACCTCCTACTATAAATAAAATTGAAACCAATACTTCTTATTTTTTTTTAATTTGAATGAATGCTAATGGCGCATACATTCAACATTAAATCAGAAGAAACGCTTTTACAAAAATATTGAAACCTGAATGTATATAACAAAATACTAGTTGGTAAAATTGGCATTAAAGCAGCAAAAACAAGTCACAAATATGCTAACTTTATAAAATCAGCTTTTGTAGGAAGCTATCTAAGAATCGTCAAATACACCTACAACAAGATTACTTGATGAAATAAGCAATTTGACTAAACTCTAAGAAACTATTGCAATACCAAAAAAAAATGTTGGTCGGGCCTCATAAAGAACCAGCAAATAACGATGCTATATAAAAGTAAAACTGTTCAAAAATATTCTCTATTCCAAATAGCTCTAAAAAAAAAGATTAAATTGCAAATATTAGATCCCTTCACATAAAAGAAGGAAGTCACTGATATAGTTAAAGAAACTCTGCAAAAACTACTGCAGACATACTTCATTAACAAAAGAAAATGAGCAATGATATATAGTAAATAAAAATTTTGTAGAATCAGTAGAAACCATTCAAGCTGACGGAATCTATCTTATCGTGTTACAATAGAAGCTGGCTGCTTTTAAGAAAGCTTTTATGTAAAATCTTCAGATCTAACTTCAAGACAATCCTCATATACCTTGACTAAATTTTATAGACTAATCAATCAGACATTTTTTATGCTAAAACTAAGCATTCAAAACTTTGCCTTTGCACCAATATCAATTTAGAAAATCCTAGAAAAGTATGATAAAAACTATAATAAATTAAATAGTTGATACTATAGTATGCAATTTAAAGTTATGTGCATAAAATCAAGATTTTTGAATTTTTTTATATTTTTTAATCAATTGTAACTTCTCAGAATTGTATTGTAAAAAAAAAAATTTTAAAAAAATTTTCTTTAAAATTGTCCAAATTTTTTTTTTTTAATTTGAAATTTTTTTACAACAAAAACAGTTTTTCTTAAGAAAAGGATGGAAAGTATTTTTATTTTTTTTCAAATATAAGCAAAAAATACCCTAAAAATTTCAGGAAATGCCGGAACGTAGCACATATCTTACAATGTATTCACAGAAGTACTTAAAAATAACAACATTTTAAATTTACATTTTATGATTGTTTGTAAATTTTAATAATTTTGCAAAACTTTAAATAACAATTTTTTTTTTAAATATAGTCAAAAACAAATAAATTTTTACCCATATTTGAAAAAAAAAACTAACCTGATTGACTCAAGTTACAGAAATTTTATGTTTTATGAGCTTCTATCAATAATTCTCCTCCAAAAAAATCACAATTTTGTAGGCACTTCAAGGTTTTTCAAAGCATTAATAGCTGAATGGCGACCTTAGCGCAATAGTCTTGTGCAAGAATTGTAAATTTGTTTAGATTAGGTTAGACAAAAAACCCACTAGACCAAGCAACAAAACTTTAAATAATGTTTGATTCGAGCCACTAAAGTTGATTCACAAAGCTTCCCGACCTTAAATCTTTCAAAAATCCTTTAAAAATTTAGTGATTTAAGGAATCTAAAACACTTACAAAATTTCTCTAAAAGTTTAAACCATAACTCAGGCTATTATCTCATTTCTGCATGACTTAACGTCAGACGTGTTACCCCAAATCCATCAAAAATTTTCTAGAAATTTAGATTAGGTTCAACTAGTATTGTAGATAGCTGTTACCTTTCAATGTCATCCGTGTTATCCCAAACCCTTTAAATATTTTCTAGAAGTAAGTAGGGTAAGTCCCTGTGACCTTCCAATATCATATGTGTTGTTCCAAAGCCTTTCAAAACTTTCTGAAAGCTTGGATTAAGTGAGAGCTTTTATCTCAAAACTTTATAACCTCCCTATCTAAAATGCTCTAAAGTTTAGGTTAGATTATATTATAGTTAAAGCCATTATTTTAGATCCAATGTGACCTAAATCCTTCCAAAAAAACTTTAAAAGTTTAGGTTCGATCTGATTTTGAAATCTCCAAACATCATTAGTGCTACCCTACATCCTCTAAATGTTTAAGTTTATTTAAACCATAGTCAAAACCGATGTTTAGGATTTTGTGATCTAAAATACTCTAAACATGTAAGTTAGATTAGAATCCTCTTGATTCCAATTTCTTCATAAGTCTTCTACAAATTTAGGTTAGGTAAAAACATGGATTATTTTTAAACACGGTATCAAATCGCCCGCTCAATACTTATAAACTGTGTTCTCGCCCACCCGCCCAATTGTTAGATAACAAAAAAATTATTCATGTACCTATCTTTGACGTATTAGTGACAATTGTCATTCAATCTGTCATATTAAAAACAAAAGAAGCACAACAAGTGTAAGATAAAGCAAATTTCTTGATAACAAACACTTGGGCGGGTGGAAGGGAACACTGTATCAAACCACCGGCCCAATAGTTTTAAACTGTGTTCCCGCCCACCCGCCCAAGTGTTAGTTATTAAAAAAAATTGTTATTGCGCCCACCTCTGATGTCTTAGTGACAACTGTCATTCAATTTGTCACATTAAAAACAGAAGAAAAACCACAAGTGTGAGAAATAGCAAATTTTTTGACAACAAACACTTGAGCGGATGAGCGGAAACACTTTATCAAACCACCGGCCCAATACTTTTAAATTGTGTTCCCGCTCACCCGCCAAAGTGTTTGTTATCAAAAAAAAATTTATTCTAGCCAGCTCTAACGTATTAGTGACAACTGTCATTCAATCTGTCACATTAAAAACAAAAGAAACGCAACAAGTGTAAGAATAAGCAAATTTCTTGATAACAAACAGTTAGGTGGGTGGGCGGGAACACTAAATCAAACCACCGGCCCAATACTTTTAAGCTGTGTTCCCGCCCACCCGCCCAAATGTTTGTTATTAAAAAAATTGTTATTCTAGCCAGCTCTGACGTATTAGTGACAAATGTCATTCAATCTGTTACATTAAAAACAAGAGAAACGCAACAAGTGTAAGAATAAGCAAATTTCTTGATAACAAACGGTTGGGTGGGTGGGCGGGAACACTAAATCAAACCACCGGCCCAATACTTTTAAACTGTGTTCCCGCCCACCCGCCCAAATGTTTGTTATCAAAAAAATTGTTATTCTACCCAGCTCTGACGTATTAGTGACAACTGTCATTCAATCTGTCACATTAAAAACAAAAGAAACGCAACAAGTGTAAGAATAAGCAAATTTCTTGATAACAAACAGTTGGGTGGGTGGGCGGGAACACTAAATCAAACCACCGGCCCAATACTTTTAAACTGTGTTCCCGCCCACCCGCCCAAATGTTTGTTATCAAAAAAATTGTTATTCTACCCAGCTCTGACGTATTAGTGACAAATGTCATTCAATCTGTCACATTAAAAACAAAAGAAACGCAACAAGTGTAAGAATAAGCAAATTTCTTGATAACAAACAGTTGGGTGGGTGGGCGGGAACACTAAATCAAACCACCGGCCCAATACTTTTAAACTGTGTTCCCGCCCACCCGCCCAAATGTTTGTTATCAAAAAAATTGTTATTTTACCCAGCTCTGACGTATTAGTGACAAATGTTATTCAATCTGTCACATTAAAAACAAGAGAAACGCAACAAGTGTAAGAATAAGCAAATTTCTTGATAACAAACACTTGAGCGGGTGAGCGGGAACACTGTTTCAAACCACCGGCCCAATACTTTTAAACTGTGTTCCAGCCCACCCGCCCAAGTGTTAGTTATTGAAAAAGTTGTTATTGTGCCCACCTCTGACGTATTAATAAAAACTGTCATTCAATCTGTCACATTATAAACAAAAGAATCGCAACAAGTGTAAAAATAAGCAAGTTTTTTGATAACAAACAGTTGGGTGGTTGGGCAGGAACACTAAATCAAACCACCGGCCCAATACTTTTAAACTGTGTTCCCGCCCACCTGCCCAAGTGTTTGTTTTCAAAAAAATTGTTATTCTACCCAGCTCTGACGTATTAGTGACAACTGTCATTCAATCTGTCAGATTAAAAACAAAAGAAACGCTAGAAGTGTAAGAATAAGCAAGTTTCTTGATAACAAACATTTGGGCGGGTGGACGGGAACACTATATCAAACCACCGGCCCAAGACTTTTAAACTGTGTTTCCGCCTCCCGCCCAAGTGTTAGTTATTAAAAAAAAAATTATTGTGCTCACCTCTGACGTATTAATAAAAACTGTCATTCAATTTGTCACATTAAAAACAAAAGAATCGCAACAAGTGTAAGAATAAGCAAATTTCTTGATAACAAACAGTTGGGTGGGTGGGCGGGAACACTAAATCAAACCACCGGCTCAATACTTTTAAACTGTGTTCCCGCCCACCCACCCAAGTGTTAGTTATCAACAAAATTGTTATTGTGCCCACCTGTGACGTATTAATAAAAACTGTTATTCAATCTATCACATTAAAAACAAAAAAAACGCAACAAGTGTAAGAATAAGCAAATTTCTTGACAACAAACACTTGAGCGGATAGGTAGAAATCTTCTTTTTTTGAAGAAATACTGTCACTTATAGTTTTCAAAATTATTCAAAATACAAAGAAAAAAAAATTGTCTGTGGAAATTTATTCTTTGGACTATTTTGAAGAAAAAAAAATGTAATATTTTTTTCTTAAAAATACAATTAACTGTCAAGAATGCCAACTGCTATAAAATTTATAGCAAAAATTGTAGAAGATTTTCCAGAAATACAAAAGAATAATTGGGGTACAGATGATACAAACTATTAAAAACTATCAAAATTGAAAAAGGGCAAAATAATAAACAAGTGGCCTAGAAAATATACAAAAACTGCCAGATGAAGAAAGCTAAAGCAACGATATAGAGTAAAAATAGACAACATACTCTTAACAAGAATAACTAAAAGAAACCCACAAATAACACTGGCAATGTAAGGAGGCAACTAAAACCAGGAATAAAGCAAAGAAAAATTTAAAAACAATGAAAACTTTCAAAAATTATAGAAATAGCCAAAACAAATGAAATATGGTGGGATGTTTCACGCTAAACAAATTAATAAACTTGACTTCACATGCAGAAAAACAGAGTAACAAAATAATAATATACTTAGATAAACTTCACGGGATATGCAAAACTGATTTTACAGAATTACTGATCAGTTTTGCGAAAGTAGACGAAGAAAAGATAATGGTTCTGGACAAATATGTAAACAAACTTATTTTTATATTTTTTTAGAATCCATTATTTAATAGCAATTAACTTTATCAAATCCAGCCATCAAATATTGTTTTCAAAAACTAAAATGATGTCAAACAAATTCTACAATTAATTTTTGCTTCTACTAATTTATCAATACAATATTTTAATTAAATTCAATGTAAACATTTGTAAACGTTTGTTTGCTTATCCTCAATCTAGCATACAATTTGTAAATTGTTTAATAACAATTCCACATTAATTCAGTTTAAAGAATAAATTATTCCAATAATGACGTTTAAAATTATTATATTTCTATATTTTATATTCAAGCAAGGTTGGTCTAATATTCTATCACCTATTGAGGTAATTAATATCAATATTAATGTAACAAAATTATTATTAAATTTATTTTTTAGGTTCCTGTGGAGAAAAAGTTGATTGAATGCGTTTCAAAAATTATTGATCTCTACCCGGATCATAATATCAATTTTTATTACAATAATGAAGGTGAAGTTGATGGTTTTATTAATTATAAACATTCGTATAAAATTAAAAAATTGAAAAACTATGTCGATAATATAGAACATTATCTACCTACATCAAGTATTCCACTATTTGATTTAGTAGTAATCGACAACAATACTAATAATTTATTCATTGATCACAATTACGATTCAAAGTATTTAATTGTGTATACAGGAAATGATTTAAATTTTGCGGCTAATCTATATATATATATAATGATTATCTTTCAAAAACATTATTTGTGGATAGAATAAATGATATTTACAAAATAAAAAGCTATTTTCATCAACAAGAATAAAATTATGAAAAAATATTGTTGGGAAGTTGTGAAGATATTGATTTGTCTATAGTTAAAAAATTGTTTGAATATATTGAAGATTTGAATGGACAGAAATTTAGTTATACCTCAAATTCAATGACCAGTAATTTAATGCCGTTTGAGTATGGACTTGATTTAACTATATTGGAAGAATCAGCTCGAATATTAAATGCAACAATTACTATGAATAAAATGTATCAAACTGTAGTTAATATAAGGGGTTATAGATATATAAACAATTTTAAATCAACATATCCTTATTATATAACAGACTTCTCAGTTTCTGCGCCTTTTCCCAATCGCGTTCCAAATTGGATGGGATTTATTTATGTATTCAATAAACAATTATGGATTTTAAACTTTCTAACATTTATGACATTTCTGCTTACTTATACATTACTTGCAAAAATTGAAAATAGTAATTACGTTAATTTGGGATCTATTCGTTTACAATTATTTGGTGCTTTTTTTGCTCAAGGCGTTGCATTACCAAAACCTAAAATAATTAAATATTTACTAATACTGTGGATATTTTTCTCATTTATTATATTGAATTCATATAATGGATTATTTTTCAAATATTTGGTGCAACCTTTATATGAAAAGCAAATAAAAAGCGTTGAAGAATTAATTAAAGCTAATTATACTTTTGAATATTTTAATCCTGGATTAATATTGAAAAACGAGGATGAAAGTAAGTCCATTATTATATATTATGAGGATCAAGTAGATCTGGCTAAACAAATGATTATATATCGTAACATTACTATGAGTACTGTTACACCTCTACTAGATAAAATATAAGATAGAATAAAAAGAGACGGTTTTAAAGGGTTTTACAAGATATATTTAAGTATCTGCTTAATGGGAATGTATACGCCTTATAGACATCCTATATTAGAAGGTCTGAATAAATGCATCCAGAGATTTATAGATGTTGGCCTTATGCACAAATGGATTAAAGATATAATGCATACTTATCCAATAATAGAAGAAAATGAACCTACACCGTTAACACTCAATCACTTTATTTTAATATTTTATATTTATTTTTGTGGATTGATTTTGTCAACTTTAGTTTTTATTTGGGAATGTTATAAAGGCAAAAAACTAAATCATTTTTATTAATATATTTGTAATTTTAAATCCGCACTATTTATTATAATCAATTTGTATCAATCATAATAAAAAATTAAAGGTTTAATTTGATTTAAAATTATTATAATTGTAGCTGGAAATTGAATCCAAAATTTTGGTTTAAAGTAGATGAATTCAGTTTTCAAGAAATGATGCTATCAAACTCGTGTATTTTGGCTTTAAAATATCTTTTTGTTATTTATTCCAAATTAAGCAAAACTAAATTTAAGTATTGAGAATTTGTCATTTTATATATAAAATTATTTTTTCAAACCAAATTTTCAAATTTACTGAGTAGAACTAGTTAAATTTTTTAAATTTAAAATTTGGATACAAATTAAATTAAAATTATAAATTGGTACTAATTTTTGTATCTCTAAAGTTAGTCATTAAATTATTTTTTAGTTTTGAAATTATTATGTACTATACGAAAAATAGCATTAATTTTAAAGTCTAATTTTCTGCAAAAATGTTCAAAATTAAATATCATATTTAAGAAAGTAATTATTGAAATATTATTATCTACTATAGTGGTGCTACCAATAGTAATAATTTGCAAATTTTCAAACTTTTATAAAACAAAATTTAATAATTGGTACTGATTAGTGTGATTCTGAAAGTAGTTATTGGAATATTTTTGAATATTATTAAAATCTTTTTTGGTCAAGATTTTCTTTTGCTTTCGGTTGTCCTTTGTTGTTCTTTGTTTTTATGTCTTTCCATTTTTTTAGAATCTTTTTTGGTTTTTTTGATTCTGGTTTTCCATACTATTTTTGTTTGGCATCCCAGTCATGTGACCATTCCAAACCAGTTGCATTCTGTGTAGATCCTTCGTACTTTTAGTTTCAATTGTTTTTTTTTATTTATTATTTGGTCTAATTTGGTGACTCCTTTAATTTTCCTAAAAAAATTTTTGCTTTTTGTTCTTAAAATCAACGTTCAAGTTTCATTACTATATTAGTGCAAGTTTGTATACCGTCTTATATAAAACCAATTTTGTTTCTTTATAGAGGAGAGGGGGTATGAGTATGTCAGAGTAGTTGTGTGTTCGATCGCTCCCATTAAAAGTGCATATTCTAATACTAATCAATGAATAAAAGTAACATTTACAATTGTGCTTAATAAAATAGTGTCTACCAATTAAATCTATAATCTAAAATGAGTCGAAAGTTACGTGATAGAGAGCCTAACACAGAAGATGCTCCCATAAACAATACGGTCAAAATGGCGATGCAAGAATTTTTAAGTGATGGTGAATTTATTAACAAATTGTGTAACAAAGTTGTTAATGTGATTAATACAAGAATTAATGAATTGAAGACTAAACATGAACAAGAAATTAATTCACTTAAGTCCCATAACAATAAGTTAGAGCGCCATATTGATGAACTTGAACAATACACGCGTAGAAAAAACTTAAGATTATTTGCCTTATGAGACATAAGATGAAAACTAATGGATACTGTTTTAAATCTATTTAAAACACAACTAAAAATAAATGTTGATATTAAATATTTTGAAAAAATATATCGAATTGGCACTGTGAAAAATTCAGTTAATATTGAAACAAGTAATGGTATCTTTCAGGAATGAGGAACAACGACATCTATTATATAACAACAAACAAATGTTAAAAGGCACCAAATGGTTTATTGCTGAAGATTTAACTAAGTATAGAGCTGAGCTATATAAAAATATATGTGATCAACTTGGCAGACAGAAGGTTTGGACGACTGGTGGAAAAATCTGCACAAGCATTAATAATAAATTAATTAAAATATCATCGCAAGAAGAATTTGAAAAATTAAAATCAAAGTAGGAATTTTAATAATTATCTGCTATAAATAATGCGTATTAAAGGATTCCTATTCTTTTTATACTTAATATAATAGTTTTTTACTATTGGTATGTTTCATTTATTTTATTTATTTGATGTATTGAATGTTTTTTTTTTTAATTTATTATTGTAATTTTTTTTTACGCACACGCACTTTTGTATGCTTAAGATATTTCAGCTAATTTGATTGTTAACATATACTTGCAAGAATATAATTATATATCATTTGAAAATATTTTTTTTACATATTTTTGTTTTGTTTTTGTATTTATTTATTCAATTTTTTTTTTATTGCTTTTTATTACTTATTTATTAGTTATTTACTGAAGAATTATTCAATTATTACATTTTAAAATGATTTAAAAATTAATGCTAAAGAAATAAGATTTGCACATTTGAATGTCCGTTCATTACCTTCACATTTTGTTTACATCAAAGAACTATTACCATCTACACAGTATGAAATATTTGCAATTAGTGAAACCTGGTTAACAGGTAATATAGATTCAACTACGTTTAATATTACTGGTTACACTATAATACGCGAAGACCGCTTTGGTAGAGGTGGAGGTACTTGTTTCTATATATGTAATAAATTAAAATTTCAAAAAATTGAAACCTTAATCACTATTGAACAATGCTGGATCACTATAGTAATTGAAAAGAAAAATTATGCTTTTTGGGGTGTGTTATAAACCTCAGTCAACTACTTACAAATATTTCATAGACGAACTTGAAAATACTTTATCAATTATTGTACCATCATATGAAATGGTTGTTCTTTTGGGTGATTTTAATATCGATATGCTGAAGTTAGATGCATGTAGTACACTACAGTTATTACATATGGTTGATGGATTTAACATGGAGCAGTTTATAGATCAACCAACTAGGATAACAGATAAATCTTCCACATTAATTGATTTAATTTTTACTAATAATACAAACATAGTTGTTGGGGCAAATAATAGCCATGGTTTTAACTTTTAGAAAAATGTTGTAAGGGTTTTAGATGACTTAAATAACGTTGGAAAATCACAGAAACCAAAAACAAAGACTTTGGAAAAAATTATGGTCGGGAAGCTTTGTGAATCAACCTTAGTGGTTTGAGCTAGAATCGAACATTATTTAAAGTTTTGTGGCTTGGCAAGTTTTTGTCTAACCTAATCTAAAAAATCAACACTAGACTATTGCTATTAATGCTTTGAAAGACCTTGTAATGCCTACAAAAGTATTAGATTTTTTAAAAGAGAATTATTGAAAGAAGCTCATAAAAATTAAAACTTCTGTAATTTTTAGAGAATTTGGGGTCAATCACTTGACGTCTGGAAGCTTTGTAAATCAATTCTATTGGTCCGCACTAAAAACCAAATAAATATAAAGTCTTGTGGCATGGTCTAACCTAATCTATAAAACCTGTTTCGGCTATTACTAACACCTAATTTAGCAGTCTATTTAAGAATCTAGCTCAACATAGGCATTGAAATACCATGGAGTACTTGTAAAAATGTAACATTTTTTTTTGTAGGAGTTCGTACAAATTAGTTCGGGAAATACCGAAGAGTAATTAAAAAGACGCAACAAAATAGTGTTTAGCAAATCATAAAGCATTTTTGAATTGAGTTAACTTAACTTGTTACGGACTTTGCAAAGCCACATAAGGTACAATTGTAAGCAATTAATGACATTTATTTTTTTGTGGGAGAACTCTGAGTGACTGGGATAACCAAAGTAATTATAATAACTAGCTTTGTAAAACGTGATTCTACCTGAACGGGTGGTTATCTCTGTACCCTTGAAGTTGAAATTGAAATAGTTAAGATCAATATTGTTTCTCTAACAAATTATTCAACAAGTTTATACAAACTGTTTAAAACAGTTTCAAAACTGCTTCAAAAAGTTCTTGAAACCTGCAATTTAATCTCAACTAAAGCAAAATGCTTATATAGTTGCAATCAAAATTCAAACATTCATGACCATACAATTTTTTTAAAGATTTTTTATTCAAATTGTATAAAACATTAAATAATTTGATCAAAATTTAATAATAGTTGTCTAGACAAGAAAATTAATAAGCCTATTTTTTAAATATTAAATTAGTTCAATTAAAAAAAAATTTTTTATTGTTTCAAACGTTAATAAAAATTTTAGATATTATATGAAATAAAGCAAAATTACTATATAGCTCAAGCTGAAAAAGTTATGGATAATCAACAAAAATCTTAATTTTTTTTTTAAAATTATTATTAATAATTTCTAAATTTGATCTCAAGGATATAATTGTAGACAAAACTATAACAATCATAACCACTAATGGTTTTCTTACAAAATTAATAATTTTTTTAAGAAATTTGTTCCAAATAGCATTAAATAAAATTGTGACGTAAATTGAACCGTTGTAGTTAAGTTGGAAAAACTCAACTATTTAAAATTGTTCTAAAAAAAGCATAAAATTGATCTAAATTAAAGGAAAATGTCTATTTAGTTGCAGATTAAATTAAAAACATTATAACCAGTGAGGTTTTTATATATTTACATTATTGTACAACAAAAATCATATAAAATTTTATAGAATTTGAAAAAAAAAATTAGTTTTAGTAAGGCAAATTGCAGTTGGTGTTAATTTTTTGAATTTGTTATAAAGTTTTCATGTTATGTAATTATTATTCATCAATTTTCTAATGAATCCATTTAGTCTTGAATTTTGTTTGGTTTCTCAAACAGTTATTTTTGTTGTTTCTATATTATTGTTTAAGTTTCTAATGATTCTAATCAGTTTTAATTAGTTTGGTTTCAAAATTGCAGCTAAATTTTTTATTACTCATCACTTACTAATAAATTTTGTTAGTTTTAATTAACATTAAAAAAGTTTGCTTTTAAAATTATTAGGTAATTTGCGATTGGTGCTAACTTTTTTAACAATTTTTTGTTATTTTTTTATAATTTATCTACTAATTAAAGATTGTATTCAGTTTTAATATATTTTGAATAATGTATGTATAGATGTAAGATACAAATTTAAGATAGAGTTTGTTAGCCAATTTAATTCAAATTGAAAGTTTAAGTATAATAACTAATTAAAGTAACTTACCATATTAAAAGATTTAATTATTCTCCATAAATTTATATTTATTTAATAGAACTAAAATTGGAAATTAATAAAATTATGTTTTTTTAAGTGATATCTAAAATTATATCAGCAACTTTAGTTTCACACTTTTTGCTATCACCAGAATCAATCTCATTAAGTGATCCAATTTTACTAATCTCACAATCGTCATTCTAAGCAAAGCTTTTACTTAATAAAATTATTTTAACAATAAAAACCTTTATAAATAATTTGACAAAGCTTTATTTAATATTGATTTTTATTTCCGTAGTTGTTTGCATGTACTATTTCTAATGGATTTATACAACAATCAGATTTATTTAGTTCTTCAATAAGCATGAAGTTACAAATATTTATAATTTGGTTGCAATTATATAAACTTTGCTCAAAAATTAACGCAATTAAAGAAGAGGTAAGGATTGGATAAAATTGATTGTAACTATAGTTTTATTTATTTTATAGCAAACTTTAAGTAAATGCGTTTTGGAAATTTTGAATTATTTCACGGAATTGAATGTTTATTTTTATTATCAATATGAAGGCAATGAAGTACTCGTTAATAATTTATTAAAGTACACAAATAAACCATACATATTTCAACATTTACAGAACTTTATCAATATTACTTGTTTGCTTATCTTCAATCTAGCATACAATTTATTAATTGTTAAATAATAATTCCACTTTAATTCAGTTTAAAGGATAAATAATTCCAATAATGACTTTCAAAATTATTATATTTCTATGTTTTATATTCCAGCAAGGTTGGTCTAATATTCTATTACCTAATGAGGTAATCAATATCATACTAATTTAACAAAATTATTATTAAATTTATTTTTTAGGTTCCTGTTGAGAAAAAGATGACTGAATGCGTTTCAAAAATTATTGATCTCTACCCGGACCATAATATCAATTTTTATTATAATTATGAAGGTGAAGTTAATGGTTTTATTAATTATAAACAATCATATAAAATTAAAAAATTAAAAAACTATGTAGATAATAAAGAACATTATCTACCTACATCAAGTATTCCACTATTTGATTTAGTTGTAATAGACAACAATACTAATTTATTTATTGATCACAATTACGATTCAAAGTATTTAATTGTGTATACAGGAAATGATTTAATTTTTGCGGCTAATATATATAAATATAATATTTATCTTTCAAAAATATTATTTGTGGATAGATTAAATGATATTTACAAAATAAAAAGCTATATTCATCAACAAGAAATAAATTATGAAAAAATATTATTGGGAAGTTGTGAAGATATTGATTTGTCTATAGTTAAAAAATTGTTTGAATATATTGAAGATTTGAATGGACAGAAATTTAGTTATACCTCAAATTCAATGACCAGTAATTTAATGCCGTTTGAGTATGGACTTGATTTAACTATATTGAAAGAATCAGCTCGAATATTAAATGCAACAATTACTATGAATAAAATGTATCAAACTGTAGTTAATATAGGGGGTTATAGATATATGAACAATTTTAAATCAACATATTCTTATTATATAACAGAGTTCTCAGTTGCTGCGCCTTTTCCCAATCGCGTTCCAAATTGGATGGGATTTATTTATGTATTCAATAAACAATTATGGATTTTAAACTTTCTAACATTTATGATATTTCTGCTTACTTATACAATACTTGCAAAAATTGAAAATAGTAATTACGTTAATTTGGGATCTATTAGTTTACAAATATTTGGTGCTTTTTTTGCTCAAAGCGTTGCATTACCAAAACATAAAATAATTAAATATTTACTATTATTGTGGATTTTTTTCTCATTTATTATATTGAATTCATATAATGGATTATTTTTCACATATTTGGTGCAACCATTATATGAAAAGCAAATAAAAAGCGTTGAAGAATTAATTAAAGCTAATTATACTTTTGAATATTTTAATCCTGGATTAATATTGAAAACCGAGGATGAAAATAAGACCATTATTGTATATTATGAGGATCAAGTAGATTTGGCTAAACAAATGATTAAATATCGTAACATTACTATAAGTACTGTTACACCTCTACTGGATAAAATAGAAGATAGAATAAAAAGAGACGGTTTTAAAGGGTTTTACAAGATATATTTAAGTATCTGCTTAATGGGAATGTTTACGCCTTATAGACACCCTATATTAGAAGGTCTGAATAAATGCATCCAGAGATTTATAGATGTTGGCCTTATGCACAAATGGATTAAAGATATAATGCATACTTATCCAATAATAGAAGAAAATGAACTTACACCGTTAACACTTAATCATTTAATGTTAATTTTTTATATTTATTTTTGTGGATTGATTTTGTCAACTTTAGTTTTTATCTTGGAATGTTTTAAAAACAGAAAACTTTAAAGAAGTTTACATTTAAATTTTAAATCCGCACAACTGTTTATTATAATCCATTTGTATAAAATATATTAAAAAAAATTTCACTCTAAACTTGAATTAAATTTGTATGAAAATAACAATGAAACACATATTCATCATACTCGCACTTACCAATTTAAATTAAACTTTGTAATTATCAAATAAAAAAA
This sequence comes from Tachinus rufipes, assembly GCA_963932245.1. Lineage (NCBI taxonomy): Eukaryota > Metazoa > Arthropoda > Insecta > Coleoptera > Staphylinidae > Tachinus > Tachinus rufipes. Next base: position 40,600,290 of record OZ010745.1, on the reverse strand, counting down.
TAATATTAAAAATAATTGATTTTATTTTTGTCAAGAAATATTAAATTTGGAAGATTATTCCATGTATCGATAGTCAAAAGTTTTCGTCATACATCTCTGAACTGTTAGTGAATATTTGGAACTTCTTAAAATAATATAAAGCAAGTTTAGTATTCTAATTATTCTGTGCGTCTTTTCACAATGAGAAAAGTAGATTCGAAATTTGAAATAAGGATCCAATTATCTCTTTCTTAAATATGTGCAAAAATTAATAAAGTGTTGAAAGAAATAATCTCTAAATTAGCAAAGGATATCAAGAAATTAAGTGAAGATAATGAAAAGGTAATAATATTACATATTAGTAACAGTAAGAAATACAGGTTCAAATTTGAAAATTGAATTAAATATAAATAATTCTGTTTAAATTATTTTGATATTGCAAATACTGACAAAAAGGCAAAAAAATGTCTTAAATAAATTGAATACAATATCTAAAAAATAAATTTTTAAAGAAAATTATAATATTTTAAAATTAACCAAACTGTTTTAATTAGTAGTATCACATTAGTACCGTTTTTTGTTAAAATCACAATATGATTCAATAAATACTTTCAAAGTTATTGCAATAGTACCACCAAATGATAATTAAGCTAATTAATTTTCAATAACAATTTCTGTAGCAAAATTAGCCCAATTGTTACAATTAGTAGTACTACATTACTACAAAAAATATTTAAATTTATAAAATTTTCAATAAGTACTTTAAAAGTTATGGTAAAGTACCACCAATTTGTAATTAAATTAGTCACATTTAATAACATATAAATCTATAGCAAAATCAAGCTTATCAAAGTTAACCAAATGATTGCAGTTAGTAGTAACATATTAGTACTAAAATTTGTTAAAATATAAAACTTTTTAATGATTACTTTAAAAGTTACCAATAATATAAATTAGTTAAATATAATAATAATATCTGTAGCAAAATTTAGCGTATCAAATTTAACTAAACTATTATAATTGGTAGTACCACATCAGTACTAAAAACTGTTAAAATTTAAAAGTTATGACAATAATACCACCAAATAGTTATTAAATTAGTTGAATCTAATAATAATTCCTGTAGCAAAATTGAGCCTATCAAAACTAATAAATTTATTCCAGTTAATAGTACTACATTTGAAATGTTTTAATGCCTACTTTAAAAGTTATAGCATACTACCTCCCATTGGTCAGTCAATTAGTTGAATTTAATCATAATTTCTGCAGCCAAATTGACTATTACAGTTAATAGTACCATATCAGTACTCTAATTAAAAATTATGCATTAAACAGTAATTAAATTAATTAAATCAAATAATATTTTTTTGTAGCAAAACTGAGCCTATAAAATTTAAATAAATAATAGCAGTTATTAGTACTATCAGTACTATAATTTGCTAATTTAATAAAACTTTCTAATTAGTACTAATTCTTATTGCAAAAATGATTTTTATAACATTGTTTAAGCTTTCTTGTTAATACGATATCAATTTAAAACTTTTAAAAACATTTAATGTTAATACAGCAATATTTTAAAACATTTTGAGCAATTTAGAAATATTCTACACACACGTGCAAATCAAGTCATGAAAGGTATGTTACTTATCGAATTTGACTAAAACAATATTAAAATGTACATAATTAAATGATTTTATTGCAAATATAACTTGTATTCATTATTCGTAACTATTCGGATTGCATCGAATCACATCGTGTAAGAAAACATGGCCGGCACAACCCTATTCTAACTTACAATGCATTTCTGTAGATATACTTGCATTTTAATAATTGTTTAACTAAATTAAATTAAATTCGGATTTATTCACTGTATAGTGTATATAAATTTGATTAACAAGTTTTGTTAGATTTTTGCAACACGTTTAATGCTTAAAATATCTAACAAAATTTTTAAAGTGAAATAAATATTAAATTTTATCAAAAAATAGTAATTTTTTAATACTTTATTTTTAAATATTTAACGTTGTCTTTATATCTTGAGGATTGAGTCTAAAACATTTGTTATTTTTAAATTTAACAGGTTTCTTTCTTTGTAAAAAGCAACATTTTTAATATTTAGTTTATTTCATTCTTAAAAGCATACCGAGCGCTACTTTAATTTTCAGTATTGTAGTGAAAACAGCAACTTTGGCTTCATTCCTATTTCCACATAATAATTTGATAATCAATTTATTTTTGCACCAATACATTTAAAAAAGATTAATCTATATTTGTTCAGAGTCAAATATTAATTTAAAATAGCCAAAAAATGCATCTAAACACAGGAATAAATGCGTTTTTAGGAACTTTTAAATGCATTTTAATAAAATTGTTATTATAGCAACAAATTTAAAAAAAAAAATTACAGAAGTTGTCAATAAGTTGCTTAATTGATTTCCAAAATTTCAACATTTTAAATTTTTTTTTTAACTGAATAATTTTTATTTTAGAAAAATTACTATAATAGCAACAAATTAAAAAAATAAATTTGAAATTTCTCATACAGGTTGTCAATAAATTGTTTAATTATTTTCAAAAATGTCAATTTTTTTAAAAAATTCTATTTGCGTTTATTTTTATTTTTTTTTAAATTCAAATTTTTTATTTTATTAAAATTGCTATTATAGCAACAATTAAAAAAAATGAATTAACTAGTTCTAGATGCTAATGAAAAGAATTTAATTTTTTTAGACCATAAATTTAAATCACAATCCAAGTTAATTAAATTTGTTGAGCCTTGTTTTGCTAATTTAATCCTTTTATTTATATTCTAAAATAATGTTGAGTTGCTGTTATTTGTTTAGAACTAAATGCATTTAGCGGAAGTAGTCTCCCTTATTGATGCTACATTTGTTAGATTGCTTTTTCCCCAAATTTGACTTGCATTAAAGCCTATTTAAATGTATTTCTTTGGGCGTTTCTGTAAAGACTCAAAAATGCTTGCAAAAAAGCTCAAACTTCAAGAGATTATTCTAGTTCAGGCTTTAGACGTTTCTGGAACTGCTTTATAAAAAGATTATACAAACTTTAAAAATTCTTATGACTTTAGAAAACGACTTTTTAACACTTTTTCAGAGATCACAAAAATTTGTCCAACTATATTCAAAAAGAATCTTGCAATGTCGTAACTAAATTGTAAGACTTAAAAAACAAATAAACACTCAATTTGTTAACATGAAAAAATTTTATGACTTAAAAAAACTTTTGTAAGTACTTCCCAGCATAAGAAAACGATTCTTGCAACTGGTTAACTACTTCCGGGTTTTAAAAAGAATACTTAACAAATTAATTGACAAAAACTTGTACTCAATAAGCCTTTTTTAATTGCTTTAAAAAGGGAACTCAAAAAATCCACTCAAACACTCAAAAAGAAAACCATTTTTGGTGTAACATAGAGGATATAAGATATAGTTTTAACACACCCTAAACTTCTAGAGAACTTTAGATAGGGTTACAAGGTTTATAGTGGTGGTTTGATACAGAATTCCCGCCCACAGTATTTGTTATCAAGAAATTTGCTTATTATTACACTTGTTGCTTTTCTGCTGTTTTAATATGACAGATTAAATGACACTTGTACCTAATACGTCAGAGAAAGGCACAATTACAAATTTCTTTTTAACTAACACTTGGGCGGTTAGACGGAAACACAGTTTAAAAGTATTGGTCCGGTGGTTTAATACAGTATTTTCGCCCACCCGCTCAAGTGTTTGTTATAAAGAAATTTACTTATTTTTAGACTTGTTGCATTTTTGCTATTTTTAGTACTACAGATTGAATGACAATTGTCACTAATACGTCAGAGGTGGGCACAATAACAAAATTTTAGATAAGTAACACTTAGGCGGGTGAGTGGGAACACAATTTATAAATATTGGGCCGGTGATTTAATATATTGTTCCCGCCCACCCGCCTAAGTGTATGTTATCAAGAAATTTGTTATTGTGCCTACTTCTGATGTATTAGTGACAACTGTCATTCAATCTGTCACATTAAAAACAACAGAACTGCAACAAACGTGAAAATAAGCAAATTTCTTGATAACAAACACTTGGGCGGGTGGGCGGGAAAATTGTATCAAACCACCGGCCCGATATTTTTAAACTGTGTTCCCGACCACCCACCCAATTGTTAGTTATCAAGAATTGTGTTATTGTGCCCACCTCTGATGTATTAGTGACAACTCTCATTCAATCTATCACATTAAAAACAACAGAAACGCAACAAATGTAAGAACAAGAAATTTTTTGATAACAAACACTTGAGCGAGTGGTTTGATACCGTGTTTGAAAATAATCCATGTTCTCACCTAACCTAAATTTAAAGAAGACTTATGAAGAATTTGAAAACCTAACCTTCATTTATTGAGTATTTTTTATGAGAGATCACGGAATCCAAGATAATGATTTTGACCATTGTTCAACTTAACTTAAATATTTAGAGGATTTAAGGTAACATGGATGATGTTGGAAAATCACCTGATCAGATTGATCCTAACCTAAACTTTTAAAGTACCTTTTAGGAGGATTTAGATCTAAAATAATAGTATAGCAGTAATAATACAAATGATATTAGAGGATCACAAAAACTTACTTTAAACTTCTAGAAAGTTTTTGAAAGATTTGGAACAAAACGGATGACATTGGAAGGTGACATCTACAACAATAATTAAACTTAACTTAAACTAGAAAATATTTGATGAATTTGGAGTAACACGTATATTAGGTCATGGGGAACTGAAATAATAGCATTGGTTTAAACTTTTAAAGAAATTTTGTAAGAGTTTTGGATGACTTAATTGACGTTGGAAAATCATAGGAACCAAAAACAAAGACTTTGAAAAAAATTAGGGTCAGGAAGCTTTGTGAGTCAACCTTAGTGGTTTGAGCTAGAATCGAACATTATTTAAAGTTTTGTTGCTTGGCAAGTTTTTGTCTAACTTAATCTAAAAAATTAACACTAGACTATTGCGCTGCGGTCGCCATTCAGCTATTAATGCTTTGAAAGACTTTGGAGTGCCTACAAAGGTGTTAGATTTTTTGGAGGAAAATTATTGAAGGAAGCTCATAAAAATTAAAATTTCGGTGATTTTTAGAAAATTTGGGGTCAATCAAGTATTGTCTGGAAGCTTTGTGAATCAACTTTATTGGCCCGGACTAAAGACCAAATAAATATAAAGTTTTGTGGCATAGTCTAACCTAATCTAAAGAACCTGTTTTGGCTATTACTAACACTTAATCTAGTAGTATATTCTAGAATCTAACTCAACATGCGCATTGAAATATCATGGAGTACTTGCGAGGATGTTAAATTTTTTTATTGAAAAGGCAATTTTTAGATTTTGAAGGAGTTCGTAAAAATCAGTGCAAGTTCGGAAAATACCAAAAAGTAATTAAAAAGACGCAACAAAAAAGTGTTTGGCAAACCATAAAGCATTTTTGAATTGAGCTAACTCAACTTATTATGGATCTTGCAAAGCCACATAAGGATTTTGCAGTAAGATATATCTGTAAACAAATAATGACATTTATTTTTTGTGGGAAAACTCTGAGTGACTAGGATAATCAAAGTAACTGATTCCGGAAATATTCACACGTAACTGACTTTGTAAAACGTGATTCTACCTGAACGCGCGCTTATCTCTGTACTCTTGAAATTGATTGTAATAGTTAAGATTAATATTGTTTTTTTAATAATAGTTCTTAAAACCTGCGAGTTAATCTCAACTAAAGCAAAATGCTTATATAGTTGCAAACAAAGTTCAAACATTTATGACCAGTGATGTTTCATACAATTTTTTATTCAAATTGTTTAAAACAGCAAATAATTTGATCAAAATTTATTAATAGTTTTCTAGACAAGAAAATTAATAAGCCTATTTTTTAAATATTTAATTATTTCAATTTAAAAAAAAAAATTAAATTGTTTCAAACGTTAATAAAAATTTTAGATATTATATGAAATAAAGCAAAATTACTATATAGCTCAAGCTGAAAAAGTTATGGATAGTGTTGCTTTTTTGTCAAAATCAACAAAAATCTTAAGTTTTTTTTATTATTAATTATTATTAATAATTTCAAAATTTGATCTCAAGGATATAATTGTAGTCAAAACTATAAAAATCATAACCACTGCAAGTTTTCTTCTTCTTATAGTGCCATACTCGCTCCGAGTGTTCGGCGTCCCTCTCGTATGTTTGTGGTGCGCGATAATAGTTCTACACAAACATACGGGACCTACAGTTTAACGTGGAATCCGAACCACACCACTAGAGGGGTTTACTAGGCAAATACTTTGCTGGTTTGCCATTGCCTTGCAAAGGAGACGACCGCATCGAAATATATTCGACAAATTAGATATTGCCGCTGCCGGGAATCGAACCCGGGCAGCCTGCACAACAGTCCTCGAAATAGACCATTGTGCTACGGTCTCCTTGATCTCAAGGATATAATTGTTGTCAAAACTATAAAAATCATAACCACTGCAAGTTTTCTTACAAAATTAATAATTTGTTCCAATTAACATTAAATAAATTTGTGACGTAAATTGAAGCGTTGTAGTTAAAGTTGGAAAAACTCAACTATTTTAAAAATGCTTTAAGAAAGCTAAATTACACGTTTAGTAATTTGATCTAAATTTAAGCAATATGACTATTTAGTTGCAGATTAAACTAAAAATATTATGACCAGTAAGGTTTTTATATGTTTACATTATTGTAAAACAAAAATCATATAAAAAATTATAGAAATTGAAAAAAATTATTAGTTTTAGTAAGGCAAATTGCAGTTGGTGTTAATTTTTTTAATTTGTCATAAAGTTTTTTTCTTATTTAGTTATTATTCATCAATTTTCTAATGAATCTATTCAGTTTGATTTTTGTTTGGTTTCTCAAAGTTTTTTTGCTGTTTCTAAATTATTGTTTAAGTTTCAAATGATTCTAATCAGTTTTAATCAGATTGGTTTCAAAATTGCAGCTAAACTTTTTATTACTCATCACTTACTAATAAATTTTGTCAATTTTAATGAACATTAAAGAAGTTTGCTTTTAAAATTATTTGGTAATTTACGATTGGTGCTAATCTTTTTAACAGTTTTTTGTTATTTTTTTATAATTCATCTACTAATTAAGGATTGTATTCAGTTTTAATATATTTTGAATAATGTATGTATAGATGTAAGATACAAATTTAAGATAGAGTTTGTTAGCCAATTTAATTCAAATTGAAAGTTTAAGTATAATAACTAATTAAAGTAACTTATCATATTAAAAGACTTAATTATTCTCCATAAATTTATATTTATTTAATAGAACTAAAATTGGAAATTAATAAAATTATATTTTTTTAAGTGACATCTAAAATTATATCAGTGATCCAATTTTACTAATTTCACAATCGTCATTCTAAGCAAAGCTTTTACTTAATAAAAATATTTTAACAATAAAAACCTTTATTAATAATTTGACAAAGCTTTATTCAATATTTATTTTCATTTCCGTAATTGTTTGCATGTACTATTTCTAATGGATTTATACAACAATCAGATTTATTTAGTTCTTCAATATGCATGAAGTTACAAATATTTAAAATTTGGCTGCAATTATATAAAGTTTGCTCAAAAATTAACGCAATTAAAGAAGAGGTAAGGATTGGATTAAATTGATTGTAATTATAGTTTTATTTATTTTATAGCAAACTTTGAGTAAATGCGTTTTGGAAATTTTGGATTATTTCACGGAATTGAATGTTTATTTTTATTATCAATATGAAGGCAATAAGGTACTAATTAATAATTTATTAAATTACACAAATAAACTATATATATTTCAAGAAAATTTTAATGAGTTTAAATTGAAAACTTCAAATTTAGTAGTAATGAATTTAAATTCCACTGAACAAAATTATAAACCATACTTATATACGAGTATTTTAATTGTATATAATGGAATTATAATTAATGATATTTCGTTATACTTTCATCTTATGAGATTATCAATAAATATACTATTAGTGGATACGTTAGGTGATATCTATAAAATATTTTCGAAAGAAGATTTGATGCAAAATTATTGGGCAACTGCAGCAATTATTATTACGCCATGCATAATATAAACGAGGAAATATATTACAGGCCAACAGATATCAAACCATTTATAAATAAAAACAATCCAATAGCACCAGGAATAGATATTATGATATTAAAGGAAGCTGCACAATAGTTAAAAAAGTTTATGAATTTTTCCCTACTAAAGGGTTTCAAACAGTTTAATTAATCCTTATCCATATTATATTAGTAAAATGATTATTGCTGTACCGTTAGCAAATGCAGTTCCTAACTGGCTTGGATTTATTCTTGTTTTTGATAAACAATTATGGTTCGTATTATTTGCAACATTTATAATTTATATAATATTATATACAGCTTTATGATACCTTGATAGCAGCAATGATTTATCTTTGATTGTTTTGGAAATATTTGGAGCTTTCTTAGCTCAAAGTATAAGAATGTCACGTGATACTACATTCAAATTTTTCATAATTCTCTAGATTACATTTTCTTTTTATATTTTAAATGCTTACAATAGTTTATTTTTTTACTTTCTAATGCAACCAACTCATGAAAAGCAAATTGATTCAATTAAAGAATTAATTGATTTCAATTACGAATTTATTTTTTATTCAGAAAATGTAAATTTTTTTATTGACCAAAATAATGATTATAGTTATAATTTGTCTTTTTGTATGCATCATTGGGTTGCAGAAGAAGATTTAGTAATAAAAGGTTCTATTATTTTATTCGAATCAATTGAATTTATAGATGAAATTGAGAATAAAGTAAGAGGACGCGGTTTGCCAGGATTTTACACAATTTATTATTCGATCAACTTAATGTCGATGTGCATTAAAGAAGCACAAAATTTATCCTGTTTGAATCGAAATATTGGAAGAATGACTTCAGCTGGGCTTATATTTAAATGGGAAAAAGATACAATTGATACCAAAATTGCTATTAACAATAATGAACCTAAAGCTTTAACTTTGAAACATTTTGTTTTGATATTTTATATTTATTTTAGTGGACATATTATTGCTATATTGGTAATATTATGGGAACGTTATCAAAAGAATTAAAATTTAAAAAATTGTTTTTAGAATTACACTTCTATTTAGAAATAATTTTTAGTGGAACTTGTTTGAATTAATTGTACTATTAATGTTATGCTATTTTTAATGTTTCATTTGTAGAGTGACATATTATATAATTAACAAACGACACAGAAGGATAGCATGAATAATGAATCGTTGCAGTTGAAGCGTTTAACACTATTAGCTGCGAAGAAGAGTAGTGACACGAATGATGTGTAGTAATATATACTATTAAATTATTCAAAGTTTTATAATTGTAATGTTGCTATACATTTTAGCAATCAATAAATATTTTTAATTTGATTTTTATTTTTTTAAACTTCTTCTTGATTTTTAAATAGTTTTTTTATATATATATATATATATATATATATATATATATATTTTTTAAATACTAAATATTATTATTTTTCTGTCAGCCACCGATGCTATTAGGTAACGACGACTAAAGCAACAAAAAATAACTAAACTATCTCTAATAAACTTAAAAAATGTGAAAAAAAAAGCATATTATTTCAAGTGGGTAGAACTAATAGTAGAGATTAACAGCTCAAGTAGTGCAGTGATTAGGTTAGGATTGATTATTCTTACATCATATAACATTTGATTTGGTTCAAAAACAAATTGTTATTTCAACACCATCTTTAACTGCGTAATTCAAAAATAAATATAATGCAGGAAAACAATAGTGCAAGGTCAATAAAATAATAACTAAATTAAATTTAATGTAAACATTTACAGAACTTTATCAATATTACTTGTTTGCTTATGTTCAATTAAGTATACAATTAGTAAATTGTTTTATTTGACAATTTCTTTTTAATTCAGTATAAAGGTTAAATTAGACCAATAATGAAGTACAAAATTATTACATTTCTTTGTTTAATATTCCATCAATGTTGTTCAAATCTTCTAGAACTTAATGAGGTAATTAATATCAATATTTATGGAACAAAATTATTATTAAATTTATTTTTTAGGTTTCTATGGAAAAAAAGATGACAAAATGCGTTTTAAAAATTATTGATCTCTACCCGGATCATAATATCAATTTTTATTACAATTATAAAGGTGAAGTTGATGGTTTTATTAATTATAAACAATCGTATATAATTAAAAAATTAAAGAATTATATAACTACTTTCGCATATTTACCTATATCAAATATTCCACAATTTGATTTGCTATTAATTGATAACAATATAGAATTGTATATCAATCACAATTACGATTCAAAGTATTTAATTGTGTATACAGGAAACGATTTAATTAAAATATTTAAATTTTATGATAATAATATGTTTCTTTCAAAATTGTTATTTATGGATAGATTAAATAATATTTACAAAATAGAAGTCACTAATTTTCCAAAATTTAAAAAAATATTGTTAGGAAATTGTGATGATATTGATGTATCTATAGTTAAAAAATCATTTGAACCTATTGAAAATTTTAATGGAAAGAAACTTAGTTATAGAGAAAAACTCATGACTAATTTCATACCATTTGGGAATGGACTTGATTTAACTATATTGAAAGAATCTGCTCGAATATTAAATGCAACAATTGCTCTCAACAACAGACATGCAAGTGCGGTTTATGTGGGAGGTTTCATATATAGCAATGGTTTTAGATCAACATATCCTTATTATATAACAGACTTCTCTGTTGCTGCACCTTTTCCCAATCGCGTTCCTAATTGGATGGGATTTATTTATGTATTCAATAAACAATTATGGATTTTAAACTTGATTACTTTTATAACATTTCTGGAGCGGTATTCTGGCGTTAGCAATATATTGCCCTTGCTATTTTATATGACAAGGGCATGTGTTGACAAATATTTTCATGACGTAACATATTGATACGTCTTATTCTGTTGTCATTGTAAAGTATTGCTATAGAAAGGCAGGCGCCATCTATTAAACTAAACGTAAGATAGTTTGTTATTATTTTTGAGCGCAAAAATATGAAAAAATAAAATGAAATTATTATTTATATGAAGTGCATTCTATATTATTAAAACTACTAATCTAATAATTTATATTTTTAAATAATTATGTGTCAATATAAAAAAAATAATATTAAAGTAATAAATTATATCCTAAAAATTATCTAATGAATATTTCTAGTTACAGTTAATGGATTAATAAATTTGATGAATGATGAATGAAAAAATATCATTGTATGAATATTTTGCATTAGTTTTGTTAGTTTAAATTTCAACAGATAATAGTTGTTATGCTAATTAGTAATAAAATATATATTTATGTTTATGGTATAGTATGCCCATAGATAGTGTCCTTACTACAGTGGCTTGAATTATCTCAGCGGATTACTTCATTACTAATTGCCTTGGAGAGACAATTATGTTTGTATTATGTACCATAAATAGCTTATAACACCTCGATGTTCAAGGGTGAAAATATTATATAAATATACAATATTTTCACCGTTGAATACTGCTTCGGGTTTGAGGTATATAATACAATCATAATTGGTTGCTAATGAAATAATCCGTTAAGGCCATGTCGTAAAGACACTATATGTATGGGCATACTATATATTAGATGTTGAATATGAAAATAAATTTGAAAACTGGATTGACGATATAATAATTTCGTCAAACACATTATGTTTACTATAAACAAAATGTAATAAACATATTAATGTGTTCATTACATTTATAACTAATTCAGTTTCACTTAAGGTAAATAAATTAAGTCTATAATTAAATCATTCAGTTTATTTTACAAAAAATACATATATAATATAAATTCCTCCGAGCAAGACTCAGTCCTAGATATTTCTTCTACGCTCTTCTCTTTCGAATGTCCCAACTACCACAAACTAGCTATAATCTAAAAAAAATATTATTAATTGTAATTATGTATAAATAAATTAAAAAAATATATTATATTCAATTAATATAACTCTACATATAAAATGTTTGGTAATTGCACGATACATTAGCACCATTAAAAATTGTAGTTGCAGGATATTATATTAAACGCTTAAGAAAATATTTAATTTTAAATAATTTATTATGTTGGAAGCCAAATTTATATATCAAACATTTTGTTTGTACTTTTAATATAATAAATTATATAAAATAACTTTAAAAAATATTTTTAAAATATACATATGATATACGCAAATAACATAAATTAATATAAAATAATAAATATATCTTACCTTAATATAAAATTTGCATATAAAATATAAACAAACTGTAGAGTGAAGGCTGCTATAAACACTGAAAACACTCAGGCGCTATTGACAACGACTGGGCAACACCTCCCGAGGTGGTGAAAGGAATAGCAATGCCTTGAACGATCGATGACGTCAACTGCCCTTGCTATACATCGCCAGAATACCGCTATCAATACCTACTCCGTTTTAAGCAACAGCTGTCACGTATATCCACGTGGATATGAGCGCCAGAATACCGCTCCTGATCATTTATGCAATACTTATAAAAGTTGAAAATAACAACGTAAATTTGGGATCTGTCTGTTTACAAATATTTGGTGCATTTTTCGCTCAAGGCGTTGCATTACCAAAATATACATTAATTAAATATTTAATAATTTTGTGTTTTTTTTTTTCATTTATTATGTTGAATTCGTATAATGGATTATTTTTCACATATTTGGTGCAACCTTTATATGAAAATCAAATAAAAAGCGTTGAAGAATTGATTGATGCTAATTATACTTTTGAATATTTGTATCCTTCAATTCCAATGAAAGACGAGGATAAAAATAAAGATATTATTTTATATACCGAGCGTCAATTACATTTTGTTAAAGATATGATTATGTATCGTAACATAACTATTAGTACTGCTACACCTCTATTAGATAAAATAGAACATAGAATAAAAGAAGATGGTTTTAAAGGATTTTACAAGATATATTTAAGTATTAGCTTAATGGGAATGATTTCGCAAACTAGACATCCTATATTAGATGGTCTGAATAAATGCATTCAGAGATTTATAGATGTTGGCCTTATGCACAAATGGATTAAAGATATAATGCATACTTATCCAATAATAGAAGAAAATGAACCCTTACCGTTAACACTCAATCATTTTATGTTAATATTTTATATTTATTTTTGTGGATTGATTTTGTCAACTTTACTTTTTATTTGGGAATGTTATAAAGGCAAAAAACTAAATAATTTTTATTAATATATTTGTAATTTTAAGTCCGTACTATTTAATATAATCAATTTGTATAAATATAAAAAATTTTGCACTACTAAAATTATTATAATTGTAGCTGAAAATTGAATCCAAAATTCTGTAATCCAGTACCCAAACTCCCTTATTTCGGTTTTAAAATATTTTTTTGTTATTTATTCCAAACTGTGCAAAGCTAAATTTAGTTTTTGAGAATTGGTGGAAATGTACCTGAACTAAAATAATTTATTTAAACCAAATTTGAAAATATACTAGATTAGATATTTTTTTTAAATTTAAAATTTAAATACAAATTAAATTAAAATTATAAATTAGTACTAATGATTGTATCTCTGAAATTAAATATTGATTTTTTTTTGTAATTTTCATATTATTATCTACTTTACTAATACTATAAATAGCATTAATTTTGATACGGTCAATTTTTCTGCAAACATTTTCAAATTTAATCATATTTTAAAAAATAATTATTGAAATACTATTATCTACTATAGTGGTACTACCAATAGTAATAATTTGCAAAAATTTTAAACTTCTACAAAGCAAAAAATAACAAAAAACTTTCCTATGAAATTTATAAATGGTTTTTTTAGATATTTTGAAGTTAACTGTCAAAAATTATATTTTCTACAAAATTTATTTATACTTATTTTAGGTATTTTGACGTTAGAGCTGTAAAAAATGCTGAAAACTTGATATTACAACTAATTTCTTTAAATATCATAAAAATTTAAAAAAAATTAAAAAAAATTATAAAATTAAAGTTGAAATAAATCAAATATTCTACAAAATTTATAAACATTTGTTTGGGTATTTTAAAGTTAAAGCAGTCAAAATCAAAAAAATCTGTTTTTAAAAGTTATTTCTTCAAAAATTTATAAATTAAAAAAAAATATATATAAATCTAAAAATGAACAAAACAATTTTTTTTTGTATATTTTAAAGTTAAAGCTCAAAAGTGCTAAAAACTTGATTTTGGAACTAAAATCTATAAATATTTTAAAAATTTGAAAAAAATTAGTTCCAATATATCATAAAACTATCAAAAAGTGTTTGTAAACCGTCAAAATGTTCATAATCTGTCAAATATATTTAATTTTGTTGCTAAATGTCAATACAGTAGCTATTTATATCCTAAAATATTATAAAATAGTTTTTCAACTTCAATAAACTTTTAAAGAAATTTATTTAGACTACCAAAGTATCATAAAACTGTCAAATAGTGTTTGTAAACCGCACAAATGTTTATTAATTCTCAAACAGATATAATTTTGTCATTAAACTGTCAAACACTTGTCATTTATAATTTAAAATCTTATAAAATTGTCTGACAATTGTAAATTTTTTATTAAAATCTTAAAAAGTTTAATCTGAACTATCAAAACGTCATAAAACTATGAAGCTAAACTGTCAACATATTTATAAACTGTCAAATATATCTCAAAACATCATAAAATTGTTTTTTATTAAACATTTATTAAACTTTATTCTATTTTTAGATTCAGTAATGAAGATTTGGAGACCTTCCGTTATTTAAGTGATCCAAAACCCTTATAAACTTTTTTTAAAGTTTAAGCCACTATTATTTCAGTTCCGCATGACTTAACGCCATACGTGTTACCCAAAATCCATCAAAAATCTTCTAGAAGTTTTGGTTATGTTAAACTAGTATCGTAGATAACTGTCACCTTTCAATGTCATCCGTGTTGTCCCAAAACCTTTTAAAAACTTTCTAGAAAATTAGGGTAAGTCCTTGTGACCTTCCAATATTATCTGTGTTGTTCCAAAGCCTTTCAGAACCCTCTGAAAGCTTGGGTTAAGTGAGAACATGGCCAGAGCTTTTATTTCCAAACTTCATGACTTCTCTATATAAATCCTCTAAAGTGTAGGTTAGATTAGATTATAGTCCAGGCTACTATTTTAGATCCGATGTGACCTAAATCATCCTAAAAAGTGCTTTAAAAGTTTAGGTTAAGCAAGACCAGTGCCTTCATTTTGATCCTCTAAATCCTAAATCCTCTAAACGTTTAAGTTAAATTAAATCATAGTCAAAACCATTATCTTGGATTCCCATCTAAAATACTTTAAAAATGTAAGTTAGATTATCTAGTGATTTTAAATCCTTCATAAATCTTCTACAATTTTAGATTAGGTGAGAACATGGATTATTTTTAAACACGGTATCAAACCACCGGCCAAATTGTTTAAAATTGTGTTTCCGCCCACCCGCCTAAGTGTCAATCA
The DNA here is from genome assembly GCA_963932245.1 of Tachinus rufipes. Lineage (NCBI taxonomy): Eukaryota > Metazoa > Arthropoda > Insecta > Coleoptera > Staphylinidae > Tachinus > Tachinus rufipes. Next base: position 40,584,672 of record OZ010745.1, on the reverse strand, counting down.
AATCAAATCAAGAAATTTGTTATTGGGCCAACGTTTGACGTATTAGTGACAACTGCCATTCAATCTGTCACATTAAAAACAGGAGAAACGCAACAAGTGTGAGAATAAGCAAATTTCTTGATAACAAACACTTGGGCGAGTGGGTAGGTATCATCTTTTTTTAAGAAAAACTGTCATTTACAGTTTTGCAAAATTTTTCAAAATTTACGAAAAAAAAAATTATTTTTTAGATAAATTTGAGAAAAAAAATTATTATAATTTTTCCTTAAATTGCAATTCTAAAAATTTACAAGCAATCAAAAAACGTAAATTTAAATAATAAGCCTTTTTGCTATTTTTGAGTATTTCTGAGAATACATTGTAAGATATCTCAGAACGTAGCACAAGGCACATATTTGAGAAAAAAAATTCTTATTTTTTTTTTAAGAAAAACTGTCTTTTAAAGTTCTGAAAAATTTTCAACTATTCAAAAATCAAATTATTGGACAATTTTGAAAAAAAAAGTTTTTTACCTAAAAATGCATTCCTAAGAAGTTACAATTTAAAATTTAAAAAAACTAAAAATTTTCAAATTTTAATAGATTATTACACTGGAATGATTTACTAAAAAATCTGAAAAAACTCACATAGTCAGGATTCATGTAGAGGAATGCATTTTCAGTGGATTGAGCAAAAAAAATTTTCATTCCGTACACTTGACTCATACATAGCCATATATAGATGTTTGCATCTATCGGGTACAAAAATATTTATCAAATCGAAAAAAACCTTATTTATTATGAATTATGCTACACAATAAAGTTAGTAACTATTTTAAGAGAAACACAATAATTTGTGCTGTAGAATAAAGTTTGCAGTTAATTTAAGAAAAACTTTTATGAATTAGGCTAGAAAATAAACTTAGTAATATGTTTTTTATTATATTTATCATTTTTAAGGTATTAACCATAAGTAGGCGGATAATCAAAAAGAAAAAGGGTGAACCTAAAACCCACCAATACGAAGAACACAAAACAAAACTAACCATAAAATCAACAAAAGAAATAAAACGATTGAGTAATTAACTGCTATAAAAATTATAGCAAACACTCTAGAAGATTTTCCAGAAATACAAAAAAGTAATTGGGGTACAGATGATACAAAGGATACGACAAAAAAAGAATGAATGTTTAACTAACAAAATTAAAAAAGCGCAAAACAATAAACAAATGCTCAAGTGGCCCAGGAAAATTTACAAAAACTGCCAGATGCAAAAAGCTAAAGTAACGATATAAAGTAAGAACAACTTAATTATTATTATTAAAGGATAAAATAGACAACTCCTAACAAGTACAACTAAAAGAAACCCACAAATAGCATTAGCAATGCAAGCAGGCAAACTAAAACCAGGAGTAGAAAATACCATCAAAAGTTACAAAACAAAAAAAAAACTCAAAATCAATAGCAAACTTCCAAAAAATTATAGAAATAGCAAAAACAAAAAAAAAACATTAAGAGATGTTTTACGCTAAATAAGTTAATAAACTTGAATACACATGCAGAAAAACGAAAACAGAAATAATATTATACTCGGATAAACTTTACAAAATATGCAGAACTGATTTTACAGAATTACCAAACACAAAACTGAATAGTTTTGCAAAAGTAGACGAAGAAAAGATAATGATTCTGGAGCAATATGTAAAACAAAACTTATTTTTATATTTTTTTTTAACAATTAAATTTTGTCAAACAATTTCTACAATTAATTCTTACATCTGTTTACATAATTCAATTAAATTAACTAATTTATTAATACAATATTTGAATTAAATTTAACGTAAACATTTACAGAACTTTATCAATATTACTTGTTTGCTTATCCTCAATCTAGCATACAATTTATAAATTGTTAAATAATAATTCCACTTTAATTCAGTTTAAAGGATAAATTATTCCAATAATGACGTTCAAAATTATTATATTTCTATATTTTATATTCAAGCAAGGTTGGTCTAATATTCTATCACCTATTGAGGTAATCAATATCAATATTAATGTAACAAAATTATTTTTAAATTTATTTTTTAGGTTCCTGTGGAGAAAAAGATGACTGAATGCGTATCAAAAATTATTGATCTCTACCCGGACCATAATATCAATTTTTATTACAATTATGAAGGTGAAGTTGATGGTTTTATTAATTATAAACAATCATATAAAATTAAAAAATTAAAAAACTATATAGATAATAAAGAACATTATCTACCTACATCAAGTATTCCACTATTTGATTTAGTAGTAACGACAACAATACTAATAATTTATTCATTGATCACAATTACGATTCAAAGTATTTAATTGTGTATACAGGAAATGATTTAATTTTTGCGGCTAATATATATAAATATAATATTTATCTTTCAAAAATATTATTTGTAGATAGATTAAATGAAATTTACAAAACAAAAAGCTATTTTCATCAACAAGAAATAAATTATGAAAAAATATTGTTGGGAAGTTGTGAAGATATTGATTTGTTTATAGTTAAAAAATTGTTTGAAGATATTGAAAATTTAAATGGACAGACATTTAGTTATACCTCAAATTCAATGACCAGTAATTTAATGCCGTTTGAGTATGGACTTGATTTAACTATATTGAAAGAATCTGCTCGAATATTAAATGCAACAATTACTATGAATAAAATGTATCAAACTGTAGTTAATATAGGGGGTTATAGATATATGAACAATTTTAAATCAACATATCCTTATTATATAACAGAGTTCTCAGTTGCTGTGCCTTTTCCCAATCGCGTTCCAAATTGGATGGGATTTATTTATGTATTCAATAAACAATTATGGATTTTAAACTTTCTAACATTTATGACATTTCTGCTTACTTATACAATACTTGCAAAAATTGAAAATAGTAATTGCGTTAATTTGGGATCTATTCGTTTACAAATATTTGGTGTTTTTTTCGCTCAAGGCGTTGCATTACCAAAACCTAAAATAATTAAATATTTACTAATATTGTGGATTTTTTTCTCATTTATTATATTGAATTCATATAATGGATTATTTTTCAAATATTTGGTGCAACCTTTATATGAAAAGCAAATAAAAAGCGTTGAAGAACTAATTAAAGCTAATTATACTTTTGAATATTTTAATCCTGGATTAATATTGAAAAACGAGGATGAAAGTAAGTCCATTATTATATATTATGAGGATCAAGTAGATCTGGCTAAACAAATGATTATATATCGTAACATTACTATGAGTACTGTTACACCTCTACTGGATAAAATAGAAGATAGAATAAAAAGAGACGGTTTTAAAGGGTTTTACAAGATATATTTAAGTATCTGCTTAATGGGAATAATTACGCCAATTAGACATCCTATATTAGAAGGTTTGAATAAATGCATTCAGAGATTTATAGATTTTGGTCTTATGCACATATGGATTAAAGATATAATGCGTACTTATCCAATAATAGAAGAAAATGAACCTACACCGTTAACACTTAATCATTTTATGTTAATATTCTATATTTATTATTGTGGATTGATTTTGTCAACTTTAGTTTTTATCTGGGAATGTTTTAAAAACAGAAAAATTTAACATTTAAATTTTAAATCCGCACAACTGTTTATTATAATCCATTTGTATAAAATATATTAAAAAAAATTTCATTCTAAACTTGAATTAAATTTGTATGAGGATAACAATGAAACACATATTAATCATACTCGCACTTACCAATTTAAATTTAACTTTGTAATTATCAAATAAAAAATTAATATTAAAAATAATTGATTTTATTTTTGTCAAGATATATTAAATTTGGAAATTTATTCCATGTATCGATAGTAAAAAGTTTTGGTCCTACATCTCTGAACTGTTAGTGAATATTTGGAGCTTCTTAAAATAATATAAAGCAAGTTTAGTATTTTAATTATTCAGTGCGTCTGAGTAGATTCGAAATTTGAAATAAGGATCCAATTATCTCTTTCTTAAATAAGTGCAAAAATTAATAAAGTGTTGAAAGAAATAATCTCTAAATTAGCAAAGGATATCAAGCAGTTAAGTGAATATAATGAAAAGGTAATAATATTATATTAATAACAGTAAGAAATACAGGTTTAAATTTGAAAATTGAATTAAATATAAATAATTCTGTTTAAAATATTTTGATATTGCAAATACTGACAAAAAGGCAAAAAAATGTCTTAAATAAATTGAATACAATATCTAAAAAATAAATTTTTAAAGAAAATTATAATATTTTAAAATTAACCAAACAGTTTTAATTAGTAGTATCACATTAGTACCGTTTTTTGTTAAAATCACAATATGAATTAATAAATACTTTCTAAATTATTGCAATAGTACCACCAAATGATAATTAAGCTAATTAATTTTTAATAACAATTTCTGTAGCAAAATTAGCCCAATTGTTACAATTAATAGTACTACATTACTACAAAAAATATTTAAATTTATAAAATTTTCAATAAGTACTTTAAAAGTTATGGTGAAGTACCACCAATTTGTAATTAAATTAGTCACATTTAATAACATATAAATCAATAAATTCTATAGCAAAATTAAGCTTATCAAAATTAACCAAATTATTGCAGTTAGTAGTAACATATTAGTACTAAAATTTGTTAAAATATAAAAAAATTTAATGATTACTTTAAAAATTACCATTAATATAAATTAGTTAATTTAATAATAATATCTGTAGCAAAATTTAGCGTATCAAATTTAACTAAACTATTACAATTGGTAGTACCACATCAGTACTAAAAACTGTTAAAATTTAAAAGTTATGACAATAATACCACCAAATAGTTATTAAATTAGTTGAATCTAATAATATTTCTTGTAGCAAAATTGAGCCTATCAAAATTAATAAATTTATTTCAGTTAATAGTACTACATTTGTAATGTTTTAATGCGTACTTTAAAAGTTATAGCATAGTACCTCCCATTGGTCATTCAATTAGTTTAATTTAATCATAAATTCTGCAGCAAAAATGACTATTACAGTTAATAGTACCATATCAGTTCTATAATTTAAAGTTTTAAAAGTTATGCATTAAATAGTAATTAAATTAATTAAATCAAATACTTTTTTTTGTAGCAAAACTGAGCCTATCTAAATTAAATAAATGGTAGCAGTTATTAGTACTATCAATACTATAAATTGCTAATTTAATAAAACTTTCTAATTAGTACTAATTCTTATTGCAAAAATGATTTTTATAACATTGTTTAAGCTTTCTTGTCAATACGATATCAATTTAAAACTTTTAAAAACATTTAATGATAATACAGCAATATTTTAAAACATTTTGAGCACTTTAGAAATATTCTATGACACACAAATGCAAATCAAGTCATGAAAGGTATATTACTTATCGAATTTGACTAACACAATATTAAAATGTACATAATTAATTGATTTTATTGCAAAAATAACTTGTATTGTTTATTCGTAACTATTCGTACTGCATCGGATCACATCGTGTAAAAAAACATGGCCGGCACAACCCTATTCTAACTTACGATGCATTTCTCTAAATATACTTGCATTTTAATAATTATTTAGTTAAATTAAATTAAAGTCGGATTTATTTACTGTATAATGTAATTAAATTTGATTAACAAATTTTGTTAGATTTTTGCAACACGTTTAATGCTTAAAATATGTAACAAAATGTTTAAAGTGAAATAAATAATATAACTTTATAAAAAAATAGTAATTTTTTAGTACTTTATTTTTAAATATTTAACGTTGTCATTATATCTTGATGGGTTGGGTACAAAACATTTGATATCTTTAAATTTAACAGCTTTTTTTCTTTGTAAAAAGTAAAATTGTTAATATTTAGTTTATTTCATTCTTAAAAGCATACCAAGCGCTACTTTGATTTTCAGTATTGTAGTGAAAACAGAAACTTTGGCGTCATTCGTATTTCCACATAATAATTTGATAATCAGTTTATTTTTACACCAATACATTCAAAAAAGATTAATCTATATTTGTTCAGAGTATTTTAAGCAAATAATAATGAAAAATAGCTAAAAAATGTATCTAAATACAGAAATAATTACGTTTTTAGAAACTTTTAAATGCATTTTAATAAAATTGTTATTATAGCAACAAATTAAAAAAAAAAATTACAGAAGTTGTCAATAAGTTGCTTAATTGATTTCCAAAATTGTAGCATTTTCAAAGCATGAATAATTTTTTATGTAGAGAAATTACTATAATTGAACAAATAAAAAAAATATTTGAAATTTCTTATACAGGTTGTCAATAAATTGCTTAATTATTTTTCAAAATTTCAATTTTTTTTTAAATCCTATTTGATTTGATTTTTATTTTATTAAAATTGCTATTATAGCAACAATTAAAAAAAAATGAATTAGATAATTCAAGATGCTAATGAATAGAATTTAATTTTTTTAAACCATAAATTTAAATCACAAACCAAGTCAATGTTTAGTTAATTAAATTTGTTGAGCCTTGTTCCGCTAATTTAATCCTTTTATTTATATTCTAAAATAATGTTGAGTTGCTGTTATATATTTAGAACTAGGTGCATTTAGCGGAAGTAGTCTCCTTTACCGATGCTACAGTTGTTAGATTGCTTTCTCCCCAAATTTGATTAAAGCTTATTTAAATGTGTTTCTTTGGGCGTTTCCATAGAGACTCAAAAATGCTTGCAAAAAAAGCTCGAACTTTAAGAGATTATTCTGGTTCAGGCTTTGGACGTTTCTGGATCTGCTTTATAAAAAGATTATACAAACTTTAAAGATTCTTATGACTTTAGAAATCGACTTTTTAACACTTTTTCAGAAATAACAAAAAATTGTCCAATCATTATTCAAAAAAAATCTACTAAATTGTAAGACTTTGGGCGTACTCGAGCATTTTCGGAAAGAACTAATAAACATTCAATTTGTTAACATGAAAGAGTTTTATGACTTAAAAAACTTTTGTAAGTACTTCCCAGCACAAGAAGACTATTCTTGCAACTGATTAACTACTTCCGGGATTTAAAAAGATTACTCAACAAAATAATTGACAAAAACTTGTACTCAATAAGCCTCTTTTAGTTGCTTTAAAGAGGGAACTCAAAAAATCCACTTTAACACTCAAAAAGAAAACCATTTTTGGTGTAACACAGAAGATCTAAGATATAGTTTTAACATACCCCAAACTTCTAAAGAACTTTAGATAAGGTTAGGAGGTTTATAGTTTACACATTTTATAAATATTGAGCCGGTGGTTTGATACAATGTTCCCGTCCACCCGCACAAGTGTTTGTATCAAAAAATTTGCTTATTCGTCACATTAAAAACGGCAGAAACGCAACAAGTGTGAGAATAAGCAATTTTTTTGATAACAAACATTTGGGCAGGTGGGCAGGAACACTATATCAAACCATCGGCCCAATATTTTTAAATTGTGTTCCCGCCCAACCGCCCAAATGTTAATTATCAAGAAAATCAATATTGTGCTCACCTTTGATGTATTAGTGACAACTCTCAATCAATCTGTCATACTAAAAACAGCAGGAACGCAACAAATGTAAAAATTAACAAATTTTTTTTATAACATACACTTGAGCGAATGATTTGATAACGTGTTATAATAATCCATGTTTTTACCTAACCTAAATTTGAAGATGACTTATAAAGAATTTGGAAACCTAACCTATATTTATTGAGATTTTTTTATGAATCACGGAATCCAAGATATAGACTTTGACCATGGTTCAACTTAACTTAAATGTTTAGAGGATTTAGGGTACCATGGATGATGTTGGAAGATCATCTGATCAGATCGATCTTAACCTAAATTTTTAAAGTATTTTTTAAAAGGATTTAGGTCACATTGGATCTAAAATAGTAGTATAGTAGTAATAATACAAGTGATATTAGAAGATTACAGGAACTTACCCTAAACTTCTAGAGAGTTTTTGAAAGATTTGTAATAAAACGGATGACATTGGAAGGTGACAGCTATCAACAACAATAGTTAAACCTAAGCTAAACTTGTAGAAAATGTTTGATGGATTTGGAGTAACACGTAAAGCGTAAGGTCATGCAAAACTGAAATAATAGCCATGGTTTAAACTTTTAGTGAAATTTTGTAAGGTTTTCGAATGACATAAATGACGTTGGATATTCATAAGGACCAAAAACAAAGACTTTGGAAAAACTTAGGGTAGGGAAGCTATGTGAATTAACCTTAGTGGTTCGAGATAGAATCAAACATTATTTAAAGTTTTGTTGCTTGGCAAGTTTTTGTCTAACTTAATCTAAAAAATATCAACACTAGACTATTGCGTTACGGTTGCCATTTATGCTTTGAAAGACCTTAGAGTGCCTACAAAAGTGTTAAATTTTTTAAAAAAGAATTATTAAAGGAAGCTCATAAAAATTAAAATTTCTGTAATTTTTAGAGAATTTGGGGTCAATCAAGCGACGTCTGAAAGCTTTGTAAATCAACTCTAGTAGTCCGAACTAAAGACCAAATAAATATAAAGTTTTGTGGCATGGTCTAATCTAATCTAAAGAATCTGTTTTGGCTATTACTGACATCTATTCTAGCAGTCTATTTAAGAATCTAACTCAACATGCGCATTGAAATACCACGGAGTATCTGCAAAGATGTTAAATATTTTTTTATTGGAAAAGCAACTTTTAGATTTTGAAGGAGTTTGTACAAATCCGTAAGTTCGGGAAATACCAAAAAGTAATTAATAAGACGCAACAAAAAAGTGTTTGGCAAATCATAAAACAAATAATCAAACGAAAGACTGGTTTGCCATCTAGTTGCAATTTTTAATACTAAAATGTCCGCATTCATCGGTATCATTTTAGCAACTAGATGGCAAACCAGTCTTTCGTTTGATTATTTATAATATCAATTGTGTTCATAAGAACAAAAATATTTATTCAAAATTGTCTTCGCTATCATGCGATGCCGTGGTCGTACAAGGCATACTGACGAGGTTTGTAGAACCGAAACAATTGTCTATGCTTGACCCTTGGCCGCTGTGATTCGATTGACTGATTTTGAATAAATTATTAATTCATTTCATAAATCATAAAACGTTTTTGAATTGAGCTAACTCAACTTGTTATGAACCTTGCAAAGCCACATAAAGATTTTGGAAAAAGGTACAATTGTAAGCAATTAATGACATTTATTTTTTTTGTGGGAAAACTCTGAGTGACTGGGGTAACCAAAATAATTGTCCCCGGAAGTATTCACACATAACTAACTTTGTATAACGTGATTCTACCAGAACGTGCTGTTATATCTATACCCTTAAAGTTAAAATTGAAATAGTTAAGATCAATATTGTTTTTCTAATAAATTATTCAAGAAATTTACACAAACTGTTTGAAACAGCTTCAAAACTGCTTCAAAAAGTTCTTAAAACATGCGATTTAATCTCAACTAAAGCAAAATGCTTATATAGTTGCAAATAAAATTTAAACATTCATGACCAGTGATGTTTCATACAATTTTTTATTCAAATTGTTTAAAACAGCAAATAATTTGATCAAAATTTAATAATAGTTTTCTAGACAAGAAAACTAAAAAGCCAATTTTTTGAATATTTAATTATTTTAAGTTAAAAAAAAAATAATTTTAATTGTTTCAAACGTTAATAAAAATTTTAGATATTATATGAAATAAAGTAAAATTACTATATAGCTCAAGCTGAAAAAGTTATGGATAGTGTTGCTTTTTTGTCAAAATCAACAAAAATCTTAAAAAAAAACTTTTTTTAAATTATTATTAATAATTTCAAAATTTGATCTCAAGGATATAATTGTAGTCAAAACTATAAAATTCATAACCACTGTTGGTTTTCTTACAAAATTAATATTTTTTTTAAGAAATTTGTTTCAATTAGCATTATATAAAATTGTGACGTAAATTGAAGCGTTGTAGTTAAGTTGGAAAAACTCAACTATTTAAAATTGTTCTAAAAAAAAAGCTTAAAATTGATCCAAATTTAAGGAAAATGTCTATTTAGTTGCAGATTAAATTAAAAACATTATAACCAGTGAGGTTTTTATATATTTACATTATTGTACAACAAAAATCATATAAAAAATTATAGAATTTGAAAAAAAAAATTAGTTTTAGTAAGGCAAATTGCAGTTGGTGTTAATTTTTTGAATTTTTCATAATCATTTTTTTGATATTTAGTTATTATTCATCAATTTTCTAATGAATCCATTCAGTTTGATTTTTGTTTGGTTTCTCAAAGATTTTTTGCTGTTTCTAAATTATTGTTTAAGTTTCTAATGATTTTAATCAGTTTTAATCAGTTTGGTTTCAAAATTGCAGCTAAACTTTTTATTACTCTTCACTTACTAATAAATTTTGTTACTGCAGTAATTAACATTAAAAAAGTTTGCTTTTAAAATTGTTAGGTAATTTGCGATTGGTGCTAATTTTTTTAACAAATTTTTGTTATTTTTTTATAATTCATCTACTAATTAAGGATTGTATTCAGTTTTAATATATTTTGAATAATATATTTATAGATGTAAGATAAAAATTTAAGATAGAGTTTAATAGCTAATCTAATTCAAATTGAAAATTTATGTATAATAACTAATTAAAGTAATTTACCATATTAAAAAACTTAATTATTCTCCATAAATTGTAAATGTAGTAACCACAATATATTTAATAGAACTAAAGTTGGAAATTCATAAAATTATATTTTTTTAAGTGATATCTAAAATTATATCAGCAACTTTAAATTCACACTTTTTGCTATCACCAGAATTAATCAAATTAAGTGATCCAATTTTACTAATCTCACAATCGTCATTCTAAGCAAAGCTTTTACTTAATAAAATTATTTTAACAATAAAAACCTTTATTAATATTTTGACAAAGCTTTATTCAATATTGATTTTCATTTCCGTAATTGTTTGCATTTATTATTTCTAATGGATTTATACAACAATCAGATTTATTTAGTTCTTCAATAAGCATGAAGTTTCAAATATTTATAATTTGGCTGCAATTATATAAAGTTTGCTCAAAAATTAACGCAATTAAAGAAGAGGTAAGGATTGGATTAAATTGATTGTAATTATAGTTTTATTCATTTTATAGCAAACTTTGAGTAAATGTGTTTTGGAAATTTTGGATTATTTCACGGAATTGAATGTTTATTTTTATTATCAATATAAAAGCAATGAGGTACTCGTTAATAATTTATTAAAATACACAAATAAACCATATATATTTCAAGAAAATTTTAATGAGTTTACATTGAAAACTTCAAATTTAGTAGTAATGAATTTGAATTCCACTGAACAAAATTATAAACCATACTTATATACGAGCATTTTAATTGTATATAATGGAATTATGATTAATGATATTTCGTTATACTTTAATCTGAGATTTTCATTCAATATACTATTAGTGGATACGTTAGGTGATATCTATAGAATATTTTCGAAAGAAGATACAAGATTTGATGCAAAATTATTGGGCAACTGCAGTAATTATTATTACGCCATGCATAATATAAACGAGGAAATATATTACTGGCCAACAGATATCAAACCATTTATAAATAAAAACAATCCAATAGCACCAGGAATGGATATTATGATAATAAAGGAAGCTGCACAATGTAATATAACGGTTAAACAAGTTTATGAATTTTTCCCTACTAAAGGGTGTAAATTTTCGAACAGTTTAATTAATCCTTATCCATATTATATTAGTAAAATGATTATTGCTGTACCATTAGCAAAGGAAAATCCTAACTGGCTTGGATTTATTCTTGTTTTTGATAAACAATTATGGTTCGTACTATTTGCAACTTTTATAATTTATATAATATTATATACAGCTTTAAGATACCTTGATAGCAGCAATGATTTATCTTTGATTGTTTTGGAAATATTTGGAGCTTTTTTCGCACAAAGTATAAGAATGTCACGTCATACTTCATTCAAATTTCTAATATTCCTCTGGATTGAATTCTCTTTTTATATTTTGAATGGTTACAATAGTTTATTTTTTAATTTTCTAATGCAACCAACTCATGAAAAGCAAATTGATTCAATTAAAGAATTAATTGATTTCAATTACGAATTTATTTTTTATTCAGAAAATGTAAATTTTTTTATTGACCAAAATAATGATTACAGTTATAATTTGTCTTTTCGTATGCATAATTGGGTTGCAGAAGAAGATTTAGTAATAAATGGTTCTATTATTTTATTTGAATCAAAAGAATTTATAGATGAAATTGAGAATAAAGCAAGAGAACATGGTTTGCCAGGATTTTACAAGATTTATTACTCGATCAACTTAATGTCTATGTGTATTAAAGAAGCACAAAATTTATCCTGCTTGAATCGAAATATTGGAAGAATGACTTCAGCTGGGCTTATATTTAAATGGGAAAAAGATACAATTGATACCAATATTGCTATTAGCAATATTGAACCTAAAGCTTTAAGTTTGAAACATTTTGTTTTGATATTTTATATTTATTTGAGTGGAAATATTATTGCTATATTGGTAATATTATGGGAACGTTATAAAAAAAATTAAAATGACACAAATGTTTAAAGTATTACACTTATATTTCGAAATAATTTTTAGTGGAATTTATTTGAATTAATTGTACTATTAATGTTATGCTATTTTTAACGTTTGATTTGTAGAGTGACACATTATATAATTAACAAATGGCACAGAAGGATAGCATGAATAATGAATCGTTGCAGTTGAAGCGTTTAACACTATTAGCTGCGAAGAAGAGTAGTGACACAATTGATTTGTACTAATATATATTATTAAACTATTCAAAGGTTTATTATTGCAATGTTGCTACACATTTCAGCAATCAATAAATATTTTTAACTTTATTTTAATTTTTTTAAACTTCTTGATTTTTAAATAGTTTTTTTTTTTCGACCGTAGTCTTTCAGCCATTTTTATTTTTAAATATTAAATATTATTATTTTTCTGTCAGCCACCGATGCTATTAGGTAACGACGACTAAAGCAACAAAAAATAACTAAACTATCTCTAATAAACCTAAAAATGTGAAAAAAAAGCATATTATTCCAAGTGGGCAGAACTAATAGTAGAGATTAACAGCCCAAGTAGTGCAGTGATTAGGTTAGGATTGATTATTCTTACATTACATAACACTTGATTTGGTTCAAAAACAAATTGTTGTTTTAACACCATCTTTAACTGTGTAATTTAAAAAGAAATATAATGCAGGAAAACAATAGTGCAAGGTCAATAAAATAATAACTAAATTAAATTTAATGTAAACATTTACAGAACTTTATCAATATTACTTGTTTGCTTATGTTCAATTGAGTATACAATTAGTAAATAGTTTAGTGGACAATTCCTTTTCAATTCAGTATAAACGTTAAATTAGACCAATAATGAAGTACAAAATTATTATATTTCTTTGTTTTATATTCCATCAATGTTGTTCAAATTTTCTAGAACTTAATGAGGTAATTAATGTCAATATTTATGTAACAAAATTATTATTAAATTTATATTTTAGGTTTCTATGGAGAAAAAGTTGACTAAATGCGTTTTAAAAATTATTGATCTCTACCCGGATCATAATATCAATTTTTATTATAATTATGAAGGTGAAGTTGATGGTTTTATTAATTTTAAATATTCGTACATAATTAAAAAAATAAAGAATTATAAACCTAATTTAGCACATTTACCTATATCAAATATTCCACACTTTGATTTGCTATTAATTGATAACAATATAGAATTGGAAATCAATCACAATTACGATTCACAGTATTTAATTGTGTGTACAGGAAACAATTTAATTAAAGTATTTAATTTTTATGAAAATAATATGTATCTTTCAAAACTGTTATTTATGGATCGATTAAATAATATTTACAAAATAGAAGTCAACATTTATCCAAAATTTAAAAAAATATTGTTAGGAAATTGTGATGATATTGATGTGTCTATAGTTAAGAAATCATTTGAACCTATTGAAAATTTTAATGGAAAGAAATTTAGATATAGAGAAAAACTCAGGACTAATTTAATGCCGTTTGGGAATGGACTTGATGTAACTATATTGAAAGAATCTGCTCGAATATTAAATGCAACAATTACTCTCAAAAACAGACATGCAAGTGCGTTTCATGTGGGAGGTTTTATATATAGCAATAATTTTAAATCAACATATCCTTATTATATAACAGACTTCTCTGTTGCTGCGCCTTTTCCTAATCGCGTTCCTAATTGGATGGGGTTCATTTATGCATTCAATAAACAATTATGGCTTTTAAACTTTATAACTTTTATAACATTTCTAATCATTTATATAATACTTACAAAAGTTGAAAATAATAACGTAAATTTAGGATTTGTCTGTTTACAAATATTTGGTGCATTTTTCGCTCAAGGAGTTGCATTACCAAAATATAAAATAATTAAATATTTACTAAATTTGTGTTTTTTTTTTTCATTTATTATGTTGAATTCGTATAATGGATTATTTTTCACATATTTGGTGCAACCTTTATATGAAAAGCAAATAAAAAGCGTTGAAGAATTAATTGAAGCTAATTATACTTCTGTATACTTGTATCTTTCAATTCCAATGACAGACGAGGATGAATATAAGGATATTATTTTATATACCGAGAGACAATTACATTTTGTTAAAGATATGATTATGTATCGTAACATAACTATTATTACTGCTACACCTTTACTAGATAAAATAGAACATAAAATAAAAAAAGATGGTTTTAAAGGGTTTTACAAGATATATTTAAGTATCTGCTTAATGGGAATGTTTACGCAAACTAGACATTCTACATTAGAAGGTTTGAATAAATGCATTCAGAGATTTATAGATGTTGGCCTTATGCACAAATGGATTAAAGATATTATGCATACTTATCCAATAATAGAAGAAAATGAACCCTTACCGTTAACACTCAATCATTTTATGTTAATATTTTATATTTATTTTTGTGGATTGATTTTGTCAATTTTACTTTTTATTTGGGAATGTTATAAAGGCAAAAAACTAAATCATTTTTAATAATATATTTGTAATTTTAAGTCCGTACTATTTATTATAATCAATTTCTATCAAACATAATAAAAAAATTTGCACTCTTAAAATTATTATAATTGTAGCTGAAAATTGAATCCAAAATTCTGGTTTTAAGTAGATGAATCCAGTACCCAAACTCCCTTATTCCGGTTTTAAAATATTTTTTTGTTTTTTATTCCAAACTGTGAAAAGCTAAATTTAGTTTTTGAGAATTGGTAGAAATGTACCTGAACCAAAATAATGTATTTAAACCAAATTTGCAAATCTACTAAAAATGAGCACATTTTTTTAAATTTAAAATTTGAATAAATTGGTACTAATTGTTGTATTTCTAAAATTAGTCATTGAATTTTAATATTATTATCTATTAAACTAATACTAGAAATTGCATTAATTTGGTAAATATTAATTTTCTGCAAAAAAGTTTAAATTTAAATATCATATTTTAAAAAATAATTATTGAAATACTATTATCTACTATAGTGGTACTACCAATAATAATATTTTACAAAAATTTCAAACTTTTATAAAATTCTAATATTAAAATCTTTTTTGCTCTTGATCGGGTGTCAAGATTTTTTTTGTTTTTTGTTGTCCTTTGTTGTTCTTGGTTAGTATGTCTTTTCATTTTTTTGAAATCTTTTTTTGTTCTTTCAACTCTGTTTTTCCATACTATTTTTGTTTGGCATCCTAGTCATGTGACCATTCCAAACCAGTTGCTTTCTGTGTAGATCTTTTGTACTTTTAGTCTCAATTGTATTTCTTTATTTGGTCCAATTTAGTAACTTTTTTAATTTTCCTAAAAAACTTTAATTTTGCAGCTTGCAATTTGCTTTTTGTTTTTTTAATCAACGTTTAAGTTTTATTACTATACGCTAGTGCAAGTTTGTATACCGTCTTATATAAAACCAATTTTGTTATTATTTTAATTGCGTGATAACTCGTGTTTGCTAATTGTTTTATTCTTCTTCAATTTATTGTTATGTTTTACGTTAATATAACGATTATTTTTGTCTTCTCTATGCCTATTTTCATATTGTGCTTGTTTAGAGCTTTGTTTCAAATACTGATGTACTTGCATATTTTTTTCCGTTTTTGCTAATATTGCCAAATTGTCGGCAAAAGCTTATTCCAATTTCAATTTTTTTTGTATCCTAATTATACTTTTATTACTTTGTTGTTAATTTGGTTTTAGTATGCAATCGAGGTTTTTTAGTTTTTTTAAATTTTTCAATTATTTGTAACTCCTCAGGATTGCATATTTAGAAAAAAATTACAAGTAACTTTTTTTTCAAAATTGTCCAAACAATAAGTTTTCATAACCAATTTTTTTTTTTAATTTTGAAAATTTTGCAAAACTTTAAATGACCGTTTTTCTTTAAAAAAAATATGAATTTTATTGTAATATGTAATATGTAAATTTTTATCTATATTAAAAAAAAAAGAAAATACCTTACTTAATTGCCGTAATTCTTCTAGAAATTATTATTTTTTTAATTTTTATAAGCTTTTATAAGATCAATAATTTACCTTCGTAGACACTCCAAGGCCTTTCAAAGCATTAATAGCTGAATGGCGACCGTAGCGCAATTCTTTAGTGTTGATTTTTTTTATTTGATTAGACAAAAACTCACTAGACCAAGCAACAAAGCTTAAAATAATGTTCGAATCTAGCTCGAGCCACAAAGGTTAATTCACAAAGCTTCCCGATCCTAAATCTTCCTAAAGTTTTTTTAAAATATCATTAATATCTTAAAACTTTTTTATCCGAGCTATGAAAATGTAATAAAAAAATACTTATGTCAAACAAATGTAATCTTTTGACATTTAAACTGTCAAAATAATTAAAAACCGGTTCAACAAGTAATTTTCTTTTACTCTTTAGGTAACAGTAGAAGTTAGGAAACGAAAGTGTATAATTTAAATATTTTCAAAAAGTTTAAATAACTTTTGATGATATTTTGACAGTTAGGGCTGTCAACGTGATTTTGGAGACTAATATCTGCAAAAATTTAAAAAGTTTAATAAGTTGAAAATAAAATATACATCAAAAGTTATAAAAAATAGTTTATTTACAAAATATTTATCAGGTTTTTTTTATATATTTTAAAATTAAAGCTGCTAAAAATGCTTAAAGCATAATTTCAAAAATCTCAGAAATTAGAAAAAAAAAATAAGAACAAAAGTTGAGAAAAAAAAAATTATACAAAAATTAGAAAAACTGTTTTTGGATAATTTGACGAAAAATCTGATTTTGATGCTAAATCTTCAAATAAATCAAAAGTTTAAAAAGTTGAATAAAAAGTTATAAAATAAAATATTCTACAAATTTTATAAAAGATTTTTTTTTTATATTTTAAACTTAGAGCAATCAAAAATGCTAAATACTTAATTTTGGAGTTAATATTTTCAAATATCTCAGAAATTTAAAAAATTAAAAAAAAGTTATTATCAAAATTTGAAGGAAAAAAATCTCCCACAAAATTTATAGAAAAGGTTTTTAGATATTTTGACGTTAGACTGTCAAAAGTGCTAATATCTTGATTTTGGAGCTAAACTTTGCATATTTTTGAGGAATGTGCAAAGTTTAAAATAATAGAAAAACAGTTATAAAACAAAAATTGAAAAAAAAAATTCTGTGTTTTTGGATATTTTGACGTTAGAGCTGTCAAAAATGCTGAAATTTGATTTTAGAGTTAATTTCTTTAAAAATCTCAAAAGTTTAAAAAGTTATGAAAAAAGTTGAAAGAAACATAATTTTCTACAAAATTTATGGAAAGTATTTTTGAATATTTTGACTAACTTTTGAGTTGCCAAAAAAGTTATAACATAAAAGTTAAAAAAAAAAAAAAATTTCTACAAAATTTATTTATATTCATTTTAGATATGTTAGAGCTGTCAAAAATGCTGAAAACTAATTTTATTTAGCTCTAAATAAATATCTTTAAAAATTTTAAAAGGTAGAAAAATAAAAAAAAAATATAATAATATAAAAATTAAAAAAAAAAAATGTATAAAAAGTGTTTTTAAATATTTTCACTTCAAATCTGTAAAAAATGCTGAAAACGTAGTTTTAAAGCTAATTTTCAAATATCTCAAAAGTTAAAAAACTTCCAAAATAAAAGTTAAAGAAAATAAAATTTCTTATATAATTTATAAACGGTTTCTTTAGATATTTTGAAGTTAATACTGTCAAAAATGCTAAAAACTTAATTTTGGACCTAATATCTTTAATATCTCAATTTTTTTTTTAAATTGAATAAAAAGTTTATAAATAAAAATTTAAAAAAATATATATTGGGTATTTTGAAATTAGAGCTGTCAAAAATGCTAAAAACTTGATAATAGAACTAATTTCTTTAAATATCATAAAAAATTTAAAAAAAATTATAAAATAGTTGAAAGAAATAAAATTTTCTAAAAAAATCTTAATTGTGTTTTTGGATATTCTGACGTTGAAGTTGTCAAAAATGCTAAAATACTGATTTTTAAACCAATATCTTAAAATATCTAAAATTATGTAAAGTTGGAAAAAAAAAATAGCATAAAAGTTAAATATAATAAAAGATTCTACAAAATTTGTAAAAAGTAATTTTACCTATTTTTGAAGCTAATATCTTCAATATCTTAAAAGTTCAAAAAGTTAAAAAAAAGTTAATTTTTTTTTAAAATATTTTGACGTTGAACTGTCAAAAATGTTAATAACTTGATTTTAAAGCTAATATTTTCAATTATCTCTAAAAGTAAAAAAGTTAGAAAAAAAGTTGATACAAAAGTTAAAAGTAATAAAATTTCTTACAATGCTTATCAAAGTTTTTTTAAATATTTTGAAGTTAAAGTTAATAAAAATACTGAAAACGTCATTTTGAAGCTAAAATCTTAAATTATCTTAAAAGTTTAAAAAGTTGAAGAAATTATTATAGCATAAAAGTTGAAATTAATCAAATTTTCTACAAAATTTATCAAAAATGGTTTTGGGTATTTTGACTGCTAAAAACCTGAGATTGAAGTTAATTTCTTTAAATATCTTAAAAGTTTAAAAAACAAAAAAAAATATGATAGCAAAAAAGTAAAAAAAAATATAATAAAATAATCTACAACTTTTATAAAAACTGCATTCAAATTTTTGACGTTGAGCTATCAAAATCGCTAAAAACTTAATTTTAGAGCTAAAATTATTAAAAAAAATCCAACATAAAAGTTAAATAAAAATAAACATTTCTATAAAATTTTAAAAAGGTTTTTTGAATATTTTAAAGTTAAGGCTGTCAAAAATGCTAAAAACCTGTTTTTGGATGTAATATCTTCAAACATCTCAAAACAATGAAAATAAAAAAAATAAAATAAAAATAAAAGTTTGAAGCAATAAAATTTTCTACAAAATTTATAAAAAGTGGTTTTAAGATATTTTAACGTTAAAACTGACAAAAATGTTAAAAACGTGATCTTCAAATAACTCAAAAGTTAAAAAAAATTAAAAAAAGTTATTAGATAAAAGTTTAACAAAATAAAATTTTCTACAAAATTTATAAAAAAGCCTTTTTGAATATTTTTACGTCAAAAATGTTAATAACCTGATTTTAAAAGTGATATCTTCAAATATCTCAAAAATTTAATAAGTTAAAGTAAAAGATGTAAAATAAAGGTTGTAAGAAATCATATTTTTTATAAAATTCATTAACATTTGTTTGTGTATTTTGAAGTTAAAGCAGTCAAAAACGCACAAAATTTGTTTTTAGAAGTAACATCTTTAATAATTTAAAAATAAAAGAAAATATAAATTAAAAGTTAAACAAAACAAAATTTCCTAAAAAATTTATAAAAGGTTTTATTGTATATTTTGAAGTTAAAACTGTCAAAAGTGTTAAAAACCTGATTTTAAAACTAAAATCATTAAGTATCTCAAAAATTTGAAGAAATTTAGTACCAATATATTATAAAACTATCAAAAAGTGTTTGTAAACCGTCAAAATGTTCATAATCTGTCAAATAAATTCAATTTTGTTGCTAAATGTCAATACAGTAGCTATTTATATCCCGAAATATCATAAAATAGTTTTTCAACTGTCAAAATTTTATTAAACTTTTATAAAAATTTATTTAGACTACCAAAATAATTTTTTTATTAAAATCTTGAAAAGTTTTATCTGAATTATCAAAACGTCATAAAACTATTAAACTAAACTGTCAACATATTTATAAACTGTCAAATATATCTCAAAACATCATAAAATTGTTTTTCATTAAACATTAATTAAACTTTATTCTATTTTCAGATATAGTAATGAAGATTTGGAGACCTTCCAACGTCATTTAAGTGATCCAAAACTCTTACAAAAAATTTCTAAAAGTTTAAATCATGGCATTGCTTTTATCTCAGTTCCGCATGACCTAACATCATACGTGTTACCCCAAATTAATCAAAAATCTTCTAGAAGTTTAGGTTAGGTTAAACTAGTATTGTAGATAGCTGTCACCTTCCAATGTCGTCCGTGTTATCTCAAACCCTTCAAAAATTCTCTAGAAGTATAGGGTAAGTCTACGTGACCTTCCAATAACATTTTTGTTGTTCCGAAGCCTTTTAAAACTCTCTGAAAGCTTGAGTTAAGTGAGAACATTGCCAAAGCTTTTATTTCAGAACTTCATAACTTTTTGATCTAAAATCCTCTAAAGTTTAGGTTAGATTACATTATAGTTCAGGCAATTATTTTAGAACCGATGTGGCCTAAATCCTCCTAAAAAGTGTTTTAAAAGTTTAGGTTAGGCAAGATCTGATCATGTGATCTCTCAACATCATCCGTGTTACTTTAAATCCTCTAAATGTTTATGTTAAGTTAAATCATGGTCAAAACCATTATCTTAGATTCTAGAATCTCCCATCTAAAATACTCGAAAAATGTAGGTTAGGTTAAATTCCTGTGATTCCAAACTCTATATAAGTTTTCTACAAATTTAGGTTAGGTGAGAACATGAATTTTTTTTAACACGGTATTAAACCACCGGCCCAATACTTGTAAACTGTGTTTCGGCCCAATTGTTAGTTAACAAAAAATGTATTAGTGACAACTAATCAGTCACATTAAAAACAGGAGAAACGCAACAAGTGTAAGAATAAGCAAACTTCTTGATAACAAACACTTGGGCGGGTGGGTAAGAATAATCTGTTTCTTAAGAAAAGATAATGATCTTGGACCAATATGTAAAACAAAATTTATTTTTATATTTTTTTTAGAATCCATCAATTAACAGCAATTAAATTTTGTCAAACAAATTCTACAATTAATTCTTGCATCTGTTTACATGATTCAATTAAATTAACTAATTTATTAATACAATACTTAAATTAAATTTAATGTAAATATTTACAAAACTTTATCAATATTACTTGTTTGCTTATCCTCAATCTAGCATACAATTTGTAAATTGTTTAATAACAATTCCACTTTAACTCAGTTTAAAGAATAATATATTCCAATAATGACGTTTAAAATTATTATATTTCTATATTTTATATTCCAGCAAAGTTGGTCTAATATTCTATCACCTAATGAGGTAATCAATATGAATATAAATGTAACAAAATTATTATTAAATTTATTTTTTAGGTTCTTGTAGAGAAAAAGATGACTAAATGCGTTTCAAAAATTATTGATCTTTACCCGGATCATAATATCAATTTTTATTACAATTATGAAGATGTAGTTGATGGTTTTATTAATTATAAACAATCGTATAAAATTAAAAAATTAAAGAATTTTGTAGTAAATAAAGAACATTATCTACCTACATCAAGTATACCACTATTTGATTTAGTAGTACTCGACAACAATACTAATAATTTATTCATTGACCACAATTACGATTCAAAGTATTTAATTGTGTATACAGAAAATGATTTAAATTTTGCGGCTAATCTATATAAATTTAATGATTATCTTTCAAAAACATTATTTGTGGATAGATTAAATGATATTTACAAAATAAAAAACAATTTTTATCAACAAAAAAAAAATTATGAAAAAATATTGTTGGGAAGTTGTAAAGATATTGATTTGTCTATAGTTAAAAAATTTTTTGAAGATATTCAAAATTTAAATGGATACAAATTTAGTTATACTACAAATTTATTGACCAGTAATTTAATTCCGTTTGATCATGGACTTGATGTAACTATTTTGAAAGAATCTGCTCGAATATTAAATGCAACAATTATTATGAATGACATGGATCATACTGTAATTAATATAGGGGGTTATAGATATATGAACAGTTTTATATCAACATATCCTTATTATATAACCGACTTCTCAGTTGCTGCGCCTTTTCCCAATCGCGTTCCAAATTGGATGGGATTTATTTATGTGTTCAAAAAACAATTATGGATTTTAAACTTTGTAACATTTATAATATATTTGCTTACTTATACAATACTTGCAAAAATTGAAAATAATTACGTTAATTTGGGATCTATTTGTTTACAAATATTTGGTGCATTTTTTGCTCAAAGTGTTGCATTGCCAAAACTTAAAATAATTAAATATTTACTATTATTGTGGATTTTTTTCTCATTTATTATATTGAATTCATATAATGGATTATTTTTCACATATTTGGTGCAACCTTTATATGAAAAGCAAATAAAAAGCGTTGAAGAATTATTTAAAGCTAATTATACTTTTGAATATTTTCATCCTGGATTGATATTAAAAAACGAGGATGAAAGTAAGACCATTATTGTATATTACAAAGATCAAGAAGATTTGGCTAAAAAAATGATTTTATATCGTAACATTACTATGAGTACCTTTACACCTTTACTGGATAAAATAGAAGATAGAATAAAATTAGAAGGTTTTAAAGGGTTTTACAAGATATATTTAAGTATCTGCTTAATGGGAATGATTACGCCAATTAGACAACCTATATTAGAAGGTCTGAATAAATGCATCCAGAGATTTATAGATGTTGGCCTTATGCATAAATGGATTAAAGATATAATGCATTCTTATCCAATAATAGATGAAAATGAACCTATTCCGTTAACACTCAATCACTTAATATTAATATTTTATATTTATTTTTGTGGATTGATTTTTCAACTTTAGTTTTTATCTGGGAATGTTTTAAAAACAGAAAACTTTAAAGAAGTTTACATTTAGGTTTTAAATTCGCACAACTGTTTGTTATAATTCATTTGTATAAAATATATTAAAAAAATTTTCACTCTAAACATGAATTAAATTTGTATGAGAATATCAATGAAACACATATTAATCATACTCGCACTTTCCAATTTAAATTAAACTTTGTAATTATCAAATAAAAAATTAATATTAAAAATAATTGATTTTATTTTTGTAGATATATTAAATTTGGAAGTTTATTCCATGTATCAATAGTAAAAAGTTTTGGTCCTACATCTCTGAACTGTCAGTGAATATTTAGAGCTTCTTAAAATAATATAAAGCAAGTTTAGTATTCTAATTATTCTGTGCGTCTTCACAATGAGAAGAGTAGATTTGAAATTTGAAATAAAGATTCAATTATCTCTTTCTTAAATAAGTGCAAAAATTAATAAAGTGTTGAAAGAAATAATCTCTAAATTAGCAAAGGATATCAAGAAATTAAGTGAAGATAATGAAAAGGTAATAATATTACATATTAGTAACAGTAAGACATACAGGTTCAAATTTGAAAATTGAATTAAATATAAATAATTCTGTTTAAAATATTTTGATATTGCAAATTCTGACAAAAAGGCAAAAAAATGTCTTAAATAAATTGAATACAATAAAAAAATAAATTTTTAAAGAAAATTATAATATTTTAAAATTAACCAAACTGTTTTAATTAGTAGTATCACATTAGTACCGTTTTTTGTTAAAATCCCAATATGATTCAATAAATACTTTCAAAGTTATTGCAATAGTACCACCAAATGATAATTAAGCTAATTAATTTTTAATAACATTTTCTGTAGCAAAATTAGCCCAATTGTTACAATTAGTAGTACTACATTACTACAAAAAATATTTAAATTTATAAAAATTTTCAATAAGTACTTTAAAAGTTATGGTGAAGTACCACCAAATTGTAATTAAATTAGTCACATTTAATAACATATAAATCAATAAATTCTATAGCAAAATCAAGCTTATCAAAATTAACCAAATAATTGCAGTTAGTAGTAACATATTAGTACTAAAATTTGTTAAAATATAAAACTTTTTAATGATAACTTTAAAAGTTACCACTAATATAAATTAGTTAAATTTAATAATAATATCTGTAGCAAAATTTAACTAAACTATTATAATTGGTAGTACCACATCAGTACTAAAAACTGTTAAAATTTAAAAGTTATGACAATAATACCATCAAATAGTTATTAAATTAGTTGAATCTAATAATAATTCCTGTAGCAAAATTAATAAAATTATTCCAGTTAATAGTACTACATTTGTAATGTTTTAATGCGTACTTTAAAAGTTATAGCATAGTATTTCCCATTGGTCATTCAATTAGTTTAATTTAATCATCATTTCTGCAGCAAAATTGACTATTACAGTTAATAGTACCATATCAGTTCTATAATTTAAAGTTTTAAAAGTTATGCATTAAATAGTAATTAAAGTAATTAAATCAAATACTTACTTTTTTGTAGCAAAACTAAGCCTATCTAAATTAAATAAATGGTAGCAGTTATAAGTACTATAATTTGCTAATTTAATCAAACTTTCTAATTAGTACTAATTCTTATTGCAAAAATGATTTTTATAACATTGTTTAAGCTTTCTTGTTAATACGATATCAATTTAAAACTTTTAAAAACATTTAATTTACATTTTGAGCACTTTATTCTATAACACACAAGTACAAATCAAGTCATGAAAGGTATGTTACTTATTGAATTTGACTAAAACAATATTAAAATGTACATAATTAAATGATTCTATTGCAAAAATAATTTGTATTCATTATTCGTAACTTTTCGGATTGCATCGGATCACATCGTGTAAAAAAACATGGCCGCCACAACCCTATTCTAACTTACGATGCATTTCTGTAAATATACTTGCATTTTAATAATTATTTAATTAAATTAAATTAAAGTCGGATATTTATTTACTGTATAATGTATGTAAATTTGATTAACAAGTTTTGTTAGATTTTTGCAACACGTTTAATGCTTAAAATATGTAACAAAATGTTTAAAGTGAAATAAATAATATAACTTTATAAAAAAATAGTAATTTTTTTGTACTTTATTTTTAAATATTTAACGTTGTCATTATTTCTTGATGGGTTGGGTACAAAACATTTGATATCTTTAAATTTAACAGCTTTTTTTCTTTGTAAAAAGTAAAATTGTTAATATTTAGTTTATTTCATTCTTAAATGCATACCGAGCGCTACTTTGATTTTCAGTAATGTAGTGAAAACAGAAACTTTAGCGTCATTCGTATTTCCACATAATAATTTGATAATCAGTTTATTTTTACACCAATACATTCAAAAAAGATTAATCTATATTTGTTCAGAGTATTTTAAGCAAATAATAATGAAAAATAGCTAAAAAATGTATCTAAATACAGAAATAAATGCGTTTTTAGAAACTTTTAAATGCATTTTCATAGAATTGTTATTATAGCAACAAATTAAAAAAAAAATAATTACAGAAGTTGTCAATAAGTTGCTTAATTGATTTCCAAAATTGTAGCATTTTTAAAGCATGAATAATTTTTTATTTAGAAAAATTACTATAATTAAACAACAACAAAAAAAAATTTGAAATTTCTTATACAGGTTGTCAATAAATTGCTTAATTATTTTCCAAAATTTCAAATTTTTTAAAAACTCTTATTTGATTTGATTTTAATTTTTTTTTTAAATCAAAATTTTTATTTTATTAAAATTGCTATTATAGCAACAATTAAAAAAAAAAATGAAGTAACAAGTTCAAGATGCCAATAAATAGAATTTAAATTAAATATTAAATCACAAACCAAATGCTGTTATATATTTAGAACTAAGTGCATTTAGCGGAAGTAGTCTCCCTTACCGATGCTACATTTGTTAGATTGCTTTTTCCCCAAATGTTAATTATCAAGAAGTTTGATATTGTGCTCACCTCTGATGTATTAGTGACAACTCTCATACGAAACAAATGTAAGAATAAGCAAATTTTTTGATAACAAACACTTGAGCGGGTGGTTTGATACCGTCTTTGAAAATAATCCATGTTTTCACCTAACCTAAATTTGAAGAAGAGAATTTGGGGTCAATCAGGTGACGTCTGGAAGCTTTGTAAATCAATTCTATTAATTCGCACTAAAAACCAAATAAATATAAAGTCTTGTGGCATGGTCTATCCTAATCTATAAAACCTGTTTCGGCTATTACTAACACTAATTTACCACTCTATTTAAGAATCTAACTCAACATGAGCATTGAAATACCATAGAGTACCTGCGAGAATGTTAAATTTTTTTTGAAGGTGTTTGTACAAATTTGTGCAAGTTCGGAAAATACCAAAGAATAATTAAAAAGACGCAACAAAAAAGTGTTTGGCAAATCATAAAGCATTTTTGAATTGAGTTAACTTAACTTGTTATGGACTTTGCAAAGCCACATAAGGTACAATTGTAAGCAACTAATCACATTTATTTTTTTGTGGAAGAACTCTGAGTGACTGGGGTAACCAAAGTAATTATAATAACTAACTTTGTAAAGCGTGATTCTACCTGAACGGGCTGTTATCTCTGTACTCTTGATGTTGAAATTGAAATAGTTAAGATCAATATTGTTTTTCTAATAAATTATTCAAGAAATTTACACAAACTGTTTGAAACAGCTTCAAAACTGCTTCAAAAAGTTCTTGAAACCTGCGATTTAATCTCAACTAAAGCAAAATGCTTATATAGTTGCAAACAAAATTCAAACATTTATGATGATGTGATATTTTATAAATTTTTTTATTCAAATTGTTTAAAACAACAAATAATTTGATCAAAATTTAATAGGAGTTGTCTAGACAAGAAAATTAATAAGCCTATTTTTTAAATATTAGATTAGTTCAATTAAAAAAAAAAAAATTAAATTCTTTCAAACTTTAATAAATTTTTTAGATTTTATATGAAATAAAGCAAAATTACTATATAGCTCAAGCTGAAAAAGTTATGGATAGTGTTGCTTTTTTGTCAAAATCAACAAAAATCTTAAAAAAACTTTTTTTTAAATTATTATTAATAATTTCAAAACTTGATCTCAAGGATATAATTGTAGTCAAAATTATAAAATTCATAACCACTGCTGGTTTTCTTACAAAATTAATATTTTTTTTAAGAAATTTGTTCCAATTAGCATTAAATAAAATTGTGACGTAAAATGAACCGTTGTAGTTAAGTTGAAAAAACTCAACTATTTAATATTGTTCTAAAAAAAAGCTTAAAATTGATCTAAGTTTAAGGAAAATGTCTATTTAGTTGCAGATTAAATTAAAAACATTATAACCAGTGAGGTTTATATATATTTAAATTATTGTACAACAAAAATCATAAAAAAAATTAGTTTTAGTAAGGCAAATTGCAGTTGGTGTTAATTTTTTGAATTTGTCATAAAGTTTTTTTCTTAATTAGTTATTATTCATCAATTTTCTAATGAATCCATTCAGTTTGATTTTTGTTTGGTTTCTCAAAAAGTTTTTTTGCTGTTTCTAAATTATTGTTTAAGTTTCAAATGATTCTAATCAGTTTTAATCAGTTTGGTTTCAAAATTGCAGCTAAACTTTTTATTACTCTTCACTTACTAATAAATTTTGTTAGTTTTAATTAACATTAAAAAAGTTTGCTTTTAAAATTGTTAGGTAATTTGCGATTGGTGCTAATTTTTTTAACAATTTCTTGTTATTTTTTTATAAATCATCTACTAATTAAGGATTGTATTCAGTTTTAATATATTTTGAATAATATATTTATAGATGTAAGATAAAAATCTAAGATAGAGTTGTTAGCTAATTTAATTCAAATTGAAAGTTTATGTGAAATAACTAATTAAAGTAACTTACCATATTAAAAGACTTAATTATTCTCCATAAATTTATATTTATTTAATAGAACTAAAATTGGAAATTAATAAAATTAATTTTTTTTAAGTGATATCTAAAATTATATCGGCAACTTTAGTTTCACACTTTTTGCTATCACCAGAATCAATCTCATTAAGTGATCCAATTTTACTAATCTCACAATCGTCATTCTAAGCAAAGCTTTTATTTAATAAAATTAATTTAATAATAAAAACCTTTATTAATATTTTGACAAAGCTTTATTCAATATTTATTTTCATTTCCGTAATTGTTTGCATTTATTATTTCTAATGGATTTATACAACAATCAGATTTATTTAGTTCTTCAATAAGCATGAAGTTTCAAATATTTATAATTTGGCTGCAAATATATAAAGTTTGCTCAAAAATTAACGCAATTAAAGAAGAGGTAAGGATTGGATTAAAATAATTGCAATTATAGTTTTATTTAATTTATAGCAATCTTTGAGTAAATGTGTTTTGGAAATTTTGGATTATTTCACGGAATTGAATGTTTATTTTTATTATCAATATAAAGGCAATGAGGTACTCGTTAATAATTTATTAAAATACACAAATAAACCATATATATTTCAAGAAAATTTTAATGAGTTTAAATTGAAAACTTCAAATTTAGTAGTAATGAATTTGAATTCCACTGAACAAAATTATAAACCATACTTATATACGAGCATTTTAATTGTATATAATGGAATTATGATTAATGATATTTCGTTATACTTTAATCTGAGATTTTCATTAAATATACTATTAGTGGATACGTGAGGTGATATCTATAGAATATTTTCGAAAGAAGATACAAGATTTGATGCAAAATTATTGGGCAACTGCAGTAATTATTATTACGCCATGCATAATATAAACGAGGAAATATATTACTGGCCAACAGATATCAAACCATTTATAAATAAAAACAATCCAATAGCACCAGGAATGGATATTATGATAATAAAGGAAGCTGCACAATGCAATATAACGGTTAAACAAGTTTATGAATTTTTCCCTACTAAAAGGTGTAAATTTTCGAACAGTTTAATTAATCCTTATCCATATTATATTAGTAAAATGATTATTGCTGTACCGTTAGCAAAGGAAGTTCCTAACTGGCTTGGATTTATTCTTGTTTTTGATAAACAATTATGGTTCGTACTATTTGCAACATTTAAAATTTATGTAATATTATATACAGCTTTAAGATACCTTGATAGCAGCAATGATTTATCTTTGATTGTTTTGGAAATATTTGGAGCTTTTTTTGCACAAAGTATAAGAATGTCACGTCATACTTCATTCAAATTTCTAATATTCCTCTGGATTAAATTCTCTTTTTATATTTTGAATGCTTACAATAGATTATTTTTTAATTTTCTAATGCAACCAACTCATGAAAAGCAAATTGATTCAATTAAAGAATTAATTGATTTCAATTACGAATTTATTTCTTATTCAGAAAATGTAAATTTTTTTATTGACTAAAATAATGATTACAGTTATAATTTGTTTTTTCGTATGCATCATTGGGTTGCAGAAGAAGATTTAGTAATAAATGGTTCTATTATTTTATTTGAATCAAAAGAATTTATAGATGAAATTGAGAATAAAGCAAGAGAACATGGTTTGCCAGGATTTTACAAGATTTATTACTCGATCAACTTAATGTCTATGTGTATTAAAGAAGCACAAAATTTATCCTGCTTGAATCGAAATATTGGAAGAATGACTTCAGCTGGGCTTATATTTAAATGGGAAAAAGATACAATTGATACCAATATTGCTATTAGCAATATTGAACCTAAAGCTTTAAGTTTGAAACATTTTGTTTTGATATTTTATATTTATTTGAGTGGAAATATTATTGCTATATTGGTAATATTATGGGAACGTTATAAAAAAAATTAAAATGACACAAATGTTTAAAGTATTACACTTATATTTAGAAATAATTTTTAGAGGAATTTATTTGAATTAATTGTACTATTAATGTTATGCTATTTTTAACGTTTGATTTGTAGAGTGACACATTATATAATTAACAAAGAACACATAAGGATAGCATGAATAATGAATCGTTGCAGTTGAAGCGTTTAACACTATTAGCTGCGAAGAAGAGTAGTGACACAATTGATTTGTACTAATATATATTATTAAACTATTCAAAGTTTTATTATTGCAATGTTGCTACACATTTCAGCAATCAATAAATATTTTTAAGTTTATTTTAATTTTTTTAAACTTCTTGATTTTTAAATAGTTTTTTTTTTTCGACCGTAGTCTTTCAGCCATTTTTTTTTTTAAATACTAAATATTATTATTTTTCTGTCAGCCACCGATGCTATTAGGTAACGACGACTAAAGCAACAAAAAATAACTAAACTATCTCTAATAAACCTAAAAATGTGAAAAAAAGCATATTATTCCAAGTGGGCAGAACTAATAGTAGAGATTAACAGCCCAAGTAGTGCAGTGATTAGGTTAGGATTGATTATTCTTACAATACATAACACTTGATTTGGTTCAAAAACAAATTCTTGTTTTAACACCATCTTTAACTGTGTAATTTAGTGCAAGGTCAATAAAATAATAACTAAATTAAATTTAATGTAAACATTTACAGAACTTTATCAATATTACTGGTTTGCTTATGTTCAATTGAGTATACAATTAGTAAATAGTTTATTGGACAATTCCTTTTCAATTCAGTATAAACGTTAAATTAGACCAATAATGAAGTACAAAATTATTATATTTCTTTGTTTTATATTCCATCAATGTTGTTCAAATTTTCTAGAACTTAATGAGGTAATTAATGTCAATATTTATGTAACAAAATTATTATTAAATTTATATTTTAGGTTTCTATGGAGAAAAAGTTGACTAAATGCGTTTTAAAAATTATTGATCTCTACCCGGATCATAATATCAATTTTTATTATAATTATGAAGGTGAAGTTGATGGTTTTATTAATTTTAAATATTCGTACATAATTAAAAAAATAAAGAATTATAAACCTAATTTAGCACATTTACCTATATCAAATATTCCACACTTTGATTTGCTATTAATTGATAACAATATAGAATTGGAAATCAATCACAATTACGATTCACAGTATTTAATTGTGTGTACAGGAAACAATTTAATTAAAGTATTTAATTTTTATGAAAATAATATGTATCTTTCAAAACTGTTATTTATGGATCGATTAAATAATATTTACAAAATAGAAGTCAACATTTATCCAAAATTTAAAAAAATATTGTTAGGAAATTGTGATGATATTGATGTGTCTATAGTTAAGAAATCATTTGAACCTATTGAAAATTTTAATGGAAAGAAATTTAGATATAGAGAAAAACTCAGGACTAATTTAATGCCGTTTGGGAATGGACTTGATGTAACTATATTGAAAGAATCTGCTCGAATATTAAATGCAACAATTACTCTCAAAAACAGACATGCAAGTGCGTTTCATGTGGGAGGTTTTATATATGACAATAATTTTAAATCAACATATCCTTATTATATAACATACTTCTCTGTTGCTGCGCCTTTTCCTAATCGCGTTCCTAATTGGATGGGGTTCATTTATGCATTCAATAAACAATTATGGCTTTTAAACTTTATAACTTTTATAACATTTCTAATCATTTATATAATACTTACAAAAGTTGAAAATAATAACGTAAATTTAGGATTTGTCTGTTTACAAATATTTGGTGCATTTTTCGCTCAAGGCGTTGCATTACCAAAATATAAAATAATTAAATATTTACTAATTTTGTGGATTTTTTTTTCATTTATTATGTTGAATTCGTATAATGGATTATTTTTCACATATTTGGTGCAACCTTTATATGAAAAGCAAATAAAAAGCGTTGAAGAATTAATTGAAGCTAATTATACTTTTGTATACTTGTATCCTTCAATTCCAATGAAAGACGAGGATGAATATAAGGATATTATTTTATATACCGAGAGACAATTACATTTTGTTAAAGATATGATTATGTATCGTAACATAACTATTATTACTGCTACACCTTTACTAGATAAAATAGAACATAAAATAAAAAAAGATGGTTTTAAAGGGTTTTACAAGATATATTTAAGTATCTGCTTAATGGGAATGTTTACGCAAACTAGACATTCTACATTAGAAGGTTTGAATAAATGCATTCAGAGATTTATAAATGTTGGCCTTATGCACAAATGGATTAAAGATATTATGCATACTTATCCAATAATAGAAGAAAATGAACCCTTACCGTTAACACTCAATCATTTTATGTTAATATTTTATATTTATTTTTGTGGATTGATTTTGTCAATTTTACTTTTTATTTGGGAATGTTATAAAGGCAAAAAACTAAATCATTTTTAATAATATATTTGTAATTTTAAGTCCGTACTATTTATTATAATCAATTTGTATCAAACATAATAAAAAATTTTGCACTCTTAAAATTATTATAATTTTAGCTGAAAATTGAATCCAAAATTCTGGTTTTAAGTAGATAAATCCAGTACCCAAACTTCCTTATTTCGGTTTTAAAATATTTTTTTGTTTTTTATTCCAAACTGTGCAAAGCTAAATTTAGTTTTTGAGAATTGGTAGAAATGTACCTGAACCAAAATAATTTATTTAAACCAAATTTGCAAATCTACTAAAAATTAGCACATTTTTAAAAAATTAAAATTTGAATAAATTGGTACTAATTGTTGTATTTCTAAAATTAGTCATTGAATTTTAATATTATTATCTATTAAACTAATACTGCATTAATTTGGTTAATATTAATTTTCTGCAAAAAAGAAAATAATTATTGAAATACTATTATCTACTATAGTGGTACTACCAATAATAATATTTTACAAAAATTTTAAACTTTTATAAAGTAAAAATTAACAATTGATTCTGATTAATGTGATTCTAATATTAAAATCTTT
Organism: Tachinus rufipes; assembly: GCA_963932245.1. Taxonomy (NCBI): domain Eukaryota; kingdom Metazoa; phylum Arthropoda; class Insecta; order Coleoptera; family Staphylinidae; genus Tachinus; species Tachinus rufipes. Next base: position 40,551,465 of record OZ010745.1, on the reverse strand, counting down.
TTTGCTTTTGATCGGGTGTCAAGATTTTTTTTTGTTTTTGGTTGTCTTTTGTTGTTCTTGGTTAGTATGTCTTTTCATTTTTTTGAAATCTTTTTTTGTTCTTTCAACTCTGTTTTTCCATATTGTTTTTGTTTGGCATCCTAGTCATGTGACCATTCCAAACCAGTTGCTTTCTGTGTAGATCTTTTGTACTTTTAGTCTCAATTGTATTTCTTTATTTATTATTTGGTCCAATTTAGTAACTTTTTTAATTTTCCTAAAAAACTTTAATTTTGCAGCTTGCAATTTGCTTTTTGTTTTTTGAATCAGCGTTTAAGTTTTATTACTATACGCTAGTGCAAGTTTGTATACCGTCTTATATAAAACCATTTTTGTTATTATTTTAATTGCGTTATAACTCGTGTTTGCTAATTGTTCTATTCTTCTTCAATTTATTGTTATGTTTTAAGTTAATATAACGATTATTTTTGTCTTCTCTATGCCTATTTTCATATTGTGCTTGTTTAGAGCTTTGTTTCAAATACTGATGTACTTGCATATTTTTTTCCGTTTTTCCGTTTATGCTAATATTGCCAAATTGTCGGCAAAAGCTTATTCCAATTTCAATTTTTTTTGTATCCTAATTATACTTTTATTACTTTGTTGTTAATTTGGTTTTAGTATGCAATCGAGGTTTTTTAGTTTTTTTACATTTTTCAATTATTTGTAACTCCTCAGGATTGCATATTTAGGAAAAAATTACAAGAAACTTTTTTCTTCAAAATTGCCCAAACAATAAATTTTCATAACCAGTTTTTTTTTTTAATTTTGAAAATTTTGTAAAACTTTAAATGACAGTTTTTCTTAAAAAAAGATAATGAGTATTTTCTCTTTTTTTAAATATAGTCAAAAATATATACATTTTTACCCATATTTAAAAAAAAAATACCTATCCTGATTGACTCAAATTAATTTACAAATACACTAAAAGTTACCAAAAAAAGCAGTCAATTCTATCAATAATTCTCCTCCAAAAAATCTAACACTTTCGTAGGCACTTCAAAGACTTTCAAAGCATTAATAGCTAAATGGCGACCGTAGCATAATAGTCTAGTGCAACTGTTGATTTTTTAGATTAGGTTAGACAAAAACCCACTAAACCAAACAACAACACTTTAATAAATGTTCGATTCTAGCTCGAGCCACTAAAATTGATTCACAAAGCTTTTCGACCCTTAATCTTCCAAAAGTCCATTAAAAGTTTAGTGTTTTTGGTCCCAGTAATTTAAGGAATCCAAAACACTTACAAATTTTTTCTAAAAGTATAAACCATAACCCAGGCTATTATCTCAGTTCTGCATGACCTAACATCAGACGTGATACCCCAAATCCATAAAAAAAATTCTAAAAATTTAGATTAGGTTCAACTAGTATTGTAGATAGCTGTCACCTTCCAATGTCATCCGTGTTATCCCAAACCCTTTAAAAACTCTCTAGAAGTATAAAGTGAGTTGCTGTGACCATTCAATATTATCTGTGTTGTTTTAAAGGTTTTCAAAATCCTCTGGAAGCTTGGGGTTAGTAAAAGTATAACCAGAGCTTTTATCTCAGGACTTCATAAAATCCCCTTAAGTTTAGGTTAGATTAGATTATAGTCCAAGCCATTATTTTAGATCCAATGTGAACTTAATCCTCCTAAAAAGTACTTTAAAAGTTTAGGTTTGGCAAGACCAGTGCCTTCGATTTGATCATGTAATCTCGCAACATCGTCTGTGTTACCCTAAATCCTCTAAATGTTTAAGTTAAGTTAAACCATGTTCAAAACCATTATCTTGGATCTCTCATTTAAAATACTTTAAAAATGCAGGTTATGTTTCCAAATTCTCCATAAGTCTTCTACAAATTTAGGATACGTGAGTACATGGATTAGTTTAGAACACGATATTAAACTAGCGGCCCATTACTTATAAACTGTGTTTTAACCCACTCGCCCAATTGTTAGATAACAAAAAAATTATTCATATACCCATCTTTGACGTATTAGTGACAACTGTTGTTTAATCTGTCACATTAAAAACAAAAGCAGCACAACAAGTGTAAGAAGAAGCAAATTTTTTGATAACAAACACTTGGGCGGGTAGGCGGGAACACTGTATCAAACCACCGGCCCAATATTTTTAAACTGTGTTTCCGCCTACCCGCCCAAGTGATAGTTATTAAAAAAAATTGTTTTTGCGCCCACCTCTAATGTCTTATGCCCGTATTACACTGTCAATAATTATATCTTGAATTATATATATAAAAATATTTAAATCTTAAAAAGTTTGTAAAATGCACAAAATACCATCAATCTTATTGTAGATTGAAATTTTAAGAATATTTTTAGGTTTTCTTTATAATTAACACATAACATGTGAGTTATAGCATTTATAATATAACCTAACTATTTTTTAAAAAATGTTAATTCGTACATTGTTTGTGTTAATTCTAAAGAAAAACTAAAAATATTCTTAAAATTTCAATCTACAATAAGATTAATGATTATTTGTGCATTTTACAGACTTTTTAAGATTTAAATATTTTTATATATATAATTCAATAAAGAATTATTGATCAGTGTCATACGGGCATTAGTGACAACTGTCATTCAATTTTTTACATTAAAAAGAGGAGAAACGCAACAAGTGTAAGAATAAGCAAATTTTTGATAACAAACACTTGGGAGGGTGGGCGGGCACACTATATCAAACCACCGGCTCAATACTTTTAAACTATGTTCCCGCCCACCCGCCCAAGTTATAATTATTAAAAAAAAATCTTATTGTGCTCACCTCTGACGTATTAATAAAAACTGTCATTCAATCTGACACATTAAAAACAAAAGAATCGCAACAAGTGTAAGAATAAGCAAATTTCTTGATAACAAACAGTTGGGAGGGTGGGCGGGAACACTAAATCAAACCACCGGCTCAATACTTTTAAACTGTGTTCCCGCCCACCCGCCCAAGTGTTTGTTATCAAAAAAATTGTTATTCTATCCAGCTCTGACGTATTAGTGACAACTGTCATTCAATCTGTCACATCAAAAACAAAAGAAACGCTACAAGTGTAAGAATAAGCAAATTTTTTGATAACAAACAGATAGGTGGGTGGGCGGGAACACTAAATCAAACCACCGGCCCAATACTTTTAAACTGTGTTCCCGCCCACCCGCCCAAGAGTTAGTTATTAAAAAAATTGATATTGTGCCCACCTCTGATGTATTAATAAAAACTGTCATTCAATCTGTCACATTAAAAACAAAAGAATCGCAACAAGTGTAAGAATAAGCAAATTTCTTGATAACAAACACTTGGGCGGGTGGGCGGGAACACTGTATCAAACCACCGGCCCAATACTTTTAAACTGTGTTCCCGCCCACCCGCCCAAGTGTTTGTTATCAAAAAGATTGTTATTGCGCCCACCTCTGATGTCTTAGTGACAACTGTCATTCAATTTGTCACATTAAAAACAGAAGAAACGCCACAAGTGTGAGAAAAAGCAAATTTTTTGACAACAAACACTTGGACGGATAGGTGAAAATCTTCTTTTTTTGAAGAAATACTGTCATTTATAGTTTTCAAAATTTATCAAAATACAAAGAAAAAAAAATTTTCTGTGGAAACTTATTCTTTGGACTATTTTGAAGAAAAAAGAAATACAAATGAAAAATTGGTATGATACAAAGGATACGACAAAAAATAATAAATGTTTAACTATCAAAATTGAAAAAGGGCAAAATAATTAACAAGTGCTCAAGTGGTCTAGAAAATATACAAAAACTGCTAGATGAAGAAAGCTAAAGCAACGATATAGAGTAAAAATAGACAACAAACTCTTAACAAGAATAACTAAAAGAAACCCACAAATAACACTAGCAATGCAAGGAGGCAACTAAAACCAGGAATATAGCAAAGAAAAACTTATAAACAATAAAAACTTTCAAAAATTATAGAAATAGCCAAAACAAATGAAATATGGTGGGATGTTTCACGCTAAACAAATTAATAAACTTGACTTCACATGCAGAAAAACAGAGTAACAAAATAATATTATACTTAGATAAACTTCACGGGATATGCAAAACTGATTTTACAGAATTACTGAACAGTTTTGCGAAAGTAGACAAAGAAAAAATAATGGTTCTGGACAAATATGTAAAACAAATTTATTTTTATATTTTTTTAGAATCCATCATTTAATAGCAATTAACTTTATCAAATCCAGCCATCAAATATTGTTTTCAAAAACTAAAATGATGTCAAACAAATTCTACAATTAATTTTTGCTTCTACTAATTTATCAATACAATATTTTAATTAAACTCAATGTAAACATTTGTAAACGTTTGTTTGCTTATCCTCAATCTAGCAATTTGTAAATTGTTTAATAACAATTCCACATTAATTCAGTTCAGAATAAATTATTCCAATAATGACGTTTAAAATTATTATATTTCTATATTTTATATTCAAGCAAGGTTGGTCTAATATTCTATCACCTATTGAGGTAATTAATATCAATATTAATGTAACAAAATTATTATTAAATTTATTTTTTAGGTTCCTGTGGAGAAAAAGTTGATTGAATGCGTTTCAACAATTATTGATCTCTACCTGGATCATAATATCAATTTTTATTACCATTATGAAGGTGAAGTTGATGGTTTTATTAATTATAAACATTTGTATAAAATTAAAAAATTGAAAAACTATGTAGATAATATAGAACATTATCTACCTACATCAAGTATTTCAAATGGACAGAAATTTAGTTATACCTCAAATTCAATGACCAGTAATTTAATGCCGTTTGAGTATGGACTTGATTTAACTATATTGAAAGAATCAGCTCGAATATTAAATGCAACAATAACTATGAATAAAATGTATCAAACTGTAGTTAATAGAGGAGGTTATAGATATATGAACAATTTTAAATCAACATATCCTTATTATATAACAGACTTTTCAGTTTCTGCGAGTTTCCCCAATCGCGTTCCAAATTGGATGGGATTTATTTATGTATTCAATAAACAATTATGGATTTTAAACTTTCTAACATTTATGACATTTCTGCTTACTTATACAATACTTGCAAAAATTGAAAATAGTAATTACGTTAATTTGGGATCTATTCGTTTACAAATATTTGGTGCTTTTTTCGCTCAAGGCGTTGCATTACCTTCACATTTTGTTTACATCAAAGAACTATTACCATCTACACAGTATGAAATATTTGCAATTAGTAAAACCTGGTTAACAGGTAATATAGATTCAACTACGTTTAATATTACTGGTTACACTATAATACGCGAAGACCGCTTTGGTAGTGGTGGAGGTACTTGTTTCTATATATGTAATAAATTAAAATTTCAAAAAATTAAAACCTCAATCACTATTAAACAATGCTAGATCAGATTGACAACATTTTGGCTATTTTAAATTAAAGTTATTATAAGTGAACATGGTTTACAATAAATGTTATAACAGCAGACCATCTTTGGTATGGAATAAGAAACGTAAATTATACATAGTTATAAATAAATTATTGTCAAAATTTAAGGTTAAGTGGAAGACCAGTGCTATAACCATGGCTAAAACTAAACTTTGCCTTTTTCTGTATAAATTATATTAGAAATAAAGACGCTATTATTATTATTATTACTATACTAATTGAAAAGAAAAATTATGCTTTTGGGGTGTGTTATAATCCTCAGTCAACTACTTACAAATATTTCATAGACGAACTTGAAAATACTTTATCAATTATTGTACCATCATATGAAATGGTTATTCTTTTGGGTGATTTTAATATCGATATGCTGAAGTTAGATGCATGTAGTACACTACAGTTATTACATATGGTTGATGGATTTAACATGGAGCAGTTTATAGATCAACCAACTAGGATAACAGATAAATCTTCCACATTAATTGATTTAATTTTTACTAATAATACAAACATAGTTGTTGGGGCAAATAATAGCCATGGTTTAAACTTTTAGAAAAATGTTGTAAGGGTTTTAGATGACTTAAATAACGTTGGAAAATCACAAAAACCAAAAACAAAGACTTTGGAAAAAATTATGGTCGGGAAGCTTTGTGAATCAACCTTAGTGGTTTGAGCTAGAATTGAACATTATTTAAAGTTTTGTGGCTTGGCAAGTTTTTGTCTAACCTAATCTAAAAAATCAACACTAGACTATTGTTATTAATGCTTTGAAAGACCTTGTAATGCCTACAAAAGTATTAGATTTTTTAAAAGAGAATTATTGAAAGAAGCTCATAAAAATTAAAACTTCTGTAATTTTTAGAGAATTTGGGGTCAATCAGGTGACGTCTGGAAGCTTTGTAAATCAATTCTATTGGTCCGCACTAAAAACCAAATAAATATAAAGTCTTGTGGCATGGTCTAACTTAATCTATAAAACCTGTTTCGGCTATTACTAACACCTAATTTAGCAGTCTATTTAAGAATCTAGCTCAACATAGGCATTGAAATACCATGGAGTACTTGTAAAAATGTAACATTTTTTTTTGTAGGAGTTCGTACAAATTAGTTCGGGAAATACCGAAGAGTAATTAAAAAGACGCAACAAAATAGTGTTTAGCAAATCATAAAGCATTTTTGAATTGAGTTAACTTAACTTGTTACGGACTTTGCAAAGCCTCATAAGGTACAATTGTAAGCAATTAATGACATTTATTTTTTTGTGGGAGAACTCTGAGTGACTGGGATAACCAAAGTAATTATAATAACTAGCTTTGTAAAACGTGATTCTACCTGAACGGGTGGTTATCTCTGTACCCTTGAAGTTGAAATTGAAATAGTTAAGATCAATATTGTTTCTCTAACAAATTATTCAACAAGTTTATACAAACTGTTTAAAACAGTTTCAAAACTGCTTCAAAAAGTTCTTGAAACCTGCGATTTAATCTCAACTAAAGCAAAATGCTTATATAGTTGCAATCAAAATTCAAACATTCATGACCATACAATTTTTTTAAAGATTTTTTATTCAAATTGTATAAAACATTAAATAATTTGATCAAAATTTAATAATAGTTGTCTAGACAAGAAAATTAATAAGCCTATTTTTTAAATATTAAATTAGTTCAATTAAAAAAAATTTTTTTATTGTTTCAAACGTTAATAAAAATTTTAGATATTATATGAAATAAAGCAAAATTACTATATAGCTCAAGCTGAAAAAGTTATGGATAATCAACAAAAATCTTAATTTTTTTTTTAAATTATTATTAATAATTTCTAAATTTGATCTCAAGGATATAATTGTAGACAAAACTATAACAATCATAACCACTAATGGTTTTCTTACAAAATTAATAATTTTTTTAAGAAATTTGTTCCAATTAGCATTAAATAAAATTGTGACGTAAATTGAACCGTTGTAGTTAAGTTGGAAAAACTCAACTATTTAAAATTGTTCTAAAAAAAAGCATAAAATTGATCTAAATTAAAGGAAAATGTCTATTTAGTTGCAGATTTAATTAAAAACATTATAACCAGTGAGGTTTTTATATATTTACATTATTGTACAACAAAAATCATATAAAATTTTATAGAATTTGAAAAAAAAAATAGTTTTAGTAAGGCAAATTGCAGTTGGTGTTAATTTTTTGAATTTGTTATAAAGTTTTTATGTTATGTAATTATTATTCATCAATTTTCTAATGAATCCATTTAGTCTTGAATTTTGTTTGGTTTCTCAAACAGTTTTTTTTGCTGTTTTTATATTATTGTTTAAGTTTCTAATGATTCTAATCAGTTTTAATTAGTTTGGTTTCAAAATTGCAGCTAAATTTTTTATTACTCATCACTTACTAATAAATTTTGTTAATTTTAATGAACATTAAAAAAGTTTGCTTTTAAAATTATTAGGTAATTTGCGATTGGTGCTAACTTTTTTAACAATTTTTTGTTATTTTTTTATAATTCATCTACTAATTAAGGATTGTATTCAGTTTTAATATATTTTGAATAATGTATGTATAGATGTAAGATACAAATCTAAGATAGAGTTGTTAGCTAATTTAATTCAAATTGAAAGTTTATGTATAATAACTAATTATAGTAACTTACCATATTAAAAGACTAAATTATTCTTTATAAATTTATATTTATTTAATAGAACTAAAATTGGAAATTAATAAAATTATATTTTTTGAAGTGATATCTAACATTATATCGGCAACTTTAGTTTCACACTTTTTGCTATCACCAGAATCAATCTCATTAAGTGATCCAATTTTACTAATCTCACAATCGTCATTCTAAGCAAAGCTTTTACTTAATAAAATTATTTTAACAATAAAAACCTTTATAAATAATTTGACATAGCTTTATTCAATATTAATTTTCATTTCCGTAATTGTTTGCATTTATTATTTCTAATGGATTTATACAACAATCAGATTTATTTAGTTCTTCAATAAGCATGAAGTTACAAATATTTATAATTTGGCTGCATTTATATAAAGTTTGCTCAAAAATTAACGCAATTAAAGAAGAGGTAAGGATTGGATTAAATTGATTGTAATTATAGTTTTATTTATTTTATAGCAAACTTTGAGTAAATGTGTTTTGGAAATTTTGGATTATTTCACGGAATTGAATGTTTATTTTTATTATCAATATGAAGGCAATGAGGTACTCGTTAATAATTTATTAAAGTACACAAATAAACCATATATATTTCAAGAAAATTTTAATGAGTTTAAATTGAAAACTTCAAATTTAGTAGTAATGAATTTGAATTCCACTGAACAAAATTATAAACCATACTTATATACGAGTATTTTAATTGTATATAATGGAATTATGATTAATGATATTTCGTTATTCTTTCATCTTATGAGATTTTCAATAAATATACTATTAGTGGATACGTTAGGTGATATCTATAGAATATTTTCGAAAGAAGATACAAGAATTGATGCAAAATTATTGGGCAACTGCAGCAATTATTATTACGCCATGCATAATATAAACGAGGAAATATATACATTAAAAAATTAAATTTATGAAAAAATATTCTAAACTAAAATCATCCATAGACGCGTTTCGAGGTTTACCTCTCATCATCTCTTCTTTATATATTTTATATATGAGGAAATATATTACAGGCCAACAGATATCAAACCATTTATAAATAAAAACAATCCAATAGTACCAGGAATAGATATTATAATATTAAAGGAAGCTGCAGAATAGTTAAAAAAGTTTATGAATTTTTCCCTACTAAAGGGTTTCAAACAGTTTAATTAATCCTTATCCATATTATATTAGTAAAATGATTATTGCTGTACCGTTAGCAAATGCAGTTCCTAACTGGCATGGATTTATTCTTGTTTTTGATAAACAATTATGGTTCGTACTATTTGCAACATTTATAATTTATATAATATTATATACAGCTTTATGATACCTTGATAGCAGCAATGATTTATCTTTGATTGTTTTGGAAATATTTGGAGCTTTCTTAGCTCAAAGTATAAGAATGTCACGTCATACTACATTCAAATTTTTCATAATTCTCTAGATTACATTTTCTTTTTATATTTTAAATGCTTACAATAGTTTATTTTTTTACTTTCTAATGCAACCAACTCATGAAAAGCAATTTGATTCAATTAAAGAATTAATTGATTTCAATTACGAATTTATTTCTTATTCAGAAAATGTAAATTTTTTTATTGACCAAAATAATGATTATAGTTATAATTTGTCTTTTCGTATGCATCATTGGGTTGCAGAAGAAGATTTAGTAATAAAAGGTTCTATTATTTTATTCAAATCAAATGAATTTATAGATGAAATTGAGAATAAAGTAAGAGGACGCGGTTTGCCAGGATTTTACAGGGTTTATTACTCGATCAACTTAATGTCGATGTGCATTAAAGAAGCACAAAATTTATCCTGTTGGAATCGAAATATTGGAAGAATGACTTCAGCTGGGCTTATATTTAAATGGGAAAAAGATACAATTGATACCAAAATTGCTATTAGCAATATTGAACCTAAAGCTTTAAGTTTGAAACATTTTGTTTTGATATTTTATATTTATTTGAGTGGACATATTATTGCTATATTGGTAAAATTATGGGAACGTTATCGAAAATATTAAAATTAAAAAAAACGTTGTATTACACATATATTTAGCAATAATTTTTAGTGGAATTTGTTTGAATTAAATGTATTATTAATGTTATGCTATTTTTACTGTTTTATTTGTAGAGTGACACATTATATAATAAACAAACGACACAGAAGGATAGCATAAATAATGAAGCGTTGCAGTTGAAGCGTTTAACACTATTAGCTGCGAAGAAGAGTAGTGACACAATTGATTTGTACTAATATATATTATTAAACTATTCAAAGTTTTATTATTGCAATGTTGCTACACATTTCAGCAATCAATAAATATTTTTAATTTAATTTTTATTTTTTTAAACTTCTTGATTTTTAAATAGTTTTATATATATATATATATATAATATATATATATATATATATATATATTTTAACTTCCAATTTATAACAGCATTAAAATTTTTTGAATTAGATTTTGTTTGGGTATTCATACCTATTAAGCTTGCTCACCACGCCAAGGTACTAATTCACGAGCAAGAGGACAGGAAATGTAATGGGAATAGTTTGTTAGTGTGGGTAAGAAATTTAGTGTTATCAAAAATTGTAAAACGCATATTGTCAAAAGCGAAATTAGCTATAAAAGCGCCTGGTACCACCCTAAAAATGCGTTTCTCATAAATTGATACTTATTTTTTTTTAATTTCTTTTATCATTATTACTTTGCGTTTGTATTTTACTCTACAATAAAGATAAAAAGAAAATTATTGGTCCAAAAAACTCTCAATTGAACGTATAAAGTACATTTTTCGTAGAAAACCGCAAATATTTAAAATTTTAATAAAAAAATATGATCTTCAAAGAAAAATCAAAAGATTTTTGCATTTCCACTTTGGCAGTGAATTTAACAGAGTCAGTAGGTTGCAAAAAAATGTGTTATACCAAAAATTTCCAAAGTATTATAAATGGGAATGGTCCTAATATTTTGGCTGTATAGATCAAGTTTTTAAATAATAATAATCAGAAATAGACTGAGTTTGAGAAAATGCCTTATTTTCTTAGCCAGAAAAGCTAGAAAATACATGTACAGTACATTTTAATAAAATTAGTTTATATATTGTTTTATTGTTGTTGTTTTATGCGTTTAAGAGCTTTAAAATTTCTAAAACAACCAGTTGTAGAATAGAACACCTTAATATATTCACTAAATTAGATACAGTCACAAGCCGTAATTAGAAAATCTAACAATTTAATGCAAAATGCTAGAAGATCAATAATTAATTTAAATGTGATTTGTAAATTTTTTAAATTTAAAAAAATTAAACTAATAAAAGTAAACATCCATTTTAGTCTAAACAATCAATTACAAAAAATAACAAAACGACAAAAATAGAAAGTTTATAGTTGTGGAAGTATTTATTATTATATTTTGTTTGACGTGCACATAACATCAAACAAAATATTATATTTTAATTAATTTTAGTATATTTTGAGCAATATTTAATTTTTTATATTAATGAATAGTTTTTTTGCTCAAACTCAGACAAATTTTTACTAAATAAATATGACTATCATTTTGGAAAAAAAATTATGTTTTATTTGTTTTAGTGCTCAAAATTTATAGACTTTATAGAATAAATGTTCATTTTGACAAATTTGATGCAATAAATTGTATTTCTAAACAATTTTTGAAACAATTTTTATGCATAGTTCGATTATGGCAAGTTTGATGAAAAATAATAACAAAATAAAATAAGTTTTTAGGCAACCTCAGTCTAGCACACACGCAAATACTTTAATAACTGTTAAATTTATCAGTAACTGATTTTGCTTGTTTTAATTGTTGTGACAATTACAAATGCTGATATTTTCTACAAAAAGGGCATCTGATCAGATTCGTAAAAAAGCTACATTTATTTTGTTAAATAAAAAAGCAAAAATCATAAAGACCGCAGTTTACATTACCAGCAGCAATAACATCAACAACTGCAAATACCGGGAGTTTATAAATGAATGGGGTTATGTAATCACTTTAAATATGCCGCCTTTTAAATATCGTCCACTATACTAGATATGTTTTCATATGTTTGCTTGACAGCTGTCAAAGTTGATCTGTCAAAACAAATAGTTTAGTGAACAATTTAACAATAGCGGCACATTTAAAGTGATTACATAATCCCATTCATTTATAAACTCCCTGTACAAGAACAACAACAACTGGAAGTACAACAAAACAACAAGTGCAAAAGTATTATTAATACTGTTGTTGTTTTATGCGTTTAAAAGCTCTAAAATTACTAAAACAACCAGTTGAAGATTAGAGCACCTTAATATATTTACTAAATTAGATACAGTCACAAACTGTAATTAGAAAATCCAACAGTTTTATGCAAAATGCTAAACATTAATAATTATAATTTAAATATTATATATATATATATATATATATATATATATATATATATATGTTTCCGGCGACAGGATAGTGAGACCAATTGTGCCTCAAATCGCAGGATAGTGAGACCTTTTGGATAGTGAGACCTGGTCTCATAAGCAACGCTTCAAATCACAGGATAGTGAGACCAATTTTAATAATATGAAGTTGTCGACAAAGCGTATATCCATAGCGGCAAGAATTTCGCGGTTAGCATTATGAGACCAGGCGATAGACTGTGACTTTCACACATTTATTTGATCTCTAGAAAATTATAAAAGCATTTTGAATGACAATGTTATCAAATAAAATCGTGTTTTAATAAAATATTGCTTAAATGTAATATAAGTATCAAATAAGAGCAAATATGATAACATACAATTATTGTAGAGTACCCCAGAAGATTGTACCCTATCGTCCCCTGCAATGCAAATTAAGGATACAAATATTGCAAAAATGTAATAAGGATATCAAATGAAAGCAAATACGGTAACAAACATTTATTTTAAAGTACCACAGAAGATTGTACCCTATTGCCCCTTGCTAACCAAATTAAGGGTCCAAATATTATACAAATGTAATATGGGTAACAAATGAAAGCAAATAAGGTAACTTATAACTGTTTTATAGTGCCCCAGAACATTGAACCCTATTGCCCCCTTGCTAACTATATTAAGGGTACAAATACTGCACAATTGTAATATGGGTATCAAATGAAAGCAAATAAGGTAACATACAACTATTTTATAGTGCCGCAAAACATTATATCATTTTGCCCCTTTGCTAACTAAATTAAGGGTACAAATATTGCATAAATGTAATATGGATATCAAATGAAAGCAAATACGGTAACAAACATTTATTTTAAAGTACCACAGAAGATTGTACCCTATTGCCCCCTTGCTAACCAAATTAAGGGTCCAAATATTATACAAATGTAATATGGGTATCAAATGAAAGCAAATAAGGTAACTTATAACTGTTTTATAGTGCCCCAGAACATTGAACCCTATTGCCCCCTTGCTAACTATATTAAGGGTACAAATACTGCACAATTGTAATATGGGTATCAAATGAAAACAAATAAGGTAACATACAACTATTTTATAGTGCCGCAAAACATTATACCATTTTGCCCCTTTGCTAACTAAATTAAGGGTTCAAATATTGCATAAATGTAATATGGATATCAAATGAAAGCAAATACGGTAACAAACAATTGTTTTAAAGTACCACAGAAGATTGTACCCTATTGCCCCCTTGCTAACCAAATTAAGGGTCCAAATATTATACAAATGTAATATGGGTATCAAATGAAAGCAAATAAGGTAACTTATAACTGTTTTATAGTGCCCCAGAACATTGTACCCTATTGCCCCCTTGCTAACCATATTAAGGGTACAAATACTGCACAATTTTAATATGGGTATCAAATGAAAGCAAATAAGGTAACATACAACTATTTTATAGTGCCGCAAAACATTATACCATTTTGCCCCTTTGCTAACTAAATTAAGGGTACAAATATTGCATAAATGTAATATGGATATCAATTGAAAGCAAATACGGTAAAACCTGTATGACACTGTCTATAATTATGTCTTGAATTATATATATAATTATAGATCGACCATTTCCGTGTGTAAAACACACAAATTATCAAGGTCACAATTATATCTTGAAAAATTTAGAACATGTTCTATTTTCCCATCTATAATCGACGCGAACGTGATGTGCGCATATTGTTTTGTAATTTGTAATTTTTTTTTCAATTTTACCACTGCAGCTCTACATATAGCAATTGCTACCACTTTTTTAATTTGTTCTGCTTCCATTTTTTATTATTTTCATTAATTGTATAACTAACTGAAGCAATAATCAATTCAAAACAAATGACATAACCTGCAAAGTGTAGTAAACATTGAAACTTGATTTGACAGATCATAGATAAGGCGCAGGCGTGGTTTTATAATTATATAAAGAATTATTTACAGTGTCATACAGGATATAAATTTTATATATGGAATTATGGCACAAATTCTAATAAAAATTATATATATAATTCAAGACATAATTATAGACAGTGTCAAACGGGTTTAACAAACATTTATTTTAAAGTACCACAGAAGATTGTACCCTATTGCCCCCTTGCTAACCAAATTAAGGGTCCAAATATTATACAAATGTAATATGGGTATCAAATAAAAGTAAATAAGGTAACTTCTAACTGTTTTATAGTGCCCCAGAACATTGTACCCTATTGCCCCTTTGCTGCTAACCATATTAAGGGTACAAATACTGCACAATTGTAATATGGGTATCAAATAAAAGCAAATAAGGTAACATACAACTATTTTATAGTGCCGCAAAACATTATACCATTTTGCCCCCTTGCTAACTAAATTAAGGGTACAAATATCGCCAGTGGCGTAGCTTCAAATTCTGGGCCCCCCGCAAGAATTTTCTTGGGGCCCCTATCGTGTTTGTATTATACTTATAAAATAAATGTTTCACGCCTTTGACTCGTTTCACACGTATGGGGTTCCATTCGGTTCGGTTCGTTTTTGGTTTGTTTTCGTTTTTTCTTTTTTTGTTTTTATTCGGTACCTAATAGATACAATATAGCACCAAATACTCCCCCATATAGCGATGAGAGGGTGCTCCCAATGAATTATAGTATTCTTCTTTCGTTTTTTTTTTCTTCTGTAGAAAAACAACGTGGCAACAATTTGATTTTTTTTTATTATGATTACTACTGAGCCTACGTACAAAAAAAAAACACAAAACCCAATATGGACCGTGTTTGTGTGAAAAAGTTTCATTTGTTTTTGGTTGCAACCAAACGTATACATAAAAAAACTTTTTTTTACTTGACTTGATTGATGTGTTGATAAATTTTTAGTCTTTAATCTTTAATCCAAATATTGGATTAATAAAATAAAATGAGATCTTTATCATCTACATTCGTATTTTATTAATTAAATATATTAACGACCGGTTTTGACTATGTAGTCATCTTCAGGTTTTTGCATTGAAAACTAAACGTTGAGTGAAGTTAAGAGTTGTTGTTGCATTTGAAATTGATAAATTGAGGGAATATCTTCCTTCATCGACAAAGAATCAAAAACCAAATTCTCCAATGATGTCTTAATCCTTTAGATGAGGAGGCTAGAATAATTATTGAAGTTTTTTACTAGAATCGTGTCTATTGTTGAAAATGTAGGTACTCTAATGATTGGATTAATTATAAGTTGGCACAATTAACGTTTATTTTAAATATACTAAATAACATTATTCTCGACAAGAAAAAATACACCAAACACGAGAATGCAAGAGAGCGACAGTATGAAGATTGAAGAACACCACAAATGCAAAACTAATGTTATTCTAGACTATAACATCACTTGCACTGTCACTATTTCATATGTATAGTAACAGCTCATTAAAGAATTGAGCGCATGTGCCTGTAACAACCGAGTTCTTTATTGGCTAAAGTATGCAAACAAACCAACGCAACTTACGTGTAAAAACAGAAGCACTAAAAGCAGCCAAATAAACAACGACAACGGCGACGATCAGCCCGGCTGAAATACCTTTATAGTAATTTAAACATTATTTTTTTATTTTATAAAAATTTTGTATTATTACTTTTATTAAATATTAATTAATTTGGTTATTTAATTTTTGAGGCTTAGAGGCCCCAAAACCTGTCGGGCCCCCCCGCGCCGCTGAATATCGCACAAATGTAATATGGGTATCAAATAAAAGCAAATAAGCATTGTATTATATTACCCCTATGCTAAATAAAATTAAGATACAAATACTGCACAAATGTAATATGGGTATCAAACAAAAGCAAATAAGCTAACACAACTATTTTATAGTGCCCCAAAACAATGTACCTTATTACCCTCTTGCTAAACATAGTAGAGATACAAATCCTGCACAAATGTAATATTAGTATGAAATAAAGAAAATAAAGTAACATACAACTATTTTATAGTGCTCTAAAAGATTGTACCCTATTGCCCCTTTGCTAACCAAACTATAAGTACAAATATTGCACAAATGTAATAAGGATATCAAATAAAAGCAAATAAGGTATCTTACAACTGTTTTATAGTGCCCCAAAACAATGTACCTTATTACACTTCTGCTAAAAATAAAAAAGATACAAATCCTGCACAAATGTAATATGGATACTAAATGAAAGCAAATAAGTTAACATACAACTATTTTATTGTGCCGCAGAACATTGTACTCTATTGCCCCTTTGCTTACCAAATTAAGAGTACACATATTGCACAAATGTAATATGGGTATCAAATAGACGCAAATAAAGTAACTTACAACTATTTTATAGTGTCACAAAACATTATACTTTACTACCCCCTGCTTATCAAAATAAAACTACAAATACTGCACAAATGTAATATTGGTATCAAATAAAAGCAAATAAAGTAAGTTATAAATATTTTATAGTGCCTCAGAACATTGTAGCTCTTGCCCCCTTGCTAACCAATTTAAAGGTACAAATATTGCTCAAATGTAATATGGGTATTAAATGAAAGCAAATAAAGTAACTTACAACTATTTTATAGTGCCCCAGAACATTGTACTATAGTGCCCTTTTGCAAACTAAATTAAAAGTACAAATATTGCACCAATGTAATATAAGTACCAAACAAAAGCAAATAAGGTAATTTACTTTTTTATTTTACAGTGCCCCAAAACATTGTACTTTACTGCCTTCTTGCTACCTAAATTAAAGTTACAAGTATCGCGCAATAGTAATGTGGGTATCAAATGAAAGCAAATAAGCTAACTATTTTATAGTGCTTCAGGAACATTGTACTTTATTGCCCCCTTGTTAACCTATTAAGGGTACACATATTGCTCAAATGTAGTATGGGTGTCAAATAAAAGCAAATAAGGTAACTTACAACTATTTTATAGTGCCTCAAAACATTGTATTTCACTGCTAAACAAAATAAAAGTACAAATACTGCACAAATTAAATTTGGATATCAAATGAGAGCAAATGTGGTAATTTACAACTATTTTATAGTGACCAGAACATTGTACCGTATTGCCAAAAGTAACATGTGTAACAATAAAAAGCTAATAAGGTAACTTACAATTATTTTATAGTGCCCTTCTTGCTAATTAAATTAAGGGCACACATTTTGCACAAATGTAATATAAGTATCAATTGAAAGTGAATAAGCCAACTTATATTTATTTTATTGTGCTCTAGAACAATGTATTATAGTGCCCTCTTTCCAACTAAAATTAGGGTATAAATATCACACAAATGTAATATGGGTATCAAATAATAGTGTCTTAGAACATTGTCTCTATTGCCTCTTTAGTAAACAAATTAAAGGTGCACATATCAAATGATTGGTATCAAGTGAACGTAAATAAGGTATTATATAATTATTATAGTGCCTCAGAACATTGTACTCTATTGCACTCCTGCTAACAGATTGAGTATCAAATGGCAACAAGTATAGTAACATAAATATACAAGGTTGGGTAAATGTATGGGAACACATTAATAAAAGTTTTTGTAGAAATTTTAATCTATATAGTGATGTATTTTGATTTTTAGTGCAAGCTCTATTTTACGAGGTATAATGTAATAATCAGTTTTTTTAAATGGATCACCCTGTATTTTCTTTTATTTTTAGAAAGAGAATTTTTCAACAATTTCAATGATATAAAGTTGTATGGGTTTACAGCTCACGGATTTTGAAATATTTATTAAAATAATTAAACAAAATGTAATAGATTATGTTCTTATTACCATAGCAACAAGTAAAAACATATATTGTTATTTTGTTATTCTCAATACAATTAAAAAAAAAAATGTAAAAATAAATGAATATTTGAAGCAAAAAGTCAACTACAATTAAATATGCTTATTATTATTACTATAAATCATTTAAAACGTACTGTATTTTGTTTTATTATTTTATTGAATATTTCAAAAACCGTAAGTATTTGTAATTGTTCTATTTAAAAGAACTGATAATGACGTTATATCAAACAAAGCATGCATTCAAAATCAAAATACGTCACTGTATAGATTAAAAAATATACAAAAACTTTAATTAGTCATTTTTGAAATAAATTAAAAATGCAGTCAGAAATAGGGTGTTTCCATACATTTACCCAACCCTGTATAATATTCCAAAACACTGTACCCTATCTTCCCCCTTGTTAAACAATTTCAGGATATAAATAATGCTTCAAATGAGAACAAACATATTACATGGTATGTATAATTATTTTATAGTAACAAACTGTACCCCCATGTAATTCAATTAAGAGTTCAGGTAGAACACAAATAAATTATAGGTGTCAGATGACAAAAGTTATAACTATAACTACAATAGCATCATAATTGAGCAAGCTAAATATCAATTCAATTGATTCTAACATTATCATTATAAATAATGACTGATTTCATTTTGCAATCGTTACATTGAATTTGAATAAATTATTAATTTGTTTTATAATTATCATTGTAATTAACATTCTTAAAAACATATGTGTACTTATTTTATTTTGACTTTTATGTTTTGTATAATAATGTATTAACTGAGCCTACCGCCATAAAAATTTAGGATAATTCGAAATCGGTATACTTAAAAACTCATATGTACTAAATTTCATTTGGATATGAAGATTGAGTACAATAATATCATAATTGAGCCGCCCGCAATATGAAATCTACAGTCCTGTGGTGTGAAAAATGAGTTTTGAGAGTCATCACTCCTGTGTTTTTATATGTTAGGACAACTGTAACTAACTTGATAATGTTATGATAAACTTAATTTGATCAAAAATATATTAATAAAATTTTAACTCTGAAAAAATAAATGAGAATTAACACTATAGAATGTTTACAGCAAAGATTTTGTTATCACATTCATATTTTTCGGTTTTATGCAGCACGTACGCTTGCTTGTCCTTGCCACACTTAAAAGGCACAAAAGCATCAATAGAATACCCTTTTTTATACGCATTTATGTTTTTATTGCTTTCCGCTCTTACATTCCTAATTACGGAAATATTTTAAATGTTATATTATAGAAGAAATATGTAGAACAATATAATTTCATTTTGTTTACTTATTGATTTAGTAGATATACAAAATTACAATTTTATTAGAAATATACAAATTTTATATCAGTATTTTATTTGAACACCGAAACCCATCGCGTCGAAACGCTTATAAAAAGTGTATTTTGCCAGGAACATGAGTAAACATTCAGACATGACCGGCGGAGTTTTTTTTTATTATAATTATTTCACTCAACAAATATTTCATTCAAAATAGAATTTATTTTTCAACATGAATGATTTTACTTTTTAATCTAATTAGAAATCTATAAAAAGATAAATGCTTACAAAATTGTTCCTCTCTAAACTGTAGCAAAGCCAATTACAAAAGAAAATAAATAGAGATTTTCATACATAACGATTTTAAATTATGTAAATTCATATTAGGAAGCCGCCCCTATTTATTATATTATGTTATAACATCTTCAGATCTAAATGAAATTTAATAAACATTGGTTTTAAGTATGCAAATTACAATGGTGATATAAGAATATCCCTTTAATAAATTTAGATAAAGGCAATAGGGTACAAAGTTATTAGTTTTATAAAAAATGTACAAATTAACATATTTACTCTAATTTGAAACTCATCTTACATATATATTTGAAAATTTGTGCGTTACATTTACCTTTAAATAATTAAACTCAAAAAACAATAAGGTAAAAAAAAATTAACATAATTGTACAAGATAACATTTGCTTTCATTTGACACTCATATTACATTAGTGTCATATTGTACTCTTAATTTGTTTTATCAGGAGATGATAAGCTACAATGTTCTACGGTACTATAAACTAATTGTATGTTACCATAACTTAACATATTACATTGATGCTATACTTGTACTCTTAATCTATTTAACAAGATAGAGGGCACAATTTGTGCCCTTAATTTGCTTAGCAGGGGGTACAACAGGGTATAATGTGTTTCGGTATTGAAAATAATTTTATGTTACCTTATTTGCTTTCATATGATACCCATATTTAATTTATACAATATTTGTAGCCTTAATTTGTTTCGCAAGGGGGACAATATGGAACAATGTTATAGGGCACTATGAAATAGTTGTAAGTTACATTATTTGCTTTTATTTGATACTCATATTGAATTTGTTTAATATTTGTACCCTTATTTTGTTTAGCAGAGAAGCAGTAGGGTACAATGTCCTGGGGTACACTACAAGAATTCTATGTTACCATATTAACTTTCAGTTAATACACATATTACATTCAAGCAATATAAATATTTGTTATCATATCTTCTTTCATTTGATACCCATATTACATTTATGCAATATTTGTACCTTTAATTTGCTAAGCAGGAAGACAATAGAATACAATGTTTTGAGGTACTTTACAATAATTGTATGTTTTCATATTTGATTTTATTTGATATTATATTACATTTATGCAATATATAATTTGCTTAGCAGGGGGGACAATAGAGTACAATGTTTTGAGGTATTCTGAATTAAATGTTTGTTACTATGTTTGCTTTCAATTGATACCCATATTACAGTAATGATTAATTTGTACCCTAAATTTGCTTAGCAAGGGGGACAATTGGGTACAATGTTTTGAGGTATTCTACAACAATTGTATGTTTTTATATTTGTTTGCATTTGATACCCATATTACATTTATGCAATATTTCATCCCCTAATTAGCTTAGCAAAGAACACAATAGGGTACAATGTTTTGGAGTACTTTAAAATAAATGTTTGTTACTATTTTTGCTTTCAATTGATACCCATATTACAGTAATGCAATATGTGTACCTTTAATTTGCTTAGCAGGGGAGACGATAGGGTACAATGTTTTGGGGGACTCTACAATTATTGTATATTACCATATTTGCTTTCATTTGAGACCCATATTACATTTATGCAATATTTGTACTCTTAATTTGTTTAGCACAGGGGATGATAGGGTACAATGTTTTGAGGTATTCTACATCAATTGTATGTTTTTGTATTTGCTTTCATTTGATACCCATATTACATGTATGCAATATTTCTACCACTAATTTGCTTAGCAAGGAACTCAATAGGGTACAATGTTTTGGGGTACTTTAAAATAAATGTTTGTTACTATATTTGCTTTTAATTGATACCCATATTACAGTAATGCAATATGTCTACCTTTAATTTGCTTAGCAGGGGGAACGATAGGGTTCAATGTTTTGGGGGATTCTACAATAATTGTATGTTACTATATTTGCTTTCATTTGGTACCCATAATACATTTATGCAATATTTGTACCCTTAATTTGCTGAGCATGGGGAACAATAGGGTACAATATTCTGGGGTATTCTGAAATACATGTTTGTTACTATGTTTGCTTTTAATTGATACGCATATTACAGTAATGCAATATTTGTACCCTTAATTTGCTTAGCAGTGGGGACGATAGGGTACAATGTTTTGAAGTATTCTACACCAATTGCATGTTTTTATATTTGCTTTCATTTGATACCCATATTACATTTATGAAATATTTGTACCCCTAATTTGCTTAGCGGGGAGGACAATAGGGTACAATGTTCTGGGGTATTCTGAAATAAATGTTTGTTACTATATTTGTTTTCAATTGATACCCATATTACAGTAATGCAATTCTTAATTTGCTTAGCAGAGGTGATGATAGGGTACAATGTTTTGAGGTATTCTACATCAATTGTATGTTTTTGTATTTGCTATCATTTGATACCCATATTACATTTAAGCAATATTTGTACCCCTAATTTGCTTAGCAGAGGGGACAATGGCGTACAATGTTTTGGGATACTCGACAATAAATGTATGTTACCATATTTGTTCTCATTTGTTACCCATATTTCATTTACGCAATATTGGTACCCTTAATTTGCTTAGCAGGGGGGACGATAAAGTACAATGTTTTAGGGTACTTTGAAACAAATGTTTGTTACTATATTTGCTTTCAATTGATACCCATACTACAGTAATGCAATATTTGTACCATAATTTGCTTAGTAGGGGAAACGATAGTGTACAATGTTTTGGAGGACTGTACAATAAATGTATGTTACCATATTTGCTTTTATTTGGTACCCATATTACATTTAAGCAATATTTGTACCCTTAATTTGCTTAGCAATGGGACAACAGGGTATAATGTTCTGGAATACTTTGAAATAGATATTTGTTACTATATTTGTTTTCAATTGATACCTATATTACAGTAATGCAATATTTGTACCTTTAATTTGCTTAGCAGGGGGGGGGGGCGATAAGGTACAATGTTTTGGAGTATTTTAGAATCATTGTATGTTACCGTATTTGCTTTTATTTGATACCCATATAACATTTAAGCAATATTTGTACCTTTATTTTCTTAGCAGGGGGGACGATAGGGTACAATGTTTTGTGGTATTCTACATCAATTGTATGTTTTTATATTTGCTTTCATTTGATACCCATATTACATTTATGGAATAATTGTACTCCTAGTTTGCTTAGCAGGGGGGACAATGGGGTACAATGTTTTGGGGTACTCTACAATAATTGTATGTTACCATATGAAAACATCATTTGTTACCCATATTACATTTACGCAATATTGGTACCCTTAATTTGCTTAGCAGGGGGGACGATAGGGTACAATGTTTTGAAGTATTCTACACCAATTGCATGTTTTTATATTTGCTTTCATTTGATACCCATATTACATTTACGAAATATTTGTACCCCTAATTTGCTTAGCAGGGGGGACAATAGGGTACAATGTTCTGGGGTATTCTGAAATAAATGTTTGTTACTATATTTGTTTTCAATTGATACCCATATTACAGTAATGCAATTCTTAATTTGCTTAGCAGAGTGGATGATAGGGTACAATGTTTTGAGGTATTCTACATCAATTGTATGTTTTTGTATTTGCTTTCATTTGATACCCATATTACATTTAAGCAATATTTGTACCCCTAATTTGCTTAGCAGAGGGGACAATGGCGTACAATGTTTTGGGATACTCTACAATAATTGTATGTTACCATATGAAAACATCATTTGTTACCCATATTACATTTACGCACTATTGGTACCCTTAATTTGCTTAGCAGGGGGGACGATAAAGTACAATGTTTTAGGGTACTTTAAAACAAATGTTTGTTACTATATTTGCTTTTAATTGATACCCATACTATAGTAATGCAATATTTGTACCATAATATGCTTAGCAGGGGAAACGATAGTGTACAATGTTTTGGAGGACTGTACAATACATGTATGTTACCATATTTGCTTTAATTTGGTACCCATATTACATTTAAGCAATATTTGTACCCTTAATTTGCTTAGCAGGGGGACAACAGGGTATAATGTTCTGGGGTACTTTGAAATAGATATTTGTTACTATATTTGTTTTCAATTGATACCTATATTACAGTAATGCAATATTTGTACCTTTAATTTGCTTAGCAGGGGGGGGGGGGGGGGGCAATAAGGTACAATGTTTTGGAGTATTCTAGAATAAATGTATGTTACCGTATTTGCTTTTATTTGATACCCATATTACATTTAAGCAATATTTGTACCTTTAATTTGCTTAGCAGGGGGGACGATAGGGTACAATGTTTTGAGGTATTCTACATCAATTGTATGTTTTTATATTTGCTTTCATTTGATACCCATATTACATTTATGCAATACTTGTACTCCTAGTTTGTTTAGCAGGGGGGACAATGTTGTACAATGTTTTGAGGTATTCTACAATAATTGTATGTTACCATATGAAAACATCATTTGTTACCCATATTACATTTACGCAATATTGGTACCCTTAATTTGCTTAGCAGGGGGGACGATAAAGTACAATGCTTTAGGGTACTTTAAAACAAATGTTTGTTACTATATTTGCTTTTAATTGATACCCATACTACAGTAATGCAATATTTGTACCATAATTTGCTTAGCAGGGGAAACGATAGTGTACAATATTTTGGAGGACTGTACAATAAATGTATGTTACCATATTTGCTTTCATTTGGTACCCATATTACATTTATGCAATATATGTACCCTCATCTTCTTTAGCAGGGGGACAACAGGGTATAATGTTTTGGGGTACTTTGAAATAGATATTTTTTACTATATTTGTTTTCAATTGATACCCATATTACAGTAATGCAATATTTGTACCTTTAATTTGCTTAGCAGGGGGGGGGGGGAGGCAATAAGGTACAATGTTTTGGGGTATTCTAGAATAATTGTATGTTACCGTTCTTGCTTTTATTTGATACCCATATTACATTAAAGCAATATTTGTACCTTTAATTTGCTTAGCAGGGGGGGACGATAGGGTACAATGTTTTGAGGTATTCTACATCAATTGTATGTTTTTATATTTGCTTTCATTTGATACCCATATTACATTTATGTAATAATTGTACCCCTAGTTTGCTTAGCAGGGGGGACAATGGGGTACAATGTTTTGGGGTACTCTACAATAATTGTATGTTACCATATTTGTTTTCATTTGTTACCCATATTACATTTACGCAATATTGGTACCCTTAATTTGCTTAGCGGGGGGGACGATAGGGTACAATGTTTTGAGGTATTCTACACCAATTGTATGTTTTTATATTTGCTATCATTTAATACCCATATTACAAATATGCAATATTTGTACCCCTAATTTGCTTAGGAGGGGGACAATGGGGTACAATGTTTTGAGGCACTTTGAAATAATTGTTTGTTACTATATTTGCTTTCAATTGATCTATATTACAATAATGCAATATTTGTACCTTTAATTAGCTTAGCAGTGGGGACGATAGGGTTCAATGTTTTGGGGTACTCTACAATAAATGTATGTTTCCCATATTACATTTAAGCAATATTTGTACTCTTAATTTGCTTAGCAGGGGGGACAATGGGGTACAATGTTTTGGGGTACTTTAATATAATATTTTGTTACTATATTTGCTTTCAATTGTTACCCATATTACAGTAAGGCAATATTTGTACCTTTAATTTGCTTAGCAGCGGGGGGGGGGCGATAGGGTACAATGTTTTGGGGTACTCTACAATAATTGTATGTTACAGTATTTGCTTTTATTTGATACCTATATTACATTTGTGCGATAATTGTACTCTTATGCTTATATTTGGTTGGTGCAATGTTTAGGAAGGAGCAGGGGGATTACATAAAAATTATACTGTTTGAAAGTACTTAAAAATATTTATACAAGTTTCTATTTTGTTCTTATTTGATTACTATAGTACATTTGTAAAATAAGTTTACTTAAAATTCATATAGTTCAAGGGTTTGAAATCAAATTTTAGGGCTACTACGTAATTTTTGTATGAGTTACTAATTTGTTTTAATTTATTACCTTTATTACATGTTACCCTAATTTATTTGAAATCATTCGAATAGGTTTAGCCATTTATTTTAATTATAAAATATAGAGTAACATTCTAATATTGGCTTATTATTGCGGCAAATGCTTATGAGACCAAGCGGCATGCTTATGAGACCAGTGAGAAGGTTAGTGAGACCAGCGGCAATGGTCTCATAATTCCTTGGTCTCATAAACCCTTATATATCAATAATGATATATATATATATATATATATATATATATATATATATATAAACTGATTTTGCTTATTTTAATTGTTGTGACAATTACAAATGCTGATATTTTTTACAAAAAGAGCATCGTATCAAGTGAGGGAAATAGCTACAATTATTTTGGTAAATAAAAAAGTACAAATGCTGATATTTTTTACAAAAAGAGCATCGTATCAAGTGAGGGAAATAGCTACAATTATTTTGTTAAATAAAAAAGTAGAAATCATGAAGACCGCAGTTTACATCAGCAATAACAACAACAACAACTACTAGTACAGCAACAACAACAACAACAACAACAACAACAACAACAACAACAACAACAACAACAACAACAACAACAACAACAACAACAACAACAACAACAACAACAACAACAACAACTGCAAGTACAAAAAAACTACAAGTGCAAAAGCAACAACAAAAAATTGAAAAATGTATAGTAAAGTATTATTGATACTTCAAAAAAAGTTGTTTGCATAACACCAATCAACAAAGTAATAGTTTAATAATAATGGTTTTTCAAATTTTTGCAAAACACCGGCGTTCTGAAATAATTTTTACGCAATCAATTGTTGTTTGTTATATTTTTTATGCAGCAAGTACATTTTTGTGCAGTTTTTGTCTTAAATAAATTTTTTTTTTAAATTCTTGCAAGTTTATAGTAATTTTATGCAATAAACTTTACAGTTTTGTATTGATAATATTCTCACTAACCATAATGACGCGCTCTTTCTACTGAGCTACTCAGATTCAAGACGGCTTACAAACTTAAACCCTCCCCAAAAAAGTGCAACAGAAAGTACGTTACAAAATGGCAAACAGGGACCTGTTTTGAAACGAAAACTTTTATTCCGGTCAAATGTACCTTCCCGTATAGAAAGAAACCTGTTTTAAAACGAAAACTTTAATTCCGGTCAATGTACCCGCCCGTATAGAAAGAAACTAATCCTGAGTAAATCAGTTTTTAAGCAAACATTTAACTAATAATTAAAATTTAACCGCCTGTAAAAAAATATTATATAGCTTAGACCCGTTTCAAAACAAATAATAAAATATACCCGACAGTATAAAGAATACTGTACCACCGTCGTGATTAAATTTAGTGAAGTAATTGTTGGTATGCCAAGTTTACGCAAATTATTTATAGGTGTTGTTTCCAACTTCATATTTTAATTAAATATAATTTTAAAATATAATAAAACTTGATAAAAGTTAAAAGTTTTTAAAAGTTCTATTAAAATGAAGAAAGTAAAGTGTACCATGATGAGACGCCAAGATATAGATGGGTAGAAGATCTGGCAGACATCGAAAATTTAGTGGCCAACTTAACCAAATTTAATTTGCCATTGGACGGAAACGTAAAACAATTACGACGACGCCTATCCATTTAGTTAGAAACGGGATAATGCAGCAACAAAAGTCTCCCCCGCTTGGACAGCGAGATGTACGCCAAGCAAGATATTAACCGCCAAACTAAAGTTGTGGTAAAAACAAGTGACGCTGGAGTAATATGCGACCGAGTTTGGAAATGAGGTGTTCATTTGATGGAACAAAGTGTGCACTAGCATATCTTAAACACATAGATAAATTACAGACGTCGTATTGGATATCGCATAAGCAGATGCTTTTTGAGGTTGCCAGAAATATTCAGAGACGATGCTTTACTCTGGTACCGCAATGGCAAAGACGATTGGGAAACATACTCCTAATTTTTGAATAATTTTAAAAGCTTTTTTGTTCCCTCCCGACTTTTAGTACGTTTTAAAGACGAAATACAACCAAGAACTCAGGCACCGGGTGAGAAAGCAAAACATTATTATGTTTCTATGCAAACCATTCTTTGCCGACATGGTGGGTATGATACCAGTGCCAGATTGGAACGAATATATGCCAATCTACTTCCCAACTACCGAGAATATATCCGCCGAAGAGATTTTGTTACACGGTCTTTTTTCAATCTGAAAAAATGAATCAAAACTAACCAGTCTAGAATAAAACCCGAAAAGAAGATTTAAACTCAATTAGAAATTCTAAAACGGTACTTTCTTGCGACTATTCTAAGGGTACCCACTGCTGGAGATGTGAGTTACCAGGCCATTGCCGCAACGCCTGCAGAAATCCGCAAACCATTTTCTGTTCCGTTTGTGACACTAAGGATGTCTTTTTCCAGGGATTGCTGTTATCATTCTAAAAACAATAACTAGTAAAACTCAAGTGCGTCTGGTTCCAATGGAGGCACCACCAGCCGCGTAAAATAACTCTACCCGCCAGCCTTGATATACATCAGTGGATATTACAAGTTGAAACATTGGGAACTATCTTCCATGCCGTAATAGACACTGGATCAGCTCGTTCTTATATTAAACTGGACATAGCTGAAAAACATATGTCGGGGATCAAAATTACCGATCGCATTATGGCCTGCGTTGCTGATGGTTGTCAGAAAATTATTAATTTTACATATGTTCTTCCAGTAAAAGTTAAAGGTATTATAAATACTTTTACTATTTATTTTTTTGAGGGTTTGTCTGTTGACATGGTAGTTGAAATAGATTTGTTGACTTGATAGAAACTACATCTTAACTTGGAAAGTGGAACGATTACCTGCCCAGCTGTCTCAAACAGCGTTGAACGCAATTTTTTAATTTCCAGTCTGCTAAATGACAAGATTATAACTTTCAACCAGTTTATAGAGAAACAAATATTTTAAAGTGCCAGTTGTCCTGCAAAAATCACATTAGCTGAGCACAAAATCATTTTGTTGGACCATAATTCAATAAAGTAGCGGCATTGATTGCGGAATCCAGTAACCATGGAACAAATAAACCGAGAAGTAAACCACATGTTGCAAAAAGGTATAATCAAAGCATTCAGCAGTTCATAGAGCTCCCCAATCGTACGTCAAAAAGAAAAATGGCAAAAATCGTGTTTGCATCGATTTTTGTATGATAAATAAAGTGTCCCTCAAAGATGCTTACCCGTTGCCTTACATTAATGCCATATTAGACAAGTTACAAAAAGTTAAATATTTGTTAACGTTAAACCTGCAAGATGGCTACTGGCAAGTACCATTGAACAGAAATAGTAAATCTATTGCAGCAGCAGGACAAGGTTTATTTTTGATTTTGAAGAATATATGTCTAATTTAAAAAAAAGGTCTGTGAACGATTGAAAGCCGCTGGTCTTAAATTAAATTTGGACAAATGCAAATTCTGCTTACCGGAGATGAAACATTTAAGACATTTGGTAACAAAAGATAGCATACACACAGATACGGATAAACCGTAAAAGAAGTTCGAGTTTCTAGGAGCTGGTACCGACAATTTAGTCCTCTTTTCTTTGAAGTGGTAGAACCACTGCGTAAGTTGCTCCAAACACACCAAAAGTTTTCATGGGACTCAGAAGCAAAAACATTTTTTCAAAAATTAAAAGCATTATTAACCAAAGCTCCAGTCCTAACTTGTCCTGATTTTCCAACGCTGGAATAAAAACCGTTCTCTTCCAGAAAGATACAGAAAACAATAAACAAGTTATTTGTTATGCTAGCCAATCTCTCGGCAAAATAGAAGAAAATTATTCTACCATAGAAAAAGAGAGTTTGGCAATTGTGTGGATGTGTCCGGAAGATGCGGTCATACCTAGAAGATTGCCAGTTTACTGAGATAACAAACGTCAAAGTTTAAAATGGTTATATTCCATCAAAAGCTTAGCTGGACAAGTCACAGAGTGGGTGATGGAGCTACAGCAGTTAAATTTTGAAGTAAAATATACAAAAGGAACTAACAACTGCGTCTCTGACGCCCTATCCAGGCAACCAGTCAGCAAACTAGGAGACAAAAATTTGTTACTAGTAAACAAAAATGAATGAGATGATACAAAAGTTAAAGCCGTCAAGACTGATCCGAACGCAAATGTTGATTTTACTATTTGGAATGGTAAATTGTATCGCCATTTTTGGGAAACCAGTAACTATGCCGAGCTAGATCAAGGAAGCCTATAGAACATGTGTGTACCTGTAAAACACAAAACTACTATTTTGCAAAAAACTATGATGTCGTTACTGCCGGGCATACGGGTATTGCAAAAACAATAAACCGGATAGCAAAGAAATATTATTGGCTAAGATTGTTTTGAGAAATTAAAAATTATGTCAAAAATTGTCCAGTCTGCAATCAGTACAACCTATCTCAGCAAAAAATTTCTGTGCAAATGCAACCATCACGAATAACTTTGCCGTGGGATACAGTTAGTGCAGATCTTATAGGACCTTTTACTCAATCCAAACGAATAGTACAGGATCGCCTCACCATGTGGGTAAAGTGTAAACCTCTTTGAGCAGCTACGTCCCAGAAGATAGTCCAGGTGCTAAAAAAACAATTTTTTTTAAGTTTAGAACCCCAGAAGAATTTATTGTAGACAATGGCCAAAAAACTTATTAGTGGAAATTTTAAATATTACAGGAATTTGGAGTACAACATATTGAGATTCCTGTGTACACTCCGCAAGCCAACACAATTGATTGTGCTAATAGGACATTAAAAACAGTGATTGCTATGTATTGCAAAGAAGACCATAAAAACTGGGACAAATTCCTTCCAAAGCTGTCTTTTGCAGTAAATACAGTTGCATCAGAATCCACAAAATTTAGTCTATGTTTTTTAAACTAGAGAACCTAGAGAACCACGAACCCCCAGAAAGCTACATGATATTGAGCTAAATCCGCCGCATGTTCCTGTTCCAGAAAGACCATCTTCGGTAAAAAAGTTAGAAAGGTTGAGAAACATTTTAACACTAGTTAAAAGAAACTTGGCCAATGATTCAAATAGACAAACTCACTACTATAGCTTCCGCCGTCAGGATTGGTGTCCAAGGGTTTACTCCTGTTCAAAGTAGTTATTAACTAACTTACTAATTATATTTTGTTTGGCAAATTCCCTGAAACTCCTCCCGCCAAAGCATTTGCCAACACCGGAGAGAGACTCTCCGATGAGGCTATCTTGCACTCCTGGGCATGTTATTGGTATTAAAACCCTGCCTGCATTGCCTGCTGCATTTCCAAATTTTCAGATACTAGAAGATATCCAAGTTTGGCCTCCATTGCAACCGAGGATAGTTACCGGAGTGACCTCCTTAGTTAACGTATTTCCCCAGTGCAAGGTACAGCTTTGCCCAACGTGATTATTAAACCGTCGCTAATGTCCTTAAATGTAGCGCCGCCACATATGTCATTTAAAGAAATTTTGGGTGGTAGACTGGCTCGCGTCTACCATTCTAGGCGGTTTTACTTTTAAGAATTGTATATATTTGTATATATTTAAAGGTAAATTTTTTTTTTGTTTTTTGTTAAGTAAAAAGGGAGTGTAACGAACCTCCTTCGTATAATATGTAAATAGTAGTTAAATCCAATTTTCCTGATTTTTATTCTATTATTCCAGATAAATCCAGTTTCCCTAATTTCCCACTTCTCTGTTTTTCCTTTCTAACCATTTTTATTCCTTCCCCATTCCATATTTTAAGTATAAATATCGCGGTTTATTTAATATATTTTTAACCTTTTACTACGGTCCAGTAAGTTCCAGGAAGTAAGCCAGTGAGTACATAAATTGTAATTTCTATATTGTATTTTGTATATTATAATAAATATGCCCGTAATATTGATGTATATAGTCCGATATACATACCCCCGAACACCCGCCAGTAACTTTAATTGTGTCCGCTTGGGACTTAACGCCCAGACCTGACCATCCTGTCATTGATGTATATTATATGTTACCCGAAGACCCTCCAGTCAAAGAATTAAATATAATACTTAATGTTAAACCCTCCCGTCATAGAACTTGTTTAAGTTATAAGTGTTACCATTTTTTTTTTTGAATTTGTTTTACTTTAATAAATATAATTATTTGTTTACTATAGTTTTTATGCCCCCTTCCTGACAATACATAAACCATTAGTCGCGCTCTTTCTACTGAGCTACTCAGATTGAAGTCGGCGTACAAACTTCGACCTTCCCCCAAAGAGTGCGACAGAAAGTACGTTACACAATGAATCTATAATCAATCATTATATTTTTAGACCTAAAAGATCAAAAGTTAAAAAAAATTTGCAATACAAATAAAAATTGTATTAATACAAAGATTCGTTTTTATAGTAAAATTAAAATGTAACATTTTTTGTTCATGCAGATACTAGGTTTTGTTAGTATTTATAGCGTTTCTATTCTTTCATTTATTGAGTTTGGTAATATAAGTTTTGTGTAAATTATTTACAGGTTTATATAAATAAAGGCAGCAGCTTTTGTATTATATTACTCAATTTTAATAATTTAGCTTAATCCACCTAGTTAATACAAAGAACTTACTTCAAAAACTAAAGAATATTTTTAATGTGTCTTAGCCAGTTAACACTGATGAAAGAAAAATTGACTTAATTTAAACTTAACAGTTGCAAAATTTAATCTAACAACCCTAAGCCAAAGTTTATTTGCTAACGTCAACACAAAGATAAAAACGATTTATATATAAAAATAAATTCAATAGTTGTAAAATCTAATTCAACAAGATTAAGCTAATTTTTAGTTGCTGTTTTTTAATTCCTACTTCCGTTATTCCAACCTGGTCCAGGATTTTTAGTCAAATTTAAAACCTGAGT
This sequence comes from Tachinus rufipes, assembly GCA_963932245.1. NCBI lineage: Eukaryota > Metazoa > Arthropoda > Insecta > Coleoptera > Staphylinidae > Tachinus > Tachinus rufipes. The sequence continues at coordinate 40,518,512 of OZ010745.1, read as the reverse complement.
GGATCAGTTAGGTGATGTGCCACACCTTAGCGCATTTGGTGCAAGTTTAAGCTCAAACTTCAGCTCTAGAAAAACATTAAAATTTAAATGAGACATTTTTTTATTTAGAATATTAGTAGTGAACAACATGAATAGTCTCCATGCAACTATAATTACATTTAATATTAAAATGTGGGTAAATCAGATACTAAATTTTGTTTGTATTTATTGCACCTCTATTCTATCTTTTGTAGGATTTGGTAATATAAATTTTGTTTTAATTATTTTTAGGTCCATATAAATAAAAACCGCAGCTTTTGTATTATATTTCCCAATTTTATTATTTTAGCTTAACCCAGCTACTTAATACAAAGAAATTGATTAGTTAAACTAATACAATTATATACTTAAAAAGTATTAAAAAACACGCAAAGCTGTTCAAAAGTTAAACAAAATAGAACAGAAAATAGCTCAGAAACCTTTTTATTAAAATAAATAATTAATGATTTCAATTTATTAAAAATTGTTAAATATAAAAAGTCAAAAGTGTGCAAAAATTACATTTGTAAAATTGAATTTGTACAAATTACTTAACTAACACATTCTAACCAAAAATTGGCAAACAAAGACTAATTTATTATTATTTTGCGTTTTACAGCTTTATTACATCGCCACAGAAGTCATACGACTTGTTTGAAGAGGGTTGATGGGACCAACGGCTTATAAAGTGATTTTCAAATGGATAAAGAGCAAGTTATTATTTAGTCATATTTTGGGTATCAAACCAAGGACTGATAGCGTGCTACGCTAACGCTTTATAACTGAGCCAGTACACAATTTAACAGTACAATCTAATTCAACCAATTAAAAAAAAACCTTTCTTTGTAGTTTAGCTATTCAATACAACAAAAGAAATTATTCAAAACTAAAGCCAAATTTAACATTCCAAAAACCTAATCAAGCAAGTTTAAGCCAATGTACAGCCTAATCTAGCTAATCAATACAAAAAAAAGACTAAAAATAAAAACAAAATTAACAGTTAAAAAATGGTTGCTATGGTAAAGTCATTTTGTTGTGGTTGTGTCGTGCAGATAGTTGGATACACGACTTCGACTTTGTGTAGTGTGTTATTAATATAACAATTTTTTCTTATATTTGATTTATATTTTTGTTATTCATTAATTTCTATTGTGCATTAATAATAATTTGCAAAATAAGTAATTAGGTAAGTCGGTACGTTTGTATTCAATGTTATACAGGGTTGGGTAAATGTGTAGGAACACACAATTTTAATTTATTTCATAAATAACTTTAATAAAAGTTTCGTATATGTTTTAATTTATATAGTGGCGTATTTTGATTTTTAATGCGTACCATGTTTAGCGTAATATGACGTCATAATCACTTTTTTAAATGCCGGGTTGGGCTTTGGGCTGGGCTTTGGACCTGGCCGGGCCGGTTAGAGTTGTACCGAGCTGGGCTTTGGGCCGGGCCGGACCGGGCCAAGTTTTGGGCTTAGAAGTTTTGGGTTGGGTTTTGAGCCTTGGCTGGACCGGACTTTAACAAAATTTAAAACGCCGACCTCTAATACAAACATCAATTTATAAAAAACCGACATTTGATTGACTTGCGGCAAAAATTCTAGATACGCCACTGATTATATTAAATTAAACATGTTAGTTAATAAAACAAAATGTGATTAATTTTGAGTAATATTAATTTATTTAAAATTAGATATTTAAGGAATTTGGAATAGGTTCAAAATCTTCTCGCTCAGGGGTCGTTCAGAGCATTGAAACTAATAAATTAGGTAGACCACGGAACATGGGTATATTTAATTATGGATAATTTGGGTAAGAAGAAGTGATGTTAAATCTAATTTTATATTTTACTTTTACAAAATTATGTTGACTTGACTGACTGATATGCTAATTTTTAATTGTTTTTTTAATTTTAAATGCAATATTATAAAAAATTAAAACCAAACATAGATAACCAAAAATTTGCATAAAATTAGGAAAGAATCATTAACATTTATTGCAGAAATTGTTATTGCATTTAAAATTAAAAGTTATAATTTATTATAAATTGCTTATGTTAAAACAAGATCTAACAACAAAATGGCTATTGCAAACTAATTCAAACTTGATTTTATGTAAGAATTTATATTGTGATTCTTTAACTTTTTAATTTTAGCATTTTTGAGCTAGTTGGTAAAAAATAAACAATTCAGAAATAAAGACAAAGAGTTAAAAAATGTAATTTAAGTCCAAGCCAGTTTGTATTTGTGCAGAAAGAATAAAAACCTTTAACTTTATAATTTAAAAGTAAATACAAAATCAACAGTTAAAGAATTCAACTGTCTAAACCAGTTTTTGTTTACCAAATTTAATTATCAATTTTATTATTTTTGTCTAGTTTAGCAAGTCAATACAAGCAACAATTTAAAAATTGACTTTTTATCTTCTTGGCTAATATAAAGAGATATTTTTTCTAGCTAAATATTCTTCTGAATTTATACATAAAGCCGTTTAGAAAATTAACACTAAATTTTTTAGCAATAAATAAATTAAAAACTTAAGTTTTTTCTAAAAATGTATCAACAATTAATTATAAAAGATCAAAAATGTAAAATTTACACAGAATACTCAACTATTGCATTTACAAATATAATTAAAAGTTGTAATTAATTGTAAATTATTCAGAAAATTACTTTGACAGTTAGAGAATCCGTTGTTTCTGGACATCTCCTACACATAAGAGTTTCAGAATAGTCAGGTCTGAAGCTAATTGTATTATTTCAATGAGAAAGCGCGTAAAACATCTAAGCAACCATTAAGATTGCAGTTATGGAATATGCGTACGGGGTACCGTAAATTCCAGCAGCTAACCTACTGCCACAAAATAAAAGGAACGATTGAAAAAAAGTAACAACAACAACAATTGCTACACCATCAACAACACTAACAATTACAAGTGCAACAACAACAACAACAACAACAACTGCAAGTGCAATAACAACAACAACTTTTAGTATGTATATATGTATGTGTAAATGCAGCAAATAATGGTCAATAAATAAAGTACGTTTACATTAATTATAAATAATTACAAATACGCAAGTATATTATATAGAAACGTCGCAACAGCATTATTAAACTCAATTGTTTGACATATGGTGCCAAAGTACAACTAAAATAAATAACATTATTATAACAACAAAAACCAAATTTATTAAACAACAACAATAAACATGCTTCAAATTTCTGTTGATCAGGAAATTTTTGACATAAAATGCAAAAAATCCTTTAAATGCACATCACACACCGTTTCTGTAAATAAATAATATTGCAAATGACAGGAAACTTAATATTCAAAACGAGAACGATAACCGCAAATGTTAATGCCTACTAAATCTTTTTACAAAAAAGAATATTATTTAAAAGCAAACATTTTGCTGTGTATGGAAGCTAAGATCCGGTTTCAATACTCATTCTATGCAACAAATGTAACTTATTTGAACACACCTCTGACAACTGTAACGTCACACTTAAATGTAGCAACCGTTATTTCTACTTATCCTGTTAAGTACACTATTTAATAAATGCTTAGTAATAAACTAAACACAAAATTTATTAACTATATCTATAATAATGACATAATATTAACTTTTTTAAGTAACCGCGTGTTTGTAGTAATCCTTAACTTTAAACAAGATTTTTCACTTCCACTGTAAGCGGTATACAATTTTTCTTGCAGTGCATCTCTTATCGGAGGTTTGCTATCATCACAGCAATCAAAGTTTTATTGGCTGCCGCTCGGAATAATTGTTTGTTGCTGCAGCCAAACCAGTCTTTTAGATTTTGAACCAGGACATTTGGCGTCTTCTAATGTTTTTTTTCTGATCTATCAATTGCAGCAGAGCGTATTTGGGTCCTCTCATTATGTGGCCTAGATGTTGCTATTTGTTATTCTTTATGGTGTAAATTATATCGATTTTTTTTGCATTTTATTTAAGACTTAAGTGTTAGTTACCTTATCTGTCCATGAAGTACGCCACATTCTAAGGTAACACCACTTTTCAAAGGCATTCAGTTTGTAATTTTTCATGATAATTTACGTTTTAACCTCATACAGTAATGTAGAAAAGACATAGTAACGCAGCCATCTTGTTCTAAGCTTAAATCCTTACTAGTAAAAAGTTTTTTCATTTTCCCAAATATTGATCTTGCTATTTTAATCTTTGTTTGTTTTTTTTGTTTGGTTACCTGATGCTTTATTTAGGTTTTAGAGTAACTATACAACTGCACAATTTTTATGGAGGTGTTGGTTACTTGTAGTTTGATCTAACTTTTATTCGGCGAGGATTTTGTAATTAACATCAACTAAATTTTATTAAAATTTATTTTTAGTCTTTACTTACTACATCAATTGTTTAGTTTTTTTAGAATGTGTTGTACGTTTCTAAGGCTACTTGCTAAAAAATCGTGTCATTCGCATATCTAATGTTGTTCACAACTTCTCTATTTATAACAACTCGAATTTGTTCTTCTTCTAATGTTTCATATAATATAGTTTTGCTATAAAGGTTAAATAAAAATAACAAAAGAATACAGCCTTGTCTTACACTGCAACGTATTTTCTCTGTTAACTTATTTTCTACGTTTGTATTAACTATTTGACTGCAGTATAAGTTGCAGATTATCCTCACGTCTCTGAGCCAATGTTTTTGCTCAAAAGTAGTTGATAGTTTATTATATTTCACCCTATCAAAAGTTTTTTCAAAATCTATATATAACACGCAAGTACGTCCTGATTTGCATTCAGACATTCTTGGAAAAGAACAGAACGCTTCTCTTTTACAAAAGCTAAACTGCGTGTTTTTAATATTTTCTTTGAGTTTTTTGTATATTCTCTTGTTGATAATTTTTAAGAACATGTTAAGGGTATGACTCATGAGTGCAATAGTTCAATGATCTGAGCATTCTCTTGGGATAGGTTTTTTTGAAAATGTGTACAAAGGTAGAAAATAACCATTGTTTAGGGAGTTTTTTTTTATAGACAATGTTAAATAAGGCTAGCAAATAATCAATTACGTTGTAGTCAAACATCTTAATAAGCTCTATGGGTATTTGGTCAAGACCAACTGCTTTACCAGGTTTTATAGATTTCAGGGAATATTCTATTTTTGTTCTTAATATTTTTAATTTTACGTTGTTATTTTCTTAGCTTGGTTTAGAAAATTTTATTGTCAAAGAGTTCTAGGAGATATGTTTTCCGCCTCTTTAGTTTGTCTTCCACGTCACGTCAATTATTATGTTTGTATCTTTGTCTTTGATTTATTATCAATACCCAGCGTTTTTTATTTTTTTGTGCATTATAAAACAGTTAATTATTTAGTAGTTTTTTTCTTTTTACATTAATCAGTTTGGTATTATTTTTCAGTTGCAATAATTTTATGCAATTTCTTAAATTCTTTTGCGTTGTGTTTGCTCTTCCTTCTCTCTTTCTTAAGATTCCTATTTTCTGTTTTTATCCAAGGTTTTTTCTTGACATTTTTGTTTGTTAAATAAATTTTGTTTTTAACCTTGTTTGTTAATGTTTTCATTTTTTATTTACACTGTTTTTGATTGTTAAACTTATAGTTCTCATACATTCATTTATTTCATGTTTTATTGTTTGTTAAGTTTTAGAGTCTTTAAAGAGTTTTGTGTCTATGTAGTTTCTACACTTTGTTATTTTTCATATTTATTATTCTGAGTTTAGTTATTACGGAGTTATGATCCAAATTAATGATTGCGCTCAGATATGCTTTCGTATATTTGACTGCATTCTTATAGCAGTTATTAATAAGAATAAAGTCTATTTGATTTCTTACTGCATTTTCCGGGCTGTCGGCTGGAGTGTATAGCTTACGGTCTGGAAGTTTGAAAAAGGTATTTGTTATAAAAGATTTTTGTCTTGGCAGAACCCAATTAGTCGGCTGCCTCTATCATTTCCATTTCCCAGGCCATATCCGCCAGTGTGTTCTTTTACCTTGTTCTTGACTATTTTAGCGTTAAAGTCCCCCATTACTAATCACTATTTTTAATGCTTCTACAATACACCATATTTTATCTAAAAAATCAGTTTTAGCTTTCAATGTGTGTGTTGTCGTGTTAAACGACTAATATGGGACAAAAAATATCAATCAATTTTCTTATAAAAACAAAATAACAAAATGATTTTAAATAAAAAAAAACAAAAGTTTTTTGTTTATCTTTATGTTGCTCAAATGGTAAGCAGGGGCGGAGGTACCTGTAAGCAAGGAAGGGTCTGCAATGCGGAAGAGCCCACAAGTATAGGAAACCGTCCGACAATTATTTTAAAACCTGTCTCCCCCCTCACCCCCACCCCCTCAAACAAAATAAGTGTTAATTAAATGTACTTTTTTTTTTTAATTGTCTATGTCTATAATCCTATTATAATGTTTTGCGGTGAGGCCCAAAAATCTTAGCTCTGGCACTGGTTGTTGTTCAAATAATAACAAAACGCTAACAAAATGTGACTAAGAGACAGATTAAAGATAAATCTAAATTTAAAATTAATATTAACATTAAATAGATAAATATGTATACATACTTATAAAATATTAATATAGTTTTTGTCATAACATAACAACAAAATTTTTTTATAATAATTAATTAAAAAAAAGACATGCTTTGATTATTATTTATCAAAGATGCATTAAATTTAACCTGAATTGTTTGTAATAAACAATCAAAAACCTAGTAAAGTAATATCACATATCTTTTTTAATTATTGAATTAAACATATTAGTTATATATAAAATAAAATAACATTAAATTTGAGCAATTTGATTTGTTATTTGAAATTAGATATTTAAGGAATTTGGAATAGGTTCAAAATCTTCTCGCTCAGGGGTCGTTCAGAGCATTGAAATTAATAAATTAGGTAGACCACGGAACATGGGCATTTTTTTTAATCATGGATAATTTGGGTGATAAGAAGTGATCAATCTAATTCTACATTTTACTTTTATATAATTATGCTGACATTTTTAATCAAATATTTTTTTTAACTTTTAATTTATATAAATATTATTTTATATAATAAAAAAAATAATTGAATAGTGCTATATATTTTAACCTATTTCAGCTGATTTACAAATATTTAACCCTAATAAAAAACCAGTTTGGTTTAGTTGGGAGAATTTATCATCCAATTGTGCAATTATTGTTTTTAATATTATCATTTATTTTTTTTGTGCATGCTTAGGAGCTCCTGATAAAATCAATACTTTTTTATCAATTTCAATTTTTTTTTGCAGTCAATTATGTGAATGTGAAGGTTTCACTGAAGCAGTTCCGGCTTTTTATGATAAACCAATTGTGCAATATCTTTCTTATAACATAACTTACGATTCCACAAGAAAACAAAAATGCTCAATTCAATGGAAATCTGTTATAGAAAATAGCAAAAAACATCGTGATGGTATATGCAGTTATTTTACCAACTTGTATAACAAAATGAAGAGTTATTTTATAAAGCTAATTTAAAGCCAATTGACTTTAGTTGATATTTCTAAGATTGATAAGTCTTTATAAAAATCTAGTTTAAGTAAACTAAAGCACCTACTCCCAGTGCATATACTAAAAGTTACTTTTAGAAAAACAACATTTTTAAATCTAGTGTTTTGAAGACCAAACTGCAAACGATTATTGGAATTATGACAATTAATTGCACACAACATGATTGAAAACCTACCAAAATTAATAGAAAATGTATTAAAAGCACATGTTTTACCCAAATTTTGAGATTAGAAAATAAATCAATCTCAATATTAAGTCAGATCAAGAAAAAGCTAAATATAAATACTCAATTCAATCTTAATTGTATTTAATTTTAAATATTTTTTTTTAATCATATTATTCAAAAATGTTTACTAGCTGGCGCTATGTGTGATGTTATCATAAATTATAACAACAAATAAATCTTAGCGCATAATTTGTTGCATAGTCGAGTCCCAGCTTCAGCAGAAAATGTAGTATTTGTTAGTTTAGTACATTAATATTGTTCGATTGTGCAACATGATTACTGTCCATGCCACTATAATTACATTTTGGACTGAGAAGGTGTGGCAGAATCTCTGACAAACTGGTAGATTTAAGCTGGCTTAATATGAAAGCGCGAAGAAAACTGCATGCAGCCTGTCTGTTTCATAAGATTATAGCTACTTTAAAACCATTTTACTTGTGTAAAAAAAATGATGTACAACAGACGTTCATAATTTAAATATTAGATCAACATTAGATTAGAGCAGCATCAATCTAATGAAATATGCTGAACTTCACCTGGAGGTTTTTTGTAATTTTGTTTTCAATTTAATTTGTTTATAGTATATTGTATTTGTTTATTGAGAAAAATAAAGACAATATATTTTTATTATTATTATTTATATTTAATATTAAAGTGTTGGTAGACCAGATAATAAGCCTTGTTAATAATTATAGCGCATACGTTTTTCATTTAACTCAGTCAAGACTGAAGTTTATTCTATTATTTCAATAAACAAACACGTGAAAACTCAGGCAGTCATGATGATTGCAACGATGCGGAGAGTCACGCAAGGTTGTCGATGGAATATGCGTACGAGCTATTACAGTAACAGGCTAAATAAAAATTGTAAAGAAACAAATTATTTAAAAAAACTAGCTACAAATCAGGAGCGGAACTACTTGTAAGCAAGGGTCTGCAATGCGGAAGAGCCTTCAAGCATAGGGGGCTTCCTGACGTTTATTTTAAAACCTGGGCTCCTCCAGAATTTACAAAATAAAGGTTAAATAAACAACAAAATTGTATTATTTTTCTAAAACCGTCTCTGAGTGGGTTCTTTTTAATATTTTGCAGTGGGGCCCAAACATCCTAGCTTTGACACTGCTATAACTTCATTCAAAAACAATTAATAATCATAAACATTAATAAGATATTGACATCTATAATATTAACATAAGAAAAATTTCCAAAACCATTAAACAAGATATTAAACTTATCGCAACAAAAAAATCCATAAACAATAAAACAGATCCAGAACATAAAAGTATTACACAAAAACGTTATTTAATGAAAGTTAAAAATATTAAAACTAAAAAACATGCAAGAGAACATCAGAACAAATAGAAAAAAAATACTTACATAAACTGTGTAAAAGTCGCCACGTAGAAGACCTAGACTCAAATACACCAAATTTAAAAAAATTAACGGTCCAAGAAACAACCAAATATTACTATTGGAAAAATCAAGCTAACCTTGCCAAAAACAAAAAAAGCACGTTTTTTATAAAAAAAAAACTATTTTCAATGCAACTACTATCTTAAAAATTGCAAAGAGTATAAAGCTGGTTTGCAAAACTATCAACCCATAACAACTCTACAACTTGTTTACAAACATAATAACATAAAAACTAGAAAAAAAAACTGAATTTTTACCGACCAAACAAACACGCCTATGAGAAGATGTTGCATCAATTACAGATACAGCGTCTTTATAATTGTCTGGGATTATGTAATGACTTTAAATATGCCGCTTTTTTAAAACTGTGCGCCAAATAGTCTGTTTTGACAGTGTCAGCTTCAACTGTTAAGCAAGAGTATAAAGATCTATACAGATAAAAATAATAATTTTATTATTGAATTCTACTTATTGAATGGTCGGTTTGTTAATGGGAAATGACTCTATTTCATTTCGGATAATGATTCGTTTTATTAATAATTAATTATTTACTGTTTAGTAAATACGCTCTGGTAACAATCAACCCCACTTACACGACTGAGTTTTACGTTTGGTGACCTTAGTGCTCAAGTCTGCTTAAGACTGTCTAATGTTATTTCTAATTGAAGTAGTTGTTATCTTCAATTCTAAAGTCTAGGTAGAAGTAGGTATCATTTGTAATTATTGTAACTACCATTTTTTATTGTTATTTTCTAATGTTTTGTTTTTTTTTTTCTGTTGGCAGTTTCAGGTAGTGAAGCTGTTCAAAGGTCGTCAACATGTGTTTTAACTGTGGGTCTTATCTAATTATCTGGTCATTATTTGTACTCTTGGTTAAAAGGCCAATGGTAATTTGTAAGTATTGTCTTGGCTGTTTTATTCTGTTTTATCTTGTCCTGATGTCCATTGAGTCTGTTTCTATAATGGGTTTTTAAGACATCCTTCTTAATTGATGTTAAAACTACAATCTAATCCTAGCCGTCTATGGTGCGTAACAATTTGCCGTTCTTGTTTATTGGCTTAGTTACTGTAAGCGGTAGCATCCTCTCTACATCATCAAAAGTAGGGTCAATAAGAATATCTTTAGAATTCCTAGAGAAAGCGTCTGGTAAATAGTTATCAATAGGTATCACCTGGTACGTGCTCTACTTTAAAATTGTACTCTTGTAGTTGTAATAACCACAGCGTAAATTTTGCTGCTTTATCAATGCAGAGTACAAAATGTTTATTTTCTAAGAACTAAGAGTAATTGCTCATAAAATAACCAAGCATTCTAATTTATTGCTGTAAAATTTCTTATGTCGTTTGTCCACCCTGTTGATGGTGTAGCTAATCATGCGTTTTTCAAATTTTCTTCTTTTTGAAACAAAACTGCGGCAATGTTCTTAGAGTTAGCATTGTTTTGACAAACGTATGGCAAATTTGGTACTATCTGTTATTGCTTGCTCCGTTTCCAAGTTTTGTCTATTTACTTTCTAAGGATTTAATAGGCTGGTAAGAGGTGCTGTTAATTATGAAAGTTAGACACGTGTTCTTTTAGCAATGTGCATAGCCCTAAGAAACTTCTTAATTGTTTGCGGTTGGTTGGTTGGTGTTGAATATTTGTTTATTATTTTCCGATGATGGATTAATGGCATATTTTTGTCCGCAAATATTTGATGACGTAGGTACTCAAGCAATGTTCGTGCAAACTTGCATTTAGCAATTCCACATTGTAATCCATGTTCTTGTAGGCGTTCAAGAATTAGTCTTAAATTTGCTATATAATTTTTATACAAGTAGGAATACACTAAAATATCATCAAGATATACAAGTACACACTTTCTTAGCAATCCGGCTATAACTCTAGCCATTAATTGTTGAAAGGTAACCAAAGCGTTTTTTAGGCCAAAAGGCTTTATTTTAAATTGATACATTGCAACATAAAAAGTGGCAAACGCAGTAAGATGTTTGTAGTTTTCTGCCATTGCAATTTGCCAATAACCAAATGTTTAGTCAAGTTTCTGCTCCAAAGTCCTTAAGTGTAAATCTTTGGTAAGAGCGCCGCCTCAGCCCGAGTTGCATCATTTAATCGTTAATAATTAATGCAAAACTACAGTTTGTCATCCGTTTTCTTGACTAAGACAACTGTTGTACAATACTCGAGAGCTTTTTTCAATTTTTTTGTTTGCTAGCATTTCTTCTACGTTCATGTCGTACGGACAAATCAGGATTGATTTGTGGTTAGTAAGTTTAATTCTATGACAAACTGTCTTAGTTACGTTTAGCGTTTTTGTCTTGCAAAATACGTCTTCCGTTTGCTTTCTGTTGTTTTGCAAGTACACAATTTTTTTCCTGTATTTGTCTTCAACTTGTGTTTCTGCTTTGATGAGCTCTTTCAGCGAATCAAAGTGCATACTATCCAGAGATTGCTGTATCTTTGTATTTATAAGCCGTTTTAAGGCGCAAAGCAAGCCTTCTCAAGTAGAAAATCTTAAATAAAATTTGGGTAACATATTCATATCCGATACTTGTAGTAGTGGTACATTTATTTCCAACACCTTAGCTATTATCCCTACTATGCTTTTAGTCTAAATGTTTCCCGTTGTGCTAGCTTTCTTTTCTACTTTTGGCGGCTCAGGCGTTTTAACGCTAATCTCATTTGACAAGTCTACTGACTCATTGTCAAACTGATTTTTTTTCGATTTCTCAACAGATTTTTGCTCTTGTTTTTTGGCATCTTAGTTATTATTGAGTTTGTTTTGTTAAAACTTGTTAGGGACCTTCAGATGATAGTAGATCCAACGCCTTAACTTTTATTTTATTTGATTTTAGTGTGCAGCACAATCGCTACAATGTGCTTCACGTTGGGTTCCAATTGTTACAATTCTTTTCAAACCGAGTCTCCAGAACACCAAGAGTTAGTTTGAATTTCATAATTTACTTATCTTCACTCTTTATAGCCCAGAGAATGTTTTTGTTTGGTAGGACGTGACCTTGCGCCGTGGCTAACAAAGTGACTTACTGAATATCCTTTAGATTCTACACACAAGCTACACAAGCTCCGATTAATATTAATTAATCATCGCAAACGTAATCACCCAGATTACCCCAACCACACCGGTTAGTTTTATTTCTAATTCTGCTAATTTAATTTCTCATTTACAATGTAATAAGCTATAAACGGTTGCATTTGAGTAGAGATTATGCTTCAGTTATAGAAGAAGAAATGCGTGCTAGAGTGCATGTGCGTGAGCTCGGGTGGACGGGTAGCAAACAAAATGGGGTACGTCAGTTTTGCAAGACGTAGTCGGCAAATCTCCCTGCTCGGCTGTATTGACTGTTTCCGTAGCTCGCCGCAGTCCGGTGTTGTTTTTTTGCGCGGTTCTATAATTTCCTTGCGTATGGATGATGTTTTGTTTTGTTAATAATTATTTATTTGTTATAAATAATTATTCACTGTATAGTCAATACGCTCCGGTAACAATCAACTTCACTTACACGACTGCGTTTCACGTCTGGTGACCTTAAAGTTTGCTCAAGTCTGTCTGATATTATTTCTAAATGAAGTAGTTGTAGTCTTCAATTTTGTAATCCAGATAGAAGTAAGTGTAGTTATTTCTTTTTTTTTTTCATATGTCCGCAGCTGGTGAAGCTGGTCAGAGGTCGTCAATATGTGTTTTAACTAAGAGTTCATCTAATCGTCTTCTACTCAATAGCATTGGCCGCCAGTGTGCATAGTGATAGTTTTGAGACCTATCCCCTAGTTGAAAGGTAGCTGCAGCGTTGTAACGCGGATACTGTTTCTTGTAATTTTGTAAAGTGTTTATACTGCCAACGTCGTGTTGCATCCATAATAAGCAACTAGAAAAATGTAAACCATTACCCGACAGAATAACTTTAGGACAACCAAACCGATAAAATACATAAATTTTCAATACCCTGATGGTAGTTTTGCTTGTCAAACTAGTGGTGGGTAGTAGAAATGTTACCGTTCAGCAAGTACAACTATCTATGATCGTAAGAATGTACTTATTGATTCTGTCAATTGTATCATAAAAACCCAGATTCGGTAGGTTGAGGTCAAAATTGCACATGAACGCAACTTTTAACTTGATTGTGTACGTCTTTTTTAAGTTTGGCCAATAGTAGTTTGTAAGTTACGAACTAGCTGTCTCATCTTGTCCTGAATGTCTATCAAGTACGTTTTTATAGTGGGGTTTTAGAACTGCATTCTTAATTGCTGATTGAACAACAATCTGATCTGTCTATGATGCATATCAATTTGCCGTTCTTGTCTATTCTAAAGTCTAAGTCAGCATCTTCTCCGTCTTCTTCTCTCTCCTCAAAATATCATGCCACTATTTAGCGAATCTGTACGCATTTTTGTTGCGCTTTCCGTACGGCCGTTACTAGCATATCTTTGCCCAATTGTTATTTTATAACTTTGACGGTTTTGTTGTTGTGTTTTGCCAGTCTACTGTATAACCTGCCTATACTACATTTTTAATTTGGCTTGGTTACTTTGGACGGTAGCATCCTTTCTACATTATCAAATCTAGGGTCAATTAGAATATCTTGAGAATTCTTAGAGAGAGCGTCTGGTAGATAGTTGGTATCGTTTTTTTGTTGCAGCTAGCATCGGTTTGAAGAACGTATGGCAGATTTGGTTTTGGTCAATTTAATTTAAACAGACGATAAAATGCCACTTTAATTATATTGCTTACTCCGTGTTCGGGTTTCATTTAAATGATTTCTTAGAACTTAATAGATCCGCAATAGATGCTAGTTGTGCAAAGTTAGGCACAACATGTGCATAGCCCTAAAAAACTTTTTAGTTATTTGCGGTTGTTATTAAATATTTGTTTATTAGTATCCGTTTGTGGATTAATGGTATATTACTTGCACTTAGCAGTTCTACATCGTAGTGTATGATCTTGTAGGCGTTCAACGATTCTATACTATTGTTCATGTTTATTTAGTTTACCTTGATACAGGTTTTTTATTAGTTCTTTATGCAGACTGCACTTTAGTGTTGTTTCTAAATTTTTATGTTTTATCTTCGTTTGTTGACGTTAAGCTCTTTATTTTTAATACATGCTGTGGATGTATTGTTCTGTTTTTTTTTTCATAATGTAATTTATTATTGATCAATTGCTTTTAGTATTTTCAAACATGTATTTATATTGGTTCTTGTAATCAAAATACGTTTTATTTATTTTTAGCTTATTTGTGGTGCAAAAGCTTATTATAAACTTTTTGTTAAATTCCCTGTATTATTATATAGAATTCTATTCTGTCTTCATTTCATTATTTAGTTATTGTAGTTTTTAATAATGATCAAGTCTAAAAAACACTTTATTTTTTTTTAGTCTCTACACCACATTATATCTTAGTGTTATTTCCTTTTTCCTTTCTTTTTGGTTTTTTGCAACGCGTACATGTTTTTTTAGCTTTCTAATCTTTTTCTTTATTTGTTGGTCTTCTATTTTCTTGCTGTTCTATAAGCGTTCTGTTGTTTTTTCACCACAGGTAAGGTGCTATCCTGACTTGTAAACCTTTCTTCTTATCAGGGTTTGTAATCGGCAACATGACTATTGATTGTGTTTATTAATAGATAATAATAAAACTTTTAATTATATTATTTAATTTCATTAAAGCTATTCACAACAAATTTGTAAAAACAATAACAAATTTTCTGTTTTTATTAGATAATTCTTACAACTTGACGCTATTGCAGCAAATACTGTATCATCCCACGTATAAAGATCTAAAAGTACAAACAATTGCATGCCTATTATATGTAAGCACCAATTTTATTGAAAATTTCTTGTATATCTACGATAGCGCTTACAATCGCAAAGAATTATTACGTATAAAAATTAACTTATTAAAAGTATGCGGCTTTATCTCAGTTATAGGTTCCTGAGGAAATATGCAAGTTGCGCTAAAGTGACGATGCCTATTTTGACCCTGGCCAGATTCATTTTGGACATTTACTCATGGACTACGCTATGATTTCTGTATCCGATTCAAAACTTGCTGCCGCTACTCGGTATCTAGCTTTGCAAATAAAGCACGTCAGTGGATGGACACCTACATCGGAATTTTATACAGGTTTCACAATATTTTTTTGAAGTAGCAAAAACACCACCAATCATTAATAAAGACTTTATAATAAGCCAAGTAATCCAATTATATAAAAAGTTCATTTTAAAGAAACAAAAATAATAATAAATTTTTATTTTTTAAATGGTTGCATAGTATGTGATTTATGGGTGACCAATAAAGAGATGCAGAGCGTTCTCCAAATATCCGTACCATATATAGGCATCCAAATGTACACTTTTTTGTGGTGTGCCTGACACTTTGACACCTAATAGTATAAAGATATTGTTTTTTATTAAATACGATTGATTTAAATTTATGTTAAATGAACCAAAAATAAGGATGAAATTTTTTTGTTTTTTTAATTTATTGACAAAATAAAGTGGTTTTTAATACTCATGTAATACTCATGTCCGTACCTCATAGAGGCATCTAAACATACACATATTTTGGGTGGTTTGGTGTGCCTGACACGTAGACATTTAACGGTATAAAAAAATTGTATTTTATTATATATACAATTGATTTAAATTAATTTTTATAGTTAATTTTATGTTGAATAAAATAATAATGAAAAATTATTTTTCTTTAATTTATTGACTAAATAAAGTAATTTTCAATATTCATGTAGATAAAAATAGTATTTGTAACAATAATAAGTTATTTAATAAAAAAAAATAGAACATTATTGCATAGTATGTGATTTATCAAATATTAAAAATACATATTATAATCGCAGTCGACAGTACATCAGAGAAGACAAGTATGATTAACTGCGCTAATAAAAGTTAGTAGGTGACTCAAAGTGATGCAGAGCGATCTCTTAATAAAAGTATTTTCTGTTGTTCTGTGTGCTTGACACCTCGACACCTAACGGTTTAAAGAGATTGTAGATTAGTATATATTATAATTGCATACTAAAAAATAAAGACTAGAGACAATATACTCTAATGTTGTGGTTTATATGAAAATACAGTTTTTATAAACATAATAATAATAACTTTTTTCTACATAAGAATATAGATAATTCATAGTAGTAGTAAATATATTTATTTTATATTTATATACAGACAAATAATTATACATGTTACTTTAAGACATGAGTTAGTTTTAACCTTTAATCAGCGTTGTGGTGTCTCTCGGACCCGGTTTTATGATTGTTTGGTATCTTTACTCCTAAATAAAATTTAGCTTCCCTTTTCTCAATAACTTTCAGTTAGAGTACCATCAACCGCTAACCAGAATGCTGTTGTGTTTAAGCTAGTTGTTTACAAGCAAACAAATTAAAAGGTTGAGACGCGGTTCAACGGACGGCATAACGCCAGCTACGTTATAAATTAATAATTAATTTTTTATTTTGTAGACTTTAAAAATTGCTAAAAATTGCGTTTCAAAAACCTGATTTAGAAAATAACAAATTTTTGGAAGAAACAAGAAACCCATTTGCTTGAAATGAAGCAAAAAAAATGTGCAAAGAGTGCACAAATCATAAAGTGCTTGAAATAATAGCATGTTATATACTCCTTGCACAGTTTTTCTATGTGCTATTTATTTTTGTTTTTAATTTTTTTTATATTCAAATTTGTTCAAGTATTTTATATAAATTACGTTTTGACTAATTTTATTTTGTTATTGAGTTATACATTTTTGTTATAAAACTTTTATATATGAAATCCTGATAATAGTAAACTGTAAATTATTTTTTCAGGTTTTGTTTTATTTTTAAAGTTTTTTTTACATTAACTAATCTTAATTATATACAGTACTATACTATAACAAAAATATTCAATTTAGTATTTTGTAAATACTTTATTTTTTTTGCATTACATATGCAGTCCCAGCGACGTCAGGACGGAGCTTATGTGAGCAAGTGTTTACGGCGCCAACTAAGAAATATGAAAAAGGCTATCGACTAAGGCCTGCTTGGAAGACCCGATAAAAGTGTTTAATTGTGTTCTAACCATTAATATGGGACAAAAAATATTAATTAAGTTTGTTATAAACAAAATAACAAAATATTTTTAAATTGAAAGAAATATAACAAGTTTTTTGTTTATTTTTAATGTTACTTAAATTGTAAGATGATCAAATGATATCAAAACGCAAAAAAATGTGTCTAAGAGAAAGTATAAAAATTCAAAAATATGATTGTTTTTTTTTGCAGTCAACCTATGTGAATGTGATGGTTTTACTGAAGCAGTTCCGGCTCTTTATGATGAACCAATTGTGCAAATCCTTTCTCATACAATAACTTATAATTCCACAGGAAAACAAAAATGCTCAATTCAATGCAACTCGGTTATAGAAAACAGCAAAAAACATCGTGATGGTATATGCAGTTATTTTACCAACTTGTATAACAAAATGAAGAGTTAATTTATAAAGCAAATTTAAAGCCAATTGGTTTTAGTTAATATTTCTAAGATTGATTGATAAGTCTTTATGAAAATCTAGTTTAAGTAAACTAAAGCACCTACTCTCAGTGCATATACCAAAAGTTACTTTTAAAAAAACAACATTTTTAAATCTAGTGTTTCGAAAACCAAACTGCAAACGATTATTGGAGTTATGACAATTCATTGCACACAAAATGATTGAAAACCTACCAAAATTAATAGGAAATATATTAAAAGCATGTTTTACCTCACAAAAACTAAATTTTGAGATTAGAAAATAAATCAATCTCAATATTAAGTCAGATAAAAAAAATAAAATAAATATAAATACTCAATTCAATCTTAATTGTATTTAATTTTAAATATATTTTTTTAATCATGTTATTCAATAATGTTTACTAGCTAGCGCTATGTGTAATGTTAACATAAATTATAACAACAACACTTAAATCTTAGCACATAATTTGTTGCATGGTCGAGTTCCAGCTTTAGCAGAAAATGTGATATTTGTTAGTTTAGTACATTAATATTGTGCGACATGATTACTGTCCATGCAACTATAATTACATTTTGGACTGAGAAGGTATTGCAGAATCTATCACAACCTGGTAGAATTAAGCTGGCTAAATATGAAAGCGCGAAGAAAACTGCATGCAGCCTGTCTGTTTCATAAGATTATAGTTACTTTAAAACCAATTTACCTTTATGAAAAATGCTGTAGAACAGACGTTTATAATTTAAATATTATATTTAAGGAAATCATTACTCCTCCTAAGCATAAAAACAAAAAAACTAAAAGTTGCTATAAATATCAAATATTATTTATATATAATGAAGTAAGTAACGATCTAAAAAATTGTCTATGCATAAATTTAAATTATAAAAAAAAATGTTGAATGGACTTATTTAGTACAATGCTCTGTAATGTGCTAGATTACATGAATAATATGTTAATTAACTTAAAGAATGTAAAGTGTGTAAATGAAATGTAAAGCATGTAAAATTAAAAATATTTACCTTGAGGTATTTCTTAATTTTGTTTTCAGATTAATTTATTTATAGTATAATGTATTTGTTAATTGGAGAAAATAAAAACAAGTTATTTTTATCATTATTATTTTATTATTTAATATTGTTGTGTTGTGTTGGTAGACCAGATAGTAGGCTTTGTTAATATTTATAGCGCATACGTTTCTTCATTACATATTCAAAAACAAATTTATTTTAAATTTTTAAATTTTATCATTCCAGGCTTACTCTTGCAGAAAAAGTTTTAACCTAGTCGGAACTGAAAGTAAGTGTATTATCTCAATGAGCAAGCACGTAAAAAATCTAAGCGGCCATAAAGATCGCAACGGTGCGGAGAGTGACGGGAGGTCTCATTGGAATATGCGTAGAATCACAGTAGCAAATCGAATAAAAATAATAAAAAAACTGTTTTAAAATACCAGTTAGAAATTTACTTTAACCTAACCTTTAACTTATGTAAATAAAATTGACAATCAACATCACTAACAAAAACAACAACAAAAACCTGCTGCTGTAGTATAATTACAACCACAAGAACAATCAAAACATCAGCAGCAGCAAAAACAACCAAAGCTTATTTGTTGTAAGAATTAAAAGTATTGTTTGTGGATATCTTTTACACAGAAAAGTTTCAACTCAGTCAGGGCTGAAGCTTATTCTATTATTTCAATAAACAAACACGTAAATACTCAAGCGGCTATGAAGATTGCAACGATGCAGAGTCTAGAAAAAAAAACTGGATTTTTACCGACCAAACAAACAAGCCAGAGTTTGCTTGACATTTAAAAAAAACGATCATTTACATAGCATCAAGATGTTTGAGTTAAATGTTATCATTGAGACTATGAGAAGATGTCGCATAGATTACAGATACAGCGTCTTCATAATTGTTTGGGATTATGTAATCATTTTAAATATGCCGCTTTTTTTAAATTTTGTGTTAAATAGTCTGTTTTGACAGTGTTTACTTCAACTGTCAAGCAAAGGTATAAAGATGTATACAGATAAAAAGAATATTTTTCTTATTGAATCTTACTTAGGGAATGGTCGGATGACTCTATTCTATTCCGGATGATGTTTTGTTTATTGATAAATAATTATTTACTGTTTTGCCAGTCTACTGTATAGCCTGCCTATACTACATTTTTGATTTGGCTTGGTTACTGTGAGCGGTATCATCCTCTCCACAGTATCAAAAGAGGGGACAATAAGAATATCTTTAAGATTCCTAGAGAGAGCGTCTGGTAAATAGTTAGTATCACCTGGTACGTGCTTTACTTTAAAATCGTACTCTTGTTGTAATGGCCACCGCGTAAATTTTGCTTTTGCATCAGTAGAGTTGGCAAGCCATACCAATGCGCGATTATCAATGCAAAGTACAAAATATTTATTTTCTAAGTACTGAGAGTTATCGCTGATAAAATAACCAAGCATTTTAAATCATTTCTGTAAAACTTTCTTTGTCGTTTGTTCATGGTGTAACTAATTATGCGTATTTCCCCATTTTTTTCTTCTTGGAACAACTCTGCGGCAATAATCTTGAAGTTAGCATTAGTAAACGGACGATCAAATGCAACTTTATTATCTGTTATTGCTTGCTCCGCTTTCAAGTTTTGTTTAAATACTTTCTAAAAACTTAATAGGTTGGTAAGAGATGCTGTTAGTTATGCAATGTTAGACACATGTTTCTTTAGCCATGTGCATAGCTCTAAAAATCTTCTTAGTTGTTTGCGGTTAGTTAATTGGTGTTGAATATTTGTTTATTAGTTTCCGATGGTGGATTAATAAAATATTTTTGTCCGCAAATATTTGATAAAAAATTTACTCAAGCAATGTTTGTGCAAAACTTGCACTTAGCAGTTCCACATTGTAATCCATGTTCTTATAGGCGTTCCAAAATTAGTCCTAAATTTGCCATATAATTTTCATACAAGTCGGACTACACTAAAATATCATAAAAATATACGAATACACACTTTTTTAGCAATCCGGCTATAACTCTAGCCATTAATTGTTGAAAGGTAGCCTAAGCGTTTTTTTGGCCAAGGCTTTACTTTAAATTGATACATTGCAACATAAAAAGTGGCAAACACGGTAAGATGTTTGCAGTCTTTTGCCATTGCAACTTGCCAATAACCAAATTTCAAGTCAAGTTTCTGCTCCAAAGTCCTTAAATGTTTTGTAAATCTTTGATAAAAGCGCCGCCTCTGCCCGAGTTGCATAATTTAATTGTTGATAATCAATGCAAAAATACAGTTTATCATCCTTTTTTTTGACTAAGACAACTGTTGTGCAATACTCGCTAGAACTTCTTTAATTTTTTTTTGTTTGCTAGCATTTCTTCTACTTGTTGGTATACTATTTGTTTCTTAACAGCGTTCATGGCGTACAGACAAATCCGATTTAATATGTAGTTAGTAAGTTTAATTCTATGACAAATTGTCTTAGTTACGTTTAGCGTTTTTGTCTTGCTAAATACGTCTGCAAACTGTTTAGTAATCAAATGCGCAAACTAGGCTTTGTTCAGGAATCAGGTGTTTTAATGTTGCCAATAGGTTAAGGTTTAGGTTGTGTTTCCCAGTAGACCGTTGTTCTTTGTTTTATACTAAAGTGTACACAGCCGCGGGTAAAGTCTAACGTGACATCATTAACTTTTAGTCACACGTAGCCAAGTACTATGTCTTTGTCAATTAATACATGGAGCCTTTTGTCTTGTATACTTACATTAATTCTGAGTTTGCTTAGAGTAGTAGTAGGAAACTCTATGTGATCTGGAATTACTCATCAGTTAGGGACTAACCTTCATGAAACCGATAGACGTTTTCCGTTGGCTTTTTGTTGTTTTGCAAGTACACAAACTTTTTTGTGTATTTGTCTTCTACTTGTGTTGCTGCTTTGATAAGCTCTTTCAGCGTATCAATGTGCATAACATCCAAGGATTGCTGTATCTTTGTATCCATAAGCCGTTTTAAAGCGCAAAGCAGGCTTTCTCAAGTAGAAGATCTTCTAAATGGTTTGTGTCGGTAATTGTAGAATTTCTGAAATAACTTACCGCTACGTAGAGGTAAGTTAAATTTGTCTAGTATCCTTTGTCTGGTGGTAGCATACGACGTTATTAGGCTAACGTTGTATTTAAGTTGACTGTCCCGTAGGTATTTTTTCCATTTATGTTTGGGGACTGATTCCTTTTCGACTTCTCAACAGATTTTTGCTCTTGTTTTTTTGGCATCTTAGTTATTAATGAGTTTGTTTTGTTAAAACTTGTTGGGGACTTTCAGATGATAGTAGATCCGACGCCTTATCTTTTATTTTATTTGATTTTAGTGTGCAGCACAATCGCTACAATGTGCTTTACGTTGAATTCCAATTGTTACAATTCTTTTCAAACCGAGTCTCTAGAACAACAAGAGTTAGTTTTAATTCCCTAATTTACTTATCTTTACTTTTTACAGCCCAGAGAATGTTTTTGTTTGGCAGGACGTGACGTTACGCCGTGGCTAACAAAGTGACCTACTGAATATCCTCTAGATTCCACACACAAGCTACACAAGCTTCGATTAATATTAATTAATCAACGCACACGTAATCACCCAGATTACCCCAACCACACCGGTTAGTTTTATTTCCAATTTTGCTAATTTAATTTCTATTTTACAATGTAACCGGATTTGCCGTGTCTTGTTGCACCGTTTATAGATTGAATCCGATAATACGCTACAAACGGTTGCATTTGAGCTGAGATTATGCTTCAGTTATAGAAGAACAAATGCGTGCTAGAGTGCATGTGCGTGAGCTCGGGTGGACGGGTAGCAAACGGAATAGGGTACGTCAGTTTTGCAAAACGTAGTCGGCAAATCTCCCTGCTCGTTTTTTTTTGCGCGGTTCTAGAATTTCCTTGCGTATGAATAATGTTTTGTTTTGTTAATAATTCGCTCCGGTAACAATCGACCCCACTTACACGATTGCGTTTTACGTCTGGTGACCTCAAAGTTTGTTCAAGTCTCTCTAATATTATTTCTAAGTAAAGTAGTTGTAGTTTTCAATTCTGTAGTCCAGATAGAAATAAGTGTAGCAATTTTTTTCTTTTGTCATATGTCTGCAGCTGATGAAGCTGGTCAGAGGTCGTCAATATGTGTTTTAACTGGGGGTTCATCCAATTGTCTTCTACTCAATAGCATTGGCCGCCAGTGTGCATAGTGATGGTTTTGAGACCTATCCACTCTTTGCTTGTCATCTGGCCGTTACTTGTTCCCTTGGTGAAAGGTAGTTGCAGCGTTGTAACGCGGATATTGTTTTTTGTAATTTTGTAAAGTGTTTATACTGCCAATTTCGTGTTGCATCCTTAATAAGCAACTAGAGAATTGTAAACCATTACCCGACAGAGTAACTTTAGAACAACCAAACCGATAAAATACATACATTTTCAATACCCTGATGGTAGTTTTGCTTGTCGAACTAGTGATTGGTAGTAGAAATGTTACCGTTTAGCAAGTACAACTATCTATGATCGTAAAAATGTATATTGCTTCTGTCAATTGTATCATAAAAACCCAAATTTGGTAGGTTGCTGTCAAAATGGTACTTTTGCTTGTAGTACGCCTCGTTTTCCACGTGCACATGAACGCAACTTTTAACTTGATTGAGTATTGAGTCTTTTTTTAAGTTTGGCCAATGGTAGTTTGTAAGTTATGAATTAGCTGTCTCATCTTGTCTTGAATGTCTATCAAGTACGTTTTTATGGTAAGATTTTAGAACTGCTTTCTTAATTGCTGGTTGAACTACAATTTGATCCGTCTATGATGCGTATCAATTTGCCGTTCTCGTCTATTCTAAAGTCTAAGTCAGCATCTTCTCTGTCTTCTCCTTTTTCCTCAAAATATTATGCCACTATTTAGCAAGTCTGTACGCATTTTTGTTGCGCTTTTCGTACGGCCGTTGCTTGCATATCTTTGCCCAATTAATATTTTATAACTTTGGCGGTTTTGTTGTTGTGTTTTGCCAGTCTACTGTATAACCTGTTTATACTACATTTTTGATTTGGCTTGGTTACTTTAGGAGGTAGCATCCTTTCTACTTTATCAACACTGGGGTCAATTAGAATATTCTTAGAATTCTTAGAGAGAGCGTCTGGTAGATAGTTGGTATCGTTTTTGTTTTGCAGCTAGCATCGGTTTGAAGAACGTATGCAGATTTGGTTTTGGTCAATTTAATTTAAACAGACGATAAAATGCCACTTTAATTATATTGCTTACTCCCTTTTCGGGTTTTATTTAAATGATTTCTTAGGACTTAATAGATCTGCAAGAGCTGTTGCTAGTTGTGCAAAGTTAAGCTCGTATTTCCATGTGCATAGCTCTAAAAAACTTTTTAGTTTGCAGTATAAGTTGCAGATTATCTTCACGTCATCCGAGTCAATGTTTTTGCTCAAAAGTAGTTGATAGTTTAATATATTTTACCCTATCAAAAGTTTTTTACAAAAGCTAAACTGCGTGTTTTTAATATTTTCTTTAAGTTTTTTGTATATTCTCTTGTTGATAATTTTTAAGAACATGTTAACGGTACGACTTATGAGTGCAATAGTTCGATGATCTGAGCATTCTCTTGGGTCAGGTTTTTTTGGAAATGAGTACAAAAGTAAAAAATAGCCATTGTTTAGAGAGTTTTTTTCTTATATACAATGTTAAATAAAGCCAGCAAAATATCAATTACGTCGTAGTCAAACATCTTAATAAGTTCTATGGGTATTTGGTCAAGACCGACTGCTTTACCAGGTTTTATAGATTTCAGGGAATATTCTATTTTGTTCTTAATATTTTAAATTTTACGTTGTTATTTTCTAAGCTTGGATTAGAAAATTTTATTGTTAAAGAGTTCCAGGAGATATGTTTTCCGCATCTTAAGTTTGTCTTCCACGTCAATTATTATATTTGTATCTTTGTCTTTGACTTATTATCAATACTTTGTTGTATCCAGCGTTTTTTATCTTTTTGTGCATTATAAAAAAGTTAATTTTTTTAGTAGTTTTTTCTTTTTACATTAATCAGTTTGGCATTTTTCTTTAACTGCTATAATTTTATGCAATTTCTTAAATTCTTTTGCGTTGTGTTTGCTCTTCCTTCTCTCTTTCTTAAGATTTCTAATTTCTGTTTTTATCCAAGGTTTTTTCTTGACATTTTTGTTTGTTAAATAAATTTTGGCTATTGTTTTTAAGATTGTTTGTTAATGTTTTCATTTTTTATTTACACTGTTTTTGTTTGTTAAACTTATAGTTCTCATACATTCATTTATTTCTTGTTTTATTGTTTGTTAAGTTTTAGAGTCTTTAAAGAGTTTTGTGTCTATGTAGTTTTTACACATTGTTATTTTTCATATTTATTATTCTGAGTTTAGTTATTACGGAATTATGATCCAAATTAATGTTAGCGCCCAGATATGCTTTCGTATATTTGACTGCATTCTTATAGCAGTTATTAATAAGAATAAAGTCTATTTGATTTCTTACTGCATTTTGCGGCTGTCGGCTGGAGTGTATACGGTGTGGAAGTTTAAAGAAGGTATTTGTTATAAAAGATTTTTGTCCTGGCAGAACCCAATTAGTCGGCTGCCTCATCATTTCCTTTTTCCAGGACATATCCGCCAGTGTGTCCATTTACCTTGTTCTTGACTATTTTAGCGTTAACGTCCCCCATTTCTAATCTGGCATCACTATTTAAGATGCTTCTACAATACACCATATTTTATCTAAAAAATCAGTTTTAGCATTCAATGTGTGTGTTGTCGTGTTCTAACGACTAATATGGGACAAAAAATATCAATCAATTTTATTATAAAAACAAAAAACAGAATGATTTTAAATTAAAAAAAAACACAAGTTTTTTGTTTATTTTTAATGTTGCTCAAATTGTAAGCAGGAGCTACCTGTAAGCAAGGAAGGGTCTGCAATGCGGAAGGGCCCACAATTATACGGAACCGTCGGACAATTATTTTAAAACTTGTCTCCCCCCTCACCCCCCAAACAAAATAAGTGTTAAATAAATGTACTTTTTTTTTTAATTGTCTATGTCTATAGGCCTTTTTCTATGTTTTGCGGTGGGGCCCAACAATCCTAGCTCTGGCACTAGTTGTAAGTTGATCAAATAATAACAAAACGTTAACAAAATGTGACTAAGAGACAGATTAAAGAAAAATCTAAATTTAAAATTAATATTAACATTAACATTAAATAGATAAATATGTTTATAGCATGTATACATACATATAAAACATTAACATAGTTTTTGTCATAACATAACAACAAATTTCTTTATTATAATTAATTAAAAAAAAGACATGCTTTGATTATTAATGATCAATGATGCATTAAATTTAACCTGAATTGTTTGTAATAAACAATCAGAAACCTAGTAAAGTAATATCACATATCATTTTTAATTATTAAATTAAACATATTAGTTATATATAAAATAAAAAAAGATTAAATTTGAGCAATTTGATTTGTTATTTAAAATTAGATATTTAAGGAATTTGGAATAGGTTCAAAATCTTCTCGCTCAGGGGTCGTTCAGAGCATTGAAATTAATAAATTAGGTAGACCACGGAACATGGGTATTTTTTTTAATCATGGATAATTTGGGTGAGAAGAAGTGATAAATCTAATTCTACATTTTACTTTTATATAATTATGCTGACATTTTTATTTAAATATTTTTTTAACTTTAAATTTATATAAATATTATTTTATATAATAAAAAAAATAATTGAATAGAGATATATTTATATTTTAACCTATTTCAGCTGATTTACAAATATTTAACCCTAATAAAAAACCAGCTTGGTTTAGTTGGGAGAATTTATCATCCAATTGTGCAATTATTGTTTTTAATATTATCATTTATTTTTTTTGTGCATGCTTAAGATCTCCTGATAAATTCAATACTTTTTTATCAATTTCAATTTTTTTTTGCAGTCAATTATGTGAATGTGAAGGTTTCACTGAAGCAGTTTTTTATGATAAACCAATTGTGCAAATAATTTCTTATAACATAACTTACGATTCTACAGGAAAACAAAAATGCTCAATTCAATGCAAATCTGTTATAGAAAACAGCAAAAAACATCGTGATGGTATATGCAGTTATTTTACTAACTTGTATAACAAAATGAAAAGTTATTTTATAAAGCTAATTTAAAGCCAATTGACTTTAGTTAATATTTCTAAGATTGATAAGTCTTTATAAAAATCTAGTTTAAGTAAACTAAAGCACCTACTCCCAGTGCATATACTAAAAGTTACTTTTAGAAAAACAACATTTTTAAATCTAGTGTTTTAAAGACCAAACTGCAAACGATTATTGGAGTTATGACAATTAATTGCAAACAAAATTATTAAAAACCTACCAAAATTAATAAGAAATATATTAAAAGCACATCAACATGTTTTACCCAAATTTTAAGATTAGAAAATGAATCAATCTCAATATTAAGTCAGATCAAGAAAAAGTTAAATATAAATACTCAATTCAATCTTAATTGTATTTAATTTTAAATATATTTTTTTAATCATATTATTCAAAAATATTTACTAGCTGGCGCTATGTCTGATGTTAACATTAATTATAAGAACACTTAAATCTTAGCGCATAATTTGTTGCATAGTCGAGTTCCAGCTTCAGCAGAAAATGTGATATTTGTTAGTTTAGTACATTAATAATGTACGATTGTGCGACATGATTACTGTCCATGCCACTATAATTACATTTTGGACTGAGAAGGTGTAGCAGAATCTCTCACAAACAGTGGCGTAGCTTCAAATTCTGGGCCCCCCCGCAGGAATTTTCTTGGGGTCCCTATCGTGTTTGTATTATACTTACAAAATAAATTTTTCACGCCTTAGACTCGTTTCACACGTATGGGGTTCCATTCGGTTCGGTTCGTTTTTGGTGTGTTTTCGTTTTCGTTTTTTTTTTTGTTTTTATTCGGTACCTAATAGATACAATATAGCACCAAATACTCCCCCATGAAGCGATGAGAGGGTGCTTTCAATGAATTATAGTATTCTTTCTTCGTTTTTTTTTTCTTCTGTATAAAAACAACGTGGCAACAATTTGATTTTTTTCATTCTGATTACTACTAAGCCTACGTCCAAAAAAAAAATCAAAACCCAATATGGATCGTGTATGTGTGAAAAAGTTTCATTTGTTTTTGGTTGCAACCAAACGTATACATAAAAAAGCTTTTTTTACTTGACTTGATTGGTGTGTTGATAAATTTTTAGTCTTTAATCTTTAATCCAAATATTGGATTAATAAAATAAAATGAGATCTTTATAATCTACATTCGTATTTTATTAATTAAATATATTAACGACCGGTTTTGACTATGTAGTCATCTTCAGGTTTTTGCATTGAAAACTAAACGTTGAGTGAAGTTAAGAGTTGTTGTTGCATTTAAAATTGATAAATTGAGGGAATATCTTCCTTCATCAACAAAGAATCAAAAACCAAATTCTCTCTTAATCCTTTTGATGAGGAGGCTAGAATAATTATTGGAGTTTTTTACTAGAATCGTGTCTATCGTTGAAAATGTAGGTACTCTAATGATTGGATTAATTATAAGTTGGCACAATTAACGTTTATTTTAAATATACTAAATAACATTATTCTCGACAAGAAAAAATACACCAAAGACGAGAATGCGAGAGAGCGACAGTATGAAGATTGAAGAACAACACAAATGCAAAACTAATGTTATTCTAGGCTATAACATCACTTGCACTGTCACTATTTCATATGTATGGTAACAGCTCATTAAAGAATTGAGCACATGTGCCTGTAACAACCGAGTTCTTTATTGGCTGAAGTATGCAAACAAACCAACGCAACTTACGTGTAAAAACAGAAGCACTAAAAGCAGCCAAATAAACAAAGACAACGGCGACGATCAGCCCGGCTGAAATACCTTTATAGTAAATTAAACATTATTTTTTTATTTTATAAAAATTTTGTATTATTACTTTTATTAAATATTAATTAATTTGGTTATTTAATTTTTGAGGCTTAGGGGCCCCAAAACCTGTCGGGCCCCCCCGCACCGCGGGGCCTGTGGGGCCTTAGCTACGGCGCTGCTCACAAACTAGTAGATTTAAGCTGCCTAAATATGAAAGCGGAAAGAAAACTGCATGCAGCCTGTCTGTTTCATAAGATTATAGCTACTTTAAAACCATTTTACTTGTGTAAAAAAAATGCTGTACAACAGACGATCATAATTTAAATATTAGATCTACATTAGATTAGAGCAGCATCAATCTAAGGAAATATGCTGAACTTCACTTGGAGGTTCTTCTTAATTTTGTTTTCAATTTAATTTATTTATAGTATATTGTATTTGTTTATTTGGAAAAATAAAGACAATATATTTTTATTATTATTATTTATATTAATATTAAAGTGTTGGTAGACCAGATAATAAGCCTTGTTAATATTTATAGCGCATACGTTTTTCATTTAACTCAAGACTGAAGGTTATTCTATTATTTCAATAAACAAACACGTGAAAACTCAGGCAGCTATGAAGATTGCAACGATGCATAGAGTCACGCAAGGCTGTCGATGGAATATGCGTACGAGCTATTACAGTAACAAGCCAAATAAAAATGGTAAAGAAACGAATTATTTTAAAATACTAGCTACAAATCAGGAGCAGAACTACTTGTAAACAAGGGTCTGCAATGCGGAAAAGCCTTCAAGCATAGGGCCTTCCTGACGTTTATTTCAAAACCTGGGCTCCTCCAGAATTTACAAAATAAAGGTCAAATAAACATGAAAATTGTATATTTTTTTCTAAAACCGTCTCTGAGTGAGTTCTTTTCAACATTTTGCGGTGGGGCCTAAAAATCCTTGTTTTGACATTGCTATAACTTCATTCAAATACAATTAATAATCATAAACAACAATAACAACTAATGTAGCAACAATAACAATAACCAAAACATTAGCAGCAGCCACAACAACTTAAACAGCAGTAAGAGCAGCTGCAAGAACAACATTTGATACATTATCATCAAAAGGTTACCCAATACAATTTCATTAAAGATTACTTATTATATTAATAACACATATATGTATGTATATGTATAAATGCTTATAAAAAAAACTTTAAACAAAATTTATTGTCATCTATAATATTAACATAGGAAAAATTTCCAAAACCCTTAAGCAAGATATTACTTATCGCAACAAAAAAATCCATCAAACAATAAAACAGAACAAGAACATGAAAGTATTACACAAAAACGTTATTGAATAAAAGTTAAAAATATTAAAACTAATAAACATGCAAGAGAACATCACAACAAATAGAAAAGAAATACATAAACTGTGTAAAAGTCGCCACGTCACGTAGAAGACTTAGACTCAAATACTCCAATTTTAAAAAACTAAAAATTTGAAAAATCACCAGATATTACTATCGGAAAAATCAAGCTAACCTTGTCAAAAACAAAAAAGAAGCACGTTTTTTTTTATAAAAAAAAGACTATTTTTAATGCAACTACTATCTTGAAAGTTGTATAAAGCTGGTTTGCAAACTATCAACCCATAACAACTCTACAACTTGTTTACAAAAATAATAACATAAAGACTAGAAAAAAAACTGATTTTTTACCGACCAAAGAAACAAATTTATAATTAAGACTATGGAAAGATGTCGCATCAATTACAGATACAACGTCTTTATAATTGTCTGGGATTATGTTATGACTATAAATATGCCGCTTTTTTAAAACTGTGCGCCAAATAGTCTGTTTTGACAGTGTCAACTTCAACTGTCAAGCATGAGTATAAAGATCTATACAGAAAAAATAATATTTTTATTATTGAATTCTACTTATAGAATGGTCGGTTTGTTAATGGAAAATGACTCTATTTTATTTCGGATAATGATTCGTTTTATTAATAATTAATTAATTACTGTTTAGTAAATACGCTCTGTTAACAATCAACTCCACTTACACGACTGAGTTTTACGTTTGGTGACCTTAGTGTTCAAGTCTGCTTAAGACTGTCTAATGTTATTTCTAATTGAAGTAGTTGTTATTTTCAATTCTGAAATCTAGGTAGAAGTAGGTATCATTTGTCCCTATTGTAACTACCTTTTTTTATTGTTATTTTCTAATGTTTTGTTTTTTTTTTCTGTTGGCAGTTTCAGGTAGTGGAGCTGTTCAGAGGTCGTCAACATGTGTTTTAACTGTAGGTCTTATCTAATCATCTGGTCATTATTTGTTCTCTTGATTAAAAGGTACTTGCAGCGTTGTAACAAAAGTATTGTTTTTTGCATTAAACCGTTTGCCTTTGCCGTAAATCTTTTAACCTAGGTTTTTGTGTTTCTGGCGTGTTTGCTGACTGCCTGATGTGTTCCAGATTTTAGGTCCGTAGGTTGTAGCACCAAGAAAGGCTTTGCTAGTTGTCATTTATGTGGCGGCATTTTGACGTTTATGGTTGTAGAATACAACCAATTATACTAGACTATCCCACTGCTTGAGTGAGTTTTTCTCTTGCAATATTTGGTCTGCGTGTTATCTTTCCTCAGAGTTTGCCTGCAGGCGATACACGGCAGTAGTAAAATTGTTCACACTGCCAACGTCGCGTCGTGTTGCATCCTTAAATAGGCAACTAGAGAATTGTAAACCATTATTCAACAGGATATTTTTAAGGTAGCTAAACTAATAAAATAAATTTTTAAGGTTGTTTGCTAGGTTGCGGGCAAAGCGGTATCTTTGCTTGTGATACGCCTCGCTTTCCTCGTGCACCTGAACGGCCATTTTTAACATTATTGAGTACGTCTCTTTTTATACTTGGCCAATGGTAATTTGTAAGTATTGTCTTGGCTGTTTTATTCTGTTTTATCTTGTCCTGATGTCCATTAAGTCTGTTTCTATGATGGGTTTTTAGAACATCCTTCTTAATTGGTGGTAAAACTACAATCTAATCCTAGCAGTCTATGGTGCGTAACAATTTGCCGTTCTTGTCTATTGGCTTGGTTACTGTAAGCGGTAGCATCCTCTCTACATCATCAAAAGTGGGGTCAATTAGAATATTTTTAGAATTCCTAGAGAAAGCGTCTGGTAAATAGTTGGTATCACCTGGTACGTGTTCTACTTTAAAATTGTACTCTTGTAGTTGTAATGACTACAACGTAAATTTTGCTTTGCATCAATGGAGTTGGCAAGCTATACCAATGCGCAGTTATCAATGCAGAGTACAAAATGTTTAATTTCTAAGTACTGAGAGTAATCGCTGATAAAATAACCAAGCATTTTAATTTATTGCTGTAAAATTTCTTTTGTCGTTTGTCCACCCTGTTGATGGTGTAGCTAATCATGCGTTTTTTTCCAATTTCTTTTTCTTGGAACAAAACTGCGGCAATGTTCTAAGACGATGAAATGCCACTATACAGCTGTTATTGCATGCTCCGCTTCCAAGTTTTGTTTAAATACTTTCTAAGGACTTAATAGGTTGGTAAGAGATGCTGTTAGTTATGCAAAGTTAGACACGTGTTCCCTTAGCCATGTGCATAGCCTTATAAAACTTCTTAGTTGTTTGCGGTTAGATGCTTAGTGTTGAATATTTGTTTATTAGTTTTCAATGGTATAATAATGGCATATTTTTATCCGCGAATTTTTGATGATGTAGGTACTCAAGCAATGTTTGAGCAAATTTGCACTTAGCAGTTCCACATTGTAACCCATGTTCTTGTAGGCGTTCAAGAATTAGTTTTAAATTTGCCATATAATTTTCATACAAGTCGGAATACACTAAAATACCATCAAGATATACAAGTACACACTTTCTTAGCAATGTGGCTATAACTCTAGCCATCAATTGTTGAAAGGTAGCCTAAGCGTTTTTTAGGCTAAAAGACTTTATTTTAAATTGCAACATAAATAGTGACAAACGCAGTAAGATGTTTGCAGTCTTCGGCCAATAACCAAATTTTAAGTCAAGTTTCTGCTCAAAAGTCCTTAAGTATTTTGTAAATCTTTGATAAGGGCGTCGCCTCTGCTCGAGTTGCATCATTTAATTGTTGATAATCAATGCAAAACTTCAATTTGTCATCCTTTTTCTTGACTAAGAAAACTGTCGTACAATACTCGCTAGAGCTTCTTTCAAGTTTTTTGTTTGCTAGCGTTTCTTCTACTTATTGGTAAACTATTTGTTTCTTTGCTGCGTTTATGGCGTACGGACAAATCCGGATTGATTTGTGGTTAGTAAGTTTAATTCTATGACAAACTGTCTTAGTTACGTTTAGCGTTCTTGTCTTGCAAAATACGTCTTCCGTTTGCTTTTTGTTGTTTTGCAAGTACTCAAATTTTTTTCTGTATTTGTCTTCTATTTGTGTTGCTGCTTTGATGAGCTCTTTCAGCGTATCAAAGTGCATACTATCCAGAGATTGCTGTATCTTTGTATTCATAAGCCGTTTTAAGGCGCAAAGCAGGTCTTTTCAAGTAAAAAATCTTTCAATTGATTTGTGTCGGTAATTGTAGAGTTTTTGAAATAACTTACCGTTACGTAGAAATAAGTTAAATTTGTCTAGTATCTTTTGTCTGGTGGTAGCATGCAACGTTATTAGGCTAACGTTGTGTTTAAGTTGACTATCCCGTTGGTATTTGTTTCAATTATGGTTGGGAACTTTATTGATTTTTAACGATTCTTTTAGCCTCGTCATATGTACAGGCAGATCCTTGTGTACTAACTTATGGAATTTGGGTAACATATCCGACATTTGCAGTAGTGGTACATTTATTTCCAACATCTTAGCTATCATCCTTATTATACTTTTAGTCTAAAGGTCTACTGTTGTGCTAGTTTTCTCTTTTACTGACTTTTTTTCGACTACTCAACAGATTTTTGCTCTTGTTTTATTGGCCTCTTAGTTATTATCAAGTTTGTATTGTTAAAACTTGTTAGGGACCTTCAGATGATAGTAGATCCGACGCCTTATCTTCTGTCTTATTTGAATTGACTGTGCAGCACAATTGCTACAACGTGCCTCACTTTGGGTTCTAATTGTTACAATTCTTTTCAAATCGAGTTTTCGGAACACCAAAAGTTAATCTCGATTCTCTTTTTTTACTTCTTCTTCTTCACTCTTTACAGCCTAGAGAATGTTTTTGTTTGGTAAGACGTGACCTTACGCCGTGGTCAACAAAGTTAGTGGCCCTACTGAACATTCTCTAGACTCAACACACAAGCTACACAAGCTCCAATTAATATTGATTAACCAACGCACACGTAATCACCCAGATTACTACAACCACACAGGTTAGTTTCACTTTCAATTCTGCTAATTTACTTTTTATTTTACAATGTAACCGGATTTTTCGTGCCTTGTTGCACCGTTTATAGATTGAATCTGATAATACGCTACGAACGGTTGCATTTGAGCTGAGATTATGCCTCAGTTATAGAAGATAAAATGCGTGCTAGAATGCATGTGCGTGATCTCGGGTGGACGGGTAGCGAACGGAATAGGGTACGTCAGTTTTGCAAATCTCCTTGCTCGGCTGTATTGACTGTTTCCGTAGCTCGGCGCATATCGGTGTTGTTTTTTTGCGCGATTCTATAATTTCCTTGCGTATGGATGATGTTTAGTTTTGTTAATAATTATTTATTTATTATAAATAAATAATTATTCACTGTTTAGTCAATACGCTCCGGTAACAATCAACCCCACTTACACGACTGTGTTTCACGTCTGGTGACCTTAAAGTTTGCTCAAGTCTGTCTAATTTTATTTCTAAATGAAGTAGTTGTAGTCTTCAATTCTGTAGTCCAGATAGAAGTATGTGTGGTTATTTTTTTCTTTTGTCATATGTCTGCAGCTGGTAAAGCTGGTCAGAGGTCGTCAATATGTGTTTTAACTGGGGGTTCATCCAATTGTCTTCTACTCAATAGCATTGGCCCCCAGTGTGCATAGTGATGGTTTTGAGAACTATCCACTCTTTGCTTAGCATCTGGCCGTTACTTGTTCCTCTGGTTGAAAGGTAGTTGCATCGTTGTAACGCGGATATTGTTTTCTGTAATTTTGTAAAGTGTTTATACTGCCATGGTCGTGTTGCATGTAATAAGCAACTAGAGAATTGTAAACCATCACCCGACAGAATAACTTTAGGACAACCAAACCGATAAAATACATACATTTTCAATACCCTGATGGTAGTTTTGCTTGTCGAACTAGTGATTGGTAGTAGAAATGTTACCGTTCAGCAAGTACAACTATGATCGTAAGAATGTACTTATTGCTTCTGTCAATTGTATCATAAAAATCTAGATTCGATAGGTTGCGGTCAAAATAGTACTTTTGCTTGTAGTACGCCTCGTTTTCCACGTGCACATGAACGCAACTTTTAACTTGATTAAGTACGTCTTTTTTTAAGATTGGCCAATGGTAGTTTGTAAGTTATGAATTAGCTGTCTCATCTTATCCTGAATGTCTATCAAGTACGTTTTTATGGTGGGACTTTAGAACTGCTTTTTTAATTGCTGGTTGAACTACAATCTTATCCGTCTATGATGCGTATCATTTTGCCGTTTTTGTCTATTCTAAAGTCTAAGTCAGCATCTTCTCCGTCTTCTTCTCTCTCCTCAAAATATCATGCTTTTATTTAGCAAGTCTGTACGCATTTTTGTTGCGTTTTCCGTACGGCCGTTGCTAGCATCATCATCATCATCATCAATCAGCCTTGGTTTGTCTACTGCTGAACATAAGCCTCCCGTAATGTGGCTCATCTTTTACGATCCTGCGCCGCGTTTATCCAATTTGACTCTATTCTTCTGATGTCATCTCTCCATCTCGTGGGAGGGCGGCCCCTATTCCGCAGGGCTTCTTGACGCGGTCTCCATTCTAGAATCTTCTTTGTCCACCTCTCATCCGACATCCTCGCCACATAACCCGCCCAGTTCCACTTGAATGTTGCAATTTGTTTTATTGCATCGGTTACTCCAGACATTTCTCGTAGCCTTATGTTTGGGATTCTGTCTCTGAGTGAATAGCCCAACATCGATCTCTCCATGGCTCTTTGCGTGACACGTATTTTGTTGGCGGTTTTCTTTGTAAGAGTGAGCGTCTCCGCTCCGTAGGTAAGTACTGGGAGCACACATTGATTGAATACCTTCTTCTTTAGGCAGTTAGGAATGCTGGATTTTAATACATTTATTAATTATTTTTTTTTATATACTTTTGTATCTTTGCCCAATTAATATTTTATAACTTTGGCGGTTTTGTTGTTGTGTTTTGCCAATCTACTGTATAACCTGCCTATACTACATTTTTGGTTTGAATTGGTTACTTTGGGCGGTAGCATCCTTTCTACATTATCAAAACTGGGGTCAATTAGAATATCTTTAGAATTCTTAGAGCGTCTGGTAGATAGTTGGTATCGTTTTTTTTTGCAGCTAGCATCGGTTTGAAGAACGTATGGCAGATTTGGTTTTGGTCAATTTAATTTAAACAGACGATAAAATGCCACTTTAATTATATTGCTTATTCGATTTCGGGTTTTAATTAAATGATTTCTTAGGACTTAATCGATCTGCAAGAGCTGCTGCTAGTTGTGCAAAGTTAGGCACGTATTTCCTAAGCCATGTGCATAGCCATAAAAAACTTTTTAGTTATTTGCGGTTGTTAATAAATATTTGTTTATTAGTTTTCGTTTGTGGATTAATGGTATATTACTTGCATTTAGCAGTTCTACATCGTAGTGTATAATCTTGTTGGCGTTTAAAGATTCTATACTATTGCTATTGTTTATTTAGTTTACCTTGATACAGGTTATTTATTGGTTTTTTATGCAGACTGCACTTTAGTGTTGTTTTTAATTTTTTATGTTTTATCTTTGTTTGTTGACGTTAAGCTCTTTACTTTTAATACATGCTGTGGATGTATAGTTCTGTTTTTTTTTTCATAATGTAATTTATTATTGATCAATTGCTTTTAGTATTTTCAAACATGTATTTATATTGGTTCTTGTAATCAAAATACGTTTTATTTATTTTTAGCTTATTTGTGGTGCAAAAGCTTATTATAAACTTTTTGTTGAATTCCCTGTATTATTCCTCTATCTCACTTTTGAGTAGGATACAACTGATTATTATTATTTTTTTGTTTGGGATTTAAACTATTATATAGAATTCTATTTTGTCTTCATTTCATTATTTAGTTGTTGTAGTTTTTAATAATGATCAAGCCTTAGTCTCTACATCACATTATATCTTATTGTTATTTCTTTTTTCCTTTCTTTTTGGTTTTTTGCAACGCGTACACGTTTTTTTAGCTTTCTAATCTTTTTCTTTATTTGTTGGTCTTCTATTTTCTTGTTGTTCTATAAGCGTTCTGTAGTTTTTTCATCACAGGTAAGGTGCTATCCTGACTTGTAAACCTTTTTTCTTACCAGGGTTTGCAATCGGCAACATGACTATTGATTGTGTTTATTAATAGATAATAATTAAACTTTTAATTATATTATTTAATTTTATTAAAGCTATTCACAACAAATTTGTAAAAACAATAACAAATTTTCAGTTTTTATTACATAATTCTTACAACTTGACGCTATTGCAGCAAATACTGTATCATCCCACGTATAAAGATCTAAAAGTACAAACAATTGCATGCGGATTATATGTAAGCACCAATTTTATTGAAAATTTCTTGTATATCTGCAATAGCGCTTACAATCGCAAAGAATTATTACGTATGAAAATTAATTTATTAAAAGTATGCGGCTTTATCTCAGTTATAGGTTCCTGAGGAAATATGCAAGTTGCGCTAAAGTGACGATGCCTATTTTGACCCTGGCCAGATTTATTTTGGAACATTTACTCATGGACTACGCTATGATTTCTGTATCCGATTCGAAACTTGCTGCCGCAACTCTGTATCTAGCTTTGCAAATGAAGCACGTCAGTGGATGGACACCTACATCGAAATTTTATACAGGTTTCACAATAGTCGCACAAAATCTTTTTTGAAGTATCAAAATCACCACTAATCATTAATAAAGACTTTATAATAAGCCAGGTAATCCAATTATATAAAAAGTTTATTCTAAAGAAACAAAAATTATAATTAATTTTTATTTTTTAAATGCTTGCATAGTATATGATTTATGGGTGACCAATAAAGAGATGCAGAGCGTTCTCCAAATGTCCGTACCGTATATAGGCATCCAAATGTACACTTTTTTGTGGTGTGCCTGACACTTTGACACCTAATAGTATAAAGATATTGTCTTTTATTAAATACGATTGATTTAAATGTATGTTAAATGAACAAAAAATAAGAATGATTTTTTTTGTTTCTTTAATTTATTGAGAAAATAAAGTGGTTTTTAATACTCATGTAATACTCATGTCCGTACCTCATAGAGGCATCCAAACATACACATCTTTTTTGTGGTTTGGTGTGCCTGACACGTAGACATTTAACGGTATAAAGAAATTGTATTTTATTATTTACAATTGATTTAAATTAATTTTTATAGTTATTTTTATGTTGAATAAAATAATAATGAAAAATTATTTTTTTTAGTTTATTGACTAAATAAAGTGATTTTCAATACTCATGTAGATAAAAATAGTATTTGTAACAATATTAAGTTATTTAATAAAAAATAAATTAGAACATTATTGCATAGTATGTGATTTATCAAATATTAAAAATACATATGATTAACAGCGCTAACAAAAGTTAGTGGTGACTCAAAGTGATACAGAGCGTTCTCCTAATACAAGTATTTTTTGTGGTTTGGTGTGCTTGACACTTCGACATCTAACGGTTTAAAGAGATTGTAGATTAGTATATATTATAATTGCATACTAAAAAATAAAGACTAAAGACAATATACTCTAAAGTTGTAGTTTATACGAAAATTTATTTTTAATAAACATAATAATAATAACTTTTTTCTACACAAGAGTATAGATAATCATAGTAGTAGTAAATATATTTATTTTATATTTATATACAGACAAATGATTATACTTGCTACTTTAAGACATGAGTTAGTTTTAAGCTTTAATCAGCGTTGATTGTTTGGTATCTTTACCTTTTTCTCAATAACTTTCAGTTAGAGTACCATCAACCGCTAGCCAGAATGCTGTTGTGCTTAAGCTAGTTGTTTACAAGCAAAAATATTAAAAGGTTGAGACGCGGTTCAACGGACGGCACAACGCCAGCAACGTTATAAATTAATAATTAATAATTAATTTTTTATTTTGTAGACTTTAAAAATTGCTAAAAATTGCGTTTCAAAAACCTGATTAAGAAACTAACAAATTTTTTGAAGAAACAAGAAACCAATTTGCTTAAAATAAAGCAAAAAAAAAATGTGCAAAGAGTGCACAAATCATAAAAGTGCTTGAAATAATAGCATGTTATATACTCCTTGCACATTTTTTCTATGTGCTATTTATTTTTGTTTTCAATTTTTGTTTATATTCAAATTTGTTCAATTATACATTTTTGTTATAAGACTTTTATGTATGAAATCCTAATAATAGTAAACTTTAAATTATTTTTTCAGGTTTTGTTTTATTTTTAAAGTTTTTTTACATTAACTAATCTTAATTATATACAATACTATATAACAAAAATATTCAAATTTGTATTTTGTAAATAATTTTTTTTTTTTGCATTACATATGCAGTCCCAGCGACGTCAGGACGGAGCTTATATGAGCAAGTGTTTACGACGCCAACTAAGAAATATGAAAAAGGCTATCGACTAAGGACTGCTTGGAAGACCCGATAAAAGTGTTTAATTGTGTTCTAACCATTAATATGGGACAAAAAATATTAATTAAGTTTGTTATAAACAAAATAACAAAATATTTTTAAATTGAAAGAAATAAAACAAGTTTTTTGTTTATTTTTAATGTTACTTTAATTGTAAGATAATCAAATAATAGCAAAACGCAAAAAATGTGTCTAAGAGAAGATATAAAAAATCAAAAATATGATAGTTTTTTTTTGCAATCAACCTATGTGAATGTGATGGCTTTACAGAAGCAGTTCCGGCTCTTTATGATGAACCAATTGTACAAATCCTTTCTCATAACATAACTTATAATTCCACAGGAAAACAAAAATGCCCAATTCAATGTAAATCGGTTATAGAAAATAGCAAAAAACATCGTGATGGTATATGCAGCTATTTTACCAACTTGTGTAACAAAATAAAGAGTTATTTTATAAAGCTAATTTAAAGCCAATTGGTTTTAGTTAATATTTGTAAGATAGATAAGTCTTTATGAAAATCTAGTTTAAGTAAACTAAAGCACCTACTCCCAGTGCATATACCAAAAGTTACTTAAAAAAAAAACAACATTTTTAAATCTAGTGTTTCGAAAACCAAACTGCAAACGATTATTAGAGTTATGACAATTCATTGCACACAAAATGATTGAAAACTTACCAAAATTAATAGGAAATATATTAGAAGCATGTTTTACCTCACAAAAACTAAATTTTGAGATTAGAAAATAAATCAATCTCAATTTTAACTCAGATCAAGAAAAAGCTAAATATAAATACTAAATTCAATCTTAACTGTATTTAATTTAAAATATATTTTTTTAATCATATTATCCAAAAATGTTTACTAGCTCGCGCTATGTGTAATGTTAACATAAATTATAACAACAACACTTAAATTTTAGCGCATAATTTGTTGCATGGTCGAGTTCCAGAAGAAAATGTGATATTTATTAATTTAGTACATTAATATGGTGCGACATGGTTACTGTCCATGGAACTATAATTACATTTTTGACTGAGAAGGTATTGCAGAATCTCTCACAACCTGGTAGAATTAAGCTGGCTAAATATGAAAGCGCGAAGAAAACTGCATGCAGCCTGTCTGTTTCATAAAATTATAGTTACTTTAAAACCAATTTACCTTTGTGAAAACTGCTGTAGAACAGACGTTTATAATTTAAATATTAGATTTAAGGGAATCATTATTCCTCCTAAGCATAAAAACAAAAAAAATTAAAGTTGCTATAAATATCAAATATTATTTATATATAATGAAGTAAGTAACGATCTAAAACAATGTCTATGCATAAATTTAAATTATAAGAAAAAAAATGTTGAATAGACAGTACAAAGCTCTGTAATGTGCTAGATTAGATGAATAATATGTTAATTAAGTTAAAGAATGTAAAGTGTGTAAACGAAACGTAAAGTATGTAAAATTAAAAATATTGTTTAATTACAAGGTATAAGTGGAAAAGCAGCATCAATCTATAGAAATATGCTAAACTTCACCTTGAGGTATTCCTTAATTTTGTTTTC
Source organism: Tachinus rufipes (assembly GCA_963932245.1). Classification (NCBI taxonomy): domain Eukaryota; kingdom Metazoa; phylum Arthropoda; class Insecta; order Coleoptera; family Staphylinidae; genus Tachinus; species Tachinus rufipes. Next base: position 40,477,402 of record OZ010745.1, on the reverse strand, counting down.
AGATTAATTTATTTATAGTATAATGTATTTGTTTATTAGAGAAAATAAAAACAAGTTATTTTTATCATTATTATTAATATTATATAATATTGTTGTGTTGTGTTGGTAGACCAGATAATAGGCTTTGTTAATATTTATAGCGCATACGTTTCTTCATTTAACGGTTTTGGTATTATATATTGCGTAAATTTATTATTGGTACATATTCAAAAACAAATTTATTTTAAATTCTTAAATTTTATCATTTCAGGCTTACTCTCACGCAGAAATAGTTTTAACCTAGTCGGGGCTGAAAGTAATTGTATTATCTCAATGAGCAAGCACCTAAAAAATCTAAGCGGCCTTAAAGATCGCAACGGTGCGGAGAGTGACGAGAGGTCTTATTGGAATATGCGTAGAAGCTATCACAGTAGCAAATCAAATAAAAATAATAAAAACACTGTTTTAAAATACCAGTTAGAAATTTACTTTAACTTAACCTTTAACTAACGTAAATATAATTGACAATTAAGATTATCACTAACAAAAACAACAACAAAAGCTTGCTGCTGTAGTACAATTACAACCACAAGAACAATCAAAGCATCAGCAGCAGCAGCAACAACAACCAAAGTTTATTTGTTGTAAGAATTAAAAGTATTGTTTGTGAACAACTTTTACACAGAAAAGTTTCAACTCAGTCAAGGCTAAAGTTTATTCTATTATTTCAATAAACAAACACGCAAAAACTCAGGCGGCTATGAAGATTGCAACGATGCGGAGAGTCACGCAAGGTTGTTGATGGAATATGCGTACGGGATATTACAGTAACAGGCCAAATAATAATGACAAAAAAACAAATTATTTTAAAATACTAGCTACAAATCAGGAGCAGAGCTACTTGTAAGCTAGAATCTGCAATGCGGAAAAGCCTTCAAGCATAGAGGGCCCCTTGACGTTTATTTCAAAACCTGGGGCTTCCCACAATTTACAAAATTAACGTTAGGTTAAGTTAGTTTAAATAAACTACAAATTGTATTTTTTTTCTAAAACCGTCTCTAAGTAGGTTTTATTCATTACTTTGGAGTAAGGCTTAAAAAATCCTAGCTCTGAAACTGCTATAATGTCATTCTTTTTTTTTAACTCATTATGTAAATAGAATTAATAATCATAAACAACAATAAAAATTAATGTAGCAACAATAACAAGAACTAAAATATTAACAGCAGCCACAACAACCAAAACAGCAGTATGAGCAGCTACAAGAACAACATTTGATACATCATCATTAAAAGATTACCCAATACAATATCATTAAAGATCCACATACTTAATATATTATCAACACATATATGTAAATTAAACAAGTTTTTTTTAACAGTACTAACTAATAAATGTTAAACTTTTAACAAAATTTATTGACATTTATAATATTAACATAAGAGGAATCTGCAAAACCATTAAGCAAGTTATTAAACTTATCGCAACAAAAAAAACCAACAAACAATAAAACAGAACTAGAACATAAAAGTATTACACAAAAACGTTATTGAATGAAAGTTAAAAATATCAAAACTAAAAAACATGCAACATCACAACAAATAGAAAAGAAATATATAAACTGTGCAAAAGTCGCCACGTAGAAGGCCTTAACTCAAATACACTAACTTTTAAAAACTAAGAATCCGAGAAGCAACCAGATATTACTTTCGGAAAAATCAAGCTAACCTTGTCAAAAACAAAAATGAGGCAAAAAAGAGGCAAAAAAGAGGCAAAAAAAGACTATTTCCAATGCAACTGTCTTGGAAGTTGCAAAAAGTATAAAGCTGGTTTGCAAAACTATCAACCCATAACAACTCTACAGCTTGTTTACAAACATAAGAACATAAAAACTAGAAAAAATAAATTGGATTTTTACCGACCAAACAAACAAACCAGAGTTTGCTCAAAGTTTAAAACAAACAACCTATTACAAAGCATCAAAATGTTTGAGTTAAATGACATCATTAAGATTATGAGAAGATGTTGCATAGATTACAGATACAGCGTCTTTATAATTGTCTGGGATTATGTAATCACTTTCAATAAGCCGCTTTTTTAAAATTGTGCGCCAAATAGTTAGTTTTGACAGTGTTAACTTTAGCTGTCAAGCAAGGGTATAAAGATGTATACAGATAAAAAAAAAATATTATTGAATCCTACTTAAGGAATGGTCGGTTGACTCTATTCCATTCTGGATGATGTTTCGTTTTAATAATAATTAATTATTTACTGTTTAGTAAATACCAGAGCGTAACAATCACTCTTACGAACACAACTGAGTTTCACGTCTGGTGACCTTAATGCTCAAGTCTGCTTAAGACTGTCATAATGTTATTTCTAATTGAAAAAGTTGTGATCTTTAATTTTGAAGTCCAGATAGAAGTAGGTATCACTTGTCCTCTATTGTAGCTACCTTCTTCTATTATCATCTTCTATAGTTCCGTTTCTTCTTCCAATCCAATTGTTTTCTACCAAATAGCATTAGTCACCAGCATGCATAATGATGGTTTTGGGACCTATCCATTTTGCTAACAAACCTTTTGCTAAGCATCTGGTCAAAACTTGTTCCCTTGGTTGAAAGGTAACTGCAGCGTTGTAACGCGGGTATTGTTTTTTTGCATTAAACCGCTTGCTTTTGCCGTAAATCCTCTAGCCTATGTTTTTGTGCTTCTAGCGTGTTTGCTACTGATTGCTTACCGCCAGATTTTAGGTCCGTGGATTGTAGCACCAAGCATGACTTTGCTAGTTGTCATTTATGTAGCGGCATTTTGATGTTTATAGTTGTAGAATTGCTTGAGATTTTCTTTTGCAATATTAGCAAACTGGTAGTAGAAATGATTTGGTCTAGCAAGTACAACTATCCATAATTGTGAAAATGTACTTACTGCTTTTGTCAATTGTATCATAAGAGCCCAAATAGTCAATAGATAGATAGATTTTCTTACGGTTGTTTTTGCCTTGCTTTCCTTGTGCACATGAACGGCCACTTTTAATTTGATTGAGTACGTCTTTTTTTAAGTTTGGTCAATGATAGTTTGTAAGTATTGTTTTAACTGTCTTATCCTGTCTTGAATCTACATTAAGTATGTTTCTTTGATGAACTTTTATTTTAGGACGGCATTCTTAATTGCTGGTAAAACTACAATCTGATTCTAACCGTCTATTATGCGTAACAATTTGCTGTTCTCGACTATTCTGAAGCCTAAGTCGACATCCTCCCCGGTTTTTTTTCTCGTCTCAAAATATCTTGTTTTCATTTGTCGTCTGTACGCATTCTTGTTGCGTTTGTCGTACGGCCATTGCTAGCGTTTCTTTAGCTAATTGATGTATTCTAACGCCGGCAGTTTTTTAATGTTGTGTTTTGCCAGTCTACTGTATAGCCTGCCTATACTACATTTTTAATTTAGCTTGGTTACTGTTGGCGGTAGCATTCTCTTTACATCATCAAAAATAGGATCAATAAGAATATCTTTAGGATTTCTAAAGAGGGCGTCTGGTATATAGTTGGTATTACCTGGTACGTGCTCTACTTTAAAATCGTACTTTTGTAGTTGTAATGACCGCGGTTGTTAGTGCAGAGTACAAAGTATTTATCTTCCAAGTACTGCCAGTATCGATTCATTGCTGTGGATTTTTTTCTGTCATTTGTCCAACCAGTTGGTAGTGTAGCTAATCACACGTTATTATCTATTTTTGTATTTTTGGAACAAAACTGCGGCAATGCTTTTGCAGCTAGCTTCGGCCTAAACAACGTATGGCACGTATTTTTTTAGTCACGTGCATATCCCTAAAAAACTTGTTTCTTGTTTGCTGTTGGTTGGTGTTAAATATTTGTTTATTAATTTTTGATGGTGGTTTTCGCGGATATTTGATGACTTTAGTACTCAAGCATTGTCTGTGCAAAATTGCACTTAGCAGTACTACATCATAGTCCATGCTCTTGTAGGCGTTTAACAATTAGTCTTTTATGTGTCATATGATCTTTATACAAGTCGGAGTACACTAAAATATTATCAAGATATACATGTACACACTTTTTTAGCAATCCAGCTAAAACTTTAACCATCAATTTTTGAAAAACCAAAAAGCATTACTTTGAATTGATACGTTGTCCTATTAAGAGTAGCATACGCGGTAAAATGCTTGCAGTCTTCTGCTATTGCAACTTGCCAGAAACCGGATTTTAAGTCAAGTTTAGTAAAAATTTAGGCTGTTCTAAAGTCGTTAAGTCTTTTGTGCATCTTTGGTAAGAGCGTCTTTTCTGCCCGTGTTGCATTATTTAATTGTCGATAATCAATGCAGAACAGCAATTTGTCATCCTTATTCTTGACTATGACAACTGTTGTGCTCGCTAGAGCTGCTTTTGATTTGCTCGTTTGCCAGCATTTCTTTCACTTGTTTGTTTTTTTGCAGCGTTCATGGCGTTCAAACAAATCCGGATTGCCATGTGGTTGGTAAGTTTATTTCTATAACAAGCTGTCTTAGTTACGTTTAGCGTTCTTGTCTGGCTAAATACGCCTGCAAACTGTTTAATAATCAAATGCGCAAACTGGGCTTTGTTTGAGAATCAGTTGTTTTGATGTTGCCAATAAGTTGAGGTTTAGGTGGTGTTTTAAAGTAGAGCGTTGCTTTTTGTTTTTTCCCAAAGTTTACTCAGCCGCTGGTAAAATCTAACGAGGCATCATTAACTTTAAGCAACAAGTAGCCGAGTACTATGTCTTTGCCTAACTTTGGGGTCACCAGAAAATTGACAGCTATGGTAGTATCTTGTAATTTGCAATCGAGTGGTCGGGTTTGCTTGGTATACAAAACTTTTGAATGACTTAGTGTTTGTTAATTATTAGTAATTTAATAAAGTTGGTTAAAAGCGACACTTTTGATTAAAGCTTGGTGTGGTTTGTCTTGTATATTTACATTAATTTTTGGGAGTTTTCTTACAGTAGTGGTAGCAAACTTTATGTAATCTGGAATCACTCATTGGTTGGGGACTAGCCTTCAAGGACCTAATCGGCGTTTTCCGATGGCATTTTGTTGTTTTGCAAGTACACAAACTTTTTCTTGTACTTGCCTTCTACTTGTGTTGCTGCTTTGATATGTTTTTCCAGCGTATCAAGGTGCATAGAATCCAAGAAAACTTCCAGTTGGATTGTGTTGGTATTTGTAGAGCTCTTGACATAACTTGCCGGTATGTAGAGATAAGTCAGACATGTTTAGTATCTTTCGTCTAGAAGTAGCATACGACGTTATTAAACTAACGACGTGTTTGTCCATAAAAAAAATTGCATTGTCAACTAGACTGTTCCGTGGTAGTACATATGTTTTCAAGTCTTAGCCATCATTTTTACTATACTTTTGGATTGAAGGTCTGCTAAATGTCTTTTCTACTTTTGGTGGTTTAGGAGTTTTAACGTTAAATTTATTACACAAGTCCACCGACTCATTGTCGGACTGACTTTCTAGACTATTTTTGCTTTTGTTTCTATGGCATCTTAGTTATTATCAAGTTTGTTTTATTAAAACTAGTTAGGGACAACCTTTCTGTAATAGTCGACGCTTTTTTTAATATGAGACAAAAAAATTTGTTAAAACAAAATAACAAAATGATTTTAAATTAAAAAGAATACAACAAAATTCTTGAAAGAGACAGTATAAAAAAGTTTTAACTTAAAATGAGTATTAACAATAAATAGATAAATATGTTTGTAGCTTTCATACATACTTATAAAATATCATATGGTTATTTTTATAACATAACAGCAAGTTTATATATTATAATTAATTAAAAAAAAAAAAAAAACAATCAATGTCAAATCAGATCAGCATTAAATTTAACTTGAATTTATTATTTTTAATAAACAATTAGAAACTTAATAAAATAATATCATTATTAGATTAAAAATATTAGTTAATAAATAAAAATATGATTAAATTTAAGTAATATTAATTTGTTATTAAAAATTAGGTATTTGAGAAATTTGGATCAGGTTCAAAATCTTCTCGCTCAGTGGTTGTTCAGAGCATTGAAATTAATGAATTAGACTACGGAACATAGGTATTTTTAATCATAAATAATTATATTTATATTTATAATTATATTTTTCTGAGACAGTGTGATAAAGGTAGATTTTAGCTAGCTGGTATCTTACCTGTGGTGTAAATTGTTTAATAATGCTATATTAATAAACAGTAGATGTCATAATCACAAATATAGATAAACTTTATATTGGGAAATTCAATCCGATTAGTCCAAATTATATTTTGTTATTAACTGTGTCATTTTAATCTAACCCAGCAAGTTAAAAATTAAACAACTACAAATGATCAAAAATCTAACAGTAGATTTCAAAAATGTGCAAATATTTTATTTTATAAAATTTACACAGAATACGTATATATATATATATATATATATATATTTTGTCGAATAATAATTCGGTTCAACAAAATAAAGCTAGTAGAATCTAATTAACAAATCTACATCAATTTTTAGTAGCAAATTTTTAATTCAACTCGATAATTAAAACTAATTTCAGCTGGTTTTAAATATTACAACCATAATATTAAACTAGCGTGGGTAAGTTGGGTAAAGCGCCTAACTTGAGTCTTGACATAAAACAGTTTAAAATTGAGCAACAATTTTTGATCGTGTCTTAGCTAATGGACGAATATTTTTCTTCAAAGTATATATAAGTTTGACAAATAAATAAAATATATCATTAAGTTTAAAAAACAGTTCAAAAACTAATTAATGCAATAATTTAATCAATCACAGAATACGTAATTAATATACATAATTTTTTGTTTGTAGAATTCCGATTCTTCCATTTATAATTATATGTTAAAAAATCCGGTTCAACAAAATTAAACCATTTATTAATTTAAAATTTTATTATTTTTGCCTATTCTAGTAGACCAACACAAAAAATTCAACTCAAAAATAAACTCAATAGTAGTACAATCTAATATAAAAAAATTAAACTAATTTTTAGTTGCAGACTTTTAATCCAACTCAATAAGTCTAACCAAGTTCAGCTTGTAAATGTTCCAACCATAATATTAAATCAAAGTGGTTTAGTTGGGTGAAGCGCCTAACTTGAATCTTGACATAAATCCTAACATTTTAAAAAGTATTCAAAGTATATATATATATATATATATGTTATTTTTTAAATTTTCGCGGATATAATTATTTTTATTTAAATTTATTTTCGGATTATCCCGCGTTTTCTTTTTGAGTTGGACTCGACGTTTCGGCTGAATCTCATCAGCCATCATCATGAGATATTTATTATTAATATTTATTAATATACATCAATATGACATTTATTTATAAAACTAATTTTGTTGTCAAAGCTAACTTTCAAGAAACTTTATTGTGTGTAAAGTTTCTTTGTTTGACTTCTGGTAGTTGGTCTATTAATTGATCCTTCTACAGTCAAAACTTGTAAAGGAACTGGTTGTGATTTGGATGCTGTAATTAAATTAGTTGTTGTTGGTAAAGAAGCTGTTAGTGGTTTTTTTAAATTTAATTTAGTTGTTGCCAATGCTGTTTTCCAAGTAGATGGTAAACGTAAAGCATCATCTCTCTTATTGAGATTGTCTGGTCTTTTTTCAATTTCGATGGCTTCTCTAGTTATTCTAGTATGAAAATGATTAATTTTTGCTAAAATTTTAGTTCCTTCAAAGTTAATTTTGTGATGACTTGAATTTACATGTTCCGTTAAAGATGAAGTAGATTCATTTTTTTGAACTGCTCGAATATGTTCTTCTTTTCTTGTGCTAATTTTGCGGTTAGTTTGTCCAATATAAGATCTCGTACAATCTGCACATGGAATTTCGTACACGCCTTGACTTTCTAAAGGGATAATATCTTTTGGGCTTTTTAAAACTTGACTTATTTTTAAATTTGTATTGAAAACTGTTTTTATGTCGTATCTTTTTAAAACTTTAGAAATTTTGTTTGTGGTACCTTTGACAAATGGTAAAAAAGCGTATTTTTGTGTTTCATCTTTTTCTTTGTCGTTGTTTGTAATTTTATTGTTTAATAACAGTTTTAATGATGCTTTATTGAAACCATTTTGTAAGAGGGCGTTTTCTAACGTTTCAATTTCTTCTTTTATGTGATTTTGATCACATAATGTTAAAGCTCTATGTAATAAAGATTTTGTTACTGAATTTATTTGGGCTGGATGATGATGAGAAAGTGCATTAAGATAAAAAATTCAAAACATTTTCTTGATATAATAAAAAACATAAATATTGATAAAAACGACATTCTGGTAAGTTTTGATATTATTTCCCTTTTTACAAAAATTCCAATAAATGATGCTTTAGAAATAATTAAATTAAAATATAATCCACCAAACTATCTTATGGACCTAGCTAATCACTGTCTTTCAAATACATATTTTATTTACAACGGTCAACGATATAAACAAATAGAAGGCGCACCAATGGGTTCTCCATTATCCCCTGTCATAGCTAATTTATTTATGGAAGATTTTGAAACTAAAGCTATTAATTCTGCTCCACTAAAACCAAAATTATGGCTTAGATATGTAGATGATACATTTGTAATTTGGCAACATGGTAAAAATAATTTAGATACTTTTTTAAATCATCTAAACAATATAAATAATAAAATTCAGTTTACAATTGAAATTGAAAAAGAAAATAAAATATCCTTTTTAGATATTTTATTAATTAAACAATCTAATGGTAGTTTAGGGCATACTATTCATAGAAAATCAACTCATACAAACCGTTATCTTAATGCACTTTCTCATCATCATCCAGCCCAAATAAATTCAGTAACAAAATCTTTATTACATAGAGCTTTAACATTATGTGATCAAAATCACATAAAAGAAGAAATTGAAACGTTAGAAAACGCCCTCTTACAAAATGGTTTCAATAAAGCATCATTAAAACTGTTATTAAACAATAAAATTACAAACAACGACAAAGAAAAAGATGAAACACAAAAATACGCTTTTTTACCATTTGTCAAAGGTACCACAAACAAAATTTCTAAAGTTTTAAAAAGATACGACATAAAAACAGTTTTCAATACAAATTTAAAAATAAGTCAAGTTTTAAAAAGCCCAAAAGATATTATCCCTTTAGAAAGTCAAGGCGTGTACGAAATTCCATGTGCAGATTGTACGAGATCTTATATTGGACAAACTAACCGCAAAATTAGCACAAGAAAAGAAGAACATATTCGAGCAGTTCAAAAAAATGAATCTACTTCATCTTTAACGGAACATGTAAATTCAAGTCATCACAAAATTAACTTTGAAGGAACTAAAATTTTAGCAAAAATTAATCATTTTCATACTAGAATAACTAGAGAAGCCATCGAAATTGAAAAAAGACCAGACAATCTCAATAAGAGAGATGATGCTTTACGTTTACCATCTACTTGGAAAACAGCATTGGCAACAACTAAATTAAATTTAAAAAAACCACTAACAGCTTCTTTACCAACAACAACTAATTTAATTACAGCATCCAAATCACAACCAGTTCCTTTACAAGTTTTGACTGTAGAAGGATCAATTAATAGACCAACTACCAGAAGTCAAACAAAGAAACTTTACACACAATAAAGTTTCTTGAAAGTTAGCTTTGACAACAAAATTAGTTTTATAAATAAATGTCATATTGATGTATATTAATAAATATTAATAATAAATATCTCATGATGATGGCTGATGAGATTCAGCCGAAACGTCGAGTCCAACTCAAAAAGAAAACGCGGGATAATCCGAAAATAAATTTAAATAAAAATATATATATATATATATACAGGGAGTTTATAAATGAATGGGATTATGTAATCACTTTAAATGTGCCGCTTTTGTTAAATTGTTCACTAAACTGTTTGTTTTGACAGATCAACTTTGACAGCTGTCAAGCAAACATATGAAAACATATGTAGTATAGTGGACGATTTTAAAAAAGCGGCATATTTAAAGTGATTACATAATCCCATTCATTTATAAACTCCCTGTATATATATATATATATAAGTTTGACAAATTAACAAAATACATCATTAGGTTTATATATTAGTTCAGAAATAAAAAGTTTGCAATAAAATAATCAAAAACCAAATATTGATAACTAAAAGACGTACAAAATGTGTAAAATGACATTTGTTACACAAAATACTTAGTTATTACATAAAATTTATTATAATTTGTTAAAAACCGTGTTTTTATTTATTACAATTAATTATTTATTTATTTAGAAAATTAATTTAAAACAAGATTTAACAAAAAAATGGCAAATGTAGATTAATTATTTAACAGTTTGAGAATTCAAAAAAAAAAATCTAGAAATAAAGACAAAAAGTTGCAAAATTTAACAAACTTAAGCCAATTTTTATTCTTTTTGTTGTTAACACAACAAAAGAAGCAATCTAGACATAAAAATAAATTTAATAGTTAAAAAATCTAATAATTCAACAAATCTTAGTCAATCATTCCAGCTTAGTCTAACTGCTCCAAAATATTACAACCCTTACATAAACCCAGAATGGTTTAGTTTGGTAAAGCGCCAAACTAACCTTGAGATAAGTCGATTTAAAGAACATTTTTTTAATGTGTCTTAGCTCATTAACATTTTTTCTTTAGCTGAATATTATTCTGATTCTATACATTATTCAAAAGTAGAAGTAAATTTAATAGTTGGAGAATCTAATCCAATAAGTCTACGCCAATTTTTAGTTGTGGATTTTTAACAACCAACCAACTCCATCATTTCAGCATAGTCTAGCTGGTCCAAAATATTACAATCTTAACATGAGCTAGAGTAGCTCGGCTGAGTAAACTGCTTAACTCAAATCTTGACTTAAAACAATTTAAAAAACATTTTTTAGTGTGTCTTACTTCATTAACAATTTTTCGTAAACAGAATATTATTTTGAACCTATGCATTATCCAAAAATAGAGATAAGCGTATACAATTTAAAAAATAATTAAAGAATACATAACTTACCCTCTGGACGTCATCGAGTATGCAAAAGAATTTATTTATATATTTTTATATTACAGGAGCGTGTCAAAGTGCACGCTACATTAATTAAAAAAATGTTTGCTAAAATTTATTATAAATCCAACAAAGATGTCAAAAATGTACAAAAATTACATTTATTGTAAAAATTTACACAGAATACGTAATTATTATATAAAATTTACAATTTATTTTATAGAAATCCGTTTTTTGCAAATTTAAGCCATTTATTATTTTATAATTTTATTATTTTTGCTTATTTTAGTTGGTAAACATTAAAAAAAAAACACTCAGCAATAAAAACAAATTCAATAGTAGTAGAAACTAATTTTTAGTTGCGGCTTTTTAATGAAATATTTTATGAATTAAATTAAGTCTAGCTGGTCTAGAATATTACAATCCTAATATAAAGCCAGAGCGGCTCAGTTGGGTAAAGCGCCTAACTTGAGTCTTGACATAAAACAATTTTTTTATCGTGTTTTAGCTCATGAACAAATTTTTTTTTAAGTTTAATAGTATTCTGAACCTACATTTTAAAAAGTATTTAAATTATGTATATAAGTTTGACAAATAAATAAAATATATTATTAGGTTTAAAAAACAGTTCAAAAACCATTTAATGCAATAAATTAATTAATCACAGAACATGTAATTATTTAAGTATTTTTTCTGTAGAATACCGTTTCTTCTATTTATAACTAAATGATGAAAAATCTGTTTCAACAAAATTAAGCTATTTATTGTTTTATAATTTTATAATTTTTGTCTATTCTAGGCAACACAAAAAAAGACAACTCAAAAATAAAAATAAACTCAATAGTACTAGAATCTAATCTAACAAATGTTACAAAAAAACCCAACGCATTTAAGCTGGTCTAAAATATTACAACCATAATATTAAACTAAATTGGTTCAAGTTGTTTCAAGCGCCTAACTTGAATCTTGACATAAAACGATTTAGAATTGAATAACATTTATGATCTTACCTCATGGACACGGACTAATTTTTTTTTAGCTAAATATTATTCTAAACCTAAATAATTAAAATACATCATTAGGTTTAAAAAATAGTTCAGAAACCATTTAATGCAATAAAATAATCAAAAACTAAACATTGATAATTAAATGACGTAAAAAATGTGCAAATATTACATTTATTGCATAGGTACATTTTTTACAAAAAATACTTAATAATTACATAAAATTTATTATATTTTGCCAAAAACAATATTTTTTTAATTATTAAAATTTGTTATTTAATTGTTTATCAAATTAATTTAGAATAAGATTGAACAAAAAATGGTAAATGTAGACTAATTTAACAGTTTAAAAATCTATTCTAACAAGTTTAGTTAATAAAAAGCAATCTAGAAATAAAGACAAACATTTAGAAAGTTTAACAAACTTAAGCTAATTTTTATTTTCCATTTTTATTAATTTTTGCTTAGTCAACACAACAAAAAAAAAACAATCCAGAAATATAAATCAATTTTATAGTTAAAAAATATAATAACAGAACAAATGTAAGTCAATTTTTAGTTGCGGATTTTTAATTACTTCAAAATATTACAACCCTAACATAAAACCAGTGTGCGCCTAACTTGAGATAAGACAATTTGAAGAACATTTTTTTGTGTATCTTAGCTCAATAACATTTTTTCTTTAACTGAATATTATTTTAAAGCCATTATGACAAACTACAGATAGTATCAATAAATGCAGAATCTAATCAAATAAATCTAATCCAATTTTTAGTTTCAAATTTTTTGCCGAATTATGTCAATGTGACAAATTTGAAATAATTAAGAATTATAAGTAAAAAACAAAATCAATAATAACGCAACTACTCAGTACCGAATTTAAGGGTTTACCACCTGGAAGAAGTCTAAAACCTAATAGATTAAATGTTTTTGTTATTTTTTTTTGTAGAATAAAAAAAAACTGAAATCTATGTTTTTATAATAATATATAATTAAATTTTGTTTTGCTATAAGAAAATTGTATAACTAATTATTTTATTTTATTTTTAAATATGGATATGTATAAACAAATTATACATGTAATGTAAAAGATAAAATAATTGCAAAGCTAATTATTAATTATATCGTTTTAACGTAGTCCACATAGTCCAAAAGATTATAATATAAAAATAAAACCACAATAACTCAGTTGAGTAAAACACCTATCTTAGTGCATAATGCCACCAAAATGTCAAGTTAATGAAAATAAATGCTGAAGCATTCTTATCATTAAGAATTAAAAAAAATAAACACATAAAAATGTAATTGTTGTGTTCATAATTTTAATCATTCTGTTTTAGTAGTGTTCTGATTATTTAATTTTTATTTTATAAAATACAAGTGAACGCATTAATAATACTTTCATAAAATAATTAGAATTAAAACACATCTTAAAATTTGAACGCGTACAAAGTTGTGTCCAGATATGAAACAAACTTACAAAATTACAACAAAAATAAAGAATATTTGTAATGTGTTGTTGTACTTATAAAACATACTATCGTATTAAATATAGTTTTCAAAAATATTATTTATACAAAACTGCTTCCTTTTCTAAATTTTATTTGAAGAAGACTTATTCAAATTGTCGCTTATTTACAATTGATCTTTCTTTAAGTGATTCTTAAATATTAACTAAAAAACCAAAACAAAAATTCAACAACAATATAGAGACTGTATTATTCAAATATGAAAACTTGTTGATAAGTATTTTTATCTTTTAACCGTAGTTACTAAATACTCACTCCTTGCTATAAAACAAGACGCTGGCAAAAATAAGATAAAAAAAGAGTATAAACGTTGAACTAATTTCACTAAGCTCTTTTGTCAAAAAAGTTTGATCCAGGTAATTGTTATAATTTTGTTTATTTATTAAAGTTTAAAGAGTTCTAGCAGATAAACTAAAAAAAATTGTTAAACACTTTGTTGGAGTTGTTAAAATGCAAAGAAATTAATGAGCAGTAGTGCTGGTAGCAGTTAAAGTTAATTTTAGAACTAAAAAAAACAATGTAGTATTTTTTCTTTTTCAAACGGAAAATAATATTATATTAAACCTGACGGCGTAGACAAAACGTGATTTTGTTGCTGTAAAAGTTTGCGTTGCATTTGCAATAGGTCTTTGTATAAATAATGATATTTTTGTCAAAATTGGCAAAATGACTCTTAACTAATAAAGATTCTGTGGCGGTTTTTTTAACTAAAGATTTGCTTTATTTGGCCATTTTTTAGAGCGATGTGGTTTGTCAGTAATCGGTCAATGCTTACAGCAGATGTTTGGCTTATTCTATAATACAAAAACTAAACAACATTTTTGTAATGTGTTAACAATGACAAAAAATACATCTTTAACTAGTTAATTAAAAAAAATATATATTTTTTTTATTATTTTATAAGTAAAGACAAATTTAACCGCTTATGCTAATTTTTACTTATAGTCTTTTAATCACTAACTTTGTTATTTTAGTTCAGTTAATCAATACAAAATTTAATTTTAAGCATAAGATAAATTACTTTTTTAGCTGATTCTTCTAATCTTATACAATTTCAAAAGTATTTAAAAGATATACAAAACTTTTTATAATTTTTATTTACCTAGTTTATTATTTCCTAGACCTGTAAAAAACAGTCTAGAAAAGAAAACAAATTTTAACATTTGTATACGATATCAATAAATTACTTAAAATTTATCAATCAATCTTATTTTTCTAAAATACCTTCTACTATCGCCAGTTCAGCAATCTTTGCATTAAAACTAGGTTGAAGGGTAGACCATAGAACAGAGACGCTGCAAATAAAAAATAATATTATTATTTCTGATATAGTACATAGTAAATGTGTTTTATTTATTTTAAAATAAACTATCACATAGTAACGGCCACAGCCATTCAACTAATTTATATTATTAAAAATAAAATAAGATACATTTTGGTGCATGCGCCGGGCAGTTTAAATAAAATTACAAATTATAAGATGTAAAATTTTTAATTAATTAATTTTTAATTGTGCCACATAATAACAATTAACAATCAAATAAATAAAATATGTTAAAATTACTACAAAAATTTAACTTCTAGAAAGTTATTTGTTGCATAAGATGATTTTGTTCGTAGCAATAGAGCTGAGCTGTAGGCTATTAGCAAAATCACGGATAGTGACATGTTTTAGTCTTCAGACATAAAGACTAGCAAATATATCGAATAAACAGTTCCTGACCAAATAGCGGCGGTACGAAAAAATGTAGTGGAGGAGCCAAAAGTACAGTAAAATACACTTAAACCACAAGGATTCACATCTGGTAAATACAAAAAGTGACACTCTCTAAGTAATTCTTCATTAATCTTGTAGAAATTATTTATATTTAAAATTTTTATTCATAAATAAACTCTCCAAGTACTCCAGCTGAATTTATTTCTTCTGTTCAACTACTCTGTATTACACTGACAATAATTATATCTTGAATTATATATATATATATATATATATAAATATTTAAAACTTAAAAGTCTGTAAAATGCACAAATAATCAAATATTTTTAATATACAGGGACATTTAGTAAACTTTATTTTTCAAATAAAACACTCTGTATATTTTTCTTTTTCTTTTAAATTTTAAAACTAATGATGATTGTTTTTTGTTAAAATATTTTTTTTATAAAACACATCATTTTTGAGTTATAACGTCAAAGAAAGAACATTTTTACACAAACATTTATATTTATTTTAACCAAACGGATAAAAAGAGTAATAACATTCAAAACATTTAATAAAACAATCATTAAATCATGTATGTGTACTATTTAAAAAAATTTAAAAATCCAATTTTTTTTAATAAAATAAACACTTTGTATATTTTTGCGCTTTTAATTTTAAATTTCATCTTAGAAATAATTTTAAAACAAATTTTAAAAATATACAGGGTGTTTATTTTATTATAAAATTATATATTTTTATAAATAGAACATATTGTATATTTTTACATTTTTATTGATTGTTAATGTTTTGTTAATAATTTTTAATGTTATTGCTTTTTTAACCGTTTGGTTAATATAAATGTGTATGTTTGTAGTTTATTATTTAAAATTCAAAAGTTTGCTAATAACTCAAAAATGATGCATTTTATAAAAAAAAAATTACAAAAAATACTCAGAATTATTTTTAATCAAAAATGTAAAAATTTAGAAGATAATCTATTAAAGAAAAACAAAAAAATCTACAATAAAATAAGTTCATTTTATTGTAGAATTTTTTTCCTGAGTATTAAAAATATTTATATTAATTAGTTTGTTTAAAACCAAAAAACTTTTGTTTAAAACATTTTTTGAAATTTTTAACGGTTAGAAAATTATTTAGGTATTTCGGTAATTTTGACTAACCTTGTATACATAATTCAATAGAGAAATATTGTCAGTGTTATACAAGCATTAGAAGCAAATTTCTTTTTTTTTTATTATTATCTATTGATTTTTCTAGACCAACTCTTGTTCTCTTTTGACCCCAGTGCTATTAAAGTACTCTAGAGCAATAGGGTTGCTTATCTCACAAGATTAAACCCCAAACAAGATTAAACACAAAAAAGCTAAATCTAGCTTTTGAAGACTGGAGACCTTGCTTCCTGTCCCAAGACCATAATACTGTGTATTACAAAATTTATTTTTTACTTACTTTCCTACTCATGTTATTCTTTTTTCTTTTATCTCTACCTACAACAACCCGCCAGAATAGATATAAAATTTAAAAAAACTAACCTTAAAAATTTGAATTTAAAAAACAAAATTACACTGATGACTTAAAAACTGTTCAAAGTTCTGAAGTGAGAATTTACTCTTAAGATGTAGACGTCTTAATATCCTCACCACTAAGGACACATACAACTATCTTTCAAACAGCGATAACTATAATAGCCTATGTAGTGATGGAAATAGCAACTGGTAAAAAACGTGCAAATTCTAACCGCAAATGCTATAAAAAAGCCATAGTGCTTTTACATTGACAGCTTGCTTAAATAACATTGAGATGTGTTGGGTAAAAAAGAACTTCAAAACAATAGAAAACGTTAAAGCTAATTGATTAACCCGCAAAAGATTATCTCTTAAAATGTGTGAACCCAAATCTTATACCGCATTACTACTAAAAAACCTCCACATTAAAAAGAAATACTCACAGTGCTTTTAAAACATGGTGATATAACAACACAGGTTTAATTAAAACAAACAATTAAAAAAACTACTAGCATTCTGTGAGCATTGTAGAGAGCCCAATATGCAAAAAATGTGAATTGGAAGACAAAACAATCAAACACGTACTATATAGCTCGGCGCTCTTTTACGTTCATATTAGAAATTTTGTTTTCTAAAGAATGTTTCAGCATACATTAACCGTAAGTTGACTTTGCGTTGAAAATGAGGAGTAAAGTTTACCACTGGAAAAAGTACAAAAGGCTTAATATAACCTAAATAAATTGTTTCACCCTCTCACTTAAATCCTGAATCCAAAATGGTTTAAAGTTAATTTATGTAATATTTGTGATCTAAAAAAATTTAAATCTTGTTTAAGAGTATTTTGAAAATTCAGATTGCTTTAATCTAGTAAAATCCAATTATTATATTAAATTCTATTATACATAGATTAAACCTAGTCAACAACTACTGTTAGAAAATTTCAACCGTTAACTTATTACTATTGGTGTTAAAAATTCTACTACTACCAAACCTAAATTGCGTCTGATTTATCATTACTCTAAGATAAACGTAGTAAAAAAACCTTTTTTTTAATTATTTTTTAGAATTCACATACTGCAGCAAAAAAAATTTCAAAAACCTTTTTAAAATTATTTTTTAGAATTCACATACTGCAGCAAAAAATCTTACAAAAATTATCATTTTTTTTTCCATTCTCTGTTAATAAACGAAAGCAAAAGTACTTGTATTCCAACAAGACAAAGTAAGCAGTTAATAAAAAGCGAACAACTTTTAATAAAATAGGATTGACGAAAACAAAGCTAATAAAATTTTTCAGCTTTTCATAAATAACAAAAATGTTTATAAAACAATAAGCTTATAAGATGGTTCAAAACTTTTAATACCTCCTTAAATAATAATATCCAAAACAGATTAGTTACTAATGCAAAAAAAAAAAACTTTTGCAAACCACATTACTAGTAAAATTGTGGGTCAAACTCATATTAGGCTTGTTAAAAGACATCTTTTTAAATTAAACACCAGAAAAGCATCATAAAAAGATTAACTTTTACCTATTATTTTAAAACAATTGCAAATAAATTAGCTTCTATTATGATTAAAATATTTGCTTTATCATACAAAAACATTCATAAATTGTTAGAAAATTTATGTTACATATAAAAAGGGAGATAAGATTTGATTCTTGAATTATAGATGAATTAGATACTTAATATGGGTTTTGATTCAAACGTTTAATTCACAAATCGGTAGATTTTATTAATAAAAAAATTACAGTTAAAATTAATAGTTTTAACTTTAACCTCAAAAATAGTAAAAGCTGGTGTTTTTCAAGGTTCTGGTCTTTTGCAGACTTTACTTATATTTTACATTAATAAATATTTCTAAACAACAAAAAGTACTATTTATAGTTTTGTATATGATACTTCATACTTTATATTTTCTAAAAACCATATTTACAAATATGACAGAACGTTTTGAAAAAAGTTAGAATCTTTAACATCTATAAACAGACAAGACCTCAAAACAATATCTGAATAAGGCACTTTTAACATGGTCAATTTTAACAATAAAAACTGTTTTAAAATTAAAATCCGAGGTGTTGTCAATACCATTTGATTTTTGCATTTTCTATAAACAATTTCATGCACATTATTTAATCAAAATGCACTGCCATTTAATCAAATATTTACTCATAGTACAAGGCTTGCTAGGAATTCTAACAAATATTCATTCTCAGTTCAGATACGTAGAACCAAAACTTAAAGAGAGGTGTTTTAAGCGTTCTATCGACACATGAAATAAATTTTTAAACTCAGTATTTTTTGAAATTTATAACCCGCAGATAATCAAGTTCAATGTATCTTCTTATAGTGCCATACTCGCTACGAGTGTTTGGCGCCCTTCTCGTATGTTTGTGGTGCGCGATAATGGTTCCACACAAACATTCGGGACCTACAGTTTAACGTGGAATCCGAACCACACCACTAGAGGGGTTTACTAGGCAAATACTTTGCTGGTTTGCCATTGCCTTGCACAGACTGCTTAAATCTAGTCTTTAGTGTGATAGCTTTATCAAGTGTGATTTCATTTGAAAAAATTTAAAAGTATTTTTATGTTATGACATATTAAAGTAATTACTAAATATTATATTTTAAATTTAAAAATATGTTCGTACTGTAAATATGATATTAAATCTTTTCTTTTTGACACTGTTTCATGTAAACACTGTATCTACTTAGAGAATGAATTATTTTTACTGTATGCCACACTTAACAGTAAAAGTAAAAAACGTATGTTATTTTTATTCAATTGACAATCACTTTTGAAAATAAAACAAAAACTAAAAACCCTTTGCCATTAAATTCTATATGCTTCTATTAAAATTTAAACAACACAAATCAATAACAATTGAAAAAGATATCAAGTAAATTATTTTAAACCAAATAATACAATTAAGTTGAAACAAATAATAATTTGAATGCAACTGAAATAATAGTAAATCCAATAATTGAATTATAACTACAATAAAATTAAAAATAATACCTAAAAAATAAAGAAAATTATAAGAAAGTGATGTGGCATAAAGAAACTAAATTATTCGTACTTCTTATTATTTTATGTCGTTTAAAGTTTAATGCAGGTAGCAAGTCTATATAAAAGGTCTACAATAATGTTGAAAGCTTTGTTAAAAAAATCTTGCAAAGTTTAAAATACGTTTTGTATTGCGTTAAATAAATAAATAAATATTTGAAATATAACTGTAAATGTAAGTAATTTTTTTTCTCAATAAATATTTTTTTAATCAAATTATACATTATGTTATAAACCTAAATTACATACAAAAAAATTTAATAAAATATATTGCATAAAATTCTCTTTTAATGTTTTTTTATACAAAAAGATACTTTATTACGTTGAATCAAAAAAATGTAGTAATAAGTAATTTATAAAGATTGTAATTTTTTTTATCTAAATTATTTCAACTAAAATTTTTTTAATAAAAGTAACAAATACAAATAATTGAAAAAAGTTCTTATTATTAAATAAATAAAGTTAATTAGACAGTTTACTTTAATATACTTAATATAAACTTAACTGTAGATAAAAAATAATAAATCAAGTGGGGATTTGAAAGTGAACAAGATCCCCGCTTCTTACAAGCATACGCAGCGATTAGATAAAAAAGTGGCAAGATTTTTATTTCGTTTCCTCCTACTGCTTTGCTTACTCATAGTTGATAAATTAAAGGGGGTTAGAATATTGGCAAGAAATCTAAATTGTTAATACTTATTATAAATTTTACACAACATTTTATTAAAATTATAAAAAAATTAAGTTTTAACTTTGACACAATAAACAATAAATATTACAGATATTCAATTTTGAGTGTTTTTGTTGTCTCTAAGAAATCATTTAATTCCGTTCTTATAGCTTGTTTTTTTGTTTTAAGATTACAATGCACAAAGTAGAAAAGTTTAAAAATCGCCTAGTAATCAATAGCAAGTTGTAATTTTTTTATAAATAACTTTAAATAAGTTATTTTGTAAATGCTCTCAGTTAATCTAATTAATAATTTAATCCGCAAAAAATTAATTAAATTTTAAACACCTTATATTGAAATAAATTAAAACTAACGCAATACTTTTGTGTTACTGATTTAAACTCACATATATTTCAGAAAATGTTTCACTAGTCTATGCAAAAAGTGTTTTTGCAACAACGTATGAAAATGTCAAAGAACATAGAACATTAATTTTATCATATTTAATTGCTTCAGATTTATTCTTAAGCATATAATTTAGCAATAGATATTATAAATAAATATTATTTAAATATTATTATTGATTTTTGGGGACAGCTTGGAAGTCTACTGGTGTCGAGTTTAGTATTTAAGATGTTCTGTAGTGTTAACTTTTTACTTTGTAGTTTATGTATCAGCTTTGGGCTCTATTGCATATGTGAGTATGGGTTAAATAATGGTTGTTTTTAAGTATTTATTACTTTTTATTATGTTTTGCATACTTTTTGCTATTGTTACTGCTTTTGTAGCTCTTATTTTAGTTTTATTTGTATCTTGTGCTAAGAGATCCAAGATAGTTAAACTTAAAAATAAATTTTATAGGTTTGTGATTTACTGCCAGTTACCATCTGGGTTCTGTAGAAATTTATAGCAAATTGGTTTTCTTTATTGATATTTGCATGCTAAGTTCTTGAGCAAATGTTTTGAATCTGAAGTTGTTGCAGATTGTCTTAATTTGTTGCTACATTGACTGCATCATTGGCGTAGTATAGAATATTGAATTTATTTGAACTTATTTTGTATTCTGCTGATGCTGTATTTTATTTCTGCAATATATGCGTCTATTTGTACATTGAAAATTGTTAAACTATCTTCTTATTTTAGCACGGATTTTTTTTGAATTTTGAATAATTACACTTTGTTTAATTGTTATTTGGTTGTTAGTGTTTAGGTGTCGTATAATGAATATAGTATTAGGGTTTACTTCTTTTTGGATTTGTATTGTTATATGTCGCTTAGTTTAATTCTGTCAAATGCCTTTTTTAAGTTCATAAAACACATGTATGCAAATATCTTGAATTCTTTTAATTTGCTTTAGAAAGAAACTTTGTTGGTCTTTGCTTATTCTTTTGGTTGTTATTTTTTTGGATAATAGTTTGCTAAAATGTCATTTTTGTATTAAAGTAGATTAGTAAGTGTGAAACTACCTCTACATAAACAAATGCTGTTCATTTACTAAAATATTTTTGCACATCCAATGTGTTTGCTCAGTTATGATTTGATTAAATAATTTAAAATTAGCAGATTAAATGCAAACGTCACTATAGTTTTTAGTATTTTCTTTAACACTAGATTTATAAGATTTATGCAAAAGCTTAACATAACTTTCCTTATCTAAGAAAATTTAGTGTTATTTAATAAAGCGTTGAAAAGTAATGTAAAGATTTGTAAATTGAATAAGTATACAATACTTTAGGAACATAGAAAAAATACAGTCAGGTCTAGATTTAAATTTATTTATAAATTAGTCACTTTTGCAATTACCAGTCAAAAGTTCAGTAATTAATTAATGGTAAAAATCCTATAACATTACGTTCAGATCCAACTAAGAAAATTCAAAATCAAACGTAAATCTCTTCTTTCCAATAGTAAACTTTTATTTCTTTTTCAAAATAATGTAACTGTAATTCGTATCAATCTATTAGCACCAAAACTAGCCTTATAAAATACCACAAACCAGATGCTCCAATGCGCCCGGTAGAATTTATAATTTAACAGCCTTACTTATAAATTAGAAATTAAATTAAATTAATTAATAAAAAAATATACACATTTTTTTTTAAGTTTAGTGTAGTTAATATGTTAGAAATATAAAAAAATTCAAAATTTCAAACGTATTTAAATTAGTTTCTTTAGATGTCAGTAGTATGTTTTCCAACATTTCTTCAAATAAATGCACTGAGTTAGTCCCAAACTTATTTGAAAATTTAAATATTAACCCTTACCTTTGCGACAAAATAATGTCTTGTTTAAAAATAGCTATTTTTATTTTAATAAAAGTTTTTCATACAAAACACAGGCTTAGCTATTGGCTTACCTCTAAGTCCCTTATTAGCTAAAACATTTATGGTATTCTTAAAAAAAAAAAAATTTCAATTCAGACTTTGTTAAGAAACATATTTCTTTTTGGAATCACAATTTTGATGATATCTTAGCTTGCTAAATGTACATTCCGTCGCTTATCTTAACCTTTCATAGGTTACATTGGTTTGCACGTGTAAATAATTTTGTTTTCTTAGCTACGACGTGGTTTAGGATATGTGCCTAACTTTACGCTTATTTATAGTTTTTTTACTATTAGCATTCATGTGTGTAGTGAAGTGAGTTTTGAGCTTTGTGAATCAAATTCAAATATAAATACAATGATAATTAAGAAAAAGAGGCAAACTAACAAACTTCAACAATGATGAGAAATTGATATTGTTATCAATTGTTAACAATTTTAAAAACATCATTGAGTGCAAAAAATCAGATGCAACAACATGGGCTAATAAAAATGCATGTTAGAAGAAAATAACTGTACTCTTTAATTAAACAAAAAATGATAATAAAAAAAAAAGATTCTACGTAAAAGTGTAGCTGAAGAACGAATGAATATTTTAAAAACTAATGGAGGAGTTGATATTATTAAAAAAAAAATCCAATCAACAATCTAATTTTGTCAATCGTTAACAAGAAAACAGTTTAAAGGATTAAAAAATATTTATGGTGAAGATAGTAAAATGGTTGGAATTGTAGATGATGATATTGGAATTGTAGAAGACAGTAACAATGTAGATAATAACAATTTATATGTAAGTATAAAAACAGTTACATCAACATGGTTATATAATTTAATTTTTATTTATTTTCAGACAATTACTTTACTGGAAGATTCCGTATCTTGCAAAAATGATACCCGTTTGATAATGTAAGTATGAACATAACAAGATACTTATATGTGTTTATACTAATATTATATATTATTAAGTTATGTTATAACTTTTATTTAAGGATATCATAACTTTTCAACATCTGGATACATTTGAAACAACTTTGCAAGTTCAGGAAAAATCAGATGTAAATTTTAAAACAACTATACGAATGTATTTTATAACATATTTTCTTTTAGGTTGTTTCTTTGCTGATCTTTTTACACCTATCAGTAAGCAATTAAGTAACGTTAGGGGCAATAGAAGAATAAGTCAAGGTTTGTTGTCAAGGCGTCGTCCTTCTGTGTCTGCACTCCTATTCAGGTATTTGACTAAGATTATTCTGATTTAGCAGCTGTTAAATTGGAATTACCAAATTTACAGCTGGAAATTTTTAAAATTGACACAGCAACTCATCATGAAAGGAAAAAAGCAGAAATTAATTTAAAAATTGAAATTTTGGAAGCAGAATTAGAAATTAAAAAAAAAACTCTAAAATCTATTATAAAAAATAATATGTAATATAAAAAATTAATAAAATATTTTTTTCAATAAATTTAATTTAAATGTTAATTATTGACATATTCATTTATTTATGTATATGTACATATATATTTGTTTTAAATATTATAAGTTTCCAAAATAATTGTTTATAATTGCGCTTCTCATTTGTGCACCAGCTGCAGCTAAAGCCCCGTCTCCTTCAACATCATGTAAAAGTACCGCAGGAACTTGACCTTCTCTACATGTATGCCTCCTTCCGAAGGTGGTATTTCTTTGATGACATTAATAGCAATATTGTGAAGTACAGCTGTACTTATAATAATTCCTAATAATGTTTCAATTTTTAACCTACATCCGTAGGCTAAGACAGAAAATCGCCTTTTCAATACTCCGAAAGCTCGTTCAATCACATTTCTTGTTTTTATGTGTGATTGGTTATATAATTGTTGCTTTTCTGTTGTTGGTTCTAGCAACAATGTTGACAGGTAAGTTCTGATATAATAACCACTATAAATTTCCGCATCCTCTCCTCTTAAATAACATTTAAAATGATTTACAGTTGTTAATGTATATATAATAAATATATTATTATAAAATAAATATTTGAAATTTAAATGCAAACATGTGTGCAATGTAGAGCTCCTATCACTCTAGGGAATGAAGCAATTTGAAAAAAAAAAAATCTTTTTGAACTTTATTAATTTTATCTGCAATTTGTGGCATTTTTACATAATTAGGATATAACGATTAGTCCGAGAACCAGCGACTGTTTAGAGTTAGTCATTTCAGGAAAGCTAAAAATTTTTCTAAACTTTATTTGGTATCACTGGTAAGTAAATAGACTTCCAGCTGGCGCACCTCCGGGGGGTGTAGCTGCGTCAACCTCCCACACATGTAAAATAATAATTAAAAAATACTAATACCGCAAAAGCTGAAACTTTGTTCACATGTTGATCATGCTATAAATAAAAGAATAAACTTATCCAGCCAAATTTAGAGTGGGGGATTATGCTCCAGCTTTTCACGTAAAGAAGTGAAAAATATGCGCTGGGTAAACTGATACCGCAAAAGCTGAAATTTGGTAAACTAATAGTTAAGTTAATAACTTAAACAAAAAAACATCCAGTTGTACATAGTGGGAAAAAAGTGTCCAGCTGATGCACTGAAGAGCGCTGCGCACGGGTATGCGCTCGAGCGCGTCGTATCTTTGACACACTTATTCAGATAACTATTGTATTACCAAATTTCAGCTCTATTTTTTTTATTCAAATGCTGAAATTCGGTTATACAATAGTTAACTGAATAAGTTAAACAAAAAAATCCAGTTTTATGTTTATTAAAGGGAAAGTGCCCAGCTGATGCAGTCAAAGATACGATGCGCCCGAGCGCATACCCATGCGCAGCGCTCTTCCCTGCATCAGCTGGACATTTTTCCTCCACTAAATGTACAGCAGGATGTTTATTTTTGTTTAAGTTAATAATTTAACTATTAGTTTACCAAATTTTAGCTTTTGCGGTATTAATTTACCCAGCGCATATTTTTCACTTTTTTACATAAAAAGCTGGAGCATAATCCCCCACTCTAAATTCGGCTGGATACGTTTTTTCTTTTATTTATAGCATGATCAACTTGTAAACAAAGTTTCAGTTTTTGCGGTATGAGTTTTTTTTAATTATTATTTTACTTGTGTGGGAGACTGCCGCAGCTACACCTCCCGGAGGTTCACTAGCTGGAGGTCCATTTACTTACCAGTGATACCAAATAAAGCTTAGATAAAATTTTCAGCTTTCCTGAAATGACTAACTCTAAACGGTCGCTGGCTCCCGGACTAAATGCAATAGCATGTGTTACACGTTTTATCACTCTGCATGCAGTTTACACGTGCATTTATGCAAAATCAACAATGCTAAGAAGGTCACTTTCTGTAGCATTATATTGCAGGCAGGGTAATATCTGGTTAATAGGTGGCAACAATTGATTGCTATAAAAAAGATTAGCTAATGAGGTATTTTGAACATAAATTACAAGCAAGATCATGAACAGAATTAAAATTATCTGCTCTTTCATAAATTTGGAACACCATATTCAATTAATTCTATTGCAGCCAAATTTGGATCATCATCAGAATCAAATATAAAATATATTTCTTCAATTTGATGAACTTACATTTTATAGGTTATGTTTATGTACACCTTTAGCCTTACAATTCTGAGGCTTAACTTGGGTAATACTTAAGTATTACATTGTATGCCGTGCAAACCGTTTAAAACTTTAAGGTTCACTTAAGTGGAACTCAATAGTTAAGCCAAGATAAGTGGACGCGGTGCAAACAGACACTTTTCTAATTTACATTAATAGTATTCATCCCAGTCATAAATTAAAACATAAGTTAAAGAACATTACCGCTCTTTTATATTACGCCATTCAAAAAGTAATTTTGCAAATCATATTCTAGAAAATAGTCACATATTTCCAGATATTGATAAACTTAAAATCATTCACAACTACTCTAATGGCAAAAAATTAAATTTGTTAGAAGCTCTTGAAATTTCTAAAATAAAAAATAATCCTTTCGTTAACTTGCTTAATGATTAAACCGACCTGTATAAATTTCTATTGTTTGAAATAATTAAATCTTTTTTTTTTTGCAGAATGTTCTTTTGTCTTATTAATTTATCTTTTTTCTACCTGCTTAATCTGTTTTGTATAATAATTTTAATCATAATACTTTCAATGTAATTTTTCACCTCCCTGTACATTATGTTTTACTGTTATATATATGCTTTGTAATTTTTTTATTTATATTCATATTTGTTTGTATTACCGGCTGATGATGGCCTTGTAGAAAGTTGAAATATGTTACGGTATTAAATATATTTGTGATATAGTTCATAGTAAATGTGTTTTATTTATCTTAAAATAAACTATCACATAGTAACGGCCATCACTATTCACAATAATTAAAATAAAAACACAAAAATACATTAATACAGAAATATATATACAAAACAATAATAAAAACTTTACATAATATTATTATCATACATACAGAATTAACTTGTAATTTGACCTAAATAATAATAAACTATGTTGGCTTATATTCAGGGAGTTATAACATTTGACGACGTTATATGAAAAAGATCTTTTAAATAGTATACTTAAAAGTCTTCTTCTAACAGTAGACTTAAATGTAAGTTTTCAAAAAAGGTATGGAAGAGTTTTATTATTAATGACTTTGTAATAGAAACAACCCGAGTGTAGCTTTGCGATTTGTAATAGATAACCGTTTGATTTCTTTTAATTTATAAAAAAAATTCTGTCTTCTTCTTATGCCAAGAAATAATCTTAAGCAAGAATTCTGTATTTTTTGAATTTGACAAACATCAGTTTAATCAATGGCTGCATCATAGACAATATCACAAAAATTTAAATTAGACAAAACAAGTAATCACACAAATTAGTTATAACGATTTTGTTCATAAAATGAATATTTGTAAAAGTTGCTATAGTGCACAATATGCTTTTTTATTAAAATATAAGTCTTTTTAAATCGGAGATTACTATTAATTAAAATACTAAGGTTATTGGCAAAACCTGTAAATTTTAACAACTTATTACTTGTTATAATTTTCATTTGTGCTTTAACCAAGGTTTTAAAATGATTAGTTCAAAAATTATTGCCGTTGATTTAGATACATTGATTTGTAATGAGTGAAACTCGGAATATTTTATTAATTTTTGTATAATGTCGTTGATTATAACTTGAGCGCGCCGCAAATCTTTTACGTCAAAAGAAATATACAATTGTGTGTAAGTCAGCGTATAAGTGGTACTTACAATTATAAACTACCTTTTGCAAATCACTTGTGTAAATATCGTAGAATAAAAAAACTAAGATTAGATTCCTGCGGTACACTTAACCATTACATCTACTGAGGTTGGTAAAATTTATGTTATTTAAACAAACTGTTTGATTACGATCTTTTAGAGATGACATTATTAAATTATTTGCTGTTGAGTCAAGACCAATAAAGTCTAAAATTGATTTTAAAAGTGTATGACAAATTTTATCAAAAGCTTTGCAGTAGTCCAGTAAAATTAAACTGTTACTTTTTTTCATTGGTTGCCCTAATTATGTCATCTACCACATGAGCAGCATGTGAAGCAGCTGTAATCTGGCTTAATTTTAAATTGGAATTTGAATTTGATTAAGAAGTCTAGTTTAGAATTGTTATTGTAATAATATAAAATAGTCAGTTTTGGTAAATTGCTTGTGTAGCTTTCAAAGTGTTGGTTTATAGAGTTTACATCCATTAAATGTTTTAGTATTAAAAAAGGGTTTTTATTACATATATCAAGCTGTTCCAACATTTAAACTTTAAGTAAGCTTTCTATTCTACTCTAATAGCTTTTGTTGTTAAATTTTTTATTTTTTTATAGAAATTAAAATGTTCAGTAACTTTAATTTGTTTAAAACGTTTAAGAGTCTTATCTTTAATTTTCATCATTTCTTTGATGTTATAAGCTAGCCATGGAACAAGACGTTTTGATGTATTCAAGAGAGCATAATTATTGAATAAAGTAATTATGTTATTATGAAAAAAGTTTACCTGTTTGTCTACACTGTTTAAATCATATATATAAAACAATGGAATTTGATAAAAATCATATATAAAATCTTTATACTTAAAATGTTTATAATTGCGCGATTTGATAAGTTGAGCTTTAATTTTATTTGAATTCATTAAGAACGCACCATAAACTAGATCAGGTAACCTTTTTAACTCCTAATTTAATTAAAGTTTTATAACAATCAAATTCAAAAGTGTAGCGGTTTTTTCAGTAATTCTTGTAGCTTTAGTAATAATCTGGTTCAAGCATAATGAACTTACAAAAAATTAAACTCACGAGAGATTTTGTTATATGATTTTAACATATCGATGTTAAAACGTTCCAAACATACTAAAAAGTTGTAATTTAAATTGAAATTATATACGGCATTTTCAAAGCTATTTAAAAATTCTTGAAAATTACTTATATGTGGCCTATTAACTACTCCTACGCATACAATAATTCTATAATAGATAGCGACAACTCTGAATATACCACATCAAAGTCATAAAAATCAAATTGTTTCAACATTGTAATCACATAGAGTAACAGCATTTAACAATAGAAACAATAGGTTTTCATATTATGTGGATTGTTTTTTAATTAAGTTTGTGCTAATGCATTCAAGGTCTACTAGCTTTTTGTTTTTTAATTTGAGTAATTCATAATTTCAATTTTGGTAACCAGTTTAGCAAAAAATGAAAAAGTAGTTAAATTTTATATTTTTTAAACATTTTGCAATACTATTTGAATAGATATATATACAATG
This sequence comes from Tachinus rufipes, assembly GCA_963932245.1. NCBI lineage: Eukaryota > Metazoa > Arthropoda > Insecta > Coleoptera > Staphylinidae > Tachinus > Tachinus rufipes. The sequence continues at coordinate 40,447,768 of OZ010745.1, read as the reverse complement.
TTATTACAACTTTCATTGTTTAACAGGTATAAAAATATTCTGGTCGTTGTGTAGTATACCTTATTTTGATTTATGATTACATCTAAAACATTAGTAATTATAATATTTATTAAATAATGATAGATATTGCATCGTTTATTACTTGTATTCAATTAATCACATAAACATGTTATGAACTATAAATATAAGTAATAAGATGTCTATTGCTTTGCTAGGTTTAACAAAGTGTATATTAAACAAATTTCATAATATTCTAATGTTTTGTAGACATTGGTAGCAATTTATACAGCCTGATCAAAAATACATCTATGTTTCTGGAGTTCTATAGAAAAATATTATTACAAATATATTGATTTTAATTACAGCACACTCAAAATCTTTAGCTATACATAAACTATTAATATTTAACACATTTTCATACTGAATTTTATTTGTCTTTTTTTTCATTAGTTCATATTATATGAAAAATGAAGCAAATTATTAAATATACAGTTTTCACATAAAACATCTTAAATGATACTTAAAATATAATTAATAAAACGTAATAATTGCATAGCAACTATGATGTAAAATAACAACTAAGAAATAACAGTATCGTTTTATCGCCCGGATGTTTATATTATTGAAACTTTACACTTGATTGTGTGAGAAGTAAGCACATATTTGTTTTATCAAATTGTTATTGCATTCATAGCAGTGACTAACAAAACTATTGGAATTTTACGCATTAATTAGTTTGATTAATCAGCTAGTTTTTAAATTACATAAATATTTCACATGAGTAATTCTAATGCATCACAAGCAACTTAAAATAGTAATTGACATTTATTAGTAAAAATATTTTAAGTTAAGTATAAATTATTATTCTACATAATATATAAATATACATAATGCACTACAACGTAAAATATTTTTAGAATAAAGATAGTTAATACATATTATGAAAAATAATGGTGTAATAAGTACAAAATAAATCTAAAAATTCACTTTTACTGTTAGGTAAAGAGATTATATATAATTTATAAATATATTATATACAATTTATAAAACCAAATAAGATTGCAATTACATTATTGTCATTGCAAATTACTCAAATGCCTAAGTCATTATTTATTCAAGTAATAACTGGTAAAGTTTTAATTATCTAACAAAATAAGTATATGTTATAAAAAATCACACTGAAGATGTAAAATAAATTCTTAAATATAATAGTCACAATAAAATGATCAACAGTATCATAAATAGATTATATTGATGTACATTTAAATCTTGTTTAAGTCTTAATTAACTCTTCTTTGCATTTTTGGTACAAAGACAACTTGTTGAGGGTCTCGGCCTATGCTATCCTTCTCTGGGCTGTCGTATTTTTGTTCAATTTTTAATTTGAACTTTGCAACAGTTTTTTATTACGTCGTCCTTTCACTTTTTTTACTGTCCCCTGCCCCCTTGCTTGAATATCTTGCTCTATTTTATCCTTATAACGTGCCAAAGCCATTTTATCCGCTAAGCTTTTGTAAACTGCACTACATTTTTACTTTCAATAATTGGTCTAGCTTGTAGATCATTTTGACTTTCCACTATTGTTCTCTTGTTTGGGTCTAAATTATATTTTTATTTTTATCATTTTAGCGTTAACTAGGTTATTGGCTAATATAAAATAATATTAATTTAATATAAACAACACAACCATTAAATTGTTCAAAATAAATAATTAAATACTAAAACTAAGTCATTAACATTGGCAAATACTCGAACATGTTTGTGAATTAAAGTAAAGCAAGAATACATATTATAACAAAACCTACACATTTTTTAAGGAATCCGGACTGTTTGAGAGAACGGCTTCTACATTATTTTCAAGCTTCAGACTGTAGCGATAACTATGTTGTAGAGATTTTATTTGTTCTGTTATTCTTTTATTATTTTAGTAACAAAGTATGTTTTTAGATCATCAGGTCTTATATAAATGCTGTGTCTGTAATACGCATTAGCTGCCTGCCAAGCGGCAGCATCAAGCCAACTTGTTGACATTGATGACCACATGACTCGGTGTCTAAATAAAAATAATTGTATTTTTATACAGGGCCAAAACGATAACAGAAGTGTGAGCTAGTTGTACTAACAGAAAAACGTTTTGAGGTTTGACATGTCCTAGTATTGTAAGGCTTGATAGATTGCGTAAACTTTGGCAATCTATACGCAGCTGACTTGTAAAAGAACCAGAAGTTAACGGCATCTTTAGTAGTAAAAGCTCCGTTTTTGAGCCGTCGGTGTAAATCCGCAAAGAATCCTGATAATGTTGTAAAACTTGACCTTGTAAAAATCAGGACACGTCTTGTTTTAATTTATTAAAGTTACTTCTAGACAGGTTTGCATCTTGTTAAATGCCAAAGTGGGATTTTTACAAAACCAACTTTAAATACTTTTAAAAGGTTTAAATTGAGACAATCAATAAGTTGCTTTGCACAGATACATATTGACCTGCTGTTGTATTTCCGCTGCTGTGCTTGGTTTGCATTAACAAATTGTCAGTTTAAGTAGTTTTTCTTGGTTGTCGCTGCGTATGTAAGTACAAAGCAGTTTTTGAAGTCTTTTAACTAAAGCACACTCAATGCAGTAGAGGTTAATTGCTGAGCTTATACGGTAGGTCCTTGTGACATACCTTATGCCTGCATTATGCACAGCGTCTAAAACTTTTAGTCTTAGTTTGCGTCTAGATGAATAAACTGCGCAGACGTAATTATCTCTAGACAAAACCAAGGCGTTACACAGGTGCTTTTTATTACATCGAAAAAATGTCTGCAAAACAGAGAATTTCAACGCAGTTAATTTTTGTACTCAAGATTAAAGAGCAGATTAAAGACAATATCACATTGATGTTTTCAAAAACGGCAAAATTAAATGCAATTTTTCGTTGTAAAAAATTTACCGCATCCATGGTGAATTGCAAATATCGCGTTATAGCTGGAATAGAATCTCCCGGTATGTAAATTGCCAGATTGTCAACTTATAAACGTTTTTTGACAAAAATATTAACGATTGATGTAAGTTGTTGAACGCAAGAACAAGTAGCGTTACAGTGTATAAAAAAATAGGCTAAATCTGCAGTTTTTCTAAAGTTTTGTATCTCCAAGTCATGTCGTATACTTTTTTCAAGTCAAAAAATGCCGCAGCTAAGAATTTTCTTTCTAGAAAAGCATTGCAAACGTTGTTCTTGAGTTGGATCAGTTGATCAAACGTTGAGTAGAATTTACAAAAGCCTACAAATCCAAAGATTTTAAAATCTACACCGTTTTTACTTTCTTTCATATTTTACCAACCAAAGTGGCTTGTGATATTGTAAAGACATAGTTTCTCCAAATTTTAGTTTGATTTTCAAATTTTTTTTTGCGACAACGGCAGTTTCTTAAAAATAACTATATTTTCAAACAACGAAATTTTTCTGAATTTGTTCAAAACGCAATTTTTTTTTTCTATCGTTACATTGATTTTATTATTTTACCAAAAAACTGTTGGGCTAACCGCTATTTTTTTAAACAACTTTTTTATTGCTTGTATAACACATTGAGTAAATTTGTTTATGACAGACTCAAAGTTGCGCTCTCCAATAAAGTTGGCGTTGAACGCTGATCTTAATTGTAATCAGGAAATGATTACTGCCGTAAAGATTGTTGAAAGCTTTCTACTAAAGACGTAGAAGTTAATTAACTGGGATAAAAAACGTATAACTTTTTGTCTTGAAAAAAACTGCATCGTTCTTGTTTAAAAAAAACTTTTAATCAGACAACCCCGCGAATCTTTCTTTTAAAAACTCTACAGAAGACCAAGGGCGTTAAAACCACTTTACCAAAAAAAAATCAAAGAATTGTTGCACCAAATCTTCTATATTTTTGAAAGTCCAGTCAAACTGAAAGGTATTGGTTAGATGAAGACAGTTGTTTTGCCATAGCTTTAAGTCTATTTTTTTAAATGGAAAGTTTCTCATAAAAAAAAAGAATTCTGCTTTTAGCTCTGTGGTCTGGTATACTGTTATTTCTGATGCCAGTATAACTTATAAAGTTAAAAAATTTATAAAATAAGTTTTGTAAAAACACACAGAAAATCATGCGTTTTACCAGAATCATCTTCAGTTCACAGTAGTGGTGTTTGCAACTATTGCATTATTAATTTTATAATTTTAATGTTATTTTATAAGAATAAAGTAAAATAAATAACACAAATAACACCAAAAATAAAAAAGTCTTTAGTGTCTTAACAAATATTGTTTGATGTATAAATAAAATTTAAGGTTAATATCACAAATGACACCCAAGTTGTAAAATACTCCGATGCAAAAACAATACAACAAGTAAACATTAATATAAATTGGCAACAGTAAACTTGTAAGTAATTTAAATGTTGGTAAGTAAACTAAATAATAAAATACATTTTTTATCTGATAGAGCAAAACAAACTACCCTTTTTGTCTGTTCAGGTTTTTTTTTCAATAATTTTGTTTAGGGTTATTAATTTACTATTTGTTTGGTCAATGCGGCATCTTCTGTACTTTGAGAGTTCAAATCTTTTTTTATGCAATTTTCAAAAGTTTTGACATTAGATAATATTTGTTGCAAAACAGTTACCCTAATGCCATCCATTAGATCAATTGTTAGTTGACAATCAATATGCTTATTGTTTGGCAATTTTTTTCTTAAGATCTTGAAATAATGCTAGAAGATTCAAACATGTCTATGTTGTTCTAAATTTAGGTTTTATAAAGCGATATAACTGACCTGGTTCCTTGTGATGTAATGTGATTCCGTTTTAGCCAATTTTTTGCAAAGCAAAGTTGTTTTTGGCCAAAGCCACTTTGTCGTAAGATGTCTGATAAGTGTTGAAATAATTATTTTTTTTTTAGTTTTATAATATGGTTACTTACTTTTTGTCAATAATTCCATGATTGCAAATGTTGTTTTGTAAACTGAGCAGTTGCGTGGTTTAGAAAAATAATGTTTTGCAGTTTACGCAACTGATAGGATCAGCATATATCAATTCTTTGTACAGTGTTTTACTAGTTATGCAGATTTATTTGTTTGTACAACGTGTTGCGGTGTGGTTAAATTTCTGTCACTTAAAACTATGAATTAGTGCAGGAATATACGGTTTTCGTATAAATTAAAAAAAAATGTATAGAAAAAAAAAGTAAGATGTTAGTTAATAATGGTTAAGATGTAATTAATTAAAAGTATAAGATTTTACACCGTTTCTGATATACCACGTACTTCAATCACATTTTTAATCCGTAGACTATCTAGATATTTTTAATAAAACAGTTTAAAAAATCAGGACAGTACAGAAAGCCTTCATAGTGTTAAGCAACTTGTAGGTTGTCACGAACACCTACAAGTAAACCGTTTTTGACAATGATATTTTTTTTTTTTTTTTGGTTTGCTAATAAAACTATTCAGTGCTCTAGAAATTAAGAACAGACTAACTTTTTTAAAATTGTTTTCTTTTTATCTAATAAACAAAAACCGAGAGAATAGTCCAATCGTCTTTTTGTTTGTGTCTGGCAAAGTGAATTGTTTTGACTTTTATCCATTTGTCAAAAAAGAAGTTTGGGGTATATTTGTTGGTTCTTCAACTAAGTTTAATTTAGAATCAAACTGTGATTGGGTAGCCATATTAATTGGTACAACCCAGCTAGCTGCATCAACTTTTAAACAATTAATATTACCACTGCCAAAGCGTTGTTGTTTTTAACCTTTGCCAGATTTAATTGAGAGCACAAACTTAAGACATGTTTTTTTTTTTAAATAAGTATAAAAAAGGTAAAGCTTTTGTTTTTAACTTACCGGTATAATAAAAAAATTGAAATATAAGGTAGATGTAGTATAAAATGATAAAAAGAGGAAAGATAGCCAGGAAGAGCTTTGAGTAAATTTGATTTTTTTAAAAATTATTGACCTATTTAGCATAGTTGGCCAAGCCAGAAGTTTAAACTCACGCCGGCATGGCATAAGCAAAGGATATTCAAACTTTTTACTACAACAACTCACAAGAAAAATTATTTTTATTGTTTTTGTTTTGCAATCATTAATCAATTTTTGTTTATTTTTTCCAAAGTTTTTGTTTTGCAATCATATGATGGCACTAGTCTATTTTTGATTGTATACTTGTATTTTTGTTTTTCTTAATACTAGTTTTGATTTGAGTATTTTTTGTGGATATGCATTGCTTTGCTTACCGCATTTATTCTGTTTTGTATTATGTTGCTCATAGTAGCTCATGATTTATTACTAGTGATGTCGCCGAAACCGGATCCAGATGTGGTATCCGCCGAATCCAGCTAATATTTGAAAGATTTGGTTCCGGCCGGATCTTAATAACTATCCGGTCGGATTTGGCTAGGTTAGGCCGGATCCTATTTTTTTTTTTCAATAAATGAAACTAATAAAAATAGAATAAAAAATTATTAATAAAAAAAAATAATAAAATATAAAAATCATAATAATGAAAATAAATATAATATAATAATACATATTAATAAATAATAATTAAAACATTATATTAATCAATTTTATCATATTATCAATAATATTAAATTCTACAATACAAAAACATTTGTGGCTTATTGACAGGGTATAGACTTAAAATGAAGCCAGATTTAGATTCTACGGAAAATTTTTGATTGATTTCACAAGTAATTTTTTTTTTTTAATTAAATTTGCGATTTTTAAACAAAAAATGCAATAGTTAAAAAACGACTAAAAAACTAAAAAAAACGTTAATTTTTTTAAGAGTATCATATTCTCAAAATCCGATCAAAAGACTACTAATAAGATATAGAAACTGAAAAAAAAAATACTAAAGCAAATTTCTCAATCCACCCGGCCCTCCTGCCCCGGTCCGTTTGAAATGGAATTGCCCATGTGGGAATATTAATTTTTCTTTATGATTTGCGTTTGGTCAATTTGTTTTTTTTATAGACCTGGCCAGCTTGAAAAAATTGTTTTGCTGAATACGCAGGATGCCGGCGCTGATAAATATTTATTATTTTTTTATATTTTTATAGATCCGGCCTGATCCGGTTGGATCCGGTCTTGCACTTGGTTTTGGTTTATTTTGTAGGTGATGGTTCCGGTATCCGGTTCCGGCCAAAAAGTGGATCCGGCGGCATCACTATTTATTACTCTTTATAATTTTTTTTACTTCTTGATATTTATTCTGGGCTACATGACTTTGTAATATTTTTTTATTTGTTTTTTTTTGCGTATTATATATTGTTTTTTCTATGTTTATTTGTAGTCTAAAACTATTATGTTTGCTCTTCTTTTATTTCTTTCCTTACTTTTTTTAGACTCGGCATTTTTTTGCGCGTTAATTACAATATTATCTGCATAGCCTAATATTTGTTTACTTTGTGTTATATTTTTTTTTAATTCTCTTACTTTTTTTATGACGGATTCTGACACCAGGTTAAAAAAGCTAGTAAAGTATATCCTTGCCTCTCGCCATTTTGTCGTCTTAAATGTTGCCGTTTTATTATTCTGAATTTTTAACAGTGCTTTGCTTTTCTGTAGTTTAAGTTGTACAAGTTTTATCAGTTAAGTTAGGGTTCCTATCAGTTTAAGTTGTTGTAATAATGATTTTCTGTTCACCCTATCAAATGCTTGCTTAAAATCAATATACAAGTTATGCACGGTTATTTTATGTTTGTAAAATTTTTTTAGCTTTTTCTTATTGCATAAATGTGATTTATTGTAAATCTATTTTTTCTAAACTTTGCCTGATATTCTCCTAGTATTTTGTCGCTAAGTTTTACGCTATACAGAATTTTGTATCTAATATTTAAAAGTGTTATGCACTGGTAGTTTATACTTGTTTTTTTGCTCTTTTCATATGTATTGGGCAAATTATTTGTACCTTCAACTTTTTGACATTTTTTTTTTCTGTTAATTTCTTATATATCAACATATTTGTTTGTCTTCATAGTTCCTTGTTGCCGTTTTTAATTAATTTAGCTAGTATGCCATTGCTATCTGATGCTTTATTGTTCTTGAGATTGTTGATGATTTTTGAGCTTTTATAACTTTCTCATACGTAGGGATGCCCCTCCAGGCTGCGCTGAGTGGTTGCTCTTCTATCTCTTTTTTATGTGCTAGGCATTTAAATAATATTATTTAGTATAAAGAAAAATTATGAAATAATAAAACAATAATTGTTTATAAGCTCAAAAAAATTTATTGAAACAAGTTTTTTTGTCATTATGCAATTCTTTGCATGACTACGGATATAAAGCACATTGACGATGTTTAGAAGCAAAATAGTTGTCTCTGCTTGACTTTTAGCCGCTGTAATTGTTAGATGGAGTTTCATTACATTTTTTATTTATTTTATAATAATATTATTTTGTTTCTTTGTATTTTCTACCTACCTTCAGAAAAGTTAACAAAATATTAAATAAATTTTTGTAGTAATTACTGTTTTAAAGAAAACAATATTAATTAACTATTAATAATTAATACAAACAAAAATGTATTTACGTTTTTTAAACCACAATAAAAGTAAGTAAGTAATAGATTATATAATTAGTAAAATAATACAAGATTCAGTCGGCTAGATAAATTTACGGGATAAATTTTTTTAATTAAAAATAAAATAATAAAATAATGATTAGTTTTAATTTATTATTATCCTTATTATTGCATGGTGATTGTTGATGCAAGATAACTAAAAAATAACAGTGTCGCATGTCGGTTGGTTTATCGCACGGATGTTTATATTATTGAAACATACACTTGTTTGTGTAAGAACTAAATACGTACATTTTTTATTTATTAGTTTGTTCTTTGTGCATTCGTAGCAGTGACTAACAAAATTGGGTGAAACAACACACTACGCATAACAATCACACTAATAAATCTGATTAGTCAGCTATCAGCCATATTTTATTATTTTTATTTATTTGTAAATTTACTACAAAGAAGTTGAATCATAAATATTTCTGACGCATCACCAAAACTTTGATCGCATAGAAATAAACAATTTGCTTTTACATAAAAAGGTCAAAGTACAACAAAAATGAAATATATTATTTTATTATAGTAAATAATAAAAATGGTTAAAGTATATTATTATATTACTTAATTGGGTTGAGTTAGGTTTCTATTTACTATTACAAAACTTGTTTAAGTCTAATCTTGTTAAACTAGCTCAATTATTTTTCCAAGCCACCAAAGACATGTTCTTGACTCAAGAACGTCAACGTACAAGTCAACAATAACATTAGCTCTGACCGAAACTCAGTACTACTAGAGCTTTGCGAAAAAGGATCAACCGGGGAAAGAGGAAAACTTGTTACAAATGCGGATTAGGCTATTTTCTCACAATCTCTGACAGAAAGTTTGACAACTTGAACGCAGACAACGGCGCGCTTCTAAAAACCGTCTGACCATCTCAAATAAAAAATTATCAAAAAAATAAACATTTTGTCTGCTTTTGACCCACATAAAATAACTAACAAAGCTTTCAAGTCATTTTCTTTAAAGTGACACTCACCAATATTGTCTCAATCGTAATAAAGAATCCAAACCAGGTAAAGACCAAAAGTTTCTTCAAAACTTTTCATAAAGCATTTTTAATTTAGTAAACTCAAAATTTAAACGTTATATTGATTTACGCGTCAAAACATTAATATATTATTTTTGACGTTTATATCAATTAATTTAATTGGTGTTAGAAAAATTAAGTTAGTTTAAATTTGTATATAAATATTATTTTAAAATTTTAATTAAAAATTTATTATTTTTTTGTTTTATTGAAACTAAATGGTTTCAATAATAAATGCAACAGTAGAAATTGCCAGTCCAATTATAATGTCCATACGCAATTTGAAAATATTTGAATGATAATAGTATTACATATTTTACTTTTTTTTTGTTGTGGTTTGTACTACTACTTTTTATTTTTTTATTTTACATTTTTTTGAACACCTTGTAATACAACAAATGCTTAAAATTTATCAAAAACAACATTAACGCTTTTAGTACACACGAGAATAAACATGCACAATACAAGAGGCAAATGTGTAGTAGGTAGACACTTTCCTCGTCAAAGTGAATCTAACACATTGATTTTTTCAAAGATTTTCTTCCAAAAAATAAAAAAAATAATTGCAGGCAACAATATATACTCCCACATTTAATTGGCTTTTAATTTAACACTACATTTGTTAAAAAACTTGTACGTGTGCGGTTTTTGTTACTAATTTACTCTGCACCTTAGTGCCGAATTAATTCACACCACATAGTTTTTATGGTATTATATAATATAAAGATTAAAAAAAAAACGATGTCAAGCAAAAAAATATTTATTTATATATTTTAATTTATTAGTATTACAAACACAAAATTTATTTAGCAAAACAAACAAGAAAATAACATATTTCATAATATTAAATGATTGAAACATTTTTAATTACAAAATCTAAAAGCATTATTTTTTTTTACGTCATTATGCAAAACTATTTGATATCTATTTTCCACATAAATTAATATTAATTCTACGCTCTTAAGTTGTTTATTTTTAGCAGATATGTTATGCGGTACAGAATTGAATGCTCTTAATAGAGTAAATATCCGATTATGCAATTTCTTTAAAGTATTTAATAATTTAGAAATAGGACATTTTCTATTACTAAAATATCATCGATTTTCTGACTTTTTAAATTGTTTCTTTTGTTTTGCGTTTTTATTTTTTTCCTTTTAAACTTTTACTGCAATTTTTGTTCTTTCTATTTTATTTTATTTTTCATAATAACTTTTTAAAATTCTATTTTATGATTATTGTTTTTAGTTTTTTATCAATATTTGTATGACCACTGTATATGTTGTTACTAATTTAATTTGATTATTTGCAAACAATTTGAGATCTTTAAAGTGACTTTAGTGTTTTAAATATCTTAATTCACACTTTAGTAAGCAAAATAGTATATTAAAGAACAATTTTTATAACACACATATTTATTGCAAGCGCTCAAGTTAAAGATAAATGAAATAAAAATTATTTTATAAAACAAGATATTATTACTATTTTTAATAAGCATTTTTAAATAAATAAACTCAAAATTGAATGTTATATTAAATCACTTGTCAAAACATTAATATATTATATTTGACCATTCTGTCAATTAATTTAATTGGTTTTATAAAAATTAAGTTAAGTTCGACTTGAATATCTTATTTTAAATTTTTAATTTAAAATTATACTTTTTTTGGTATATTGAAACCAAATGGTTTCAATAATAAATGCAACAATTAAAATTACGAGTCCAATTATAATAAATTCATACGCAAATTGAAAATGCTTGAATGATAATGGTATTACATCAACGTTATCATCAACTAAATAAGGTAAAGAATACATAGACAAATTTTAAACAAAAAATTTAACATATTTTGAATGTTTTTAGTTAATATTCTTCCATATAGGTTGCCTTTTTGCATCACTATATATTGATATATGTCAATAAGTTTGAAGACATACAATTCAGGGTAAGCCATTATAGGAACTTTGTCTCGAATGTGAAATGTTTCATCAGACAAAACAGTCATATTTCTATATTTAATAAGTTTTTTAATTAAATTATCAATGTCAAAATCATTATCGCCCCCATTCTCAGTTTTTAGTATATAATTATTTGTAAAAGTATTATCTGCAAAAAGTTTTTGAATCAGATATCTATATCCATACAGAAATAAGCTAGCATCCATTGTATCTTAAACACTTGTTTTTCATAAATATTTTTCAATAAAAACAAATAATATAATCCAAAAAATGCTGTTGTTATTATTAATGTTGTTAAAACTCAAAACATAAATAATATTTTCATTGCTCTATTTTTAAGTTGCTTGAAATAATAATATTGCATACATATTAAATATTGCTTCAGTTGTGCTCAATTGATCAGACTCTGATGACCTACTTGTAAAATAATAAGCAACAAATATCAGAAACGTTGTTATTGCTAATCCTGTCCACACATTTTGCTCAAATACAAACTTTACATATTTCCAAACTGCAATAGTTTTTAATTTTGGTACTATGATTATATGTGTAAGCTTCATAGAAGTATAAGCAAAGTCTAAAATTTTTATATTATTACGTTCTAATGTCATATCAAAAAATACTACTTGGTTCCCAAGAAATTTTTTAGTATCAACCGAATAATTGTGAAACTTTCCAATGTTGTTAAAAATATCTTTATTCCAAGTGGAAGGTATAGTATACATAAGTTTGCAACCTTTAAAATTGTCAAATGAATGTAAATTAAATAATTTGACATTAATATTATTTACATTGTTACATATAGATACAAATATTTTACTATAGTTTTGTCCGCAATAATCATTAAAACTTTGCATTTTATATATGTTTCCAGTTTTATCTAAGACAATTGTTTTTAACATCATTTGATCACCAACATAGTTAAATAGATTGTCAATATTTTCGTTTCCAGCGTATATAATAAAATGGTAAGCTGTAATTTTAATTACATGCCCAAAGGGATAACAAGAAATTTACATACATGGCAAAAGATAATTTTCAATTTTAGATATTTGATCCAAAATTATAAACACAAATTCTGCTTGTATATCAAGACGTCCATGGTCTATTTCTAAATAGTCGTGACTAGCTATCACTTTTTGCTTCGTATGTATTGCTTTTGACAACTCATCATTTAGCAAACTATTATTTGCAGCATAAACAATTAATGTTTTGAGGTCTTTAAATTCTTTGTAGATATGCATGGTACATTTGACAATCCTGTCGACATCTTCATTCTAATTGAAAGAAAAATTGTATTAATAATTCAACTGAATAAATTTATATTAATAATAGGTATAATAACACACATGTTTATTACAATCAACTGAATCAACTAAAATATTATTACGTATACTATATTAACATGATCTAGATTTTTGAATTATTACATAGAATATAAATATAAACAAAAATCTAATACATTGTTTCATAACCAGCAACCTATGAACAATCCTTTTGAATAGTTGCTGATCATAAGTCTTAAAAATAATAAAAACTTATTTATTTATTAATAATAATCTAGTTCACTTACATTTAAAAGATGTAAGAAAATATAAGTCAATTTTTTTAGCAAGCTTTGTACTACAAGTAAATATTTGTATAGATAATGGGAATTTGTTCTGTATTGCTTTTAAACAATGCTTATCAAAATATTTATACAAAATGCAAAAAAAACTACTATATTACGCCAATGCTGTAAGGTTAGTCAGCAGTTAAGTTTGCATCGGCAAAATAGAGTACTAAAAGTACCCCAAATTTATAAATTAAAAAAGACGGCTTGTAATATTTGTTTATTACTAAGGACATTTGCTAACTATTTTAATAATAAAAACCTTATGTTGGAAAACTGAGAAAACAATACAACTCATTAAAATGAATAAATAAATAAATATATAAATACTAAACCTAATATTACAGTTGTCCAAACAAAAAACTAACTCCCAAATTTTATTAACTAAACTTAACCTATCACAGCTGACTGCAAAATTGTAAATGACTTTGTTGCCAGTATCTAAACATAAACCTAACCTAATATCATTAAAGATGACACCACCAAAGCTGTAAAATGCTTTGATGCCACAATTTAAAAACTAATGACGTTTTTGAATGAGATTGCTCTAAAGTGTCTCAAGTTTTGACGTAAAATCAATACCAACTTTGCCGGTACATATCTGCATATCTTACAATGTGACAGTTAAAAAAAAATAATTTGTAAACCATACAAAAACATGCATTATGAGCACTTCAGTGCGCAAAGGGTGACATAGCTAATTTTTATATACTCTTCTTTGTTTAATATAATAGACGCCACGTTGTTAGGGAGTTAGAGCCAATTACGGTAATTCTTTACAATAACTGGCTGTAGATTTTTTTCAAAATTTCCTTTCTTACGAGAAGGTCATGACATGTTTAGCATGCGGGTTGTTTGACGATCAAGAGATACAAAGGAATAGAGTTTTTTTTCTGTTAAAATCTTGATTTCTTTTAATTTGCTTTTGAAACCGTTTTATACTTTTTGCCAAGTTTTGATGACTTTTGAAATAACGAATCTTTCAAAATTATTGGACCTTACAAGAATATTGTTTGTAGGATCTGTCCGGTTTATGTTAGTAACAAAGTGAGTTACTAACATAAACCGGTGTTCCAACAAAAATAACTTTTTGTCCAAACCCGGCCAAAATGATTTTTTTGCACAATTATAAATACGGCTTTTGGTTATTTAAAAAAGTTTTTTCTTGTAAATTATAAGTAGAATTGTCAAAAGAGCAAAACCTTGCACTAGCTGTTATAATTTTAGAGTCAAAGCAGCAGAGAAGCTTAAATTTTTGAGCCCTACTCCAAAACATTAAAAAACCTTTTTAGTTTAAAAAAACATACATTTTTGCATTTTAAAAACGTACGTCTACGTCTCATTTATGTGTACAGTAAATATGTAAATATATCATAAGTTGTCTATATGTACTACATCTGTCAAAAATTGTATTAAAAAATTACAAAAACATTTGAATAATTTTTAACAATGTGATAAGTTGACATAAATCTGTCAGAAACTATAATAATAATAATAATAATAATTGTTTATTCGTGCAGTATATAAAAAGAAAATTATTTTACACAAGTCAGAAGTACATATATAGATATAAAAACACTTAGATTTCATATTAATTACACAAAATTTGATACATTATTACATATAAAATAAAATACTATTAACATTATTTACATATTAAAACTATCTGTTAAAAATGTGTTAAAATCGTAATATGCTTTACCTACTAGATAATTTTTAACGACGTTTCTAAACGTTGATAATGGGAGTGACTTAACGTATTGAGGCAACTTGTTAAAGAACTTAATACCATAATAGCCAAAACAATTATTAGATTTATGCAGTCTAGACGCAGGTGGGTATATCTGATTTTTATTTCGTGTGTCATGTAAATGTATTTCAGCGTGGGTGCTATAATTACTGATATTATTTTTAACATATATCAGACATTCAAAAATAAACATTGACGGGAGTGTAAGAATTTTTAAATTAATAAAAAACTCTCTGCAATCCTGCCTATAACCAGCTCCAACAAGAATTCGAATAGCTCGCCTTTGCAACGAGAATAACCTATGCATGATTGCAGAATGACCCCAAATAATCAATCCGTATTGAAGATGTGTATGGCACAACGCAAAGTATCCATTTTTTGCTAAGTTGGCTGAAACAGTGTTGGTAATATTACGAAGAGCAAAAATACCGGAGCATAGTTTTTTTGCAACTTCATTTCCATGTATGTTCCAAGTTAGTTTGGAGTCTAAAGATAAACCAAGAAACTTAGTACTCGTTACATCTGCTATATTATGACGTAAACTAAACGTCAGTTGCACTGATTTCTCAGCATTGAGTTTTAATTTATTGGCTTGGAACCATGTTTCTGATAATCTTAATCCTCTGTTGTTACTAAGCTTCACGTCATCAATATTATTTCCTCTATTATAAATAGTGGTATCGTCAGCAAACAATACCTTGTTTGCTGACGGATGGATAAAACTTGGAAGATCGTTAACGTAAATTAGAAACAACAGCGGACCAAGAACTGATCCCTGTGGAACACCGTGAGATATGGATACAAAATCAGAATTTTTACCAGATACATTTACACATTGCTTTCGGTTGGACAAATAACACATTAAAAGGCGACAGCTAGCAGGATGAAGGCCATACACATAACATTTTCTGAGAAGTATCTCGTGTGATACGCAGTCAAAGGCTTTGCTGAGATCTAGAAAGGAAGCAGCAGTATATTCCCCTGATTCAAAACAATTATTAACTTCCTTAGTAAATTCAGTTATAGCTTCCGTAGTTGATTTTCCTTCTCGGAATCCGTACTGTGTAGAGTTAAATAAATTATTACATTCAAAATGTTCTACTAATTGATTTTTTAATATTTTTTCAAATATTTTTGAAAGTATTGGAAGCAGAGATATTGGACGGTAATTGTTCATATCACTTTTATCACCTTTTTTAAAAAGTGGAATAACGGTTGCCACTTTAAGAGCATCAGGAAAGACGGATGTTTGAATGCATTTATTAAACAGTTTTGTGAGCGGAGAGATAATAGTATCTGCTACAGATTTTATTAATTTCACATTGAATCCATAAATATCTTTGCTTGCTGAATTTTTCAATACTTTTATAGTGTCACGAACAATGACTTCAGAAATTTTTTTAAATTTAAAATAAGGATAACTTCCTGACAAATTACTATTACACATTAAAAAAATAGGATCATTTTCAGATGGAGGTATTTTACAAATTATGTCATTTGCAACGTTGACAAAAAAATGGTTAAAATCATTTGGTAAAATATCACAGTTATTATCACAGTCGGTTTTAAGTCTTCTATTCATATTAAGGATTTCCCACATTGACTTTGCAGAGTTATTACGAGACAACAAGTATTTATCATTGGCATTAATTTTAGCCGATTTTATGGCCAAAGCGTATTGTTTTTTATAACGTATAAAAACATTTTGAGTATCAGCATTATTTACTTGTTTGTTAGCTTCTTGCATTAGTCGCAGATTTTCTCTCATAGATCTTAAATGACTATTGTACCAGACAACACCACTTTTATTATTGATATTTTTTTTCTTTTCAGGAAAGCATATCAGATAATAGTGCAATAAAGTAGCTATGACATCATTACAGATCTGATTACAATTACTATTATTATCAAAAAATTGATTCCAGTTTATATATTTGAGGTAATTGTAGAGAAAAAAACTACCAGCCAATGTAATTGGTCTCCAGGTTTTGTTTTGAAGAACGTTATTAGATTTTGTATACATAATACTAGACTCAATACAAAGGTGGTCACTAATAAAAGATTCAAACGCAGAAACATTAAAATCATTGTTGTTAAAATTAATAAAAACGTTGTCGATACAGTTATTATCTCTCGTTGCAAATGATATCGTGGGATGAAGTCCATATTGTCTAAGAGTATCACATAATTCAATTGCTTTAGGATCATTAGTGTTAAAATGTACGTTAAAGTCACCTCCCACAATCAATCGCTTATTACTAGTGTTAAATTTATCCAACGCCTGTTGTATTATATTAATAAAAACATTAAAATCTCCAGAGGGAGAACGATACACCATTAATAAAATAAGTTCCACTTCAGGTACATATATTGCTGCCAATTCACAATCTTTTTCAACACTAAGACTATTTACATTAAATTCTTTAAAACTAATATTTTTATTTACAAAAATTGCAACACCACCATTTTTTATAACAGATCGTGAAAAATGTGTTGCTGTTAAAAGATCTTTTATTTTGAGATTTTTTACCTCATAATTTTTAAGCGAGTGTTCGCATAAACATATAATAGAAAAATTGTTATTACGTTCACAGAGAAGAGACTCGAATTGATTAATTTTATTTCTCATACAAGCAATATTAAAAAACATAATATTCATAATGCATGAGTTTACAATTGTTTCAAGATGGTGGTTTATTTGTGGTGGTTCTTGGAAAATTATAGCGACTGATTTCAATGCGTTGTGGCCAGTTGTCCGGATTAATTAATTTTTCATTTTCTATAAAATCAGCTGATATTTTAAAGCGGGCATGGGTTGTTGAAGGCTCAATTTTTTCGCAAGTAAATCTATTGTGCTTTAAAATTCCATTTACGTGATTTTGCATTTGCTCGTTTGTAATGTTCTTATTCACACGATTTATATACAGCCAGGTCTTTTTAGGTACTGCAGAAATATAACTTTGTGAATTACAATTTCCAATAATTATATCCTGTTTTTTCCTCACGTGGGTGCGTTTTCTATTTACGGTAATAAAATTATCATTCGGAGCATTGGTATTTTTTTTATTTGCGCTGTTTGTTAAAATGTTTCCAACTGACATTGAACTATTTGCATGGATAACAGGCTCTGTGGTGATAACTTCTTCATCTTTTTTCTCAACATTTTTATTTAAATTTAAAATTGATTTTACAGGAATATTTATAGTTTTATCTGGCGCTCTCTGTGTTTCTTTGTTTGAAATATTTGCAGTAATAGTGCTATACAGGAAAGGTTTGTCTCCATGATAAATTTGTAAATGTTCAATTTTCTCTTTTAAAAGAATAATATTATCTGTTAAGACAGAATTCTTACTTTGCATTTCCGAAACTAATTGTTTCAATAATGCATTTTCATTTTTTAAATAAAATGTTTCTGGGTTACCTGGGATGTTTTGGTTAACCTCACTTTCCTGGATCGGGGTAATATTCTCCTTTTTACACAGTTTGCTATGCCTCACCAGGCAAGACGGATGAAACGGCACATTGCAGATTGCACATTTTATGTAGTTAAGCGGTTTTGTGCATTGTGTACAAATTCTTTTCTCAATTTGGTCAGTATCAACAGTTTCGTCGTCACTCATTGTTGACGTCTTACAAAAGTGATGCTGTAAACTGTCAAACACATTACTACATCTGTCAAAAAGTTACTAAAACTGTCAATTAATTTACAACAATGTATATATACCTGCCTGTCAGTGTAATAAAATCTGCTAGAAATGTCAAATTGTATTTTAATTTTTCAAAAAATTACTACTATATATTTTAAACATTAATACACTTGTCAACAAGACACAAATAATTTGAAACAGTTGCTAAAATTGTCAAACAATTTACAACTTTGTGTAAATACACCATACATTAGAAGAAACTTGACAGATCTGTCAAATTGTATTCTAAACTGTTACTAAAACTGACAAAAATTTACAGCAATATGATATGCTAATTATATCAACCATATTTGTCAAATTTTATTTAAAACTCTTAAAAATGTTACTACAAACTGCCAAACTATTTTTATATTTAAAAGATTTATTCAAGATTTGCCAAACTATATTTAAACTTTCAATAAGTTACTGCAACTTATTTCTATTTGATTAAATATTTGCATTTAGGAGCACTAATCGATATGTTTATTGAGGTAGAAATAGTCCCTTGAACGTACGTTTGTAAAGTGTAAGACGCTCTTGACAGCACAATTAAAAAAAATGTGATTTGAATGATTTGAAGTTTAAGGTTAAGTATAAATTAGGTTTTAATGAAATATCTACAATGTCAAATTTATTAAATATATAAGATAAAAAAGTACTAAACAGCTGCAGGTAGTCTTTAAGTTTTTAAATTTAATTTCTAATAAAATATAATAATTAATATTTCGTGAGTGAATAAAACTAAAAGCACTAAATAACAAAAAACAAAATGTACAAGAAAACCGCACAAATGTTTCAGTTTAAACGTTGAAATAAAAAACACCTTAAATTTGTCAAAAAAAATATAAAACTGCTACATAATTTACAAAAACGTAGCAAATTTGTCAAAAAAGTAGCTAAAACCCATAAAAAAATACAGTAATGTACTAGGTTTGTTAAACTTATTATAAACTGTCATACAATAAAGTAATTTTATCTGTTAAAAAGTATTAGTGACTTAGCAACTGTCAAAAAACTACAAAATTGTATATATATCTATATATATATATTGTTAGCAATCATCATTTGCCGTCCCTTGAAGATATATGTGAGGCGGGAAACGATGTGGTAGAATTCCCTGAGCTAGTATTACAACGTAGTAGGCAGATGTAAAAAAAACTGGAAGATTGACATTGACATGAAAAAAAAAGGAGAAAATAATGAATCGACGTGTTGTACATTTTCACTGTTTCTAATATCAGAAGTGAGATTCGCTCAAGTGCCGGTGACCCGTGGTGTGTTTAAACCTAGTGCATTTGTGTTGTAAGAACAATGAAAATGGCAGACGCACAGCAATCTGTGTTAGTTAATTTAGTGCGAGCATTGCAAAACTCTAGAACGACTTCCGAACAGGTGGATCTGCCATTGTTTAAACCAGAAAGTGATGATGCTACAAAATGGATTTGTTATGTGGAGAAAATCAAGAACAAATTTAAGTGGTCTGATTTATAAGTTCTTGTGAGGATTGGTCGGTTTCTAATACGTAACGCTAAACGCTGGTACAAACTATGTTTGACCGACGATAAAAATTGGATGACATTTTGTCGAGATTTTGTGGAAGCGTTTCCGCCTAAAAGAAATCTTGGCATGTTGTTGGAAAAAACCGCTGATTTAAATAGCACACGTTTGAACACGTATAAAATGTATGTACACAAAAAAGTTTTGCTATTGAATAATTTACGTGCATCTTGGAGTGAAGCTGATGTGGTTGAGCTGGTAGTTTATGCCATATTTAAAATTGATGTGCGTAATTCAGCTGTCAATCGTAACTGTAAGACTGTATCGGAGTTGTTAATGCATTTAATTACAGCACCTAAATGTTTTGGTTGTGGCAAGATAGGACACATTCGTGCAAATTGTAGTAAAGCGAGAAAACCACCGGAGTCAAGCCCTAGTACGTTTTACAGAGACACCAGACAACAAACTACTGCTTCATTAGATGTGGGAACTTATTCTGGGGAAGCGAATTGTACTTTTTGTGGAAAACGAGGACATACGGTTTTGAATTGCTTTACAAAGGCTGCTATCGATAAACAAAAAAGTGTAAACTTTTGTGAGTCTGGTTATCCAATGGGAGCGACAGAAGTTACAATAGATGGTAATCGTTTCCGTGGACTGATTGATACTGGGTCTGACGTATTGCTCATTTCGGATAGATTTGTTTCATTGTTTGAACACAAAATCAAACCATGCAGTATGTCATTGAAGGGAATCGTACCTGGTAGTCTGTTAGCAATGAAAACATTTACTGGATTTACGGAAATTACTGGACAGAGTACGACTATCAACCATTTGATAGTACCTGATTTTGCTCTAGATTACGATGTGTTTATTGGACGAGATCTTTATGAAGATACCTCGCTGGCTACGATAACAGATCATGAAGGTTTGAGGGTGGTTTGACGACAATTGCCTGGAATACGACGAGTAATGGAGTCTACTGAAGAACACGATGTGATTGTACCTGAGGAACATTGTTTGATGATACTTGACATATTGCAAAAGTATGCTGGAATAATAACATCGGGTAATAAAGTTGGCACCGTGAAGAATGCAAGTTTTAAAATTCGTTTAGATAAGGACATTATTGTTAATTGTGCTCTTTATCAATTAGCTGCAATTGAGATAGCTGATGTACGTAAGATTATAGTAGATTTACTTAAGAACAACATCATACGAGAAAGCGACTCTCCGTTTGCAAGTCCAGTTATTCTTGTAAAAAAGAAGGAAGGATCTTTTCGCATGAGCGTCGATTTTTGTGAATTGATCAGTCATACGGTTAAATTGAGGTACCCTTTACCACTGATTGATAACCAGTTAGAAAAAAGCAAATATTTTACGTCTCTCGATATGGCATCGGGGTTTCATCAGATCCCAGTATGTGAGGAGTCTATCTGCAAGACAAGTTTTGTGACGCCTGAAGAACAGTACGAGTACTTGAAAATGCCGTTTGGTTTGGCAAATGCGCGAGCAATTAATGATGCTTTTGGAAGTTTAAAGAACAAGATTGCGGTAGTTTACATTGATGACATTCTAATCCCCTCTGAGACTCTGGAGGAAGGTCTAGATTTTCTTTGCCAAGTGCTTGATGCACTGGAATTAGCCGGGTTTCTCTCAACATTAATAAGTGCCGATTTCTTTAAAAATTGATTGAATATTTGGGACGAGAAATCTCAGCAGAAGAAATCCGACCAGGAAAAAAGAAAATTGATGCGCTGATAAATTTACCAGTTCCCACAAATGTCAAACAAGTTCCTCAGTTTATGAGATTAGTAGGATATTTTCGAAAATTTATTTCGGAGTTTGCATCTCGTACTGCCAGTATTACGAAACTTACAAAGAAAGATGAAGTGTTTATTTGGGGAGAAGAGCAAACTGCAGCTCGTGATTACGTCATTTCTCACTTGACGCCAAGACCGCTTCTTGCAATTTATAATCCAGAATTGCAAACAGAATTGCATACTGATGCAAGTAATCTGGGCTATGGCGCCATTCTAATGCAGTACTATAAGGGTAAAAAACGTGTCGTGGTCTACTTCAGTCGGAGAACAACATGTGACGAGTCGAAATATCACTCTTATGAGTTGGAAACTTTGGCGATTGTAAATTCGTTCAAATACTTTCGAATTTACCTCCTGGGCATTAAATTTACTCTGGTAACAGATTGTAATGCTGTGAAGTCCAATGCTTTGAAAAAAGATATTGTTCCACGTGTTGCAAGATGGTGGATTTATATGCAAGACTTTCATTTTGATATCGTGTACAGTAAAGGTAGTGCGTTACCTCATGTGGATTATCTAAGTCGCAACCCTTTTGTGCGACGTAATACCAACAAGAATTGGCTTTACATCGAGCAGAAAGGGAGTGCTGAAGTTCAGGGTATGTTGGAGTCCTTACGCGATAGAACTTTGGACAGTAATCAATATGAGGAAAAGGACGGTTTTTTGTATCATAAACGTAACAACGCAAATGGTACTGTTGGTTACCAATGGTTTGTGCCTCGTCAAAGTCGACTGAGACTTCACAGAACTTTTCATGATAAACAATGTCATGTTGGGACAGATAAAACGATTTTTTTGATAACTGAACATTTTTGGTTCCCTCGACTGCGGAACTTTGTGAAGAATTATGTTGGTCATTGTCTGGTGTGTGCTGTGAAGAAAACGAGGACAGGGCCCTTGAAAGGCTTTATTTACCCCATGAAAAAACCTTCTCAGCCATTCGATACTCTCCATGCGGATTGTCTTGGTTCATTGCCTATTACAGCGGATGGTTACAAGCACATATTGGTGGTTGTAGATGCGTTTACAAAATATTGTTTACTACTTCCGTTGAAGTCTGTAACGACTCAAGAAACAAAAGAGCAATTCCAGGTGATAATTGGTTTATTTGGGACACCGAAAAGAATGGTAAAGGACGCTGGTTCAAATTTTAAGAACACTACGTTTCCAAAATACTTGAAATCGTGGCAGATTGAGCACCATTATATTACACCGGATGTGCATCGTGGTAATGGTCAGGTCGAGAGATATATGAGAACCATAATGAATATTATTTGACTTGAAGCTAAAGTGAAGTCAGAATGGTCGAGCAGTTTGTGGAAAATTCAACTAGTGCTTAATACTACTATGCAGAAGACTATGAAAGCAACACCGCTGCAACTCCTTCTTAGTATAGAAAGTTCTACACCATTAATACAAGGGTTGTTAAATAATATTTCGAGTGATCTGAAACCAATTTGTAATCGACAGCTTGATCGAGCTCAAGTGAGACAGCAGTTAGATACTGTGACAGATTTTGGTGATATAAATCGTAAGCGTCGAAATACGATTAAGTATTTGAAGGGAGACTTTGTGCTTATGCATCGTGATTCCAAGATGCATATCACTAAGAATTATTATGAGTTTATGGGTCCTTATAAGATTTTAAATTGTCTTGATGGTGACCGTTATGAGATCAAGAAAGTTGGTACAAATATTGTCAGTAAAGCTGCTAAGCAGCAGTTGAGACTATGGCCTGCAGATTGGTCGTTGAATTGTGATACAGATTATTTATTGGAGTGTTTTGAGTCAGGAGAAACTGACGAGTTGCCCGATAGAGGTGAGTTGTGTTAACTGCCATGTTAGCAAGTTGAATAGTTTTGTGTTTGTTTGCCGATCTCTGTCCCTGACAGGAAGAGTCAAAGAGATGGCTGCGGTCTCACATGTGTTATGTTTGTTTGCCGATCTCTGTCCCTGAGAGAAAGAATCGAGGTGATGGCTGCGGTCTCACATGTGTTATGTTTGTTTGCCAATTTCTGTCCCTGAGAGGAAGAGTCGAGGTGATGGCTGCGGTCTCACATGTGTTATGTTTGTTTGCCAATCTCTGTCCCTGAGAGGAAGAGTCAAGGTGATGGTTGCGGTCTCATATGTGTTATGTTTGTTTGCCGATTTCTGTTCCTGAGAGGAAGAGTCGAGGTGGTGGCTACGGTCCCACATGTGTCAAAGGTTGTTTGACGATCTCTGTCCCTGTGAGGAAGAGTCGAGGTGGTGGTTGCGGCTTCACCTGCGTTTTATGTTCAATTTCTTGTTTTGGGCGAGTGAGCTGTAATTAATGCTTTAGTATTTTGAAGCAGGATCCAGTCATACGGACGCCTAGTACGGCTTCGAGAGCAAAGCTTCCATCAGGGTTGGCCGTGTTAGCAATCATCATTTGCCGTCCCTTGAAGATATATGTATGTGAGGCAAAAATCGATGTGGCAGAAATCCCTGAGCTAGTATTACAACGTAGTAGGCGGATGTAAAAAAAAACAGGAAGATTGAGATTGACATGAAAAAAAAGGAAGAAAATAATAAATTGACGTGTTGTACATTTTCACTGTTTCTAATAATATATGTATAGATCTCAGTTTGACAAAATTTACCAAAAGTAACAAAATAGTTAAAAAAAACTAATAAGCAAAACTTAAAAACAAAATATAACTATCAAATCATGTTCTGAATCTGTAAAAGTAACACATTAATCTATTAAAAATTTGTCTCTAAAGTAATGTACATGTTATAAATGTTAAAATTTGCTTGCGTTGCTTCTTAACAAAGTTATTGTATTGTGTTACTATTAAACTGTTAAAACACTGTCAGATTGTACACTGTCGGAAAGTTACTTAAGTAACAAAAAACTGCTAAAATATTAAAGTTCAAACAATTTAACCAAAGTTTAAAAAAATTTACTTACACTAAAACTGTTAAAATGTTTATAGTAATAATTGGTTACTAAAATCTTAAAAAATACCAAAGCTGGTTTGTGTTTAAAATTTAGCAACAATTTATCAAAATTGACAAGTTCTTATCTAAGAGCCGTCTTACACGAGATTTTAATACAAGTGTCAGTACAATAATTTTACCCGCCAATTATTTAAAAATTTAATTTTATAATCCAGTGTTTTTGGCGACATATATATACATTGACGGATGTATGTGTCAATTATTTAGTATGATTTCATCAAAAAAATTAGAACCTGTTCTAAATTCTTGCTTAAAAGATTGCTAAATATTTGAAAAATTGGAGCGCAAAATTATTGTACTGACACTTGTATTAAAATCAGTCTCGTGTAAGACGGCTCTAAAACTAATACAAGTTTATAAATTAGCAACAAATAAACTAAAACTATCTAACAATTATAAATTTAATTTAAAACTGGTCAAACATCCCAGTTCTTAAAAGCATAAGTTTAGAAGTGATTAATAAATTATAATTTGTTATTTAAACATTTTTCCACAAAGGTGTGTAAAATTTAAATATTAATATAAAGTTGACGCAGAGATGTAAGAAGTTGATTTTAATTAAAAAATAACTAATATTTTTTGTATCTAACGCAATTTTATTATTAATAAGTTATTAAAAGCATGAGCAAAATAAAATTAAACAAGGCCAAAGACCTGAAAATATTAAAAATCGATTACTAAAGATTTAGTAAAGCGGAAAGTGAGCAATAAATAACCAACTCTTAAAATTTCAGAAAATTAAAATTATTATGACAAACACCAGTTAAACATAAACCTTACTGTCAAATAATGACATATTTATCTGTTAAATACATATATAAATAACCTGCCATAATTATAAAATACTTAAATATCAACATGTACTAAACTCAAAACGCAACGTTTGATTTTGAATTTTAAATTCAACTGTCAACAATTATTTAGCTGTGAAACAGTGACAGATAATAATTTAATTGTCACAACTGTCTTTAATGAAACAATAAAATAAAAAATAGTTTTTAGTTGCTAACACCTACTGAAAAATCAAATATCAAAGTGTATCTAAACTTAACCCAAAACTCAACTGTAATAATAAACTTGAATACAACTGTCAAATGATTATTTAACTGTCAAACAGTTACAGATAATGACTTAACTAACACAACTGACAACAATGAAATAATCAGTCATAAAATTTGATTTTTAGTTTTAATTGCCCCAATAGCAATTGTCAGACCATAACAAACTGAAATTAAAATAGAATTGTTAAATTATCTATAAATAACATATGTTGAAGCAATAAATAACTAATATAAATAATAAATATAATAAAACTAAAATAATTATGAAAAGCAATAATCAAACATGGATACAACTGTCAAACAAAGACGAACTAGTAATTGATGACACAGTAAGTGTAGCATACAACAGCTGTAAAAGTATAACATACATGTCAAATAATAACGCAATTAAACGTTGACGCATCTGACAAAATTGTAATACTTGATAAAAAAACTTTGTCCAACAATGCTACTGCCACTGGATAACAAAAAGACAAATATCAAAACGTATCTGAACTGAAACCAAAACTGTAATCATAAATAGTTGTCAAACTTAAATTGAATTTGCAAATAAATATTTAACTGTTACACAATAACAGCTAAAGACTTAATCGTGACAATTGTCTACAATAATTTTTTATTTTTTGAATTTTTAGTAATAATTTTTCAAATACTTATTTTGACCTAATGCTGCTAGGATTTGTGAGCTTTTTTGCAAAATACAGTTTTGTCTTTCTATCAGATTTTAAAATAAACTTCAAAGGCCCTTTGTGGACCTTTGCTTACAAGTACCTCTACTTTTGAGTCAGAGTTAACATTATCAATTTTAACAATAAATTTTTGTTAAAAAAACTATTGATAAGACAAACAAATTTGTAATCAAGACTTATACAATAAAATTTGTTAAACGATTAGGATGTTATACTTTATCAAATATATAAACTATTTAAAACTATGTGTTTTTTTAATTTAAGTGTTTTATGCTAGTCTAAACATTTTTTTTTGTATTTTTTTTATCAAAATCATCTGTTTTGGCCAAAGAGTCCTATAAATAGAGATTTTAAGCTGCCGTTTAAACAATGTATAAGCAGCGTACATTTACCGGTATTTCCGTCTATGTAGCACCATGACGTTGTACGCATTGTACGGCAAAACGCTGGCTTGGAATTTTTAGTTATAGAACTCTTTGGTTTTAGCCCTCAAACGCGGACTGACAAAACAATTTAGATGTCTTTGGACTTTTAAATTATTTGTGGTATTTGACTAGCTGTAAATTTTACATGATGACGTCATATTTTAAAATCTGACAGTGATGACAAATTATATTAAACTTTAAAAAATTTTGAAACAATGTTTTTACTGTTGAGTGTTGCTCATGCCAAAATTTTTTTTTGTTTGACTCAAAACCATCTGTTTCAACTCTCAATTTGGAGGTTCTTGGAATTTTACACTCATAGCCACAAAACATTGCTTGCATTTCTTCATTGCATTAGCTTTGGTCATAAATCTTTTAGTTTATATTATATTAATAACAGAAAACAAAGAGTAGTGCTTTGAAGATTTATATTACAAATTCATTAAAATTTTGTTCTTTTTTAATTTATCTGCCAATAATACACAGTTATTATACTTTTTTAAATAAAATAAAATATGCAAATTACAATGTCAAACAACCATTTAATTCAGAATCAACCCTATAAAAGTTAAAGTTGTGGTATTTGGCAAAAACAAGACGTACTAAAGATAAAAAATGAAACATTAATATTGATTAATAATAATATATTACTAATTAATATTAAAGCATAAAATTTGAAAGTAACCATAGATAATCTATGTTTTAAAGATTACATTAACAGGTGCATTAATAAGGCCTTTAATGCATTAAAATTGTTATATTTTAATAGACATAATTTGAGCATAAATACTAAGAAATTACTTTGTGAAGCTTTTGTGTTAAGTGGTTTTACCTTTGCAGACGTCTACAATACGTACATTGATAGAAAGCCATAAGAAATGGATTCAACAAACACAAAACTCGTGTATCACATTTATATTTAGTTTACTTAGATCAAGCTGAATGTGCAAGCTAGACTGGTTAAATAATACTCTGCGTTTACTTTACGGTTGTACACTTTAGCATAAAATTAAATTTTTAAAACACTTTTTTGCAACATGAATCAGTTGAGAACTGACATTCATAACTTAAATTTAGGATTTTATAGTCTAGTAATTCTACCAGCTATTAAGACAACTTTTTATAAAAGATTGTTTTCATTTATTGTTCCTAAATTGTATAATGCATTAAAGCTTCACCTAAAAATCTAAAAATGTTTTAAAAAAATATTTTGCAGAAAACCAATAAATTAAATGTTTTGGAAATGTGTTGTTAGCTTACAATTTAGAATTTATTTCTGTTAATGTTAACTTGTGTTTTTATGTATATATAATGGTTATTGTTAAATTAAAATATGTAGTGGTTGGCAGTACGGCATAGAGGACATGCTGTTTGATAACAAAAGTTAATCAACGGTCGCTCAGCGGTCACAAGTTTGTGGGTTACCCAACAAAGTGTTGCAGAGCATAGAGTTCTTTCCAAATGGATTTGCTCAGTGTGCCCGACACTTCAGTTGCATACCTCGAAAAGCAACGGCGTGATTTAGTATTTAGTTATTTATTCAATTTATAAAATATGTATTTGTGCTTATGTAGTATTATTTTTAATTGTGCAGGTTAAATGAAAGAGCAGATTTACCATCTCTGCCTAATTATGTTATGTTTATTTTTTTAAATTTATTGCGTTGACTACTTAAGTTATTAACTGTTTATTTCAATTTAATAATAATAACCTCAGAAACCTGAGAAAACAAAACAATACATTAAAATGGTTTAATAAATAAATAAATAAATATCTAATATAAACTAATATCACAGAACTTATTATCAGAACTGACACCAAAGTTGTAAAAGACTTTGATGCCAGTACCTATACATTAACCTAACCTAATATCACAGATGACACCAAAGCTGAAAAATGCTTGGATGCCAGATCCTAAAAACTAACTAAACCTAATATTACAACCTAACCTAATATCACAGATGACATCGAAGCTGTAAAATGCTTCGATACCAGACCGTAAAAACTAAAAAAAGTTGTAAAACTACGGTGCTTTAAACGATTCAGCAACACAACCTGATCAATATAAATAAATAAATAATTTATCATTAAAATTATTATAAGACAACACAAAAACTCTTTTCTATATGTTATGTTACATGAAATCAAAATTTTATTGGTAAACTAAAAACATAATAATAATTAAAAAAATATAAAAATTATAAAATAAATTAATAATTTTATTCAAAATCAGTCAATCGAATCACAGCGGCTAAGGGTCAAGCATAGACAATTGTTTCGGTTTTACAAACCTTGTCAATATGCCTTGTACGACCACGGCATTGCATGATAGCAAAGACAATTATTTATATAAAATTTATAATATTTATTTATATATTTCAAATTTCTCCTAAATTATTATAATTTTGTTTTTTAATCAATAATTAATTGTAATTGACGATAATAACATTAAAACATGAAGTTTTGTTAATTTTGTTCTTTTTTTAGTTTTTATATTATAACTTACATTTAATTTGGACATCAAATGTTTGTTACTTAGAACAACTGATACCACTGTAGATAATAGTAATGCTTGAAGTATTACCATGGTCATGAACTGAAATAATTTAAATTTGATGTTCAAATATGTTTTGAGAAGTGCAAGTACTTGTTTATTCAAAATAATATGAGCAACTGATTAATTGAATTGCTTTATATTTTATTTATATTATTTTATTGCAATAAAATATATAATTTACTAATAAAAAAATTTTTAGGCCTATATCAAACACAAGTAAATGGTGATAACAGATCAAATAAATAAAAGTATATAAATATTAAAAAAACACTAATGTAACGAGTAAATACAATGTACAAGTCTATTTATTTGCAGTGTAATAATGTGAAATATGTACTTTCAACATTTTTTGTCTTATGATTTTTTAAACCAATCATTCAAACTAGTTTTAATTCTGTACTTTTAATATGTATTTAAATTTTAATATTTATATGTAACATTATTCTACATGTATTTATTTAATTTAGTTTTCATGGTCTTGTTCATGTTTTATTGTCATACATTATTATTGATACTAAATTATTACATGAAGCAACTTTTTTTTTATATTTAATTTATATAAGCACTTTGTTTCTAGAATTCAACTCCACTTTTATTTTATTTATATTTTGTTTAATTTTATAATTGAATTGGTTGTAAATTTACTACCTAATGTACAAACTTATCAATTTTTTAAGATAATTATGCATTTAGTCATTTTATATTAATTAGTTTTTTTTAATATATTTGTTATTGTTAATTTTTATCTCTTAATTTATTTTTTATAGGACAATTTAAAAATTACTTTTATTATACATTTCTAAAAATATATATTTAGCACATATCAACACTTTTTTTGTTATTTTAATAAATTATTATTTAATTCTGTATGTGTTTATTAATAAATATAGTAAAATAAATACATAATCTTATTTATTAAGTAACTTGTTTAATATTTAATATTTAAAATTAACAAAATTGAAAATGATAAAGACTTTGAAACATGGAGTAAACATAAAACGAAGAGAGAAACTTAAACTTGTAAATAATAACTATAGCGACAACAAATAATAGTATCAGTTGTAACTTTTATTATTTTGAGGGTTCAAATGATTATTGCTTCAAACAAAAACCAAAATAATATTATTTTTTTTCAGTAAATTCCCACAAACAAATACTAATAATACACAAAATTTAGATCTGAATTGCAAATATATTATTCATTTAGATGCTCAGTTTTTTACCTCATAATTGTGAAATTGATATCTTAGTGGATATTCAACGCCTACAAGTATTATGTTTGTCAAAATCTAATATTACAAAAAATATTTTAGATATTGAATTAGATATTAAAAATTACACTTGTTTAAAATACATTTTTGAAAATAAAAACACAAGAGGCATTTTAATATATTTTAGAAACGATATTAATTATTAGAATCAGTTCTTAAAAAAAATTATATTATTGGCGCAACAGTTATTTTATTAAAGAAAAAATACCTTATTACTACAGTATACCATTATTTTAATGGAAAACATACAAAGAATTTAGATTGTATCAAAAAGTTTATTGAAAGCATATATGATATTAATCACGAAATTATTATACTTGGTGATTTTAATATTAACGGATTGAATCAAAATAACATACATACATTTAGATTAAATATATATATATATATATAAGAATAGTATGTACTTGGATAAATAGGAAAGTTATTGATGCGCGATTAAACAGGACATAAGTTATAAATTTGTTAAAACTTGTAAAAGGCATGCAGACTGGGTTGTTTATAAAACTAATATAAATGATGTTGTGGCTACAATCAAAAGAAAAAAAAATAATAAGTGTAATTCTAAATAAAATGTAAAAAACATTAAAAAAACTAATAAAAAAAAAAACACTAGTGTACAGCGTGTAATAAAACAGTTATACTAATGATGCTAAAAATTTCAATCACTTTTTAATAAACAGTATCAATCAAATCATTGATGAAGTAAGTACAAGTGTCAACAAAAAAATATATTAACTGCTCCAACAACAAACAATCAAAACAATATGTAAAGCTGCAGTGGTAAAACTGAAAAAAAATAGAAAAACACAAAATGCTATTGCGCATCACGTTCACGTCGATTATAGATAGGAAAATAAAACATATTCTAATTTTTTTAAATATTGTGACTTTGATAATTTATATATATAATTCAAAACATAATTATAGACAGTGTCATACAGCTTTAGATTTATGGATAATACAAAAAGAAAAAAAATAGTACTGTAATACCAATACCAAAAGTTAAAAGAGCAAACAAAGCAAATTTAGATGTATTCTCATGTTATGAATTATTGAAATAATTCATAATTTTTTATATAATTGTCAATTTGGTTTTAGGAAATTCCACGCATGTAAAACGTCAATAAATTTTACTTATGAGTGAAAGAACAGTTTAGATAACAAGCATGTATTGTTGCGCTATTTATTGATTTTAAACAAGCGTTTAAAACAATATACAGAAATATGTTACTTAATAAGTTGTTTTATTATGGCATTAAAGATAAAGCATTATCATGGCTACACAATTACCTTACCAAAAGATCTCAGATCACTAAATATAACACACAGTGCACCAAAAGTCTAATAAACCAACATGGTATACCGCAAGGAAGTGTATTAGAACCATTGCTTTTTATTATTTATATAAATAACCTAAACTGTTCAATTTCTAAGTGGGTAATTTTACGATAGTTTGGACAAACGTCCCTACATCAACATCTCCAATTTTGCTCAAGCTTTGTACACATATTTGGGGTACTAAAATAAGACGTTTTCTAAAATTTTAGATTTCTAGGTGCAATTCAGTATAAATGGTGGTCATTTTAATTTTTAAGTCATATTTTGTCTTTTTTTAGTTTTTGTGCTGTAAATAAGCAAAAAATAGTTAAAAATTAAATTGAAAAGGGTGTATCTTATAAGAAATTTTCCGTAGGGTATAATCCTGCCCTTGCTTTTTAAAAGTTTTTGCAGAAAAGAAGAAAAATATGAAATTTATTCAAAACTCAATATTTTAAATTCCGCTACACCTGAAGACTTGAAATTTGAATATAATACTCCTGAAAAACACACTTTTGAACGCAAAAACAAAAAATTGGATTCGCTTGTCCTAAGATAAAATATAACAAATAATTGCTAAAAATAGGTTACTTTTAAGGGATTTTTCTCAAATTTTCGGTAAGTTTACTAACTTTTTGGATTTTTCAGGATAATTTAAAAAAACGGACATAAAGGTACTACAAATTTTTTTTTTTTGATTACACTAATACAATTTTTTGTTTGACCTTTTTTTGCAAAATTATGAAATATTTGATCTAAAAGTCATAATAAACATTAAACTAATTTTTAAAAGTCATAATCAAAATGCATTAAATAAGTTCAAAAATATGTTTGCATAAAAAACTATCTAATAAATTACAAACAGCAACAATAATTTGTTTGTTTTAATCATTAATTAGATGCACACTTGAATATGGCTCCATCATTTAAATCCTTATTATAAAAAACAAATAAAAATCATTAAAAATGTCTATATTTAAAGCTTAAATTTTTTACGATCTAGTTTCAAATTTAGAACATTAAAAAAACAAGTACATACTATGTAGAGTGCAGTATTATATTTTATTAGCTAAAAAAAAAAACTGCTTTTGTTTACAATATCTAAAAAGTTTACAAAACTAAATAGATTTTAACTATTTTGCTTTTTTTCTGCTTTTTTAACATATTCTTAGTATTTTTTGTTATTTTGCTTGCAATAATTACTTTTGTTCTAGTTGTCATTATTGTAATTATTATTATTATAACCTTTACTTGCTCACATGCATAAAAAATAAAAATATGCAGAATATTTGTTATTTTAAATTTTAATGTAAAGAAAATATTTACCTTTTTTATTTGGTTAAACGACAACATTGTTGACAAAAATTAATTTTCTTTAAACCAATGCATCTTACATCAATCTCTTTCTAGCTTATATCAATAGATGATAAAATTTTAAGTATTTTAAATGACCGTTCCTCCAAATATTTAAAATGTACAAAGCCCCAAACAAAAATCGGCTGGCGCAATTAGGATTTGCAAAGTAAAAAGTGTTTGACTTCAGAAAAGTATATCTGTTTTGTAGCCGTATGTTTTTGTAAACATGGCAAATCTTGCCTCATTAACGTTATTAATTTTTTTCATGCTATACATGTGACAAATTTTTTTTTCAGTATTGTACATTATTTCTCTGAAATCACATTTGTGCCTAATTTGCAATACATATAAATGTTTGCTGCTATTTATTTTAGGATCGATAACTGTCCTGGCAATAAACTGCATAGAAATTTTATATAAAAAATTTTTTTTACGTCAATATATCGTTTATTTGCATTTTTGTGAAAAAAGGTTTTATCTCATTTAAACTGGGGTTGTTCTATATAAACGTGTACAAAACCTCGAATCTTTAAGTTATTCTAGTGATCATATTAAGATTCATAATAACTCAGAAAGATAGAACATGAAACTCTTTTATCTATACTTAAAATATATAATTTTTTTTGTCTCCTGTAATTTTTTTGAAAATGTACATACAAGGTTTTGCACTTTCACCGACAATATCTTTGTGCATTTTCCTCATCAACCTTTATGCAAATTTTAACTGACGTTTTAAGATACTCTATGTTATCATTATAACAAAAATATCTGGGTCTAATTAAAACGTAATCTTTTAGATTGGTTTTGCATGCATAATAATCTATGTAACAGCTTTTTTATTGGTATTTTAATAAAATTTATATATACTTTATTGTGCTGATGATGACCTAACAGCCAAAACTGGTCTTAATAAAAATAAAAAAAGTAAAATCAGCACAATAAAGTATATATAAATTTTAATAAAATACCCAAACCTAAAATATTTTAAACTGCAATAATTAGAAACAAATACTATTCTTTATGTTTGTTGCACGTATTTTTTTTTGTACTTGGTGTATGCGTTTAATCATATAAACACTATCATGTAATAATAATAAAAATAATAAAAACAACAACAATAATTAACAAATTTGAATCATACAATAAATATAATCCATCAATTATCCTAAAAAACGACAAGTGCAAATTATACTAGGAGTGCTATTCTGACAAATAAAACCGTTACACATAATCGCTCAATAGATATAGCAGACCATAACATCGATGTCAAATATAACAAAAAAATTGACTTACTTTTAGCGCACAAAATAGAAAAAACATGGAAAAACAAAGTGAGAATAATTTAAAAAACATGTAAAAGACTGTGATATTAAAAACATGTAACATTGTTAGGTCTCTTCTAAAACAATGACACTTTTTATTGGACATGGTTCCTTACCCGTCTAATACACCTTATCACATTATCACAAACATGCAAAAAGCACTTATTCTTATAACATGTAATATTGTTAGGTAATTTCTAGGCAAAAATATATTAGACTTGGTATGTACTTACTCGTCTAATGATGAAAACCCAGAAAATTTCTGGAAAAAAGCAAATTAAGATTCTGGAGAAATCTTGTAACTTCTACGGAACTCGTCCTCAAGATAGTGGATAAGAGAAATCTTTCTAAATATAGAGAGTAGAAACTGTATGCTTTTGCGGACCAACAAAACACGCAATAATCAACGGCTATAGACAAAAAAATCAAGTGTGAGCTATACGTTTGTTTTCCAAGATAGAACAGCTTAGTGACAGCGATTGTGATTGTGATTGCATTGGTCACAAAATAAATGAAGAAAGAAATAAAGTAAATAGGAAAGCGTGGACCAAAGACAAGATGAGCAAACATTTGTAGAGTGTGTACTGCAAAGAAACTTATAACAAGAACTATAATATTGTATACCAAACCTGGCGCAAAAAATTCTACGTTTACGCCTCACATAAATGCAAAAAAATATTGTTAACACAACGAAACTATATTAAAAAAAAAAAAAATTACCTCTTTTAAAATAGATAACATAGAAAAAAACATTAAAACTTCACAAAATAGAAAAACTAAAAATAATGAAACAAAAACAAAAAAACAACGTCAAACCAGAAATCAAAAAATTAATGTTAGTGACAATATCAAAAATATAGAACAGAACAATATTGAAATTATATGCATACAAGTTTTATCTCCAAAACAAGAATTAGAAGTTTTAATACTTAGCAAGTATAACTACTTTTAAAAAATAGACTTTAATAAAATTGCAAAAAAATAGGTTAAGCAAAAAAACACAACAATTTATCACAACAGTTTACTCTTTATTACGTTCCAGTTAACCTAATGAATAATTTAAAATAAATATATAACGCATAAATAATATTTACGTTAGCGTAAGTTTTGTTTTTTGCAATACGCCGTATATTTAAATTTATTTGTTTTAAATTGTTTTTATTTCACATTTGACAAAAATCGCAAAATTCCGCGAAGCATTTCGAGGAGCGGGTCTTTTCCTATCGAGCCTTCAACGCGAGCACGCGTTAAACGCATATACGTTGAATAAGTATTGCCAAATAGTAAATTAAAATATATTCGAATATCGAGAGTCAATTGAAATAATTGACTCTTTCTTACCGACTTACCTAATTTATAACAAAATATCAATCAGACTATCCAGCACACGTGGAAGAATATAGCACGTGGATTGTACTGTAATTTAAAATATTCCATGCGAGATGACCACCAATAAATGTTATCGCTGTGGTGAGTTTAAATAGTCCAGGCAAGATGTCCCAATAACTAAAGACACCGCCAGAGAAATTGAGAAGGACGAAGCCCGTCACAAAGGACAAGAATAAGACGTTTATTTTTATAATTATCTTTAGTTTTTATTTTTCTAAGTTATTTTGGTGTAAATTACCAGCTGGTGATGGCGTTATTTTTATTTTATATTATTAATTCTTTAACATCCTTTTTATTGTTTTTTTATAAATTATAAATTTAAACTCTGAGGTAATAAAAAACAATTGTCGTCCAACTACCGTTTTTTTAATTCGAACACACGACCTGCCCCGAGCATACGAGCTACCGTCAGCGAGACGCCACACTTTTACTAAAAGATTTTTTTTAAAACAGCCTTAACTTAAACCAACTCATTAATATACGCAACATCAGTAACAATAACTAAAATGCTTTTGAAGGTTGAAAAAAAAAACACAAACAAAAACTCTAACAAACAAACAAATGAAGTTGGCAGAGAAGAATTGACTAAAAGATTTAAAGCTTGAGAAAAGATATGTTAAGGTTAGCTGAAACCAGTTATAGAATTATAAATATCACTCATAAAGAACTAGTTAGTGGAGTACTTAAAAAATATAACATCACCTTAACTACCGATCTAAATCTAAAGAAAAAAAAAAGAAAATTAGAAATTATTAAATGTCATATTGACATATTTTTGATCTTTTATAAAATTATTAAGTATTGAAGAGTATACAAAAGATTAAAATGTAAAAAGAATCAATACCAATATTAATAAGAAGATAGAAAACATGGGGAAGCTGTGTGCAGTATTAATTTAATATAATATTTAAATTTATTGTAAAATTTTGGGGTTAAGTGGAAGAACAGCTTTATAGCTGAACTTCGCTCTTTTATCTATGTAAAATGATAAATAAAGAATGCAATAATAATAATAATAATAATAATAATAATAATAATAATAACAGAAAATAGCATTAAGAAGAAATACTACAAGACAAAAATAATTCTTAGATAACAAAAAGTTTGAGTTAGACAGCAAATTTTTTTACAAATTATTAAAAAAATCAAAATTATAGGAATTGCATTTCCACAGCAAGAGGAAAACAAAACATTTTGGAAATAACTATGGGAAA
The DNA here is from genome assembly GCA_963932245.1 of Tachinus rufipes. NCBI lineage: Eukaryota > Metazoa > Arthropoda > Insecta > Coleoptera > Staphylinidae > Tachinus > Tachinus rufipes. The sequence goes on along the minus strand of OZ010745.1, from coordinate 40,410,267 downwards.
CAAAAACGGTACGCAATACAAAAGCTAAGTGGGTTGACTAATTAAAAAAAACACAATGACAAAGAAATGAACCAATAATACAACAAAATGTAACAGAATGCTTTAAAACTTTAGCTAACTAAAACTTCCAGGATCATACATAATATCAAATTTTTGGATGAAAAAATAACTGCAGTACATACACACACTTAGCTCGTATCAATAAGAATATCCCAACAACAGAATTCTTAAAACAGTTAGCAAAAGGTATAACTTACTTACTACCAAATAATAAAATCATTCAAAAAACAAACAACTATAGATCATTCTGGCGCACAAAGTTCAAGATTAAATCCAGGAACATAGTATTATGTCAATGCAACAAAAAAGGTGCTATAGAAGATCTAAGGAATGTAAAAACCAACTTGTGCTGTCAAAAACTAGCATACTACATTGCAAACAACAAAAAACTAATCTCACATTTGTTTGGATATATTGTAGAAAAGCTTACGACAGCGTACCACACTCTTGAATATTACAAACTTAGAAATGTTAAAAATCCACCCACTAATAATACAATTATGTAAGAAAATAATAAACAAGTAGTCAACACACATTAAATTAAAAACTCCTACTGATACCACCACAACAACAACACCAATTAGAATAAAAAGAGATTTTTTTTAAAGAGATACTCTACCTTTTCTTTTATTCTGTGTTAGTCTCATACCACTATCAACTGAGCTTATTAAAATAACAACAGGATCTACAAAAACACAAATCAACTATATGTTGTATATGGACAATTTAAACTATTTGGTAAGAATAAAAACGACTTAAAAGAACAACTGGTTACCGTAACAAAAATTGTGATGACATATGCATGCAGTTTGGTCTTTACAAATGTGCTAAAACAAATTTTAACAAAAGATATCTACAACAAGAAGATAATATTAGAGCGGTTGAGTATGGTTCAACATGTAAAGAGAGAAAAGACTTACAATATAGTGTATAGAATAAAAATAAAACTTATATTAAACACACAGCTAAACAGTAAACCTAAAATGCCAGCTATGGACTAATTAAAAAAATAAAGATCTTGAATAGAGGTACAAGAAACTTGCTGACCAAGTAGAAGATGCTCAACTCTAAAACGGCATTTAAAATTAATATTATTAGTATAAACAGTTATTTACAAAACAAAACAACAGATAAGTTTGTAAAATTAAATTACAAATTTGATCATAATACAGATTTCCATCAAAACTAGCCAAAAATTTTATTACTAACTTAAAACACACAACAATAAACAAACATCATATTAAAAATAAATGATCAACAGAACTAAAAAACAAATAGAGAAAAAAAAAACAATGCACGATCAATACTTTAGACAAAGTGTACACCAAAAAAATATAGAGCTGGAACCTTAGGATGG